>OY282467.1:7446000-9928000 GCA_958295575.1 Leucania comma
ATATTTTTTTAATAGGAAATGATCCTGAGACCGAAGTTGCAAGCTATCCAAAAGCGTGCAATCCCCAAGCTTGCAGGAACTGGTGTCGCAGACGTGGCTTCCCCATTGGCGTCTGTATCCGAGGACGATGCCAATGTAGACGCTCCAAAGCACAAGGTATAATTCCGTAAATAGTACATATACTACTTAACCATTATAGTCGAGCACTCATAGTTTAAGTTCTTGAACTCTGCCCAATTTTGCCATGGTAAATTTATTCAAGTTGGTTAAATTAATCGCATTTACGCACCTGATATCGAATATCTTTCTGGACTTACATTATTAAAAATTGTTGTTATTTATACTTCAACTTTATATAAAAGACCAATTAGTTTAACATTAATTGGTCAGTGAGAAGTTGAGCTCTCATTGATCAGTGAAAAGTCGCTGATTAAACCTTCGAACGTTTGTTCAATTAGTATTAGTAGTTGATAAAACATAAAGGTCTTCCTAAACTTATCCGTTTATTGTCTCTTTCAAACCCTAATAAAAGTACTCTTTCTGCATTTTCAAAAAATAAAAACATGTTTCTCTATCTCTTACAATATTTCTCAACTATCTCTTCTCAAATCTTCATTATTTAATTTTTTTCTTTTCCTTGCAGAGGAAATGATTGACCCCTTCGCCCAGAGCTTGTAATCGAGCGACCACCAATAGTGTCATCCAGCGACAAGAAATAGTGTCGCCGCATCAAACATGTTGGAGAATAGTACCACACATACATATTATTTTGTTGTTTGGATTTTATCATAGAAAGTAATATCTAGTATATATAAATAAGAACTTTCAACATAGTTTTATATGACCTAAGTACCTAATATAATGTGAATACTGACGCTTACTAAAATAAATATCTATATAAAAAAAAACATTTCTTTGTTTCATTATACATTTTTCAGATTATGAAACATTTCTCCGACATTCGTTTCACCGTTTAACGGTTCACGGACAGAAAGTTTCACTTTTAATTTTTTCATCGATAGAACGTTTCAACGGCAAACGATTCGCCGACACGATTCACTTTTGAAAATTAATTCTAACATAAAACATTCCTGAAATCATAAACTGTCGGAAAAACTGAATGAATATTGTATAACACTTCAACAATGTATAGTACCTACGAACATGTAGGATGACAGAGCTGAAAGGTTGATATTTAAAGCAAAGTAAACATTAAAATTGTAAATTAGTGTTAACTGTAAAAAAACAGGTACCAATCTTTTTTTGTCTTTGCAGTACTTTAGTGAAACTTTTTATTTACTACTACCAAACCAATTGAATTTATAATTATACGTACCGTACTATTGTACATGCATTTACAATGTTATTATATAGAGACGATATTCATGAATTTAATCGTACTATTAATTATAGTGATTAGGTGACATAGCATTACTTATATACTGATGATTCTCAACATGGCAAAGGAGTGGTTTTTTTTTCCCTAGCAATGAAGATGGTTTTTTACTGGAGAATATTTTGCAAATCTTATGTTGGCAATCATTGTTAGAATCTTTAAATGCATTGCAAGCCTTATCATATTTTCCTTTTGAAAGTAATAAACAATGTCTAATTATTATCTTTGTGATTAGGATTTTGTATTTAACGTGTAAAGTAAGGATTACAGTATTGTTATTGCATAGATTCCAAGTCACGTTCGCATTTATGGAAATGGAAGAGATGACAGATTGGTTAATGAGGCGATTGAGGCGTCGATATTATTATATATGTCATGCGATGTTGCGCAGGGATCGGTACAACAAAGGCGGCCCTAGCTTTTGTGAAACATCGGGTACGATGTTTGTAGTACATGCTGCTCGGGGACATCCCCGGCGGGGTTAACGTGGTCTGCTAAGCAGATGGCACGCTGGTTCTGGCGTCGAGGGCGTTGTGGAAAGCACCCAACAGTTAAGACTCGAAGTATCACCTCTGGCTCCCAAACAGAAGTGGGCAGGGGATGCACTCAAGCGGCTCCTGCTCAATTTAGGAGGTCCAGATGCCTCCTAGTGGAGGCTCCACGCGGGGATTGTTCGGTCGGGGGTCGCCGTCGCTGTGAAAGCGATCAGCGGCCAAGCTGAACGCGTCCCAGAGTTTCATGTTCATCTGGATGGTGTGAGGATATCGCAAGTATGCCGTGCGTGATGGTAGAGCAGCGAGCTTCCGTGTCTGCGTGCCGCCATGGGATCTAGAGTCCTTGCGCGCATGCGCGTTTGCGGCACATAGTGTTCCACGCGCTTCAAAGAGATCTCATTAAAACCGCAGGGGCTCAGCAGGGCTTCGGCCCTGCTGAGCCCCTGCGGTTTTAATGTAATCCAGCCTACTGGCGTCACAGTCAGTAAAAGTCTAACACCCCACTCACCCCCTCCCACTCCGTAATAGAGCACGAGAAGTCATTAAATGATATCCAACCTCAAAAAAAATGTATATGATACATAGAGTAACCCAACCTCACAATTATACAAAGATGGAATAGGATAAAGCAGTGTCTTTAAGTCGTGGGCGGCATATTGAATTCCAAATAAAGGGAAGATTAGCACAAATAGCATAATCAACCTTTTTATAATGTTTCCACTGCTGGGACTCAGGCCTCCCTCTCCAGGAGAGGGAAAATTGCTATGTTTTAATCCGGTACGCTTAAGAGAGATTTATATAGTGAAACCTGAGTAAAGTGACGGGTTCAATCCGCCCAAGACAAAAACACCCTTATCCTCTTATTAGATACTCTACTTTTTACACCTTCTTTGGCATAATTAAAAAGACAATAACACTGAAACAAATTCTACATTAGAGAAATATAAGCTTTATTTACAAGTTAATGTTATTTATCAATTTATATATATTGAAATTTGAAACTAAACAATTCACTACTTTAAAGTTCCATATCCAAATATATATCCAATTTTTTACTAATATACCCAACCATTTGTTCTAATAGAGGATGTTGAACAGAAGCGGTCTTAACTATATTCTATCGGTTTCGGTAGTTACCTAAACAATCTTGATATGTAAAAAATAGAAGACATATAAAGACTATTTAAACTTTGTTAATTACTTAGCTAAATGTAAATATTATTAGAGAACATTTTTAGACATTTTTTAGATAAAAAGACATGTGACGATTATTTACCTTTAGTTAATTACCTGAACAGATGTAGTATAGAACACTTGGTTTCACCAATATATAGGTAAACATTATGAGCTTTGCCCATACAATCAACTGCAGAATTAATAATAATAATAATTTATTTTCCACTAGCCTTCCGTTTTTTTACAATTATTGTACAATGTGAAAGTGCCTAAATTTTTGATAAATCACTAATTACCTAGATTGTTTTGCGATCAAATAATGAATTATCAGTTTAGCGGTTTACGATTAACGAGATTGGACATTGCAATCTTTTGCGAAGTTCCGATATCGCAACGGTATAAAAAACGCACCAGAGGAAGCAAATTGTATTATTTGCATTGGTAGCAGTACCAAACAAGTACAATATGTTTACTAAAATACTTTTGGTCCTTGCGCTTGTGTGCGTTGTGTCCGTGTACACTGACAATGGCTTCGATGGTAAATATTTTTTTTATTAATTATAATTTTTTTTAATATTTTTAATTGTATTTTTTAAATAATTGGTTAAAATTTTACTTATGTGGATCTTTATTGAATAAAGGGAATAATAATATACTTATTAACAATTTAAAATATACATTGTTTAGTTCATAATAAAATGTAAAAATTATTTTTCGACAACGATTTTAGAAGATAGTTTTACTTTGGCATAGCCCCATATTTTTTCACATGACCAGGAAAGTCATGGGTTTTACATCGACGTCCTCTATTCCTTTTACCATCTCTATTTTTTTAATTATTACTGTAAAAATCTTAATAACTAGTTCTGTGAAATTCAAAATATCAGTCAGAATATTTACAATAACACCTAATTTTTGAAGTAATAAAAGCTAATATATAATTAGTCAGCATTATTTTCATATAATAGACAATCCAAACACGGAATTTCCTACCAGGCCAAAGGATTGTTAGAAAGTATTACGGTGGTCCTCGCAAAAAGCAACTAAAGGAACACTATTAGTGTTAGACAGTAAAAGTGTGACACTCCCTCTCGCTCCACACTATACGGGAGAAGTCATTTGACGGCTTCCCAGGTACAACAAAGACATCGAAGTTGTAAATAACCCAAAAGACAGTGACTTCAAATTTTGTAATCATCCCTGGTGGCGCATGTGTCTATGGACGCTAATGTGTCAACTTCCTCAACGCCAAAGATATTTAAAACATTTCGGAATCGTTAAAAGAAAAAGAATAAACTCCACTGAAGAATTGCTCTATGTCATTTATAACTATAATTCTGTTGCAGAAAATTATCCTGAGGCCGAAGTTTCAGGCAATCCAAGACAGTGCATACCGTCAAATTGCAAACAGGCGTGTCGCAGACAAGGCTTCGGGAATGGCTATTGTGTCGCCGGACAATGCAGATGTACTGCCATAAAAGTACAAGGTATGGTTCCCTTACGGTTCAGTATGCATATATGGCGGTTAAATAATAATTTAAAATATTGTTTTTATTATTAGTTACAGTATTCTTAATTCTGTTTCGATTATTACTTTTTTTATTGAAATTATTTTTATTTGCAATTCTATAAATTAACTGAAGTTCCCTGGTGATGCACGTGTCATTATGGACGCTGCAAATGTCACATTTTCTTCAATAATAAAGAATTGCTCTATGTCATTTATAATTCTGTTGCAGAAAATTATCCTGAGGCCGAAGTTTCAGGCAATCCAAGACAGTGCATACCGTCAAATTGCAAACAGGCGTGTCGCAGACAAGGCTTCGGGAATGGCTATTGTGTCGCCGGACAATGCAGATGTACTGCCATAAAAGCACAAGGTATGGTTCCCTTACGGTTCAATATGCATATATGGCGGTTAAATAGTAATTTAAAATATTGTTTTTATTATTAGTTACAGCATTCTTAATTCTGTTTCGATTATTACTTTTTTTATTGAAATTATTTTTATTTGCAATTCTATAAATTAACTGAAGTTCCCTGGTGATGCACGTGTCATTATGGACGCTGCAAATGTCACATTTTCTTCAATAATAAAGATATTTAAATATTTTGGATTCGCTAAAAGCAAACTCGTTCTACCATTTTTAAAACTCCATATCTGAATATATCTCACTTTTTACTATTAAAGCCAACTATTTGTTTTAGTAGATGATTTTGAACTCTTTAACCTAGAAGATTTGGTTTCACAAATAGATAAATATTTTAGTTTTACCCATACAATGAACTGAAGCATTGCTAAGTTATTTATTACAATTATTTTATATTAGAAAATGATCCTGAGACCGATATTGCAAGAAACCCATTGAAGTGCGACGACGCAGCTTGCAGAAGGAAGTGCCGCGACAAAGGTTTTGCTCAAGGCGGCTGTTACCTCGGACGCTGCAAATGTAGACGCTAAAAAGCACAAGGTAAAATTCCATTTCAATTAAACAGTCCATAATTAATTATCCCATTTAGTCGAATACTCATTGGTCAGTGAGTAGTCGCTGATTGAGTTTTCGAATGTTTATCCAATTTTCCCTTCATATGTTGTTTATTCAAGTTACTTACATAAATAGTTATATTTACGTGACTGTTAACATATGTATATTTTCATCCGTCTATTACTAGTAATAATAGTAGTGGTTATTTAAAATACTACAGGTATTAGATGTATTTTCCTTTCTTTGCTAGTTTCCAGAGATTAAAAATGAAAACGAAATCATAATAAGATCAAATGGAGTGATCATAATTTAAAATATAATTTTTAAAGGAATAAGTTACAGTACTTTTAATTTTCTTATGATTGATAGCAATAGGCAACAAAGATTTAACGCCAAACGCATGAAGTACTAAAACTGTTTAAAATAAAACAAATTTTTCTTCTTAAACTTTTTCGTTCGTTAACCTTTTTGCTACTTTATTTATAATTCAGATAGTACTTTACATTAGTCTTGTAAAAATGGAAAAACACTGCCCTTAGTATTTTCTAGTAGTAGTTAAAAATAATAATATGTACAAACGGGTAGAAAAAGAACTTATTGGGCATCAAAAAATTCATCCACATCGATATCAATGGGAAAAGTGCTCAGAACGCTGACAGCGTTGCCTCGTTGGATGGCAATGCTGATTCGTTGACCGAAGAAAAGCCCAGCCCTCTGGTCACACGAAGAACTGAATATACCTTAAAAACTGTACCTACTCTTTCTACAAAAATTTTAAAAAAAAAAAATTAAAATAAAATATATGTCCTTTTTTCTCTTTAAATGTTCCTTACCGTCTATTCATAATTTTCTATGATTTTAAATCTTACTTTCCTTACAGAGCCGCTGATTGCCTAGCGTCTGTAATGCCTAGCAATCAAGAATCGTCGCCACAAATATACTGGAAGATGACAGTGTCAATTTCATTAAAATTAATAAATTATATTATTTTGTAATCTGAATTGTATTATATGTATATAAAAGATAATTATACCAGTATAGTCGCATTATTATGACTGATATTTGGTGATAGATTTTAAGACTTATTAAATGTATTAGTATGTTTCTAACTTTGCCTTTCATTGCCATTGCATTAATGGGATGCCGTATAGCACAAAAGATGTCAGTAAAACTGAAAGGTCCTAGTAGGGCCGATGCCTGTGTACCCTAAGAACACTAAAAGACACCACTCTTGTTCACCCCTAGAGCGGGAAAAGACATTAAGTGGGTCCACACAGAGCAAGCAGCAGAACGAGCGAGCTGCTTCGCGCGGCAAATGCCTCGCGAGGCTTTTTTCATAATTTCCATACTTAAAAGAAAAACGGATAATTTATTTTTTTACTCAATAACGTGAAAGATAATTTGAGGATTCTGATGTTAATTAATTAAATGTTAATGGTTCTACTCCCTAAGAAAACTTCAGCTATCAGTCTGTATCAGGTTTTATGAACGTCGCAATGCGATCAAAAATTTTTTTACCGATAGAAAAATAAAATCCAAAAAGGCAATGGAACTAGCGCTAGCTCTGGAATCTGCAAAGAAGCACGCTGAAGTGAGCGGCAGTTTAATGTCGCAAATTTTCTCATAAAATCATTAAGATAGATATTATGATATCATAGTCATTGAATTTGCTTGATTAAAGAAGTCATCAAGTTAGATTGCAAAATGTACAAGTAAAATCTTTGCTACTTTATGTAATTTGAAATGGAGCGTGTCCATACTGTCCATGACCAAGAAAGGACAGGTTACACGGTTTTAAGACAGCTCGAATTTTGCACGGATAAACTTACGTGTTTGTATGAATAACTTATTAGTAAACTGAGCATATTGTTGTATCCATTCCAGAATTTACTGATAAAATATGCACGCTGGAAATGGTATGCCAGATATGAACAGGCATTTAAAGAAGCTAACCGTGTTGAGCGACCTAATGTTAGCGTATAACACACGATGCGTTGCTGCGCCGCATTGCAAATATTTTGACTAATCAGCGGGCACACAAGGGACGCCGCCCCACTCGGACGGCCCACCGATCTATATATCCCGTCGAAATATTTGCGGTGCGGCGCCGCAACGCATCGTGTGCCCCAGCTCTTATAACGAGGAGAGACTTTTCGTATTAGCGGTAAACAGTTGCTGTTGACCACTACTGTAGTTTTTTTTTCACCAATTAAACTAACATAATCCAAAATCTTGCTCAAATTAAACAAAGTCGTAATCTTACTTTTTACTATTGGTCGATTGTATCTTTTTTCAATACTGAAACTTATGCTAATGTTACAGCGAGCTTCTTGTGTAGTATTTTTATAGGTACCGTTGCAACATCGAGACATTATTAATTGATAAGGATCCTTTGTCATCAATTAATTCATGTTCAGTACCGAAGAGCTTTGTTAGTAACGCTAAACTGATAAGAAATTATTATTGTGCGTAATAAACATTGTTAGTAAGCTATGATTTATCAGAGGATCTATTGTGCGAGTTATTTTTACGGCAACGCAATAGAAACATTTTCCGCGTTCGGCTCTCTGATTGGTTAATAGCTTGGAGCTGGCCAATGGGAGCGCTGAATATCATAAACGTGTCAACGTAAAAAGTACAGAGTGCATAGTGCGAGTTGCAATAAGCACTCTAAACTTTATGAAGTATTTCGTAAGTTATGGGTCCTCTCTTAATTCGGGTGTAGATTTACTTTTTATTGAACGTAAACCGTTCGGCTTATTTAGATTAACCTGTAATATACTATAAGCCTTTTCCAAGGCTAAGATGATAGTTATAGAAGAAGATGGTCCTAATAATAATGATTTATCATTGTTATATTGAAGCTGGAAAAGAGAGAGTTATTTTGTGTTATAGCTTTTAGAGGTACTTAGATACTGTTGATTACGAACAAGGTAATCAAATTGAGTAAAAAGAACTCTCTCTTGGTTAAATCCAATTTATAAAGCCTTGAGCACAGGCGTACAGTAGCCAGACTTTCAGTATTTTACAGGATGTGTTTTGGAGAGTGTGCGCGTGAATTGCATAACTTGATTCCACCATCTCATTTCTACCATTGGACAACCCAGTATCCATCCAAACTTTGTTAAAACCTCTACGATCCGGACTAAGCGCTTTGCCTCGTCGTTTTTACCGCGTACATCTAAGGACTGGAACAATTTGCCTTCTGCATTCTTCCCCTCAGATTATAATTTAGGTGTCATCAAGGCTGGAGTGAAAAGTCCCTTAATTAACTAGTGCGCCTCATCATCAACGATTACATTTATTGACGTGTAAAAGTGTTTTGAAAACCTATTTGCAAAATAAATATCATTTATCATTTATTTATCATTTACATCACTACTTACCATCAGGTGGGATCGCAGTCAAGCACTAATTTATATCAATGAAAAAAAAGGTTCGCCTCATATTACTAGGAGCTGGTCTGAAGACAGAATTAACCTTTTAACCGCCGATGTCGGATATATCCCACCAAAATTAGCGAATATTCCGCCAGGGCCGCACATCCACAAACAAGTACTCCATCTCGTTAGCTCTTCTGTTGCCTATGGGGTTTGAAGAGCTAAATGAGATGCGAGTATCCAGTCACGAACATACGACTATGGCGAATAGGACATGAAAACACTCGTCGGGCCAATCCAATGCAAGCAGTTAAAGGGTTAAAAGATGAATACAAAATCTTTTGAATAACTACTTCCAAACCCAGTTTCGTCCTCACGTGTCCTACTCGTTTTGCAAGAGGATCTGACAACTGACTTGGACGTTAGAAAGTAGAGTCCTTCGATGGCCACTAGTTAACCCATCAAATGTGGGCTCATAAAATTTGTCTTCACGAGCCTTATTCTTTTGAAAGTACCTGATGTCATCATCCTGATCACAGAACAGAGAATAAAGATCCTGATGCTCGTGTATCTTACCACTCAATTGATCGATAGATAATGGGTCCTTGAATTACTTTTTTTTAAGGTACAATAATATAATATTTATAATAATATTCCACAACTATGACACAACGTCGTCTAGTCCCAAGCTAAGCAGTGCTTGTGTTATGGGTACTAGACAACTGATAAACATACTTATTTATTTCTAAATACATACATATTATAGATAAATTACACCCAGACACAGAACAAATGATCGTGCTCATCACACAAACATTTGTCTTGGTCGGAAATCGAACCCACGACCTCCGGCTTAGCAGTCAGGGGCCACAAATTACTAGACCACTAGATCAGTCTTAACTAACGTAAACAATACATAATTACTCAATATATATAAATTTTTACGATGTATATGTTTCATGCGTATATATAGGTTTGTTTGTAAGTTCGTAATCTAGTCAGAAAATCCTGAACAGGTTATAAAGACAAAGAAATCTGTTGAATTCCGAAATACTTGTATTGTATATTATGTAGGTATTTTGGAATTTCAAAGATTAGCTAATTTTTGTCTTAAAACAACGTGGTTACATTGATAAATAATATTTATTTTGCAAGTAGGTTTTAAAAACACTTTTACACGCCATATTTTTTTTTTCTTCTGATGAGGCCGTTACATTATTAGTAATAAGAATAATATAGTGAATATGGCTCATGATGAAAATCTATGAGCTTACAGTTGACAGGCAGATCCTTCTGATTTAACAGACAGTTATTCAAAAGTTTTAATATCCACCTAAAATTCACCACCCTAATCCACCCTAAAATTCCAGACATCAGATCTGTTCAAGAAAGTTCGGCTCATATCCAAACAGTTCAAACCCAAGTCGTGGGTGGTCACCGACGCAGATTGGACGGAAATTACAGATCTTGAGGCCATAGCTGAGAGATGGCGCGTCTATTGTGAAAAACTGTACGACAGCCAGCAGCTCACACCACATGCACCGTGCTCAAACTGGAGCGATATGGATTTAGAGCCTGCGATTCTGCGATCTGAGATAACAGCGGCCATTGCTAAACTAAAAAGTAAAAAGGCCCCCGGACCGGACCAGATAACAGCGGAAGTGCTCAGGGCTCTGGGTGATAGGGGCATTGACAGCTTGCATCACATCTGCAACTGTATCTGGCGGACTGGCATATGGTCAGGGGATTGGACTGAGTCCTTTCAAATTTAAAAAGGGAGTCCGACAAGGATGTATATTATCTCCCATACTCTTTAACATATATGGAGAGTACATTATGAGACGCGTTTGCGAAGGCTGGGAGGGTGGAATCACGATTGGTGGGGTTAAAATTACCAACCAGCGCTATGCCGACGACACCACAATTTTTGCGGCTAGTGAAGATGAGATGTCAGTGCTGATGGCAAGACTAGAGCGAATCAGCAAGGAGTTGGGGCTCCATATAAACAGGGCCAAAACAAAAGTCATGGTTGTGGACCGAAGCAAGTCTCTCACTCTGTCTGGCACACTAAACCTGGATACAGTAAACGAGTTTGTTTATCTGGGCTCTACTATTACTAACAATGGGTCGTGTGAGCAGGACATAAGAAGACGTATAGGGATGGCTAAGAGCGCTATGTCTCAGCTGGATCGCATCTGGGCCGACAGGAACATCTCGCGTAAGACCAAAAGAAAGCTCGTCACTACCCTCATTTTCTCCATCTTCCTGTATGGTGCAGAGACCTGGACCCTCAAAAAAGCTGACCGTTGCCGGATTGACGCTTTTGAGATGTGGTGCTGGAGAAAGATGCTCGGAATCCACTGGACAGAGCATCGGACCAACGAATCTATAATAGCCGAACTCAAATCACCTATGAGGCTCACTACCATATGCCAGAGAAGAGTTTTTGATTTCTTTGGCCACATTGCCAGAAAGAGAGGTGATAACCTGGAAAAGTTGCTACTTACAGGGAGAGTAGACGGGAAAAGACCCAGGGGCAGGAGTCCAATACGTTGGTCAGACCAAATCCGTGCTACACTGGAGACCACAGTCTGCGACGCCATCCACATCGCCGAAGATAGGAAGAATATATAATATAAATAATAAAATGGCGAAAAATAGTCCATAGTAAAGTTATTCGTCGAGGTCACGACCCTCAGCATTGAGGATAAACGACGCAAGGAGGAGGAGGAATATCCACCTTTCCACTCCATCATCATATCAGCTCCACGCTCTACTGAGCAGATGGTACTCTAGGTACTGTGTTGTTATTTAAGGACTATCTTCTTGTCATTGATTTGATTATTTGTTAATTTTTTACAGTAACTGAGTACTTATAAATGTGTTAAATTAAAAATCTCTCACTTATCAACTGACCTATTAATGCTACATCTCATTATTAGAATTATTTATATTTGCATCCGTAAATATGTTCGACCTATTTTTATTTTTTAGGTGGGAAATTATTATTTATTTGTTTATTAAAACTTCATGCAACACAAAGGTACACAGGCGGACTTAATGCCTTAGGCATTCTCTATCAGTCAACCAAGGGTGGTGAAGAGAAAACGTGGCAGGTGCATAAAAAAAAGATTAATGAAAACAAGGATTCAAATATATATACAAATAAAATAAACACACATATATACTAAATACAATATATACCTACATATAGGTACATACATATAAATAAAGTGAAAGAAAGGGGTTTTTGAGACGACTCCGCAACTTCCGCTTGAAAGCATACTGACCGGTGGGATATCGAGAGGAAGCTCATTCCACAGAAATATGGACTGTATATGAAAGGAAGAATGGATAAAGCAGTAGAAGATGGTTTTTTTAATTATTCAATGACTTCTTCCGCTCTTTATGTCAGACTTTAATGACTAAAACCCACTCCATGTACCTCTTTTGCCTTGCGTTCCTAGACCCAAGGTTTTCCTTTCAGAAACGAATCTAGTTTTGCTGACATCTCCTTGTCGTACACGTGAAATACTACGCGCCGTCGACGGACCGAATCCAAGTCGTCGACGGCGCGTATTGTTCTACGCGAGTGTGCGCAGGAATTACATGATTTGATTCCGCCATCTCAGTTTTACCATCGGACAACCCGACGTACGGCAAATATCCAGCCATATGCTGTTGAAACATCTACGGTACGGACTAAGCGTTTTGCCTCGTTGTTTATACCGCGTACATCCAGGAACTGGAACAGTTTGCCTGCTGCGGTCTTCCCGTCCGATTATAATTTAGATGTCTTCAAGGCTGGAGTGAATAGGCTCTTAATAAACTAGTGCGCCTCACCATCAACAATTGCATCACTGATTAACATCAGATGGGATTGCAGTCAAGCACTAGTTTATATCTAATAAAAAAAAACAACTGAAGCTGTCTACAAAACCGTAGGAGCTCAGCAGTGTCAAAGCCTCCACGCTCCACCCAAGGGCGGGAAATGTCGTTGGATGATATTTCAAATTTAAATAAGGGCCATATTTAAATTTGAAATATCATCCAACGACATCTCTCGAAAAATCAAACGGTAACTCTTTCGAACAATTTCGCAAAGTTTACGTCCTTTAAAAAAGTAAAGCTGCTATCTGCTATCGCAATATGTGATAGCACCCATCACTTACGAAATCTAAAGTTCTGATAAATCAATGTTTATTTCACAACCAAATAAAAATTACCTATCAGCTTAGCGTTACTCACAAAGACTTTCAGGACTAAACATAGATTAATGAATCACAAAGGATCACAAAGAAGTGAAATCTCGATGTCGCAACGGTCCCTATAAAAAGACTACATATGAAGCGACCTATATCATTAGCATAAGTTTTAGTGCTGGAGTAATACACCTTTTAAAAGAAAGAAGTTAAGAAACCATGTATTCTAAAATAATTTTCGTTCTTGCGACAGTCTGTGTTGTCAACGCATCTGTGTTAACTGCCAATGACTTTGATGGTAATTATTCATTATGTCTCTAGAATTAACTACACTTTTTATAATTTTGGTCTCAAGAAGGTAAGTAGTACTTTGTAATCGATGCCATATTTTAAAATATAATTTTAATCACAGATAATGCCGAAACAGAAGCCAAAACGATTTTGAGTAGATGCAAGTCCAAAGCGTGCGACTGGTTGTGTCACAGACTTAAGAAGACCAATGGTACCTGTGTCGAAGGTCACTGCAAATGTGAAAAATCCTTCATTGCAGAAGGTAATTATGATTTTCCTGTAATAGAACCAAAATTGTAAAGTAAAAGAATATACGACGTGCTCCTCGTGACCTCTTTGAAGATTTTAAAAGTAAAAGTAAAGTAAAAGTAAAATATTTATTGCGCAAAGAAAATTAAAGCCATTTTAACAATAACATCAGTCTAGAAACACTAAAAATGAAAGTGGCCATTTCACATAAATAAGATCACTGTCCTTCAAACTAGGAAATAATCCTGTATCTTAAAGAACAGTACATTATCATATTTTAATGCATTGATACACACAGCTTCATAGATTATAAATGAACGCCGACAAACAATAACATGTCATCCCATACAACTACGATTTTACGAAAACGCGTTTTAGATTTTATTCCATTTCATATTTCTAATGAGTGTAATAAATTATATATATATATTATTTTTATGTTTATTTAAACCATTAACGATTTTGAGACAGAAGATGCAACGAATTTAAAAAAAAATACATCTTTCGAGTACTAATAGTATTCTGAGTGGCGCAACGCCAATTGACATCAGTGGCGCCTGCGACGCTGAGCACTGCAAATGTGCTATGGGCCCCATCATTGCAGACGATTTTTCTCCATATTTAACTTTGTAGTATTTCTCTTCAGATGCGGATGACATGAGTGACCCTGCGGAATTACTTTCACCTGGCTATTGTAATTTACGAGCTTGCGAACAACAATGTCGCAGACTTGGCTTCCCCGGCGGCGTCTGTGTCCATGGACGCTGCAAGTGTGACAATTCCCTTAAAACAAACGGTAATGTTTACAGTCATTTTACACTACAAATCGGGGCACTGAAATTGTGCCAATGACCTAATTGCAGATGATTTTGTTTCATCTTAGATCATCTAGTATATCAATACTTAAATGTAAATTTTGTTTACTCTGCAATATATCTCTTCAGATGCGGATGACATGAGTGACCCTTCGGAATTAGTATCACCTGGTGATTGTAACTTACGAGCTTGCGAACGACAATGTCGCAGACTTGGCTTCCCCGGCGGCGTTTGTGTCAATGGACGCTGCAAATGTGACAATTTCCTTAACACAAAAGGTAAAATTTAAATCATTATTTAACATTAAAGTGTCTGGCAGTGTAATTATGACCACTTCCTAAAAACAGAAGGTTTTGAACCATTTGCTATGGTTACGCGCAGCTCCCCAGTTCGATTGAGACCCGAAAATCGGTTGTAATCCTCGTCACACAAGTTGAACCATTACGGTCGTCCACCTTGAATGCCAAGTAACCGACTTTTTAGACACTGAAGTATCATCAAGAAAATGCACCCATCAGGAGCGCGATTGATGATTCTACTTAAATCGCCATTGACACATAAGCTTTGACAATTTCTCTTATGTTTTTTACAGATGCAATGGACGAATTATATAACTCTATTTTACTTGATGATAACTTCTTTAAAACAGAAGGTAAGAAACATCAAGCTCTTAGATTTAAAACAAATAACTACAACAGAAGTTACAACGATGTTAAATCATGTCCGTTTTTTTTTAACTATCATACAACGCCGTCTAGTTCCAAGCTAAGCAGAGCTTGTGTTGAGTACTAGACAACTGATAAACATACTTTTATATATTTCTAAGTACGAACATATTATAGATAAATTACACCCAGATACAGAACAAATGATCGTGCTCATCACACAAACATTTGTCTGGAAATCGAACCACCTGGGTGGGAATCGAACCCACGACCTCCGGCTTAGCAGTCAGGGCCTCTAACTACTAGACCAACTTACAGGCTAGTCAAAAGTCCATTGGTAACCAGTAATCCATCGGTACTTCATTTCTACCATCTTATTTTTTTTAATAACTCTTTTAAATTTACCAAATAGATGATGATTCTAAAGAATCGTTACCTATTTTGGGATTATCAGAGGATGCAACTAAACGGGGTTGCGACTTGCGAGCATGTCACCAATTATGTCGCAGACTCAAGCTACCTGGTGGCGTTTGTATTAATGGTCGCTGCAAATGCGATCACTTCTTCAGCAAGATGGTTTAGACTAAATTGAAAACAATTTTTATACTATACAACAAGGCCTTCCTCAAGAATCCTAACGATTAATTAGCTATTAGAATATTCTCTTTTTTATTTATCATATAAACTACTCGTATTACCTTCCAGAAGATGTTGTTGATGAATTAAATTCAGAATTCGACACGAGACGCACCTGTAGGATAGACAAATGTAATCGAAAATGTACTCGTCGTGGCTACAAAGGTGGCACATGTGTTGAAGGTCGCTGCGAATGCTACAAAAATCCTGAAAAATCGTTACCCTTCTCGGAATTGTCAGAGGATCAGAGTGAACGCAGTTGCAACGTGCAGGCGTGTAACCAGTTGTGTCGCAGACTCAAGTACCCCGGTGGTGTTTGTGTCAATGGACGCTGCAAGTGTGACCACTTCCTTGGAACAGAAGGTAAAATTATTATCATATTAAGAATAAAATGTCGGATTACTCAGTTAATTAGTTCAAATTGAAATTTCATACACTACGAGTACCTCTTTAGAGTGTAAACCCCTCCTACGCGCTATTTGGCTCAAAACAAAAACTATAATTTTCAAACCCATTTATTTCCATTAACGATTTATTGTACTAGTAAACATGTGAGTATATTAGAAAACATTGTCTGTCTAGCGGCCTTGATATTTTTATCCAGACTTGTTGTATCATATTTGTTAACAGAAATAAACTGTAGAATCTGGCAACTCAATAACAAAATCTTGTGTTTTATGGTAGATACATATCCACTAAATGATACAAACGACGATGAAAATGAAGAATCAAACGAGGTTTCAAAATTAAATGAAGGTGAGTTTTAAAAGAATGGTTTAGCAGTTACTTCATTTTGATTTATTTGCAAAATAATGGGAACAAGAATATAAACATAGGTAAATTTGAATTAAAACATAAAGACTTACACTCCTGTGAAATAAAAATAGGTTTTTTTCATCTTTTCTGTTTGTTTTTTTAATTTGTATATTACAAAAAAACAGTAAGAGTACTATTTACCAACAACATTTTATATAAAATCATTCCTCAAAAATAAAACCATGTTTCTCTGTCTCTTTAACTACCCCTCCACGCACTCTTCTTTTAAAATTTATACAATTTTAAATGTTGTATGTATTTTTTTGCAGAGGAGCTGATAGCACCTTCTCCCAGCGCCTGTATTGCAGCCACATGCAACCAATGGTGTCGCCGCCTCAAATTTACCGGAGGATGGTGCCGCTTTGGACAATGTCATTGCTTCTAAAATCATTAATTATATTATGTTGTAATCCAGTTTGTACATATAAAATAATATCTAGTATAGCTACGTATCTAATTTACTCATACGAAAAGTAGAAAAATGTAAAGAAAAATATCATTATTATATAAAGTATAAATAAAAGTTCAAACAAGAAGTTACGATGATTATGTATAACCTAAGTATTATTTAATAACGAAAAATAAAAATAAAATTTAAATAAAAAGCAGTTGTTTGTTTTGTTTAACACTTTTTTCATGATCGATTTCAATATGGAAAACTCTGCAAACGTATACTGTCTTAAAAACCGAATTTATATTGTGTATACCACATCTACAGTACCAATATTTATAGTGCTTTGGTGAATCTCTTTAATTGCTACTACTAAACTCGTCCAGTTCTTTTTACAAGAAAATACGGTCAGGGGTCAAAAGTGCAGTTGCACTCTAACAATGCTAAAGTGTCTAAAATTTCTTTGTAGTAGAATTCCAGTGATCTACAACTAGTTTATTCAATATTTTAGATTATATGCTACAAACTAAATCGGTCATGCTCCATTGACCCTCTTTTACAAAGAAATCTTACATACTTCAGTATCGGTAGAGTGCAACTGCACTTTTGAGCCCTGACTGTACATCTACTGAGTCTCGGCTCATTACCTGTGCCTTAACTAGTCCTATTCAGTTTATTTGATAAAGAGTTCTGATGGTGAACCGAGCGAAACTCTTCATTTTATGCATATTCAAGGTTCTATCTAATGCATTTGATATGTTTCTACTCTCATTGTCTTGGCCTAATTAGATAGAGTTGGAGTAGTTTAAGGATGGAGTTAGCTTAGCATACAAGATTTTTAGAAATTATTTTTTGTCAAATACAAAATATCCTACGGAGTCCCACAAGGAAACCTCTTGGGTCTTTCCAATTGTCAAGTTTTATTAAATTAATTTTACGCAACTACCTTTTCAAACACTCACTTTTCACATACCTACGCAGATTTTTACACCGTACGGTGACTAAACTGTCAAACAGCCAATAATAGAGCAAAATTTTCCCGCGATCCCTCCGGATGGCATGCAGTGATGCAATCGTTGATTGTGAAGCGCACTAGTTAATAAGTAGCTATTCACTCTAGCCTTAAAGACACCTAAATTATAATCGGACGGGAAGACCGCAACAGGCAAATTGTCCTAGTCGATGTACGGGATAAAAACGACAAGGCAAAACGCCTAGACCGGACAGTGATTTACTAAAACCAGGGCAATTCTCCACCCATCACTATAAGGATAATTACACGACGTCCACTTGAGTATTTCACAAAGGCATACCTATCCATACTTACACCTACATATACTTGACAAAAAATATCTTGGGTGTACCTTAAGCGTACAGTGATAGTTGATGGAAGCAGATTGTTAGTGATATTTTTATAGCAAAGCGGATGATATTTGTTTTTAAAAGTCTAAGATTTTCCGCAATCCTTTAAATATTAACTCGTATGATTTTCACACTTTTCAAATTTATTACTTTAAATTCTAGGGGATTTGGCGCTGATAGCTGAAACACAAGAAAACACAAGCTTTTTTAAAAAAAATATAGCATACAGAGCACTTCAAGTAAGTAACCAAAAGCCATAAACAACTAACCGGCTCTGTGTGCTGAGTGCGAGTTGTTTTTACGTTAACGCGGTCAAAACGTTTACCGTGTTTAGCTCTCTGATTGGCTAAGAGTTTCGAGTAGGCCAATCGGCGCGCCGAACGTCATAAACGTGTCGATCGCGTTAGCGTAAAACAAACTCACACTAGGCACTCCCTGATACTGGCCAGAGCCAGATAAGAAAGGGACAGGAAACCGGTCGCCTGCTTCTGCGTAACAATAATGACATCCTCACACTAGAATGCAGAGTAAATAAAGACAGAAGGATTTTAGTCATTCTGACACAACCTTTCACTCTACCCCAGAGCAAGAGATGTGATGATTTTCCACCTCAAAGAAGACATCAAGATTGCATCCTACTGTATAACAAGATGTATTGTGTCGTGTTTACTAACCACAGGACTACGGACTTACGACCACAACTAAGCTCTAAACATCACTATGCCCTGTACGATAAGACCGCCTATTGTACTCTTGTATTTGTAAATGTTTGTCTCGTTCACATTAAAAGGCGAACAATAAAATGTATAATTAATAACTACATAGAGTACATAGGTGCATCTATCAATATTTTTTTGTATCTTACTTTTCAAATCGCGGTTTTCAGTCGAATTTTAGTTTTTTCATATTTTCTAACCAAATTAATTTGTAATTGTATTTTACAAATTTATTTTTTATTACCCTAATTGCGCTGTGCAAAGGCTTCCCTCATCTTCTTCCAAATCTCTCAGTCTAGGGTAATCTCTAGAGATCGCCCAAACTTAGCTAGCCAAGTTTGCCCCGCGAACTTGATCATCGTCACACCACCTTCGCTGTGCTTGACCTCGACAGCGTTACTCTTTCAGGTCCCTTCTTTATAATTTATTTCTATTTTATCAATGAATTACGTACACGTAATATACTCAAACATATTAGGCACCTTTTTATCCTTTTTTTATAAAAACAAAACGTCCGTTTTCTTATCTACATTAGCATTATATTGTAGAATTAAAAAGATTAATATAAACTCAATAATTTTCAGGCGAATTACTTTGTGTAATTTATTTCATCACCACTGCTCTCAAAACCGGTGAAGGAAAACATCGTGAGGAAACCTTAGAGAGGAGGCCTGTGTCCCAGCAGTGGGAACATTAAAAGGCTGATGATGATGATGATGAATTATATTTTTATTTTAGGAATATGCTGGTTACCTTTTCAAAAGGGAAGTTGGGTAAAAATAAATAATATTTATCAAGGTAAATCCAATAACCCCGAATTTGACGGAATGAGTCGTACTCACTCATGGGCACCGTTATCTACCGACCAGTTCAGTAATCAAGTACTCGTCTTCACATATTATATAAAATGAACAGGACTCGTGAAGATCAATCATTTGAGCTTATCCTCGATGAGTCAACTAGCAGTTAAGCCAGTGCTCCACTACCTACCGTCTAGATCAGTCGCCAGATCCTCAAGTAAAGTAAAACATATAAATAAATCTAATGACTAGAGACCAAGAGCTATGTAAAAACTATGGCCCCTGCCAGAAGAATATTATTAACATACATCGATATAAAAGACAGAGAAGTACCTGTAAACGGTCGCTAGCACGAAGTGACGTAGCAATAATGCGACAAAACTTTAACTTTATTATTTATCTTTGCAGGGTACAAAGATAAATCAATGTTTACTAACAACGCTTATTTCGTAAACCAATAATTACTTATCAGTTTATCGTTACTCACAAAGACTTTCGGGGCTGAACATGGATTAATGAATCACAAAGGATCCTTTGCCACTGGTGAAATTCCGATGTCGCAATGGTCCCTATAAAAAGATTCTACTAGAAGCGACCTGTATCATTAGCACAAGATTCAGTACTGAAGTTGTTTTAAAAGATAGAGGAAACCATGTATTCCAAAATAATCGCAATTTTTGTACTTGCGACGGTCTGTGTTGTCAATGCATCTGTGTTAACTCTCAATGGTAGTTTATTATGTTTTTGAAAATAACCAGTTTAGGTTACAATGGTGTAAGAAGTGCTTTGTAATCAGTGCTATATTTTTACAACAGATGATGCCGATACAGAAGTCAAAGTTAATCCGAGTAGATGCAACTTCAAAGCGTGTGACTGGCTGTGTCGCAGCCTCAATAAGGCTGGTGGTGCCTGTGATAATGGTCGCTGCAAGTGTGAAAAGTCCCTCATTGCTGAAGGTTATATTTTTTTTCTTTGTTCAACCTAATCAAAATCGCAGTGTTGGAACACCTCCCACAAGGTAGACCGATGACCTGGAGAGAGACAAAGAAAAAGAAAGACAGAGGAATGCCGTCGATGCGAGACGCACAGGAACGTTCATTGTAGCGACACTTGGAGGAGGCCTATGTCCAACAGTGGACGTCTTTCGGCTGAAAAGATGATGATAAAAATCGAAATCCACAGCGTAAAAAATATCATGTGCTTCCAATTTACACAGATTTTTCTAAATCTTATTAGGAAGAGACAGATTTCATTGCATATCATATTTCTAGTGAGCGGAATCATTTGGTAATTTTTATTTTACGTTTATTTACTTCACTGGAGATCTAGAGGCAGAGGATGCACTGAATGGATGCATCGAATTCTATAAAATGCACCACGAACATACTATTATTATCAATGTAGCCAATGCCAATCCCATCAGTAGTGCCTGTGTCTTTGGGCACCGCAACTGTACCAAGCACCTCATTGTGGACGATTTCTTCCATCTTACATAGGTACCTACTTACATGTAGGCCATTTTTAACCCAGCAGATGTGGATGACATGACTGACCCTGGGGGATTACTTTCACCTGGCGGTTGTAACTCCAGAGCTTGCCAACAACAATGTCGCAGACTTGGCTTCCTCAGAGGCTCTTGTGTCAAAGGAGTCTGCAAATGTGACTATTTACTAAACACAAAATGTAATATTATTATTAAATTCAACCATTAGTTAACGTTTTAATGACTGACAATAGTCCTTTCGTGGTGTTCCATGGTCAAAGTCAATTACAATAAAGTTTTCTCAGATGCAGTTACTGAACCCAACGTAGAAGAAGACTCTGTTCAATCAAGAGCTTGCAACAACAATAGGTGCAACCAAATTTGTCGCAAGCAGAAGTTCCGTGGAGGAGCCTGTGTCGGAGCTAACTGCTACTGCAATAAATTTCTGTCCCTGCAAGACGGTAAAGATAAGATTTATTTCATAAATTCAGCACATAAATATAGGGTGACTGGTAATTAGTGAAAGATACTTAAACACGTGATTGTAGTCATGATAACAAACAACTTTTACTATTTGACCAAACCTGAAATCCCAAAAAAAATTGCTGATCAGTACATTTGTGTTTGCCTAACTGGTCAAATTGTACTGAACTTTGTCGATTTTTGTCGCGATTTCAGGTTTGGTCCCATAGTAAAAATTATTTGTTATGATGACTACAATCACATGAAATAGTATCGTTCACTAATTATATTACCAGTCATCCTATATATCTGATGATATTTGTTTCTTATATGTTTTTTTTAAGACACTAAAGTGGTAGCTTTTATCTTAGTTTGTCATGTATACGTTTATTAGCAGACAGAAATAGTAGGCCCTACTGAGGGTTCCTTCGACCCAATCCAAGCTTTTTTTGGATCGGCTCTTTGGATGACGGGGGCTAAAGTGAACGGAGCCCTTTAATAGACTTTGTGTTAGTTTACTTGAAACCCTGCAGACAGAGACAGGAAGGCTCCTAGGGGTTCTCTATCTACCCTATCCACCTATCCAAGCTGACAGTGTTTTATGATTAATATTTAGGTTACCGTTTTGATATTACTATTACAACTGCAGCTAATAACTATCGATGTAAAATGTATGCACAAAGACAATTCTGACTGAATTTTCTGCGATACTACGATTCTGTTTTTTAGGGTTCCGTACTCAAAGGGTAAAACGGGACCCTATTACTAAGACTGCGCTGTCCGTCCGTCTGTTCATCCGTCTGTCACCAGGCTATATCTCTTGAACTGTGATAGTTACACCGTTGAAATTTTCACAGATGATGTATTTTTGTTGCCGCTATAATAACAAATACTAAAAAAAAAACAACGTGATTTTTTGTTTGCTACGGACGGTACGAAACCCTTCAAGCGCGAATCTGACTCGAATTTTGCCAGTTCTTAACTATTATGGATGTGAAATTTACGCTTAAAGTTGACTCTGATTTTAAGCTTTGCCCAATATTATCAACCGAAGTATAGCTATGTCATTTATTACAATTGTTTTATTATAGAAAATGATCTTGAGACCGAAGTTGGTAGCAATTTAACGAAGTTGCAGTGCAACCTCCACGCTTGCAGAAGGTGGTGTCGCCGACTTGGCTACAACACTGGCGTCTGTGTCAGAGAAAGATGCGAATGTAGACGCTCCGAAACTCAAGGTATAATTTTTTTACGATTTAACAGTCAATAAACTTTTTGTCGAACTCTCATTGGTCAGTGAGAAGTTTTCGGATGTTTGTCAAACTTTTCATTCGTCTCATCTTATGTACAAGTCCCAGGCCATTAAATTACTCATAAAATTTTAGAAAGAGGTATTTTTGACGAATAGAACGCTATATTTACGAACTCTCTATAAAACAAAGTTTATATATCAACAAAATCGAACTGTACCAACTTGACAAATCAATAACAATATCCTACATTTTTGGTAGACGCATGTCCACTATTGACCTAAAATTAAGGATTGAACGGATTATAACAACAAAAGGAGGTGAAATTATTAAAAATATTTTTTTTAAAGGAATACAACTAAGTTACAGTATTTTGAATTCAGAATTACTTTCTTTTGATTTGTGTTTATTTTCATTTGCAAATAGTTGAAATGATTTTATGTTAATAATTGTGCCATAAGACGTTAAGTACTGCACTCCTGTTAAAAAAAATAGTTATTTCTTCTTAAACTTATTAGTTTATTAAGTTGTCTCTTTGAAAAAGTCTACTCTTTCTGCATTTTCATAACCACATTCTTTAAAATATAAAAGCGTTTCTCTGTCTCTTTTTAACTTTTATTTTAACTCTTACTTTTATTTTAACACTTCGATCCACAACTACCCAACTTGTTCATACAAAAGTAGACTTTAAACATCGGAATTAAGGCCTATAGTGGCGTGGATGTGAGAGGACACCGGTTTCCTCTGAGCTAGGACAGATTAACTCTTGCTTTTATTTGCAGAGGAAACCTTAGCTTGTAATTCAGCGACTTGCAACCAATAGTGATGCCCTGTGGTGACGCCGCATCAAATATATTATGCCAGAGGATGGTGCCACTTTGGACAATTATAAAACCTAATTACAATGTTGAAAAGGATGCTATTATTTTTACCTACAAAAGATACATACAAAAGCTCAAATAAAAACTTCCAATACAGTTTTGTATGTATCTACGTAACTAATAGAATGTAAATACTGATGGTTACTAATATAAAACCTTGAAAAAAACATTTGTTTGTTTATGTTATATATGCAGAAGCGTCAGGAGGGGTCTCGTAGCGGTCTTGGCTATCTCTATCCATCGTGGGCGTTGTAACGACCGGAATTTAAAAATAAAAGCACACTTGTATTAACCAATATCTTATTATTTGATTTTCTCACAATTTTATGCAAAATCACACACAATTAACAGGATGATACTAGATTGCGAGCCAATAGGTTAGCACGTGTGCACTTCTTTTGGCAGCTGTCAATAGAATGACCGCCGCCATTACTCGTAGTGACACTTACTACTCTATTCGGGGTTACCCGCTCATAATTTTTATACTATCGATAAACTAATCGATTAAAACTAAAACAACGTTGAAAAATCGAGTTATGATTAACAATAAATCGTAAAGTAATAATTGTGTACTTTATAATTTAAACCAATCCATAATCGGTGCGCCGTCACGGCCGTCCTGCATTATCACACGTCCTCGTGTGTCTGAGTCTCATCTGTAAGCAAAGACATAGTGCATTACTGTATACTACGTTCGGTCTCCCTGACTCCTCTAATGACTCCTTTTGCTCATGTTATACAACAACTTACAGTGATTACCAATTTTAAGTCCAAATACAACGAAACGTTTCGTAAAAGACACACATAACATAGGGTCCTACAAAATATGTCACAAACGTCAGTTAATGCCACACAGGCCATTTGCTGCCACACAGGCTAGTCGTTGCCACACAGGCTAGTCGTTGCCACACAGGCTTGTTTTTGCCACACAGGCCGGTCTTGCCACACAGGCTTGTCTTTGCCACACAGGCTAGTTTGTTTGTCATTGTCACATTGTCACATAGATAAAAAGTACAATTGAAGTAAAACGTAATTACTTACCATGGCCGTCATCGGCACATTCTGTTTCAATTTGGTTGGTTGGGATTTCTAATCCACCACTTAACTCTAATGGAACATAACATTCGGGCATAGCACGCACACGATCGTGTGCGTACTTATACATCCTATTAGAGTTAAGGGCCCGCAGTAAATACCTGTCACCATCCAACAGCTCAACTATTTTATAAGGGCCTTTAAATTTTGGGTCAAGTTTGGTTTGATTACGCTCGTGATTTTCGAGAAGCACATAATCACCTACTTGAAATTTTTTTAACGTAGCTTTACTTTTATCAAACCTAACTTTCTCCGAAGAAGCGTTAGCTTCTATAGCTCGTGTCGATTGTTCTCTAATATGATTCAAATTAACTTCTATGTCATCTGTTTCTAATGTCATTAAGTTTAGGGGCCTAGCAACTTTTCCTATTAACAATTCTAAAGGACTTGCCTTTGTAACCCTACTCATAGTACAGTTAAAGGCTAGCTGAATGTCAGGCAGTGCATCTTGCCATGACTTATTATTATCGACCTCAACAGCAGTTAGCAGATTCTTTAATGTGGACATGACCCGCTCTACCTGCCCATTTGCGCGGCATGTTCCGGTAGCTACAAGGTGTAGGTTAATGTTGTGTGCATTGCAAAAGTCCCTAAACTCTTTTCCAGCAAAGCATCGACCCTGATCAGCTATGACGCGTGTGGGGGCACCAAACAAAGACACATTGTATTTTAATGCATTAATAGCATTATTTGCATCTATGTTGCGTGTATGATGTAATATTACGTACTTAGTAAAAGCGTCTATTGATACAAAAACATACTCTTTTGCGTCTTTTTTTCCGCTAAGTTTACCTGTTGCATCCATGTGGATGGTATGCCATGGGATTGGAGTTTTAGGGATGGGGTGTAGTTCAGCTTGAACTTTCCCCGAGTTAGACTTTGCCATTCTGCAAGTTATGCAATTTTCTACAAATTTTCGTACGTATTTGTTCATATTCGGGAACCAATAGTGGCAGTAGGCCTTTTCTAATGTTTTCTCCCACCCTAAGTGCATGATACTTTCGTGCACATGGTTAATTATAGCCCACTGAAATTCCCTAGGCACTATTGGCAACCAATAGCTCTTGTTATTTCGGTCAATTTTGCGATACAGGAGACCGCGCCTAATTTCATAAGTTTTAGCGATATCACTGTCAAGCTCATTTGCCTGAAGTTTCGTCATAATAGAATTAATTTCGTTATCTTTTTCTTGCTCAGCCTTTAACCAATGGTCTGAAATCGCGGTCAAATGAATACGTTTTTGTTCAGTTCTAATGATTGAGCCCACTGTAGTTGGCAACGGGTTACGGGAAAAGAAGTCTACGTGGCTCATATGTTTCCCCAGTCTATACTCGATATCAAAGTCAAATGCTTGCAGAAAACACCACCACCTGTGAACTCGAGGCGTAAGGTCTACTTTTGACTTGGACGCCTTGACAGCATTGCAATCAGTTACGACAGTAAACCTTCTACCCTGCAAATAGTGACGAAAATGCTTGACAGCGTTCACCACTGCCAGCGTCTCCAACTCATATGAGTGGTATTTTGATTCAGCGCTCGAGGTTCGGCGACTGTAATATTCAACTACATGCAGCTTGCCATCGACTCGCTGCATTAGTATTGCACCATAACCTTCAGCGCTGGCATCTGTATGTAGCTCTGTTGGAAGATTAGGATCAAAGATCATCAATACAGGTTTATCAATCAAAATGTCTATTATATCCTTTCGAACCTTCTCGAGTTGGGGAGTCCAATTAATTTTTCCTTTTCCCGACGTAAGCCCATAAAGAGGAGCTGCCTTTTGAGAAAAACCCGGTACGAATTGCCTAAAGTAGGAAGCCAAACCAATGAATTGGCGAAGCTGAGTAACGTTTTGAGGTGGAGGGAGTTCAGTAAGAGCTCGAATTTTACGAGGATTTGGTCTTATTTCACCGGCTGACACTTCAAAACCCAAAAATTCTACTCTCGTCTTAAGAAAACTACATTTCTTTATATTTAACGAAAATCCCGAATCAGTTAACGCTTTAAGAACTAGCTGTAATCGTTCAATGCCCTCGTCTACTGTTCTTGATGGAATAATTACGTCATCAATGTATACTACAGCGAATGACTCAGTCAATGCCCCAAGAGCCTTATTAATGGCACGTTGGTACACTGACGGTGCATTACGAAGACCAAATGGCATTGACAAATACTCAAACTGGCCATCCGGTGTAACAAACGCGGTACGTTCTATGGAATTTTCTTCGACTGGTATTTGATGGTAGCCGCTAGCCATATCTAACGAAGTAAAATAGTTAGCCCCCACTAAACGTTGTATTTGATCCGAAATAAGTGGCAAAGGATATCTATCAGGCACCGTATTGCTGTTTAATTCCCTGTAATCTACGCAGAGCCTATCGCTCCCGTCTTTCTTCTTAACTAGGATGATTGGGCTCGCGAAGGGGGAAGAACTTTCACGTATAATGCCAGCGGACAGAAGTTCTTTGATTTGACGGCGTACTTCTTGTCTTTCGTCTGGACTTAACCTATAGGGTCTACGTTGAACCGTGAGATTAGGGTCAATTAGTTTAATGACCAGGTGGCCTGTGCTAACCCTACCAGTGGGTGTACCCTCTACGAAATTACTAGAATGATTTTTCAGTAAAGTTATTAATTGCTCTTTCTCACGATAAGGCAAGTCGCACTCTATACTTTCGAAGTTGTTTACCTTTGTACCTATGTCACAAATAGAAACGACCCTATTTTTTTTAAGAACAAGATTATTTTCAAAAATCTCTATTGAATACCCTAATGTAAGCAGATCCCGTCCAATCATTAGATCGTTGGAAATACACGAATCGGGCACCACATGAAACAGTAACTGCACTGAATAACCCTGAATTGAAACTGTAGAAAGAATTTGGATGTTGCAATGAAGGCGCGCGTTACTTATACCTACTAATGTTACTGTATTATATTGTCGTTTACCAGGAAATCTATCTGACAGAACTTGTTTTATTAAAGAGCATTCGGCGCCTGAGTCAAAACAAAATGAAAACTTCTCACCACTTTCATCTAAGAGCTGATCCATAGCTGGCTGGATGGAACAGATATCCACTCGTCGTTCGGTCCGTGCTTCGCCGTCTTTGACATCCACACTGGGGCAGCGCGGCGCGATATGGCCTCGTTCACCACACTTGAAGCAGGTTGGAGTAATAGTTTTCCTCTGCGCGCCAGTTTCCTTTGACTGTTGAGAGGAGGTAGTATCTGAAATCTCAGGATTTGTATTAGTATTGCGGTCACGACTACTATTGCCTCGACATTCACTAGATGCGTGACCCGGCTTGCCACAGTTATAGCATCGCCGCGAACTATCCATACGTGGCCTCTTCGCTTCCACAATCGGAGTAGTCTTCTCACTGTTCGGAGGTACTCTTTTTCTAAAGCTAAAAGCCATGAGCTCTTGTTGTAATTTATTACGAGTGTCAATCTCAGTAGTAAATGTGATTCTTTGCAATCGCGGCTCAATTTTTGAAGCATGTGCAAGAGTAAGCGCGATCGCAATCTGTTCTATCGACAAAGTCTTCCACCGTGCTAATACTGTACTCATAAATCGCCCAGCATACGCAGACAAACACTCGCCTTCCTTTGGACTACTATTGAGTAATCGCCATAAATTCGCAGCTGGAGTTTCAACAGTATCATATCGAGCTAAAAACAGGTCTTTTAATTGCGGCCACGTAATTCCAGAATAACTAGATTGGGCAAGCCATGATGATGCCGATCCCTTGAGTGCTTTGCTCATTGTGATTATCAAATCACTGCCGGAAATAGGTTTTTCTTGTAAACATATGTCCACCGTTTCACACCAAGCGCGAGCGTCGTGCTCTGGAGTATCAGGATTAAACTCAGGTAACGTTATTTTCATGCTAGATGCACGTGGTTCTCGTATAGTACGAATTAATTCCATTATACTTTGTTGCTGCATTTCAAAAAGACGTTTCCAACGTTCACACTCGTTATCTTGTGAAATATTAACACACTGACCTGTATTCTGTTCCTTATTCGTCACAGGTAATCCCACTTCTGATGCAGAAGCGTCAGGAGGGGTCTCGTAGCGGTCTTGGCTATCTCTATCCATCGTGGGCGTTGTAACGACCGGAATTTAAAAATAAAAGCACACTTGTATTAACCAATATCTTATTATTTGATTTTCTCACAATTTTATGCAAAATCACACACAATTAACAGGATGATACTAGATTGCGAGCCAATAGGTTAGCACGTGTGCACTTCTTTTGGCAGCTGTCAATAGAATGACCGCCGCCATTACTCGTAGTGACACTTACTACTCTATTCGGGGTTACCCGCTCATAATTTTTATACTATCGATAAACTAATCGATTAAAACTAAAACAACGTTGAAAAATCGAGTTATGATTAACAATAAATCGTAAAGTAATAATTGTGTACTTTATAATTTAAACCAATCCATAATCGGTGCGCCGTCATATATATAATATATTTTTCGAGATGGATTCTAACATGAAACAGTCGCGGAATCTTAAACAGGCGTAAAAACCAAATTAATATTGCTTATTAATTTTTTTAATTATTATATTTATTAACTAAGAAGTTTATAAGTAGTTACATAATTTGTAATATTGTGTGCCGCTTCAACAATGATAATAATACCTACAAACGTGTGTGATGATGGTTCTGAAAGGTATTGAAAGTAAAATAAAAATATAAAAACTACAAAAAAATAAAATTAACCAAAAAAACCCTACAAACCTACATCACAACTACATTGTTTGCTGAATCAGTTCTATAACTCTATGAACAAATTAATTTAAACTTCGCTCAGATTCAAACAAATGTCCTATATAATAAAAGTGATAGGATCTGACAAATTTATTGATTTCCTTCATACATTTTCTGCTGTCTAGACAGTATCTCCCTCAAAATGTGTCAGTTATGTATTTTATTACGAATATTTTTTTATAATATCGTATTGTCAGTTATATGATGCAGGGACCAAGTAGCCCAATGTGTAACTTTACTTTTAGTCTCTTACCGGGATTAGCATAGCATAGCATCAGCCTTATAATGTTCCCACTGCTGGGACTCAGGGCTCCTCTCTAGGAGAGGGAATGGGCCGTAATCCACCACGCGGGCCCAGTGCGGTTTGGTAGATGTCAGCCCCGGCACTACAGGCAACGAAGGAACGGGGTAGGTTTTTAGTTAGTAAGAGTCTGACACTACTTCCCGCTCCACCCAAGGGCGGGATTTGTCATTGGATGATTTTACCTACCATAAAAAAAAAACATGTCTTCGATTTTTTTTTGTTCTAGGACATGCCGGTTTCCTCACGATGTTTTCCTCAACCGTTTTGAGAGTAGTGGTGATGAAATAAATTACACAAAAAAATGCGCCAGGCTGGGTTTGAACCCAGCTCGACTCGTAAGTCGGGGCCGTTGCCACTCGGCCACCACTGCTCTCGGGATCACCACTGTATACCGGGATTAGCCCAGTTTAATTAAAGTTGTTATTTGTAGTGTAAATACCCTTTCTAGGGCGGAACGGGAGGGTGCGTCAAACTTTTACTGGCTAATACCCACTCATATGTTCCTTCGTTGCCTTGCGCTCCAGGGCCCCGGGTTTTCCTTTCAGAAGCGAACCCACGGCCCCAGAAGGCTTCGACCCTGATGGACCCCTACGATTTTGCTGACATCTCATTGAAGCACGCGTAGAACACTACGCCCCGTGGACGACTTGGGCTCGGTGTGGATGGTTACCGGACGGCCGGTCAGCTTAAAGGTAAACTGGTGTCTAGCAAATGTAAATGTGCATAGGACAGGTTCACTTTGTGGTATTCTTGAAATTGATTTACTTGCAAATAGTTGCCGAACTGTAAAGACTAAATTCAGCATTTAGTTTTAAGGCTTTATTAACGAATAGAGGTCATTTCTTTGATTATATACATGTCTAGATGCCACATTGACCGTACTAAAACGGCTCAAAAAAAGTCTACCATATTTGGTAGACTCGCTTCTCCCATGCGTCAGTGTCATTTTGAATACGTAAGGATGACGTGCTCACGAAAAATAATTAATTATGCCGGTTTGTTCTATCAGACTGTGTCGCAATTATGTGGAAAAGCCGTTTAATAACACCAAGATCACTTTTCATCGGTAAGGTTTGTAATTATACCACTATTATTTAAGAAAACACGATGTTTTAATTCGTTATTTTGAAGTTTAGTCTGATTTGCTAGTGTTGTCAGTTTATTGCTAGGGAGATTTGGCCAAACTATGGGAGACAAAATACAAATACCATTACATATCTTTCGACAACAACATTATTATTTTAAAAATTACAGTATTTATTTGATCAGTAAAAATCTATACCTACAAAATAAATGAAAACTATGACGTCATGCAGTAGAACCCGCTTAATACGATCACGTTTAATACATTTTCCGCCAGCCCCTGCAACTTGAGACATGTTTCCATACATTTCTTAACGCCTAATACGATTTGTCATCCTGTTTAATACGCCTAATACGCCAACGTATATTAGTCACTCTTTTCTGGCAGCGGGTCAACTGACTGAGCTCAAAACTTTTTCAAAAAAGTCCGGTTTTCAGTAATAACGAGGTTGACGTCATATTGGAAAAAGATATCTAAAGATATCTTTCATAGATCACAATGTGTAGTATTTTTGTTAGTTACTTTCTAATATTGTGGGTTATAGATTGCCTACGGATCCCATACTAGCAAATTGCTGGAGAGACATTATACTGCAGACTCGAAATAAAGACCAGTAGAAACCTCACAAGCTTCAGTCGTGTGTTCCAGACATTTCACTTATGATGATATTTACAAAAAAGGGATTACGACGGCTAAAGAAGGGATCGGTAATTCGGTACCAGGCACGATATGCAGTATGGATATTTTACCGACTTCAAGAAAAATAAGAAGTTCTCAATTCAAATGCAGTGTTGAGAGGCCTTCTACACGGTGGACCAATGACCTGGTGAGAGTCACGGGAATGCGGTGGATGCGAGACGCACAGGACCGTTAGTTGTGGTGGAACTTGGGGGAGGCCTATGTTCAGTGGACGTCCTTCGGCTGAAATGATGATGATGAATGATACACTAATCAGGCACTACTTGACTGGCATTTTTGCTGAATTGGGCCTTTTTGATGCAGCCGTGAGTCACACATTCTTGCTATATTCACACATCGGAATTTATACTTTTTATTTGTTTGTTTTATGTACTTATTTAACTGGAATATTGTGTGTCTTTAAGAATGTTCTAAATAAATGTGTTTTCTTTCTTTCTTTAATCTACAAAATAATTATTTTATTCGACCTATTTTGTTAAACTTTCATCATAATAAATCATGGAGAAAAGGAAAGTTAATAATTTGGAGCAGGCATCCCTAAACACGCACACCTTGACAGTTTGACGACAATAAGTACACGAGCGGTACTCACACATATCACGCAATTGGAGACATTTTCAGCGCGTCGTTTGTTAGCATTGCTCTATCTAGACAGGTATATAATCAAAGGGTCATTTATTTATTTAAAAATCTTTATGCACTAGTGTACAAAGGCGGACTTAATGCCGTAGGTATTATCTACCAGTCGACCTTAGCGTGGTGCAGAGACATAACGTAATAGGTGCAACTTAATGGTAAACAAACAAAACAAATAGAAAACTAATACAATCCATACTTAATATTATAAATGTGAAAGTAACTCTGTCTGTCTGTCTGTCTGTCTGTCTGTTACGCGATCACGCTTAAATCACCCAACCGATTTTAATGAAATTTAGTACGAAGCAAGCTTGAACTCCAAGGATGAACATAGGCTATATATTATTACGCTATTTGCTATGGAGGGTGAGTAATATTGCATTTTATCGGTAATGTGTCTGCGCGCGGCCAAAATTGGAACTAATCGTTTGTTGCCATTTTGACATTTACGTCAGGTGTCAGGAGAATGTCTTGTGTTGTGTTTTTAATTGTTTCCAAATTAAATAATCGTCATCATTATACCGAAAGTAATTATAAGTGCTGGCAGGGATCTTGAAAATCAAACGTGCTTAATAAAAGGAATGAGAAAATATCGGACCTACGGTTCCATTTTCCAAGACTGGACAATTTAAGATAAATTTTTGGGTGACCATAACAATAAAATTTCCCTATTTTTTCGTACACGAGGGGTGCCTGTTAGGAAAGCATAGTTTGTTGATAATGGACTGCTACTATGTATTTGAATCTTTATCAAGTGAATATCATGACGGATCAAAAATAATGACGGATCAGAAATCGGAAATACAAAAGCAAAGAAGAAGAAGAAAAGGGCAATATAAAACCTCATAATGATGAAATAGCCTCAATCACTAAAGCGGCATTTAACACTGTAACACCAGAAGAATGACTGAATGTCGTCTACATTTTGACAAAATAGAAGACAAATATTTTGAATCGGATAGGTTAATGGATATCGAAATTAACAATAGACTCATCCGACTCTTCTGATAGTATTGGAGATTGATTCTTAAAGTTGTTGATGCTAATATATGAACGATTTACAAAGTTTTCATGACTTTTTTATAATCATTATCATCTTCCTGCCCTTTTCCCATGTTATTTGGGGTCGGCGCAACACGTTTCTTCTTCCATTCTGCCCTATCACCCGTCATGCTATCACTAACTTCCTTCTCTTTCATATCACTCTTCACACAATCCATCCATCTTTTCTTTGGCCTCCCTCTCCTTCTCCATCCATCCACAGGTATACTCATAGTAACATGTATATCATCCCTCCTCTTTACATGACCATACCAAGACAAACGATGATGACGAAACTGGCACCACTTTCAAACTTCCTCTAATTTATTCATTCCTCACTTTATCCTTTTTTGTCACACCACACATCCGTCTCAATATTTACGACTTTTTATAATATTTACCCTAATAAAATAATCTGTAATGCAATCTATTTGTTTACTTTCCTTAAATAAACTAAACGTATAACTAAATAAATTCTTTAATTTTAATTTAATTACAATTTGAGTTAATAAAGATTGCTTTAATTATATGAGGGAAAATAGATTAGTTATGCTGGCAACATTAAACATGCCCCTAGCAACGCGCATGCTCTATGAATAATATTGTATTTTATCGGTATCAAGTACGATTTGCCGCGAGTTCAAACCCCAGCGACAGTTAATATTTTTGTGATTATTTTATCTTCTTTTTTGCCGATAATATACAATGATACGTCGAATAAATCAATAAAATGGTTGTTTACATATTTTAAACATAGCATAGACATTTTTATTCAATATTTTTCCAAGGGTTTTGTAAAAAGTAATCAAAACATAAAAAATCTTGTGGGCGAAAAAAAAATTCTTAATTTTTTTTTAAATATTCCATTTAAGATAAAAATCATCACGCTATCATTGACAAGGAGCCAGGCACTCTATGACGTTTATAACAAGAACGTCTATTTCGTATTTCGCCGGAAGTACAGATATTACCATTTTGCGAATCGTCCGGAGAACACAGTCAAGTGTGCGATAGAGGTCTATCCCGGTTGGATGGAGCACCGCCGTATCCTCGTGGAAGCGATCGGCGGCGGCAACTACAGCACTGCGTTTGGCCATCAATATGCGAGTTCAATTGGGCGGAGATACACGCGCTCAAGATTTCGCGAAAATTCCTTTAAAATTTGGAGACTCTTCCTAGGGTAGTTCCCATTATGGAAAATAATTCTTCTGATATATGAAGACGTGAATGAATGAGTAATTTAAACGCCCAAAGCGATCAAGCTGCAACAATCAATGCAAACATGCTTTTGCAAATCCATACTAATTTACAGCGACTGCTGAGGCGTGAAGATGTCCTATTTGTCATTGTTTCAAACACCTCCTTCGATCGCATTATTGCTTCACTAATGGAAATGATTGGTTGACATTTTCTCTAACGATCGCTTTCACGACGACATAGCGGCGCAGACTTCAACCGTAAGCTCCATTTTAATCTCCGAGCGATCCGTACAATGGTGAGAATCGAGAGTTTCATTCTTCTAAATTCAATACAGATGTCTCCCGAAACGCCCACATCCAGTGAGTCGTGCACAAAGACAAGACGCCGTGGTGCCTCTGTATCCACTCCCCAAATAAAGTAAAAACCACTGCGATTGCAGCATGCTTACTGCAACCCTGAAACGCAAAGAGCCACTGAAACGCAAAGGGTAACTGTAGGGAAACAGGTGGGTTTTAGTCATTAAAAGTCTGACACTCTTTCTCGCTGCACCCAGACTGGGAGAAGATATTTGATAATTTACCTACGTTAAGAGGAAGGTACAGAATTGCAAACTCTAAAAGCTGAAGGTGTTGACCTCAGGCTCAACTCCACTGGTCACTTTTTTTATAGCGTACATTTAAAAGGATTTATTTAATGTTACTAGAAACATACTGCGTGTTAATATGCTTTTTTTCTGACGCTCAAATCATTAAAAAAAAAACATACAACGTTGTTTTACCAGAACATAAACCATTAACATACATAAACTTATGCTTTTCGTTTGGGTTAGGAAGAAACGCCCACTAATAAAACCCTTACATACTCTTTCCAAGTGTCGCCACAATGAACAGTCCTGTGCATCTCGCATCGCATCCATCGGATTCCCGCAGTCAGAGTGGGCGCTACATGGCTGTTTATCATGATTTTGGTTTTGTTTATGTTCATTTTAAGACCAACTTTTTCGGAAGCTTTGACCTTCTTATGTACATAATACATATGTACGAGTATATAACACATGTTTCCTGAAGGTAATTTGCGTTTTTACCTTTAGCCGTTTTATGTGAAAGTAAAACAAATAATTTCGATGCACAATTAATTGTAAGATCAGAATTATTGTACAAATGTACAGTTCTACGAAATTAACGCGGACAAAGTCGCGGGTAACAGCTAGTACCTAATAAATATAAATACATACTTATATAAATACATACAAATAACCAAAATTATTTTAAGAAACGAATCCACCAAATCAACGCTGCGAAGAATCTAGCAGCTTCTTGCGAATATGTTCACGTGCCATTACATTGAGGTTCTTAAAGAAGATTCCTATAGTACTTCGATTTATATCATTCTGCACTCTCTGGTGCTAAACAGTATTCACCTGATAGAAGAGAGCCTTACTGATCATCGTAGGTATGTATCGCAGTAGTTATTTGAGTTTGAGGAATTATTATTTGTTTTTATTGTTTGAGTTTAGAAAGAGTAGTTAGTTCTCAAATGAATGCTTTGTTGTCATCTACATAGTTTAGTAAAGACTTCGTGGTTATTTTGAGATAGGAAATCATCTAATAACTTATTAATAATCAACTAATCTTACAAGAGGGCGCGTTAGACTTTTACTGACACCTACGTTCCTTTAGTTGCACTTTGCATATTATGACCTTGAAACCTTTGGGTGCTAGTAAGAAAAGGGCAACTTCTGAAAGGAAACCCTTTTTAGAAGTTTACCCATGGGATAATAATTGTGTAATATGTACTTGAAAAATAAAAAGACCTAAGTTAAGTATAAGTAGAAGAAGTGTAAAACATGAAGTACTTTCATCTAATTTTTTTAATTACAAAAACAGATTAATCTTGAATTGCTGCTACTAAACCAACTACTAAAACAACTAGCTTTACCATCGAAACGCTAAGAAAAAAAAGTTAAGGAGTCAGGGGATTCACATGTTTGTAAAAACTGTCAGCTTATTGAGATGGTTTAATAATTGAGCTAAACAGTTAATCTTATTCTGGTCTGTTGTTTGAGTTAAACAGTTTAACACTGTACTTTATTGTATAGACATATTATTGAACTTCTTGTGATTGATTTGATTGTTTTTTTTTTACTTGTACTGTGACTAGGGTTTTTTAAATAACCTTTACTTATAACTTAAAAATCCTAGTTGCATAAACTAGCTAGCCACCCACAACAAATTTAATGTTTTTGTGATGAGCACGATCATTTGTTCTGTGTCTGAGCGTAATTTATCTATAATATGTATGTATTTAGAAATATTAAGTACGTTTATCAGTTATCAATACTCATAACACAAGCTCTGCTTAACTTTGGACTAGACGGCGTTGTTGGATAGTTGTGGAATATTATTATATTATAACTGGCATGTCAGAGGTTATACTGTCTCAAAACTGGTTTGTGCTAGGTTTTTGGTAGTAATTGTAGGAATATTGAAGATATTATCTTCATATAACAGCTTTTCTGTACGTGTGTTTGTCACCTAAACAGCTTGACCAATTTGGATGAAATTTTGTGTGTATATTAGAATAGTTAATTTGTCCTGGGTGGGAATCGAACACACGACCTCTGGCTTAGCAGTTAGGGCTAGTAACCACTAGACCAAAAGGCTAGTTAAACTCGGTAGGCGGCACTAAAATCGGATTCTCATGTTTTTTTCTGGACCACTAGTATAATATTTAATGCGTTTAACAATAAAATGACATAGGAATGCAATAATAAAACCAATAATGAAAATATAGCTTACGAGTCTTTTAGGTTGCAATGAAAAACCAAGAAAAATTGTTCAAATTTTTTAATGGGTTTTCAGTATAGTAAATTATCACAAACGAACTCTGTATTACGGTGTCCAATATTAATTACGTACATAAACCATAAATTGGAGGTTCTTGTTTTCAGTACTTACATTCTATCAGTTACTGACGTTATACAAAATTGTATTAAACCATGCTTTATACAATAATAGCATTCTACCTTTATCTAATACTTTCCTACTTCTATTATAACTTAATTACGTACACTAGAAATTATTATAATTATATGACACAATTCAGATTACAAAATTATGTAATTCGTCATATTCAGTAGCATTGACATTGCCCAAAGCGACACCACCCTCCGGCGTATTTGAGGCGGTGACAGAATTCGTTGCAATACACCGTGTTACAGGCGCTGGGCGCAAATTTAATCGGCTCTTCTGCAGAAAAAGAAAACGAGTATTTAAAAGTTATGGAAAGTTACGAAAAATAACCCTTCTTGCAGTCGGGTAAAAAGTGGGAGAATATTGAAAGAGACAGTAACGTGCTTGTACCTTGATCACACGTACTGAGTCAACGGGCGAGACAATACTCTCGGCCGAATACTCGGTACGTATGAACATAGCGCGGAGTGCTCGGCCGAGCAACAGTTTTATTCTCTCGGCCGAGCAAAGTAAAATGTTGCTCGGCCGAAATGTTGTTTAAGAAATGTTGTCTCGCCCTTTAACTCGGTACCTACGTGTGATGGGATCTCTTTGTGTAGAAAAGTTTTTTTTAGTCGGCGACGGGACAATGTGTTCAACAATCTGTAATGTAGATACAACAAAAACTGGCCAAGAAATGATTGTAAAAGCACCAAAACTATAGAAATATTATTAGAAAGAACACTCTATAAAAATATCACCTTCATTTGTCCTTAATATTTCGTTTGATTCTTCATTTTCATCTCCGGCCACTTCGTTTAGTAGAGAAGTGACGGCTAAAAGTAAAACAAATAATATAATCATTATTTAAAGATCTTACAATTTGATGTTTATTGGGTAGGTTTTAGGGCTATAATTACCTACCCAAGGGTTTTCAATAGATTTCCAATGGTGGTATTATAAATGAAATGAATTTATATATCTACCCGTTAGTGATATTATGAAATTTTTAAAACCTGTAACAATTAAAATCTAATTTTGTATAATATAGTATCATCATTGCATCAGCCTTATATTGTTCCCACTGCTGGGACTCAGGTCTCTCTCTAGGAGAGGGAATGGACCGTAATCCAGGACGCGGGCTCAGTGCGGATTGGTGGATGTCACACGTCTTTGAACTTTTGGTTCTAAGACTGCCCGTTTCCTCAAGATGTTTTCCTTCACCGTTTATTTATTTATTGCACACCTTAACTTATTGAGACCAGTGTACCGTTTTTATAACTCGTAAGTCGGGGTTGTTACCATTCGGCCACCACTACTCTCTGTCAATTGTATAATATATAGAAATTAAAATAGAATTGACACTAACGTATCTAATACCATATTATTTTGAAATTTACAGGTATAATTAAAAGTGACCTTCTCTTTCTATTTTGTCGTAGCACTGGCATCGACCATCAACACATCGAGCGCCCGCATAGCCGCGACGAGCACAAGTACGATTGCATTTCCTCACGTGGCAGACGCGTCTTGCGGTTTGTTCCAAATATTCATCTACAGCATCAACTGAAAAAACTTTAATAGTTTAAAGAGAGCAGCGAAAACATGTACAGAAGAGGTAGATACGATAGGTAAGCATAATCTTACCTGTTGTTCCAAGGAAGTTGTCACACTTGCAGCGCCCATTGACACAAACACCACCAGGAAACTTGAGTCTGTGACACAATTGGTCACAAGCCTGCATGTTGCAACTGCGTTCACTCTGATCCTCTGATAACTCCGAGACAGGCAAAGATTCTTCAGAAACCTCATCTGTTTAATAAAATAAATATAAATATGATAAATAAATAATAAACTAAAACTCAGAAACAGGGTCGTTTGAAAAAAAAAAGAAACAAATATCGATCAGCCACAACTATCACTTAAAGAACTTTGTTGCAAATGAAATATGAGAATATAGGCATTAAGTTTTATCTTTATGTTGCATGAAGTTTGAATAATTAATGTCTTAAATAAAATAGACCACTGCTTTTGAATCTGATTTGTAGTTACGAGTTTTTTTATTTGCATCCCATTTTTTTCTAAAATGTGTTATTTTACCTTCTTTGCTTAGGGAGTTGTCGCTAAGAAAGTTATCATCTAGGGGAATAGATTCATCCAAGGCGGCCATGACAACTGTACGAATAAAAAAATAATAAGTAAAATGGACAGAAAACTTGTTACCACTGACTTACATATTGCATATGACATAAACGGCCATGACAACTGTACGAATAAAAAAATAATAAGTAAAATGGACAGAAAACTTGTTACCACTGACTTACATATTGCATATGACGTAATAGCAATATAAAATTATATTATAATTTCTGAAATTTAACCTTCGGGGGTGGGCTTGTAGTTATTGCATCTGCAGCGGCTGGAGATACAGACTCCATCACCAAGCTGGAGGCTACGGCACAGTGCGTTACACGCCTCATGAGTGCATCTTTTTGGTGACACAGAATCTTGTACGTTGAAAAAAGAGTTTTCAGAAACAGCATCACCTAAGATAGAAGTTTTATTTACATTTCATATGTTAGCATGAAGCCTGTTGTTACCTGTTGCCTATTAAAACTTTGATTGTAAATAGTGCATACTTTCTGTGTTTAGGAAGTAGTCACACTTGCACTGCCCATTGATACAGACACCGCTGTGCCAGCCGTTTCTCCGACATTGATCATCGCACGCTATGGAGTTACAAGAGAGGAATGAAAGATTTTCCACAGAGTCAGCCAAAGTATCTGCAACACAAAAACAACAGTCGTAGAAAGAGCTTTCGGTTTATAGAACACCATATTAAAGATATACTCTTTTAGTATCAAAAATAAAATATGAAGATTAATATTTGTTTGATTCTACGAGTATGATTGTTTAAATTATAGGCAACGATAACAATAGCACTTATATAGGGTGACTGGTAATTAGTGAACGATACTTAAATACGTGATTGTAGTCATGATAACCAAACAACTTTTACTATGGGACCAAAAATGAAATCGAAATAGTAAAAGTTGTTTGTTATCATGACTACAATCACGTGTTTATGTATCGTTCACTAATTTCCAGTCACCCTATATAAATGACCCAAAAAGAATCGAACGCTGGTGTTACGAAACAAAAAATTTGTTCCTTACCATCATGCAGGGACAGAAATTTATTGCAGTAGCAGTTAGCTCCGACACAGGCTCCTCCACGGAACTTCTGTTTGCGACAAATTTGGTTGCACCTATTGTTGTTGCATGCTCTTGATTGAACAGAGTCTTCTTCTACGTTGGGTTCAGAAACTGCATCTGAGAAATTTTTATAGTTATGATGAATTTTTACCACTATCAATAAAATAGATATAGAAACATGTTTGAACAAGGCAGTTATCAGTCATTTAAGTATTAACGAATTTAAAGTGTGTAATGACTGTAAATATTACCGTCTGTTTTAAGGAAATTGTCACACTTGCAGCGTCCATTGACACAAACGCCGCCGGTGAAGCCAAGTCTGCGACATAGTTGTTCGCAAGCTCGTAAGTTACAGTCTCCAGGTGATACTAATTCCATAGGGCCTATCATGTCATCCGCATCTGAAGAGAAATATTGCCATCGACCTATATTCTAATATTGCAGAGTAACCAAAATTACATGTAAGTATAGATATACTAGATGGTCGAAGATAAAACAAATTTGTCTGCAATTATGGCATTGGCACACTTGCAGTGCCCTGATTTGTAGTTTAAAATGACTGTAAACATTACCGTTTGTGTTAAAGAAATTATCACACTTGCAGCGTCCATTGACACAAACTCCGCCACGGAAACCAAGTCTGTGACATAATTGTTCGCAAGCTCGTAAGTTACAATCTCCAGGTGATACTAATTCAGTAGGATCTATCATCTCATCCGCACCTGAAGAGAAATATTGCAGAGTCAACAAAACTTAGTAAGTATAGATACTAGATGGTCGAAGATGAAGTAAAATCATCTACAATTAGGGAATTGGCACACTTGCAGTGCCCAGATTTGTAGTGTAAAATGACTGTAAACATTACCGTTTGTTTTAAGGAAATTGTCACACTTGCAGCGTCCATTGACACAAACGCCGCCGGGGAAGCCAAGTCTGTGACATAGTTGTTCACAAGCTCGTAGGTTACAATCGCTAGGTGATACTAATTCCGTAGGGTCTATCATGTCATCCGCATCTGAAGAGAAATATTACAGTGTAAACAAAACGTAGTCACATTGTATATAAGTGTAGATATACTAGATGATCGAAGATTGAGCAAAATCATCTGCAATTAGGACATTTGCACACTTGCAGTGCCCAGATTTGGAGTTTAAATGACTGTAAATATTACCGTCTGTTTTAAGAAAATTGTCACACTTGCAACGTCCAAAGTTAAAAATAGCCTACATGTAAATTTAGATACTCGTATATTAGATGATCGAAGATGGAGAAAAATCGTCTCCAATGTGGGCCATAGTATACTTGCAGTGCACGGCAACGCAGGCACTACTAATGTAATTGGCGTTGCGACACTCAGAATAATATGCTCGAAAGGTGCATTTCCTTGAGCGAAAAGTAAAATACATATCCACTTTACTACACTCACTAGAATGTATGCCATCAAATAAAATCGATCTGTTCCAGTGTACGGTTCAGAAAAAATGGTGAGAATTGGAAAGATTTAACCATGTTCTGCCACATGGTATACTCGTAAATTATAATTATGTCTATATAACAGGAAAATAATATTACCTTCTGCAATGAGGGACTTATCACATTTGCAGTGACCTTCGACACAGGTACCATTTTTCTTATTAAGTATGCGACAAAGCCAGTCGCACACTTTAGAGTTGCATCTACTCGGATTCACTTTGACTTCTGTCTCGGCATCATCTGTAATTAAAAACATGGCATTGATTACAAAGTACTGCTTACCTAGCTGTGACAAAAACTTAAACATTTTTGGATAGGTGTAAAAACATTATGAATTACCATCAAAGACATTGACAGTTATCACAGATGCGTTGACAACACAGACTGTCGCAAAGACGAAGATTACTTTGGAATACATGGTTTCCAAGCTTCTATCTTTTAAAATGTGTACTACTTCAACATTGAAACTTACGTTAATGATACAGGTCGCTTCCTGTGGAGTCGTTTTATAGGGACCGTTGCGACATCGGGACTTCACCGGTGGTAAAGGATCCTTTATGATTCACTAATCTATGTTCAGTCCCGAAGGTCAAGTGAGTAAACCTAAACTGATAAATAATTATTGGTTTACGAAATATCTGTTGTTAGTAAACATTGACTTACCTGTCTTGGCACCAGGTAAAGATGAGTAATTTCAATAATAAAAGTATACAACTTTTATGTTTAAGTCGGAAAGAAAGAGGTTTTTGATCTAATAAGCACATCGCGCTTTGTAAAAACATGTTAAAAATAATAACCCGTCTAAAATGAAGTCGAACTCTGAAAATTGTGAAACAATTTTTTAAAATTTTCATATTTCGTATTTAACTTTTTAAGAACATATAAAGTTATATTTATTTATTTATTTAAACTTCATGAACAGTAGTGGTACATAGGCGGACTTTATGCAACAAGGCATTCTCTACCAGTCAGCCTTTCGTTGGGATTACACGGGTAAAGCTATACTTACAATATATCATCATAGTTCTTAATTTATCCTTATCAAGCGACCCGCCCCAATTTCGCACGGATGCAATGGTGATATTATAGTACATTGTGATAAAAGTTTATAGTGTAAGTGGTTACCGACGAGGCGGTAATAAGGCCCGAGCCGTGGCGAGGGTCATAAGAGAGCCAAGAACGATAACCATACATTACTCACGTGTATCATACGACGTATTTCAGTACACTTGTGAAGAAAAATAATTTAGCTAATTATTATTACAACAGCAAAACTAATAACATTTTTCATAATATGCGGTAAAAATTAAATCTGTTTTTATAGGCGCACATCTAATTTTTTTTTAATTTATCCATAGCTGAAGGCTATGGCTATAATTAGTCTTTTGATCAAATTGCCTAGTCGTTGTTTGTGTTCTTGCGTGAAAAGTTTTTACGATAGTGTCATTTTTAATGATAATATTCTTTATTCTTTATTGTAAATACAATTTTACAACGTGTTGCGCCGACCCCAAATAAAACGGGATAAGGGCAGGAAGATGATGATGACAATTTTACACACTAAAAATAGGACAATTGATGTACATAGGCGAGCTTAACCCATAATTGGGTTTTCTTACAGCAAACCATACGTGAAAAAAAAAATGAGAATAAAGAATATGAGATAATAGAATATGGAATTGGAGTCGAATTTTATTTAATTAATACCAACCCGCATTGGGCCCGCGTGGTGGATTATGGCCCATTCCCTCTCCTAGAGAGGAGGCCTGAGTCCCAGCAGTGGGAACATTAATAGGCTGATGATGATGATGATTAATTAATACATTCAATGAATTTCACGAGAAAATCACACCAAAAACCGCGCGCTTCTTAAAATGGCGGTCATAGACCACAAAAAAAAACAATTTTTATTTGAACGAACGATTTATATTAAATGTATTGTTATTAAACAAATAGGTTTTACAAGTTAAAATTACCGAAATCGCATGATATAAGTAATTAGTAATACACTAATTTATAGTACTGAACGCAATCTAATCTAATAGAATTATGATTTTTTTTCGTACCCAAAATTCGATTTGCGAACAAAGAGGTTAAACAAAAAGGTCAATTTGGTAACAGGTGCCATTATCTACCTAAGTGTAATGCAATAAAAGCCACTTTCTGAGAAAGTGTATTGAAAAATATATTATGCATCTATTATACATATAAAAGTTCCTCATGAATCACTCTATCTATTAAAACTGCATCAAAATCCGTTATGGAGTTCTAAAGAACTAAACATACATAGGGACAGACAGCGGGGAGCGACTTTGTTTTATACTACGTAGTGATAAAACAAAACCGTTAAATTATATACCATTTCCTTAGGTGAAAAATGGATACACATATTTTCTATGGATAAGGTTATTATTGAGAGCTGCTGTTACAGGTATCATACAATTAGATACACTTCCTTGATAGATCTTAAGGGGTACACTAGCTCTATAAACCGCTATTATGAACCGGTTGCGCAAAAACTCATTGCTGAGCCTAAAATAAAAACAGAAGATTAGTTAAAGTCAAGAGAGTTGTAGATCGTAATTTCAATCAAGGGCTAATCTCTACAACACCAAGAGGTATAGTGTCTACCTGTCTATTGACAAAAAATCCTGAATAAAGCTGACTATTAAGGTGCTTTTTCATGATTAGATTGTTCAACAGAGTTACCTGTAATGTATCGGTGTCCCTGGAACGCAAAAGGTAAGTGAAGAAGTAGATACGGGTAAATTTTAGGAAATTTTAGTTCCTCACACTTAAATCTAAACGAGAGTAGTTGACGAAAAAAATTTGTGTTTTTCCAACAATATGCGTGCAAAGCAGAACAAAGAAGTGAAGACACTTCCTACAGTTCTGATAAATCAATGTTTACTAATAATGTTTATTTCACAATCCAATAATTACTTATCAGTTTAGCTCCATTAACAAAGATCTTCGGTACAAAATAGATTAATTAGTCACAAAGGATCTTTTTCAACGGGTGAATTCCCGATGTCGCAACGGCCTTAATAAAAAGGCAGCACAGGTATCCACCTGTATCATTAGCATAAAGTTTCAGAGTTGAAGTAGTAGAAGTTCTAAAGAATAGAAGGAAAGTCATGTTTTCTAAAGTAATTTTCGTTCTTGCGACGGCATGTGTTATCAACGCATCAGTGTTAACTGTCTCTGATGGTAATTATTACTGTATTCTCAAAAAAACTATTTAATTAAATTTTTTTATTCATATAGATAAGTACACAATGTAGTGATGGATGACATCATATTGGTGCCATACAATAAATTAAGTGTAAGGTTCGAAAACCATACACTAAATGTTTCCGTTGTTCTTTAATTACAATGCTTTTTTCAGCTGATGCAGTGTCTGACAACTCACTATCCGATGTAGATGACTCTGTGTCACCAAGAAAATGTACCCATAAGGAGTGCAACGCACTGTGCCATAGACTCAAGTTTCGTGAAGGCGTTTGCATCGCCGGCCGCTGCAGCTGCAACAACTATTTTCCCACCCCAAATGGTAAAATTTTTGAAAACAAAATAATTAAAATATATTAATTTAATTTTAAAATTTAAATTCATTAATTTAATTTTAAAATTCAAATTCATTAATTTAATTTTAAAATTCATATTATTAATATTCTTTTGAATTTTAAAATTTTATTTAGCTAAAATTATTTTTTAGGGATAAAATTTTGTGGTTTTACCACGACATGTTCAGATAATTGTACAGTATTTATAGTCGTACTTACATAAGTTTTTCAATTTCTCTAATAGTGTACTTTTGTTTCAAGATGTAAACGGCTTGGATGAATCTATTACACTCGACAAGAACTTCCTTAGTGACTACTCTCTAAGCTCAGAAGGTAAGAAATGTCATACATACCTGTATTTAAATAAGTATTATAAGCCTCGTAACCCGTATTATAAGAATTGTTGCTATGTATTTCTTAATAAGTCATTAATTGAGGTTAAAAATGTTAATCAAAATTAATCTTCAAATTTTTACTTAAGTAGTTACTTTTAGTCAAGCAATTAGTTAAACTTGTTTTTAAATACGGGTGTAAGTCCACATTACGACCTGCATGGCAATTCCATTAAAGTTACATTACACTGCGGGATATTGCATGCGAGTTGCTTGCAAGTGGAAATGCGGCCTTAACTTTAATCAAATTCATCTTCAGACATAAAAACGACTTTTATTTGTAATGCTCACCGTACTTGCAATAGTGACGCTTACCTACACATATTTTAGTTGCAACAATGTTCTAATTGACATGCATATTTTTGTTGTTCAATTTTTTTTTCAAATCTGTCTTCATTTCTTAATTGAATAGATTTAGTTTCTGAAGAATCGTTACCTGTCTCGGAATTGTCAGAAGATCCAACTAAACGTGGTTGCAACCCGCAAGCATGTCACCAATTATGTCGCAGAATCAAGCAACCCGGCGGCGTTTGTGTCAATGGCCGCTGCAAGTGTGACCACTTCTTCAGATCAGAGGGTAAGATAATTCTCATACTAAGAGTAATATGTCAGTTAACCAAGTAATGACATCACATATACTATTTTTTATTAACGGTTTACTATTGTTTCATATTATATTTTTCCTCTTTTTCATATTTCTCTCTCTTTTTGGCAACTTCATTTTTTTTTTGTAGCTGCAGTTGATGAATATTCGGAATTAGACTCAAGACGTGTCTGCCGGATTGCTAAATGCAATCGCACGTGCACCCGTCGTGGCTATAAAAGCGCCACATGTGTCGAAGGTCGCTGCAAGTGCCACAACACTAATAAAACACCGTTATCTGTCTCGGAGTTGTCAGAGAATCTAACTGAACGCAGTTGCAACGTGCAGGCGTGTAACCAATTGTGTCGCAGACTCAAGTACCCCGGTGGCGTTTGTGTTAATGGGCGCTGCAAGTGTGACCACTTCCTTGAAACAGAAGGTAAGATAACATGGCGATAAATAGTCTACGTGAAAGTTATATAAATGTTAAGGTCACAACCCTCAGCATTGAAAACAAACGACCTAAAGAGGACTCAGTGTATACTAGAATATCTATTACTATTTCACCTAATCAGGGATCATAGATCCTCTTTTTCATTTCCTACCCTCCCAAAACTAGCCTCTTATACCCTTCACTCGTTCCTACTTTTTCTTGTTGTAACATAGAATATTTTAAAGTGTTATGTTGATGAATATTCAGAATTAGACACGAAACGCGTCTGCAGCTTGTGGAAATGCAATCGTACCTGCGCTCGTCGCGGCTATGCGGGTGCCAGATGTGTCAACGGATGGTGCAAGTGCCACGACAAGATACCAAGAGAAGGTTACATTTTTAACATTTATTTTTTACACTGAACTGATGTCATCAACATCCTGTGCATGTACTTATTAGACACATATAAAGTAGCATATTTATGTCCTCAGAGGACAGTGCTTTAGAACTAAGATGCGAACTATGGAGGAAAAGATATCCTACTCCTCCAAAATTCTGTCAAGCAGAAGAGCTGCCACCGCGACACGAACTGCAGTGACCAATCTGGAACTCCTTGAACCGACTGCGGACTTAGGTTGGCCGCTGCAGGAAATTATCAAGCCAAATGGTCTATCCTCGCAAATACAATGCCAGTAAATAAAAACCGCTAAATATAGGTTGGACAAGATTTGAGTCAGATCGACACCAAAGCTTAAAAATGTACCCAAGCGATGTCTGGCACATCGAGCGTAAGAAAAGACTGTAACACAAATATTGTTCATTATCTACTTTACAATGCTTCTACTGATAGGAATCCGCGGCCTCCTCTTTAGGAGAGTGAATGGACCGAAATCCACGTCGCGGGTCTAATGCGGGTTGGAGAATGTCACATGGTGTCGAATTTTTAGTTCTAGGATATGTCGGTATTATTGCAATGTTTTCCTTCACCGTTTCGAGAACAGTGTTCTTAAAATGAAAACACAAAGTAAAGCGCCTGCCCGGGTATTGAAGCCACGACCTGCATCTCGTAAGTTGGAGCCGTTACCACTAGGTCACCACTGCCCTCAGTTATACCTCTACACACAGCGACAACGCTCAAAAATCATATAACTTTTTTTAATATACGGTGTGGTGCTAAGTTCAAAGTTTCTGAACATTTATCACATATATACATATATCTTGTACTTTTGACAGATGCATCTCCACTGGACAATGTAACCAGTGACGAAAATGAAGAATCTTATGACATCTTAGAGACAAATGAAGGTATAAATAATATTAATGTGAAAGCTTTTGTATGCGTGTATGTTCGTTTATTTGTCATGTCTCTATCACACTCAAACGGCTGAACGGATTTGGATGAAATTTAGCACAGAGTTAGACCACACCCACGAAAAGGATGTAATATGAAGCATGGGTAAAGCTGCTGGCTGAATTTAGCACTACATAACTTTGGAAAAGTACGTTCAGATGGTATTTACTGTTATATACGATATCTTTGTTTTTAAAATAAGATGTAGGCATATATCTATTTATTTCATCACTATCACCATCATCATCATTTTAGCCAAAAGATGTCCACTGTTGGGCGTGGGCCTTCCCAAGTGTCGCCACAATGAACGGTCCTGTGTGTCCCGCATCCATCGGATTCCCGCAACCTTTACCAGGTCATTGGGCCACCGTGCTTAAAGTCTTCCAGCGCTGAGTCTTCAAGTATGCGTTCGCCAGTCTAGAAGCTTTCGACCCCATCTGTTCACTGCCATCTGTTCTGCGAGCATTATATCCTGCCCATTGCCGCTTAAGTTTGGCGAAACTGCTTGCTATTTCGGATAAACTTGTTTCTCCTGCAGATATCCTCATTCCTGACTTGATCACGCAAGGAAACTCCGATCATAGCTCTTTCCATTGTCCTTTGAATGACTTTAAGCCTTCTGATGAGGCCCATTGTGAAGAATCACGTTTCGGAGCCATACGCCATCACCGGCATCACGCACTGGTCATAGACTGTCATCACTAAAACTTACTATATTATTTTGCAGAGGAGCCGACTGCGATTGCGTCACGCGATTGTAACATATTCACTTGTACTGAAATGTGTTATCGTATCAAATACGATTTCGGATGGTGCTGGAAAGGAAAGTGTCAATGCTACAAAAATTAATAAATTATTCATATCATTATTATGTCATCTGAATTGTATCTTGTAATATATCAAATATGCCTACGTAATTCATAATAAAATTAATAATATTGTAATAAAAGTTGAAAACTATCTATTATTTTGTTTATAGCGTGTAAAAATTTAAACAAGAAAGTCTAATGTATGACCTATGTATTAATATTAATATGTATATAGTATCTTTTAAACACTGTTCTTCATGAATGCGTACTTACTTATTTATGAAACTGAATCATTAACTATTTGTACTAAACCTTATTATGTATATACGAGTACCTACTACAAAAACCAAATACACTCGGACATCGAAGTACTAATTCTGGGTTATTGCAAAAACGAATCAACCATGAAATCGTATGTAGGAAGTATACTCCTTATAGGAGAATAATTTGATAAAGTAAGGGCGAGATTAAAAATTCAAGAGCCTTCAATAAGATTACGTACGAGAAACTAAGTAATATAAGATGTGAATGGTCTCTTATTTTTGCCAGCGACTGTATCTAATTTTTTTAATGAGGTTTGATATTTATTATCGCTATTTAAATATAGAACTTAAATATCCTAACCAAAATATATTATATTGTTATAATATTATACTAAAATAAACATGTGTAAAACCAACGATGAACTTTGTTTTGAATAATTCCAATATGCAAAATTTGTTCATTCACACAAATATTAAAGTGAAAATATTTTGTATTTTTTGTGTTATTGGTGCATTCCTGTCCACTTTCATTAATATAGGGCTTTGTAATGCGGATCCAGGTTGACTGCTGCACAAACAATCAGTTGAAATGGGGCATTTTCGATCCACCTCAAACACAGTGCAACTGTGAAGCCTCTTTACAAGACATGCGTAACCTACTGCTGGTACTCTTAGAGCCGAAACACATAACCACGTTGCGGCGCCGCGCCGCTAAAATCGGCGGTGCCGCCCACCGCAACGCAGAATTTTACGGTGTGCACCGCGGCGCGAATACCATAACTTTATTAAATGGATATAACCAGTATCTTCTTTATCGTTTACTTACAATAATGTCTTTGTCTGTTTATTACGATCCATGGCAGAAAAACGTCTATCCACACTCAAAAATCTCGAGAAACTGGTTACCCCTATAGCATACGATAATGAACGCTAAAATTTGCGTTGCGGCAACGCGAAAAAGAGCGGCCGGTGGCACTGCTTATTTTAGCGGCGCGGCGCCGCAACGCGTTTATGTGTTTCGCCCTTAGTGATTATACTGTATTTCGTAACTCTACTTGGCAGAAAACCTGAATATTTGGATTACTTCCACGCGTTACAGCGACGGACAGACCGACAACAAAGTGATCTTCTAAAGGCTCCGTTTTTTGCCGACTGAGGTACGGAACCCTAAAAATCAATTTCAAAAGTGAAAGACTCAGAATTTTAACTAATTGCAACTTCATTTAAAACTTCTAATCAAATCGAAAACAAAAAGCAACAACAATTTTCAAAACAAATTGCGAATTTTCATTTCGTTTGATCGCGCGCTAAATGGAAATCCACATTTTTTGTTGACAAAACTTCTCGTCAACTTAAACTAAACAATCAAAAATAAAAGTTAGACGTCCGAATGAAAAGAAATTCGAAAGCGTCAAAGAAAGAAAGAAAGATGGGAGGCGTTGAGTACCTTCTTAGTACAGCGATGCCGAGCCTGCCCTTCCCTTTGTACAAGTCCTCACAATTAAGTTGAAGGACACGTCTTCAGACTTTGTCGATTGTTATCTCAGAACTTTGCAGAAGTGGCTCCGTTGGAAGATCAAAGATTAAATAACAAATATGTCTACAGCGAGTTCCTAACATTTCATTAGTTTTATTAGCGTCGTAAAACTGAAATGTGGCTATGAATCAATCATGAGCAAATACACTGAAAACGCAAAGTTGAAGACAAATAGGTCACCTCTAAGTTTGCAAAAAATAAGCAATAAATTAGATTCCTTATCGATTAAAAATTCATATTTCTAAAGTAGTCTAAACGCCATTTGTCGGCACCGTTGGTGCTGTGGTTGACGCGATTGGCAGCAGAGCTGCGGGTTCAATTTCCACAAGAAAAAAGTATTTGTATGGACTACAGATGATTTTTCCTGGTCTAATTATTTTGTGTAAGCGAGTTTACTTTTTTGTAAACGCACATACAATACTACAGTAATTCTTAGTATGGGGTTAATGGTGAAAAAAACATTTTTCTATCGAACAAATCGCTGCTGCATCAGATACCTAACATCAGCAAACCGTAGGGTAGGCCTCTACGGTTCCCTGATGCCCCCTAGGGCCACAGAGATTTTCTGAAAAAGAAACTCGTGGTCCTAGAACGCAGAGGCCAACTGAAAGATGCATGAGTGGTTTTAGTCTGTAAAAGTATGGAACACTCTCCCACTCCACTCTAGAGCAGGAGTTAGCATTGGAAAATTTCCCATCCCCAAAAAAGCATCAGATACTCAATAACGTCCCGGTCCTTTCGAAGTCTCCACTATGAACAAAAACAAACATTTCTTAACAAATTGCCTCGCAAATAATCTAATTAAGGGAGCATCTTACGCAATTATCCCCTGTCCAACGAAACTAACTCATCACGTTGATGCTGCGATATTGTCTCTAAATATACGAGTACGGTGAAAGCGACCCGGTCAGTCGGCTATAATTTTCTATTTACGGCCTATAAAGGCTTTCATTTCTAGGCACTTGTTATTGGAAAAGCGTTCTTGACGTCCCCCGTGTATTCTCCTGTTGGTCGAGTAAATAAAACACTGATTTATACCATCGCTTTGACGATGGAAAAATGTTGTTTGTGAAGCCCAGAGGCTCGGTTAGTCCATGTTGTTTAGAATCTGCAGATAAAGGAGATAAATAAATAACAGATTAGAAATGTTTCCATAAGATGATGTGACATGTTACGGCTTCTATAAGGAGGAAAGAGAGAAACAGGATAAGTACCAAAATTATAAGGAAAGACGGTTTTACGGCCAGTTTGTACATAGAAAAACTCATCGAAAATTTTGTAGAAAAGCAACTTGAGATAAGAAACAAAGTAGGACAATAGGTACCTAATTCTTGAAAGGCGATCTGAACAAACGTAGCTATCTACTTAATTATCTAGTCATTACGTTCAAGTATTTTCAGTGAAAACTTACATAAATAAGCAAACTTTCAAGTAGGTATACAATCAAAGATAAGTTGGAAATTAAAATAGTATTTTTGAGCTAGTTTCAATGCTACAATAGAAGTCTCAGCTCCATTTTACTGAAATCGCAACTGTTTCAATGAAAATCTAAAGCAATTTCACATCACAATATCCACTAGGAATCAATTTGTGAATTATTGAGACTAACTACTAACACGACCCTTGAATAAATCCTGACAAAACTCAGGATACCTACCTAATTGTTCTGTGACCAACCAATTTATTACCGAAAGCGACTGTCGAAATATCACAATTTTTAGATGAGTCATATCAATGTCATAATTATGATAATTATGACATTACGGTCAATCTCATACAGTTTTTCACATTTTTACCGTCGTTATCGCTGATAGATTATCTCAAATAATATTATAAAGAGGAAAGATTTGATTTTTTGTGTTTGTATGTTTTTTTTATGGTAGGTAAAATCATCAAATGACAAGTAACGCCCTTGGGCGGGGCGGTAGACAGGGTCAGACTCTTACTGACTAAAAACCTACCCTGCCACTTCATTGCCTTCATTCCAGGGGCACGGGGTTCACTTTCATACAACTCTTGGCCCCAGAAGGCTTCGACCCTGCTGGCCCCCTACAGTTTGCTGACAACTGATTTAGTTGTAATTATTACGATTATGATATTATTACGCATCTTTTTCCAGATATTTTGGATACACAGATATCTTATTGATATTATCTAGGCTTCTATAGAATTACAAATATAAGTTTGTATAAAACTGATCCAGTAAAGACTGAAAATCTGCTATTTTACGCGAACTTTGGCCCTCCATAATGTACTCATATATTAAAAATATAAAAAAGTACATCTATAGAAGACTTGCACATTTAATCAAAATTCCGAGTATGACATTCTCAAAAACTTTTAGGGATTAAAAAAAACACGTATTTCCTGGAACAAGTTTTGTGAAATATTTTCAGGCGTTATCTCTTTTTTTTCGCGTCGCCTCTCCATCAAACATCGCGTTGGATTGCTTTATATGAAGCAAAAAGCTTTTAAACAATTCTCGACGGGCCCCACGTAGTGGACGAGTGAGGAAGGCCCCTCTACAAAAGCAATATCTTCACTGAGTGACATAGGCTATATATTTTCTACATTCACGAGGGCGAAGCCGTTGGCAGAAAATAGTATCAAATATTTTCCATTGCCCATGGTATTTGAAGACTACAACTCATCATCTTCCTGCCCTTCTTTCCCATGTTATTTGGGGTCGGCGCAACACGTTTTCTTCGTCAGGTTATCACTAACTTCCTTCTCTTTCATATCACTCTTCGCACAATCCATCCATCTTTTCTTTACCCTCCCTCTCCCTCTCCATTTAAAGACTACAACTGCAGCGACTTTATTATTATACAAGAAATTCTTGTTAACTACACAAAGTAAAATAATGTCAACAACTCAGTGCAATTCTCATTAACATTCCCTGTTCATAATTCGTCTATCATTCTCACATTGTGTGTACCGAACAAGTTGTTCTGAACAAACTTAATTAACTCAGTTGCAATGTCTTCAGAATTTAGGCTCTTTCATTAAAACTTAAATTAATATGCGTCACGTATGCCTGTTTTGCGGTTGGTAAGATCACGCTGTTATTTGAATTCTGTAGAAATGAAGGTTTATTATACCGCAGAACCGCTGTATGGAAAATGTTACGAAATTTAATGTTGCGGCCTGTCCCGACACCGACTACCAGCCGCTATGGACGTGGGCTTGTAAACGACGAGCAATTGGTAGCTCTTCGTCCGGCCGTTTGGTAACCGAATCGACGACGGTGCGTAGTGTTCCACGCGTGCCTCAACAAAACCTTGGATCGACTTCTGAAATGGTTACCCGTTCTCCTAGTCTCCGGTTTTAGTCAGTAGAAGTCTGTCAGACTTTTAATTACTTAACTCCTAGAGCGGGAGAAGTCATTAGAATCTAATGATGAATCCAATCCAATCCAAAATGATGATATCCAACCTTAAAAAGAAAAAAAACGGTCTAAGCTATATAAAAATCAAGTCTATTCTTAAGAGTTTTCTTTTATTAGTCAGAATTAAGAAGACTGGTTGATATCCAAAATTAATTAATGCTTGCCCAAGTCGGTCTTCTGATGTGTCACCAACACACTGAGATTCCTTGATGCCATGCCCGGATGTCTTTTGTAGATCTTTGACGGTCGTCACACAGTCATTACCTACTACGCACCCTGACTGTAATGTGTTCGCGGATGAATGGAAGACGATCATGTCAGTATGTCTGGAGTTCTGTGAAGTGAGTGTGTGAGTTTTTGTGTTTATGTCTTTAACTAATGTAATTGGCGGATAGCCGTTTTGTTAAAGTAAAAAAAAAAAAAAAATTACGGATTGTCAAACGCCAGAACATTTGATACTAGTTTTGGTAAGAGATATCGTGCTGAGTTTAAGAGGTCAGTGTGCTGAGTGCGAGTTGTTTTTACGTTAACGCGGTCGAAACGTTTACCGCGTTTGGCTCTCTGATTGGCTAAGAGCTACAAATAGGCCAATCGGTGCGCCGAACGTCATAAACGTGTCGATCGCGTTTACGTAAAACAAACTCACACTAGGCACTCTGATAGACAGTCGCTTCATGAAAAATACTGATATCCAGCTTTCAGCTTTCGGTTATGATTAGATTAGCATTATCTTTCATAATAAATACTAAATATTTTTTTAAATATGCCATTTGAAACAGGTAATTTATGACCCTTTATAATTACACAATCCTACACACATAAAACTGCATATATAACATAAAGAAAACCTTTGAAAAATATGTGAAACACGGAGTTCCCGGCCCTCTCGAAATAGAAACGTCGCGGGCTCTCTCATGAATATTGATGCTCTGTAAAAACCTACTTTCCGCTGAAAGCTCTGGTGTCTACGTAATCGCACACCTGCCGACAAAGAGTGCAAAAGATACTATTGTTATGTTAAACATTGATACACTTACAAATGCAGCGAGTAGTGTAGCCTGGATGATAGTGTCATTTCCCGAAGGTGTTGGCTAAGGCCAGTGAGCATAGGAAGTGAAACGTACATACATATGCAGAAAGTGACATATGTAGGTACGAGTATTTAACCTCCATGCAGGGGCGTAGCTACCACCGTATCTGCCGTATCGGGGCCCAAAACCTACTCAGAAATTGGACACAAACCATTACCACTGTCTCTTAACATTACATATGCGTATACCTACTACCCACGTTTGTTTGTGAATGGGACCTTTATCTGACGACTAAAGAAAAATCCTGTACATTTCTGAGATCCCCCGAGAATTTGATGTAATACACATGCATGCTGTCATGTCGCTTCTACTTATCTCTCAAAGATATATTACAACATTTGTATAGTCAAGAATATCATGTAATTTAAAACCAAATAGACCCTCTGTAAGCCTGGAATGAGTAATTTGTTATTCACTCAAGGTGATATCATCAAATCGTAGGGGCCCAGCAGGTCGAAGCCTACTGGGGCCAAGGGTTGGCTTCTGAAAGGAAAACTCGGCCCTCGTATACAAGACAACGAAGACATGCAACGAACGTCAGTAAAAGAATGACGCGCCCTCACGCTCTGTCCAAAAGCGAGAGAGTTCATTGGATGATTTTTCCACCAAAAAATAGTGGTCCAGGCTTAATTATGTTGTAGATGGTTCAAACCCAGCCAGGCGCATTACTTTGTGTAATTTATTTCATCACCACTGCTGTGAAAACTGGAGAGAGAAATAAAAATAAGCATATCTTTGACTGTTCCGTTGATTTCGCTATCGCAAACACTACTGCGAGCCTGTCCGGATCGAGCAAAAAGTAATATTGTGATTAGTAAGTAGGAATTTCTGAGTAACTACTCTAAGTTTGGCTCGGTAAGGAAGTAAAGACGTGTGAAAGTAGTGACGGCTTGCCGTCCCATCGGACTATGCGAGTAAAGGAACAGAGAGTGCACCTGTGTGTCCACTCAATACTTCTGCAGTATAGTTTAGTGTATCCGTAATTCGATCGGGAGGATTCAGGAGGATATCTACCTATTGGGTATGTATGAAATCTTACTGTGACAATTGTTTGACTTTATTTGGGCTCAGCAAATGTGATCGATTTCACCGCAAACCTCACCTCAGTACCTACCTGGACCCTTCGTAAGTGCCACAATAGGGAAACACACCGCATAACCACTCAAAGTTTTGGTATAGGTACAGCGAAAACTTACTTACAAATAACAATCGAAACGTGTGTGGTAACATTGATTTAAAATAGGTATTGCCAGATGTGGTTAGTATTTAACCTGAAGGCAATATTTTTTTAACCTCAGCAACTTCTTGTTTGGCTACTGGATTTTTTGAAAGAATCACTGCAGCCTTGGAATGCTAATGGCAACTGCCCTGCGTTCAATTTTGAGTATAGAGTTAACTCTAATGACGTCATCAGAGTAAATTCTCTACACTCACATTTTTGAACGCAAACGTAGGTAGAGTTCAACTGTCAATGTCATGCTAGTGTCACTTATGGCCGCTTACACCAAACTACCCTGCTCGGAGTTAGAGTTAGTTGAGTTAACTCTAGGGTTGCAACTTGAAGCATTTTTGAACGGTTAGAGTAGCGACTCTACCCTACTCTGGTTATTTTTTAACGCAGGGCTGAAGGAGCATGGATAGGTCATTAAACATCTGACACTCACATCCTGAGTATAAGGAAACTCTTTAGTTGTGAAATAGGAATAATTGAGATCGCTATCTACGTTCTCTCGTTTCTATTTACAAATTTCCATGGAAACAGGGCTTACATCACACACACAAAGCGAAAGATTGCGAGTGTGTGTTTGTGTGTATGTTTGTTACTTCTTCACGGTCAAACGGCTGAATGGATTTCAATTAAACTTGGTACATGGTTAGATTATGTCCTGGCATAGCAGATGGAACATTTCTTATCCCAAAAGCATATTCCCTTGAAATAATTTTCAGATAATATATGATATTTTTTTTTTTTTTTTACTGGCAACAGCTAGTATATTATTAAGTAGATATGTATATGGTTTAAGCTTTTATGAAGGCTGTGACAGCGAGTGGTAATCAGGCCACTAAGTCAGCCAATTAGTTACATGCTTTATATTTTTCATTTCTGCAAATGTACAATAACACGTTTAGATAGTTTATACCTATTCTGAAAATAATAAATTTTGCTGTAGAAATCGTTTGCTGTACATAAATACATTTTATTCCTCAACCTCAATATTGCACAACTATCGTAGCTATGAATAACTTTACCTCAGTAAATTTAATTATAGGCAGCGTGCACACCGCAGGCAGTGGTTCATTTGTTAATGTCGTCGCAACGCGAGGCGCATTCTTAATTCACTGCCGCAAAAAATTCGATCCTGCTCGGATAAATTCTGTTAGGGAAACAATAAGTGGACGGTTTTAACAAAGTCTGGCGATACGGGGGTTTTAAAGTTTTTATTTACCAATGATGGAACGGTTTTAGCGTTAAAAATAGTACATGTAGATAAGAGTAGAAAGCGTAAAACATAAAGTAATTGAGGAGGTTGAAATCGAGCCGATAACCTCATAGGTTGACCTGCGAGAGGCCACGCACAAAAAAAAGTCGCGCCACAACATCAAGCTCAAATCGTTTGTGGTACGAGTTCCACCCACCGTCTACAGAAATTCTTGAGAGAAGACTTCTGGCTGAAAGGTGTCGTATATGCGAAAGCGAAACACGACGCCGACAACATATATAGTTTAATAAGGTTCTTGATATTAGTTTACTATTGTTTAAGATTATTCCGTGTATTTTATCTATGGGCCTTCGTTGCCTGTTTAGCGACAGTAATATCAAATCTCGAACGAACGAAACACTTCGCTTCGTTGTTTATACCGCGTATATCGAAGGACCGGGACAATTTGCCTGTGGTCTTCCAGACCGATTATAATATAATTTAGGTGTCTTCAATGTGAATAGGCTCTTAATAAACTAATACGCTTGACTATCAACTATTGCATTACTGCTTACCATCAGGCAGGATAGTAGTCAAACAAGTTTTAATATTATTAAAAAAAAACCCTCTTATCAACACACAATACTATGTCTAAATGTGAGACTGTCACCACGGGCCCCGGGATAAAGGCAAGGAATGGAAAGGTAGGTTTTTAGTCAGTAAAAGTCTGACACCATTTCCTGCCCCATCCAAGGGCGGGATTTGTCATAGGATAATTTTACCTACACAAAAAAAAAAAAAAAATACTATGTCTAAACCAGTGCATTCTTACTCTACTCAACCACAGAAGCAGAAAACATGAAAACACACAAATAAGGCCAAACACAAAGAACGCAACTGAAATACAGTACACCAACATTTCACGTGCGCAAATTGAACGGAACTCGAAGCAAACTTGTGAATTTGATAGCACAAACATGGCACAAACAGGGTGCGCAAAGTTGTGCACACCTTGTTCAGGACACATGTGGAACTAGCTGAATAATTCACTGACACATATTTGTGCAAAGTAAACTATCCGCAGGTTCTATTCAAGCGGCTTTGGAAGTAAGTGCAGGAACCTGTGATCTGAGTCCGGCCGAAGGCAACATGTATGAAATGCCTCCGTCGAGATCCTTTTGTGAAGATCCTCTATCTATACTTTTGTTTGAAAATTCGGGATATTTCAGTTTTGTAAATAGCGCTTAATCGAGACGAACAGGACCGTTCGTTGTGGCGACACTTGGGGGAGTCCTATGTCTAACAGTAGACATCCTTCGGCTAAAATGATGATGATGAAATAGCGCTTGAAGAAAAATCTATAATTGGTTGAGTTTTCTTCAAACATTATATATCTTCGCTGTGGTACGATATCGTTAAAACTTAATTTGGTGGCTCTTACCATTTTATTTCAAAACGCGATCTAAAATAGTTTCGGGACTGTTACTAGATTTAATTGGCATTAGACCTAATAATAGTCCCGGAAATAGATTTACATCGCTTTTAATTATATAGTTTTTAAAATTAGATAGTTTTTAATCGGGATTAAACCTAGTAATAGTCCCGGAACTATTTTAGATCGCGTTTTGAAATAAGGTGGTTAGTGTCTTGATCTAACTTGATGCTATTGCATTAATAGATACTAGTTTTTGCGCACGATTCCGATCGTATGAATGTCGGTTAAATATAGTGAACTCGAAGTCGAATCCAGATAAAAATATCCTAAGATTAAGCTTATTTCTTTCCAAATGACATCAAAATCGGTTTAGCAGATTAACAGTGACCACAGCCGTGACAGAATTACTTTCAGATTTATGATGATTGTTTTGAATGCTTCGAATATTCTTCACTGTGGTACAATATCATTATAAGTTAGCTCAGTTTCCCTCAGGGTCTGTAGAGACCCAGCCTGCTAGCTGCAGGCAGGCCGGGTCGAAGCCTACTGGGGCCAAGGGTTTGCTTCCGAAAGGAAAGCCCGGCCCTGGTATCTAAGGCCATGAAGGAACGGGGTGGGTTTTTAGTCAGTAAGAGTCTGACACTATCTCTCACTCCGCCCAAGGGCGGGAGATGTCATTGGATGATTTTACCCAACACCAAAAAAAAAAAAAAAGTTTCCCTCAGGGTATTTTCATGTTTTACATAGAAACTAATGCATTGCTAGGTAAGACGATTCAGAAACAAATGAACGATAATTTTTCTCTTTCCTACATACCTCGGTAAACATGTTAAGCCAGACAGTATAATGTGACACTAGGCTTGCCAAGGAGTTCCTATCATGTTTACTAAGTTACAATTATGGAAGTCAACCAGGCAATCGTCCTATGTATATTATTGGTGCCGAGTGTTGCCATACCATTTCTTGCACGTCTTTTTCTATAGATATCAGCGCTTTCAACGTATACTCGTAATTGGCTTATCTTTCTAGTTTACCTACTTAATTTGACAAAAGAGCTTGTTAACAATTTTATTTATTGCAATGTTCTTCAGCTAATTTTTCCTCGTCTGTGAAGTCTATTTATACACGTACATACCAGATAGATACTGAAGATGCAGCGTTGGAAGGCCTCCCACAAAGTGGCCCGACGACCTGTAAGCCTAACCAAGTTACGACCGTTTTATTTCGGATATCTTTCGTCGATCGCCTCGAGTCGGCAACGCCTCCGATTCCTTTGTTCTGACCACGTTACTGAACGTTCAGATGACGTCATTCTCATACGTTTGAAGGTTTCTACTATCAACTTGGCTATGGCTTGGTGGTCGCTTACCATGGGCCTCATTAGAAGGCTTAAAGTCACTCAAAGGCAATGGAAAGGCTTGAAGTTTCCTTGCGTGATCGAATCAGGAATGAAGATATCCGCAAGAGAACCAAGGTTGCCGACAGGGCACATTGCTCGCAGAACAGTTGGCCGTTGGGGCCGAAAGGTTCTGGAGTGGCGGCCGCGTACCAGAAGACGCAGTGTCGGAAGCCCTCCTACAAGGTGGACCAATGACCTCATAAAGACTGCGGGAATCCGATGGATGCGAGACGCACAGGACCGTTCATTGTGGCGACATTTGGGGGAGGTCTATGTCTAACAGTGGACGTCTTTGGGCTGAAATGATAACGATATTGAATATTAAGATAAAAAATAACAGAATTGGAATCTAAAACTAAAAAAGGAATACTACATATATTTGGCGGCCAAATTGCACTCCGCTGTTCAACTCAAGTGAAGTCTAGTTTAGTCCTAAATAAAACACCTGTCTTCTCCAAGTTCCTTAACAAAAACTACCGTAGGTACAGTCTGAGTCAACGGATAAAGTCTTAGATGTGCCCGAGTTCTATCCTCAAAGACAAATAGCAATCTGAGCGCAAATATTTCAATTCGTTCGAGCAGCGACCGATAGCGCTGAGGTTATTTCCTTTGTCGCTTTATCTACATATTGAACCAACATTATCGTTTTATGATTCCTATCTAACTTTTTATAGAGAGTATAAATGATTAAAAAAAAGTTTGATTTTCCCTAAACGATGAATTTTGAGAAATAGAAAGAAAGAAAAAATATTTATTTGGCGACAGTCACCAGGATAACACACTTAAATACTCGTAAGATAAATAAATAAAAACTGCAACACTATGTGTGCCTCACGGCAACGCCAAAAAAGATTCATTTCAGCAATGTTGCCAAACAGAAAAATACTGTCTGACGCTGGTCTTCCAATGAACCTTCAGTGATGAGTGACGGATCAAGCGGTTTCAAAAATAAGTTATTACAGGTATTAAATAAATGTATGTATATATTTTTTTTTTTTCCTTTTTCATTCTGCATCATGGCAATCTGTTTAATTAACAATAAGCCTTGCTTCTGGCTGATATTTTCATCTGAAGTGTCTTTAGTAACAGTGAGCCTCGCCAATTTGTGGGAGGCTTTCACTTCATGTGGCAGAATCTATCCAGAAGCGTAGGAACACTATGCCTTTTTAGACGTTTGTGCTGTAGTGATCCACATCCACTGAGCTTTATAGCTAGTGTATTCTTATGTCCAGATAGTCTCTCTTGATATTTAACACTATAGTTAGTGATCTCTTCTTTAATAGTATTAATTTTTAAATCGTTGTAAATATGTTTATTGCTTATGTAATGCGGTATGTTGAAGATTAATCTCAATGTTTTGTTTTGGAATCTTTCAAGGATTTCAATGTTACTTTTACTGGCTGTACCCCACAGTTGAATGCCGTAAGTCCAAATTGGTTTCAAGATGGCTTTGTACACGATAATTTTGCTCTCCGCTTTGAGACGTGAATGCCGACCTATTAACCAGTACATGTTGCGTAGCCTGGTATCTAGTTGTTTGCGTTTAGTCCAGATGTGCTTTTGCCATGTTAGTCTCCTGTCCAAGTGCATGCCTAGATATTTAGCATGTTCTTCTTGTGGAATATCTTCACAATTTAGCGTCACTACGGGGCAGGTTTCTCTTCTGAGAGTGAATGTGACATGGGACGATTTATTTTGATTAACCTTAATTCGCCAGGTTTTCAGCCATTTTTCTATTTCATAGAGGTGCAGTTGGAGTTGAGCGGATGCTGTTGCTGGGTTAGTGTGTGTGGACAGTATTGCAGTGTCATCTGCGTATGTCGCAACTATGGTTTGATCCATGGTTGGTAGGTCAGCCGTATATATCGTATACAATACTGGTCCAAGTATACTACCTTGTGGCACACCTGATTTTATTTCATACAAGGCTGAGAGATCAGTGTTTAGCTTGACTTCGAAGCATCTGTATTGGAGGTATGACTCTATAATATGATAAAATGAGTTTGGTAACATTTTTTTTATTTTATATAGTAAACCCTCATGCCATACTTTGTCAAAAGCTTGGCTTACGTCAAGGAAGACAGCGGAACAGTACTGTTTGCTATCTAGCGCTCGGTTTATTGTATCCACAATACGGTGTACCTGTTCTACAGTACCATGATGCTCTCGGAACCCAAATTGGTGGTTCGGAATTATGTCCTCGAGATGAATTTTTATTCTGTTGAGCAGGATTCTCTCAAAGAGTTTCCCAATGACCGGTAAGAGACTGATGGGTCTATACGAGGTAACATCTTGTGGTGGTTTTCCAGGTTTGGGTACCATTACGACTTGTGCTATCTTCCAGTGTGCAGGGAAATACGAGAGTCTAAGACAAGCGTTAAATATTTTGACTATATGCATAATTCCCTTTTTTGGTAATCTTTTTAGTAGGGTTGCGTCTATTAAGTCATAACCAGGAGATTTTCCGTCTCTCAGATTTTTTATTTCTTTTGATACTTCCCGAGGACTTGTCCATTTTATCGGTAGGCACATTTGTAGTGGACTTTTAAGATATTCTTTTACTTGAGTAGTATGTTCAGGAGTTGTGTCAGGATGTGGTTGAAACACTCTGGAAAGGTGTTCTGCGAAAACTGTAGCTTTTTCTGGATCTGATCTAGCCCAGTCTCCAGAGTTATTTTTGATCGGAGGTATCTGTGTTTTCGGACGATCTAGGTTTTTTGTAGCCTTCCATAGTGAGTAATTCGTATCGTTAGATGGGGTCAAGCTCGACAGGAATGTTTGTAAATTCTCGTTTTGAAAGTCTACTATTAACTTTTTTAACGCTTCAGAGGATTTATTGAAGGCTGTTCTATCTGGTGGATATCTAGACCTGTGCCATATTTTTCTGAGGTATCTCCTTTCTGCTATAAGTTCCTTGATTCGTTTGGGATACTCGTTATGTTTCTGTGGTAGTCTTTTCTTTGTTTTGGTTGCCATTTTAGCTGCACTGTGTATAACTTTATTCAGTTTGTCAATTTCCGTCTCTATGTCATCTGTCGTCTGTATTGGTTTATATATGTCTAACTCGGAGGTTACCACTTCTTGAAAAGTTTCCCAATTTGTGTTTTTGTTATAGATTCTTATAGGAGGATCTATAAGTACAACTGTTAAGTTGACATTCAGTATGACTGGTGTGTGGTCAGAAGATAAGTCAGTACAATGGTCAATAGTCATATAATTTCGGCTGATGTTTTTGGTTAGATAGAAGTCAAGAAGATCCGGTACCTTGTTTCGGTCTGTTGGCCAGTAAGTTGGTTTACAGTGTGTCATAAATTCTAGTCGAAGCGTTTGTACTACTTTGTGTAGTTGTCTTCCTCTGGGAGTAATTAGCCGAGATCCCCAATGGGTATGTTTGGCGTTCCAATCCCCTCCGCATATGTATTTGGACCCAAGAGTTGAGAAATATGCTTTATACTCGACTTCAGTTATTGTGTGTCTAGGTGGACAGTATACTGCGGATATTGTTATGTCTGATTTGTCTCTAAGCTGTATTTTGATAGAAGTTGCTTGAATTTTGTCAATTTGATATACCTCCTGTACATGATGCTTTAAATTCTCTTTGACAATTATTGCAGTACCTCCATGGCTGTTACCCGATGGGTGATTTGTTGTATAGACATTGAAGTTTTTTAATGTTATGTGTGATTTGGCAGTGAATCTAGTTTCTGATATCAATGCTACGTCAATTTTTTCCGTTATTAGGAATGTATGGAGTTCTTGACGACGCTCCGTCAAGCCATTGGCATTCCATGTCATAATTTTCAAATTACAAATCATTTTGATACCAGACTTGCGATCAGTTGGACCATACGATCCATCATTTTGTCCATCATGGATATCATGACTTGTTGTAGGTTAGCGAACATACTTTCCAGTATTTCTGTGATGTTGTTAGTGCTTGTTTGACCTTCTGTTTGGTTTGTCTCGTTTATGTTAGATTTTAACACTTCCGCATAGGTAGCGTTTTGCGTATGGTATTCTTTATGTTCTATAGTAGCCCTGTTTCCAGATCGGAGCGTTCTTTGTGTCATTTTAGGTGCATGCACTTTTTGTGTTATTTCTGGTTCCTGAATTTGCTGTGTCATTTGTTTTTGTTTTGTATTTGACTTTGTAATTTTGTCTTTGAATTGTTTATACTTTATGCATCCTTTATAGCTAGCCGGGTGTTTTTCGTGGCAGTTTGCACAGGTGGCTTCAGTCTCAGGTTTTTTAGTGCATGATGAAGTGGGATGGTCGTTACCACATTTGACGCACCGATAGGGTCTGCAACATTGATTTTTTGAGTGTCCAAATCTCTGGCATCTCTTACACTGGAGTATTTCTGTTTTTTTATAAGGAGCCTCTACTGTCACTTTACACTGACATAGATATTTTAAGTTGAAGATATCTTTATTGTTACTTTTGGGTTCTAGGTCAACATAATATACTGGTAGAGCTTCTTTAGTGGTTCTATGTCTTACATTAACAATCTGCCTAACGTCATGCTGGTGTTCCTTAAGTTCGATTTTTATTTGATCAATGTTTTCTGTAGCATGTAGACCTCTAAGGACAACGCGATACGCTCTCTCACTCTTGAGCTGGTAGGTGTAATGAGAGATATTGTTAGTTGTAAAGTTATCCCTTATAATTTTATATGTTGGTATGTCAACAGGCATTAGTTTAATTATGTGACCGGATCGTAAGGTAGTCATAGTATAGGACTTGTTGTCAATAATTTTGTGCAGTTTCTCTTTGAGTGCAGTTACGTCTATTACCCTAGTCACAAAGATTGGCTCAGGTTTGGGTGTATACACCTTTTCTGTGATGTTTGCGTCTTCGGTTTCAAGAACTTCAAACTGATTGCTTGTGGGTATGGTGTAAATAGCTGCGCTTTTTGCTTTTTTTTGGAAGTCACGTTGTATTGGACTTGTTTCTTTTCTTTTTCGTCTTTGTTGGGGGACTACGTCTCTTTGCCATGTATTCTCTGTGCTTCTATCAATTTGTTTCTCTTGGGTAGTTGATCCCTTTCCTTTTTCTTTCTTTTCAGGTGATTTGTCCTCATAGGTTTCTGTCGTCGCTGCAGTTGATAGGGACGGTACGCTGTTGCAACGATTTCTTATAAACATACTTTTATGAAATGTTTGCTGAATCATGTTATTTTGATTATTTGTAGTTTTATTATTTTCATTCATATTGTTCCCACGAGTCAGGACGAACTATAAGGTCACTTAAGGGGTGACGCCTATTCCCTTAAGAAGGCTATATACAACGACGTTTGCCTGGTTCGTCGAGTTTGGCGCTAGTGACTTAACTCCCTATAAGCCATGCATCCCTTCGGCACGTTGCCCACCTTAGGATTAGGGTAAATTTTTATAGAGGCTTTCTACCTCATGACACGGACGATGAAGTCAATGCCCCCGCTTCCGTCAATCACTCGACGGATTTACGGGTTGTGAAGATCATTTCCTATCTTCAACAAGAGCCACCTTGTTAGGGTAGCTGGGTCGGGTTAATTAACCGCCGCCCAAGACCCGGCGTTGTTGCTCGTTTTGCACCACCCGGGGGACACGTGTAGGGTGGGCCTAGGAATAGGTGGTAAATCCTACGGACGCGAGCAGTGCCATCCCCCAAATGTATGTATATGAATAAAAAAATACTTTCGATAAAATAAATAAGTGAGTAGGTATTTTAGTTCTGATAAAAATGTAGCCATTGACACTATTATATGATAATGATTAACTATTATTTAATAGAATTTACTGTGAGATAAATTTATACGTGGTCCTCGTCATATTTGTTTGGCGTGACACAGACATTTTATATAATTGACACATTAAGTGTGACCATGTCTAGCTTCCGTTGCGCATCTAAATAAAAAGCAAATAAATAAATATACATGAAAAAATTCATGAAAACGGGTTGTGACAATAATTATGTCACGTCGCACCAGCCGATTGCTAGCTAGCTTACGGGCTGCTGCAAACAACCAATCGATTGACATTTCAAAAGTTTAAAGAAACGGATACATGAGGCTAGTTTTTCAAGCCAGGACAGCAAAATTAAGGTTCGAGTTATCAGCAAGTTATTAATTAGCAGCTGTCTGGCTGGGCTGTGGGATTGATCGAAAGAGTTATCACGGTTCTGGAACTCAAAAGGTAACTGGACTAAACACGTGTGTGAGCTATAGTTAGCACAAACCTTTAAAAAAAAAAAAGTTGCTCGATTACGGAGACGCGGCGCGTTGCGCGGTGCGTCGGGCGGTCCGTCGTAGGTACATTGCCTTAGGTTTGTGTTTGCGCGAGCGATGACGCGACCCGCTGCTGCAATGTACGACGGAACGCCCAACGCGCCACGCAACGCGCGGCGTCTCCGTAGAAACGGCCTTACACTCACTCTTGCTTCACCTAGAGCGCAGAACTGAAGAAGTCATTTGATGATATCCTTCACCTTTAAAAAAAGTTAGTCACTCTGGCTGGCCTTATTAAGTATAGAACTATCATCATTTTTATACGTGCCAGGATATTACTTATTCACTACCCTAGCTTCAAAAACTACACTAGTGATAACCGGACAAAAGCAATTGATACGCGGAGCTGCCAGAAGAATCGTAATCGAATATATATTTTATTTTTTTATTGTTGATAGGTTCGCGCTTGACCGTTATCTCACCATGGAAAGCGACAATGCAGTCGACGATGGAGCGCGCTTACCTAGAAGTAACCTATTCACTCTTGACTTAAAGATTCTCGGGTTGTAGCCATCAGGAAACACAGTCTCCAGCAGGGAATGCCTTCCTTTAGCTGTGCGCACAATGAATGTGTTGGGAACTATTCTTCAAGAACAATTTATATTTGTCTAAAAATAAAGTTACGCACTTTGTTTTCTTATCTTATTTATTTGTGAAACAAAGTAGCACAGAAAACTGTTGATGTTAGTATCATTTCTTTATCTACAACTTTATAATGGACCTTTATATTTGGCTCATTATGAACCAAGTTTCTTTTACAGTGACTCAATTAATTATTTTTTTGACGAAAAAAACATTACAAAGTGTTTGTAACAATAATAACAAAATTAGCATCTATTAAGGGACGGAGTGACTTAGTTGCTTAAACAACTTGTTTTCGTTTCTGTCGCACTCCCATAGAAACTCATAACATGTTGTGAAAAACAAATTAGTTACAACAAAGACAAAATATGTTCGTGTGCGCTATATCTAAAAAACTAGCAAATGCCAGTAAATCTCGCGCCTTGAGGATTCCGTACAAACTTACCTATGTAAATAGTTCAATTCCCGAAGTCGAAAGTCGCAAAAGATTGAATTTACTATGCAACTGAAGGAACACAAGGGGTTTTTCAGTAAAAGTCTAACACTCCCTCAAACTGAGCGGGAGAAGATTGATTATATTCAACCTAAAAAAAAATCGACAGCCGTGGTAATCTGAAGCAAAAACTTCAGCTGAAACCTACGCAAATAAATGTGCAGATATAACATTAACACAGTTATTCATATATTTGAGCCTCACCCGCAAGACTAACAAATAACATTTCAGAAACTAAGTTTGTTTGTACAGGCACATGGGCCAGCAGAGAATTCACGAGTGGATTTTAATTAATTTAGACAAGTAATTTTCAAACTCTTTCTCAAGGGACTTGGACAGTTTGACAAATGTCACAACAAATTCATAATGATCGAGCGATTTAATAACTTAATTGATAATTAAATTTTAAGTTTTTAAGATTTGAAGTGAAAGGTTTTTAAAGTCGTACGGGGTCGTCAACATTTGGAAAGATGAGGGCTTCAGTGGAGGAGGTCGATTGGTGACTTATAAAACACCTCCATCAGGTGAAAGACGTTTACCGTTGGACATGAGCCTCCCCAAAGTGTTTCCATAAGGAACGCTCTTGTGCATCTTGCATCTATCGCATCCCCGTGACTCTCACCAGATCCTCTGTCCACTTCGCGAGAGACCTTCCAGTGCTGCGCCTTTCGGTGCGCGGTCGCCACTCTAGAACCATTTAGTCCCATTGACCATCTGTTCTACGAGCAATGTGCCCTGCCCACGGCCACTCAAGTTTGGTTAGTGATTATTCATCATGTCATTCATCATCTCCATCATGTTCTATCATGATCCTATAAATGATATTTATTTTGCAAGTAGGTTTTAAAAACACTTTTACTTTCCGTCAGTTTAAACTAGATGAGGCCGGTTACTGAACCTAATTGCCTATAGAACATAGTATTGTTCTGTATTTTATAAGTGACTAACTTTCGTCTGCGACATCATGTCATTGTCATGGCATCGTCCGAGCGAATGCTGGTTATTGCAGACTCTAAGAGCCAAATTCACCAATAAACTAATCGCGATTCGTTTACAAAACGCAGTTTGAGCGACTAATCGAGATTATAGCTTCATTTTGCATTTCATCGCGATGACTTGAACCTAGTTTACGCTAAACTCAGTTTCAATTCTTTTTTTGTCGCCCATATTTACGACACGGGTCTTTAAACTAGATTACGCTGAGCTCAATTTAGTTGAACTAAGTTTTTATATTGAATTATGAAATCAGCCCTAAGTCGAAGCCAGATAAAGTAGCATATAGCCCTTCTTTAAGGTTCAAGCTTACCCTTCATCAAATAGGTTCAGTAGTTTAATCGTGAAAACGTAACAGGCAGAGTTACTTTTACATTTATAATATTAGTATGGAAGAAATGTTTGGCTATCAGTCTAACCTACTGTTCTTGTCCTATTTGGTTTAGCTGTAAGTCTTCCATATTTTTTAAAAACATATATACCTTAATGTTCCATTGTGTAATGGCAAAACTATACTACACACACGTGTGCCACACACGCTGATCTGGGCGCGTCCGTCTCCATACTATTTATATGGAAACTAGACTTGTACGCGACGTTGACGCGACGTCATTCTACGAACAAAACAGGCGTGTCACACGTGTGCATTGGTCTAATGTTGAAGGTCTAGCTTGAAGGCAGAACTATACTGCGCACACGTGGGCCACGTACGAAGATCTGGGCGACTCAGTCTCCATACATTTTATATGGAAACTAGACTTGTAGAACTACATTATATCCACGCCACGCGACGTCGATCTACGAACAATTCAGGCGTAGTCCACATAATGTAATTCTTGCTTAAAATCGGACTAATTGTAAGTTACATACTCGTAGATTTTTTTAGATAGGTATAATTGTTGCTCATTTAATACAAAAGTATGGTTATTAATCATCACCTATCAATAAGCCAGTTCTACACTCTTTGTTTTTAATAATTCATTCTTCAAGCGCCACTTAAACCAAACTCTCAGCAAGTCGACACTTTACATATTATCGCCACATTATAAAAAAGGAACATGAGAAATGGTAAATGCATGTGGAAACAAAATGAAGTGCCTCTCAAAATTACATCTCAAAATGGATACAAAAACTAACTTACTTAGACAAATTTTTTATTTGTCTTGAAATATTAGTTCACTTGTCATCGAGACCCAAATCAAATTTCTCATATAAACTATATAAACACAAGAACAAGTGAAACTAGATTGTTTTGAATGAGAAAAATAATAATATGCTTGGTCCTTGTGCCCGATGCCGGTGGGCTACTATTTTTTATATTTTTAAATGTATTTTTTTTATATGTGTGTTAAAAATATTTAAAAATGTAAGAAATATGTATTATAAGGAATAAAGGGAATAATAATATCCCACAACTATCACACAACGCCGTATAGTCTCAAACTAAGGCGAGCTTGTGTTATGAGTACTAGACAACTGATAAACATACTTAAATATTTATAATTACATACATATTATAGAAAAATTACACCCAGACAGAGATCGTGCTCATCACACAAGCATTTGTCCTGGGTGGGAATCGATACCACGACCTCCGAGTCTAAGAAAATTACCCTTACTAATGAAATTACCATTTTTTGTGAGGTGAAAGTCAAATAACTTCTTCATCTCTGAGTGGAGCGTGAGGGTTTGTCAGACTTTTACTGACTAAAACCCACCTGTGTTTCTTAGGTTGCCTTGTGTAGTACGGGTCACGGTAAATCTCACTTACTGACTCCTCCAAGCACCTAAAAACTGGATGTGAGATACTAAGTACAATGCGTTCCAAATGAGAATAAGATCGATTGTCATGTTGTGACGTCACGTCATACTGTTAAATATATAATATGTTATATACATGCTATAAGCATGTTTATCTGTTATCTAGTACTCATACCACAAGCTCTACTTAGTTTAGGACTAGATGGCGTTGTGTGAAAGTTGAAATAAAAAAAACATGCATACATAAACTCATAAACTTTCGCCTTTATAATATTAGTTAGATTAGTATGATGATTATTAGATTGATTGATTCAACTTCTAACTTCAACGTGAGTTTTTAACTTCGCTATAATGACTAAGAACGAAGCTATTTTTTTTTACTTTGCCGAAAATAAACTGCGCAAACTGTGAGTGACAAACCGTTTATTTGCATCAGTTCACAAACCGATGACATTTATAAATCAAGGTTTACATGCCACAAACAATGCAATAATTAAATGAGTATCACGATCACAACAGAATTAATATTTGCATTGTAATTTGCAAACAGCTCATTTTACATAGCGTGTCAAAATATTTATTTCCGACAACGTTTCTGTTTTCATAAAGCTATTTCATACTTAAATAACCGACTCAATTTTTTTTTTAAACTTGTACGAATTCTCTTTCTGTCGTTTTTCTTCCCACCAATTCTATACTTTTTTTTTCGAGAAGAAACCTTCAAAAGGGGTCCTTTCCCAATTTTTGATACCTCACTAAAACCACCTCGGTAATCACCACCAGAGCATAGAAGGAACCCCGTCGCCTCTTAAAAGATTATTCTATACCTGCCTAATGCAATATTCTTATTGTATTGTATTGTATTGTATTTCGGGCTGGTATCCGCAACTCCACGACTAAAGCGCGTATTTTGCGTACGAGTGGGACAAATGTGTCATCCGATTCACCCCAGCTCCTCGAGGAAGGCCAGCAGCACCTTGTTGTTACTGAACATTTCGCGGAGGTTACCTGGGCTTCCAATATTCTTATTAGCATTGTATAATACAGTGTTACCCTGGATAAAAACTCTATCTCTATGTTCGAAACTCTTCTAATTCTTCTTATCGTTTTAGAAGCTTTATTTTCTCTACAATAACTACATATGAAGCATCGCGCGATGCGATAACGACGTGACGATCACAGAAATTCTTCTACAGGTCATGTAATAGGTATATGTAATACCTACAAAGAACAGTAAAATCACCCGTCACACTGAGTGTATGAACTTTAAACAGATGACAGCCACGAGATGCGACAGATGTCATGGTGAGAGAACACAACAGTGAAGAAAATTGTGTCCCAGCAGTGGGAACATCATAGGCTGACAATTCTATAAGTAAACCATGGCTCGTCTGGTTTTGTGAAATCTGTTTTAATTTACATAGGTCATCATTGTGACCAGTATGCCGACACATTGCTCATAAAACATATAGTGGATGAAGCCGAAAAGTTCTAGAATGGGAGGCCTGACAACGATGCGGCTACCGGTAAACGCATCGTTGTAAGACCACATACGAGGTGGACCGTTCAGGGATATCAGGTGTATACGTGACGCACAGGACCGGTGGGTTTTAGCGACACTTGAGGGAGGCCTATGTCTAGTACTGATCGTCTTTCGGCTGGAATGATGATGAATGACATTTTAAATAAGTCAATAGTATTTTGCTGCTGAAGTAATGACTTATCTCTTGTGAACTGTACGTAAATTAATCAAACATCTCCCCATGAATATGAAGGCACCTGTCTAGGAACCTATTCGGCAGACACAAATTACATTTGTCACATCGTACAATATTGATGCATATCGTCTTACTCAGCCCAATTGTCTCTGCCTATATATAATTCAGACACTATTGTACACGCGACGATTTCATTTCGTCACACTAATTGATTGAGTTGTACATAAATTAATCGTCGTCTAATGTGACATCTGGTGTAATTCTGTTTGTTGTTGGTAACAATACTAAGAATAGAATTACAAATATGGAAGTGAGGGAAATAATGAAAACCCTTAGTGTTCAATCTGTAATACTTGGTCCTGTCATCCTCTACTTGCGATGACTTCAATCGCTACTTGTTAAAAAAATCCCAAAACTCAGATAGAAATATATTTCTTGTATTTATGGCCACTCATCACCTTTCTGCCCTAGTCCCGTTTTACTTGAGGTCGGCGTGACACGTTTTTTTTCTTCTATTTTATCCTGTCAGCAGAGTATTCAATGTGTCACAGTTGGTTCTTTCATCCTCTACTTGCGATGACTTCATTCGCTACTTGTTAAAAAAACAGCTAGTACCTTTCTACCCTTATCCCATTTTGTTTGAGGTCCAGTGCAACACATTTTTTTTCTTTTATTCTATCCTCTCAACCATCACTGCATCACTGATTCGCTTTTAAAATAACTGGTATTATAAAAAAAACACTAGGCGAAGCTTAAAAGGCGTCTTTTACGTTACGCCGTTGCCAAATGAAAACTTATTTATGAGTTCGAAACTTAACGAACTGTTCTTGTAATTAATGTCTATAAATAGTTTTAATAATATACAAAAATGCATAGTAGATGATAGGTAAGTACCTATTATTTTGACGACACACTACCAGCTGGATTAAAAAACCTTTATCATTCAAATGCCAACATGCACAATACTGCCAACATACCAAAAATTCACCTAACAAATTCCAGTGTACGTTTTATCGACGCTTCATTTAATCGAGTTTGTCAGTTCAAAACTAAATGGGTGTAGCTGTAATTTGAAACAAACATGCAGGCTTTATTTTTGTTGGATTTTTTTTTCGTTGTTTCATCAGAAACGAACCGGTATCTACTAATTGACGGAAATGGTAATTTCCATCATTTTGTTGTCAGTTTTGATGGTATCGTAATTACCTATTTTATCATTGTAACCTGTGTATTTTAAAATTGCCCCGACTATAAATGACTATCCCTATATATAACTGAATAATTTATTACCATTGAGCATTTTACCACAAGTTTATATGTGGATGGATGGAGAAGTCAAAATAGGCTAAAGTAAAGATGAATGGATCGTGTGAGGAGTGATACGAAAGAAAAGGGAGTCAGTGATAGATAGCGTAACGTTTGACAGAGCAGAATGGAATAAAAAACGTGTTTCGAAGACTCAAGTAATTAGTAGTAGTGTTAGTAATTTTGTTTATGCGGTGTAAAATAAAACATATAATAAACAAATAACACGGGACAAAGGCAAGGATAATAATGAGCGAAACTAGTAAAGTTGATAAAACGAATCTACTCTCTCTCTACTAAAAAACCTGTGATGAGAAGTTCTATCTTCTATAACGCAAAGCTTCAAGCTTCAGCATAAATATTTTCCAAATACATCATAAAATGTCGGCAAGACCATTTTTCATAGACGCAGTGTACTAAGCTGTACGTTAATTTCTATAGATTCGTCGCCACCCTTCGCAATTAACGCTGGCAAATAATTAATTTGCTGGCGCGACGCCGTGAAACGAGTTCCGACCGGGCTAGACTTAGATTACAGCCAGAATACCTGTAGCGTGCCTACGTGTCGGGTTTTAAACGTAAAAGATGTTTGTACGTGATAGACCTCATTTTTAAAATTACAGTAGGATGATACCCATTGGAAAAGGTCTTCCTTTTAAAAGATCGTCATGAGATGGAGCTATATGTTTCACTTGTTACCATTTACAAAGGCACTAGTACTAGTCTATTATACAGGAGAGTGCAGCACAGTAGTAAATATATCACAACGAGATAAATTTTAAAACTATCTTCGAGAAGTATTGAAAAAAAAAAAATATTTCCACCGCAGGTCGATTGATAACTAGGTAATTTTCATAAGCCTTTCCTTGTGGAAAATCATTAAATCACTCCTCCCGCTCTAGGTGTAGTGAATGGAAATCTCAGACTTTTTTGACTAAACCGCACTTGTGTTTCTTCAGTCGCGTTCCAGCAACTCTTTCAATCAATCCCGCAAACCGATTTCTGGAAAGCTGCAAGGACAAGTTGCTCACATATCTATCAAACTCTTACCAAGTGCCCTGAGGCCCTACCACAAGCTCATAACGATCTATTTGACAACCTAAATTGAATTGTTAAAGAGATGAAGCTATACATATAACGTGTATAGCTACATCCCTTTTTCTTGCTCGGATGCCCGACATTTTTAACACGTCATGGTAAGGCCCCAGGGGCCCAAGTCTGCTATTTTTGTAAATTTGACATTTCAACACAATTCCATTGTCATTTTGGTAAAAGTTCTTAATCTGCTAAACCATAATGGTCGATCATTGGTCGGTTATTGGTCTCGTAAATGAATGGTGGTAGAATGACTTTGTCGTATTCAGACTAATCTAATGGTAAGTCACTAATCAAAGGAACTGACAAAATTTTAGCAGATTACCCTTTCTTTCAATGGTGTGTCAGTGATTGACTGTTGGAAAGTCATAGTGACGCCATTATATTAGTAGATTACCAAACTTGTCAAAATCAACCATAATGAAAAACTGACGATTCTGACACTATTGTAATAGCAGACTTGAGGCCCTGATTGGCAGTTGTTAGAATTGCAGAGAGTCGGTGTCAAACTGATGCACAGTTTGACAATAGGTATGCCAACGATGTTGTATCTTAATTGGCCTTTCAGAAATCGTCTAGGTATTAATTTATTTTCACACTAACTGAACTAATGAACTTCGTACTGCGTAGTCCTATTAGGTAAACTGTCAAAGGATAACCATCTATACCAGAACCAGCATAATTAATTTCTAAATGACATTTTAATTAGAGATGCCGTTGCATTCGGACCAAAATTATTTTTATTTTATTATTTATTTATTTATTATTACACACATATATACAGCTACCATTACCGAAATCCAATGCGATAGATGTAGACAAATAAAATTTATATGCATTTCAATTATTAAAAAAAAAACAAAGAATCAATACAATACAATTTAAATTAATACAATAAAGAAATAAATACAACACAATCATTTTATTATTATTATTATTTCATTATTATCATTAATTAATTATTATTTATATTAGATATTTATTATGATTTAAATTTTTATGATAACACAAAAAGTAATTGGTTCAGCCGTTCTCGAGTTTTAGCAAAACTAACGAACAGCTATTCATTTTTATACATAAGAAGAAGATATCTATTTTAAAACAGACACAATCAGTAAACAAATCGATTCTCACCTCCGTGTAAAAGTAAATCTAACAATCGCCAATGCGCCACCGTCTCAAAACTTTTCAACAAAACCTAGGCGATATTAAACTCGCCTATCTCCGATAACTGTTGCCATTACGATAAGATTAGAGGGCAACGTTAGAAGAAATTATTAGCTATTACGAACGAACCGTTGGTTATTCAAACTGCCACAGATGTTCAGCCATTTAGCCCGGTTCGATGGTTTGAAAAAAGACAAGTGGTTTAAAGAAAGAACTTAACGATTTGAGTTATGAATCGATAACAATAATAAAAAAAAACAAACTTACCTGATGATTTTACCTACGTTAAAAAAAAAAAACCTATGAAAACAGTTCAATACACGAATCGGATCTCGATGATTTTCCGAACCGCAAAAAAAGGTTTTTTTTTTACAAAACATTTTTCAAACTTTTTTTTTTTTTGTATTTGTGCGATGAGATCTTGCGTCATGACAAATTTCAGGATCTAGCTCAACGGGAAATACCTACCTTATTTTGATTCCTTTCAGGTGTCAATACGTTTTTTTTGTGGCATAAACGGCCGTATGTTTGATTTTTTCACAGCTTCAAGGGACCACAGATCTGAGTATATGGTTTAAAATTCAACTTGATACCTTCACGTATTCCCGAGATAAAGGGTCTTCACATCCAGACAGACAGACAGACAGACAGACGGACAACAAAGCGATACTATAAGGTTTCCATTTTTTCCTTTTGAGGTACGGAACCCTACAAAAAATTACTATGTCATAAAACCTGACCACGGCAAGCCGTTTAGGCTCTAAAGTAGGGCGCACCATAGAAACACACATAAAATCGAAAAACATAACCCTCCTTCTGGCACAGTCGGGTAAAAAAACAACAACAAAGACGAGAAGAAAGTCACTTTGATATTTTTAGTTTAGTTTTAGAAGTTGAAGTAGTCCTTACGTTCATTATGTTGTGTGAAAAAATTTACCTACCTGCTTTAGAAAGAAAGAAAGAAAAAGAGTTTATTTGCCACAAACATGGCGCATATTCTAAAATAATATCTACAAACACCCACTCTATATAATAAAAAAGTACATAATAAGATATGCGTCACACGCGCAAAACGGCCAGCGCTCAGCAAAATGCTCGAGCTCGTGTGCAAGACAGAGCCACAACGCTGATTTTCAGCCGTTGTAGCTGTTAGCCGTTTCGTCGTTGACGGTGAGACGCTGATCGGCGTATCCTTATACGCTTATATAAATACATAGGTTTAACTAAAAAAGAAATAGGACAAACTCATACTCATCAGGACTTTAGACTCATAATCTAATCATGTATTGTAAGGGCCCAGCAGGGCTGAAGACCGAGGGCCGAGGGGATTTTCTAAAAAGGAAACCCGTGGTCCTAGAATGCAAAGGGCAACTGAAGGACACAGGTGTAGTTTTAGTCATTAAAAGTCTGACACGCCCTCTCGCTCCAGCCTAGAGCGGGAGAAATCATTGGTTAATTTCTCACTTTAAAAAAAAGCATGTAAGTACCTATAGAACTGCGGTCGGTGAGTTAGTAACTGTGAAATGATTCATCAGCTACATATTTAGCAGTTACAAAAGCCGTATCAGTAAATATTAGTCATATTCAGACAGGACTGAGGGGAGTTCCCGAGCCACTCATCCGTAGGCACAGTCTCAAGGACAAGTGAGGGCATTAACACTCTAAGGCTACGATATTGTTCGAAAGAGTTACCGTGGAAACGCAAAAGGTAACTGAAAGAACACAGGTAGGTTTTAGTCAGTAAATGTCTGACACTCCCTCACGCTACACCCTAGAGCGGATTCATAAAGGTGCCAGAATTATGGGTTTTTGTGAAAAAAATTCCGAACGCGACTGCGGCTGCAGGTCGCGGCAGCACTCGCAGCCGACACTTGGCAGCACGACTGGTTTTCTATATAGTAGTAGTATGGAATTCTGTATAAAGATTCCGAACGCGACTGCGGCTGCACGTGCTACCGCGGTATGTGCGGCCTGCATCCGCAGCCTGTAAACGAGATTCGAATGGCAGTTTTATTTTTGTCTAAACATTTAAAAAAAGAACAACTAAGTATCTTTTAATTGAGCCGTTTGACAAAATTCTATCAGCGATATCAACTGTTGAAAAGTCAAATATGTTTGACATTGACGCGCTGTGGAAATGTCACTCACAATCCACAACATTTTTTCAATTCTATTAAAAAAAAAAACATTTCGACAATCACTTTGGCCAAGACAATGTCAATTTGTCTAAAGCCTACTAGCCTAAAACTGCCATCATCGCCATATAACTAACAAAAAAATAACCCAAGAGATTTGAATGCGAAAGTACTGAATTACTATAAAACAAAACCTACTTTTAAGAAGATCAGATTTTCTGGCCCGAAATTACCCTCATCATTCTGAGAGCAACTTCAAGGAAGACCTAAATACCGCTATAAGTTGCCAGTGTACAATGATGGAGGTAGAAAAAGTGTTGCAATAATTCTTACTTTCTGAGGCGAGATACCTGGCCCGGAGAGACGAGATCATTAATCTGCTGGGGAGGCAAGGTCGGTCCTTATGACGTCGTGCCGTTTTTGTCTGAGTTTTTCTTTCATATAACTGTGGATGTAGAAATAATTGCTATGATTTTCTAGCCAATTACCCGTCTTGTATAGTATTAACGTAGCATAATCAGCCGTATAATGTTCCCACTACTGAGACTCAGGGCTTCTCTCTTTGAGGGTGAATGGGCCGTAATACAACACACGGGTTCAGTGCGGGTTAAATAAAACAAAAATTCTATGACAATTATTTATTAGGACATTAAACTCAATTTAGGACCAGAATTAAATTAAGATTAAGAAACAGATCCAAATCAAAATATAGTACAGTTTAAAAATCATTTTGTTACAGCGATTTATTTATTTATTTAAGTCAGCCTTTGTACCTTTGGTTAAAGGTACAAAGGCTGACTTAATGTCTTAGGCATTCTCTACCAGTCAATCTAGGGTGGTGGAGAGACAATATGGTAGGTGCATAAAAAAAAGATAATACTATTTAGAAAGCAAGTATTACAAAATTATATATAACACACATACATATATACTGTAATATATACCTATACATACACATTATATAATAGTACATTATTATACAAGTATGTAATGTACACGGTTACCGTCGAGGCGGTATTAAGACCCGAGCCTTGGCGAGGGTCTTAAGAGAGCCAAGAACGGTAACCATACATTACTCACGTGTATCTTACGACGTTTTTCAATACACTTGTGAAGAAAAATAATTAAGCTAACTATTATTACAACAGCAAAACTAGGAAAAAAATTCATAATATGGTGGTAACATTCATAGGCACGCATCATTTTTTTTTTAATTGACTCATAGCTGAAGGCTATGGCTACATAGTCTTTTGATCAAATTGCCTAGTCGTTGTTTGTTTTCTTGCGTAAAAGATTTCACGATAATGTCATTTTTAGTGACAATAGGATGTAATATTTTCTAATGTTTTTGTAGTATTTGCTTTTATTTAATTAATATAGACAATGAACTTCACTCGCAAAAATCACACCAAAAACCGCGCGCATTTTAAAATGGCGTAAAATGGCGCTTAAAATGGCGACCATAAACCACAAAGAAAAAGCAATTTTTATTTGAACGAACGATTACATTATATGTTTTGTTATTAAATAAATCGTTTTTACAAGTTAAAATGGCCGAAATTGCATGAGTAAGTAAGTAATCAAAATGTCACAGTTTGGTAACAGGTGCCATGATGTACCTAAGTGTAGTGCAATAAGAGCCACTTTCTTTAAGGAGTATTTGAGATAATTCTGCTATTGGTGTAGAAAGTAATTCCGCAACTTCCGCTTAAATACATACTGACTCGTTCGATACCTTTCGATATTTAAAATTATATATGCACGTATGCCGCAAAGGTTTCCTGAATAACAGACAAAAATAAACAAACCGCGATAGCTGCAGTCGCTTGTCTATGGTTCTATTGTTTCTGCCATTCTAATGAAAACTTTAATATCTTGCACTTATTATTATGTTATATTATATTAAATAGTTTGAGAAATCGGAACCATGAGCAATATTTTTTCATAAATTATTTTTGGCGCAGCCGTGAGGTACACAATGGTATTAATTGTTTTTTTAGTTATTGTTTTATATATCACCTATATCATGTCCTACTGCTGAGCAAACCTCTCTGTTTTGAGTAGGTATTCTCTAGCCATGTTAGCCCAGCAAATATGACCAGACACATTTACCGCTGTTGACCTCGATGACTTCAAACTTCCAATGAAGAGTGACGATCTTCGCCTATCTCTCCGGGTGCATTCGTGTAATATAGCCAGCCCATACTGGCTGCTTTGTACCCAACATCTGCTATTTGAGTTATAGAGCGCAGGATGGTAATTCTAATGCGATCGGTTCGATTGTATGTTACTTTTTTTATGTGTTTTTACCTAGGTGACGGTCGCCAAACATACAATTTATACTTTCTTTATTTTAATAAATTAAACCTTCGGCATTATGTACTTGTAACATTATTTTCATTTTCAGTTTGATTTACACCCGTAATATAATTTCCGTTTTCATCAAATAGGTTTTCAGTAGTCGTACCATTATTTTCATTTTCGTCAATTTCGTTATATTCCTCTTCATATTCGTCAATTTCGTTATATTCAATTAAATCGCAATTTAAACATCTAAATTTGGCACAATAACAAACTGTACTAGACTCACAGTAGCTGACCCTGTAGTCGAGTACTTCACAAATGTATTTACACGTATTCTCAACACAGTTTGGACGATCTATTGCGAACCTAATAAAATCCTGGGGAATTCTGTAAGATTCTGAAACAAGGAAAATATTGGTCTTATAAATGGAGGTAAAGTGCAATAGGTACTACAAAAAGCTTATCTTAGATCTTTCTAAGATCTATGTACTATTTATTTTACAAAAAAAAAAAACCAGTAAGATTTTCAAATTAATGGGGCGATGACAATTGAAATCTTATCGCTAAAATTGGAATTTTGCAGACAAACACAACGTTAAGTATGAACAGATTTTTCTAGTGATTAGTACAGTAGCAATAGGTACCTACTGTCAAATAGATAATCCCTAAACATGATTTAATAATCAGTACGTTTTTACTCGGTTGCCCAGGAGGATAATGTTTTTTATCTATTGAGTTAAAAGGGGTAGTTGAGATTGAGGGTGGAAAAGGTATTCCCTACAAATTGTGAATATAACTAACCATAAACTGTAATGTTTGAATTTAATTCTGTTATTATTATAATAAGTAAATATTTAGGGACCAACAGCGACTCAAGGTTACACAAAACCCTTAATTTTTTCCGCTTTCCGTAAAAGAATTTTGTAGTCGGGATATTTTTACATTGAATTGCTAAATACAACAAAAACAACAAAATCAGTAGAGAAAATTTGAAAAAATACCTTTTTAAAAGTTTATTGTTCATGCCGCAAAACTTGCATATATCGAAATATATCCTAAATTGTATCAGATGCGCCAGGGTCTGTTTGAAATGAGGGTGGAGCACTGGCACTTTTTGATGTTCAAACATGCACCTATCCGGTAGTCGAGCAGATGACACATAAACGAACATGCACTCTGATCACAATGCTTTACAAGATATGAGAGATTTAATATTTCTGGAGGCACCACTCTTTCTGGAACAACGAAAAATTTAGTTTGAGTGAAGCCAGTTGTAGAATGAGGCCGAAGTCAGTTTCGCTTACTGAGGTTATTAATCATACTTGGGTGTAGACTTTTTTACGGTAGGTAAAATCATCCAATGACAAGTCTCATCGACCTGGACAACTTGGGTGTCGACTGGAAACCTCAGCTAAAGAGCTGAGCTAAGCTAACTTAATAAAGTTCTTGGTCTGCAATATGCTTTAATATGCAATATTACGAATGAGATATTTGAATATAGAATATACTTAGCACTTAGCAGTTCTTTGATGGAAACACGAGTAACGGGCATAATTATCAAGCTAAATATTTCTATATCTATTTCCAGCTTTTTTATGTCTGATTCAACTACCTCCTTTAGTTCGCTATAGTATCTGATATTATTATTCTTATTAGTCGTAGCCATAATTCTTTGGCTGAAATAACTCAAACTAGGGTCAGTTGATTTTCATATGAGATTTTCATTGAAATGACTCCATCAATCTGCCCATCCTTTTCCCAACTTTGGCAGTAGCCATGGTTCCAAACTGCCAATCTGACTTCTACAACTCAGCAATTGGGTAACACTGTTATACTCGTGAAGACTGGTTTTAAATTTTAGGCCTCTGCCTATCCGTAAAGACTATCAAAGTTCTTCCATATCGGGAAATGACAAAAATAACTTAAAAAAACAACAACTGTGTAACTGATTTCTCTCTCAATCACAGTACAACCTGTGAACCCCATGCTCTAATCATCAACGGTTTAAATTAGGACAGGGTTTAAATAAATAAATAAAAATCTTTCCCTCAGAAAACCAAGCACAAACAATACAAACCCAGTAAAGGAAAAGCAAGAGCTATTTTTTATATGTTTTTCCTAATTACTATGTAAACTTTATTGGTAACTTACTCTTATGATCCATTTTGTATATCTTTCCTGATTGGGTGGTTGACCTCTCGCGTTCACTTTCTTCTCTGTTCATACGCCGATATAGTTCACGAAGTTCTTTATTTTCTTCTTCGACGTAAGTGTTAATATAGAAAACCAAGATTGGGTTATTCTCGTCACGGGATGAAATGGATCTGCTGCCGTAAACTGCTAACACTAGGGCACTTGCGACAACCAGGAGTTTCATTTTATTATAGATACGACTTTCTTTTTCAGACGTGAGATATAGAATGCATCAGTTGAGGAGTTTGAATTACTTGTAATTGAAATATTGCAGGTAATGTAGTATTTATATTAATTAATCATAATTTACACAATACGCATTCTACTAGAAGTATGGCGAGAATGACTGAAAGAACTTCAGATGACAATCAGAACACTCGACATTTTATATGAATGCATTGATTTTGTATTGAAATGTTAACTCGATTACATAACAGACATTTCTTCCGCAAGTATTTTATAAAAATATTGCTGTTACTGTCTATTTTTTTCATGATTAGAGACAAACAGTAATCCCCTTATTAATAAACGTAGAATCAAATTGCAAGTGTATAAGATAATCAGTAGTCTGAAATAAAATGTGACTCCAGCCTTGACAAAGAGTATCGTATTACCTTTTTACTTTTTTGTGGAGGTAAGATTTCGTTTTTTTGATGCTGCTCTGGGTACTGATGGGTAGATTGAGGTTTAGTGAAAAAGTTTATTATTAATAGCAACATTTATTACTTAGTAACCACGAAACACAGTTTTATTCGAAATAGCAGTTTTTGCAGTACCTATATAATTCCTTGAAGAACTAAGACTATCAAAACCATATTAGTTAGTTGGAACACAAGACAAGCAGCATTAAAACAGTTCGAAACAATTGGGATGAAAATCTCAGTTTTCGAAGACAGAATGCGTTCTGGAACAGGAGAATATAAAATTTCTATCGCATATGACCTTCATAGACCAACCTCAAGTAAATGGGACACAAGAGCTAAAAAAAAAAGTGAAAGTAAGAGGTTCTCTGAAATCCTCCACATAATCAAGCCAATCATATTTTTTTTTTCAGAACCTAAGACCTGTCTTGCTGAAACTTTTTCATCCCCCTGAGGTCCAACACCATTAGAGTCTTCTTTGGTAACATCAGCATAACCTGCAACTACCTGAGGTTTAATCTCATAAGCACTATACTTTTTTCAGATTGAGTTATATTTCCGTGTGCTACCAGCACCAAAGCACTTACGACGACAAGCAAGAGTTTCATTTTCAAATACGACTAATATTACTAACTTAATTAAGACCTATAAGGTCCTGCAGGCCAAAAAGAGCTGTACCGGCTTGCTAGAATAAGAGAGAGAAGGACGAGGGATGTTTGTCAGATAAGATGTGTAAGGAATGAAGCTGGAATGGTCCTATCGGATGATGAAGAAATCAAGGACAGATGGAAGGACTATTTTGAAAGACTGATGAATGAGGAAAATAATTGGAGTGGGTCTTTAGAGGATAAACCAGTGAATGTAGGATTAGTGAGAATGGTTAGTATGGATGAAGTCAGAATAGCAGTAAATGGTATGAAAAATGGTAAGGCCATTGGTCCCGATGGAATTCCAGTTGAAGTGTGGAAGTTATTGCGAGTGGATGGATGGATGTGGTTAGCTTTGTTCTTCAATAAGTTGTTGCGGGAAGAAGCCATACCTGATGATTGGTGCAACAGTTCTTTTTTGCCCATCTTTAAAAACAAAGGTGATGTTCTTGAGTGCAACAATTATAGAGGAATAAAGCTAATGTCACATACCATGAAAGCCTGGGAGAAAGTTATTGAAAGGAGGTTGAGAGAAGAGAGTGAAATTTCACAGAACCAATTCGGTTTTATGCCTGGTCGAGGTTCAACGGATGCCATTTTTGCTATACGTCAGCTGTGCGAGAAATACAGAGGTGCGCATAAAAACTTGCACATGGTATTCGTTGAACTCGAAAAGGCATACGACCGGGTACCTCGTGAGGTTCTGTGGTGGGCCCTTAAAGAAAAAGGTGTGCCTGGGAAGTATGTGCAGTTGATCCGAGCAATGTACAATCGATGCATTACCCAAGTCCGGTCTACAGTGGGCACCACTAGCAGCTTCAATGTGGCTGTCGGCTTACACCAAGGGTCAACACTCAGCCCTTACCTCTTCCTGATGATAATGGACGCTCTGACGTCGGACATTCAGGAAGAGGCTCCCTGGTGTATGCTTTTCGCCGATGACATTGTGCTGGTTGCCGAGAGTGGCCTAGAGGTCCAGAATAGATTGGAGGTGTGGTGGCACAGACTGGAGAGTGTTGGCCTGAAATTAAGTAGAACCAAAACGGAGTACTTGTTCTGCGATTTCGGCGGTCTTTCCGGTCCTGTGCCCTTAGCTCTCGCCGGAACGCCCATACCAATCTGCTCCGACTTTCGGTACCTCGGGTCGCTCGTTCAAGGAGATGGTGAGGTAGACCGAGACGTAACCCATCGGATCAACGCCGGATGGATGAAATGGCGACAGGTCACGGGAACAACTTGTGACCCACGGATGCCACTCAAGTTGAAGGGTAAAATTTACAAGTCCGTGATAAGACCTGTCATACTGTATGGATCAGAATGTTGGGCTGTGAAAAAGATGGATGAAAAAAGACTGCATGTAGCGGAGATGAGAATGTTGAGATGGATGTGTGGTGTGACGAAAATGGATAAAGTGAGAAATGAGTATATTAGAGGAAGTTTGAAAGTGGCGCCAGTGACTGAAAAGTTGAAAGGAAATCGTTTGTCTTGGTATGGTCATGTGAAGAGGAGGGATGAAACACATGTTACTAAAATAGTTCTGAGTTTACAAGTAGATGGATGGAGAGGAAGAGGGAGGCCGAAGAAGAAATGGATGGATTGTGTGAGGAGTGATATGAAAGAAAAGGAAGTTAGTGATAGTGTGACGGCTGACAGGATAGAGTGGAAGAAAAAAACGTGTTGCGCCGACCCCAAGTAATATGGGACAAGGGCAGGAAGAAGAAGAAGAATTAAGACCTATAAGGTCTAAGTATTTTATTCCCACCTACGAGATAATAACTGTTAAATAATTAAATTATAGTTGAAATTGCAGTATTTTATTGATTACATAAAAAAATTCAAAAACTCTGTTGATATTGGGTAGACTTGAAGACCACCCCAACAAGTAAAAAAAAGCTAAGTAGCTAGGGCGTTTCTCTTTTTACTTGTTTCTTGTTTTAAGAATAAAGATACAGGCAAATAAGTCATTTTAACTTTTCGAGACCTGAAAAAGTGGCTTTAGGCAACATTCGTGACCGACCAACAGGTGACCTACTTACAGGTTTACCGGCCAGTAACATGATGAAATGAGATCCTTTAAGAATAATTTCCTGAATTTGTAAGATTTTTTCATATAATTAACAACTGATTATGAAGTCAATCAACCATTCCACTGGCAAATTTCTGGTTCTGTCTTTTAAAATGCAAATCTTTCAATCGAAATATAAATTGTAATATCTTGAAATCTCATTTATTATAATCACAACATTAATTTAAATATAACCAAAAAATATTAACATGTACATTGTAATATTTTTAAAATATATAGGTATATTTTCAACATCATTAAAAAAAATACTACGATAAATCAAAAACCGTTATTTCTTTGTCTTAATACATTATTTACTATCTTGACTTTTTCGTGTATCTTTTTAGTTGTAGCACCAACATGTGTCAAGGGAAATACATTGGGCATATTTGTAGCCAAACCGCCAGCAAACGTTTTTACACCAACTTGTAGTGCAGACCCTTGCAACACTAGGAAGGTATATCCCCGATTCTGAAGCTGGAACTTGTTCTGAAACCAAAGAATATATTAGTAAATTCTATAGCTTATAGTTAAGGAAAAGTAAAATGTTATGAATAATGTAGGAGGCATATATTAGAAGTTCGGGATTTGCTCACCCTACAATTTTCTGTCATCCTCGATTTTGAATTTAGCAATCTAAGGATGTCAAATTTGAAACTAATATGTGACTGGTAATTAATGACCGATAATTAAACACGTTACTGACTCCAGTAACGTGTTTAAGTATCATAACTACATGATAGCAAACAAATTTTACTATGGAACAAAACCTGACATCGCAAAAAAAAATCTGCTGGTCAGTACATTTATGTTCGCCTAACTGATCAAAATTTACTGAACTTGCTAATTTTTTTGAACTTTGCTCGCTTTCTTGAAAAAATCTATGAAATATCAAAGTTGGGGTTATATTGTAATACACGTATAAATATTTTATTTACATTGTCTTATGTTGCTATTTATTTGTCCATAAATCACAACCGTATTGCGATTGACTGCCATTTTTTTTCATAATCGCGATTGCTAAGTCTGGTATTTTGTGTTACGGTTCCTAGGTCAGTCAAACTGAAATTACGTGTTTCCTTTAAGTAATTTTGGTACTACTTACTAGCGTTTAGGTTAGCTGGGCTAATAGCATTTTTATTAACCATCAATGACAAAAAAAAATCCGATCACCAATCTGTTTCTTTTCAGTGTCTACGGGTTCAGTGATTAAATACAAAAAATATCAATACAAATGAAAAAGACTAGATAAAATTTTAGTTGAGTCTTACCAGCTAAAGGTTCTACTGCTTCATAAGCCCGTGGTTCTTCTTCAGCACCAAACACACGTGCTTCTGGAGCTTCTTCAGCATCTAGAGCCTGGGGTGCTTCACCACCAACCTCTTGCTCGGCAATAACAGCATATCCAGCCTCTGCTTCAGGTTTAATTTCATAAGCACTATCCTGTTCTTCGGATGGATTTACATTGCCATGTACCAGTACCAAGGCACTTACGAAAACAAGCAGGAATTTCATTTTGATATATGATTTTCTTTTGCTCTTTCTATCACAAGAAGGGCGAAGGTTGATTGTGGTGATGAAATGTTTAAATGAAGTATTTATATTGACTGATTATGATGACAGTGACGATGATACTCCAGATAAGAATTAAAACCCGCGATATATCGAGTACCTGGTGGATGCAAGTGGTTGCTTTAAGGGTTGCTAGACTAAATTGTCGTATCTACGGTACGATACGTCATCTTCTTCATATTCAAAAAAACATATTAAAATATGAAGAAGATGAGAGGTATTTGTGTTAATTTTTAGTGTTATTGCTCTACCTTCAAAACGCACATATTATTTATTAACGTGCAACCATTGACATGCGTGCAACTCTCTTATTTTTAAGTGCTTTAAAGGTAGTAAAATAATACGTTTAGTATATTCGAAACCCTTGGCACGTGGACCTAGCTCGCACATGACCACTTCTATTATGTTTTTGAACAGCTAACAATTAGACTGCCTACTTGATGATAAGTGGTACAGCTTACTACTTCAGATATATGCAATAGTTTAGAGACACTAATAGGAAAGGGGAATTTAGTTTTGTTATTTTCAATTCAAATTTTACAGATTTAAAAAACACTTAACTAAACTTATAAATATGCATATATAAATAAAAAAATAAAATTCTTAAGAACTAACTAAAAGCAATATAAAGTAAGGCGTACAAAAACTCTTCCGCATCGCTGTCGACTGGTAAAGTACCCAAAAGGCTGGCAGCATTGTCACGCTGTAATAGAACTACCAACATGATTATTACATTTCCGCCGCTTAAGGTTCTCCGCCACAGCTGCAAAACCAGCACAGCTTGACGAGCTAAGAACATCGACACAAGTAGCATCCCACACTAAAGGCACCCTAAGGACAGGACAGGGGCAATGAATGGAACAGGGTAGGTTTTTAGTCAGTAAGAGTCTGACACTATTTCCCGCCCCACCTAAGGGCGGGATTTGTCATCGGATGATTTTACCTTCCATAAAAAAATAAAAAAATAAAAAAAAAACACTAAAGGCCTACCCATCTTCCATGGAAATAAAGACATACCGTCCGGTCTCTTGCCATCGTCGCGTGCCAGGCCATGAGGTTCTAATACGAGACACGAATTATGTTGCAAGCCTAGAACACCCGTATTCCCGGATGAGCTTCATCAAACTCAAACAAATATTATACAGAAGTAAAATAATAATCGATTATGTTTCTCCACACAAGTTACCTACCCCCGATTTCTGATTTAAGCATTTGAAGTTGAGAATTACTCTAACTCTACTTTAGCCTGTAAACCTGAAAAAATTTAGCATTTAAGTATAGTTTAAAACGTTCTTAACTTAAAATACTCAATTCAGAAACCCGCCATTAATGTTGAGGATACAGTGGAGCACGAACATGGAATTAACGATTCATTCGTTTAAATGTAGTATTTATAGCACCACTCCGGTTATGAAGAAATTCTAGACACGATGGTCCAGTATATCGCACCAACTCGGGTCTTTTAATAAACCTTGAGTTGGTGCAATACGATGATTCATAGGTTTCGTAAATAATATTCTTAGTAATTTGTATAATTAACATAGTCAATCAAACAGCGTAATGCATACGCATTCAAAATGGAAGTTAAGCCGACTTGGCCTCTCAAAATACAGTTTTGAGGGTTCCGTTTTTTCCTTTAGAAGTACGGTACCCTAAAACAATCATAACGAAATTATGTGCCTTCCATAATAGTGCCAATGGTGGATGACGGGAGTGCCACAAGCCACAACTAATGGCGGGTTTCTGAATTGAGTATTTTAAGTTAAGAACGTTTCAAACTATACTTAAATGCTAAATTTTGTCAGGTTTACAGGCTAAAGTAGAGTTTGAGTAATTCTCAACTTCAAATACTTAAATCTGAAATCGGGGGTAGGACTTCAATTCTTCCACTGCCAAAAGATGAGGATCATATAAAAAGACATAACACTAACAAAGATGCCCACGCTCTGCTGTCAATCCGTTATACCACTGGAAAATGTGTTTCCTTCGAATGGTAGATTAATACCATTTCTGCTTCTTAGAAAATAACAATACAATCCTGCTTCAATGCCGATTTGATTTTCAATAGACAAAAACTATTACCATAGTATTGATTGATTAAGTTATAGTTAGGCATTGTGGAAGAATGTCCCATGCTATGACAAAAAAACACAAGATTTTTACGATCCACGTCGTAAATACGACCGCAATGTGCATCGAAGCGAACTTGTCATCAGCACAGGACTCGGATCAAATAAATATTCCAAAATATATTTTATTTCTATTTCTTCGTCTTTAGGATTAAAATTAAACATAACTTAGAAATTCGATTGTAGGTACTGTACACAAGATAGAGGAAATGAGAAATCGGTAGAGACCCTTCCACATACACACACCTGGAGCTGTTTTTCGATTTAGCACCTTCTACCACAATTCGTATTACATTATTTACACTGGGTCTGATCGGCAGTGTAACTTCTTCAGAATAATCTATACTATGTATAATAATCACTCATAATAACATAATGATGAAAGTTTGAATGTATTGTGTGTATGTTTCTAACTCTTTCACGTTCAAACGGCTAAACTGATGTTTAGCACAAGGGTAGACTATGTCCTGGAATTGCACATGCGGTACTTTTTACGGTACATTTTTATCGTGAGAATATGTTTTCTTGTGATAAATATAGTTATTATATATATAGATATATTTCTATTTGAACGTGGGTGAAGGTACTGTCGGAAGCTAGTAGCTGATAACGCATTATGAGTCAACCACCTATATGGCATATATATAATAAATAAGTAACAAAACTTTTTATAAATCATATTTTACTTCATTCAGAACCAAAAATAACAGCATTTTTTTTAAATTACATTTACATTGTTTTTTTTAATATCCAAATATGAATCCTGTGCAAAAATCAGTTGTTACACAGAAGGGTTTCAAAAAACATGAAAGTACTTAATTATAGCACTGGCAAGTGGTGGTAGAAATACAGGTGCCTTTTGCGAAGCCAAGCAGGTTACAAATGTAGAGACACGAAGAGTTGGTACAGGCCCTCGAAATGATCGGGATGTATATGCTCTGAGGAGCGTAGGAATTGAGTTCTGGAACAAAAAAGGTTTTGTTTTAATTGTATAGGCTACACAAAACTACCAGATAAATAAAAATCACTTGAGAAAATTCGTTAGTGTTTGCTGGTAATAGAGACGAGAAGAGTTGCTTTGCAAGACACGTGAAGCTTGTATGTAAGTACCATCTTCAAAGGCATTATTAAGTGAGAAAGTAGTAAAAAAGTGTGAAACATGCGTCAATTGCCAAGTCGTTGGTATATCTCGATGTTTTTTTCTGTCAATAAGAGGCATTCCTTTCCAATTTTATCCATCATCATCATCATCATCATCATTTCAGGCAAAAGACGTCCGCTGTTGGACATAGGCCTCCCGCAAGCGTCACCACAATGGCCGGTCCTCGTTAATTTTATCCACTAGAATATTATTACTATCTACTATGTATCACAAAGCAACAAATGATATATCTAAAATTTTTATTACAATTGCATTCCTTTCAGCATAATCATGTCACAATGACGTTTTACAGTAATGGTTTACAAATTCAGGGTCAAGTGTTCGTGATTACTTACCACCTGCAAGTTCTTCTAGTCCGAAACCTCTCTGTGGGCCCGCACCAAAAACGACTGGTTCATCCACTGCTGGAACTGCTTCGAAGAATTCAGCTTGGGGTTCACCGGCATCTTCATTAACAGCATATTCAGCAACCGGTTCTACTTGAACTTGGTTAACTCTTTCCTCGTCATTGGATGGAGCTGCTTTACCCTGAGCAACCAGCAGCAAGGCACTTACGAAAACAATCAATAGTTTCATGTTGAAATGTAACTTTCTTTTATCGGAATAACTGGCGAAATGAATTATTGATTGTAATCATAGATCGTTTACATTTAGCTTTTATACTGACTGTTAGGTACTCAGATCATTATTTGTACGATGATAGCGGCCATACACTTAAGGTTGCGATTCAAACCCTTGATGAAGTTGATGTGTGATTCATCAAAGTATTGCGCACGCAAATATCAACTCTATGACATGAACGTAGAACTTAAAGCAACTTAATACTTTTTGTTACTAACACTTTGTAGATTCAATTGTTTACCTAGTGGTATGATGAATCAATTTACTTATTAATTACCTCACCGTATCTTTTATTAGCATAGATACAAAACTACATATATAGCCTATTCTGTTCCCCTGCCGGGCGACAGCCTCCTTCTCCCTTTTCCACACACGTCTGTCCTCAGCCAAAGCGGGCCAGTCCCTCCGGTAGTTGTTAAGCTCATCTCTCCACCTTCACCTTGGTCTACCGTGAGGTCACCTTGCGTTTAATGGGAACCAATACGTGGCTCTTTTAGCCCCAAACTACGTTTTATAAGTTAGTGTTTCTTCTCAGGGTAGTCAGCTAGAAAACACCTTACTTATCTAGTTTGTACTGACGAATAAAACTGACTAGTAAATTTTTTTTTTCAAACCTGTTATATGTTATTTCAACAAAATATGAGTTGATATCTTTGTAAATATAGTCTGAAACATGTCGTAGAAATAGCTACGGCCACTAACGACTTCCCGAGAGGGAAGTCTATTCTGTATAAGAAGGACTCTAGGGTACCTAGAAAGAATAGAAATAATATTCAGAAACAATCAGTTTTGACTAAGTCATGTCTTGGTTTACCAGTATGGTTGGCCTTTTAAAGAAAATTGTAGATAAATAGGTACTTATTAAAAAAATGTTTCGTTACATAATATTGGAACAATAATAATGCATACAAAGCTATTACTACTTCTTACTTTTTGAGATTGGAAAACTTCAAATAACTTCCCCCGAATATGACCGGAACAGGGATCGAACGTGAGAAATCGCTGTCGCCAATCGCCTCATCAAGAACACTACGGCGCGGCGGTGTTTCGCCGAAGCGGGGTAGACCTCCACCGTATGCTCTACTGCTCTAATGTGTCCTCCAGGCTCACACTAGACACTATGCTATGTAAGCACCTGGGCGTTTTTTCTCACCGAATCTAAAACAAATACCTCCCGAAACATACATTTCTGGTGAGAACCAGCTGTCTATGGTTTTTTTTTTTATGGTAGGTTAAATCATCCAATGACAATTCCCGCCCTTGGGCGGAGCGGGAAGTAGTGTCAGACTCTTACTAACTAAAAACCTATCCCGTTCCTTCATAGCCTATCGTGCCGGGGCCGGGTATTCCTTTCGGAGCCTACTGGGGTCATGGGTTAACCCCATGACCCCAGTAGGCTTCGACCCTGCCTGCCTGCAGTTAGCAGGCTGGGCCTCTTCTGTGTGCTGACAGCTCCTTGAGGTGCGCGGGAACAGAACGCGCCGTCGACGACTTGGGCTCGGTCCGGTCAGTTACCGGACGATCGGATATGGTGGAAAATGAGGATGCCGTAGTGCCTCTCTAACTACTCCTGAAAGAGATGACTTACCACCGCAATTGTGGCGTGCTCAAAAGCTGGTACCTACTCGTATCCGTATCACATACAACGTGACCACTTATTACACCACTCAGTAAAATCACCTATTACTAACTGTTTGTGTTGAATTATTTTCCTTATTTTCTGTTTACAACGCACTTAATTGCGTTTTACAAAATAATACGTTACGGTTCAATGGCCAATGAATTTCAGTAATGAAATTCATTGATTAAATTATGGTTAAAACTTCGCAGTGTCCGCTGTTAATACTAGATTGGTAGTCAGTCGGAGATATTGAATTTTTACCGACTTCCAAAAAAGAGGTTCTTAAATCATCTGATTGGTGTTTTTTGGTACATTTGAAGCGTGATTGATTAGACTTGTATTAAAAAAAAAAAACAGTAAACCATTAAAAAAAAACTTATAACTGTGATAGTAAACATACTCAACTTTAAATTGATCACTTTAAATAACAATGAACTACATCACCTAATAACAAAGGAGAATCGTATCTAAAATTGACAATATTCTTTTACCAATTTTAACTAAAAGCTTTGTTAAGAACCGTGTAGGTACTTATGCAATGCATTATCGGGCGTCTAATGCAAAGCCAAATTCAAAATATTGCGGATTATTTTGATCTATCAGTATTTCGTGTTTATTTTCCCCATATTAGTATCCCGTTTAATAAATATGTATAATATATTATTTGTGTTATGATCCAACGGGTTCATGATAGAACAGTGTGGACTTAAAAACAAATTAATGTTTGAAACATGTGTTTACGGAGAGTCGGAGAAATTTTAATTACATTCATTGGAATACCTACGCCTAATTTTCCTAAAACGTCTGTAGAAAGGAAAACGTAGAATTTTGAATTTGGTATTATGAAATTTACTTTGAATCTGATATTAATATATGTACTTTGAATTGTGTAGACTAGCATACACTTTATAAAGTACTTTTTTTCCAAAACTTTTATTAATATATGTACAAAATTAATTTCGTGTAACAAAATTAAGTAAACGACCTTGTAGATAGTTGCCAGTTGTTGCTTACTAACTACTTACAGGTCATTGAACTCGCCCAGCTGACGTTACATAAAGAAATATAATTCCGTAGACACTAATTTGAGTTTAAAAAAAGTACTTTATTTTTTAATTTTATCTTTACAAAGTGTTTCATGTACCGAATCGACCCTCCACGGGATTAAAACGATCAATATTTAACGGTGTATAAGCTATTTGTAAACCCAACCTACTTTATACGATTGGAGATACACTAGCGTGGTCGCATCAAAAATGAGGATATCCGCAAGAGAACCAAGTACCGACATAGCTCCTAGAATCGCCAAACTCAAGTGGCAGTAGGCACAGTGCGAGAATAAAGGGATATTCCGGAAACAAAATAAACTATGGATGCTCAATGCCAAGTTAAAGAAATTTATTCGGTGTTAACAGTTTGAGGTCTTTAGAACTAGTGCCATGTCATTATGATCGGACAAATTACAACTAATTAAAGGAGTTTGGACGTCTTGCTGCTATGAGATATTCATCAGGCGTTTTAAAGATGAGAAGTGCCTATCCAGCAGTAGATTGACAGAGGCTGATGATGATGATGACGCTCCAACAGGCACATTACTCGCAGAACAGAAGGTTGATGCGGACGAAAGGTTCTAGAGTGGCGACTAAGTACCGGAAGACACAGCATTGGAAGGTCTCCACAATGTGAACCGATGACCTGCTGAGGGTCGCGAGAATCCAAAGTATGCGAAACGCACAGGACCGGTCGTTATAGCGACACTTGGGGAGGCATATGTCCAACAGTGGATGTCTTCCGGCTGAAATGATGGTGATGATGATGATGATGATACCCTACCTATTCGTTACGCAAAACTTATGTGCCAGTGGGCGGGCTACATAGCATGCAAATCGGATAGTCGTACAAAAGGTTCTAACGAAAGACGCAGCATTGGAAAGCCTCAAGGTGGACCGATGGCCTGGTAAGGACCGTGAGTTGAAAGCGATAAACACAGAATAATCCAAGGCTGATGTCCAACCGTCGCCGTCTTTCGGGGAAATGAGGCTGATAAAAAATACGCATCAAATAACGAACGTTTCAATCAACTGCCTGGGAGATTTAGGCAGGAATTATTCGAGTTAAGCTCAGTAGCTGTTTAAATTATTCGCAATTTGATTCCTTGTGGATATTGTGATATAAAATAGTTATAGCTTTATATTTTTTTTAAATCTATACAACTGGACAATATGTGAGATATATCATTGAAACAGGCGTGATCTTAGAAAAATTATTAAGATCACGTCTGTTTCAATGATTCAGTCAGCCTTCTCGGCGAAGCTTGCCAAGAAGGCTGACTTGACCGACCACATTTGAAAGGGAAAAATATATATACTTTCAAAATTTGACACTGGTTAAAAACACTAACCAAGCGAAGACATTACGTAAAAAAAGTATCTGTAAGTACTTCCTCGACCCAAACTTTTTAAATCGATGTTTAATCTAGTCAACCTCACGATTGAAGGACCGGTTATCGATAATCTTTAAAAACGATACAAATACGAACTGAATTAACCCTTTCTCGGATATTTGTATTCGATTAGACACATTAATTAGTGTAGGATCGACTAACGATTGATGAAGTGGAATTCATTTAAAACGATCTGTTTCAGCGGAAACTTCCATGAGTTTAGAGATGGACGACATATTTTACGCGATATCGACTGCGCGTATTGATGTTTCTCATTTATTTTTTAAAAATTACCCAATGTTTTAACGGCTTCAAAAAGTAGGAGATTATAATATGTTTGGATGTGTGTTTTTTTTCGTTTGTGGGTAAATTTCGGTAAATTATGGACAAGTTAACAATTCAATTTTGTTACAAAACTGGACAGACAGATAGAGAGATGTCTTTAAAGACTTAAGCAAATTGATTTAGCGAAAACATACTAATTAAATTCAGAACGTTCACAAAAAAAAATACACAACTTTACAATCCCTAAATCGAATTGACGTCTAAATCGCAATGCGAAATGCAGAATCAATTAAATACTAATCGATAGTCCCGACTCTAGCTTCACCGTCAAACAAAATAAACAAAATGAAGTTACCCATTCCTTTAGATCTAATGTAAATATTTTATCTATTTAATCTTAACAGATTTTTAATTTAAAATTGATCGTCTGTTAATTTTGTTTCAATTTAACTTTAATATTTGTTTTGTTAACTTTAGAGTTGCACAAATACGCTTTGAATAAAAGTTTTTATTTATAAACATAATAACAAAGACTAACTCCTACTAGCGGCTTTGCTTGCGTGTACCTAAATGGAAAATTATCTCAAATTAAATAGAATCTTAAATTGCGAACATTAACGTTGAGCTCCAAGTATAGGTACCAAGGGCGTCGCCAGCCGATGATCAAGGGGGGCGCTATTGGAAGTATAGAGAATATTAAAAAAGGTTTTTTTAAAATAATAATAAAAGTTTATTTTCTCCACAATATAACTCCTAATTGCGGTAACATATAGGATGGCATTATAGTGTGGGAGACTGGTGCCTAAACTAGGCTCTATGGGCTGTAGCCCCCCCCCCCTGCCCCCCTTGGCGACTGGCAGGTTTATTTCTTTCGTTAGAAGGGTTAAGTATATACCTAATATCACATTCGTTCCCGTCACATGAATGTCAAGATATTTCAAGAACCTGATTTGGAACAGAAGTAAGAAACTCGTAAAATATTTCAGTACCAGACTACTTGTAATTTTCACTTTCAACAGATTTAACGATACACCTGCAGTATGTATTCTCTTCAGCACACTTGGTTAACTCATAAAGAAAGCCTATAGCATTAAGTCTACCATTGTAGCCTGGTTCATAAATTTAAAATAAATTAATAAAAGGTAACGTAGCCCAGAGCGCTTGTTTATTGCTTCAACAAGCGATCAAGTGTTCCACGTAATTCGCTGATTGATAGCGCAGTTCAATATTTTCCTGTTTTGGCGCTTACCGACACTTCAGTACCTAAATAGGTTCGTTTATAAATTCTATATTAATTGTTTACAATACCTAAATGCTATTTCTGGTCTTAATTATCGGGGCAGTCTGTGTCAGAATAATATTTTATTTGTTTATTATTCTTTTGTACAGTAAAACCGCAAACTTACTAACAATATCGTCTTCCATTTATTAGTAAACTTTAATACAATATGGTTTTCTAAGAGCGCATTGATCATCAAAATAATGAACGCTTTTCAAAAACATATGCTCAATATCTTCAATGCGTCTTGACCAAGTTCATTAGCACAAAAGGTTCAAACAAGAACCAGTGATCATCACAAATTGCAATATTTGTGAAGCATGAACTCCAGAGACGTGAGAACTCGTCTGTCAACCCCGTCAAGTAATTAAGGGTGATATTAATACAGAACTACTAGGAGCGCATGCCGCGGCTGAGGTATTCCGATATTGCGAAGCCGTATTGGTGATCGCTCAAGTGATACGGAATATTCGACATAGCTGCGAGATCATTATATTCGCTTTCTTTGTTCATTATTATGTGTCACGAATAAAAGGCCAGTGTCTATCTGTGTGAGGTGCTTGGGCTTATCTTGGATGGCGTTCTTTTAGTAAACAACTTTAGCGAAAGTGCTTAGCTACTTGGATAAGAGCTATATTGTTTGTGTTGTGTTGCTCTTTTGTTTTTCTTTACGTTGTTATTTATGTCTGGTAGCGGTTCAACACTTAGCCACATCTTTCAAATAAGCGTTTTTCGTTGGTCCCTACATTAACAGTATTGTTTAGTCTATGGCTTTAATCCGTATCCAGTTTCAGGCTTCCACATAATAATTACAAACATGCAGACTGCTGCATATTTTACCCGACGGAAATAGGCCAGACTCAACCAGGACAGAGCTTAGCTGGTAATAACGATTCGAGTAATACAAAAATATGGACACAATAACGCCACTCATAAATAAAATAACGCGTGAGTTATGTACAAGTGGAAAATCCAGAGTTATGATATCCGAAAATTAAGATCTAGATTTATGTTTGCAGTTATTATTAGAGTCAGTTTCAACCACATTCTCGGTCCTAGTTTATTGCACATGGTTTAATGCGTTTTCAGCAGGCATTGTGAATCGCTTTCCTAATGAGAAACGCCTTTATTTCAACTTTATTATTATGACAGAAAAATAGGGGAATAACGTTATGATAGGTACTCTTGCTATCTCATAGGATGTTTTGCGACCAAACACGGGTCATTATCCTTCCTTATACATACATATTATTATTACAAAAAAATCCCCCGCCGCGTGTCTGCCTATCTGTATGCAATAAACTCTATAACTACAAAACGGATTTGTGATATGTGCTGGTCATCATCAGACAAAATGAATTATGAAGAAGGTTTAGGTGTACCATGATTTGTTTCCAAGATTTGAAACCCAGGCAGGCACTTTTTTTAGGCAAAACATCGTGAGGAAATCAGTATGTTTTAGAACCAAAAAAATAATAATATAATATAATATTCCACAACTATCACACAACGTCGTCTAGTCCCAAGCTAAGCAGAGCTTGTGTTATGGGTACTAGACAACTGAGAAACATACTTATATATTTCTAAATACATACATATGACAGTGACATCCACCAACCCGCACTGGTCCCATGTGGTCGATTAAAGACTTTTATTTTCATAGAAAGAAGGCCTGAATTCCAGCATTGGATTATCATAAAGTTGATGATTCTATACGTTCTACTCCCTCTGAAGTAGAGGATATAGAAAAGTAGCATTTTTTTTTTCATTTAAATCGGTGAAAAGGTACTTATACTCTAGTATAAACTAATTCCAGGCTCTCTTCATGTTAGTTATTTGACGTATCTGAACAACAGAATCAGCGCGCTATTGTCTATTTTTTTTTTCGTGTTCCAAATTTGATTCGCGTTTTCATGAGCAAGGACAAAATAAAACGTGTTTAGGAGTCCGACAGTCGTTTTTAAATGCAAAGCGTGTTCACCCAGCGCTAATTGTATTCAAATAATTAGCAGCCATTGTGATGATCATTTTAATTAGAACATTTGTCTGAATTTATTTATTTTGTTCTGCAATTATGAGTGGATTGTTTTTTTTCTGTTTCAATGGCAAATTAAGACATTATTATAATAATACGTGTAATGGCCATATAGATATAACACATAACTTTCCTGCTCTGGGTGGAGCGAAAGCTGTCCAACTTTTACTGACTATTCCCCCAGCCCTACCTATACCTATACATATGAATGTAGTACCTTTATAAGATTTTATTCTAATTCATATTCAAAAGTTATGAAAACACTAAGGCCTTGTTTACGGAGACGCGACGCGTTGCGTGGCGCGTTGGGCGTTCGTCGTACATTGCAGCAGCGGGCCGCGTCATCGCTCGCACAAACGCAAATATAATTGGCAATGTACAACGGATCGCCCAATGCGCCGCGCAACGCGCCGCGTCTCCGTAATCGAGCACTTAGTGTCTAGTTGGTGTTTTTGCCACTTTCTATAGCTTCTATTATCTCCCCATAGTCTGTCTATCCTATTCATGAAGTTAATTTGAAATGCAATTAGGGTACAAAATTACGAAGACACACTGCACGTAGGCTATAACTGATAAACCTTCCAACTGCTGATCAAGCACTCGAAAACCATTTCGATCACCTACTCTTGCTATAAATAACATGAATGTTCTGGCAAATTTACGTGCTGGCTGCTAAAATAGGGTTAGGAATTTCATAGAATGGCGGAGTAGCTACTTGGTATCTACGCCAATCTAAAGCTAGGCTGTTTAATGACGTTATAGCCAAAATGGTGCTGCAAATTATTATTGAAATCTATGATTTATGGTATACTGTTTTGCGGACTGAAGAATGGTGCCTAAATATTGATGCCATTTTATATTTAACTACCTTCTGCCAGCGTCCTCATTCGCGATTCGTGTGATAGTAGAAAATTATCCCAAGGGGTTCCCTTCCTAAACTCGGGATAAAAGGATTCTTGACTATAGTCTACGCGTAAACCAAACACGCGTACGCGTGTGCCAAATTTTCAAACATACACGTGTGTATACAATACAAATGCACATACGAGTACAAAAAGATAAGAATAATATAGCTATTCAGATCTCTCATTAGACCTTCTTTTCGTTGTTTTATATTTTTTATAAGTACGATAAATGTCCTAAATTAGATGTAAGTATAGATTGAGCAGTTCTGTTGAGATAGATAAAAATGACTGATCGAAACACCCATGTCAAAATAGAAAATAACGAATACGTCCTCATTACAACAGCACCATAAAAAAACCTAACATCTTTGTCTATAAGTCTCGCACACAAACGAATAAATATCTTTCACATGAAGCTGACAGATAAACGGGTATCGAGGGTCGATAGTACCCTAATAAATAAAATGCGAGAAAAATCGCTGGCAAGACGAGAACCCTTCCCCTGGGAGTGCAGCGGCCGCGGCATTTACATACATAATGATGACCTCTTGGGGCTGACTGGGGCCTCTAGCCGACGAGACGGCCGTTTACGACCAACCAATGTCACTTTTTAAACATTTTACGACCTATCTATAGTTTACGATCGCTGACGTATGAGATTTAAAAAGTTTTTTTTAAATAATATTAATAAAATATTATTAGTGTTGAGTCGAATTTCTTTTCTCTGGAGCCCTGGCTGTAGCCTTTAGCTTGGACATTTTATATTTTTTAAATGTTGTTGCGAAATATTTAAAAATGTAGTAAATAAGTAAGAATGATGGATAAACGAAATTCACTAATGAGAAATTAAAACATTCTATGTACTTACACACCCTGGTGTATATTATATATAATAAAATTATTATTTTTGTAAGCCTGGTTTCTTGTTCAGGAATATACACTACTAAAATAGTTATTTAAAGGCATTTTTTTTTCGGCTATATGCACAGCTGAAATAGTAATTTAAAGGCTGATTATTTTTTGTTCGGGAATATTCCCGAACAAAAAATAAACTTAGTCAGAATAAAAAATTCAGTCATTAAATAACTATTTTAGCACTGCTAAAATAGTTATTTAATGACTGAATTTTTGGGTAATATTTATATTTTTTTACTTATATAAATACTGAAAAATCGTTGTTATTCATGAGTATTTCACCCCTGATAAATTGCCGAATGAATTAAAAGACACACTACATAACGAGCATTTCACTACATGACTTCCACATTTTCAACTTAAAGTTCTATTAACAAAATTTTATAGAAGTCTCTAACTGATTTTACGTTTTTCAACTAAGACAAAATGGAGCATAATTATCAAATGCCCAATTTCTGAAACTGAAACAAATTATTATGCTATCATGTCGGTGCATTAAAGTTTTAGACATAAAGCTGCGAAAGCCAATACATCATAACCATAAGGCGATCGTCTAAAGGCATGTACACACTGTGCGATGAATGAAATATAGGTCATATTCGTACTATTGACTAGTACGTTCGCAAGATAAGTTCGCAATAAAGTATATTGACCCTTTTCTAATATCTCTACATGGGTACCTGAAAAACAAATAATGAACTAATTTCAAAGCTAGAAAAAGTAAATGAACACGATAGACGTCGATTCAAGACAGCTATATTAGTTGTTTTGTTATTTTTTTTTATACTTCGGTTTTTTAAATTAAGTATTTCAATAAATGTAAGCAGGCTAATGACTGGTAATTCGTAAATTAATCTGGCGGCTATCATAAGTATACAATTTGTACCTACTTAAAAATAGATTAAACAGGTAAACACTAAGAATAATGATTCAGTAAGGCGGATAATCATGGAAGTGTGAATTATTTTGAGGAAAATCTAAAGTATAAAAATACTGCTTTCTAAAAGATTCGGGAAGGTAGGTTCGAAAATTACCGTCTCTGAGCTTCTCTAGAAAACTTCCACTCAACCAACACCTTCGAGTGAAGAGGCTGGCTATATTCGTTAAAATTAGAATCATTGTTTCTGAAGCAAAATATTTATACATTTAATAAAACATTCAATTTTAACTGGCCTGTTAGTCTAATAGTTAGTGGCACTGACTCTGTGCTGGAAGTCGTGGGTTCGATTCCAACCCAGGACAAATGTTTTGTGTGATGAGCACGATCATTTATTTTGTGTCTGGGTGTAATTTATCTATAATATGTATGTATTTAGAAATATATAGGTATGTTTAACAATTGTCTCGTACCCACAACACAAGCTCTGCTTATCTTGGGACTAAGCGAATGTGTGTGAAAGTGTGTAATAGTTGTGGAATATAATATTATTATTAATGTAAAGCCAAGTAAAAAAAAAATGAATGGGCGAAAGGCCAAGAATTCGTCCTCATTGCTGTCAATGGGAAAAGCGACCAGTGTCAGCATTGCCACGTTGAATATAGTGCTGCATCTTTGACCGTCAAAAGGCTAGATTTCTAAAGTGTCGACGTGAAAGCGCCCTAACAGTGATTCCAGCAAGGAAGTGCCCACACAGCCATCGGAAATTACATTTTTAATCTCCTCTCGCACGCGTTACCCCGATTGGGGTTTGAGGGTTAATACTTCAGTAGGTACACTACACTATAGTGCTCTGAAAATAATGAAGAAGCTAGCGTGTTGATGGGAAATCTTTTTTTATTCAACTAAGCCAAATGCAGTTTTTAAACACACCTCATGTGTCAAAAAAGAAAGGTTTCTGAATCCAAAATATATTGAGTATTTGTCAAACTCTACTTCAACCTAAATATTTGTCAAACAATGATTTTAAAGTCGTGTTTGATTTTTTATTAATATAAATATTAGCTACCGCTATAAATACCGCTATACATATTATTAAAGAAACTAATTAGCTATTATACTAAGAATGTATAGGTATACATATATAAACTGCAAAGTAAATAACTTAAAATATGACGTCAATAAATTCTTCTGCATCGCCATCGGCTGCAGGAAGAGTGCCCAAAATACTGGCGGTATTGTCACGTAGAATCAGTGCTGGGCACGCCACGGTAAGGCCGCTCTTTGAGGCGTGGCTGGAAAGGCCTCACAGCATCGTCACCTTCCGCTTGGCGCAGATGCTAACGGAACACGGCAAGTTCGCGAAGTACCTGTACAAGATTCGTGCGGAGACGACGCTCGGGTGTCGCCACTGTGCGGACCGCCCGGAGGACACGGTGGAGCACACAGTCGAGGTGTACCCCGCTTGGGAAGAGCATCGCCGTGTCCTTGTGGGGGCGATCGGCGGCGGCGATCTCTCACGCCGGGCCTTGGTTCAGGCCATGCTCCGGAGCGAGGAGAAGTGTCAGGCGGTCGCCTCCTTCTGCGAAGCAGTAATGTTAGCAAAGGAAGAGGCCGATCGCATCAGGCAACGGCGCACACGCCGCCGCCACCGCCGAGATTCCGATCCCGATTTCCGGCCACCGTAGGCGCGGGCTCGCGGACGACCGTCGGTCCAGTAACAGACCAGTCCGAGCCCAAGTCGTTTACGGCCTTACGGCGCGCACTATTCCCGCCCGCCTCAAGGAGTTGTCAGCAAACTGTAGGGGCCCAGCAGGGCCGAAGCCTACTGGGGCCAAGGGTTATGTGAAAATGAACCCTGGGGTCCTGGAATGAATTCCATGAAAGGAGCAGGGTAAGTTTTTAGTCAGTAAGAGTCTGACACTATCTCCCGCCCTACCCAAGGGCGGGATTTGTCATTTGATGATTTTACCTACCACAAAAAAACCACGTAGAATGGCAGTCCTTAATGTCTGACCGAAGCACTGATCTCGAGCTATCTCTTTCCTTACCACGACTGAAGTAAAAGCCGGGTCAAGTAAAGACACGTTCTTAATTCAAAATTTTCATTTCGAAAACCGCACGGCATGGCTAAGTATGTATGTATATACGGCAGTCTCTTTCGAAAGTAAAAATAGATATCTCCAATTATTATTTTTTGTTAAGCTAGCGTTTGATCAATATCTCACCAAATGGTAAGCGATGATGTGGTCGACTATGGAGCATGCTTGCCTAGAAGTAACCTATTCACTTTTGATTTAAATACTTATTTTGTAGCTATCAGGAAACAGATTCCGGCAGGGAATTCCAGTCCTTACCTGTACGATATTAATGTAATCGCAAAACGCTTTAAATATACGTATGGGTGGAATGTCGCACCATGTATACCGATGGCGCAACGCCGTACGTCCATTGATGTGCACACTCGCCGAAATTCAAACGACAGAAAAAACAATATTCAAATAAATTTAAGTGCTAAGTTAAAAAAATAGTCTTTACGAAGAGAGCCAACAGATCATAAAAAAATAATAAAAATCTAACTTTCAATATTTAACTACTTAGGTAGGTAGGTACTTAAAATCCATAAAAACCTGTTGAATACCGTAATTAGAGACACAATAGAAAGACAATAGGTGTGCGGACGCCGGCGTCCTCTTGGGAAATAATGAATTAATACGAGTCCATACACGTAGAACTATATTTTTTTTAAATCTATAGGTCCCTACTTCCAAGCTAGTTAACTAAAATACACAATTCTTATGCAACTACGAAAAGAAAAACACTAGAACGAACAATAGTGGCCTTTTGTGGGCCACTGGCGCTCTCTACCGGCGTGCGGTCGAACTAATGGCTCATTCATACATAAATAAGAGTTCGAACAAAGGTCCTGGGTTTTTTGTGGCAGCCGAATGTTCGAGAAAATAAACTAGTACCTACCTGTATAAGTACCGGCCTGTATTTACGGAATAGACTTTTTCATTGATGAGGTTTCTGATGTTTTCAAATGGTATTTTTTTACAGTGTGCTTATAGCTAAGGAGTAGGATTCTCTGCTGGAGATAGTGTTTTCTGATAGCTTCCGCCACATCGTCTCATAACATCAGGTGATAGAGTGGTCAAAGGCGAGCATAAAATTAATGATTTAAAGAAACTTATCATTTTCAAACACTTTTGCTGACGATTAACAGAAATATATTTGTTATCTGTCCATTATCTACTGGAACAATTAAATTCGATGAATATTTGCAACTTGTCGCATTGTTTACATACTACCGAGAGTAATGTTATACAAGTTTTTCAGAATACAGAGCATAAAGGTAGAACTACATTGGGCACACGTGTGCCACGTAGGTACGCCGATTTGGGCGCGCTTGTTTCCAAGGGCCTCGCCCGCCGATAATCGAGGGAGGGGGCTATTGGAAGTATAGCGAATAATAATTAAAGTTTTTTTTTAATAATAATAAAAGTTTTTTTTTCTCCACAATACAACTCCTAATTGCTAGCCTTATATCTACGGTAACATATAGGATAGGCATTATTTTGTGGGAGACTGGTGCCTAAACTAGCCTCTGAAGCTGTAAAGCAAACCTCTAGGGGGGGGGGGGGGGGGCAGCAGCCCACCCTGCCCCCCTTGGCGACGCCCTTGCCTGTTTCCGTACATTTTATATGGGAACTAGACTTGTAGAGCTAGTTTCGATCCACGCCACGTGCCGCGCGCCTAAGCGTAAACAAGTTGCGAGCCGAAACGAGGCGTAATCTATCATAGTGCCTATGGTGGACGATGGAAGTGTCTGAAGCCACAAACCCGCATCCCATTCCCCCACAGCCAGCAGACGCGCACGCTCAGCAGTACTTGAAGACGTGTTCATGAGATTGTTACGTATACCTAATACTGCAGAGCAGCACATCGAACTGTTTCTGTAAGGACAGGTTTTCATCCAAATCCGTGTTGGGACACGCCAATTTCCAAGCGATCAACGTATCGGAAAAACACGGTACCTCAACATCAGCCAGTGAGGAAGATAAAATATTCCTGGTTAATGTTTCAGTACTGTGCACCGAGGAGAGGAAAGCTGGTAAACTTATACTTGAAAATTTGCGGTCGCCGAATCCACCCAGCTGGATGGGAAAACGTGGCTTGCTGCTAAGCTCGGTCGTCCAAGGCCACATTTATGATCGAAGACAGTGTGTTCCTAATGATTTGATCGACTTTCTCCAAAAGTTGTGGGTGTTTAAAAAGATGGGAGGAGCGAAGGCTATATGTAAATTTTAGCCCAAAACAACAATATCGAATAAGTGTAAAAGCCGAATGCATGTTAATTTTGAAAAGTCTTTCCGAGACATCATTAAAAGTTTGTATTTTCTGTTCAATAAATGTTGGAAAGGATTCATCAAAAATTGGGGAGCCCAGGTGGTGAAGAGAATTTCTATCAGTAATTTGGATATTTGGTGAATTTAGTTATCTTTCTTTCTTTCTTTATTTCTGCCATTTAATTAGCTGTCCAGTGGCTTGATTATCCTATCTTTTAGACGTCATCCGATGCTGCTGCGTTGAGCTCCTTAGTGTCCTGAGTTGAGCTTTGCGAATACTGACAAATGCTTGCACTGACTGGATAGGTCCACTCAAATCTGTATGGTTCTTTCTTCAAAAGTCCATTTCAGACAAATCTGCATGGTCCTCATGTGATTTGACCAATACATATTTACTGTATGGACTTTAAAAGAGACTTTGACCCCTGAGTTTGTTTCGGTGTTTCTTCTCAGGGTAGTCAGCTAGGAAACACCGGCCTCATCTAGTTTAAAATGACAAAAAAATTTACACGTGTAAAAGTGTTTTTAAAAATCTACTTACAAAATAAATATCATTTATCATTTTATCATTTGCTGTGATATCACTCACAGCATGCTCAAAAGGCCACATAGAGTAATTGATTTAAAAGCAAATCATTTCCCGAATTCCCAGCAGATTACTGAAATTATACAAATTAGGTGAAGCAGACTAAATTCATTTCATATCTGAATCATATTCCGTGCCAATATTACCGCATGAAAATCATCTATTTACTGCTTTTTTTATTTGCAGTTTTTTATAACGGATATTTTTTTGTTTTTTTAACTAGTTGTATTAAAATATAACATTAGTATTATACTTATTTAGTAAAAACTGATTAAAAAATTGCAGAAAAACTCCTGAAACGAGATCAATAATAAATATCAACTTGTTAGATTGGGAACACGTGCATTGTTGTTTACCCTTGTCTAAATATGAACAACGCATTAAGCAAAACATCGGTTGAAAGCAATAAATCTCGATTTCAAGTGGATTTCTGTAAGTGCAGTGTCCCTAAAATGCTTGTTTTTTTAAATACAATGAAGTATTGAGGATGTGTCAAACCCTGCTTTAAAGGACCCTTCCCGACATCTGTATTTCCAAAATATCTCGAAAAACACGTGTAATAATGTCATAAATAATCACATAAAAACGGTTGCATGAAAACAAATCTCGCGTTGGACACCCTATGCCAATGTTTGACAAGATTTCAGAAAGCAGAGTATTCTTTTTATTATTATACATACTTAGGCTAAAAGATTACCAAATGATGCGATTATCAACTTTAAATTCTGTACTCAGAAATCGGGAGTTTGTCGCTTTTCGTAGTAGGGGTAGATATAGAATAGAATAAAACTTTACTGTACACCAAGAAAGTTACATAGTCAAAAAAATCAATAATCAAAGATATGTTGTTTAACGTCAAAAATCATTAAATGGCTTCTCCCACTCTATGTTGGAGCAAGAGGTCATGTCAGACTTCTATTAGCTAAGGGCACCTTCAAATAAGCCGCAAAGTGACTCGTGAAGGCGCCCTTTAACCTATGTTCCATAAGCCCTTTGCGTACTAGGGCCATGGTAGCTCTTATAAATGTTCCCACTTAATAGGAATTCATATCAAAGTGAGATATTAAATAAAATAAATATTAAATATAAATTTTAGCACTTAGGTAAGCCTATAAATATGGATACTACTCGTAATATGAAACACTGGAACATAGGCTCTTGGTTAATTAGTCATAGGTAATAAAATAATAAAAACCAATTTACTGTGTTATTATATTCTGTGTTAACAATGGCACAGTAACCACAGTATTTATTATTAAACTTTAATGATTCATGTTGTTAAGCCTTATTTAAAATATGTTTCAGCCTTGCGAGTTGCGTGGTTGCGTGGCTGTCTTATAATTAAACTAGGGACCCGCCCCAACTTCGCACAAGTGCAATGATGGTAATATATTATGCATGTGTTATAAATTGTCCTCTTTAATCACTCTATCTATTAAAAGAAACCGCATCAAAATCCATTGCGTAGTTTTAAAGATCTAAGCATACCTACATAAGGTCAGACAGCGGGAAGCGACTTTGTTATAAACTATGTAGTGATATGGCATCACGACTTGTTGGTAAACATTAAACGCGCACCCAGATAGGCCGCTGCAAATGTAACTTGGCGAAATGGGGTTTTATAGAGTCGTCGGAAACTCAATGTGAGTGCGGTGTCCTTGTTCAGAACATGAGCCACATGTTAGAGTGCCCCAAGTGTCCGTACGCCTGCACTTTGGAGCAGTCAACGTAGCCACCTACTAGCTCCATCCAAACAGTTTTACGAGTTTACCATCGATTCGGAGAGAAGAAATAGAACCAGTGATAATACATACCTAGTTTATTTTTCATTATAAAAACTTCGGGCAAATACTACCAACTGTGTCGCCTGACAACGGACCCGCTATTGGAGCTAGAAGGAATATCAACCCAACTAGGCTGTCTTCCTTCAGTTGCCCTAAACGTTCTAGGGCCGCGAAAAAGTTCCCTCTTCCGAACAATCCCGACGCCTTGGAGCATTTTTTTTTCCTAGCATTTACTATCCCACACATGGGCAAACGCCTCCCCCAAGAACTTTCAGACAATCTTCTCCATCTATCTTCGCCGCCTAAAACCAGTCTTTGTACTCTTCGTAGTATGCGTCTCCTAGATTATCTCGCCACGATAGGTCGATAATACATACTAACATTATAAATACGTAGATAATTCTATTTGGGTGTAAATGATCAATTCAAGCTTTAATTTGACATTAGAGAAGGACAGATCGTTTTATCCCTGAAGTATGTAAGTACGCCAATAGAAACTTGTCTTAAATTAAATAAAACCCCAGTGATATGTTGACAGTTGTCTATCCTTACTTTATTATAAGACTAAGTACTCCACCGCGTCCATTTATATGTTCGGGATAAACTCATAAACAACTAGACAGATTTTCATGCAATTTGCACAACAAGTCGAGAATTCTAAAGATTTTTAAACACCTTTGCGAAGCTGGGGCGGGTCGCTAGTTGATTTATAAGTAGGTAATTAAGCAGTACTGATGAACTAACCAAACCTCTTTTTTTATCAAACGTAGCCATTTTTTATGACGAAGAGCAAACAAGGCCCACCTCACAAAACTGGAAATACTAAACAAATTATTTTCGGCTCTATATCTCAGATACTAAAGTACACATTGGTGTAACTGGATAAAATGCAGTAATTTCCCGCCTATCTAAGTAGGGATAGGGAATAAGTATGGAGCCGCAACATATAAATATGTGTGTTTACTGTAAAACGGATTATTTGTCAGTTTGTCTCCAGTCTCGGGACACTTGTCGTTTCGTGACGTTACAGGAAGCTCCTGAAATATTATTTAAATCACAATGAAACTCTTGGGAGTATTACTAGTAATTAGTGCAGTGCTCATGGCAGCAAACGCGAAGATTACATTTAGAGATTTGATGCAATTGTACGACGTGTCGCAAAGCAGCACCGGTGAGTGACAGATCATTATTTCAATTTTTTTTTATTTTTTTTTAAAATATGTTTTCTTAAAGCACTGAAAGTTTAAAATCATAGCTGCTCATCACTTTTATATCTAGCTAGATTTCGTTTTTGTAGTGGATAGGTGGGGCCCGAAATGTCCTATTAATAATCATAATTATTATAGATACGAGTATTATTTATTGTTTATTTTGAAAGCCTTTTCAACTGCTCACATAAAATCTGACTCTGTATTTGGTTTTTCATGTAGGACCTATGATTACTAATGCTGTAATTGAAATATCTAAAAATATCTTTACGGGTCATGGTATGATTCACTTTGAAGACCAAACATGAAACAAAGTCCTCCTTTAACCTATAATATAATAATAATATACTTATTTATTCAATTTTCTCCCATACAAAAAAAAACAATTTATATAGGAAAGAACAAGTTTGTCGATGGGAGGCAGGAGCCCATGCTAAGTGAAACCTATGCTAGGTACGGGTCTCTTGGTTTCCTAATCTCGAGAACATTATTATAAAGCCATGATTAGGGTATAAATTACAGTAGCAATTAGTAACTCATAACTCATAGAAATAAGATGTTAATATAAAATTGAATCACATTGTAACATTATATTTAATTCTGCATTACTCGACAAAATTATAGCAGATTTTTTACAAATCCAGTCCAGGGAAGTCTAAACGTTTTTATTATGACGAGTACAACGACTTATATGAGGTATTTTTAAAAACCTGTAATAGCGATTCGGTTGCACAAAAAATATGTACACGTATGTAGGTATATTGTCGCCCACTTTGAATAAGCCGCAAATATGTATCTTATAAACGGCATCCCCCGTTTTTCAATTAATTAAAAACACCGATAGTAATACTTACCTTCTCTTTGTTTCAGCAGACTCCAATACAGTAGCAACGCAAGCCCTATTCATCCCGATGACTTTGAAGCAATGCACAAACGACTTGTGTGACGAAATCTGCAAATTCCTCGGCTTCCACCACGGTGTATGTGTCTCTTCAAATACTTGCAATTGTACTTATTAGCTTTAGTAGTTAAATAGTTTTAAAATAACTATTTTCAATTTTTTTGTGACAATTATTTCGTTATACAGAGTTACCACTGACAACCCACAATAAGACTTTGTATCCATCGAAAATATCGTGATATATTTTCATAATTATATTATTAAGACTTCGCTTGCTGGTCAAGAATAATTTAGCGTGTTTGTTATACTCGTATAACCCCACCGAAATGTACAGAATGTGTTGAATATCGTAAGTTTGGGAATTAATTATTTTGTTACCGAAAAAAAAACATATAACAGTAAAATCATCCAGATTTGGCCACCCTTGTACGTTAGCTCATGGAATATTGTGCTTACAATCACTTGAATTTCTTTGAATTGAATTACGTTGCAAAAATCACCGCATCGCTCTATTTACCATCAACTTGCAAAATTTGGAGTTTCAAACATATTGTTAAAATTAAATTTAAAATAGAATCAAAACATAAAAAAAGAACAAAACAAAACCTATGTTTCCACGGTGTGATGTACGAATATATAGAATAGACCAATAAGAGCATGTGACCGTGTACCAAATGTTAAGTACACCTTGTACACAATATATTATGTACCTATCAATATAATTAAAATGTGTATTATGATATAAACTCGATGTAAAACCGACTGCTATTATCAAGGATATCTTCCTACCTCGTGTCAGTGTTTTTGTTTCAAATATTTAATATAAGAACTAAAACGTAGCAAAGTTTTTCATTTGATACCATTTTAAAGTGTAAAGTTCTACTTGTAGTCTGATGGAACATTTAGTAATATTTTATGATCCAGGCGTCCTCGTGTCGGGAAACCAATAATTTTATTTACAATGTTTATTTTATTTACTTAGCCATCCTCCGAGTGATGACGACTTTCGACCTTTAAATATATTACAAAAGTTATCACATATAATTTTTTTTTTCTCTTTAGAAGTTTTTTGTGTCGGGGTTTATTTTTAATTAAATAAAAATGGTTTTTAACGTCTACTACTAGAAAATACAGTCTCTTTTTTCCGTCAGAATGCGCATGTCACACATTTTAATGTGTTTGCTGTATTTGACAGTAAATGTATGGAGTCAGCCTTAACAGCAAGTTTCACTGAGGTAGTCAATACTACAATCACATTTTCAGCTTTTACCAAAATCGTGCCTCTTTCTCTGACAGTTTGTCCATTTGTGTAGGTAGACGCTTGAGATACGAAAGTACACCAATCAATTTGCGTGTAAGCCACTGACTTCGCTCGAAAAATCCTATCAAAAACTCCACCTGTCTAATTAGGTCATTCTTATGTCATGACTGGGTGACATTCAGCCAAACAGGATATATAAAATAATCGTTTGTGATCTGTTTCATAGAATTATTCACAAATGCAAAACAATGAATCGATTGTTTTGCGTTTGTGACTTGAATTACAGATTACTTTTATGATACTCGTGTTTTTAGGGGATTTCGATTTATCCTCCGCAGAGGTTGGACCTGGATATCTATGGGTAGGACCTAATTTTGAATACAGATTTTGATTAGATCCTAGTAGTCTTTTATTGAGGTTTCAATTTTTTGAACACAGACTTCTAAGAAAAAATATTATAATATCAAATAGTTTAATAATAGAGAAATTATAATATAAGGTTTTCCTATAATTTGAAGTACAATTTGAGATGTATTTCATTTTGTTTTTTTTTTTATAGCTAAAGGGCATTCTCCTTTCGAATCGAGCAGCCCTATTGAAGTTGCTCACATTACCTCATCAACTAGAAAAACAGCTTAAGATCTTCAAACGGCTAACAGATTCTTTCTGCACTAAAAAGTTACTACTAAAAACTACTAAACTACTGTGCATTGTCTGTGTTTGTTTGTGGTGTGTTAGTAAATATGTAGAGATAACTGGGTTATATCAAGATGGTAGTGTTACAGTAAGGTTTAGGACAGTGTTAGTAGGCCAGATAGCATTCACCTCGTATACACTTCTGTGGGCACGACCGGTCCTGTGCGTCTCATGCTACGTTTACGCCCCATTTACACGTGGGCCCAGGCTCGGCCAATCGCCATTGTATAAACGGGGTTTCCCCGATTACACAATGGCTACACAGCGATTGGCCGAGGCTAGGCCCACATATAAACGTAGCATCATATTCATCGCCTTCCCGCGACTCTCACAGTCACTAGGTCATCGGTCCACATTGTGGAAGGCCTTCCGAGGCTTCGTCTTCTGCCGCACCGTCGCCACTCTAGAAAACCTTTCAGCTCCAACGATCATCTGCTCAAAAGCTGCTAAGAGCTTGAAGCAAGCCAATCGGAGCGCCAAACGTCATAAAAGTGTCGATCGTGTTAACGTAAAACAAACTCGAACGAGGCTCCGATACGGCTAATAAAGGGGCTGATTTCATTATTCACTATAAAAACTTAGTACAATTAAACTGAGTTCAGCGTAATCTAGTTTAAAGAACCGTGTCGAAAACATGGGTGAAAACCAAAGAATTTAAACTGAGTTTAGCGTAAACTATTAGAGTCAATTCATAACACAGTTTGAGCGTCTAGTCGAGATTATAGCTTCATTTTGCGTTTCACCGCCATGAATTGAATCTAGTTTACGCTAAACTCAGTTTCAATTCTTTTATTTTCGCCCGTTCGACACGGGTCCTTAAACTAGATTACGCTGAGCTCAGTTTAGTTGAACTAAGTTTTTATAGTAAATGATGAAATCAGCCCATCTAACAGTTTATTCAAAAGTACACACTAATAACTGTTACTTATAATATTATTATTTAAAGTTTAAAAATAGTGTCCATAGAGTTTCTTGCACGTTCTTCTCGTTAGAGATCTATGCTTTGGAACGTGCAATTTAGGTTTACTTTTTTTTACTGACCGACATTTTGACTAATTATTCATAAAGTCCCTGTAAATGATCTATTAAAAAAAAAATCTATTTGAAATAAATGCGTTTGAGTTTGAATACCCAAACAAACAAGTATCCAATCTGGCGGAATCCTAGCACTTGTAACGCAAAACCTAAACCTACATAAGTGCCTACCTAGGTAGGTAACTAGTTTATTCAGGAAGAGACACAAAGACCTTCAGAAGGACGACGTAGGTATATCAACTATGGTTTTTTTTTATGGTAGGTAAAATAATCCAATGACAAATCCCGCCCTTGGGTGGGGCGGGAAATAGTGTCAGACTCTTACTGACTAAAAACCTACCCTTCCATTCATTGCCTTTGTCCCAGGGCCCGTGGTGACATTTTCACTTCTTTTCACGGCTTCGGCCCTGCTGGGCCCCTACAGTTTGCTGACAACTCCTTGAGGCGCGCGGGAACAGTGCGCGCCGTAGACGACTTGAGCTCGGACCGGTCTGTTACTGGACGGAAGGACAGTGAGCTACCCATTGCCCACCGTCCGCGAGCCCATATCAACTATGGTGGAGTCCATTAATTACGTGAGGAGTTTAGGCGGGAGGTAGAATCTCACCTCACGTGGGGAGCATGTATCACGTAAGTTTTTTTCGCAGGAAACAATGTAAAATCTGATTCAGGAGACAGACAAACTAGATACGGCCTGCCTTACGCACTCTCCGCAGTTACAGTAATCACTCTCTACCTAACCTATTTTTTACAAGCTTTTATTTAGTTTCAGTCCCGATGTTTGCCTGTGATCAAATATTGCAAATTAAATTTGATCCACTTCCCGGTCACCGATTGAGATGAAATTTTTATGTGTAAATGTATCGTTTTTTTTTACGTAATCTATTAGGTACAGAGTAATTACTGTTGATAGGCTTTTTTTTAATGTTGACCAGGACGACTATCTGTAAGCCCTACAAATAATTATAACATGCAGCGGGAATCGAACCCGCGACATGCAAGGCAGCAGCCATTCGCTTATCACTGCGCCAAACATACCGTCAAAACATATTTTTTTTTAGTTCATGAGGGAGAATGATTCTAATTATACTAGGCTAGGTAAAAAGTGTATTAAGTGTACTTTACAAGAGTATGTTAGAGTTTATATCTAAGAAGCGAGCTATAGCCCGCGGCAAATAAGTTGAACTAAAATGGCAGTTGTTGTTATGATTACGCGCAGCAGGGGGCTGCCCCGCTGTGCCGCATTTCGGTTGAGACCGAAAATCTGTTACTGAGCATTGAAGGTCGATCGCCATTTTGGTTCAAATTATATGCCGCGTATTGTACCTACATTTAGGTTCCTATCTAAGTAACACAAAAAAAATACTCAACAATAAAAAATATTTGAAAACTTTTATTTTTTTTAAATACAATAAAACATAGAGCCGGTGTTAACTAAATCACATTATACCTAAAGCTACATTTAATTTTAAACTGGGAGAAAATAGAAGAAAAATCATTTGAATTTGGAACACCCTCTAGCTGTAGCACCGACACGTTTCCGAAGAGATGCAGGTCCCGTATTTATAGCCGAGGAACTTGCACACGAAGTTGCAGGCTCCGCTGGTGCAGGAGCGGAGACTCATCGGAATGAATAGAGCCTCATTCGCCACCTTCACTGAATTTCCTCCTGAAATAAAAATATCAAAAACATTAGCATTATTGACTTTGACGTTATAAACGGTGGGGTAAGGTATGCTAGGAGTTTCCTTGCGAGATCGCATCAGGAATGTAGTTATCCGCAGGAGAACCAAGGTTGCCAACATAGCCCAAAGAATCGCTAAACTTAAATGTCAGCGGGCAGCCACTGCTTGCAGAATTGATAGGGGCAAAAAAATTCTGAAGTGGCTCCGAAGACGCAACGTTGGAAGGATTACCGATGACCTGATGTAGGTCATGGGAATCCGACAGTTCTTTGTAGCGTCACTTGGGGGAGGCCTATGTCCAACAGTGGACGTATTTCGGGTGAAATGATTTAGGCCTATTTATTGACTGAAATTGTCTATTGATAGATATTACGATTTAATATCACGACACGGTTGGCGCAGTGGTAGAGTGATTGGCTCCTGCACTACATGTCCCGAGTTCGATTCCCGCAAAGAACAATTTATTTATGGATCTGGGTGTCTTGTGTATGTAAGTTTACATGTTTGTCACGCACCCACGATACAGGAGTTCTTCCTAGTGTGTGTGGGGCAGTCATTATTTTTTGATAATAAAAAAAAATTATGCTAGCTAACAGATTATTATAAAACTTATACAATAGCTAGAGGTACTGTTACATTAGGTACTTAAATACAAAATTATCAGTCTTTTTTTAAAAACAATTGCCATTTGACCTCCAGAATCCGGCTTTATGAGCACACACGTAAAGATAAAAATTATACTGCGCCTGAGTAGCCATTCGAAAAAGTATATAGGACTATAGGTACATTTTCAAAAGACGTCCAATTAATGAAGATGTTAAAATTGGGCTGGTTTTTACGTAAAAAAGTGTGTAGAATGAAAAAAGATAAGTAGAGTCGAACCCAAAAAAATGTGACTAAAAAAATATTATTAAGGAATGGTTTAAAAAAACAGGATGCCCTCCATATCTTTCATTAACAGGAAAAAAGAAACGAACCACGAAACTAAACCTTAACCAGAAAATATAACTTAAAAATAATAACACTATAGCTTAACTTACCATTGCCGGTGCCAATTTCGTTTGTATCGACAGAATTGGAAATTTCATAAGCCTTCAGCAGGTCCTCTAGTGAGATCATCTGTGATGATGCCACCAAAATCACGGCACAAAGAACTACTAACATGAACTTCATCTTTATTAATTATGAAACGACCGACCTGCACGGGATCAGACCACAAATTGACCATGTTCAAATCTCGGGGGAACTTATATTTAGCTTAACAACATGCTTGCATCGTCCATCTTGGATGTAGAGAATGCGTTGAGTTTGGCGAATTTGCACCCTATAGTTTTTAGTGAGAGTCTAAATTGTAAGTTCAAAATTGTTTGTTTATAAATTGTTCTATACATAGGTTTCTTTATTTTGTCAGTTTTTATCGTCAATGGTCTGCCAACCGCATGTGGTTTAAATATTATTATTTCAATAGAGTTTAAGAATACCTAACGTTAGCTTTGATAATAGCTAGCCAACTTTTATTAAACTGTATGATTTTTTTTTTTTTTCGTTAGGTAAAATCATCCAATGACAAATCCCGCCCTTGGGTGGAGCGGGAAGTAGTGTCAGACTCTTACTGACTAAAAACCTACCCCGTTCCATTCTTCGCCTTGGTCCCAGAGCCCCGGGTGCCATTTTCACATACCCTTTGACCCCAGTAGGCTTCGGCCCTGTCGGGCCCCTACAGTTTGCTGACAACTCCTTGAGGCACGCGGGAACAGTGCGCGCCGTAAACGACTTGAGCTCGGACCGGTCTGTTACCAGACGGACGGACAGCGAGCTACCCATTGCCCGCCGTCCGCGAGCCCGCGCCTACGGTGGCCGGAAATCGGGATCGGAAACCCGGCGGCGGCGGAAACTGTATGATACTGTGTAAAATAGAGTATTTTAGCGTCCTCTATTAGTGTTATAGATTATAGAGTACTCCTACATGATATAGAGTATAATATTCTATTTTAGAGCACGGTTGGCAATCAACAGCTGCCTGAGTTGTCCGAAATTCCAATATTCAATATGTTGTTTAGACTGGGTACTATACCATAATGTATTAGTTTCTGTGCTTCCCTGTCTTAACGACCTTTATGATCGTTGCCCTATTTTCAATACATCTTTTAGTCGCATGAACAGCAACTCAGGGTAGTGGGATTTTTCGAAAGGGTCTCCGTGGGCCTAAAATGTAAAGGACAACTGGTGGAACCCGGGTAGAGTAAGTAAAAGTCTGACCCTTCCTCTCGATCCAACCAAAGTGGGAGAAATCATTTGACAACTTACCAACCTCAAAAAAGGCCACTATCGACAACGAAAGCTGACAATGACTTACTTAGGTAGGTGAAGTCCATTAATTACGTGAGGAGTTTAGGCGGGAGGTAGAATCTCACCTCACGTGGGGAGCATGTATCACGTAAGTTTTTTTCGCAAGAAACAATGTAAAATCTGATTCAGGAGACAGACAAACTAGATACGGCCTGCCTTACGCACTCTCCGCAGTTACAGTAATCACTCTCTACCTAACCTATTTTTTACAAGCTTTTGTTTAGTTTCAGTCCCGATGTTTGCCTGTGATCAAATCTTGCAAATTAAATTTGATCCACTTCCCGGTCACCGATTGAGCTGAAATTTTTATGTGTAAATGTATCGTTTTTTTTTACGTAATCTATTAGGTACAGAGTAATTACTGTTGATAGGCTTTTTTTTAATGATGACCAGGACGACTATCTGTAAGCCCTACAAATAATTATAACATGCAGCGGGAATCGAACCCGCGACATGCAGCGGCAGCAGCCATTCGCTTATCACTGCGCCAAATATACCTTCAAAACATATTTTTTTTAGTTCATGAGGGAGAATGATTCTAATTATACTAGGCTAGGTAAAAAGTGTATTAAGTGTACCTTACAAGAGTATGTTAGAATTTATATCTAAGAAGCGAAGCGACAGGTATAGCACGCGGCAAATAATTTGAACTAAAATGGCCGTCGTTGTTTTGATTACGCGCAGCAGGTGGCTGCCCCGCTGTGCCGCATTTCGATTGAGACCAAAAATCTGTTACTGAGCATTGAAGGTCGATCGCCATTTTGGTTCAAATTATATGCCGCGTATTGTACCTGCATTTAGGCTCCTATCTAAGTAACACAAAAAAAATACTCAACAATAAAAAATATTTGAAAGCTTTTATTTAAAAAAAATACTATAAAATATAGAGCCGGTGTTAACTAAATCACATTATACCTAAAGCTACATTTAAACTGGGAGAAAATAGAAGAAAAATCATTTGAATTTGGAACACCCTCTAGTTGTAGCACCGACACGTTTCCGAAGAGATGCAGGTCCCGTACTTATAGCCGACGTAATTGCACATGAAGTTGCAGGCTTCGCTGGTGCAGGAGCGGAGACTCATCGGAATGAATAGAGCCTCATTCGCCGCCTTCAATGAATTTCCTCCTGAAATAAAAAAATTGATAGGGGCAAAAATTTTCTGAAGTGGCTCCGAAGACGCAACGTTGGAAGGATGACCTGGTGAAGGTCGTGGGAAACCGACCGTTCTTTATAATAATAATAATAATTTATTTATTTGCTTAAAACTTGGGGGAGGCCTATGTCCAACAGTGGACGTCTTTCGGGTGAAATGATGATGATGGTAACAAGGTGACGTACAAGGCCTCTGGAATCTCCTCCAATACCCAAAATTTTGACGCCATGTCGCTCACTTCAAAGCATAGGCCTATTTATTGACTGAATAAATTGTCTATTGATAGATATTACGATTTAATATCACGACACGGTTGGCGCAGTGGTAGAGTGATTGGCTCCTGCACTACATGTCCCGAGTTCGATTCCCGCAAAGAACAATTTATTTATGGATCTAGGTGCCTTGTGTATGTAAGTTTACATGTTTATCACGCACCCACGATACAGGAGTTCTTCCTAGTGTGGGGCAGTCATTAATTTTTGATAATAAAAAAAAATTAAATCATAGAACGATGGTGCTAGCAAACAGATTATTTAAAACTTATACAATAGCTAGAGGTACTGTTACATTAGGTACTTAGATACAAAATTATCAGTCTTTATTTAAAAACAATTGCCATTTGACCTCCAGAATCCGGCTTTATGAGCACACCCGTAAAGATAAAAATTATACTGCGCCTGAGTAGAGGTACCTACGTGCCATTCGAAAAAGTATATAGGACTTTAGGTACATTTTCAAAAGATATCCAATTAATGAAGATGTTAAAATTAGGCTGGTTTTTACATAAAAAAGTGTGTAGAATGAAAGAAGATAAGTAGAGTCGAACCCAAAAAAATGTGACTAAAAAAATATTATTAAGGAATGGTTTAAAAAAACAGGATGCCCTCCATATCTTTCATTAACAGGAAAAAAGAAACGAACCACGAAACTAAACCTTAACCCGAAAATATAACTTAAAAATAATAACACTATAGCTTAACTTACCATTGCCGGTGCCAATTTCGTTTGTATCGACAGAATTGGAAATTTCATAAGCCTTCAGCAGGTCCTCTAGTGAGATCATCTGTGATGATGCCGCCAAAATCACGGCACAAAGAACTACTAACATGATCTTCATCTTTATTAATTATGAAACGACCGACCTGCACGGGATCAGACCACAAATTGACCATGTTCAAATCTCGGGGGAACTTATATTTAGCTTAGCAACATGCTTGCATCGTCCATCTTGGATGTAGAGAATGTGTTGAGTTTGGCGAATTTGCACCCTATAGTTTTTACTGAGAGTCTAAATTGTAAGTTCAAAATTGTTTGTTTATAAATTGTTCTATACATAGGTTTCTTTATTTTGTCAGTTTTTATCGTCAATGGTCTGCCAACCCCATTGTGGTTTAAATATTATTATTTCAATAGAGTTTAAGAATACCTAACGTTAGCTTTGACAACAGCTAGCCAACTTTTATTAAACTGTATGATTTTTTTTTTTTTTTTTTTTTTTCGTTGGGTAAAATCATCCAATGACAAATCCCGCCCTTGGGTGGAGCAGGAAGTAGTGTCAGACTCTTACTGACTAAAAACCTACCCCGTTCCATTCTTCGCCTTGGTCCCAGAGCCCCGGGTGCCATTTTCACATACCCTTTGACCCCAGTAGGCTTCGGCCCTGTCGGGCCCCTACAGTTTGCTGACAACTCCTTGAGGCGCGCGGGAACAGTGCGCGCCGTAAACGACTTGAGCTCGGACCGGTCTGTTACCGGACGGACGGACAGCGAGCTACCCATTGCCCGCCGTCCGCGAGCCCGCGCCTACGGTGGCCGGAAATCGGGATCGGAAACTCAAACTCAAACTCAAACTCAAAAGCATTTATTTCAAATAAACCATTTACAGGCACTTTTGAAAGGTCAAGGTGTCAGTCTGTCAGAAAAAAAAAATGATGCTAATTGCACATTCCAAAGCGTAGATCTCTATGGAGAAGAATGTGCAAGAAACTCCATGGACACTCTTTTCAATCATTTTATGTATAACAAATATCTCTGTTACATGTTTCTTGTCGCTGCTATTATGTGAGAACAATGTCAATAAAATAAAGTAAAGACAAAAAAAAGGCATTCTAAATAAAGATATTAAAATAAACCACTGGCAGCTAAGAGATGACCAGTCTCAACTGACAGCGCCCGTTCACGGACATGACGCGCATATCAGCACCACTCAGCTCAACCATTTTGAAGGGAACCGAATGATCCAACACACGCGCCACCATCAGTGAGACATTTGAGTGAGCATGACAAACTCTCAACCACTATGCTCATTTATGTCAAACAAGTCCAATATCCAAAAACCGTAAATTGCTCCATGGTACTCACATTTACAAACTTTGAAAATAAATGCTTCTACATTATACAATAATAATTTAATATTAAATAAAAAGATAAAAAAGTATTTTCCAATCAATTTGTACGCCCTGCTGGTAGTGGAGCTGGACCAGCATTAACCCAAGCATTTTTATCTTGAATATAATCATCCAAGCCATAATATGCCCGTGTACATAGTGTGCGTTTAATACAAGATTTAAATTTTGTTTCATTGAGTTCTAATATGTGAGGAGGTATTTTATTGTAACATTCTAAACAGTACCCCATGAAAGAAGACCCTACTTTAGCCAGTCTGAAACCTGGTTGAACTAAAAGGTCCCTATTCCTTGTAACATAATTATGCCTATCGCCTCTTTTACTAAAAAGGTGAAGATTCTTTCTAACGTACATGATGTTTTCATAGATATATTGACAAGGTACCGTCATGATGTTAATATCTTTAAACAGTTCCCTTAGAGAATCGCACCGGCGGAGATTGTATATGGCTCTGATGGCTCTTTTCTGTAATATAAAAATAGAGTGGATGTCTGCAGCCCGTCCCCATAGTAAGATACCGTATGACATGATACTATGAAAATAACTAAAATAGACTAGTCTAGCGGTATCAACATCCGTAAATTGGCGGATTTTTCTAACAGCATATGCAGCTGAGCTAAGCCGTCCTGCAAGAGATGTTAAATGAGGACCCCACTGTAGCCTTGAGTCAAGCGTTATCCCCAGGAAAACCGTTTTATCGACGAATTCTAGTTTTTCGTTGTTCAATACTATGTCACATTCACTACTTTTGACATTCGGTAAGGAAAATTTTATGCATTTAGTTTTCTTCCCATTTAAAACTAGATTATTAGCAGTGAACCAGTTTTGGACCTGCAGTAGGGCGTTATTTTCGTCGTCAAGATTATTAGTCCTTCTATTTACCTTAAAAATCAAAGAAGTGTCGTCGGCAAACAACACCATATTAAGTTTATTTTGCAACAAATGGGGTAAATCATTAATGTAAACTAAAAATAAGAAAGGACCTAAAATCGAACCTTGGGGTACTCCCATTTTAACATTTAACCCCGACGAATTGACACCGTTTATCTGAACTAATTGCTGTCTATCATTCAAATAAGATTTTAATAAGTTTAACGCTGTTTTGCCTAGTCCGTAATGCTCAAGTTTCAGGAGTAATGTTTCATGAACTACACAATCAAACGCCTTAGACAGGTCGCAGAAGATGCCTATAGCATCTTGTGCTTCTTCCCACGCATTAAAAATGTGTTTTAGTAAGGAGACACCAGCGTCAGTTGTACAACGTCCTTTGGTGAAACCATACTGTTTATCGTGTAAGATGTTATTTGTGTTAAAATGATTAAGCATTTGATCTAACATCACCTTTTCAAATATTTTGCTAAAAACTGGCAACACGGACACTGGCCTATAATTATTAGAGTCTTTACTGTCCCCGGATTTAAAAAGTGGTATAACTTTACTATATTTCATTAGATCCGGAAAGACACCTTGATCTATACACAAATTAAATATTAAAGCTAAGTATGGCGCTATAGTCTCAATAATTGAGGTACAAACTTTGATAGACATACCCCAAAGATCTTCAGTTAATTTAACCTTGATTTGTTTAAATGCTTTTATTACTGTTATGGGGTTTATATGCTTAAAGTTAAATTCAGTGGGGCAGGCTGCAACATTAGCCTGTAATAAACCAAAAGCATGAGATGGTGATGAATTTAGGGCTTCAGTAGTTTTTATTGGTACACTGGTAAAGAAATTTACAAATTCTTCCGCAACTACTTTGCTATCGCTAATAAGACCATGATGAGTCTCTAATATGTAATCATTATTATGTATTTTGTTCCTGTTGGTTTCATTATTTATGATTTTCCAAACCGTTTTTATTTTATTATCTGCTGTTTTAACCTTGTTGCTAATATATAAGGCCTTAGCTGCCTTACAAGTATTTTTAAACATTTTTGAATAGGTAGCAACATACTTATTAAAAGTTTCAGTGTTAATAATAGGCTTAAGGCCATACAGCTCGAAAAGTCTTTCCCTACTTATCCTGATTCCTTTAGTCGCCCAGTCACTAAATCTCGGAACTAAATCAGTAAAATCAACAGTCACTAAATCACTAAAATCGAAACCCGGCGGCGGCGGAAACTGTATGATACTGTGTAAAATAGAGTATTTTAGCGTCCTCTATTAGTGTTATAGATTATAGAGTACTCCTACATGATATAGAGTATAATATTCTATTTTAGAGCACGGTTGGCAATCAACAGCTGCCTGAGTTGTCCGAAATTCCAATATTCAATATGTTGTTTAGACTGGGTACTATACCATAATGTATTAGTTTCTGTGCTTCCCTGTCTTAACGACCTTTATGATCGTTGCCCTATTTTCAATACATCTTTTAGTCGCATGAACAGCAACTCAGGGTAGTGGGATTTTTCGAAAGGGTCTCCGTGGGCCTAAAATGTAAAGGACAACTGGTGGAACCCGGGTAGAGTAAGTAAAAGTCTGACCCTTCCTCTCGATCCAACCAAAGTGGGAGAAATCATTTGACAACTTACCAACCTCAAAAAAGGCCACTATCGACAACGAAAGCTGACAATGACTTACTTAGGTAGGTGAAGTCCATTAATTACGTGAGGAGTTTAGGCGGGAGGTAGAATCTCACCTCACGTGGGGAGCATGTATCACGTAAGTTTTTTTCGCAAGAAACAATGTAAAATCTGATTCAGGAGACAGACAAACTAGATACGGCCTGCCTTACGCACTCTCCGCAGTTACAGTAATCACTCTCTACCTAACCTATTTTTTACAAGCTTTTGTTTAGTTTCAGTCCCGATGTTTGCCTGTGATCAAATCTTGCAAATTAAATTTGATCCACTTCCCGGTCACCGATTGAGCTGAAATTTTTATGTGTAAATGTATCGTTTTTTTTTTTACGTAATCTATTAGGTGCAGAGTAATTACTGTTGATAGGCTTTTTTTTAATGATGACCAGGACGACTATCTGTAAGCCCTACAAATAATTATAACATGCAGCGGGAATCGAACCCGCGACATGCAGCGGCAGCAGCCATTCGCTTATCACTGCGCCAAACATACCGTCAAAACATATTTTTTTTTAGTTCATGAGGGAGAATGATTCTAATTATACTAGGCTAGGTAAAAAGTGTATTAAGTGTACCTTACAAGAGTATGTTAGAGTTTATATCTAAGAAGCGAAGCGACAGGTATAGCACGCGGCAAATAATTTGAACTAAAATGGCCGTCGTTGTTTTGATTACGCGCAGCAGGTGGCTGCCCCGCTGTGCCGCATTTCGATTGAGACCAAAAATCTGTTACTGAGCATTGAAGGTCGATCGCCATTTTGGTTCAAATTATATGCCGCGTATTGTACCTGCATTTAGGTTCCTATCTAAGTAACACAAAAAAAATACTCAACAATAAAAAATATTTGAAAACTTTTATTTTTTTTTAAATACAATAAAACATAGAGCCGGTGTTAACTAAATCACATTATACCTAAAGCTACATTTAAACTGGGAGAAAATAGAAGAAAAATCATTTGAATTTGGAACACCCTCTAGTTGTAGCACCGACACGTTTCCGAAGAGGCGCAGGTCCCGTACTTATAGCCGAGGTACTTGCACATGAAGTTGCAGGCTTCGCTGGTGCAGGAGCGGAGACTCATCGGAATGAATAGAGCCTCATTCGCCGCCTTCAATGAATTTCCTCCTGAAATAAAAAAATTGATAGGGGCAAAAATTTTCTGAAGTGGCTCCGAAGACGCAACGTTGGAAGGATTACCGATGACCTGGTGAAGGTCGTGGGAAACCGACCGTTCTTTATAGCGTCACTTGGGGGAGGCCTATGTCCAACAGTGGACGTCTTTCGGGTGAAATGATGATGATGGTAACAAGGTGAAGAATAATACGTACAAGGCCTCTGGAATCTCCTCCAATACCCAAAATTTTGACGCCATGTCGCTCACTTCAAAGCATAGGCCTATTTATTGACTGAATAAATTGTCTATTGATAGATATTACGATTTAATATCACGACACGGTTGGCGCAGTGGTAGAGTGATTGGCTCCTGCACTACATGTCCCGAGTTCGATTCCCGCAAAGAACAATTTATTTATGGATCTAGGTGCCTTGTGTATGTAAGTTTACATGTTTATCACGCACCCACGATACAGGAGTTCTTCCTAGTGTGGGGCAGTCATTAATTTTTGATAATAAAAAAAAATTAATCATAGAACGATGGTGCTAGCTAACAGATTATTTAAAACTTATACAATAGCTAGAGGTACTGTTACATTAGGTACTTAGATACAAAATTATCAGTCTTTATTTAAAAACAATTGCCATTTGACCTCCAGAATCCGGCTTTATGAGCACACCAGTAAAGATAAAAATTATACTGCGCCTGAGTAGAGGTACCTACGTGCCATTCGATAAAGTATATAGGACTATAGGTACATTTTCAAAAGATATCCAATTAATGAAGATGTTAAAATTAGGCTGGTTGTTACATAAAAAAGTGTGTAGAATGAAAGAAGATAAGTAGAGTCGAACCCAAAAAAATGTGACTAAATAATATTATTAAGGAATGGTTTAAAAAAACAGGATGCCCTCCATATCTTTCATTAACAGGAAAAAAGAAACGAACCACGAAACTAAACCTTAACCCGAAAATATAACTTAAAAATAATAACACTATAGCTTAACTTACCATTGCCGGTGCGAATTTCGTTTGTATCGACAGAATTGGAAATTTCATAAGCCTTCAGCAGGTCCTCTAGTGAGATCATCTGTGATGATGCCACCAAAATCACGGCACAAAGAACTACTAACATGAACTTCATCTTTATTAATTATAAAACGACCGACCTGCACGGGATCAGACCACAAATTGACCATGTCCAAATCTCGGGGGAACTTATATTTAGCTTAGCAACATGCTTGCATAGTCCATCTTGGATGTAGAGAATGCGTTGAGTTTGGCGAATTTGCACCCTATAGTTTTTAGTGAGAGTCTAAATTGTAAGTTCAAAATTGTTTGTTTATAAATTGTTCTATACATAGGTTTCTTTATTTTGTCAGTTTTTATCGTCAATGGTCTGCCAACCGCATGTGGTTTAAATATTATTATTTCAATAAAGTTTAAGAATACCTGACATGCTTATCTATCTGAGCTACCGATCTAACTTTAAGAATACCTAACGTTAGCTTTGACAACAGCTAGCCAACTTTTATTAAACTGTATGTTACAGTGTAAAATAGAGTATTTTAGCGTCCTCTATTAGTGTTTTAGATTATAGAGTACTCTTATGTGATAAATGGTATAATATTCTATTTTAGAGCACGGTTGGCAACCCTATCAATAGCTGGCTGGGTTGTCCGAAATTCCAATATTCAAATGATAAATGATATTTATTTTGTAAGTAGGTTTTTAAAAACACTTTTACACGTCAAAATTTTTTTGTCATTTTAATCTAGATGAGGCCGGTGTTTCCTAGCTGACTACCCTGAAAAGAAACACCGAAACAAACTCAGGGGTCAAAGTCTCTTTTAAAGTCCATACAGTAAATATGTATTGGTCAAATCACATGAGGACCATGCAGATTTGTCTGAAATGGCCTTTGAGAAGAGAAGAGAAAAAATAATAATAATAAAAACTAATCCACATTGTCCTCACGTTCACAATATTAAAAGAAAAAAAAATATAGTTTACAAAATGTAATACTTAGCAAAGTATTTATGTCAAACATTATTTAAAACAATATATATATATATATGTACATCTAATTGTAAAATTAAAATAATCTACAATGTCAAATTGTAAAAGATGAACATAAATACCAAATGGTAAAAAAAAAAAAAAATATAATAATAATAAAAATGAAAATAATTGCACAAAAGAATTGCAGAGCGTACCGGAGCAGTTCAATCCCAAGCCTTTTTGTCCTCAACGTAGTCCTTTACAGTGTAAAAAGCCTTTTCGCAAAGTTTTCGCTTTACAAATGATTTGAATTTATTTAGGCTTAGTTGTTGAATATGACTAGGAAGTTTATTATAGAAGTGTATACATTGGCATCTAAATGAGCACCCTATTTTTTTGAGCCTGGTAGTAGGAACTACAAATTTATGTTTATTCCTAGTATTAAAATTATGAATATCACTGTATTTCTTAAACATGTTTTTATTTTTGTGGGCATACAAAATATTCTCGTAAATATACTGCGAAAGTACGGTCATTATATTGATATCTTTAAATTCATCTCTGAGGGAGTATCTAGGACTTAATTTATAAATCGAGCGAATAGCCCTTTTCTGCAAAATAAAAATTGTCTGGATATCGGCGGCATTTCCCCACAGTAGAATACCGTACGACATGACACTATGGAAGTAGCTAAAATAAACTAGACGGGCTGTCTCTACATCGGTTAAATTTCTAATTTGTCTAACAGCATATGTTGCGGAGCTAAGTTTCTTCGATAATTTGTCTATATGTGGGCCCCATTGAAGCTTAGCATCTAAAGTTATGCCTAAGAACACTGTACTATCTTCAGGACTCAACTCTTTATCTTTGATTAGCACACTACTTTCCACTTGCCTAACATTAAGCATGGTAAACTTAATACATTTTGTTTTTTTTTCATTAAGTAGTAGGTTATTTACATTAAACCAGTGTACTATTTTGGAAAGAGCTAGATTTATGTCATCAGTTACCGGCTGCTGACGTTTAAGTTTAAATAAAAGTGAAGTGTCGTCTGAGAACAACACTATATTATGATTATCTTTTATCAAGTAAGGTAAGTCGTTTATGTAAATAAGAAACAAAAATGGTCCAAGAATTGAGCCCTGGGGGACACCCATTCCAACTACAGAATCTGGAGATCTTCTTCCGTTTACGTCAACTCTCTGAATCCTTTCACTCAGATATGATGTAAGAAGATCCAGGAAGGAGTTCCGGATTCCGTAATGGTGTAGTTTCCTGATTAATGTGTCATGGAGAACGCAATCGAAGGCCATAGACAAATCACAAAAAATGCCCAAGGCATCGCATTTGTCTTCCCATGCATCATAAATATGACCTAAAAGTTCAACACCAGCATCGGTTGTTGAACGACCCCGTGTAAAACCAAACTGTTTGGTATGTAACAATTTATGTCTGTTAAAAAATCTTTGTAATTGCTCTAAAATAAGATATTGTTTAGAATGACAAAATATTGTTTAGAATGGGTACTATACCATAATGGATTAGTTTCGGTGCTTCCCTGTCTCAACGACCTTTATGACTCTTGCCCTATTTTCTATCCATCTTTTAGTCGCATGAACAGCAACTCAGGGCTGTAGGATTTTTCGAAAGGGTCTCCGTGGGCCTAAAATGTAAAGGACAACTGATGGAAGCCGGGTGGAGTAAGTAAAAGTCTGACCCTTCCTCTCGATCCAACCAAAGTGTGAGAAATCATTTGACAACTTACCAACCTCAAAAAAGGCCACTATCGACAACGAAAGCTGACAATGACTTACTAAACAAGAACCTACTTAGGTAGTATGCGTAGATAGACGAAATAGTTTAAGTAATCAAAACCACCAGCTGCAGTGCTTATTTGTGTATAAGTAAATGTTTTAATATATGTAATAAAAATAAATATTTCTAAATTGACCCTACCTCTCTGTGAGAAATAACTACACAGTTGACACAGTAGTTACTTAACGTGTAATTAAGTTCAATACCGTATTAAATAGGGTTCAAGTTATATAACGAAACTGTGACCTTAAAATCGATATTTGTGTCCGACACATCATGTCAATTTAAGGTCACGGTCAATGTTCGTAAGTCAACCTCGTTGAGTAACGAATGTGAAAAAAGATTCTTCTATAGGAATAAACCTAACCAAAAATACAAACCACACCGTTCGTCTTCTTAGAAATAAAATCTATAAGTAATAAACCTACATTGGCTTACACATGTTTCATGTCTGTCCTTGAAGTATATTTTTTGTTTGTTTTTCAACAGATATTGGTAAGTATTAAGTACAGAAGAAACATATTTCTTAGAACCTATAGCTTTGAATGTCCCATTATTTACAACTACTTTAAATTAATTTGACTTTTTTTTTTACGTATCATTTAATCTAAGTACTAACATTTTGGCGGTCAAAACTCCAAATTTTGTCCAGCAACAGGGCAAATGGATACTTTCCTTGTCTTTCAGAAAATTTCCAGTTGGTAAATTACCTACTTGTGATACCTCACACTGGAGTTTCAAGATCCCATCAGTGACCAACTTTTTTCCAATATAATTATGCAATAAAATATAAATAGCATGTATTTGTATCTATAACATACAAATATTATATAGCAAGTATCTTAGTCTTAACTTCATAAGTGAAACATAAAGTGACCACACGTCTCGTTTTAAACAGGACTGTCTCTTTTTCTGTTACTTGTCCCACTGTTCCCAAATAAAGCTCCGAGACGTAATATTCCGTTTTTTCAAGTGCAAGAAAAAAGTTCTTTACTGAGTAATTTTAAGTTATATGCAAAAATTTTTTCAGTTATTTGTGTAGGTATGTATATTTTTATTTATCAGAGGAAATTTGATTTAATAAACTTGGTGATCATTTTAAATAAGTAAAAAATTCTTGGCACGCTTTTTTTAACTTTACCTTTTTCATATTAAACTGGAACAGCTGTAGGTACCTATGTACCTAATTATATTTTTTCTAACGTCCACAATTTATTCAACAAACCCACTAGTAGTGTCAATTTTTGTTTTCACTTTTATTTTTTTTATAAGTACCTATTGATTAGGTGGTTAAAATTCATAATAGATAATTAAGAATTTTAACCACCTAATCAATACTAATTGTTCATCAAAACCAATAGTATTAACTTACATTTTTCTAAACATTAAAAAGATGTATTTACTTTCACTGTTGTCTTGTTATCTAGTAAACCCATGTCCCATTTTAAGTTAAAAATAAATGGTCAGTTTAGTCTAACACACAACACACTCGTTTTCTAGCGATACCATTCAAAGGGATTCCCCTGGTATAAATAAACTACGCCTCACGCACACAAGCACATCGTTACGATGCTTATCTTAGTGAGTGTTTTTTGTAGATAGATATTGTCGTTATTGTGCTACACCTTTACTAATGGTAGGATTGGTAGGTAGGTAAATTCTCCAGCCCAAGCAGCATAAAAGGCTGTACAAGGGCTGTATATAGGTTCAGGTTTACACTCTAAGCTGTATAGTAAGCTGTATATAGGCTGTATAAGCCTATATACAGCCCTTGTAACTCCAAAAAGGGCCCACATATACAGCCTATATACAGCGTTAAGTGTAAGTGGAGAATAAAAGCTGTATATTGGCTGCGTGTTGGCTGTATATCGGCTGTATAAAGGCGTTTTTGTACACCCTAAGCTGTATATCGGTGTACAATTACACTTTAACTCTCCAGATATTCAATTATAACTATCATATACAGCAAAAAGCTGTTAATTGGTGTAAGAATACGAAAGAATCCAAACTTAAAGATTATTTTTTATAATATTTTACTAATGGCGACTACGCCATATACATTTAATTTTAAATATAATATGTTAAATTGGACTTGTTGACCTTAGTAATATGGTGAATTTATAGTGCCGATTTAATTTCATTGTAAAAGTGTGTATATTTTCGGTGAAAATATTAACGCGCCAGCGAAATAATCAATTTTAACATCAAGGAAAATAGTAAATACGGTAAGTAATGTTATTATTTTTTTAGGTTATATTAAAAAAATATGTTGAAATAATAGGTATAAATGCAAATCAACCGTAATTCAAGCTGATAATCATGATATGACTTTTGGCTTTTGCCAAATAAGCCTTTTATTATGTTTATAAAATCATTATGTACATTGCAAAATGGCGACAGCTTGCATGATAGAGTATTTTTACGACCTAGGCTGTATAATAGAGTATTTTTACGACTTAGGCTGTATAATAGAGTATTTTTACGACTTAGGCTGTATAATAGAGTATTTTTACTCCATAATCTGTGTAATTGTTCATAACAAGTACGTACATTTCTAACCATCTTTAGAGATACGTATAAGGAATAAAAAATCCTCAGCTACCTACGACTAAATCTCATATGTCCGAATACAATTTAACAATTTATATACTTACTGTGAAGTAGTGAGTAAGATTTGTAACCGATCTTTCATCTATTTTTCAGAAAAGTTACAATAAGGCCTTTGACTTGGTCTAATATCAAGGTCACGAGAATCAGAAGGCGATCTAAAATTACTAAGCGAGTGATTAGACGTCGGACGCATTGGTGAAGGATGACAGTTCTAACCCTCCAGATCATCGTGGGATTACATCAAAATGCTGCGTATAAAGTCTATTATTATCATCATTGAAGAAGCAGATTGTGATCTATTACTTTATCTTCTCCAATAAATTATACTTTACTATATCTACTGTCTGTGGTATTTAAATAAATTATCTGTATTTGTAATATTTAAATATTTCCTTTTGACCTTCCTCTTAATTCAATGTTTTCTCTTCACCACCCTTAGTTGATTGGTACAGATTACCTACAGCATTTTGTTTTTTGTAGTTTTGGGTTAACCTCAACCATAGAAACTATTTATGTTCCAAGTTTCATGGCCTTATGAGTTATGTGCCTTTACTGCCTTTAGTTTTATTTTATATTAAAATATTCACCAATTGCTCGGATATTTTTTTTTCTGGAATAAATTCTTGCTCTGATTCGATCACGAAAAAAAAAATTTTTTTTTACGTTTTTGTATTCTATTGGTACTTGCACAGGGGTATCACAGGGGGGTTAAAATTTTGGTTATTTTTGACCTAGGACGCACCGTTTTCGAGATAATTGAATTTCTTTTTTTTTAATCATAGGGCCTATAGAACGGACACGGTGCGAGTAAGTTTTTACGGAATCCTTGGTGCGCGAGTCCAACTCGCACTTGACCGGTCTTTTCCTCCATATTGATGTTCACAAAAACACAATCCGAGTGATTCCATTAGTAATACAGCTTAACGCTGTACTATAGCGTTCATTTACTCTTATAGCTGTATATCACCCTTGTAGGCAGTAGTTATAACACCACAATAGTTATAAGAGTGTACAATTACACCAAAAGAATAAGAGGTATAATGGAGTTCGTTTACACCAATATACAGCAATAAGTATCATTTTACACTAATATAACACTTAGACCTGTATAAAGGAAGTGGTGACGTGCAATATACAGCCTATATACAGCTTTAAGTGTAAAACGCAGCCTTAAGTGTCAAAAAACTCTTAAAGCTGTTTAATTGAGTAAAAATACTCTGATATAGAACCATAAGCGTACGCGGATACCTTTATGCAGCCTAAAGCTGTGTTTTACACCCTTGTACAGCCCTTATACAGCTCTAAGCTGTATATCGGCTGCTTTATTGATGTTTGATACGCTTGCGTGCTGCTTGGGAGGTTTGCTGAGAAAAATCTACAACACATAAAGCTTAGGTACCTACCTATCAATTCTCATTTAAAGCTCTTTATTATTTCCCTATCGACAAAAACACGATAATTGCGTAGATAAACACACAAACTTAATAAAACTGATGACTTCCAATGAATAGCCAATCAAATAATTAATTATTCACAAAACATTTTTGCGAACGTAACGAAGTCCGCTCAAAGTTGAAACTCAATTTTTAAAACCACGAATAACATTTTCTCTGTGAGCTTTGAATATTTCAATTTATATTCGAGATATTATTTCCTGATACAATTACCGGATGTCTTACTAATAACTTTTGTTATCATGAATACTTATCTACTGTATTAAAACAGCCCTCATGTTAATAAAATTCATTTTTTATCAAATTCAGAGACGCTTTGTTTCTTTAGTCTCTTTGCTATTCACCCATCACAGAAAAAACTCTTTCTGTGAATACTGCAGTGGCGGAAATAGACAATATAATATTTTTTTAGATTCAGCACCAGTCGACAAATTCCGTTTAGCAAAAAATACGTAATTGGACTGAACTTTTCAAAATCCCAAAGAAATAAAATCATGCGATATAAAGTATTTTCTAGTAGTTTATTAATATCCTGAAGCATAGAGTACAATCACCTGAAATAAATTACAAGACTTTATTATATTTAGAGTACTTAATACTTTATTATTAGATATTTACAGAACAGTCCTCACACTCGTGTAATCATCATCAACGTCTACAAAAATAAATACTTCCAAAACTCTGTTTTCTACCGGTTGCATTTCGGGGAAAATGAGTCTGAAATGCATAACTTAATTCCACCAAGCCCATTCCATCATCGAATCACCTTTGTACAGTACGGCCGGTGGATCTTGGCGCGTCTGAAGTTAGGCTCTGCGAACTTTAGCGCTCAAAATAAGCGCGCCAAATAAATGATTTATAAAAATAAATGCCAATAACAGTTGTTAGCAGCAATAACAACTGTTATTGGCATTTATGTTCTCAAACCATTAATTATTTTAAGAGTGCACAAGCGCTAAAGTTCGCAGAGCCTAACTTCAGACACGCCAAGATCCGTCGGCTGTACTGTACATTTGGTTGCATGAAGATTAAATAAATTAATCACACGACGTACGGGTTGTACTATTATCTACTTATTCCGTGGTACGGATGATGCAGCATAGGTAGATACTTACATGCTGGATATTCCATCCATATAAACAAAACGTTTTGGCAATACATTCATTGTGCATACAGCTTAAGAGTGGATTTCCTACCAAAGTTTGTGTTTCCTTCCTGATAACTATACCTACAACCTAACGGTTGTCAATAAATAATAGGTTACTTCCAGGCAAGCGTGCTCCATCGTCGACCACATCATCGACTACCATTAGGTGAAAAGCCTCTCAATAGGTAATAAAAAAAGTCCGACTTACTTTTTTCTTAGAAGCCAAGCCATCAAATAAGTAGTTTAAAAATCTTAAGTGTCAGGAATCAGGGCTCTGATATCACAGAAAGTTTTTGTAGTCGTCCCTAGAACTGCACTGTCAATAGGCACTTGAGTTACCATTTGTAAACAGAATTTACAACCTCAGCCGAATTCCCAGACGATAAGGAACCCTCGAGTAGGTATCTACATTACAATCGCATAATGTTATTCTGATCACAGTCCCTTAGCCCAAGTCTCTTCACGACTCTTTTGTGAAGATTAATTAGCACACAATGCCAAAATAATTAAATGTGAAAATTAAGCGTCATTCATTCATGATCTTAATTAAGTCCCGACATTGGATTCGGATTGAGTTTTCAGTTGTACCTATGACAGTCTATATTATTATAAATCTTCGAGCTTCGTTGTCCACATTTGTAAAGAAGAGAAGAGCGTCGTTATATTTGGCTCAACGAGTTTTAGAATGGATCAGCAGTGCTATTCTTTAAGAAAACAGCCTTGAGCGCTAGCCGAACAATCCAATTTACCTATTTGTATTTCGTCGCTGCGGCAAGCGCTGCGATCAAGGCCAGGGCCGATCTAAGGGAGGCAAGCCGTATATTTGCCCAAAGCGGCAAAAAATGAGGGGCGGTTAAATTATCTTATTCCTATCTTCCAACCTAACCATTAGCCATCCACATCCAAGTTGGCAGGTTGAGAATTTTATATGCCACCTTCCAACCTACTTCAGGTTTGATAGTGGAAATATGCATTTTACTTAACTGAATTATTTTAGTTCGAACGAAAGAAAGAAGGAGTATTTATTCTTGTACTCACCTTTTCTCTCTCTTTATTGCACCTACCAGTATTTGTCTCTTCATCACCCTAAGGTTGACTGGTAGAAAATGCCTAAGGCATTAAGTCCGCCTCTGTACTTTTGTGCATAAAGTGTCTAATAAATAAGTAAGAAGTAAGAATCCGCAAAAAGTACCCATACCTGCGTAGTATCGATACTTTCATTTCGATACTAAGTATATTTGGACACGATACCTTTGTTCCGACATTTTTGAAGTATCGATACTTTTATAAAACCTCATCATCATCATGAGCCTTTTTAATGTTCCCACTGCTGGGACACAGATATTAATAAGTACTAAATACTTTTAATAAAAGGATCAGGGGCAAATTTGTATGAAACCTGGGCGTTAGACCAACAGAAGTGCAACTAGTGCCAGTTTTTAGGGCTTAATGCCAGAATCGAAATTATATAAATAACACCAGTCGTATCCGCCGGGTTTTCTTGAAAAACTGTTTTATCAAAATGGAATAATCAAGAAACTTTTAATAATTACGTATTGTTTAATTACTAGATGGACATCATTAAATAAAAATAAAATGTTATTTGAACCGTTTTTAATGAAAAGCATGTGTATTAAGTAAATCAAATACAAATAAACTCCCGAACTCATTCCACACACACCTAAACTCCGTCTCGGTCTATGACAACATCTAACAAATGACGCGCGGGGGCGATAAATGGCGCATGTCGTCCCAAACCAAGATACCATCACCTTCCGCATAACACAGGTTCTCACCGAGCAAGTCAGTTCAGGAAGTTCCTGCACTGCATTCGTGCGGAAGTGACGCCGGGGTGTTACACTGTGTGGATCACCCGGAGAATACGGTGGAGCACACGGTAGAAGTGTGCCCCGCTTGGGAAGCGTACCGCCGTGTCCTCGTGGGGGCGATCGGCGGTAATGATCTCTCGCGCCGGGCCTTGGTACATGCCATGGTCCGAAGCGAGAAGGAGTAGCAGGCGGTCGCATCCTTCTAAGAAGCAGTAAGGCTAGCAAAGGAGGAGGCCGCAAGCATGAGTCAACGGCATTCATGCCCCAGACGCTACAGGGATTCCGATCCCGATTTTCGGCCAAAATGGGTAGCTCACTGTCCGACCATCTGGAAACCGTCCGGACCGGGCCCAAGTCGTCGACGGCGCGTATTATTCGCGAAATGTTAGCAAACTGTAGCGGCCCAGGAGTGTCGAAACCTAATGAAGCCGTGGGTAATGTGGAAGTGAAACCCGGGGCTCTGGAATGAAGACAATGAAGGAACCGGTGTGGATTTTTAGTCAGTAAAAGTCTAACACTATCTCCCGCTCCGCCCAAGATTGGGAAAGATCGTTGGATGATTTTCCAAAAAAAAAAGTTCCTCAATCGATCGATCGCCCTCACGAGGACACGGTGGTGCTCTGACCGAGCGGAGTACACATGTATCGTATGCACTACCGTGTCTTCCGGGCGGTCCACATAATGGTGACACCCGGGCGTTTCTTCCGCATGAATCCGGTGCTGTAAATCCCCGAACTGTCCATATCCGGTGAGAACCTGAGTCATGCGGAAGGTGAGAACGCCGTGAAACCTTTTTCAGCCACTCCTCAAAGAGGGGACTTACCGCCATAATTATGGTTTGCACAACTGCGCTTTGAAGGTCGATCGCCATTTTTGTTCAATTTAGATGCTTGAAGACTCGTTTGCCCGAAATCTAATCCACCCGACTAACCATCATACTAAAGACGGAGGGATGGGCCACTCTGCAAAATAGCCGTGCCGTGCTGTGTATTATAATCAATTTATGATACCGAAAAAACATAACGTGGGCAAATAACAAGTAAAAACTGAACTGCGACACCGGCGCGCGGCGAGGCAGCGACACCTTGAGAGGCGGCTTGAGGTAGTAGCGGTGGTGAATTCGAGGAACATTGCTACCTGCGTATGAGCCACGTTTATAACACAAAGGTTTTTTCAAAAAACGTGTCAGATGTAGTCAATTCTTCAGTATTTATACAGAAAAAAAATATGTTTTTAACTGGCTCTATCTCTGTTCTCCGGTGACTTAGCTACTTGCTGCCATAGTATAAAATAAAGTAGTAATTATAAGCTTTAATTTGAGATATATTTCAAATGTGTTGGACTTACGCCCATTTTGACCATGATTCTTTAAATCACATCATTAGATTTGGGTCATAGGGCCCTTCTGTAGACAATAGCTTATGTTTAGAGCGTGTGTAGTGATTGGTACTTATTCATAAATCATAAATCATTTATTAATTTGCAAACATGGGTAAAATATACATCGGTGTTTTTTTTCTATTAAGTAGTTTTATTTGTATAAATTAAGTAAAGAGTTTGATCCTGATTTACTTTTTTACTATTGCTCCAATTTGTTTTTGTAACGACAATTTCATTCGTCGAAATTTAAATTTAGTTAGTTTGATACGATTATCAAGTGATTAGTAAGTGTGTTGACGAACCAATCATTGAGCCTCGTCAAAAATATAAAATTAAAGTAATTTTTCACATTATGGAATTGGATATAGCCATAAACTCCTTAGAATTAAGATTTTCCGAGATTTCTGAGCATAGTAAACATTTTTCTTTTTTGTAAGTATACCTAACATACCTAGGTATAATGCCTTAAGAGAACTGCCAAAAAATTAATTGTTAGAACATTGTAAGAACCTTGAGGCTAAAAATAGCCTCATGAGAACTCAAGAGATATACCTACATGCATTAGAATTTTGTGAGGAGTTGTCAGTCCTTTGTATGTTTTTAAATAGTAAATAATTATCTCCTCAAGTTGTTTTGAAATTTGTAACAGATTTGTTCCAAAAATCAGTATTGCTCTCAGGAACAGGATCCTTCTAACTTAACCAGTACTTAAGTGGTGAAAGAAGCTTTTCTAAATAATAAAAAATTATCTGCGATCCACCATGACACAGAATAGATTATCTGGATTGGCTATGATTTCAATAGAACACAAGGTTTGCGACAGTATACTTAAATCAGATATAGGTAATTAAAGATTTTGCAGAATAAAAAGTGCGAAGAAAATTACTATAATTACGAGGTAGGATTTAGTATTCTTCGAAAAACTATTTAATTTACACAATTTCATTATTTAAAAAAAAAAATATTGATTTGTTTTGTAGTTGCATAAATTGTTACTACAAAACAAATTTTTATCAGTACCTATTATTTAAAACAAATATTTTGTTTTGTCTTTTTTATACGTACCGTGTGAACATTAAATTAGATTAACTTAAATACATATGAATCGATTAGCCATAATAAACAATTTAACAGCTTGGTCCTAATCTTTGTAACTTCTGAAACGATTTTGATGAAAAATGTTTATTCTTCCTTTAGTTAAAGAGTCATCATAATTAGCCAAATCAGTCCAGCCGTTCTCGAGTTTTAGCGAGACTAACGAACAGTTATTCATTTTTATATATAAGAACTAGCTGTCCCGACAAACTTCGTACCGCCTAATAAGGCATATTTTCTCACCGTTTAAACCTTCCCTGGACTATTACGAATATTTCAAGACCACAATTAGCCCAATCGGCCCAGCCGATCTCGAGTTTTAGCGAGACTAACGAACAGCTGTTTATTTTATATTGTAGATGTATGACAACCGTCGCTTAGTAGCAGATTTCTTCCTGTTGCCAACTATAATGGTGAGCGTAGTTCAAGCGTAAAAGTGTGGAATGTCTTAATTTCAGTTTAGCAGATATTTAGTGTATGACGTCCTGTAAATGTGTATGGTATGTTCAGATTTGTGCATCCAGCCATTCAGCAGATATTCAACAAAAACTGTTTCCGCCAGGACTACGTATTCTCAGCGTAACTTTTTTTTTCTATGGACATACAAGAAAACAAAAACATACAATAATTAGTGTGTAACGAGATGTAAATGTGTACGTATAAATGAAATTTGTGTGTCTTATAATTGCGAAGATATCCAAGTTTCCGCTGCGGTGACGTTTGCCAATTTGATGAAAATCATATAAAACGGTTTAGTAGAAAGTTATAATTTTTTATGCACGTTACTTTGGATTTGTGTGTAATGTGTGTAAAAGCAGAATTTGAAAAAAACATACCGTTCAGAAGATATAAAAGTAAACGTAAAATAAGGTTATTAGGTCAAAGCTCTTAAAATAGGAACTCTAGAGTCTAACTTTTACATGTATCTATAACTTGTAAGGCTCTACAATGTCCTGCAAAGTTTCATGTATGTGCGCTAAGTAATTAATGAGCAATCGCATAATTACTACGACTGGACCACTATATTTTATGACATCCGATTATAGGACTTTTTAATGGAAAAAGCAAAATAAAATATATCCCAATCATTAGTGTATTAATGCAACTAATCCTATTTGAAATTTCAGCTCATTACACTAAATAATTAAAGAGATATAATAAAAAGACCAGAACAACTACAAAACATGGATAAACCGACCAAGTTTGAATGGGTACGAAAAAGCGGCCGAGCAGTACTTAGACCTAACGTTCTAAAATTTCCAGTATAATATTGTTATTGTGTTGAATGATTTCGTACAGGTGCGTACACAATTGTTTTGCAGGAAATAAAATAACTTTCTATTAATAAAAGTATTTATTAGGTAATGATTTAACTAAAACAAATAAACGACATTAATAAAAAATAATAAAATAGGAACTAACAGTAAGTATCTAAGTACGTGATTTATGATATTACCTTGTTTTTCTTCCAATCATTCTCACTACTGGCTCAATAAGTATCAATAAGTATGGCTCACAGTCACTTACACTAGCTACCTCAATATCCGAATTCAATAAGTACCTACATAATATTACGTTGATGGCAAAATAAACAGTGCATACGCACGTTGTCCTTGACTGCACATTTGTGACTGCTACTAAACAAAACGGAACAGGAAGCGCGCGCTCAGAAGATACTTGCCTACTATTCAAACATGAAGTCGAAGCGAATGCCGCATGCCGGTTTGCGCAGGATTCCCGCCATTCTGTCTGTCAAACTCCTGCTAGAATTGCGGGATCCGCGTAGATTATAAAATATTGAGTGTTCTATTTGTAGGGTACCTACTTATCCAAGAACGTAAATAAGAAGTACTAAAGTCTACAATGAAGTCTAGAAAATGTTAAGCATAAAAAACTGGGCAAGTGCGTGTCGGACTCGCACACTGAAGGTTCCGCACAAAACAAACTTACGTAAATGTGTGAGCCCGACTCGCACTTGCCCAGTTTTTGTCTATTTTTGTATTTGAGTTGATTGAATGAAAGGTAAATTGCTGTTTACGATTTATGATGTATTAAAAAAAAAACTAATTACTAGATCTCGTTCAACCCAATTTTCGGTGGAAGTTTGCATGGTTATGTATATCATATATTTTTTTATTTTAGAAGTTACATTTACATGTACATTTTACCACTTTGGAAATCTCTCGAGCAAATTATTCAGTTTAGAAAAAAAATATATTAGAATACATCTACTTACCAAGTTTCAACAATATAGTTCTTAAAGTTTTGGAAAAAGTGGCTGTGACATTCGGACGGACAGACAAAAAGACATGACGAATTCATAAGGGTTCCGTTTTTTGCCATTTGGTTACGGAACCGTATTTTTTTTTAACCGTGTTTTTCATAGTGTTTTGGGGGTAGTGGGACAGAGAGTAAAGTCCCACATACCTCCGTTGAAAAGGGAGGATCCTCCGACCAGACGGGTGTTGTGTCTGGTGGGCTACTGCCCGATAGATGATTTCAGGTTTGTTCTATATGTTCCGATCGCGCCGCGAATCTTACTTGCGCGATACAGGATTAGTTCATTTGTGACGACATAGATGTCGCTACATCACTCCCCTCCGGAGATCGGAGATCGATGGTTCTTGATGCTTCTTGATGCGTCGTGTGATGCGTGCCAGGCCAATGGAGGTTGGTTCCAGTGAGTCGGAACCGGATTCCGCATAGTTCTCGGTGAGTCGGAACTGTCTTCGGTGATGCCCCAGTGAGTCGGGGTGGTGCTATCCCAGTGAGTCGGGATATGATGCTGCAGGCTCCAATGAGTCGGAGTATTGCGGCTGGCTCCAGTGAGTCGGAGCGGTGCTGTGCGACGTAGGGCTTGACTGCTGTCGTCGACCAGGAGAGGTTCTTCAAGGCTCTTCATGTGACTGGCCGAAGGTGCAAGTGCTTAGCCAAGGTCGCTGATGAGGCTGAGGGTGATGACCAGGTATGACCAAGTAGGCATGCTGGTGGTCAGGATACCCATATAGCCGTGGGTGCTGGCTGTATGGCTCGCTGCTCGAAAGCTTGAGGAAGTGATGATGACGTAGTAGCTGCACGAAGGCTGCGCTAACGTTCTTTGTCGAGGGTCACCAGTTTGGGGGTAGTGGAACAGAGAGTAAAGTCCCACATACCTCCGTTGAAAAGGGAGGATCCTCCGACCAGACAGGTGTTATATCTGGTGGGCTACTGCCCGATAGATGATTTCGGGTTTGTTCTATATGTTCCGATCGCGCCGCGAATCTTACTTGCGCGATACAGGATTAGTTCATTTGTGACGACATAGATGTCGCTACAGTGTTATAATTTTTACTGTTGAACAAAAATAAAGTATACATAATTTTATTTTCAACGTATTATATATACCAGATCCGCATCATCCACATAGAAAAAAACAAAACAAAAAGTAAACGTAATTTGGAACATTAATTGTGCATAGGTACGTGCGGTCACAAAAAAATATTTTTTGAAACGTTTAAAAATGGAATACTTTCTTTTTTTAAATACTGTTTATTTTCCTTCTAAACCTCAATACACTTTATTTCTAGTAAAAAAAAGTTGGTAACTCTACCTTCAAGGACCACTAGCGCCTTAATTGAAATTAAAACCGCCGCGCTGGTTTTGTTTTTAACGCACTTTTAGGCCGTGTTTACGGAGACGCGGCGCGTTGGGCGTTTCATCGTACATTGCAGCAGCGGGCCGCGTCATCGCTCGCGCAAACACAAACATATGGCAATGTACGACGGACCGCCCGACGCGCCGCGCAACGCGCCGTTTATCCGTAATCGAGCACTTAGATAAACATAATGTGCTATACAAATACTTTATTGCCTTTTCTAGCATTTTTACAAACCACATTTTGTATTATTTACGAGTTATGATTTTTTAAACTGGCGGCGTTACTAAATATGTACCTACTATATCAATTTTTTGTAAATATTACGTCTGCCAAATAAATGCATTTGTTAATAGGTTTTTTTTTTTGGTAGGTAAAATCATCCAATGACAAATTCCGCCCTTGGGTGGAGCGGGAAGTAGTGTCAGATTCTTACTGACTAAAAACCTACCCTGTTCCATTCTTTGCCTTGGTCCCAGGGCCCCGGGTGCCATTTTCACATACCTTTTGACCCCAGTAGGCTTCGGCCCTATTGGGCCCCTACAGTTTGCTGACAACTCCTTGAGGCGCACGGGAACAGTGCGCGCCGTAAACGACTTGAGCTCGGACCGGTATGTTACTGGACGGACGGACAGCGAGCTACCCATTGCCCGCCGTCCGCGAGCTCGCGCCTACGGTGGCCGGAAATCGGGATCGGAATCCCGGCGGCGGCGGCGGCGTGTACGCCGTTGCCTGATGCGGTGAGCCTCCTCCTTTGCTAGCATTACTGCTTCGCAGAAGGAGGCGACCGCCTGCCACTCCTCCTCGCTCCGGAGCATGGCTTGAACCAAACCCCGGCGCGAGAGATCGCTGCCGCCGATCGCCCCCACAAGGACAGACGATGCTCTTCCCAAGCGGGGCACATTTTTTAATAGGTACAGATGCATTTATTAAATTGTAATAATTTCGTAAGTCAACGTCGTCAGTAAACAATCACGTAATCACTACTACAAATAACAATATTATACTTGAAATTTTAGAACGTTAGGTCTAAGTACTGCACGGCCGCTTTTTCGTACCCATTCAAACTTGGTCGGTTTATCCATGTTTTGTAGTTGTTCTGGTCTTTTTATTATATCTCTTTAATTATTTAGTGTAATGAGCTGAAATTTCAAATAGGATTAGTTGCATTAATACACTAATGATTGGGATATATTTTATTTTGCTTTTTCCATTAAAAAGTCCTATAATCGGATGTCATAAAATATAGTGGTCCAGTCGTAGTAATTATGCGATTGCTCATTAATTACTTAGCGCACATACATGAAATTTTGCAGGACATTGTAGAGCCTTACAAGTTATAGATACATGTAAAAAGTTAGACTCTAGAGTTCCTATTTTAAGAGCTTTGACCTAATAACCTTATTTTACGTTTACTTTTATATCTTCTGAACGGTATGTTTTTTTCAAATTCTGCTTTTACACACATTACACACAAATCCAAAGTAACGTGCATAAAAAATTATAACTTTCTACTAAACCGTTTTATATGATTTTCATCAAATTGGCAAACGTCACCGCAGCGGAAACTTGGATATCTTCGCAATTATAAGACACACAAATTTCATTTATACATACACATTTACATCTCGTTACACACTAATTATTGTATGTATTTGTTTTCTTGTACGTCTATAGAAAAAAAAAAGTTACGCTGAGAATACGTAGTCCTGGCGAAAACAGTTTTTGTTGAATATCTGCTGAATGGCTGGATGCACAAATCTGGACTTACCATACACATTTACAGGACGTCATACACTAAATATCTGCATAACTGAAATTAAGACATTCCACACTTTTAAGCTTGAACTACGCTCACACTATAATGATGTCAAGTAGGTAGGTGTTACCGAAGCTTATTAAGTTGTTTATATAACTTTACCTATACCGTCAGTATCCCACGGAAAATACGTTTATTTATTTAAAACCTCATTAATTAAGGTTAGTAAAAAATAATGTTTTAAGTTTATCAAAATACCTACCAACCTAACCTACAAGACGTACCTACCTAGTTGTTGATTGCAGTATGTTATTGTTATTAAAATTTATACTTTACTGTAAGTGTGTTTATTTCAGGGGTTGACCTGATATCTCTCTGTGTCAATGTTTTGAGAAGGCATACAATAACACCTCCCTATCATTCGACTCTTATCTCGAAACCTAATGTTATCTTTCACACTTTATTATTGACCAGAATTTTCCAGAACTAGAATTCTGGAAGCTCACAATTATTTACTTTTTTTTTATTCGGACGCTTTGCGCATTTAGGGCCGAAACTGCGTTACGCGGTCGCCCGCGGTCTCATACGAAAGTGCACCATTGCGATTCCCCACGCGAACAGCCGCTCCCCTCCCTCGTTTTGCTACGTAATAATACAATCGATACGATTACATGCACACCGTTAAAAATGAACTAGAGACACTGCGCAGGTAATAATCCAGTTTCCACTACTGGGACCGCCGCACACGAGTCACTACACACGCGCATAGTCACGCGACGGGTGCCCGCGCAGACGACCGCGCGTGCTCCGCTTCATTAAGTATTTAGTTTTAATACAGTACAGGTAGGTACTTACCTACACTTTGTTTCCCATTTGAATGCGGATCAAACACATTCTAAAGTTCATGCAGTATTTGCAGGGCCGAGCCGACCCCAGCCAGCGCCTGTGTGCGAGCGCCTCTTTTTACCCGACTGCGCCAGAAGGAGGGTTATGTTTTTCGAGAGTATGTATGTAAGTATGTATGTATGTATGTATGTATAATTGTTTGGCACGCTCTGCAGCCTGAACGGCTCGATGGATTTTAGCTTGAGAGGTGTCGTTAGATTCGTATTTACTGTGAGAGTGACACTGGGTATATAAAAATAAAAAAAAAAAACAAAATGGCGGATTTTTAGCGCCAAATTCAAATGTTTGGCACGAACGGCTCGATGGATTTTAGTTTGAGAGGTGCTGTAGATTCGTAATTACTTTGAAAGTGATATCGTAATAAAATAAAACTAAAAAAATAAAAAATATAAAACGGTAATTTAAAAAACTAAAAAACCCGACTGCTTTTCTGAGCATTCATGAAAAATCCCTAAAACAAGAAAATCTGGCAGTCGGGACCCATTCTAGAAAGTCAGCCGTCTATTCAATAGATTGGAGTAATCTACAATAATAATAATAATAATAAGCCCCCTAAACAACCACACGTCCTGATTGACCATCTAATCACGTGGGGGGCGGACACACGAATGAGAAATTACTGGCGTGGCTAACGTGGCTCTGGAAACCCATTCAACATGGAGACACGTTCAAAAAGTAAACGTTTAGGACCGCTGCCCGGGGGCGATCGCCGGGGCGCACCTGGAGCTGACGCTGGGTGTCACAGCATGCGAACCGTCAGCGGTGAGGAGTTGAGCAGGCGGGCTCCCACCGACAAGGATATTACAGCCGAAATCATTGACGATGGTGACAGACTTACGGACAGGACAACCACCCCTGTGGAACCGTATAGTCCAAGTACAGTATCATATTCACCCTCTAAGCACTCATCACCATCTATCACGTCGTCACGTCACGTGTCATCGTCACCTTCCATACCATCATCACCTCCCACTATTAGTTTAAATACAGTCCCACCCACTCCAACCTTGAATGTTGCGCGGGAGGTTAATTCCTTTTTGCCCGCGTCCACCAAGGCTGGAAAAAGAAGAGTTCGCATGAGATGGAGCAAGGAAGTAAACCTATTTATCATGCGAACTTACTTTTACATCACTAAATTAGAAACCGACATGACCATCTATAGAAAACAAATGCACGAACTTTTTACTCTACAATACCCAGAGATTACAGTTAGTGAGCAAAGGATTTCAGATCAAAGGAGAATAATAGTAAGAAATAAACTCCTGTCTCAAGTAGAAATAGATAAGATAAAAGAAGAAGTACGTTTGCAACTACAAGTGGAGTCAGAGGGTGCTGGGGACGCCACCTCATTCACGCGTGCAAACGACGCAATGTACTCTCAACAAGAACAATCAACACCTATCACACAATCTCAACCATTTTATCAATCACAAATACTTTTACAAACCACACATACATCTACGCAAACCGAGAGTTTAACCATCATTTTGGAGAATGAAATTGAAACCCTAACCAGTAGCGATCAAAATTCCCTAACAGATGTTTTTGTCCAGGATATACATGATAAATTTAAAACTGCGCTCGCTCAGTATTCTGGCATGGATCCGGCAATTCGACCAAAACTGCCCAAACTAAGGTACTCGCCAAAACTTTTTCAACTCGTTAATTTATTTAATAAGAATATTTTAAATCATTATATTAGCGAAGAAACTCAACTTACTGACGTACATACCTTAATATACTGCACAGCTTTAGTTATTTCCGAAGAACTTAATTTTAAAATCACAGAATATACACGAAATACAAATCACAGAAATAATAACAAACCGGCATGGCAGCAGAGGCTTGAAAGAGATGTAGAAAAACTTCGAGCAGACTGCGGTAGACTATCCCAGTATATTAAAAACAATAGGTCAAATAAAGTAGTTAGGAGAGTAGAAGTAATTTTTAAAAACATGGCTACTCACACTAGACATGAAAATGACAATAGAAAACCAGAAGAATTTTTGGATACATTAAAACAGAAATTAGCCTTAAAAGTTCATAGGTTAAGACGATACAAAAAAGCTCAAGAACGTAAAAACGATAACTCTCGGTTTGCTACAAATGAAAAGACTTTTTACAGAAATCTACAAAAATCACAAATTACGAGTAATACTACTACACCCACGGAAAACAATATCGAACTACCAACAGCAGATCAACTAGAAATATTTTGGTCTGGCATATGGGAAGAGCAGGTACAATATAATGAAAAATCTGAGTGGGTAACAGATGAACAAACAAAATGGAGTTCACTAGAAGAAATGGAATTTGTTGAATTAACTGAGTCAGACATAACTAGAACCACACTGAGATTACACAACTGGAAATCCCCTGGAGTAGATAAAATACATAACTTTTGGTATAAAAAATTAGAGTCATTACACAAAGTATTAGCCAAAAATTTAACAGAAATTGTCTTAGGGAAACAGAACATTCCTGAATTTATTGCTACAGGAATAACCTACATGTTACCAAAAAAACAATATTCATCACAACCTTCTCAATATAGACCAATTACTTGCCTACCTACAATATATAAGATCTTAACATCAGCCATAGCTGCAAAAATCAATAAACACATAGAACACCACAATATAATAGCAGAGGAGCAAAAAGGGTGCAGACGGGGTCACATGGGATGTAAGGAACAATTAGTTATAGATTCAACAATCCACAAACATGCTGCCACCAAAAATAGAAACTTACATTGCACATACATAGACTATAAAAAAGCTTTCGATAGTATCCCACACTCCTGGCTTATCCAAATATTAAAAATCTATAAAATAAACTCGAAGTTAATAGACTTCTTAAAGAATGTAATGCTCCAATGGAAAACTACACTCCATTTAAATTACCGTGACCATGATATTAAAACTCGATTAATATCTATTAAAAAGGGTATTTATCAGGGAGATTCTTTAAGTCCTTTATGGTTTTGTCTCGCTCTGAATCCTTTGTCCCATCTACTGCATCGTTGCCGGGCCGGATATCCCCTAAAACATACCACGGAAGAAACTATTATCTCTCATTTAATATATATGGATGACATAAAACTATACGCAAAGTCTGAAAGAGAGATGAAAAAGTTAATCGATACCACGACCAAATTCAGTAATGACATCAATATGCAATTTGGTTTAGATAAGTGCAAGACAGTCCATATTATCAGAGGTAAAATAAAACCGGGTGACTATCATATTAACAATGTAGACACAATCACAGCTATGGAAACTACAGATTTGTATAAATATTTAGGGTACAAACAACTCAAAGGAATAGATCATGCATCAATTAAACACACATTAAACACAGAATACAAGAGAAGAGTGGTCGCAGTATGTAAAACCCAACTATCGGGAAAACACTTAATAAAGGCATTGAACACCTATGCAATTCCAATATTAACATATTCGTTTGGAGTAATTAAATGGTCAAAAACTGACATCCAACAGATAGAGAGGACAACACGCACTACACTAACTAAACACAATAACCTACACCCTAAATCTGCTGTAGAAAGACTGACAATTAAGCGACAATATGGAGGGAGAGGCCTAATTGACATCCATCACCTGTGGCAGAAACAAATAAATAGACTAAGAACATTCTTCCACTCTAAATCACACACAAGTAACATTCATAAAGCCATAGTAATCAACGATATCAATTACACACCACTTAACCTTAATGATCAAATAGAAACACCACATACTAACATTGATGACCCACAGAAGCAAAAACTAGAAAATTGGAAAAGGAAAGTGCTGCACGGACGTCACCCTCATGACTTAGAACAATCTCATGTAGATAATATGGCATCAAATAAATGGCTTAAAATAGGTTCCTTATTCCCGGAAACCGAGGGATTTATCATTGCAATACAGGATCAGATTATAAACACTAAAAACTACAGAAAGTTCATCATTAAAGACCCTACGGCGACGAATGATAAATGCCGCAGGTGTCACTGTCAGCCAGAAACTATTCAACACATTACAGGGGCATGCACCACACTCACACAGACGGATTATACATATAGACATAATCAGGTAGTAAACGTCATTCATCAAAATCTAGCACTAAAATATAAGCTCATACAGGACACAAATACTCCCTATTACAAATATACACCACAGACAATTTTAGAAAATACTACTCACAAATTGTACTACGATCGCGCAATTTTGACTGACAGGACCATTCACTACAACAGACCAGATATAACTCTACAAGACAAAATTAATAAAGTCACTTACTTAATTGATATCGCAGTCCCTAATACACATAATTTACAAAAAACAATAGGAGAGAAAATCAGCAAATATGCTGAGCTAAAAGAAGAAGTGACCAGAATTTGGAGACAAGAAAAAGTGTATGTAGTGCCCATTGTTGTCTCCACTACGGGCGTCATACCTCACCACCTCCACCACAGTCTTAAAGTATTAGACTTAAAGGACTCAACGTACATTACCCTCCAAAAAGCTGCAATTTTGAACACCTGCAGAATAGTACGAAAATTCATGCAGATCGAGGAAAATGAAATTTCTCCACATAATACTCACTCTTAACCTTAAATTTACTCACAACTCGCTACATTAACTTGGCTTGGCCCGTTAATGTAGCTAAAAACTAGCCTAGAGCTAAGAAAAACTACACGTTTTCCCAAAATAATAATAATAATAATAATTTATTTTTTCTCACCACAATATTCATAGCAATTACAAAAATAAGACAATTACAATAAATTGATTCATACTGTGGGAGACTGGTGCCTAAGCTAGGCTTTTGGCCTGTATTTCAGGTCACCAGGTCTTCCCCTCTTTAAATAGATGTGATTACAATGTCTATTAATCATTCTAAGACATGTTCTATACCATTTTTGTAAAAATTGTGCTTTGTTTTGCTTGTGTGTATGTGTGAGAGTGTGCGATGGTATGTGTGTGTGCGTGTGCTATGGGACGTGTGAATGTGTGTGAGATGGCGTGCATGTGTGTATATATTCGTTTGTTTGCGTGGTACCACTACTCCGGGATATAAAATATGTTCTCTGTCTCACTATAATTGAGCTGTAGGAGCCAATTTGTGACTTTCATTTTACATTGTTTCCTTGTTAGGTGAAATATGTCTAAGGTGCCATTTATTTTATTGTAAAGGAAACCTCCTAAATGACCAAAGAAGCGCCTTGAGAATTTGGTTCGTTTAGAGTGTTGGAGTCGATCTACTGGATTCACGCGCCTTCGACCAACAACTAATGAAGGATGATATTCCAGTAGTACATGTTGTTTAAGTATGGTGGCTAAGAGAAAAAGTTGACGGACTGTAAGAACCTTCGTGTCTCTGTATAACTGGTGTGTCGGGTAACGATATGGAAGATGGTGAGTTACCTTCAAGATAGCTCTTTGCGCTCTCTCCAGATCCAACAAGTTGGACTTAGGTGCTCCTCCCCAGGAGGTTATGCAGTAGGTCAACAAGGACTGAGCCAGGGCAAGGTATACAGTTTTCTTTAATTTGTCATCTGCTACCCTCCTCAACGTTTTGAAAACATACATCAACTTACGCAACCTAGAGTTAAGGTTGTCAATATGATCTTGAAACCTCATATAACTGTCAACAATCACACCAAGGTATGTTACTTTGTCAGTTCTGTTTAAGTTAGTACAGTTACACAGGTTATCGTTAGGGTTAGGGCAGGAGTGAGCAACTATTTTAAATCGACTAACGTGTGGCACAGCGTTTGCTTTGAGAGAGAAGGTGATATATTTAGATTTGTCTGCGTTTAGTGTTAGGACACTACTTCGAAGCCACTTAGTAACAGTGTTAAAACCCGATTGCGCACACATGTATACCTTATCCCATGTATCGTCACTAAAGAGCAAAACGGTATCATCTGCGAAAGTTATAATTTTGCCATTTTGTAAATTGAGGCCACCCAGGTCGTTAATGTAGATGAGGAAGAGCGAAGGGCCAAGGACACTGCCCTGGGGCGTGCCGTACGTTACTGTCCTATTTTCGCTGAAAAACTCATCCACCTTAACGCTCTGGGTACGCTCGCTGAGGTAATCCTCAAATAACGCAAGCTGTTGCCCCCTGACGCCTACGTTTTCCATCTTTTGCATTAGGATGGGAACAGAGACCGTGTCAAAAGCTTTTGCTAGATCTACAAAGATACCTATGACCTTTTTTCGGCGATCTAGGTTCTCGACTACGTAAGTTGTTAGTTCATGGACGGCATCAGAGGTCGATCTACCCGCTCTGAACCCATATTGTGTCGGAGACAGTATATTTTGTTTTTCTAAAAAGTTAACCAATCTTGAATTCATGATACGTTCGAGTATTTTTGATAGAGCAGGAAGAACGGCTATGGGCCTATAGTTGTCAACACGGTCTCTGTTTCCACTCTTATAGATTGGGTGTATGATTGCTTTTTTGAAGGCCTTAGGGAATTTACCGGTAGTCAGAGCCAGGTTGCAGACATGTGTGAGTGGGGGTACGAATATGGCTCGATATTTTTTTAATAGACTACTAGATATTCCGTCCCAACCCACAGCGCAGTCGCTACGCAGGGACATAATTAGAGTTTCCACCTCAGCCTCGTCAGTGGGCAACAGTGTCATAGAGTGCATATTTTTGTGATTGGTTTTGTCCGTGAAGTCATCGTTTGTGTTCACTATTTTTTCTGCTAAGTTTTTTCCGATATCAGCGAAAAAGTTATTAATATCATTCACAGAAGTATGTGGAGTTGAGGATAATGTAAGTAGATGTGAAGTTTTCTCTTTCTTTTTGCTTCTATTTGTTATATTATTAATAGCCGTCCACAGTTGTTTAGAGTTTTTCCCCGCGTCGTGTATTTCTTGTTTATCGTACATTATTTTTGCATTTTTTAACAGTTTATTGCAAAAGTTTCTATATCTGGTAAATGACAGTTTCAAGATTTCATTGTTGGGTGTTTTCTTGTGTTGTTTGTGCAAGTTGTCTTTGTGTCGTATGCATCGGAGCAAACCCGGGGTTATCCAATCCTTAATTATCTTTTTCCTATTAGGCACTTTCACTGTTTTTGAATTAGTTTTAATAGCTTGTCTAATAAGATTTATCATAGTATCAGCTGCCAGGTTTGCGTCTTGTATATTGTATATTTCAGTGAAGTTAATTAGATTTAAGTCCTCATCTAATTGCTCATAGTTCGTACGGATTTTTGTTCTTTTAGCGATTGTTCTTTTAGTTTTTGTCGTGAGGTATAAAATAACTGTTTCATGGTCGGTCAGAGAGGAATGGGCTACCAGAACTGAAGCAGGTAGTACAGTCTTTAGCATTACGTGATCTATGCATGCCTTTTGTCGAGTAGGTAGAGTGTGGGCTGGTAGTAAACCATAGGTGGCTAGTAGAGTGAGGTAGGAGAGTTTATCTGAGTCTCGGTGGTCGGGGTGAATATTGATATTTATGTCACCGGTAACAATGATGTTATCGTATTTTTCAATCGTTAGTAGTATGTCACCCAAGTTATTCAGGAAACTAGGGATGTCTCTATAACCAGGGGGCCGGTATAACGCTAGTATTATAATATTCCTATCTAATTTTAATAGCAATCCGTTAGCACCTGGAAAAGATGGTTCTTCCACAGTGGCATTAAGGTCTTCGCGTATATAAACTACGACGCCCTCATTTTGTGTTAGATTGTTTATGGTTTGAAAATGATTGTAGCCTGGCAGGTTTGGAATATTTGGTTCAGTACGTAGCCAGCACTCTGTCAAGACTATAACATCCCAGTCCACCTTTGTTCTAGACAGTATAGTGTAGAACCCATTGATATTTTTCGAGATACTCCTAATGTTTTGATTTAGGATCTTGAGTGAACATTCAGGTATAAAGTTAGTAGGAGTACAGTTATCTAGGTCGCAACAGGACGAGTCAGAGACAGTAACCGCGTCGATATTGTTGATGTTATCTTGAGCGTTATCGAATAGTGAGAGAAAGCTTTTTAACGTATGCAGCTATTGTTAGGGTCTTAGTTATTTTGTCGGAGTTTTTGGTATGACATTTAATTTTACGCTGGTATGAGAAGAAGGTAGTGTAGAGTAATAGTACGGCGTAGTGGATTGGATTAATTGAGTTTTTGTGTTTTGTTAGTATGTGAAGAAGTTGCAATGTGTAGTGTAATTTAAGACTTTGACATAATTCATACACATGAATCAGGTAAAAAATAATAATTAATAAAAAAATAGTGAATTCCAAAAAAAGGTAATAAATTACTAAGCATGCAATAAAGTTAAGAACTATAGGTTTAAAAAGGAATAACTTTACTAGTCAGGTAGTTTTCTTCAGTTTTTCAATGTCTTCTTCGCAGCATATACGTAGGCGGGTCTCGTTAGATCGACGTTTCAGGAACACTTTTCCAAAGGATGTCCAGCAGTGCTCGTAGTTGTAGTCTTTAGCAAACTTTCTAGCTAGGTAATGTAGCCGTCGCGCTGACGCAGTGAGGGATTCAGACACGAATATTTGTTTATTCGGCCCATTTATATTGAGCCTAGACGTACTCAGGCGTTGGTCGATGTTATTTTTATTAAAAATTCTGGTGGCCCTTAAAAACCTCTCGCGCTTTATAACCGAGGTGAATTCTATTAGTACCGGGCCAGGTTCCTTGTTTTTAAGTTTCATCCGAATAACATCTCGTAAATCCGAGTCTCCAACCGGTACCTCGATTAGTGTGCCGATTTTCTTTGCGACTTCAATTAGGCTTTCCTTAGTTTCGGTATCTGATCCAGGGACATTTCTAAGCTCTAATAAAGACGAGCGCGCGTTCATTTCAAATTGCTCGAGCTTGGTTTCAAGAGTTTTAATGTGAGATTTAAATAGGTTATTTTCCTGTTGCAGTAATTTTAGGCTACTGAGAACTTCATCGTATTTTGCTGAGAGGTAGTTTATTGACTCCTTCATTTCTTGATTTTGAGCTGTTATTGATTCAATTATAGATAATTCCATTGAGGCGAATCTAACATCTTGTTGTTTCTTTATCTCGTCCATCCTTGCCATAAGATCAGATAGCGCAATGTCGGCGGCGGGGGGTGGATCGCTTCGTTTTGTTCGGAATTTGCGTTTTTTTGCAGCGTTTAGGTCAGCACATTCCTGATTTTCGACTGAATAGTTTGCCGGATCAGATCCATAATGAACAGGTGAAGTAAGTAGTTGAGAACTACTTTTCGGTGGTGTGCGTTTGACTGACATTTTTAGGGGTTGACGGTCTTATGAAGTACCAGGACAGCAGATATCTAGTAGAGGTGTAGTTGTCTTGCGCCGGGTACGGTCAGGGCGGGGCAGCGCTTTGCCCGTTCTCGAGTCACACAGCAGCAGGGCGTAACTTGGGCGGAGTCAGTGCGCGCACGCAGACCAGGGCGGGGTCTTCTCAGCCAATATCCAGGGTCCAAGTACCAGGGTCTCACGACCGGTGGAGTTGACACAGTGCGGCGCTCGTCATAAACACTTGTATTTTGACACCTCTACGATTCTTATGCACTCCTAATTTTAGTAATGAATTTAAAGTTTGCTAATAATTAATTATATTTGAAAATAAAATAAGTACGGAGCCAAAAACACGTCTAGCACCTTGCGGCGGTCCGGGGGAAGGGACAATGTAATATAGGTATGTGCTCTCAATTCTAGAATGGGTCCCGACTGCCAGATTTTCTTGTTTTAGGGCTTTTTCATGAATGCTCAGAAAAGCAGTCGGGTTTTTTAGTTTTTTAAATTACCGTTTTTTTATAGTCGTTTTCCGATATGGATATTTGTTTAAATTAATATTATAATACAGTAATATTATAGTACATTTTGATACAAGTGCAGAAAGTTTGTCATTGCAACCGAGGCGAAATTCGCATGAGCCGTAAGCGAGTGTGTTATGGAGCCGACTTTTATAAGCTTAAAAAAGTATGGACGAAAGTATTAAATTAAAACAACATGTGAATAATGTAGACATCAATGTTTTATTTTCTTTCTGGACACACTGGCGACTGGTTCTGTCTCATATTCTATTTCGACGCGAGGCTTCTTCTTCTGAGGTATCCTATCAGCCATGTCCTGCAAACAAATTGGTATATGTCAGCAATTTATCAGCAATTGTTCTTAAGTGAAGGCATAATTTTAAACAATCATTCAAGTCTTTTCCCGGAAAATCACGATAAAAATAGAATTGGCCACCCAATGTCCGCCATGTTTGTTTCTATTAGCTTCAGCCTGCGGCTTCGCCCGCGTGAAAGTCGGTTTATGGGAGTAAACCGACTTTCACGGGGTTTTTTTTTATGGTAGGTAAAATCATCCAATGACAGATCTCGCCCTTGGGTGGGGCGGAAAATAGTGTCCAGACTCTTACTGACTAAAAACCTACCCTGTTCCATTCATTGACTTTGTCCCAGGGCCCGTGGTGACATTTTCACATAACCTTTGGCCCCAGTGAGACTCCTCCCATTGGGGTGGAATTTCGTAAAATCCGTTCATAGCGGATGTCTACACCTTTTAAGGAACCTACCTGCCAAATTTTAAGTTTACAGGTGTTATAGTTTCTGAGATTTCGTGATTAATCAGTGAGTAGTATTACGCTTTTATATTTTAGATTTAAAGGCTAAGCAGTAGAATGTGACCTTATGAGTTGGACGTAGTTTTAAGGGCTGGTTGTAGTCACTGTCTTTTGTATGAACTCCGCTCGGGACTATGTCGACTTCGCGGTCCCAAACCAGCGGTTTTACTTTTATTAAAAAAAAAAAAAAAAAAAAAAAAAACAAACTATTTAAGATTTTTGGTTTCGCGAAGCGCTTTTAAATAACAAGCTTTTTTTTGTAACTTTCAAATATTTCCGTTACGTAATCTCGTAGATAAACACGTTTAAGTCGTAAATTAGGGTCAGATTCGCGATTTTTTTACTACCACCAACCAACTAATTTAAATCATGTTTTCATTTTTGCCAAGCACTCTGTCATGTAGTCAATATTAATAAAATAAATTTCCATGATGTTCTCTTCTATAGTTGTGTATTTCCAGAGGTTTAAAAAAGGTTAAAAATGAGTAGAACCTGTCCCTAAGTTACCAATACGTAATGATGGAGCATTTGAAAAATCCTGCATTTAGAAGTCATGATGATTTTGAAATTACCTCAATGTCTGACGTATCCGACTCGAAATCGCTAGCAACATTCGCATTTTCTTTCTTCCCTGAATCGGAATCCTGAAAAGAATAAAAAATATATACTGATAACAGGTTCTGCATTTTCGAAACTACATCAACAAGTAATAATGAAGAAAATAAACGAATAATAAAAATAGACATTGCGAAGAAAAAATGTAACGAGCGCTGCTGCTACCGCCTATAGCCTCGTGGTTCAACCCCGCCTCGCCACCGCCGTGACTGTTGAGATGCCGGCCATAGCAGATGCATCGAGGTCGAGCGACGAGTACTACGCACCACACATTACACCACCACCTCCGCGTTGACGATCCGACATCCAGAAACGATCCGACATCCTTCCTGGGGCCCAAGTCTGCTATTTTTGTAAATTCGACATTCCAACACAATTCCATTGTCATTTTAGTAAACTTTATTAAACCGCTAAATAATAATGGTCGATCATTGGTCGTTTATTGGTCTCGTAAACGAATAGTAGTAGAATGACTTTGTCGTATTCAGACAAATCTAATGGTAAGTCACTAATCAAAGGAACTGACAAAATTTTAGCAGATTACCCCTTATGTCAGAAATTCATTCATCATTATGTACGTGATTACCATTTCTTTCAATTGTGTGTTAGTGATTGACTGTTGGAATGTCATAGTTGCGCCATTATATTAGTAGATTACCAAACTTGTCAAAATCAACCATGATGAAATCAATGATAGACGATTCTGAAAGTATTGTAATAGCAGACTTAAGGCCCTGGATGTCGGATCGTTTAAGATCTCGAGGCCCATCGACCTCTGATAGGACTCCAACTCCTGGTCAAAGTGTAGAGACCTAGAACTCAATTCATCAACGAGAACGTCATACTACGGAGCTAGAGAGGAAACAAATGCTACTAAAATAGCCTCAACTAAAATAGTAGGTATTGAATTCCACAGTAAATGCATATACTATACACCGTTAAATTTTAGTCGTTTTAATCCCGCAGAGGGTCGATTCGGTACATGAAATACTATCCATTTGTAAAGAGAAAATTAGAAAATAAAGTACTTTTTTTCAAAAACTCGAAATAATATACGCATGTACGAAATTAATTTCTTTAATAGAAGTCGGCTGAGCGAGGCCAATAAACTGTAGGTAGTTAGTACGCAACGATCGACAACTACCTACAAGGACATTGACTCTTTTACTTAAAGAAATTAATTTCGTACATATGCGTAAATTAATTCGAGTTTTAAAAAAGTACTTTATTTTTTAATTTTCTCTTTAGAAATCGATAGTATTTCATGTACCGAATCGACCCTCAGCGGGATTATAACGACCAAAATTTAACGGTGTATAATTTCATTAATTCAGTAAGTCAGGCACACATACAGAAGAACAATGAAATTTCCACTAATTCACTGTAACCTCAATTAATATTAGAATAGAATAGAAAGACTTTTATTCGAGACAGACACAGCACAATGGTTACAAACACAAACAAAAGTACAGAGTACGCTGAGCGTGCCCGCACCGAAAGGGCACTTGCAAATGCTGAGGGACCACCTCAGCATTTGCAATTTAAATATTACAATACAATATTGAAAATTTAAATCGTTCATGGCACTGTCAGGGCCAAATGCGATTTATTCTAAGTGCTCGATCCGTATTTACGTTGTTGTGTTGTTGTTATCGTCAAATTGTATAGAAAATAAGAGGTTTTCCATTAATGTCACCAGTACCTCTACCATGAGTTTTAAACAATAGTATTCGTCGCTACTCGATATCGACGCCGTAAATATTTTGTATGGCAAATTTTGGTTCTGCAAGTGACCGCTAGAGGCGCTGAAAAATTTGCCATACAAAATATTTACGGCGTCGATATCGAGTAGCGACGAATACTATTGCTTAAAACTCATGGTAGAGGTACTGGTCTTATTCAGTTTTTTGTGCGTAGTACATATATACATGTCGATGTTTTTTTGTACTAATTGACATTTACTTGAATGCTATCGAGCAGTCAGCTTCCCTACTAAAATGAAAACAGAATCTCACAAGTGGCGATAGTCAAATGTACGCTCTTTCAAAAACGGTTCTTTCAACCCTGACAGTAAACAACAGTTTGGGGTATAGTGCGCGGCAAATAAGTTGACTCCCCACATCGATTGAAACAAGAAAATACAGATTTTCTTGTCTAAATCGACGCGGGGCGATGCGCAGTAACAATACTGCGCATTAAAGGTCGATCGCCATTTTGGTTCAACTTATATGCCGCGTATTGTATTTTCGTGCCAAAAGAAAAAACCAAAGCCAACTTACCTCATCACTATCCATATCACTGTCAGCTTCAACAAACTCGTCAGCCTGTTCCATAGTCTTCTCCAACTCCCTCTCTAACTCTGGTTCCATCTCCCTCTCTTCTTCTTCCTCTTCTTCATCTTCTTTTTCACTCTCGCTGGATATCTCTTCTGCTTTGAGCGCTGAGTCGAACGCCATTTGTGGGAAATTGTAGATGTCGTTGTACTGGAAAGAGGAAAAAAGCGATGAAATAACTATACAATTGAATTCAGAAAGATCATTTTGTTTTTGAAGATACAAGCCTCATATACAAGTGTGTTCATCAGTCTTGTATATGGGTACCTATACTGCAGTAAAAAAACGTTCACAATAAATTTTAAATTTTGAGTAGACTCCAACAGTAACTTATAGCAAAAGTAATCAACAAAATAAAAACTCCTGTGAATTTGAGAAACTGAATAAGTCAATACAACATGTAAGGCTGACCCACATTAGGCGTGCGCATTCCTCGGGCGTGTGAGTAGCGCGGGCGCCGCATGCTCGCCGGGAGAGCGCTGCGTGAGCATCGCGTTTTGCTACCCTACGCCGTGTGTAATAAAAAACTTTTTACAAAAAAAAATACAACCGAACATAACTTTCAATTTCGGGAGTCGGTGTTAAATTACGAAGAGACCAAACTGTTATAGAAACACCGACTTCCGAAATTGAAAGTTATTTTGCACTTTTTGGTGGTTTTTGAAGTCGGTCGTATGTTTTTTTGTAAAAAGTTTTTTATTTCACACTTTTTAGTACCTGATTTATTACAAAATTCCTGCTCTTACCTACCTTCCGTCTTCATCATCAGATCAGTTCAATGTACCCCCTTCCCTTTTTCCTTTAGTCAGCCACCGACTACATATATAAACAAAGCAATTTTACTTGTTACGACAGTTCTGCTAAGGTTTTTTGAGGAGTTCCGTTCTATATCTTCGTAGTTCATCATCAGACCAAAACAATATTTCTATGGGACCAACTCGAGAGTATAATCTTTTAATCAAAACAAAAATTTTCGAAATCGGTCCACAATTGACCGAGATATCGGTAAAAAAAAAAAAAATACATACAACCGAACATAGAATCTCCTCCTTTTCGAAGTCGGTTAAAAAGTGCACGCAGCACGCACACGGCGCTCGCGTCACGTCCTTACCCCTCCACCCGCTACTGTTTCGGTCATTCACAGTGGGTAAACGCAAAGGTGAGCACCCCACGCTCGATTCACAGACGTCACATGGCGGCAACACGCGACACTTACTCAGCGCTTACACGCCCGTGGAATGTGTAGGCCTAATGTGGGAGATGCCTAACTGGTATAATGCACACCCTTATACAACCCAATTAGAAACAATAAGTTATAATCACAATATAAGTATCTACTGAAATTTCACTTAAATGCACTTATATTAGGTACCTAGTGATTTTTTAAGAAATTGCTTATCCTAATTGTAGGCAAAGCAATAAGGGCATAGATGACCTATAATGGAAACACACACAGGTACTTATCTACACACACACAAGCCTGGGATCAAAATTGGTAATTCCTAGAATAATAATTAATAAATCCAAATATAATTCTTGATTAATTAATAAATCCTAAAATAATCCTTCATTATTTTAGGATGAAAAAAAATATCTATTTTAAAAATGGTACATACACAAATGGTTTGGATACAGTTCTGTCAAACGGGGTGAATAAGAACAATACTTTAAAGAAGTATTTTCACCTTATTAAGAAATTGTTTGCAGCACTTAAGTACTGCAATATTCATAACTATCTTGACAACGACTATTTTGGTGTCACACCAACACAATTACAGCAAATAATTTGGAACATTATAAGAAATATACTTACAGTACCCTTCTTCAATCTCTCAAGCAATTGTTTCTCTATGGCATTGTCTATTCTTGCAGCAACTAGGGCCTTCTCTTCCCTTCTCCTTTCACGTCTCTCTATCTTGCGTTGTATTGGAACTAATTCTTTCCTGTACGAGTAGCATGATATTAATGAATAAGCATAAGAATAAACAGCTTTATAACATATGCACAGCTGGAGCTCAAGACTCCTATCTAGGAATGGGAATGGAACATGATCCACCATCAGAACTTGGAAATTTTACTTATAGATATATAAAACTGGGCCGGGTAGATGAAATTTGGCAGACCATCGCCTGGAATAGCACATAGGATACCTTCATCCTGGGAGTATGTTGGCTCGGGACAATATTCAACTTTCACACGGGCAAAGTCACTGGCAATAGCCAGTGAAAATATGATTTAAAATTCTAAATCAATCACCCATTATTTTCTTATTCTGTGGCCAAAAGTGTTATTATCACAATGTTTTTTTTGCAATATACTGAAACACAATCAGTATTTGCAGATTATACTTTCTAAAAAACGCTAAAACTATGTACTGAACAGCAAAACTGCTATTAGCATATTAATTTTTAATGTTCAATACATAGTTTCTTGGGTAGCACTTATTTTACTACTTTAATGGAATTTTTTCAAATACTTACACTCTCCTTAGTTTAAGTTTTCTCATCCGTATAAGATACTGTGTTATTTTGACAAATCTCTGCTTGCATTTTGCTTTAATAAAAGCAGGCCAATATAATAGATTCTCATTGATTTGATATATTGCTTTTTCAAAGTTTCTTGAGAGCTTTACTTTTTCCCATTGCTTAGCAGGGAACATTACTCTGAAAACAAAACAACATTTTCTTCAGTGTTGAATCAAGGCTTACCACATAATATGTACCTATAAAATATTAGATTATAAAAACTTAGATCATTGAGATTGGTAAACTACACTTTATTGGACATCGAATTTGTTGGTTTTGGGGGGTTTATATGCTTCCCCTGAACCTAGAAAATGCTTACTTTTAGAGATATGTCGTGCAATTTAGCCCACGCCCACAATAACATCAAATCAATTACCTTTCAGCCGTCTTCATGTACAAATAAATAATACCATTCTCTTCCCTGATTGTCGCATATTTACTGTTTGCAAGCGGACACGACGCCCGACTGCATAAACCCGTTAGATTGTACTCATTACGACAAAATTGCTGAGTTTTAGTACTGCAATGATAAGCACAAACATTATTGATAAATAATATAGTAAGACACAAATTAATTTGTTTATTTCAATTATAAATACTTACGTTACTTTGTGAGAACAATGTGTTTTGTTGATAATGGCCCACACAACCTGAAAAATAACAATTTCCGAAACCGGGTTTTGAGAGTAACTCCAAGTTGCTCTATAGCGAAGACGATAGGGCACCCTTCAAGGTGTTCGTCTCCAGAATAGAGACGGACCCCAGGCAGGGGTTAACATTAAATTCCTTAAAGTTTGCCCAATATATTTACAAAAAAGGTTTTAAAGGAGTAGTTCAAGGTAGCGTAAAATCCATGGGACGAAACAGGATGTCCCTTGATTTCAAGACCTACAATGATGCTAACAATTTTGTCAACAATCCTGTTTTAAAAGACAACAGCTATACGGCATCCATTCCCCGTTTCCAAGTAACTCGCATGGGTGTTGTTAAAGATATTCCCACTGACTGGACTCTCGAGGAATTAGTCCTGGGTATAGAAACTCCCCACAACTGCGGGGAAGTCATTAAGGCCAGGCGACTTAATTTTAAAAACAGAAAGGAGGATACTGTCACTTGGTCTCCTTCATCTACGGTAGTTTTGACTTTCTCTGGGCAGATTCTCCCAGAGAAAGTTTTCTGTTATAATGCCTCTCTTCCGGTGTCTGTCTATCACCTCCCCACTATTCAGTGCAGGAACTGCTTGCGTTTTGGCCATATAAGCACCCAGTGTAGGTCTAAACCCCGCTGTTACCGTTGTACTCTACCTCACTCTGGTGATACATGCAGTGTCCCAGATGCACAAGTTTCTTGCCTGTTGTGTGATGGCGGAAACCACAAGGCTACAGATGATAGGTGCCCAGAACACTCCCGGCAAAAATCAATTAAAATGGTTATGTCTGAGGAAAATTTAGGATATCGTGAGGCAGCGGCAAGGTTTCCCCGTTCTAAATTATCATACTCCAGTGTGACAGCAGGGCCTTCCCAACTTAAATCATCTCAAATCCCTCCTTCGGAACCCCTTTTCTTCTCAGCCCCTTCTATTTCCCCTACTCCCTCCCCATATTCATCCCCTATTAAAACTTCTTACTCCAAAACAATCTATCGTTCCCCAAGACCTAGACCAGAGTTGGGCAAGTCATATGACTCTCAAACCCATAGGTCAATGGTCTCTACTCCTAGTTCTACTCAACCTAATGGCTGTGCTCTAAAACCTCCTTTTTCCGAAACAACTCCCCTTCCCACTCCCAATGATAACCTGATAGAGCTTTTGGTTTGCTCCCTCATAAACATGTTATCTAAATTCAGTGATGCAATACCGAACAATGTCGTAACATTAGTTGAACAGCTACTCGAATCTTGGACCCACCAAAATAGAAAAAATACTTCAGTGGAACTGTAGGTCTATTCGTAGGAAAAAACATGAAATAATATACCTTATAAACCGTTATAAACCCGTTGTCTTTGCCGTGTCGGAGACCTGGCTCAGGCCTGGATCTCTTTTTAGAGTTCCTGGTTTTGCGTGCCTTCGGGACGACAGAGATGACGGCTGGGCTGGCTGCGCCCTTTTGGTTAGCAGATCTATCACCTTTTCCGAGATCCCTCTTCCTGATCATAATCCTGGTCTTCACGTGGTGGCCATAAGAGCCATGAACGTCTCTTATGTGTCTGCCTACATTCCTCATCCCAATCCCAGCCTTTTGTCTGAATTTAACTCTATCCTTTCTTCCATCCCAAACCCCTTGATTGTGTTGGGTGATTTCAATTGCCGTAACACCCTCTGGGGCTCCCATTGTAATGACCCGTCTTCTAGCTTTCTGTTAGATATTTTAGACGATCGCAACTTGTGTGTCCTTAATGATGGGTCTGCTACCCGTAGGGTATCCCCTAACCAAAATATTAGTGTTCCTGACCTTACTCTCTCATCCCCTTCATTAGTGTCTTCACTCTCCTGGTCTGTTCTCCCTAACTCTTATGGGAGTGACCATTTTCCTATTTTAATTTCATTTCTAAGTTCCCATCCACGTTCTCCATCTATTCAACCCTTACAAAAATATCGACTAACCCAAGCTGACTGGTCCAAGTTCTCTTCTCAATTGGACACACAACTCCAAAGCTTTCCCCAAGTCAGCCCCTCCAACTCTCTGGCACTCTACAGTGATTTTGTTGATTGTCTTATAAGAGCGGCTGATTCCTCTATCCCTTTAAAGAACTCTGCCCGAGACTTAGTTCCTTCTCCTCCTTGGTGGGATGCTGAGTGCACTGATGCTGTCCGTAAACGTAAAGAAGCAGAAAATGCTTTCTCCTGTAGTTTAGACATGTGTGATTATTTAAATTTTAAAAAGATTTCTGCTATTACATGTAGATTATTAGCCAAAAAAAAAAGATGTGGCTGGCTCAAGTTTTGCGAATCACTTTCCCCTCGTACTCCTGTTTCTTTAGTATGGAGGAAAATAAAAATCTACCGCCAAGCTTGTGACAGCCAGTCTTGCAATAGTTCTACAAATGACCCCAGCACCTGGCTAGAGGAATTTATAACAAAACTAGCCCCCCCCTTTGTTCCTAGTGTTGATTGCCTTCCCACTACAGATCTTCCTGCCCCTACTTCCTCTGATAGATTTGGTGACCTATTTTCCCTCCCAGAACTTATATGTGCCTTAGATCACCTTAAGGACTCTGCTCCAGGTGCTGATGGAATTCCCTACTCCTTTATTTCCAAATCCTCTTCTAATTGTAAATCACTTTTTCTCAGCCTAATTAATTCCTTTTTCGTTACGGGCCAAGTCCCGGATTCCTGGAAATCACAAATCATTATACCAATATTAAAACCTGGTAAAGATCCATCAGATTCCGCCTCGTATCGACCTATCGCTCTCTCTTCTGTTCTGGCTAAAATTATGGAGAATCTCATCAAGAACCGTCTTGAATGGATGTTAGAATCTAAAGGTGTGTTACCCAGTTCTCAATTCGGTTTTCGAAGAGGCATGGGTACTTTAGATAGCCTAAGTGTTTTCGTGTCAGACGTTCGCATTGCTTTTTCTAATAACGAAAGCGTTCTTGGTGTTTTTCTAGACATAGCCTCAGCCTACGATAATGTCCAACTTCCAATACTCAGGCAAAAATTGCTACAGCTGAGTATCCCTGTGAGGATGGTCAACATCATTTGTAACCTTCTTATGTCCCGTTCTATTTCTGTTCGCCACCAAAATTCCCTCTCCTCTCCCCGCTTAGTGTGGAAGGGCCTTCCCCAAGGGTCGGTCTTAAGCCCTATCCTCTATAATATCTACACGCATGATTTGGAATCTACAGTGAGTTGTTTCTGTAAAATCTTACAATACGCCGACGACATTGTTCTCTATTGTAGCTCAGCTTCATTTTTGGACGCCTCATCTCGCCTAAATTCTGCCCTTCATTACTTAAACCAGTGGCTGACCGATCACGGCCTTAGTCTGTCAGTCTCCAAGTGTAATGCAGTGGCCTTCACTCGCAAACGTAATATCCCCCCTATTAATCTCCATGTTGAAAATGAACCTATTTTGATTCAAGAAAAAGTTAAATTTCTTGGTCTTATCCTTGACTCAAAATTATCTGGTGTCTATCACTTGGAGTACATTTCAAAGAAATGTGAAAAAGGGGTTAATATTCTTCGGGCCCTCTCTGGAGTTCGCTGGGGTGCTCATCCAACTTCCCAGAGGATTTTATATAACGCCATAGTTCGCAGTCACTTTGACTATGGGAGCTTTCTTTTGGAGCCATGCAACAAATTCGCCCTTGCTAAACTGGAAAAGATCCAATCGAAATGCTTACGCATTGTCTCTGGTGCTATGAAATGCTCACCTACTAATGCCCTTCAGGTGGAATGTTTAGAGCCTCCACTTCACCTCCGTAGACAATTCCTCTGCGATAGATTTTTTTACAAAATTATCGAGAATAAATCCCATCCACTTCTCCCCCTCCTACGTACTCTTTCTGATTTAATACCGAATTCCCGCTATTGGTCCCATAAAAATCCCCCTCTCCTTATTAACAGTCTTTGTAAATTTAATAATATGCACTCTTCCTTAATTCACTCAAATTCGAATCCTATATTTGAAGTAAGTTTTGATTCCTTACTTTTCCATCCTAAAGTCATTTTTAACCTCGGTATCTCTAAACGCGATCCTGCGGCCAACGATAAACTCAATAGGGTTCTGTCAGAGGACTGGCGTGGCTGGCTGACGTTATATACAGACGCTTCTAAGGTGACAGATGATGGTAAGGTCGGTTCGGCTGTATGGATCCCGAAATACAGGATAATTCTTAACTTTAGCACTTCTGCTTTGGGTACTGTTTATACGGGGGAAGCAATAGCTCTTCTGGAAGCGGTCTCCTATATTGAATCGCACAGTCTCAATAAATCCTTAATTCTCACAGACTCTCTGAGCTGCCTACAGGATTTAATAAAATCCCCTTTTCGCTCGCGTAACAATTTCTCCCTAACCTTAAAAATTAAAGAGATTCTTTACAAATTACATTGTTCAGGAATAGAGGTGGCATTGGCTTGGATCCCAAGCCATTCTGGAATTGTTGGCAACGAGAATGCGGATTCAATTGCTAAGTCAGCAATTCGGAACGGAATCGAGGCTCATTCATCTTGTTATCCTCGTGATTTGCGCTGCCTTGCTAAACCCGATATGTTAAATAATTGGAATTCCCTTTGGCAAAAAACTCGAGTTCTAAAGGGAAAATTCTATGGCTCTATTCAACCATCCATCCCCTCTAAATGTTGGTTCAGCAAACTAAAATTCTCAAACAAATTAGCTACCTCCGTTATAATTCGGCTCCGACTCGGATTTGTTTGTTCTCCTGTTTTTTTGGCCAAAATCCACTCGAGAGACAATTCGTTATGTGAATGTGGCCTAGAAGAGGGTACCTTGGAACACTTGTTTTTCTCCTGCCCTCGTTTAAGAATTCCCCTTTACGACATACTCCCTTCTAATATTCCCCGCCCAGTTAACATACCCTTCCTTTTAACTTTAGTCCATACCTCTGCAGTAAAAATTATTTATAAATTTATTAATATCAATAAAATCCAGCTGTAGCTAGTCCTTCTATTTATATAGTATGTATCTATTTAATGTTTTAATACTTATTTTGTATTGTTATGTGTGTACTAACAAGAATTGTTTTGTCCTTTTTTTAGCATGATGTTCAATGGATGCCATCGCTACAAAAACTGATCAATAGATAACAGTATTTTTGCCAAATTACCGATCATCCACCTGATACCTTGACATTGGCAAAATCATCGGACGTTCGTCGATGGAGCCATGCACATAAAAAATTGAATTGAATTGAACAATTTCCGAATAAATAAATTAACTTGCACATATGAAGCAAATGTGTTGAGTTATCTAAGTCACTTACGTCGTCGTGCTGCATTTTATCTTATATTTGTAACTTTACAAACTATTTTAAATAAAACACAAAAGACACATGGGCACACACAACATAACCTCAATCCACAATCGTTGACAATTATGAAATGACAGTGACATAATAATAATGCTGCCAAGATTCAAAAAATTAAAAAATTACTAGCCTAAAATAAAGATGGATTCTTTGAAAAATCAATATATGTACTTAGAAGAGTATCGTGCATAATTTCTCCGTAAGTAGATTACAGGTATCGCTATTCCTGCTGATAAATTCCTATTATAGCGTACATTTACTTAGCTCTTAAAGGCTTTTATTTAAATATTTTATTTAGTTTGTATGTAAAACGATTTTAAGGAAAATGGAAAACAAACAGTTTTGTACTTTTTTTAAGTGTATGGTATATTTTTTTCTCGATTTCTTTTAAAATATACTGTTTTTGAACGAAAATAATATTTAATCTGTATTTTACATTTAGCCAACATTTTAAACTTACAATTAGCTCTACACGTGCAACATGTAAGGACATTATCGATATCGATATTTCTTTTAGACATTACTGCTATATGAAGCGATTAAAATTATATTTTTATCATACACAATATAATCATCTCTTTACTTATTAATCCATTTTGTTAGTGAATTGACATCGTTACAGCTTCAAATAGATTGGATTGAGAAAAATAATGAACTTATATGGAAATCTATTTTTTTATTGAGTACTTAAAGCAAAACATTTTGCACGATACTATGAAGACTCTGTTGAATACCGTAATTAGAGACACAATAGAAAGACAATAGGTGTGCGGACGCCGGCGTCCTCTCGGGGAATAATGAATTATCATTTTATTTCATTTTGCACTGATAAAATTAAATAATGTGTACCTACATCCAGTAGTGCTGTTTTGAAAATTTGAATGTATCTCAAACAGTGTATATTTTTTTACCTGTTATTTAAGTCCATCATTAAATGACTAGAGATGGCGTGTTAGACTTGTACTGAATAAAATCCACCTGTGTCCTTCAGTTACCCATTGTGTTCTATTGCCATGGTCCCTCTTTCAAACGTCCCGATTTCCCGCAGCCATAGCAGTCGTCAGCCCTAATGGTAGGGCCTTCATTTTACTGATATCTCTTTGAAACGCACATTCGACTTTGGTTCGACCAGATGGTGAGTTACCCATCTCATCTCATCGGCAATTCCGAGCATACGGTGACTGGCTGTGACACACACACTGTACACTACAAATAAGCTCAATATCACTATCTAACGTATCCTACCATATATAGTGAATTGGTATTTGTTTCATTTTGACTATGTCTGGATGTCCTTTGCGAATTTCTTGCTATGTTTACTGTCATAAAACTTTGAAAATGGTAATCCAGTGGCTCCACACTAATCATTCGCTATCTAAATGCAATTAATTCCTTCTTTAAATAAGGTTTTTCTTCATCGATGCTAACTTGTGACGATCGACTAAACACTATATTACCAACTGTTTAATTGCGGTGACAATCCGTCTCTCTTTTAATATATTTATAACTGAGTAGATGTTTTCCGTCATTTTCTTGTAAGTACTCGTTGTCTGGTCGAGGTCAAAGGGAAATGTTACAAGGCATTGACTAATCAAATCCATTACGATCTTGCAAATTAAATGTTAAAGTCATATGCTACTGATTTGGTAGCATATCTTTGAATCCTGGTGGTAATGTACACCGAATATAATCTCTAATGCCTTCAGTTTTACGAATAAATTGTTGAAATGATCAGAATTTCAAGTACGTGGCATTACAAAATGGCGGTTTGCATCGGTTTTGTCACTTTAACACGCTCAAACCGGATGGGCTATACTATACTATCAACTGCGAATATGAGCTGTAAATTAGGATCATAACGTGCAAGTACCCAAAAGAAACTTAAGACTTTTTTATAATTTTAACATTTACAATCAATGCACAACAAATCGACTATATATAAAACCCTTACACTCAACTTTTTAGCAACTTTATTTAAGCTTACTTCTTTACCACCTTTTTTAAGAAAGGGTGCTTAATTCATATAACCTCTTTTAATTTTTATCGGTCGATCAGGCATCAATCCAAAGGCAGCTTTGATTAAAAAATAAAAGGAGTTCGAGCTTTGCAGGGTGCCTTTAAAAGAATGCTTATTGCGGTGCCGTGAAGAGGTAAAATATAGTAAAATTTTATAGGACTATTTAAAACGCAAAGTTGCTCACTGACTCTTAATTTGTTTAAACCTAAATATGCAAATGTATAAACGTTATAGGAAAACTGTGGGGCAGCTCGTGACCCAAAATCAAAGGGGTGGCCCCTTTGATTTTGGGTCACGAGCTGCCCCGCAGTTTTGAAAGAAATTTATTCTCATAAAAGACTACAGTCACTTACATGAGAAACATGAAACAAAAACAGTGTTAGTATTGTCGTCGTTCATAATCTTTTTTTTTATAATCAGGTACTTCTATAATGCATTCAATAGTATTTGGTTACTAGTGGAATATTGTTAATATTTTTCGAGATATTTATCAGCTTCAGCTGTATCAATGATACGGGGCCCCTGGGCCATAGAGACCCCGACGGGTGTGAAAATTCGTAACATGATTGTTATCCACAACTTAATATTCTGTCATCGATAAGAGGCCCGTAATTAATGACTATGACTATATGATATGATGTTTTCGTTTTAGAGCTCTTACATATTCTGTAAATAAGATCAGAATAAAAACTTATACATATGCTTGAATAAACAATCTCAAAAAAAATCTCATTTTCAATCAAAATATTTTCTATCCCAGTTAGAGTAATCAAATTTTTGTGCTTGATTATACTCGATGACAAAACCACTTGTTACTTTTTTCACACAAAATCTATTACTTATATTTATTTTTGAAATTTCAATTCACAAGTTTTCTAAAGTGAAAATCACATTTCTATGAGTCTTATAATATGTAGCACACACAGTCGATAACAATTCATACATCGATAACAATTTGACATAGCAACACCACTAATTCTAATTCTACGGTGCGTTCCGAGATACGCTGTCAGCGCTATAAGCGCGCTCAAAGTCGTTCCGTTTTGACGTGAGCGCGCCCACGAACGATTTCTTGACGTCATGCATGACGTCATTATCGACGCCATCTTGTGCTTACAGTGCCAACACGTTGAAGCAAAAGTACTGTGGGCGCTGTCAAAAGTGACAGTTCAAAATATGGTTTGTTGTGATTGTTTGTTTATGTTTGCTTGGTTTGGTTAATTTGTATTAATTACTTATTACGTTTTTCTTTTTTACATACGATTTAATTACTTTAGTAATAAATGAATGTCAAGCAATAAACATATTTATGTTTGTATAAATACATATTTGGTCTAATATAATTTTATTCCAGTAACCTGAAATGGGTTTTAAATGTTTCTGGGTTATATTTGGGTACGACTTTTTCAACATATCCTATGATACGGGGAATGGGTTGAATACGAGCCCTCCTGTGCCGCATTAAAATATGGGCAATTTCTTCTACATCCTCATCAGAGGACGACGATGAATCACTTTGCTCACTTTCATCATCGCTGAAAAGCATTTCTAGTAAAAAATGTGGTTCCATTGCTCCTGAAGTTCAGTTAATTAAAACTTCACTTTGTTTTTTAGCAAATTATGACAAGAGTTAAACTAACTAAATTGCCAAATCACACAATGATTGTCTACACAAACAATTATTATCTTATAGGTGAATCTCTGAAAGCAAACTCGAGTATGAGCGTGAGCGAGCGAACTGTCAACAACGCGAAGTGACATCAGTGTTGCCAGACGACTGTCACGAATTCCCCCAAACCTTTCCCAAAATTGAAGTTTTGAAGAAAAAATCCTCCACAAATATCTTTTTTTAAATACGAATATCACAAATAAAATTAAAAAAATAACTTGACAAAAAAACGACAAAAAAAGTGCAAAATAACTTTAATTTTGGAAGTCGGTGTTTCAATAGTTTGGTCTCTTTGATATTAAACACCGACTTCCAAAATTAAAGTTATTTTGCACTTTTTGTTTAAACAATTTATTTCACATTTTTTAGTTGGAGTACCTCTCAAACAAACCTAATTAGATACCTTCCGCCATTTGGTTCCCTTATCAAATCATCATGACAATTCTAAAAACAGAACTTCCTTTTTTGAAGTTTGTTAGAATACCAAATTCTTCTCCAAAATGTGCAAAATGATTTTCTGAAAACCGCATCAAAATCGGTTCATCCAAACGCGAAATAATCGCGGACAAACATACATACATACAGGCCAAAATGAGAACCTCCATTTTTTATTTTTTTTTCAAGTCGGTATAAAAAAAAGAAACATTAGGAAGGATTGTTTTGTCGTCTGCTAAAAATAAGTATAGTATAGGTACTATAATATAAGAGTACTGAGACAAGACAAACACAGATGCGAAATTCGGAAGCTTTGCGAACTTGTGAACGTTGAACCAAAGAATACAATACTCTCTGACGAGAACACAGAGTACTTTGGACAAGAACGTTGAACGATGCACGTCGTGGGGCGAGGGGGCGCAATATGGTAACTTTTAAGATACTCGGATAATATCATCGTGCGCAAGATTGCTTTTTTTTGTTATGTTTTTGGCTAAAATTCGTGAATATCAATATCAAACATGAAAAATTATGGAGAAAAAATTGTTTATAAAAACCCTCTAATTCCCTCCAATCCCAAAATTTTACCTCCACGTATCCTCCCAAAAATACTGTCCCTCCAATTTTCCCTCCATAACTATAAAAAACCTCCAGTTTTGGGGGAAATCCCCCCAATCTGGCATCACTGAGTGACATTCACTGTTTGCGCGCCCACAGGTCGTTCCAAATTGAAATATCGCTATCAACGCTATGAGCACGAAAACTAAATCGGAACGGCTGATAGCGCTCTGAGCGCTCATAGCGATGTAAACGCAAAACGGAACGCGGGGCTATTTTTTCAGTTTGAAATCGTATGTCGGTTATTTTGGTGTTCTGCTTCTGTTTACGTTTGTTTTCTAAACGTTATAAATTGCATAGGTCGCTTATTGTTAAAATGTCGATTGCGCTTGATTTTCTTGCCTACTTTTGCTAATATTCATATCTTATTAGGAAGACGTAGATAAATAATGATAGAAAATGAGTGACAATATAAAAGTGGTTGTCAAAGTTAGACCTCTCATTTTGCGTGAAATAGAAGATAAACTTTCTTACCAGTGGCGGGTCAAGAATAACACACTATATCAACTAGATCAAAATGGAAAAGATCTCGGGCAATCCTTCACATTCGGTGAGTGAAACTTTAATAACCTTTAATTAATTTTGTGCGAATCTATTGTGATTCAAATGTGTGTAGGGTATATACGTCACAAAATCGAAGGCTAACACATGCGAATACTAATCAAGGAAAATGGTTTTTCAGACAAAGTTTATGACAAAGATACGGAGACTTCGGATGTGTACGATGACATTGCTAAGCCCATCGTGCAAGCAGCCACGGCTGGCTTTAACGGCACTATATTTGCGTACGGACAAACGTCTTCTGGCAAGACGTATACCATGACCGGTACAGACAAATCGCCTGGGATCATTCCACTGGCAGTATTGAACCTATTTGAGATTATCAAGAATGTGCCTGACCGAGACTTCTTAGTGAGGTAAGAATGTTTATCTACTAAACTTGTATATTAACCTTGATTCACTGTCCTGTTATGGTTGACATTCATTAGATATCCAGTGCACAGTGGTTAGGTATTTAACAGTCTTTACAGGACAAACAGGTATTGTTAACAATATGATTGTGTACAAGATTTCTACTTCATAGTCCTAAATAGCCGTCATGTTTGCTCTACTGGAATACTATTCACCAGTCCACTGCGAAAATCCTTTTTAGAATAATTGAATCATATTTCGATGTGTGCAAAGAAAAAATGTTATCTGCATTTTGTGATTTTCATCTAAAAGAAAAAAATATCCACTTAGTTAAGTACTCCTAAGTATAAAATTTACAAATATTGTTTATATTTCATTTATTATGCCAAAAGTTTTGTTCCTATCCACCCTGGATAGGAACAGAACTGCCAAGTCCTACACTTTGATTATGATTTTCATTTTTTACTTTGGTATTTATTTGTATTACTGGTTTCTATTAAAGCATCTATTTTAATTATAATTCATGAATCAACAGAAGTACTTAAATGCTGGAAAAAATAGTTAATAACATGAAAATCTAATCATTTGGCTCCTGTTCACTCTTGCATTCCTGTTCACCATGTTCCTTGTTTGACTGTTGTAGATTTGAAAGATTGACCATATTGTTGAACGAAAAATTATGATATTTTATAGTAATTTGATGCAAGTATCAGATAATCGAAAATAGCAGATTGCACCTGTCGATTTGAATCTTGAAAATATGAGAGTAGCTTTTCCTGCATTTTATTTAAACAATACTTCCTTTATACATAACATTCCTCAGAATTAAGATTTATACAAATAGAAAAAATAATATTGAGGATATATTTGGCAGATAATAACTAAAATTTAATCAAATAATATTGTCAAAGAAGGAGTTATGATCCTGCAAACCTTTTATTGCTCCATTTGTTTGATACATATAATACAGTCAAATGAATTCCTGTTCTTGAAACTCTTTTCAGAGTGTCCTACATAGAAATTTACAATGAGACAGTGAAAGATCTGCTCAATATTGAAAAAGACAATATCAAGATCCATGAATCATTACAAGGTATCAAGGTAGACGCCACTGAGAAAGTTACATCTTCACCAGAAGAAGTTCTTGAGGTCATGAAAGAGGTATAGTATCATAATTCACCTTCACTATATCAATCTGCTTAACCTTTCTAGTTTTCGGGTTGGCTACTAGCTGTGTGGAATGCAGGTGATTCCAGCATTTTACATGGCCCTTTGAGGAGACTGAAGTTAGATTGTTGGGCTTGTAACTACCCTAACAACTGTCCAAGAACTACAAATGACAGCCATAACCAATGACATAACATGCTTTCCGAGACGTGGTATGTAATCAAGGGTCACCCATCCTCAGGCTGACCTCTGTAAGAGTTGCTTAACCTTGAAGTGTGGCATATGCCGCATTCATTACTTAGCCACAAGCTCCTTCACTACACCAATAAGTAATTTAAATTAAAGTCATTACTTCTTAATTAGTCAATTTTTCTGATATGATTTTGTGATCATTTCTTTAGAAGGTTCCTTTATTTTTTTTAATTTTGGCAACTGAGCCGGTATTGACTATTCTGCCAGTGCAATGTGGTGATGGCAGTGTACAGTGAGCCGTCGAAGTTTACACTTTGTGGTAAATCTTATGTGTTAGTGGCTGGCTGTAAGGACAACACATTTTTCGTTAATTAACACATATTTTCTAAAATACATAATACGTTTACGGTTTCTATATACACCGTTAAATCTTAGTGGTTTTAATCCCGCGGAGGGTCGATTCGGTACATAAAATACTATCGATTTGTAAAGAAAAAATTAAAATTGAAAGTACTTTTTTAAATCTCGAATTAATTTAAAACTTAAATTAACGTCAAACGTCATTTGAGCGTTAAATTTTGGTCGTTTTAATCCTGCTGAGGGCTGATCCCTCAACAGGATTATAACGACCTAAATTTAACGGTGTATACCACTGGAGTGAAGCTGCGAGAAAGAGCAAAAGTAATAGAAAAAATCATACTATTAATAATAAAAATTTAGTATATGTAAATTCATTGTTTATGACTTGACAATACTTTCACCTTTCAGCCATTTCATGCGAGTTCAGTCTAGTCACATCCCGCTTTCTAATTATTTTGTAAATTTTGACACTCGACTTCTTATTAAGTTACAACAGTTCTACAAATTACAAATCAATTAACAACAACAACTTGCATTATCACAACAAATATTGCAGTTAATAAACTTTTTTTATGATTTTAGGGTGAAGCAAACAGACAGAAAGGCGCCACAAATATGAATGAACAGAGTAGCAGATCCCATTCCATATTCCAAATAGTAAGTAAATACCATATCATGTATTATCATCATATTATGCATTTGGCAAGTTAAAAAAAAGATACAGCCGTTTATGTCGCAAAAAACGTATATTTCGACACTCAAAGGATTCAAAATTCATAGGGTGCTTCCTGTTGACCTAGAATCCTGAAATTTTGCATGAAGCAAGGTCTCATAGTGCAAGTAGGTATGGAAAAATCGGAAAACTGTAAATTTGTAGTTAAGTAACAAAACAAAAACTACTTTTTTATTTGCTAGTGACCGCTTTGCTTTAAATTTGAACAATACTTAAGAAATGTACAAGTGAAGCCATTTCAAATGATACCAAACACGGCGTATTTATCTTATTTTATAATTTTTTAATACACTTGTCCGCTGGAGGGCGCCATCGAGTTTTATAACACGTCACGTAGCCTATGTTCAGCGGACGATTAAGACGTTTCTAACCTCATATGTCGAGATAAGTAGAGAACACAGACAAACAGATGAACAGACACATGCATACATATTAATATGTACATAGCTTCTCAAAATTATAACCCTCCTTTGGCCGCCGTGGTCGGGTAAAAAGGAATCCTGAGTCCCCACATTGGGAACATTATAAGGCTGGTCAAGTTATACTATCGACCCACTCCCGTTTCGCGTTTAAGTGTAAGAAGAAATCTTTGAAACTCTCTGCTTTTGTCTACTGTAATTTGCATTTACTATACACCTTGATAATCCTCATGAATCACTCTTGGAATTATCGCGTTCATTCAAACAGACAATGGTGTGGGACTTTGTTTTAATGTAAGGATATATAGGGTGACTGGTAATTACTGAACGATACTTAAACACGTGATTGTAGTCATGATAACAAACAATTATTACTATGGGACCAAATCTGTAATCGCGAAAAAAATCTGCTTGTCAGTGCATTTGTGTTCGCCTAACTGGTCAAAATGTACTGAACTTGCCTAATTTTTTTCGCGATTTCAGGTTTGGTCCCATAGTAAAAGTAGTTGGTTTTCATGACTACAATCACGTGTTTAAGTATCGTTCACTAATTACCAGTCACCTTATATATCGTTCTTCTGTGTGCAGTTGGTTCTTCGCCAGCCTACCGCAGTCCACTGCTGAACATAAACCACTCCAATCTGTCGTCATTTATCATGTAAAATTTCTCAACATCTTCAATCCATACATTTTATTTTAACCACACATTTTTGTTTGATCAAACGTTACCCCACACTAGGAATTATTCCTGTTCGTGGGCGCGTTCACAAACATGTAAAAGACACCTAGGAACAACCATCTGTGGGTCATACTCGCAGCTCTGCAGCTAATCGCTCAACCACTGCGCAAAGCGTGAAGTAATTATAAGTTCTCTGTTAAAATTTATAATAATCGTAAACGTTTCAAGTAAAATGTTTTTCATATTATTTTTAATATGAAACTCTTAGAAAAGAAAATTTATTTCATAAGATTAGTTTCCGCAAATTTGCTAAAGAAGAGAAGGATAAAAAACATAAAGACACAAAAAAGGAAACTCAAAATAGACTATACTGATAACGAGCTATTTAATTCAAACTGTGCATGCACATCTATATTGAGTTTGTTAAACATAAAAACGTTTTCTATACCTACTTGAGTGTATGTTGAATGTTGTGTGGGATTACAATTTGGCATTCAACCTTAATCATTATGCACCTCTTTTGGACATAGTCTGATGTAAGAAGATACACCCACATTCAAGCAGTTTATTTACTTAAATAGTATAGAAATAGGTTTTGGAAGCTTATTATTAATAGAGGGCTTGTCCTCAGTGTCTTCATTATGAGTATTACTTTTCCTTCAGATCTTAACCACGTGGTGTTACAATCTATAGTTTTTAAATATTCCATAGAATAGCTCAGAAAATGCTCTGACATATTAAAATTTACACACTGTTTTACTTTGTTACTTTTACTTTCCTATATGTTTGAAGTTCGATCTGACCTTCAAAACTATTATTATTTCACTAGCGGGAGGTACATACACCTACCTAACGAGTGACGTGGCAGCTATTAGGAAAAGGTAAAATGCACTCAGACCACAAAATTTGCTAACAGAACTTCCTTTTATACTTAAAGAACAATGAAGTTAGAACCTAAGTTTGTTTACAAAATTAAACTACATGTAGCTGTTACGATTTTCCTGCCCTCAAATCAAATTCAATAGAACCAACAATTGGGATAAGCGGATAAGCCCTCATTGTTTTGGTACAAAGCAAGTTTGTCTGATTAATGTATTTCGGGTACTGATTTCTTTTTAGGGTTCCGTACATCAAAAGGAAAAAACAGAACTCTTATAAACTCTGTTTTTTCATTAGAGATAATGATTTGACAAGTGCAAATGTCAAACTTTGGAAATATGATACCAGCTTTTTGATCAAAGTGATGTCTCCAAATTCGATTTTTTTTGTACCGGTTTTTTTAGTAATACAGCCTTTAAGGCAAGTACCAAGATATGATAGTGTTTGTTTATATTAGAGTCTAATACGAATTTTAAAATAAAAATATTCAAATATATTATAACCTTTTTTTACACGCGGCCTTTTACTTAGGCTAAGAACTAACATCCGTCGCGGTTGCGGGCCTGCAGCTTCGTGGGCCGCGGGTTCAAACCCAGACAGGCGCATTACTTTGTGTAATTTATTTCATCATCACTGCTCTCAAAACGGTGCAGGAAAACATCGTGAGGAAACCGGAATGACTTAGAATGAAAATTCGAAGACATGTGACATCCATCTAATCCACACTGGGCCCACGTGGTGGAATACGGGCTATTCCCTCTCCTAGAGAGGAGGCCTGAGTGCCAGCTGTGGGTTAATGCTATATGCACCCAGAAATTTGTAGGCCTTTTATTTTTAATTCTTCTGTGAAGTAAGTATAACACGGGTACGTAGCGAAAAATAATAAAACATTTAAAATTAAGGAAGTCCAACGTTTAATAGTTGAAGGAATTCGTCAAGTATCCCCTCAGCGATGGAGTGACTGCATCTCACACGTTATTAAAGAGGAAGACAAAATGTGCCACTTGGGTCATATCGCCGAAAACATTATCGAAAATTTTACAATTACTTCAATTGTAAAATTAGCGCGATATATATAGGTAGCGATTCTGATGATTCAATTTATTCGGACTCTTCAGAATCAGAATAAAGACTCTTTGCGTAGCCTAGCAACGGTGTTGATATTTGGAATTTGTCATTCTATTAATATATTAATTGAATGTTTTTTTTACGTAATGGCCATATTATAATTTATTCAACATTGGTGACAAGGAGGTCTCTTGAATTATAGAGCCTGAAACGACTACAAGCAACCTTCAGGTTGTGCTAACGAAGACGAAAAATACATGTCAAGAAGACATTATACTTCATACCTTAAAAGAGATCGAAGCCAGATTGACAACTTTACAAAACTTTTACGAATCCGCAGTTTTGATTTAATCTAAGACGAATCTAATCTACAAAGCTTACAAAAAAAGATTGAATAGGAAACAGAAAATGATAACTCGAAGCAACAATGCAATAGAGGTACGAATGAGAAACCTACATTGATGGCACCATCATTAGTCGTCAAGCTGTGATTTCAAATCTCTGCATTACAAAAAATCGACACTCGATTCGAGCCTGAGTCCCAGCTGATCATAATTAGTCGTAAAAATTTAAAATGATAATTCTTACGATTTTTACGAATATTTTTCGATCTTTCGGTCAATATCGGTAGCGGCACCTCACTATTTATGAAATGGAAAAAACATGCAACATTCGAATTGTCAAATCATTATCTCTAATGAAAAAATGAGCTGTAGGATTTCTTTGCTGTCCTTCTGTCTGTCAAGATCCTTTATCTCAGGAACGCGTGGAGGTATCGAGTTGTAATTAAAACCATATTCTGAGGTCTGCTGTCTCGTGAAGCTGTGAAAAAATGAAACTTCTAGGCTAATATAAAAAAAAGATACGGTCGTTTTTGTCGCAAAAAACCTATGTTTCGACACTGTAATCAATATTCATAGAGTACTTCCCATTGGCCTCGAATCCTAAAATTTGGCATGAAGCAAGGTCTTATAGCACAAATATAGGAATAAATCTGAAAACTGTAAATTTATAGTTACGTCAAAAAAATATATAATTATACTTTTTTCGATTCGGAAAAATCTTCGAGACTCGATTCGGGAATTGAACTCTTTACATAAATTAGTTCGTACGGGTCCGACTCGAATTTACCCAGCTATTTATGATAGACTAACCTTAACCAACAAACTGTCTGCTCTGAGTCTATTCTTTTAAAGCTTTGGTTACTTTATAGGAAGGCCAGCGGCTTCGCCCGCGTCAAAGTCGGTTTCTCTATACAAATTTCCAAACCCCATTTTACTCCCTTAGGTGTGGAGTTTAGTAAAATCTGTTCTTAGCCAAATTTTAAGTTCGTTGGGGTTATAGTTTCTGAGATTTTGCTATTAATTACTGAGTGATATTTTGCTTTTATATACACCGTTAAATTTTATTATTATTATTATATATTCTTTATTGTACACCGCATAAATAACAAATACAGGACAAACATTATTATAAATAAGGGTACAATGGGCGGTCTTATCGCACAGGGCAATTTCTTACAGACAACCTTTGGATGGACTGAGTTTTAGTCGTTTTAATCCCGCGGAGGGTCGATTCGGTACATGAAACACTATCGTATCGTATATTAATTCGAGTTTTTGAAAAAAAGTACTTAATTTTTCAATTTTCTCTTTACAAATCTATAGTATTTCATGCACAAATTTAACGGTGCTTGAACACTCAATACAAAGAAAACAGTCTAAAATGCTATCTGTTCCTTCACTGCATGCATTAGAGATATAATGGAAGTGGCTATGTCAGAACCGGAGTTTTTAAATTTGGTTAAATAAAATCAGAACCGCTTCTACCTACCGCCTCCGACTTAGAGGTGGAGGTAGAAGCAGGTCCAATGAAACAATTATGGGTTAAGCTCGCCTGTGTACATCAGTTGGCCTATTTTTATTGTTTTTTAAAAGTTGTTTGTACAGTTAAGACTTTAAAAGAAACACTGTAATGCTTATTAGTCGTAAACAGCCTTATAATGTTCCCACTGCTGGGACTCAGGCCTCGTCTCTAAGAGACTGAATGGGAAGTTATCCATCACTGTGCAACTGTTTGTTTTCCCAAAGAAATAAATAAATCACGCGGGCCCAGTGCCGTGGTTAAGAAAAATTACTTAAAAGTAATCAAAACTCTGATAAGTGTAAATGAAGAGTGATTTCACAACATTATCTAATTATATGAAACAAAATAACAAGTGAAAGAATTGAGGAATCGATGGAAGGCATGGTTATAAGCAGATGCCCTGCGACAAGTATTAACTTGTTCGTACCTCCGATATAAGTTCTGTACCTCTACCATGAGTTTTAAGCAATAGTATTCGTCGTTACTCGATATCGACGCCGTAAATATTTTGTATGGCAAATTTTGCAGCGCCTCTAGCGGTCACTTGCAGAACCAAAATTTGCCATACAAAATATTTACGGCGTCGATATCGAGTAGCGACGAATACTATTGCTTAAAACTCATGGTAGAGGTACAGATTTAAAATCAGAACCGAAATCGAACCTACGTAAACATCTCTGATGCGCATCAGCGGTGAGGAGCTTTAATGAGCGCTCTCTTTTTCTGTCATTAACCAAATATATAAACTCCTTCTCTATCTTCTAGATAATAGAATCTCGCGAGCACATTGAAGGTGAAGAGAACCCGGGCTGTGTGAACGTGTCACAACTGAACCTCGTGGACCTGGCGGGCTCGGAGCGCAGCGGCCAGACAGGCGCTACCGGCATTCGGTTCAAGGAAGGCACGCATATCAACAAGTCGTTGTCAGCACTCGCGCTTGTTATCAAGCAGCTTTCTGAAGATCCTAACAAGTATGCTCACTTAATCTATGAAATATATATATATATTTTTTAAATGATGTATATTAGTGCTTGACTGCGATCTCACCTTATCGTAGGCAGTGATGCCAGCGTTGATGATGATTCGCACTATTTGGAACTTGTAATTGGATGAGAATACCCCTGCAGGCAAATTGTTCTTCCAATCCTTTGATGTACGCGGTGTAAACGACGAGGCGAAACGCTTGATCCGGACCGTAGAGGTCTTAACAACTAGTTAGTTACGGTGGACATTCGCCGTACGTCAGGTAGTCCGATGGTAGAAAGGTGATGATGGAATCAAGTCTTGTATACCTGCACACACTCTTCTCCAAAATACATCCTGAGCCTGATAATGATTGATGTTACCGTAAAATTATTATAGTCAATTTATTCACTACTGCTACATCCTAATATAATGTAATGATTGCAAATTGTGTGCAATACAAATAAAGAAAAAGCTTGCCACAGCTTAGGCCATGCACTGCTGCAAAAGCCTCATCATTTCAGCCGAAAGACGTCCACTATTGGACATAGGCCTCCCCCAAGCGCCGCCACAACAACCGGTCCTGTGCGTCCCGCATCTATCGGACTTCAAAAGCCTCACCTGCTTGTAATCTGAGAGGAATAGTGCGGGATTTTTTGGAAGTTGGAAATCATCCAATGACTTATCTCGCTCTAGGGTGGAGCGGGAGGGCTTATCAGACTTTTACTGACTAAAACCACACCTGTGTCCTGTGTATATTTTACTCTATATGAAAAAAAATATACTATTAAGTTGGCTTAGGCTCTTTGCGTTCTAGGGTCGCGTGGAATTCAGTGAGTTTTGCACTGAAAATTTTTGGTCGTTTTAATCCCGCGAAGGGTCGATTCAATACATGAAATACTATCAATTTGTAAAGAGAAAATTAAAAAATGAAGTACTTTTTTAAACTCGAATTAATTTACGCATATACGAGATTAATTTCTTTAAGTTTAAGTTCTCTTCTGATTTATGTCATTGTGAATTAAAAGATTATTGAATCATTTAAAAAAGCTAGTTTTAACAGATTTTATTATACAGAAATTTTATTTTTAGGTAGTTTGTACCTGTAAAATTTGCTGCAACATCGAATTATATTCTCCGATTTTGTTATCATTCGTTTTTTGAATTGCCGTATAAACATAAAAAAGTAACTGACTTAGATGATATCTTTTACTTCAGGTTCACAAACTACCGTGACAGCAAACTGACCCGGATCCTACAAAACTCTCTCGGCGGGAATGCGAAGACCAGTATCATATGCGCTATCACACCTGCGGCTGTCGAAGAAACTATTTCCACTTTGCAGTAAGTTACTATTGTTGAGGCTCATCACTGGTCATACATGGTTACACCAAAACATCCACAAAATATCCTCTGTGGTGTCCACTGAAATTTCTAATAACTTGGGCTTATTATTAATTAGCTTGTGCAAGCGACTTCGCCCGCGTCAGACTCGCAGTGCCAACTAGTATCATTCTGAAGAAACTTACTGAAGTTCATGTGTTTTTATCAAAGGTTCGCGAACCGTGCCAAAGCTATAAAGAACAAGCCGGAGGTAAATGCTGTGGCCACCGCTGATTCTACTATGATCCAACGTCTCACCAAGCAGATGTGCAAGCTTCAAGCACAGTTGGAGAGCAAGAAGAATCTTGAGGTTTGTTAAGATTTCTATAATGTAAAACCTTAAAATTTCAATAGTAGAATTTTCATCAAGGGATAAAGCAGTGCCTAATATCAAGGCCATATTAAAACGTGTCACGAAGGAACCTAGGAGTGAAACCCCGAACGTAACGAGGGAATTGACTTCGAAACGCGAGGACATTAAGTTTGCCCAATACGAAAGTACCTTTTCTTCTTTTTACCCGACTGCCAAGTGTTATAGATACCTCTATGTTAAAATTCGCATACAAATTTTTATTTAAACCGAGGTTGCTGTAAAAAGCTAATATTGGAATAGACGTGTTAATGCTACCGTAGTAACACGGCTATTCTTTCTTCCATGCTTGGCGACATTACTGGGTTCCTGGGCTCTTCTACTCAAATTGTACCAACCGCTTATAAGTTTCCTAATTTGGGATGGAATTTAAAAGTTTGCATTCGTTTTCTGCATGATGTGATTGCTATCTTACAAGCTTTTATTCCATTTGCCTTGTTAATTCACAAGACTAACCTAACTGAATTCTAAAATAGTTGTCTCCTTAGATAGAAATTTCAGCTAAATTACCCAGCTGAAATTTGGCCTTCACATTTGATTTAAATTATTGTTAACTAAGAGTTACATCTTTCTAAATCCAATCTGGTGAACTTCAAAAGAGGCAAACGATTTTACTAAGAGGAATGTGAATAATTCCTTGGTCCAAAATATATGGGTAGGAGAATCAAGGTTATTGACATAGTCCGAAGAATCGCTAAACTTAAGTGGCAGTGGGTAGGACACAGTCTCGCAGAACTGATGGTCGATGGGGCCGAAAAGTTTGCCGCTGTAGCGACACTTGGGAGAAGGGACTTTGTCTGTTTCTGTGGACGTCCTTCGACTGAAATGATGAAAAAGATGGCCCATATCGACATCCCCAGGCAAATAAGTCGGTAATCGCAAAAAAATATTTTTCGATTTACTGTCTTATTGTCGGGTAGTAAAGTCGTTAATCAAAAAACGAATTTTTGCGATTACCGACTTATTGCCCAGGGACGTCGATATACCTTTTGACTATAAAATTATTATTTTTCTATTACAGCAAGATAACTACAAACTTCAAAGCAAGATACAGAACCTACAGAGGCTCATACTGAACGGGTTTGCACAAAGACGCAGCGTGGATTTAATGAGTGGCACTCGGCGAAAGCTTCAACAGCCTCGACGAATAACTATATCTACGTTACATTCTATACCTGATGACGAGCACATTGCCACTATACCCAAGTTCTGTACACCTAGTTTGAAATACAAGTAAGTGTTTTAGTATTTTTCTTCATACAAACTTTGGACCCCCCCCCCCCTTTCATCCCTTTAGAGGTGGACTTTTGTAAAATCCGCGGATAAAAATTAGCGGATGTCTACACCCTATAAAGAACCTATCTGCAAAAGTTCGTGGGTTTTATAGTTTCTGAGATTTCGTGATTAATCATGGTATTTCGCTTTTATATATATAGATAACCAAGAGATTTCAATTTCAAGAAGTATTCTTGTTTCTGTTCTGTTTCGGCATCAATTTTTTCCGCACCAAAAGTTTCGCCAACCAAGCTTTTCCTTATTTCGCACCAATAGGTATATTAGCTTGTTGCTGAATCTGGAAATAACACTTCCGAAAGGAGTGCCCGGCCCCGGCACGATAGGCTACGAAGGAACGGGGTAGGTTTTTAGTCAGTAAGAGTCTGACACTACTTCCCGCTCCGCCCAAGGGCGGGATTTGTCATTGGATGATTTTACCTACCGAAAAAAAAAAAAACACCAAAAATACCTATTGGTGCCGAAAAAGGAATAGCTTGGGTGCCGAAACAGGAATACTTCAATTTCAAGACGCTAATGCCGTTTTATTAAAAAACGTGATATTAGAATCCAGATTTTGTAACAGTATATTTTTTCTTACAGCCCCTCGATCGTGAAGCCCGACCTCGCGCCTCTCCCGAATGACAGCAACAAGCTCCCCCCCGTGCCCGAAGAGCCTCCGCGTCTCGTCACTCCGCCGCCCATACGTACCGTTTTCTTTAGTAACGAGGTTATTGAACTTGGTTAGTACAAGGCCACTTTTATTTTATATGTTCAATGTGTGAATAACGAGGGTAGTGGTTATTTTTGGCGAATAGCAATAACTTGATCCAGTTTATCAAAGTGGAATGTTCGATTTCCGAAGAAACCATTTCCTTAACTTAATAGTGCTCCCATATACTAATCAAAATAAAATAAAAACGTTGAGTTCAGCACCGTCTAGTGAGAATGGCTACACTTGGGCTCGTAGCTCTAATCTTAGTCTGGCAAACTTAACGTGAACGGGACCTATTTGGCGCAGCCGTGAGACACACAATGTTAGTTTTCTTTTAATTTTTTTTAAATGTTAAATGTCTATATCTAGTTTCAGCATTGTGTGTTTCTATGCCCAATAAAATATTTTTCTTCTTCTCACGTTTCTTTAGTGACACAACAAAATTGCGTTATCGTCGTAATAATCGCACTAGCGATGAAGCTCTCATCAATAAATAAAGATTCAAAAAAAGTAGCTGTTCAACGAAAATCGTTTTTTTTTTTTACATTATTATTATACATATGACATATAACAGCAAAATTAGTCATTGGTCTGAAGTTTCTCCAATTTGAAAGGGATATTTTTTTTCAAGAATATGTTTTTTTTCCATACGAAACATACTAGAAGTTTGTAACAGTACATGTTTCCCCCTTTATCTTTTAACAGCGTAGTCTTCAAGGGAAATAACTTATTCGTTTATATTTCGCAGACAGCGACGACGATGACTCGACGCGAGATGATACACAAACATGCTCACCTGTTCACCATTGCTATGGTAATTACTCAAACATTTATTTATTATTGTTTGTCAATTCATATTTCAGTATTTTTTTTTTAATATATTATCCCACCAGTATCGGAAACAGAGTTCAATGTTCCGGTGGTCAGGGCTCAAATAAGAACCTCCTAACGATACGAAACGTGTCCAGAAGTATTGCTTTCTGTATCAAGCCCTTTGTCTTACCAGCCTTTCGTTAGGCAGCTAAGGCAAAGAGTTTAAATGTGCTTTTTGTAAAATGATCACTGAGTTCATAACTGACATGTCGACGAACCAAGTCAAGATTTGCTACCTTTTTTGGCTGTGACATGTCATGTAGGACGATAATATCAACTATGACTGCACGCCTCTTGATTGGTCCACCACCACTACATTAGGCTTACTGGCTGCAATTACAAATTCAAATTTTGACTATTACAATAACAAAATGACGATACTTTCAGGTGCGTCAAAAACTCCACCATGTGTATTAAGGAAAAACGCGAAAGAGGCTGAGAGAAATCTGAAAGGCATTATTGAACTGACTGAAAGAGAAAAAATGTACTCTCCTAGTGTGGTAAGTTTACTGAACATTTTTATTTATGGGTACAGTATGTATCAAAATTTATGTAGGCTGTACCTACTGTTATATATAGTTTATTACTGTGCGGCGACTTGCGTAAAGTTCAGATGTATCCAGATAAAGAAGACAAATGCGTACGGCGTAAAATTTAAAGATACGAATAAGACTTGCGCATACAGTTTCGTAGAGATACATAGATTTCAACAAGCCAAAAAAAATTAAGATTTTCGTTTGAACTCGTAAGCCAATAATCTTTTGCTCTAAAGGACTTAGTTACTTACACATGTCACTCTCTAGACGAGCCACGTCTAAAAATACAATTGTGCCAAGTTGTAGGATGCCAGACGTTCACGTCAATCACTACACTATTGGCGCGTCTCATTCGTTTCCACACAGTTATATTCTTGTAATTTACTAATTGATAAGTGACCTTCAAGGAAAAAGCGCTGCTGTCTGAAATACAGATGTTTAGGATCAGTAAACACCGACGAGAAAAGAGCCTAAGTTATTAGTTCAGATACAGATGATCACTGAATTGTAGAAAGAAAAAAGTAATAGAAATAAAGATTTTTATTGCTCGAAAACAAAAACGTGACCGATCGGCGACTTGACGGAGACGTGATTGAAAGAAATTTTTCACCACTACTATTTTATAATCATTCTTTTTCAGGTTGAATATATAGAAAAATTAGAGCATAACACGACTGTGATAGCGAAATTGCAAGACGAAATTGAATTAATGAGTAAGCAAAGCAAAGAAAAGGATTTAGAAGTAGAACATTTGAAAAGTAAAATTAAGCAGGCTGAGGAAGCTATAAAAAGTTTAAATTCCAATAAGGTAAGAGTGTTTTATTTTGTTTTTCCAGTAACCAAACAAAAAGTTTAGATGGTTTGACATACAGAAACCAAAGATTTTATAAACTATCTAGATTGCTCACGACAACTTCTAAAACGTTACGAAGAATGCGATACAAAGTGTATGTTATCCCTTTCTACTAGTGTGTCCACAGATTAGTTCGTCCTACGGGAAAATTCTATTCCAAAGAAGTTTATGTTATTATAGTACGCGGCAAATAAGTTGAACTAATAAAATCAACACAATTACTAAATACCAACATGTGTATTCTGTTTTTACTGCATATTATTTGAACGAAGATATCCGCATGAGAACCAAGGTTGCTGATATAGCACAAAGAATCACCAAACTAAAGTGGCAATGGACAAGGCAAATTGCTCGCAGAACAGATGGCCGTTGGGGCCGAAAGGTTCTGGTGTGGCGGCCGCGTACCGGAAGACGCAGGGTTGGAAGGCCTCCTACCTGAGATGGACCGATGACCTGGTAAAGTCCGATAGATGCGAGGCGCACAGGGCCGTTCATTGTGGCGACATTTGGGGAGCCCTATGTCCAACAGTGGACGTCTTTGGGCTGAAATGATGATGATGATTGGATGAAAAGTTAAAGAGATAATACGAATATCATAAGCACGTGCACGTACGAAACAGTCGAGCAATTTCATTTAAAAATTTCGTCAATCTGAACTAATTTTACTAAAAAACTGATCCTTGAAACGGTTACGGTGCAAACTGCCATGTGTACCATGTTTTTCGTGATCTTTCTTTATGTCATGGGTTCCAAAATCTGTTCTTAACTGGGGAGTCTCAAGTAAAATTACTAAAAGTAAAGCTTCCTCTTTATCACTAAAATAAAATGTTTTTCACTAAAAAAAAAAATGAAAATTAATTACTTTGACTAAGGAGTCAAAGTATTAATTTTATATATATTTTATATATTTTTTTTTATAGTTTAACTAAGGAGTTAAACTATTTTTCAGGTTTTACAGACAGTTAAGAGTTACTGGTGCTTTGCCGGCCATAATTCTACAGCATCAATTAATAATAAAATGCTGCAAAAACAAAAATATCAATAATTTACTTAAATAGTAAATTTATGGTTACGCTAGTTAAAATAGGGGTAAGAGAGGGACACACCATCTCTTTCTCGTTGTCTTGCATCGGAACGTTTTCCCCTTTTGCTTGTCAATGTAACATATGAACCTAATCTGTATGAAAATAAAGTACACTTAGGTTTTGTAATATTGCTCCGTAAGCAATCTTGTTTATCCCTAGGATATATAAGATCCTTGACAGAAACAGTTCCATCGGCAACAGAACTTTATGGAGAAAAACTATATAGCACTTTGAATACTGTTTGGTTTGGTTTCCAGTGAAAAAAGTGCATAAATAATTATCTGGATAAGTGCGCGAAAGAAATCGAGAAAAGAAACAACTGCTGACTCTGGGGTCAATAGCTGCTAGCAGAAAGAACTTGTGATCAAATGTTTGGATAGTTTAATTTGCTTCATTATATTTTTTCCACCATGGAGCATATGTGTTCACGTTCGAAAGCAAATTGGTCTTAGATGGAAACGCATCTGCGTCAACAAATGCAAATCAATCAAATGCATCAGCTTTACGTTTTGCACATATAAACAGGCAACGAAATAGTTAACTTGTAGTCTGTAGACTTGTTGCCATTTAAAACTATTCAGAAAGTTATTACCACTCCCTCCCACAGAGCCTGAGGGCTGAGTTCCTGCTGTGAGAATAATACAGGCTGATTATACCATGCTGTATACACTACAGGGTTATTTTTCAATGACGTAGTCTTATTTTATCCAGGCATTAGTTTTTAATAAAAAATAATTTTTATTTGAAAAACAAAGGGGTTCCCTTCATTTGGCCGAATTTCACAATCGTAAATCTATCGAGCAGCTGCGCCAGTATTTATAATTGCGCTTTGTTCACACAGACCGAGCTACAATCAAAGTGTGACAACTACAACACTCGACTGACTGACGCAGAAGTAAGTTACGAGACTCTCCGGAAGAAAGCCAAGCTTAGAGAAGAAGAACTGTTGTCTTTGCTGGAAGAACTTAATGGAAAGAACAAGAAAAATGAAGATATTGGTAAGTTTATACTCAAAGACGCAGAACTTAAATTCAGAATTTTAGAACTGAAATAAAGCCAAATATTCATTTATTCATCACATAGAAACAAAGTTTTATGCTAGTTGTGCAAAAAATGCCAGGTATTTATGATAATAAACTAGTCATTTTTCATTTACTCTAATATACATATACTTTAGGGATTAGTAATCAAAGTTGATTTTTATTTGTCTTTTTGGAACAAAAGGACCTAAATAAATTGTGCAATGGAATTTATCTTTGTTTTTGTACTTAGTGAGTTTTAAATTCTAAAACTTGATTATGAAACGTCTGAGATTCTGAATTGGTACAGTATTTTAAATTGTTTGCTTTCAGATTTTTTTTCTTGTTATTTATGAACTTTTTTTTTTGTTATAATTAATAGGCAAAGTATTATCTCGCACGCTGGATAAGGAGATACACTTCATGGACATTTCTAAAGATATTTCTCTTGTTAATAGTGACAATGAAAGCATTGTCAATACAAATGATGACGAATCTGACCATAATAATTTGAATGAATTACTAGCTGACACACAATCTGAATTGAATTTAAAAAACCAAACCATCATACAGTTAGAGGCTAATATCTTTGCCCAGCAACAGACAATATCCTTGTTAGAAGAACGCAACCAACGTCTCCAGGAAGAAGTAACTGCTTTCAATGAAAAAGTCTCTTTAATGGACAGTGAAATTTCTCTCCTCAAAGCGACAATAGAAACACTAAATTCGACCATAAAAGACCAAAAAGAAAATTTAGAAACTGCGATGAATGACATAGATAACTACAACAGTCTTATACAAGAATTACAAATAAGGATAACCCAAAAAGAAAATCTACCAGCCATCGCGCTTGACGACAGTACATTAGAAAATATGATTGCTAATGAAGAGAAATTTCTTGCTAGCAATGAAAACATGAGAAATATCATTCACTCTCTTAAACTTTCCGTTAAAACGCGCAATGAACAAATTAACGAATTAAGAACATCAACACAAATGAACAGTGATATAACAGACGAAAATAAAACCCTAGTGGAAACGCTCGAATCTAAAACGAAAGAAGTGAATAGCTTGAATAAGCAAATAACTGAAAATATAACAAGTATCAACAAACTAATGCATGAAAAGAATGTTCTCAAAACTCTCGAACAAGAACTTACCGAAAAACTGACAACTTCTGAACATAAAACTAGTGAACTTGAACAGTTGAATAAAGAAATCTCAATTTCCGCAGAAATTCTGAAAGAAGAAAATGATAAACTTAAAGTTTCCATAGCAGAAAATGAACTTACCGAAAAAGAAATATCTCAAATTAATAATAAATTGTTGGAACAAATTGAGAACATGACAGATAAAATTGCTGCATTAGAAACAGAAATATCCGAAAAAGATGATCTGATATCTTCTCTGAAGGAAGAAGATAGAGAATCAAATGAATATTTACTAAATGCTAAAGCTGCCGTATTCAAGTCACAACTAATACTCACCACTTTGTCTGGTGACATGGAAGAAGTACCAGAAATGATTGACAATTTTGTAAATGTCTTTAACGTTTTAAGTAATAGTCTGAATACTTTAGAAACTGTTGCCAATACTGTTGTCAAAGAAAAAGAAGATACCGAAAAGAAAAACAACGATTTGAAAATAATGTTAGAAGTACTTAATTTAAAACATACTACAGAAATGTCAAATCTGAAGGAACAAATAGATATCATTAGAGCCATTGAAGATGGTAGAAGGCAGGAAATAGAAACATTAACTCAAACAATAAATCAGTTGAACAACGAGCTCGAAATAACACGAAATGAGTTACAATCGAAAAATTCAGATAATGAAAATCTAGAAGCTACTTTAGAGCAAGCGACAGAACATATAGAAACCTGCAATACAACAATAGCTAAATTACTTGAAAGGAAAAACGAACTTGAAAATCTTACGATGACGCTAGAGGAAAGAGAACGCTTGCTAGAAGATAAAATTTCAGAGTTTAGTATAATTAAGGAACAAACCAACAATTCAATCCAAGAGCGAGATGAGTTATTAAGTAGCATCTTTAAAAAAATTACTGAATTCACAACCAAATATAATATTCAAAACGATACAAGAGGCGAAGAAGATAATGATTGTAATAAAATTTACGAATACATTCTTTTAACATTAGACAAAATAGGAAATCACATCACGTTTATCATTTCGAAAAATGTTGATGAAGACGACGAACACATCAAAGTAAATGAAATATTATTGGAAGCCAAAAAAGAAATAGTTGAACTAACACAACAGAATTTAAGTCTCATAGAACAACTATCTCAGATTGAAAGCAAAAACGGTGAATTGACTATTAAATTAAGAGAAAATCAAAATTATAATAAAGAACTTAATAAAGAATTGTCAATGACTCAACGTATCGTACAAAGCCTACAGGAAGAACTGCAATTAAAGGCTGATGAACTATCAAACTTGGAAGAAAAACTTAAAGACTGGAAAGAACAATTTAAAACTAATGATTGTATAATGAAACAGCAGATAGACGAATTAATATTAGAAAACAAACAACTTAAAGCTGGCATTCCAAGTGTTCGACATAAAACTGATTTGGATTCAATAATAACTTATGAACACAAAGACTCCTATGATTTTGACTATAAAGATGTAACTAATAGTATAAAAAACTCTGATGATATCAACTCTTCTGGCGATCTAGCGTCTCCTCCTAGCTTATTAACGATATGCTGTAATAAAATAGTAGATTACATACAACCTAAGGATGTTGAATCTAATACAACAACCGTGAGTTCAAATGAATATTCAGAACAAAGTGATCAAAACAACATTGTCGAATGCAAATGTAGTGAACTTTCTATAGAACTGGAAGCAGCTCGAGAAGAAAACTATAAAATCATTGAGCTTTTAGAGAAATTGAAAACTGTGAACCATTGTTTAATTCAAGAACAAGAAGAAACACGCAAAGAAATACAGCTTCTCGCTGCACCAGCGCACGAATTGCAGAAGAAAATTGTTAACCATAAAACAAACCTCGCAATTTTAACAGCCACTACTACCGCCGAAAATAGAGTTTTAAAATCACAGGTTAAAGGACTACAACATCACCACAGCCGCTTTCACAATGTGTGTCAAAGAGACATACCTGAATTTAAGAAGCAATTACGTGAACTAATGAATTTGTTGAGAGGGGATCAGTCTATAGTCGATCAACAAAACGCCAGTTTCAAACGATACTCACTACCAGATGTACTAGACAGTAGTACTGCTCTTCCTAACTTTAAAAATGAATCTACTTTAGACGGAGATCTTTTGATGCTCGATACAAATATTACAATTACTACTGCAGCTGATAATACTTTAACTACTCAAGATCAAACTTGTTTAGATTTAACCCAGTTCTACAATGAAGCTTCTTGCCAAACGAATGAGATCAATCAAATGGAAATTTTAAATCAGGAAATTAATATGTATGAGAGATTAAATATCTTGAAAGAAGAAAATGTTAAACTACGCGAAATAATTGATAAATACGCTGAAATGGAAAAATCCATGACAGACGCACAGTTAAGCCCCATCAAGATAAGTAACGGTGACCATGAAAATATTAGTCAAGTTCCGAACAATTGTAACATTAGTGCTGTGAATGAATGTGAAAAATGTAAAAAACAAGAAGAGTTACAACATATTTACGAACAATTATGTGACGATGTCAAATTACTTTCTGAAGAATTGTTGGACATTAAATCACAAAAAGCTGAGGTCGAACAAAAATATAACAATCTGATACTCGAAACACCCTCAACTGATCTCCTCGTTAAAAAGTTAAGCAATTTAGAAAAGGATTACAATAATAAAATTCAGGAAATTACGAAACTTAACAATACACTTAGCATTAAGTCTGAACAACTAAAAATATTGCAAGATGAAAACGATTCTTTATCAACACAAGTAATGGAAAACATATCTGAAGCTGATGATTTGAACAAAGAATTACTTAGTATGAAAAAAAATAATACAGAACTATTAGAGAAATGCAGCAATTTAGAACAATCAGTTAAGGAATTCAGTGATAAACAGTTTTCAGATGTATCTGATAGCTGTTCCGAGTGCCTATCGAAAGATGATCTTATAAAGTCATTGGAACTAAGACTTACAAAAACTCATACGAAACTTAACAGAAGTCTTAGTGACTCTGATACCTCATCAAGATATAACAAGATTTGCACGCTGCAAAGTGAATTGGATGCGGGCAGAGAAGATTGTAAGGAGATTACTGAAGATGTAGTCACGATTAAAAATCATTTAGACCGCAGCAATCTTGCAATGGATTTAGATGATAGTATGGGAGAATCCAACATGTACACATTCTCAGACTATTCAATTAACAGCCCTCAGTCAAGCAAATGTTATATGCCTGACATTCCTGAGGAACACCCCTTAGATATATATAAAATAGACAGACTAGACTGTTTTAATTACTACTCGGAAAAAACAGGCGTAGATAATGAAACTATCAATCATGATATCAAAATGATCGATCTCATGAAATTATTTTACGACCACTTGATAACTAAACACGGTAACGAAGTAGAAAATTTAACAAATAAATTGAAAGATTACGATGAAGCTAAAAGCCAGTTAGAAAGTCAAATTAGCAGCTTAAAAGAAAAAAATTCTCAAGTGACTGCAGAATTGGAACAGAAAGATAACAATAATAGTGTTTTTGTGAAAGCTCTATCGCAAATTAAAAACAATATTAATGTCTTAAACCAAGAGATTATTGGGTTTACTGATGTAGACGTAACTAAACTGGTAAATATGTACAAAGACAATTTCTTTAACGTCTTAGACAATGAACTAGGTTTGTCCAGTACGAGAATTATCGAAACTCTTGTCGATAACATTGTTAACAAGCACCAAAATGATTTGACCGAGATTATGGAAAAATATTCCAAGTTACAAGCACACATGGAAAATGTCACAAAAGAATTAAGTTCTGTCAACCAAAACTTAGAGAACATGAAGAGCCAGTTGTCTGCCAAAGAAGAAGAATACAATTTACTCAAGAAACAAAAGGAGAGAATCCATGAAATAAGCAACGCAGTCACGTTAGACATAGTCAAGAGAGATAAAGAATTAACTGATACAATCACCAAAGGTTATAAAAAACTTTTTGAATTTAATGTAATTAAAAATCAAGAATATGATTTGATGTTGCCAATTAGTGCTAGTATTGAACTGTTATTTGAGCTCTGCATTGCCAAACACAAAAACGCCAGTAGCCTCGATGTAGAAAAAGAAAATCTTGCCATAGAAGTAATGAACACAAAACAAATTATAGAAGAAAAACAAAAGGAAATAGACGAACTAAAATCATGTTGTCAAAACTTACAAGAAATTAACAACGCTGTTACTGTTGATTTACTTGACAAAGATAATAAATTACAAGCCCAAAGTGCATTGTATAAAGATTTGAATGAAGTATACGAAAGCAAAGTTAAAGAAAATAAAGCGAATGTTGATCTCATAGAAAAGTTATCAGAAGAAGTTAATTTACTAAAGGGCACCATTAATGAAAAAGAGAAAACTATCTCAAAACTTGAATTGGAAATCTATGAAAATGAAAACAAAGTAAAAGAATTTACTGAATTAGTCGAAAGTGTAAAAGTAATGAAAGATGACATTGCACACCTTAAAGCAACCAATGAAGCAATAATTAAAGAAAAAGACTCTTACGCTAGTGAATTGATAAAGTCTGGTGAGACTCTTAAACAGAATAACATTGAAATGGATAAAATGACTTCAGACATTTTAGTACTGAAAGAATCTGTACGAGAGAATGGTATGGTAATAGAGAATTTGAATGTGGAAGCAAAGAATTTGTTGAAACAGAATATGGAGTTAAAGCAACAGTTAGAAGATAAATGTAGGGAATGCTATAGATTGGAGACTAATATTAAAACACATGAGAAGACCGCCGAGATACAGACCAGGATGATAATGAGGTGAGTTGATTATAATATTATAATTTATATTAAAAGTAAGAGTGTAGTTTTACATTCATTAATTAAAATGTCAAACGTGAAAGTGTGAATTAAAATTTGTGACGCGTTAGAGCTTGTTAGACCTACCCGATTACAAGATTGAAGCATTCTTATCATATTAATCCATTGATAATAAATAAATCACTTGTTTTTATATCGTAGCAACATAATTATACATAGTTGTTATGGTAACAAATTCTATTGTTTCCACATGTCATCAATTATTTGTATATACAAAATGATATATTATATACCACAGTTTATTTTTTTTATAAATCATAATATTAATTTGCGTCATGATATAAAAATGTCTCGCAATTTTCGGTAAGCGTGATCCGAAATAGCTTCATATCCGTAACCATATCCGAAACCGGTATAATATTATTCCTATAGGTATGTGCATTTGTATAAATGACTTTCAGGCTAGAAAAACAAAAGAACGAAGATGATAAGACTATCAGCGAGAAAACCAAACAAATTGAAGAGTTGAAACACACGAGCCCACTGCAGAACGATGGCAATGAAATCGAACTCTTGAGGAAGACTAAGGAAACTTTAGAGGTATGTTTAATGTTGATGACCTCATAAAATATAGTGAGGGTCCTGAATAACTACTACATCTTTCTCTCACACTGTTAACATCACAACATCTGGACTAGGCTGGCCGATGGAGACGAACATTTCTCGCGTGATGACTTTGTACATGATAGCACATAGTGAATTAGACTGGCCTGTTGGTCTAGTGGTTAGTGGCCCTGACTGCTATGCTAGAGGTTGTGGGTTCGATTCCTACCCAGGACAAATGTTTCCTGTGTCATGTGTGTGCCATGTCAATCATTTGTTCTGTGTCTGGGTGTAATTTGTCTAGAATATGTATGTAGTTAGAAATATATTAGTATGTTTATCAGTTGTCTAGTACTCATAACACAAGCTCTGCTTAGCTTGGGACTAGACGGCGTTGTGTGGTAGTTGTGTGGAATATTATATATTATAATTTACCGAAGTCGAGTAGAGTGGAGGTTGAAGGGCTGTGTTACATACGGACAGCGCTACACCGATTGTTGTGGTAAAGGTTTCAATTCTTTAAAGCCGTGTCCAGCATGTCTTGCGAATGAATTATGTGTTTTGGTTAATCTGACAGCCTATTTGATTAATTAGTCGCGTGTTAGTTCTGTGTCGATTCCCAAGACGAAAATGTTATTGTCTGCTTGAATGTAAAAAAAAACCCAAAAGTTGCCAAATAACTTGATTTCGGAATTCGGTGTTAAATACACAGACTTCAGAAACCGTGGAAGCGCGACGGACGACCTCTCGAATTCCCTTTTTTACTGTTTGTCCGGGACAGTTGTAATTTGAAATATTGAACTAACGGCAATATACCAACGCTTATAGAAAGTACAGTCCATTTATTTCCACCCCATTCTTTACATAAGTTATTTTGCAGTTTATTATTATTTTATTTTTTTTAAAGTCGGTTGTATTTTGTTTGTAAAAAGTTTTTTATTTCACACTTTTTAGTTGTAGTAAGGGGTACTACAACTAAAAAGTGTGAAATAAAAAACTTGCAGCCAAACTTAATAGATACCTTCTGCCATTCGGTTCCATCATCAAATTATCATGACAACTCTAATAATACCAAATACGGCTAGGATACATTGATTTATTACAGAATTCCGGTTTTTACCTACCTTCCGGCTTCATCATTAGAACAGTTCTATTTATCCTCTCCCCTTCTTCCTTCAGTCAGTCACTGAGTACTTGTATAAACAAAGCAAATTTGCTAGTTACGACAATATTCTGCTATGATTTTTTGAAGAGTTCCGTTCTATATCTTCGAAGTTCGTCATCAGATCAAAGCAATATTTGTATGGGACCAACTCGGGACTACAACCTTTCAACCAAAATAAAAAAATTCTAAATCGGTCCACAATTGACCGAGATATCGGTGAACTTACATAAAAAAATACATACAGTTGAACATAGAACCTCCTCCTTTTCGAAGTCGGTTATAAAATAATCATTCACTTTATCTTTTACACAACCCTGTTAATAACTGGCATAAGGTGATGTTACGTGAGAATTAAGTACAAATACCATCTTTTGTTTGTTAGGCTCGCGTGATTGAACTTGAAGAACAGTTGTCGGGTAAATCTCGTCCGTCCATGGACGCTCTCGCAGACTTGTCGCGACGAAGACGGCAGAGTCTGCACGACTCCAAGCGCTTGTTCGGCGAAGATAAACACGAGTTTGGAGGTAATCTATATTTACTAGTTTAATGAAAGCTTTGTACTTTGACTAATATTTTGTTGCGTTTTGGTAACACATTCATTATTCGTATTGCTGAGAAAGGAATTCCTAGCCGGAGTCTGTTTCCTGATTGCTACAAACTAGGGGTATTTAAGTCAAGATCAGTGAATAGGTTACTCCTAGGCAGGCATGCTCCATCGCCGGCCATACTATCACTTAACTAACGCCACCTAGTTCGCACACCTAGAACCTAGTTCTTCATAAACATCTAAATTGTAATTTCAACTCATTTGCTATAATAAACTAAGCGTTAGTTTACGCAACATTTACGCACTGGTACCTGGTATACGTCTCTTGGATAATTTATATTTTTAGCATAGGATTGGAATAAGCAATATTTATTCTATTGTCATAACGTCGGCCTAATTCGTTCATATTCTATGCTTGGCATACGGCTAATAGAACAAGTTCCAAACGTTGAAATCTGAAGACGTACATGCGTAGAAAACGCATGATGTAGGTCGCTCAAATGGAACTGAACACGACGATGATCGCCCGGTCGATGTTGGTTGCCCGGCGGCGACATGGGCAGACGACATTGTTGCCATCGTGGGTAAAACCTGGATGACACTCGCACAGAAACATGGAGATTGGCACAAGTAAAAAGAGACCTATACTCAGTAATATGTGAAGTTACTGTATTATACTTTACGGCCGTACGCTGTTCACGAAAATCAGCTATTGCAAACACGATGAGTACACAAAACAATAAGAAAAAACACAAACCGAACGGAGCATTTGGCGTCGAACATTGGCTTACTGACTCGCGAATGGTGACTCCATACGCCCTTGGCTGGAGAACATATTACTACAGAAACTTTGCCCATCACAACATCAATTCGTTTCTTTTGTGTGGCTGGATCTTTTGGATGGAGTATTTGGTCTAGCAAAATGGACACGAAAATATTTGTAAAAGAAAGAAAGAGAAATAGTTTATTATTATTTATAAAAAAAATTGTATATGAAATAGAAAGAAGGGGAAGGCTTTTTGGTTTGTCAATTTATGAACATAGTGGCGTTTTCTAAATTGTTTCAGATCATAACGGCGTCGAAGCAGTGTTTGAGGCAAGACCGAAACCCGATGACCTTTTCATGGATGTCGACGAAGATATGTCCAACAGGAGCAGTCCGATAATGAGACATAGCAAAGGGTAAATTAATAATAATAAAATCTACATACTATATTATTATATCACTAGCTTCTGCCAGCGGTTTCACACGCGAGAAAGTAGATTTCTTCATATAAACTTTAGAACCCCATTGCATCTAAAAAATCCTGTCTTAAAAATTCTCTCTTGCGTGCCTAGGACATAAAACCAAACCTTGGGCAAAGTTTTACTCTCCTAGTCCCTACTAGTAGTTTCAGCTGTTTATGCTTTTGTATACAGTATGTATACGACATATGGGCAATAAATGAAATCACATGCTGAAAGAAATCAGTCCAATAGTTTGGACAAAAAATTGAGTTTTAATTGGAAGTAAATATTGTGAAATTACAATAAAAACACCGCCCCGCACCGCGCCGCGTCCCGCCGTCTCGTCTGCATTAAAGCTGAAATGGCAACCCATTCTGGTACTCAAGGTGAGTAGGTATTGTACCTACGTATTTTAAACAGGGCGTTTGACTTTTACTGAATTTATTTGATATTTATTTTGTTTGAAAATTTAAGTTTGTTATTTTTTTTTTAATAATCAATTTAGTTATACTTCTGTGGACGAGTATTGCTCGTGATTTCATTTATTGTCCATATGTCGAATACATACTGTAAATATAGAGATATAAAGCTGAAGAGTTTAGTTGGTTGGTTGAACGCGCTAATTTCAGGAACTGCTGAATTAAAATAATTTTGGATAGCCATGAATTGAAGAAGGCTATTAAGCTATATACTATCACGCTACGACCTGTAGGAGTGAAGCAGTAACCAAAGACCAATGCTAAAACCGCGAGGATCAGCTAGTACCTACATACATAAACTCACGCTTCTTTCTATGGGTGGTGATAACATACGCTATGATAGATTATTATCTTCTTTTATTTCTTGTATATACATATAAATTACATTTTAAAATATTTTTTTATAGAAGGTAATACAAAAAAAAAAAAACATTTAAAAATATAAAAAACTAGTAGCCCACCGGCATCGGGAACAGGGTCCAAGCTACCGGTGGTCAGGGCTCCTGGGAGAGAAACCTCCGGACAATACGCGCCGTGTCCAAGAGTACTGCCTTCTGAATCAGACCCTTGATCCAACTGCCTAACGAGAGCCTCCGCAGGTGTTGGTCGAGGCTCTTGGCTATTAAGCCATTGGCCGTCACGACTATCGGCACAATGACTGCTGTGTCCACTTCCCACATGTCGACAACCTCGCGAGCCAAGTCAAGATATTTAGTTTTTTTTCCTTCTCAGCTTTCACGAGGTTCTCGTCATGAGGGACCGCTATATCTATGATAGATTATTATTAAACTATTTACTCTTCCTGAAATAATTCTTATGAAATGTTTTTTTATTGTTTCAGGCGAGACAGCTTATCTACTTCAAGGAATGATCAGGTAAATATCTTAACAAAATATTTTACAAGCCATAATTGAATACCCAAAATAATTATGAGCAATTTTTACAACGGAATTGAAATCGAAAAAAAAAAAACTGCTGATAATGTACTGTCTTACTGCTCACTTGACAGTTTTTTTAACATGTATGCTCTCCGTTCGGCTATACTCACGAGTTTTGGAATGAAGATATCCGCAGTAGAACCAAGGTCACCGACATAGCCTGAAGAATCACCAAACTTAAATGGCAGCGGGCAGGGCACATTGCTCGTAGAACGAATGGTCGATGGTGCCGAAAGGTTCTAGAGTGGCGACCGCGCACCGGAAGACGCAGCGTTGGCGCAGCCTCCCACAAGGTGGACCGATGACCTGGTGAAAGTGGCGGGAATGCGGTGGATACGACACGCACAGTGGTGCTATTCTCTAAGAAAACGCAGCGCTGCCGCAACGACAAACACCCAAAAAGGGGAACATTGAATTAACAATCCAATGTATAGGTTCCATTAGGTTGACAATCCAATGTATCCTATTTGGGTGTTCGTTGTTGAGGCAGCGCTGCGTTTTCTTAGATAATAGCAGCGCTGGACGGAGGCCTCTGTCTAACAGTGGACGTCCTTCGGCTGATGTAATATGCTTTCCATATCCATGTAATTGTTTTTTTTTTTTAATAAGGACGAAGAACAACCGTCTCGACCGAGCAGCGTGGTGGCGACGCGGCGTAGAAGGCAAAGCATTCATGACTTGCACAGAAGCGTACTGCGGCACACTCCCTCTCCTGGTAACGTTGATAAACTTCTATACAAATCTAAACTAACATTATAAGAGGGACAATATATGTCGGCATTGTTGGCGCAGTGGTTGAGAGCCTGGCTGCGGCGCTGCATGCTGAGACTTCTATTCTCACAACGGAACAAATATTTGTATACTCTACGAATGTATGTGACTTTACTTATTTGTGAATTCTCAATTCTTTATTGCGTACCATAATGTATACATAGTTGGTATGGCAATAAATAATAGTCACAATAATGGACCCTGTCGCACTGCTAAATTGGTACATACATATATTTATCAATGTTTTCTGGTTTCGTTGTTTATTTATGAGAAGTGGTTATAATTCGAGAAATAAGGAATAGGCTTGAAATATAGGCTGACTCGTAAGTCTTCAAGAACATCGGATGTTTGTTGCTTTCGTGTGATTTTGTAACATTGATATTGTTCTCTTTATCTAACAATAATACTGTTGACGTAATCACCGATCAGCAGGGCTATTGGCTAACTTTTTCACAACAGTTGACAACTGGCATTTGATGTACACTAAACTTTGTTGTCAACTCACAATTTCATAACTTTGGTATTACGTATGACATCAAGTGGCTAACAAACTGCGGTGGATAAGTGATGGGTAACAAAAATTATCGGTGCATATTGTCCCGGCTCTAGTTTTTATCGACTATTGTACAGCTAAGTTAAATATCGCATCTTCAGCTTAAAGCTCACAATCACAATTTTAAAAGTATAGATACAATAACATCTGTCAAAACGTGTCACGGTGGATATCAAAGGCATCGGTAGATAATGACGTCATATCAGTTGGTCACTAAAGATAGGCAATACGAAATTAGCTGTTTGACAGTTATACGATGTACATTCTAGCAAGTGATCTTCACTTGAGCTGTCAACAGAGTTACGCAATAGCCCCGCAGACCCCCGTCCCCCATGTCATCAAAAATAAGCAAAGCAAAGACTCCCCCAACCCCCTGTAGTGCTTACGTAATTCTTGAATGGCCTCATATTTATTAGCATGACCCCAAGTCGAACTTTCGCCAAAAAACAACGACATATTCAAAAAACAAGTCAAATGATGCGATTTAATACTAATATTTCACAGCAGTTTACGCGAACTTACTATAGTTGAAACATCTATATGTCTAAAAGAAAGTCGTGTTAGATACACTTTTTATAACTCAAGAACGGCTGAACCGATTTGGCTGAAAATTGATGGAAAGGTAGCTTAGAACCAGGAGAAGGACAATTTTTTAATCAGTTAAATAAATAAAAAATTTGCTCATTTATTGGTAGGTATATGATAGAGTAGGGTAGGGTAGGGCGGGAGCGAAGTCGCGGGCAAAAGCTAGTGGTCAATAAATGTTGTTTTTCTTTTTCAGATTTATCGAACAGAATACACGATGAATTCAACCATTCAAAACCTTCTGACACTTCTGGTGATGCCGTCAGGTTCGTAATAGAACATTTTAGTACTTACAAACATGAAAACAAATATCAACTTTGTGGTTGTTGAAATAACGCCTAACATGTATAAAGTTAAATTAACAAAGACCAACAAATAATTTAGTTTTTTTTTTTTTATCTAAAACTTTTGTATAAAATTATTTCGATTGTAGCAGTGAGGTGTCTCATCTAAGAGAGCGGTTAGCCTCCTGCCAGCAAGAGTTAGAAGATCTAAAAGAGAAGTACAGAGAATTGGATGAAGAGTGTGAAACGTGTGCTGAATACCTGCGTGAGCGAGACGAACAGTGCGCGCGCCTCAAGAAGGAGAAGACAGCACTGCAGGTATATCTATACATCTATTTAGGTATATCTATATAAATGAAATTAAAGTGTCCATTTGTAATATCAAAATAATATTTTTACTAAATGCCATTAAAGTACATTTTTGCCTTTCTATCGGTCGGTCCTTTGTTTGTTTTGGATAATCTACTGGACCAATTTTGATGTAACTTTCACTGGTATATATATAGCTATAGTTATAAGGAATAACTTAGGCTACTTTTGTTTTAGAAAAAGTAACCCTGGGATCAGAGAAAAAAAAAGAAATTCTTGAAATTGTGACCAAATCGCGATGTGCTCTTTTACGAGTCTAACGCGGATGAAGTTGCGAGCACCAACTAGTTCATACTAAATTTTAAAATGTATTTTGTTACAGGCAACAGTGTCAGATCTCAAAGAGAAACTACAGTCGTGCAATCCCAATCAAAGTCAGCAGATCGCATCGAAGCCGAGCGTAGCTCACGTTGGCGTTAACACTGACGAAGGTAAGAAAATATTTATTTATTTATTTTACAATTTATTTACACACATTAAAAAAGAAAAAGACAACACATAATAGATAATAGTACAAAGGTACTGCTTATTTCCAAAGAAATTTCTTCCAGCAGACCTATGAAAGGAGAAATTATAAGAAATGCAGACAATAGTGCGTAGGAAACAAGAGAAGAAGAAAGTGTGAAATCTTAATCTAAACTATCAAATAATACTTAATATGTAATTAAATATAAAATGAAATACTTATACTTTTCTAAATATTTTTTTAAATTAAGTGACCAAAATGACGAGTTGCGAGTTCCTATAACTAACGTAAACAATGACCACTTAAGAATAATAGGAACTTCTACCATACAATTTAAACTAGAGTTGTCGCAACTCGTGCAACTTTTATTGATCTTAATCCCAGTGTCAAACTGAATGAATGTAAACATGATTGTGATGTTCACATATTGAGTGTTTGTTAAACAAGTAGACCAAGGAATTGTGATAGTCGGAGATATTAAAAAAGCTTATGCTTATTAACTGTGGGATTTATTCCTCTAAAATATACTCTTTTACTGACGTCTTAATCTTTTCTGACCATATTCTTTAATATTTTTTTAAAACTAGATTTTTTATGATATAACTCAAAGAGGTACGGATGAAAAAGGTTATACAGTACTTAGCAAGCTAAACTCTAACACTAAAAAAGGCACCCAAGTATTCGCTTTAACCCAAGTTCCTTATACCAAACGCATAAAACAAGGTATTTTGAACCTACTGCTTATGATCTTAAGGTGTTCAATTGACATTTCGTCTTTTATGAACCTAAGCGGTACCTTGCGACATTTAAGGGGTTGATAGAACTTGTGGCTTCTATCATGACTGTCTAAATTGTATCAATTTTAAACACTTACTTTAAAATTATTTTTTTATCAGATTGGACCAACCTACATTCAGTAGTGGTAGACCGTATGTCGTTCGACGCCGAAGTGGAAAAGAACAAGAGACTCACCAAGACCATCGAAGAGTTGCGCTTCAAGAAGCAAGACTTGAAGAACACCCTTGCTAAGATGCAGAAGGCTTTGGAGAAGAATAGTAGTCGCAGGTATTTATGGCTTAAGCATCAAGGCACGTCGAGATAGAGTCGTGACCCCACATATTTTTATCGAATCAAAATAAAAAGGAAGTTCGCATTCGAACTTCCAATTTTCGAATGCGATTGCCTTTTTTACTTGAATATAATTCGGTATAATCTTGTATTCGTAATAGGTACGAATTTTTGAAAATTGCTAGATTTTTGAGTAAAGTGCAAGCCAGTGGTCCATGAGTTGGCCTAGTGCAATACGGAGATTGAGTGGAATAAGAGGCCTGCTTGTACTGGTTTGGTTTCGTCTGTACCGTTGGAGAATTCGAGAAAAACATAATTGCCGAGCACACATTCTCTGTATGTTAGTTTCGTCTAAATATAAGGGATCTGTGAACGCACAATTCTATAGTCTTATAACTAGACCAAGTTATTAATTTCGTAGACATTATTCACCACATGTTTGTATAAACTTGTAAATAGGGAACTAGATGCAGCGAGGCAAGAACTTCAAGCGTGTAAGCAAGAGCTCGTACAACTGAGAGTGAAGTACAAGGAGTTGGACGAAGAGTGCGACACTTGCGCTCAGTACTTGCGAGAGAAGGAAGAACAGTGTCGGAGGCTTAAGGAGGCTAAGACTGCGCTAGAGGTACGTAGTATTTATCAAACTGGTATAATAATATCACGCTTTTATACCAGTGATCCAGTAAGTTCTAGCTATGGCCAGATAAAAAGTAGCTATAGGATAAGTGGTCTATTCGCATTAAGAAAATAGTGAATCATCAGTGTTACTGCAAAGTGAAAGCGTGTCCATTAGGAATAAAAATTAAACCATTATAAAATTGAAATATATACAGTATTTTCAAGTAATTATTTTAGAATTTATTTAGAATCGCCAAAATCGCCGAGTGACATTGATGACGTCACTATTTTCTTAACGTAAATAGGCTCAGTGGAAAATCTAAAAAACCCAAAAAAGCAGTCGAGCCTGCAGATAATATACCAATGGCACTGTACATGTTTGTTCCTTTATAAATGAAATATGCATATCGGTCTTAGTAAAACAGCATTTCCAGAAAAGTAAAATTTGAATTTTAAGTAAAATTAAATTAAAGTATTTGTTTGTAGTATAGTTATAGTAAAAATTTTCAAATTGAAATTTGATAAAGTGCAATTTCTACTACTGAACAACGTTGGGGTAGCTGAATTTCGGATCGACCGTGATGAGGTCGGCCACTTTATACCAAACAATATTTTACAAATTTACGACAAGCAAACTTTAACAGAGGATAACATACGTAATAATGTCTTAACAGTTGTGAACGTGTCGGATAAATACTCAATTAATACTTCCCATTCAGAGTCAACTGCAAGAGTTCCAAGGCGAACATAATACGAAGTCGCAGTCGACGCGCAAGAAGCGACAGAGTCTGCACGACCAGAACCGTCCCGCCGCCGTCGACGTCAAGGACGCCTTTACCGAGACTGGCGACGGTAAACTAATTACTTAATTCATATTTACTTTCAACCTTACTGTTAATATTCAAGTGAAGAGGTCGGCCGGGAACAACTTTGATTCTACGTGTGAACGAGATGAGAGTTACAAGTATATAGAGCGTGAACTTTTATATAAATATTTATAACTAACGCAGCATCATACGTTTCGGCGCGAATGCGGTTGCGAAGCGATCCGATCCGAATCGATGCGGTCTCGATAATTTAACGCCACGCGGTGGCTCTATCCTACATGTACATCTCTAAGTCGCTGTTTCAATTTATCTATAAATGGTTTATTTGTACAGAAAAACAACAACACGGGACATAGCATAGAGAAACAGTAGGTTGTAAAGATCAGTCAAAATTGTTGTCGAATTCCCGAGCTCCTAAACTAGGTACGCAGACCTGTATCTTAGGAGTCGGAGATTTAGCGGCTTCTTTTTATATGATATGACCGTGTCATTTTTGGTAGCTTAATATCTAGTTAACACAGCAAGAGAATGGATATGTGAAGAGAATGAACGTGTTTATGTGTGGGCATTAATTAAGTTTTTATCAATTTATGAGTCAATTTTCAATATTTTTCTGTTTCGTCATAGGTTATGAGTAACAGCCAATCAATTAATTTATTATTAATTTCGTGAGAGTTGAGTCTATTTAACGGAATATTCTTATTTATTTTATTATATATGCGTGAACTTTGGGTCAGAAATTGTCGGCTAGCAAATGCGTATCGACAGGGGATGGTGTCGCATATAGGAAAACCTTGACGCCTATGAAGAGCTTTTTTGTCTAAAGGAAGGCTGGAGTGTCTTCGCAGGACAGAACGAAGGATATATAGTTTCCTAACTGTGAGAACTTTAGCCTCAGAATATAATTGGTCTTGGTTTAGAAAGCATCACCTTAAAAACCGCTCGTTGAGCACGTTCAACAGGGATCATTGTGGTTTTATAAGTTCCGCCCCACACAGGGATGCAGTATGTAATTATAGACTGGCATAAGCTGAGGTACACAGGTCAGATTTACATCTATAATCACACACAAATACCTAATATGGGGTACCATGCCAATAGTGAGACAGTTACAATGTAATGATTGATAAGGGTGACATGTGTGCGCTTTGATCGTATTAGACAAAGGCGGCGGGGTTACTGATTGACGGCGGCAGAATCTAATCAGTTTCGTCTTATCTAAATTCAGCGTCAGTAGGTTACTAGACAGCCATTTTACGACTAACCGTAGTGAGTATTCTGCTCTATCTCTGACTTGAGACCAGTTTTTGTTATACACTAGGAGTACAGTGTCATCTGCATAAGAGAAGTGTCGGTCCTAATATACTACCTTGTGGGATGCCAAATATGAGTTTCTCAAATGAGCTGGTGACAGAATCAACGAGAACACATTGTGTTCTATCACAGAGATAGTCTGTAAATAATTTTAGATCTATAGAAGTCACCGCACCGCGATAATATCAAACCAACTAAATGCGTCCGCTTCGCACCCATATGCGTTTAGTCACGTAAGCCACCGCAATAGAGTAGATCATATTTTAAAAAAGCATAGTTTTACGCGGGTGTAGCCACTAGCATAAGCTAGTAATCAATATATTTAAAAATGATAATTGTTAAACATTCACAGATTTACTAAGCTACCAAGTGGAGCGGGATGGAAGTGTTCGTCTCGTATCAGGTGATAAGCAAGCGAAAGAAATGAAGCATTTGAAATTGGTAAGTAGTACTTTCGTACTTAAATTTTACCTATTGAATAAAAAACGAGATCATCGTTCTACGAAATTGAATATTTTTTTCCTTGCATATTATAATTAAAAAAAAACCCTACCGCGTTTCACTATCTATCCGCGATAAACTCAAACACTATTGAACGGATTTTCTTGCGATTTTCACCAAGAGACAGTGATTCCAAATGAAAGTTAAGGTATTTAATACACGCATATTATAATAGAGAAATACCAAGAATTTCAATAATTTGTAACACCCGTGTGAAGCTGGGGTGGGTCACTAGTTTAAATAAAAATCGGAGACTTATATTCATACGTAAACTCACTTCCTTTTTACCATGGGATAAACCCTTGGGAAAAATGAAACTTGCATAACAGTTTCTGCCTGTAGCGACATCAATGTCGTCTTACACGTTAGACAGTCCGAGATCAACTATCGGGCAGTTGCCTGAACTAGACACAACAGCCGTCTGTTCGGAGGATCCTCATTTTTCAACGGGAGATTTACGCCACTCTGTTCCGTACCTCTAAACTGGCGCATGAATTGCTCTCAAAGTAATTAAAGTTAGTTTAACAAATCTAATTAAGATTATATAATACTAACAATTAGGTTATCGAGAAGCTGTCGCAACAGAAGTCATTCTTGGAACAGCAGCTGGTGAACGTGTCGGCCATGCAACCGCCGCATCCCATCTACGTCGCGACCGGCAGCGCTATTGTACAGGTACGAAATAAGTCACCTACACATAATTGTAATAACTGAAAACGTTCAAACATGAAATCGCAAGAAAGAATAATTAACCTTATCTACTGCTGGGACTAAAGCCTCCCTAGGAGAGGGAATGAGGACATGCCGATTCCTCACAATGTTTTTCTTCACCGTGTTGCGAGTAGTGATGAAATCGCATAAAGTAAAACGCCTGCTGTAGTTTGCGCCCACGACGTACATCATTAAGTCGGAGCCATTACGATAGGGCTACCACTGATACCGCAAAATCGATGCAATATAAATTGACGGTACGGTTAGCATAGTGACTGAACGATCGGCTACGGTGCTACATGATGCTACATAAAGGTGACTGGTAGAAAATGTCGCATTAAGTCCGCCTCTGTACTTTTGTATGCTTAAAGCATTTAATCTAAATATAAAAGAAAGTCGTGTTAGTTACACTATTTATAACTTAAGAACGACTGACCCGATTTGACTGAAAAATGGAGAGAAGGTAGCTTAGAACCAGGAGAAGGAAGGACAGGCTAATTTTTATCCAGTTAAATAAAATAAAAAACCAAAACCTGCTCATTTATTGGTATAGGGTAGAGAGGGTAGAGTAGAGTAGGGTAGAGTAGGAATTATTAGGGTAGAGCGGGAGCGAAGCCGCGGGCAAAAGCTAGTAAATAAATAAATGTCGTAGATTCGATTCCCGAAACAATTATTTGTATGGCCACATAGATGGTGGTTCTGGGTCTGGGTGTCATGTGAATTTGTTAAGAGTTTTCATACATTAACGTTTGCATATCATGACAAAATGTAGGCTTCTGCTTATTTTTTTCAGGGTTGTTATTATTGAGTTTTACGAAATATTGAATCTGTCCTTAGTGTAAAAAATATTTTTATTTATCCCGTTTTCAGAATCAACAACTAACCGACGTAATGAAAGAAAATCAAAAACTAAAGAAGATAAACGCAAAACTGGTCAACATTTGCAAGAAAAGGGGCAAAGACTCGAACAGAGAAAACGAAGACCCAGCCGAACGAGGCTGAGCGTTATTTAAGTATTTTTTTAATTATTTCGAAGAAGTAGGTAATTTTCTTTTGACCAATGCACAAATGAGACGGGTATGACATAATAATGTTACTAAGCTGGGCTTTTTTTGCGTAATAAATACTCAAGATATTGTAGTATTTTAGCTGTGTGGAAATTATTATAGTATATTTTTTTTGCATGTTTATTCAAGTGTTATCTGTGTAAATAGGTCCAGAAGCTTTACTTGTTTTTGAACCTCCATTTTATTATGTAAATATAATTTTAAACGGAAATACTAATTACGACTAAAAACCTATCTTTCTGTATTTACAATAATTTCTAGATTAAATTGCAGTAAAAGCATCAATAAAAAGTGTTCAGAACTATATGGCCTAGTGAGTTTTTAGGTTGTTTCTAATAAATTCGTTGTAAGAACAAAATCAATAAAGCTGTTGTATCGCCTAAATTAAGACTGAATGTTGCAACGACATTCCAAAAGCATTTAAACGGGACTGCGCGAGAGTTGCCTACCAGTTTTTTTTTTTTTTATCATTTGCTATTTGTATTCGAATTATAGAATCGCCCGATTTGTTCTTTATTTTTTCAATTATATTTTATCAAGAAATATCATTTTAAAGCGACTTAAGACTTTGAGTCGATGTTAGGATACACGGCTACTGCGCTGAGTTGACCAAGGGAATGATCAAAATGTGTCTGATTCTAAAGCGAATGTTGTGAGAATGGTGCCATTGTAGATAGTAATTAGTGAATCCTAATTATTTTCATAGATTTGTTGAATGTGGTACAATATAGTATTATTAGGGTGTACTTAAAATGTGTGTGCCTAAAAGTATTTAGTGATATTAGTTTGAGAATGCAGATAATATTTATTATAACGTTTGTATCCGACTGTAAATAATTTAGTTATTATACTCGTGTTATACTAATAGATTAGCGGGAACGTATTTAACTTACTTTCCCATATATCTTGCGTCTCATTAGTGATGGCGCAATTTGCTCTCTAAGTAGCAGTTTTTTATGTCCCGCCTATCGCACAAATAACTAACTTTGATTGTAAGTGATTCGTCCATTAATAAAATTATTATAATGCACATTTACTCAAAGAGAATTTCTATTAACTATATTGAACTACTGATATTCTTTGGACGAATATTATTTTATTGCAATTTAATTACTTAACTGTTAATCTTCTAGTTTCTGATGTTGATGGTACCAATACAAAATAAATGTTTGATTTATTATAACTTGTTTTTATTTAAACAATCATAAATAGTATGGGTATTTCTAACCTAACATCTACCACCACCATCAAACATAAAACTCCTCCTCTCTCACTCTTCTCCTCTTGAAATCACTGACGGCTACAAATGCTATTAATGATTAAAAAAGCTGTTTAGGAGAGGTACCACATGAAATCCCTGCATACCGACCTTGAAACCTGTTACCAATAAGTTCAGAAATATTTGAGAAACTATGAATAACCTGACTGCAGCATAAAGCTAAAAAGACCAGCTCATCTTCAGACAGCAACACAGCTCTGCCCTGATCTAACCAGAGTAGGGCAGAGTCCAACCAGTGAGTTTCTAAGAATGGTTAGTAGTAGTTACCCAACTAACTCTAAGGGCCAACGCTGCGTAAAGCGGGCGCACGCGCGGGCACGGGTCGCGTGACTATGCCCAAGTGTCATTAGCGGCGCTCCCCGTAGCGGAAACCGGATTATTATAATTACATAGTGGCAGAGGCGCGGAGCGAGCCCGGACGGAGCGCTTTTGTAGAGGCCGCGTGCTCCCGCTCGGACTCCGAGCAGCCAGCAGGGTGGGTTGCTGGTGTAAGCGGCCATAAGTGACATTGACAGTTGAACTTATTTACCATTATTGAATCTCCTATCATAGAGATAGAATATTTCAAATGGAAGAAGACGAGTCCACACGAACTTTACACTCCTTAGCTGGAGTGCCGCAGGGATCCTTTTTGGGTCTCTTGTTATACACCTCTGGTCTACAACAGGGTGATATGTAACAGTAGTTGCTGCAGCAATAACAACGAATCTGTGTGGTATCTGCATATGTATGCGTATGACAGCTATTCGTGCATGTAGTAGTTTTCTTACCGAAGCTTCCACAAGCGAAAAGGAATGAAAGAAAGCTAAAATACAGAGAACTTCACTCTTAATCGCAAAGAACTCCTGAGTTATCCCTAGACAAAATGCTTATACGCAAACGTATGTATCTGGATAAACGAACTACAGGGTTCAGCTTGTTTCCAGCATAAGCATCGTACAGGTTCAAAATTATTTCCTAACTCCTTAGATTAAATCAAAACAGCGGAAGATCGGTGACTCGCCTTTAACACGATTTCACCCAGTCGCAATCGGCGAGTGACATAAACGAAGGTGTTACGCAAAAAAAATTTTTTTTTTTGTTTTAAGCGGGATAAAGGTTATCAACATGCCTTCGTGTGCTTTTATGCGTTGTACAAATCATTCAAATAGAAAAAAACAATTCACATAAAATCTCATTTCACCCGTAAGTACATGAAAACTTAAAATTTCTTATATTTTTAATTTCACTTATTGTTTTGGTCGCCATTTTATGAAGCAAGATAGAGCTCACGTCATTCATAATCGTAAACATTCGGTGGCTAACGCAAATCGCTCGCACGACAGTCGACGTGTCTTTTCTCTGTCCTGTGTCAGTTTCGAGTCCAGGTTTTCTGATTGCGATGTAAGCGCGTAACATATTTTACCTTATATATATTGATATATAAGGTAAAATAAACACTTAGGCATTGGCCTAAGTGCCTATTTACGGAGACGCGGTGCGTTGGGCGGTCCGTCGTATTGCCATATGTTTGTGTTTGCGCCAGCAATAACGCGGCCCGCTGCTGCAATGTACGACGAACACGAAACACGGCCTAACTCACTTAAAGGAGGTCGAGTAATTCTTGAGGGAACAAGCGAGCATTTGAATATAAAGGCGACCAGAACCAGCTCTAAATACAAAGCACGACTTGTGATCCACCCAACCAACTAGTTGGTTGAGGTTGATCACACGGTGCGTTGGGCGGTCCGTCGTATTGCCATATGTTTGTGTTTGCGCCAGCAATAACGGGGCCCGCTGCTGCAATGTACGACGAACACGAAACACGGCCTAACTCACTTAATCTGTCCTAGCTCAGAGGACACCGGTGTCCTCTCACATCCACGCCACTATAGGCCTTAATTCCGATGTTTAGAGTCTACTTTTGTATGAACAAGTTGGGTAGTTGTGGATCGAAGTGTTAAAGGAGGTCGAGTAATTCTTGAGGGAACAAGCGAGCATTTGAATATAAAGGCGACCAGAACCAGCTCTAAATACAAAGCACGACTTGTGATCCACCCAACCAACTAGTTGGTTGAGGTTGATCACACGGTGCGTTGGGCGGTCCGTCGTATTGCCATATGTTTGTGTTTGCGCCAGCAATAACGGGGCCCGCTGCTGCAATGTACGACGAACACGAAACACGGCCTAACTCACTTAAAGGAGGTCGAGTAATTCTTGAGGGAACAAGCGAGCATTTGAATATAAAGGCGACCAGAACCAGCTCTAAATACAAAGCACGACTTGTGATCCACCCAACCAACTAGTTGGTTGAGGTTGATCACAATTGGTGCTTTGTAGCGCAAATCAAATTTCTACAATAATCAAGAAAATGGAAAAAAGACAAAATGTAGAGATTCCCCCAAGAGCGAATTTACTCTAAAAGCTCTCAATTTGGTTCATATGCTCATAGTCTAACAATAACAATGGCCACCTACTGGTCCAAAACTAGTTTATCATCGATTCAAAAAGAAGAAGATTAGTTTAACAATGTGATAACGAATAAAATAAAAGAGATTAAAAGATATTATCATTTCGTACGGTTAAAAGCATAATTTGAGGATATAAATTAAAACAGTACATAGTAAAAACAATTTTATTTGATAAAAAGTTTATTTTACAGTTTCAAGTGTTACACATACAAAAATAACACACCAAATATATTGGACAGGCTTTGCCCGGTAAAGAGCTACGATAGACAGAGTTAAAATGCAAAATACACTGAGATTCGACTAAAGTCGATAAATTACAAGTAGAACATAAGAATAAAATTACACGGTAGTTTCATTATCACTATTCAATTTATCACTTTTCAAGGAATCACTGTTTAACGTATCACTCTCAGAATTAATACTAGTTTTCTCCTTCATAAGGAGTTCTATTTTCGACGGGAGTTCCTTTAGTAACTCTTCAGTCTTTTCTGACGTTGCTTGTGACTTAGATTGAGCTTTCTTCTGTACATGGTCAGCAAACGTAGTCCTTCCGGCGATCTTAGCGATCTCTGCAGCGAGACTGAGGTGGTCTTGTTTGTGGGACTTTGCAAGCTCTTGTGCGGCTTGAGACAGATTACCCATGGCGATGTGACTGTAACAGAAATTATAGAGTATATCTCAGGGAGTGGACGAACGTTACCAATTACTGAGGAAGTGCGGATACAACCGCCAGTTTTTAAACTCAAGAACAGTTTTCTATCATACTATTTCAGAGTAACCTTCGGAAGAGACAGACCCGGAGAGTTCCGGCACGGAAACCTCAGCTGTCCGTCCGTCTGTATTTCAGAAGGGGGTTGGTTCCATAAACTTTAATAGGTAAAGGGCTAAAATTTTCTTTCTCCTTATTTCAAAAGTCTATCAGCTAAGTTTAATACGGTAAGAACGTGGACACATGCCTACGACACGACGGTGCACCGTGGTGGCATACGGCGAACCGCTCAGTAAAAGGCCAGCAAATCTAAGAAATACCGTTGACGTTACAGTATTTTGAAGCCGAAATAACTTTGTATAGGCGTAACTCACATTAGGAGCACAATAATACGTCTTTCACGGTCCATATTGAGACGAAAACGTGCCGTTGCATGGTGGCGGTGCCGTGCCGTAAACATGTCTCAACGCCTTAAGGGGTAAGATTATAAATATAATGTAAAAAAACAGAATGTTGTATATCCCAATAAATTCCCCATATTGTTTCAGTCTTTAAAATAATTCTAAAAAAGATCCCATAAACCAACTTACAGCACAGAAGCAACGGCCATTTGACCACTCAAAGAGAGTTCAGTAGCCCACTTTTTCATAATTTCTTCAGCCACACTATCCATGTATCTGCGAACATTAATTTATGTAGTATTTAAAATTGAAATCTAAAATTGACATACTTATTTTAATTCGATAAACTGTATTTCATTATTTGATCATTTTAATTATAATCTCAATTAATTGTCAATTTATTTTCAACTCAAGAATATTTGAAGGTTCAATATCCACAATAGCACGACAATTTTAACGTAATTATTTTTTTTTATATTTACCTTAATCGACATAGAATGTAGGCTTCCTTGAACAATTTCCCTTCGCACAGTGCGGCGACAGCACCCACCACGTCGTGCATGCTGAGACAGATGGCGGCCTTGCGGTACCTCGGACCACCGTAATGTCTGTTTTCTATACAAGGCAAAAATATAGAATTAATTTGGTACTACAAACTGATCTACAGTAACATAAATTATCAGAAGAGTTTTTATTTGTATAAACAAGCTAATTTCTTTAAAACTACCCACCAGATTGGGTTTTTTTCTGTACAGCTTAGCCAAAATCACAACGTTATACATAGTATGGGCTAAAGATCTGGGAGACAGCTAGTACTATAATAGAACAACAATAGACTTGAGTGGAACCGTCGGGAGGAATCGCCCTAAAAGGTCATGCTCAGATTTTATTGGTGATGTCCTTTAGAAAGGCCAGGTGCGTATTTCTCACAACCGACGTGCGCATATGAACACTAAACCTGCTGTTACTCGACCCTGTCTCACTCCAACACCGGACCATGATGGTTTTAATACGTTATATTATAGTAAGCCTAATCGTAGTTATAGCAATGACACCCGCGTACTTCGGAAGGGAAGTAAATCCGTTGGTTTTGCACCTAATCTCTCCCGGTCGTTCCGGATTGTGGTCTTATCAGAATATGAAAATAAAAAAACAAAGTGCACCTGTGTTTGCGCACACGTGCACACATCAAGAAACAGTGCAGATGCACACGGATGTATTTAAGCACACGTTTGTCTACTACAATAAATCGCTTGCGTATTTGACCTGCATTGAGACTGGCCACCATGACGGAAATTCGGTCGGTAGGATTTATTTATTACAGCCCAAAACAATTGAACACAAACAAAGCAAAAGGAGTAATGTATAAGCAACATAGCAGGTGGGGTTTTTGAGTTTCTGCCTGATAAATGTACACAGATGAAAAATATTTTCCTTACCATAAAGTTTATATTCTTCTCCTCTAGCCACCAGCCGATCTATTTGTGCTAAATATAGTTGAGTTGCGTCTTTCCAATACCTGTATGCAAACAAGTAAACCTTGAATATATAGCTATCTAATTAGTTAAAATATATTATTGTCTCACATCCTATTCAACTATTTATCGTAAGTACTCGTGAGAAAACAAATAAGCCGATGCGGAGAAGTGTAGCGGACTATGCTGAGTGAGGATGCAAGGACTGACCACATATTTCCAAGTCAGTCCCTTAAGTATTCTGACAGGGACGGAAAAAGAGATGCTTACAAACATTTTGAATTTACCGCTTTATGGTGGTTAAATTTGAACTTACTTGAAAGAGACACATGGTGCCATACTAAGCAAGAATGGGCACAGCATATCGCGTTCACTCGCAAACTGTATCATAGTGTCAATGTGGCCGCGGAATATTAACAGCATTATGCAAGCCTCCGGGTGGTGATAGACATTCATATGACTGTGCACTGAAAAAAAAAACGAATTAAAAATCTTTGGAACACGAACTAACAGACAACTTCTAAGCGAATTTCAAGCATAAGACACGTTGATTACCGACTCAACTTGTTCGTATGATAAGAAATAAAATGTGTTTGTATACCCGTACATTCACGTAGAAAGCTGGTAAAAAAAACATTCGGAATTTGTAGCGCGGTCCGGCGCTTGTAAGATCTGACAAAAAAATCTATACTGGGTTAGATTATTTATAAAACAATACTCACTTTCCATATCCAAAAATTCGTTGACCTCCCTGATGCTTCCAAAAACTTTGAGAAAATCTAAGTCGATTTCTTTTTCAACCTTCTCAGGTTCAGTATTTTGTGCATTTTCTTCGATGTCAGCTTTAGTATCTTTAGTTTTTTGTGCGTTAGTATTTTTTGTGACTTCTTTATCCGTAGGACTAGTCGGAGTATCTGTCTGTTCATTAACAGCAATGCTGTCTCCTTTCTCATCAACTTTATCAAGTTTCTCTACGATTACATTCTGTGTTCCATCTCCTTTCTCTCCTGCACATTCAGTCTTCTGTAAATACATTTGCAGCATCTTTCTCGGTGCTTGCAACTTGCACGGATCATTAATTTGTTTAAACATTATAGGCAGCATGAACTTTTTGGGTGGTTTAGAAGTTTTGTTAGATAGCTCGAGTGTTACGGCGAGGTTGTCGTGTTCGTCGGCCGACGACGTGGCCTCGGGCGCTTCGTGTGTTCCGCCCTTCTTAACTCCCTTCCTATTTTTACGTGGTTTCTTTTTCGCTATATTGTATCCAGAATCTGTTGGCAGATAATGTCGGTATATTATTTATCGATAATCACAATTCTCTGGTATGGAAATGTTAAATTATTTTCATGATTTCATAAATTTGTCATTAATTGAATAGGTAAGTTGCAGTCTATCGAAGTTTAAAAGACATGAGAACAGCATTAGTGTTACATGGTTATCAATATTATAGCAATGAATAACTCTTTAAAAAAACTGGACAAGAACTAATCGGACTCGCACACTGACAGTTCCGTACAAAGTAACTTATAATAATTGTTCAATTCCCGAATCAAGGACGGATCGGACGAACATTCGATCTCGGAAGAATTTTTCGAACAGATTTTTTTTTTTTTTTTGTGACTTAGCTACAAATTTTCAATTTTCAGATTTATTCCTATACTTGTGCTATAAGAGCTTGCTTAATGCCAAATTTCAGGGTTCTAGGTCAACGGGAAATACCCTATGAATTTTTATTCTCTTGAGAGTGTCAAAATATACCTTTTTTTTGCGACATAAACGGCCGTAAGTATCTTTTTTACTTTTAACTTAGAAGTTTGATTTTTTCTGTTTCAAGGGATCGCAGACGTGAGTATATGGTTTTAAATTCAACTTACCATAACCATACCTCCACGCGCTCTCGAGATAAAGGGTCTTGACAGAAAGACAGACAACAGACACACATAGACAGACGGATAAAAAGTGATCCTAATGAGGATTCTGGTTTTTTTCCCTAAAAAAAAATGACGCTATTTTCGACGGTACTGCCTTGTTATTATTTCAAAGCTCAAAATTCAATCTTCAGATTCATAGTCGTCAAAATTTATAGCCGTTTTTTGATGCACGGCGGTGTCACACACACTATCTGCTGAACTGAAGACATTGATCGCCTAATCTCTTTCCGGTCGTATCTGATAGCCGTTCATCGGACTATGAGTGTAAAGAAACAGTCAGTACCGGTGTTTCCATAGTCGAAATTCGGTAGAAATTTAATTTAAGGTCTTCACTCATTTCAATTTGCATAGGAGGAACTGCAACTGCAACAACCATACTCAACACACGCCGAGCCACAGGACGGCGTGCCCGCCGAATGCCGACATACATACCGGTGAAGTCTTCAGCCTTATGTTGGTAGATGTCCCACAGGCGCAGACAGAACTCGCCGCCGCCCGACAGCACGTGGTGCGGCAGCTGCGGCGCCGCCACCCAGCACACGCCCAGCGACAGGATGGCGTGCCCACCGAATATCGAGATACAACTGCCACTCGATATATCCCATACCTGTTACCCACAACATTTTATTTTAGTTTGACAAACATTAAATAATGATTTGGGGAGAAGTCAAGAATCAAGCAACCCACTCAACTTATTTCTCCGAAATTTTAGGGTCGGGTTTTAGTCTAATTGGATGCAGGTGAGTACCAGTATTTTACAAGGAGTGACTGCTGATCTGATCTCCGTAACCTTGTAACTGGCTGACACGACACCGACCAAGACTGATGTTAGGTTTTCTGAAACACTTAGCTTTAGGGCCCGATAGGAGTTGGACGTCTTAGGAGTAGCAAGTTACGCTAGCTAGTGGTGGGTCGTTGTAGAATTTTTGACCGACGAAACGCAAACGGTCTTGTAACGACGGAAACAGTTATTAAAAACGGCCTTCGACGCGACTGCTTTTATAATGAAACTATCGTTCAGTGAAGCAGTTGCAGAAAACGTTCGTTGTCGCAACTAGTTTTAGGACGGATTTGAGTAGCAATAAAATTTTGCAAAAACCGGTTTTAAAACAATAACGCCACGATTGTGATACTCGTAGTTTCTCAACCTCATTTCCGTAGCACTAAGAAAACAATTCGTATAAATTAATTCGAAGACTGATTTCTGCAACGAAGACTCGCAGAATGCAGTAAGGGTCGCAGGACGGAGTAACGCTTTGACCATCGCGTGAGTGTGATAGTTGAATCTGTGGATTCTTGACCATATTTCCTTAGAAGTAAGATAACAATTCACATACAGTAATTCGAAGACTCCATAGAGCTTCCGAAAGAGTAGGACTTAAAATGAACATGGACAAAACCAAAGTCATGGTAAACAGCCAGCCAGCTCGAAGTTGTGGAAGACTACGTTTACCTGGGACAGGCGGTCCAGTTGGGTAGGTCTAACTTCGAGAAAGAGATCAATCGTCGAAACTGACTCGGCTGGGCAGCATTCGGGAAGCTGCGCGGTATCTTCTCGTCCAATATACTACAGTGTCTCAAGACGAAAGTCTATAACCAGTGCATATTGCCAGTGATCACATATGGCTCCGAAACGTGGTCGCTTACAATGGGCCTCATCAGAAGACGCTCGGAGTTTCCTTGTGCGATCGAATCAGGAATGAGGATATCCGCAGGAGAACTGCCAAACTAAGTGGCAATGGGCAGGGCACATTGCTCGCAGAACGAATGGTCTTTGGGGTCGAAAGGTTCTGGAATGGCGACCACGTACCGGAAGACATAGTATTGGAAGGCCTCCTACAAGGTGGACCGATAACCTGGTAATGGTTGCGGGAATCCGATGGATGCTAGAGGCACAGGACCATTCATTGAGGCGACACTAGGGGGAGGCCTATGTAAAACAGTGGATGTCTTTCGGCTGAAATGATGATGTTGATGAATTCGAAGACTTGTTTTGGGCAACAAAGACTGTTTGGTCGCTGGACGGAAAACGGTTGTTCCGTTGCAGAACATAAAACGTTCACTGGTAACTGTTCGTTGTTGAAACGTCCACCGCTAAAGCCAGCTGACTCGGTAGATATCCCGCGTGCGGATACCCCGCATTACAATAAATACTTGCCTTCCTTATTCGTTTCTATAACAAGGCGACTAAATAGGTCGCCTTGTTAAACGCGTTATGCGTTTGGTTTTAGGAACTCGAAAAAAAAGGCCTTTTGCGTTTTTTTGGAGTGAACTTGACTTGACACGTCCCAACATACTGTGTACAACAATGCTTTAAGTTAACCGTAAGCAACTACGTCTGAAACACTGCCGATTGATAGTTGAATGGAATAAATATTCGTAACATGTTATGGCCAATTTGAGCTACGAGTCCACAAACCACCAGACGGTGGCTACGGTGGCGACGGCACCTCTTCTTAAGGACTGGCGTACCCTATGCACATTTCCAGGGAGTGGGTGTAGGCTTCACCAAGTTCCCTAAACTGTATCGACAGTCGTACTAAGAAACGCTAAAGATCGTATCGTTAAATCACAACTAGCCCCGTAGGCCTTACTGATACAAAAAGCAGGAAAGCTTCACTGCTAAACATAGTTCGGGGAAGTGTGCGTTGCGAGTGAGGCACGAAATGAGGCAGAGTGATAAGTGGCGATTCCATCTTCGGCGTCTAGACAGTGTGATATATTTCTTTGGAATTCATTACAATCGGTGAAGGTTTATCCAAGTCACCAGTCCGAAAAACTAAAGTCGAGCGGGCGTGGGTCTCGTCTATTTGCCCCTAAGGAAGCCAACGTGTGAAACATAAAGGTCGTTTTTTCATTAGAGATAATGATTTGACAATTCGAATGTTGCATGTTTTTTTTTTCATTTCATAAATAGTGAGGTGCCGCTATCGATATTGACCGAAAGATCGAAAAATATTCGTAAAAATCGTAAGAATTATCATTTTAAAATTTTAAGACTAATTATAGTCAGCTTTTGTAGTTCCTGAGGACAATTTAACAGTAGCAAATGTCTAACTCATAAAATAAAACACAATTTAGTCATTTTATTTTTTAATCTCGATTTTGTGAAAACCAAACCGAATTTATAGAGTTAATCAACTTGATATGTTTACTTACACTTTATTACAACTTAATCAAAAAAAAAAAAAAACTTTACTAAAAAATAAATAATGACCGTACGCAAAATACGCGCTTCAGTCGTGGAGTTGCGGACACCAGCCGAAATACAAATAGTGAGATGAGATCGGTAAGATAATTATAAAAACATAAGTCCTCTTTTTGTACTATTTTCGCGCAGATCTCATAGAAATTGTAACGATAAAAACGAATCGAGTATCGATTTTTTGCAATGCAGAGATTTGAATTCATAGCTTAACGACCAATGATGGTACCATCAATGTAGGTTTGCATTCACAAGGATCCTATATCCTAGGGACAAACGTAAAATCTTTGATATATTGATAGAATGACAAGTTCCAAATATCAACACCGTTGCTAGACTAACGCAAAGAGTATTTATTCTAATTCTGAAGAGTCCAAGCAAAATGAATCATCAGAATCGCTACCTACTTCAATTATAATATTTTCAGTAATATGACCCAAGTGGTAACATGCAAAATAAAATGGCGGTCAAAGAAACGAAACCTTTTTTGAAAAGGGTCTAGCGGGATAAGGTACTGTTATCGGCCCCAGAAAGGTATTTCGAAAATAACTTGTTGGGTATTATGGGGGCATTTTAAGACTACTATTGACACAAATTCAGCCTCTTATCTCGCAACGATGTGGAGATATTTGGTCAAATACGCGGTACAGCGGGTATTTTTCTAAAATTTTTTTTTCGAAAACTAATGGCTCGTCACTATTGAAATAAAAACTGTTCTTTAGACAAAAGAATAGTCTGTTTCATATATTTTTTCTAGAATTATTCTGTTGTATTTACTACAAGAAAAAAATAAAAGAATTTTTTTTAACGATTTTATTCATAGTTGGCATAGAGGAACAATCACGGAAAAAATATATAATACTAGCTGTTACCCGCGACTTCGTCCGCGTTAATTTCGTAGAACATTTGTACAATTAAATAATTCTGATCTTACAATTCAGTCTACATTAAAAAAAATTGTTTTACTTTCACATAAACCGGCTAAAGGTAAAAACGCAAATTACCTTCAGGAAACATGTGTAATATACTCGTACATATGTATTATGTACATATGAACGTCAAAGCTTCCGAAAGAGTTGGTCTTAAAATGAACATGGACAAAACCAAAATCAAGATAAACAGCCACGTAGCGCCTACTCTGACTGTGGGAATCCGATGGATGCGAAGCGAGATGCACAGGACCGTTCATTGTGGCGACACTTGGAAAGAGTATCTAAGGGTTGTATTAGTGGGCGTTTCTCCCTAACCCAAAGGAAAAGCATAAGTTTTTGTATATTTTTGGTTTCAGTTCTGGTAAAACAACGTTGTATGTTTATTTTTTTAAAGATTTGTGCGTCAGAAAAAAAGCATTTATTAACACGCAGTATTTTTTAGTAACACTAAATAAATCCTTTTAAATGTAGGCTATAAAAAAAGTGATCAGTGGAGTTGAGCCCTTCACCTTTTAGAGTTTGCAATTCTGTACCTTCTTCTTAACGTAGGTAAATTATCAAATATCTTCTCCCAGTCTGGGTGCAGTGAGAAAGAGCGTCAGACTTTTAGTGACTAAAACCCACCTGTTTCCCTGCAGTTACCCCTTTGTGTTTCAGTGGCTCTTTGCGTTTCAGGGTTGTAGTAAGCATGCTACAATCGCAGTGGTTTTATAATTTCTTTGAGGAGTGGATACAGAGGCACCACGGTGTCCTGTCCTTGTGCATGACTCACTGGATGTGGGCGTTTTGGGAGACATCTGTATTGAATTTAGAAAAATGAAACTCTCGATTCTTACCATTGTACGGATCGCTCGGAGATACAATGGAGCTTACGGTTGAAATCTGCGCCGCTGCGTCGTCGTGAAGGCGATCGTTAGAGAAAATGTCAACCAGTCATTTCCTTCAGTGAAACAATAATGAGATCGAAAGAGGTGTTTGAAACTATGACAGATAGGACATCTTCACGCCTCAGCAGTCGCTATAGATTAGTATGGATTTGCGAAAGCATGTTTGCATTGATTGTTGCACCTTGATCGCTTTTGGTGGTTATCCAGTATTGTTGGTGCATATTTGACTGATGTCTTCATATATCAGACGAATTATTTTCCATATTAGGAACTACCCTAAGAAGAGTCTCCAAATTTTAAATGAATTTCCGCGAAATCTTGAGCGCATGTATATCTGCCTAATTGAACTCGCACATTGATGGCCAAACGCAGTGCTGTAGTCGCCGCCGCCGATCGCTTCCACGAAGATACGGCGGTGCTCCACCCAAACGCTAGACCTCCATTGAACGCTCGACCGTGTCCTCCAGACGATTCGCAAAATGGTAATATCTGTACTTCCGGCCGGATTGAAAAACAGCAGGATTGTTAAAAATTCTCTGGGACCGTTCAATAAAAAATGCAGACACTTATTTTATTTTAACCAACGAAAAAGAACGATTTGAAATCGAATGTTAGATTTTAAAGGACGGTGTCTGCCAAACTGTTTCGAAAGTGCTGATCTTAAAACCAGCCTCAATAAAAAAGCAGTAAGAATGCAAAAACAAAATAAAAAAATCCCCTCATCAATCTGAGATTCGAACTACCATCGTCCTACGTGCTATGGCTAGTCACTAAACCACTGTGCTAAATTCTTAGATAATTTCCTTTCAAAATAGGCGTTCTTTTTATAAACGTCATAGAGTGCCTAGCTCCTTGTCAATGATAGCGTGATGATTTTTATCTTAAAAGGAATAATTAAAAAAAAAATAGCAAGTATTTTTTTTCACCGACACGTTTTTTTTTTTTTTTGATTACTTTTTACAAAACACTTAGAAAAATATTGAACGAAAATGTCTATCTTATGTTTAAAACATGTAAACAATAATTTTATTGATTTATTCGACGTATCATTGTATATTATCGGAAAAAAAGAAAAGAAAATAATCACAAAAATATTAATTGTCGCTGGGGTTCGAACTCGCGGCAAATCGTATAATACGATATTACTTATAGAGCATGCGCGTTGCTAGGGCCTTATGTTTAATGTTGCCAGCCTAACAAATCTATTTTCCCTCATATAATTAAAAACAATCTTTAGTAACTCAAATTGTAATTTAAAAAAATATTTATTTATACGTTTAGTTTACTTTAGGAAAGTAAACAAATAGACTGCGTTACAGATTATTTTATTAGGGTCAATATTATAGAAAAGTCGTGAATGTTAATATGGATATTGTGTGGTGTGACAAAAAAGGATAAAGTGAGGAATGAGTATATTAGAGGAAGTTTGAAAGTGGCGCCAGATTCAGAAAAGTTGAAGGGGAATCGTTTGTCTTGTTATGGTCATGTAAAGAGGAGGGATGATACAAATGTTACTAAAACGGTTATGAGTTTACATGTGGATGGCTGGAGAGGGACAGGGAGGCCAAAGAAAAGATGGATGGATTGTGTGAAGAGTGATATGAAAGAGAAGGAAGTTAGTGATAGCACCATAACACGTTTTCTTCTTCCATTCTGCCCTGTCACCCGTCTTGGTGACAGGGCAGAATGGAAGAAGAAAACGTGTTGCGCCGACCCCAAATAACATGGGAAAAGGGCAGGAAGATGATGATGATTATAAAAAAGTCATGAGACGTTTGTTAATCTTTTATTAAATTAATATCTAGTAATACTTTTAACATCAACAACTTTTAGAATCAATCTCCAATACTATCAGAAGAGTTGGATGAGTCTATTGTTAATTTCGATATCCATTAACCTATCCGCTTCAAAATATTTGTCTTCTATTTTGTCAACATGTATACGACATTCAGTCATTCTTCTGGTGTTACAGTGTTAAATGCCGCTTTAGTGATTGAGGCTATTTCAGTATGAGCTTTTGTATTGCCTTCTTCTTCTTTGCTTTTGTATTTCTGATTTCTGATCCTTCATTATTTTTGATCCGTCATGATAGTCACTTGATAAAGATTCAAATACATAGTAGCAGTCCATTATCAACAAACTATGTTTTCCTGACAGGCACCCCTGTGTACGATTAAATAGGGAAATTTTATTGTTATGGTCACCCGAAAATTTATTTGTCAACTTTGGAAAATGGAACCGTAGCTTAGGTCCGATATTTTCTCATTCCTCTTATTAAGCACGTTTGATTTTCAAGATCCTTGCCAGCACTTATAATCACTTTCGATATTATGATGACGATTATTTAATTTGGAAACGATAAAAACACAGAACACAAGACATTCTCCTGACACCTGACGTAAATGTCAAAATGGCAACAAACGATTAGTTCCAATTTTGGCCGCGCGTCGACATTTTACCGATAAGATGCAATATTACTCACCCTCCATAGCAAATAGCGTGATAATATATAGCCTATGTTCATCCTTGGAGTTCAGGCTTGCTTCGTACTAAATTTCATTAAAATCGGTTAGGTGGTTTAAGCGTGATCGCGTAACAGACAGACAGACAGACAGACAGAGTTACTTTCGCATTTATAATATTAGTATGGATAGCTTACTTTATCTAGTACTAGTACCTTAAAGTACATAAACATATGATGGGTGCAACACTTCCAAATAAAAACTTCTTATGACCGTCTTCGGTATTAACAACCTTACATATTTTTATTATATTCACATAAATAAGATATTATGAAAAAAATTAATACTAAAATTATTTTTATTTATTTATTTTGTAATAGTGGTAGGGGGAATATAAATAACTGATAACCAGTGATAGGAATAGGTAGTGCCTATTTGCCTAAACTTCGAAGAACAGAGACAAGAAACGGAGACTTCCTTAGGACTAAATTTTTTCTGAGACATCTATCCCGAAATTTCGAGACAACACTTAAATACATTTAAAAAAATTGTTATTTGTAATAAGTAATTCGTCTATATTTACCTAAAGTTTGCGACTAGATATAACATAATAAATAACATACACAGTCGTTACAAGTCGTTTTTTTTGGAGTACAGTTTGTAAATGACTTGTTGATCGTAATGCACAATGAATCACAATGTTTTTATAAGAAGCCGTACACGTTTCGAAGTAAATGTCTTCTTTCTAGCTCACTCTCGGCTACATTTAATGAGATTTCTAAGGTACAAGTGTAAAAAAAGGCTTTCAAATAATAAAACGGTAATTTTTTTATCATTTTAGCTTTTTATATAGTAGAAAGAATTTATCATTAAAAGAAAGGTACTTAAAATAAATAAATAATTCATTTATTTGCCAGAATACAAAATGGTATTAAGATCATACCATTTTGTATACCTACATTCTGGCATGAATGTAGGTATACAAAATGGCCTATATTAATGAGGTTTTTTTTTTGCATGGAAATCTCCTAAGAATCGCCAGACAATATCGGTGGTGTGAAAGGAAAAAAAACGTAAGGGTTTTTTTTTAACTAGTTAATGCCCGTGGCTTTTCCCGCGTGTACTACTGGTTTTGTATCCCATGGGAACTATACTTTTTTTTTAATAGGAAGTAGCCTATGTGCTAATCCACACCTTAATCTATATCACTACCAAATTCAGCATTTTCAGTGGAATTGAGTAATGGACTTCCATACAAACTATCACATTTATAATATGAGTAATTGCATAGGTATTAGATATGACATAGTCTGTGGTCTCTGCCTACTCCTCCGGGATAAAGGCGTGAAAAAAATACGGAAGTCATCTATATCATGCACATTTTAAGAAGACCTCGGCAGGCCTCTTCTCTAGGAGAGGGATATATAGACTAATATAGGATAGGCTGATATAGGATAAGTTGACGAATTACTTATTCCAAATAACACATTTTTTTAAATGTATTTAAGTGTTGTCTCGAAATTTCGAGACAGATGTCCCGGAAATAATTTAGTTCTAAGGAAGTCTCCGTTTTTTGTCTCTGTTCTTCGAAGTTTAGGCTAATAGGCACTATCTATTCCTATCACTGCTGATAACAAAACACACAGTGAAAACGCGCGAATTACTGGAGAGCGACAGGTTTCGACTTGTTTTCTAAAAATGTTGCAAGTTCCATTGCCAGTCCTTTTCATCTTTTTATGTCAAAATGAATGTCGTAATTACATTTTTATTACTACCCAAGATAATTTGAGATAATAAATATATTCTAATTGCGTACATAAAGATTATCAAAAAAATTTAACCAATAGAAAAATGTAATATCATTAGTACTGAAGACAATCATAAAAAGTTTTAATTTTTTTTGAAGTGTTGCACCAATCATATGTTTATGTACTTTAAGGTACTAGTACTAGATACAGTAAGCTATATTATATATTTTTTCCGTGATTGTTCCTCTATGCCAACTATGAATAAAATCGTTAGAAAAAAATATTTTATTTTTTTCTTATAGTAAATACAACAGAATAATTCTAGAAAAAATATATGATACAGACTATTATTTTGTCTAAAGAACAGTTTTTATTTCAATAGTGACGAGCCATTAGTTTTCGAAAAAAAAATTATAGAAAAATACCCGCTGTACCGCGTATTTGACCAAATATCTCCACATCGTTGCGAGATAAGAGGCTGAATTTGTGTCAATAGTAGTCTTATAATGCCCCCATAATACCCAACAAGTTATTTTCGAAATACCTTTCTGGGGCCGCTAACAGAACCTTATCCCGCTAGACCCTTTATTTCTTGAGCATGGCTACTGCCGGTAACGAAACCTTTTTTTAATGTTGGCACTAAGGCTAAGAACTCACCAAGTGGTTTTCCACCGCGCCCACCGGATAAAACTGTTTTATTGGTTTCTAAACTCACGAGACAAGTTTTGTGAATCTTTGCGGTTGCGATTATTGCTCGCAAACTTGGCGGGCAAATAAAACGAGCGGTTAATTATCATTTGGGCTCCTGGCCACGGACACACATAAGAAACGAGCTGTTGTTTTATACATACGAGGGGGCGTTTTTAAGTTCGCGGAATCGGGGGTAAGACGTGGAAATAAAAATACAAGTTTATTTTTCCTTTTCAATATATTCTCCTGCAACCCTAATAAATTTTTCAGATCTTTCAATTAGCTTATGTATACCCTCGAAAAAAAATGTTTTTTCTTTGTCTGAAAAATAAGCTGAAACTGCTTCCTTCACTTCTTCATCGCTTGAGAACTTCTTCCCCCGAAGTTCTTTTTTCATTTTTGGAAAGAGATAATAATCACTGGGAGCCAGGTCAGGACTGTAGGGTGGATGAACCAAAATATCGAAGCCCACCTTATGCAGGGAAGCCAACGCAACACGGCTCTTGTGCACAGGCGCGTTGTCGTGCAGAAGGAGGACACCTTTGGTTAATTTTCCCCTTCTTTTTGCCTTGATTGCTTCCTTTAATCGCTCTAAGATTGAAGCGTAGTATTCTCCGGTTATGGAGACACCTTTATCTTTATAATCTATCAACAAGATTCCTTCTGAGTCCCAAAAGATTGTCGCCATGATTTTTCCCGCCGACTGTGACACCTTAAATTTCTTTGGTGGTGGTGTACCTTTTTTGTGCCACTGCATAGAATCTTGTTTGGACTCAGGTTCATAATGATGAACCCAAGTTTCATCCCCAGTAACAATTCGAGTCAATACTCCATCCTGGTCTTCATTACAGAGGTCCAAAAACGCGCGAGAACACTCTACGCGCTGTTGTTTTTGAGGCGGTGTGAGCATTCTCGGCACCCACCTTGCACTGACTTTGGTCATGCCGAGATGATCGTGAAGAATTTTAAATATGGTTGTATCGGATATTCCAACCATTTCTGCGAGCTGTTTCTTCTTTAGTCTAGCATCTTCCAGTATGAATTTTTCCACTTTTTGAATTATTTCCGGAGTGGTCACCTCGATCGGCCGTCCTGGCCGAGGATCATCTTCAAGTGAGGCCCTGCCTTGCTTAAAAAGGGTATGCCACTTATAAACCATGGTTTTACCGGGGCGAGACTCCCCGTAAACGGATGACATCTCTTCTAGTATGGTTTGAACCGATTTACCTTGCTTGGTAAGGAACTTTATGACAGCGCGGTGCTCGATTTTCTCCATTTTTCACAATGTTCTTCCCAACTGAGTTGTTTGATCGACGATAATTCAAATAGTAATGGCCCGATTAAAACAAAACGTTCTATTTATACTAATAATGAGCTACTTAACCAGTTACGACTAAGGAAAGTACCCTCATTTATTAATTACCTACCCATTCCGCGAATATAAAAATGCACCCTCGTACTTCACAGAAGAATTAAAAATAAAAGGCCTCTAAAGTTCTGGGTGCATATAGCATAGCATCAGCCTTATAATGTACCCACTGCTGGGACTCAGGACTGGTTGTAATCCACCACGCGGACCCAGTGCGGATTGGATGGATGTTACATGTCTTCGAAATTTTTATTCTAAGTCATACAGGTTTCCTCACGATGATTTCCTTCACCGTTTAAAGACCAGTGGTGATGAAATAAATTATACAAAGTAATGCCTAGCCGGGTTTGGATCCGCAACCTACGAAACTGCAAGCCCGTAACGGTGGCGGACTTAAGTTCTTAGCCTAAGTAAAAGGCCGAGTGTAAAAAAATATAGTAAGTAGTCTTGTTGAATATTTTTATTTTAAAATTCGTATTAGACTCTAATATAAACAAAGACTGTCATATCATGATTCTACTCGCCATAAAGGTTGTATTACTAAAAGAACCGGAATAAAAAAATCGAATTTGGAGGCATCTCTTTGATCAAAAACTGGTATCATATTTCCGAAGTTTGACATTTGCACTTGTCAAATCATTATCTCTTATAAAAAAAAAATAGAGTTTAATGAAGGATAATATAGCATAAACGACAATTTTATTAGCTTAGAGACGCTTAGGGGAAGTCACATGTGGCAAGGAGGTTAATAAATGCCGTAAGGATTATCAAAGGATCAACGGCTTAACGTACTTTTAGAGATATGGAAGATTCTCAGTATGTAATGGATGGTCACCTATCCACAGGTCGACCCCAGCAAGCGTTGCTTAACCTCGAAGATCTATCCATAACGCCTATTATTACTTAGTTACAGCTCCTTTAGTTAATGTAGCTTACACCAAAATTAAAATACCAGCCCTTTTTATAAAAATCCGCTACAAACAGAACATAAATGATTTCTATTACTGCCAATTTGATAAACGAAGGCAGTATCATGAGAATGATTTCAATATTCTTACCCGAACAGTGGAGTCCTGCGAGGAGGTCAATAACAGTCCATCTTGATGCGGGTTCCAAGCTGTTTGCAACACCGGCCTTGTGTGACCAGACAGTGTCTTCCATACTGTCAGCTGTTTTGTGCCGTCTGATAACATAGTAGAATGATATTAATAATCTTTTAATTTATAACGTTTTGGAAATTAATTCACCAAGGTGGGTTTGATGTCCCACATAATAAAAAAACATATCTCTTTTGTAGCTTTGGTGTAGAATAAATATATACGTTTAATTCAATGAGCAAGAGGCATTCAACGTTAAGGTGGTATATAGCCACGAAGTGGCTAGACATAAGATAATTAAAATAAAGTATAATTGTGATATTAATTTTTAAATCACTCATCGCGTAATCAAGTTTCGATAAATTCCTATTCTAAACACGATAGTATTAGTACTAGTATACTAACGTTAACGTTTAGTATAGTCTATTGCCACCACCCAATTTTTTTTCTACACTTGAGACAGGGGTTTTTCTTGTGATAATTAAATCATATTGCAAGTAGAGTACCTTTCTCATTGGTCCCCAACTCTAATATGTTAACAATGGAATCTTTTTCCAGAGCAGAGACTGCAATAAGGTTTTTGTATGGTGACTCTTCACTTGAGCTCGAAGTCTGCTGCGGATGCCACTCTATTGAGTGAATCATTTTACTGTAAAACAAAATAAACAATCATTGAATAACAACTACAGGATTTCCTATGACATTGAATAATGAATCTTATTTCCGACAAGAATAACGGTCATTATTCATGTACAATGGTAATTTCTTTGCAAAATGTTGCAATAAAAGTTACTTTCTTTTGCACTTTCAGTGTAAAAGAGCTCGCGTACAAGTAGCCTGAGATGTTTGATACTTGTTTTGATATGCGATTCGCCGTACTGCCATGTTTGTATCAACTGTTAAACATTGGACTTTATACTACTGATAAATAAAGTGTATATTTCAATGAAGCCTGCTGGGGTAAAAGGGCCTGCTGGGGTGGGAAGCTGACCCTTGAGGGTCAGCTTCCGAAAGGAATACCCGGCCCCGGAACGATAGGCTACGAAGGAACGGGTAGGTTTTTAGTCAGTAAGCGGGATTTGTCATAGGATGATTTTACCTACCATAAAAAAAAAATAACACGTCTTTGCTGTTATCGGTACAGGGCTGACATGTGTGGGATACTGCGCCATTCACCGAACAACCCGGAAACACCAGCGGTTGGCCCAGCTGTAACAGCGGAGCCAGCTGCCACCGCCGTCGCCGTGGGTGCCGTCCCTCCGTCGGGAGGGGAGCGAGACGACGTTATGTTGTCCCCTGCTTCAACCCTGGAGGGGGGAGTGTTCGACGACGGCGACCTGTTTGCTGGGCTGCGACTAGAGGGCGAGGAGGAGGGGACTGCCAGCGATGGCGACCTCTTCGGCCTGTAAAGTCGTGCAGGCGAACCTCCACCACAGCCAAACAGCGACGGCCCAACTCCGCAAGTGGTTGGAGGTACAACACACGGCCATTGCTCTAATCCAGGAGCCGTGGATTAGGGGCGGCCACATACGAGGACTCTCTGATCTTGGAGGTAAGCTCCTTGTTACTAAGGACCATGATCACCCTAGGTCGTGTATCTATGTCACAGGTAACCTCAACGCACAGCTACTAAATGACTTCTGTTGCAGAGATGTCTCTGCAGCAAGGCTGACGATACAGCGTGGCACCACAGCGATGGCGATTGTCTTTGCCTCAGTATATATGCCAGAGGCGGAGGAACCGCCACCCCACGACCTGATCCGCCTCGTTACCCACTGTGAGAACGGCGGGGACGAGATCGTGGTCGGGACCGATGCGAACGCACACCATCCACTGTGGGGAATGGAAACGCAAAATGCTAGGGGTAAGGCATTGGTGGATTACTTGTTCACAACTAACCTATCCCTACTAAACACAGGTTCCGAACCAACATTTGTAACCAGACGCAGTCGCACGATAATCGACCTCACTCTGGCAACAGAGGGAGCAGCTGAACTCACTACTGGGTGGCATGTCTCCAAAGAGGCCTCCTGCTCGGACCACAGGTGGATCCGTTTCGACATCCAGGTCTGTGTAACACCCACGCTACCACGGCGTAATCCGCGAAACACGGACAGAGCAGCATATAGACGCAGCCTAGCTTCCAAGCTTGCGCCACCAGGCGATTCGATGACATTTGAGGACACAGCTCAAATCGACGCACAAGTGGACCAACTCACCGAATCACTGATAAACAGCTACCACACTGCTTGCCCAGAAACCTTCCCGCGCGATACACCGGGCAAACAACCCTGGTGGGGCGCGGATCTGGAACGCAAGCGTAGCAAGGTAAGGAAGGCTCTAAACAGAGCCATGAACACATGTGCGGATGAGGACTGGGACGCTTACTATGTGGCCAAATCCAGCTACAAGAAATGCATCAGATTCAGACGCACCACAGGTTGGCGGAAATTCTGTGGTAGCATCGAATCCTGCCAACAAGCAAACAGGGTAAGGAAAATTTTGGCAAAACAGGATACTCCTGGGCCTACCACGCTCCGTAAACCTGACAACACACTCGTCACACCACGTCACCTGAAGAAGCAAGACGCGTCTTAGTTGAGGCCATCCAAAGCTTCAATCCTTTTAAGGCTCCTGGTCCTGACGGTGTGTTTCCGGCACTATTGCAATGGGGTGGGACACCGTTAGCGACAAATCTGGTGCCCCTAATGAGAGCGTGCCTGGCTTTTAGATACGTTCCCAAAGGATGGAGGGAAGTGAAAGTAATATTCATTCCTAAACCAGGTAAGAGTGACTATACAAACGCCAAATCCTATCGACCCATAAGTCTAACCTCCTTCCTATTAAAGACGATGGAGAGGTTATGTGAGAGGGAACTACGAGATGGCGTTTTAAAAACAGTACCACTACATGGTAACCAACATGCATACAGCTCAGGTAAGTCGACAGAGTCTGCTCTTCATCTGGTGGTAAGCCAGATAGAGGAAGCGATCCATCAGAAAGGTACCTGCCTGGGCACTTTTATAGACATCGAAGGAGCCTTCGACAAAACAAACTTCTCCAGCATAAGTGCCGCCCTCTCCAAGCACGGGGTAGATCAGGTATTAATCGACTGGATTACAAATATGCTAAGCAAACGAGTAGTTCGCCTTGAGAAGGAACAGCAGCTGGCGCTGATAGCTAGAGGCTGCCCACAGGGAGGGGTACTATCACCACTACTGTGGAATCTTGTGATCAACGAACTCATCACCATACTCAACGCGAATCGTTACTACACCATAGGGTACGCTGACGACCTCGCAATCCTTATACCTGGTAAGGTGACCGGAACGATCTGTAACCTTATGCAGCAAGCACTGCGCATCGTGGAACGATGGTGCAGAGAATATGATCTCTCGGTGAATCCCTCTAAAACTGAATTGGTCATGTTCACGCAAAAACGAGCACTAGGGCGCTTCAATCTGCCTAAACTGTTCAATACAGAACTCCAGTTGTCGAGCGAGGTTAAATATCTGGGGGTTACCCTTGACAGTAAGTTAAACTGGAGCACTCATCTAGACAATAAATTAAGCAGGGCTTGCATCACCTTCTGGCAATGCAGGAGAATGATAGGTAAGAGGTGGGGCCTATCCCCGAAAATTATACTCTGGTTATATACCGCAGTGATTCGGCCCATGATTACTTACGGCGCTGTGGTGTGGTGGCCTCGCACCAAGTTAGCCACCGCCGTAAACAAACTACAACACATGCAAAGGCTGGCCTGCATGGCTACTACGGGCTGCATGAGGACCACTCCGACTGCAGCGCTCGAAGCTATGCTGGGACTTCCCCCACTCCACCTGTTTATACAGCAGGAAGCGACGATGGCGGCCGTACGTCTTAAGACACTGGATCTCTGGGGTAAGAGAGAAACACAACACACCGCTCTGCTTGCGGCACTCAACGACGAGCTTCCCATTACGCAAGCAATCAACGACCGGATACCTAAGCAATTTATCTTTGATAAAAAATACAAAATCCAACTGTATGAGGACCACCGCTGCGAAGGGCTGTGCCCTGCAGAGCTGCGGATCTTCACTGATGGATCCAAAACAGGTAATGGTACGGGTGCTGGAGTCTTCTCGGAGGATCTCAACATTCACATAGCCACACCATTGGGGGTTCATAACACTGTGTTCCAGGCTGAGTGCTTGGGCATTTCCCTGGCAGCCTTAGCCGTCGCAACCAGGAAAGTTAAGGACCACTCTATACGCATACTTTCGGACAGCATGGCTGTACTGCAAGCGCTAAACAGCCACACGGTTAACTCCGGGCTGATTTATGAGTGTCACCAACGCCTCAACCAGGTGGGTAAACACAACCAAGTAACCATTCAATGGATTAAAGGACACAGCGATTCCCGAGGCAATGATGCTGCGGACGAACTCGCCCGAAGGGGATCGAGTATGGCGGCGATAGGGCCTGAGCCCATCGTGCCGCTCCCCTTTGCACACCTACGCAATCTGGTAAGGAAACGAACTAGAGAATTACACCACAAACTATGGGTAGATCATAGTGAGTGCAGGCAGGCCAAGGAGGAACTTCCCTCTATTGATGGCCGCTTTACGAAAAAGGCCCTACAACTGACTAAACCGCAGTTACGGAAAGTGACGGCAGTTACAACTGGCCACGGGACCTTTAATAAGCACCTCTCTGTCATAGGAGTTACAGACAGCCCACTGTGCAGAGCCTGCATGGAGGAGGAAGAGACTGCAGCACATCTGCTTCTGAGCTGCCCTGTTGTCGCTGGATACAGGGCAAAGTACTTCGGAAACCCAGGTAACCTCCGCGAAATGGTCAGTAACACCAAGGCGCTGCTGGCCTTCCTCGAGGAGCTGGGGTGGATCGAATGACACATTTGTCCCACCCGTACGCAAAATACGCGCTTTAGTCGTGGAGTTGCGGATACCAGCCCGAAATACAATACAATACTGCGCCATTCAGATTGTATCGGACTATAATACTCGGTGTTATTACTAACAGGTATTACTCCTCCCCTTTTTTTTAGGTAGGAAATCATCCAATGATATCTCCCGCCCTTGGGCAGAGCAAGAGGGCGTATCAGACTTTTACTGACTAAAACCCACTTGTTTTTTGTTCGGCTTTGTTCCAGGGCCCTGGGTTTCTCTTTCGCACAACCCTTGGCCCAAGTAGGCTTCGACCCTGCAGGCCCCTACAGTTTTGCTGCAATATCCTTGAGGCGCGCGTGGAAATTATAAACTTTCCTCTGTCACAGTGATGGTCGAAATGAACACCGGTAATAAGCACCGCATCGGGCCGGATTTGTGTGTTCCGCAGTGAGCGTGTTAATGTTACTTTTACGGGTTTTATGTTGATCTCACCTGTACACAAAAGCAGCAGCAATAAGAGTGTGCGGCCGTTTATGCGTCAGTAAGGCGACGGCGCCGTTGACGGAGCCGACCAGCAAGCCACGCGGCGTCCAGTTCACAGCACATATGCCCCACGACTGACCTTCTATAGTTATGCCGATTTGCTCTGGGTCTGAGGAACAAGTACACTTTGTAACTCTTTTTCTGCCTTATATTATAATAATAATTTACTGTGCCATTTTTTTTTATATTATTATTAATTATGCTACAGTCTTATCATCAGTCTTATCGTCAAAAGAAACTCATTTCCTTCTTTTCTGCCATTAACCTAGATTTTTTCTCAAAAATAATCATAATTATGCTAGAATAGAAGTGCTTTGATTAATTTTTTTTAGCCGAAACCAACACTGAACTTTTGGTCGTACACTAAAATAAATATTCATCATCGTACTCGCATGCTTTATGACTGCAACTACACGAGATGATGGTGTTAAATAATGCCTTTATTTGATGCTATTTCGAGAAGAGAACATGAACTGAAGTATCGATGATACCTTCATTAATTTGATCAGCCTGATACACGACGAGCTTGTTCCCCGCACTGGCGTACAGCAGCATGGCGTCGCCCCACGCGAGCGCGTACACGCCGTGCGCCAGCGCGGGGCTCAGCACACGCGCCGCCTGCTCGTGCTTGCCGCCAGCTTCAATAAGACCCACCTGTTAGACAACCACTCCATTAAATAACAAAACCAGAAAAGATTTTTTAATCAATCACGCAAGTTTGAACACCTTTGGGTCACGACACAGGTTACTTCCTATCTTGGTAGGAAGTTCTCGTGGGATAATTTTTGCCTTTCATGCGAGCAAGGCACTGGTAAAAGTTAACACGTTAAGTTGACTATCAACTGCTATCATGTACGATGTGCACGGAGGTGGCCACATTAGCCGCGGGGTTCATTTATTTACCAGTCATATACAACGTTAAATTTTGATCATTTTAATCCCATGGAGGGTCGATCCGGTACATGAAACACTATCTATTTGTAAAGATAAAATTAAAAAATAAAGTACTTTTTTTCTAAAACTCGAATTAATAGTCGCATGCATGAGAGTGTGTGTCTGCTGACTACCATATTTTAATAGTATATAAGCTTAATTATTTATCTTAATAAAGAGTACTTTAAAACACGCAGTCGTATCATTACACTAATGACCCCGACGTGATCATGCCCAGCTATGGAACTGGCTATGGCCAGTTCCTAGTTCCAGTTCCAGACCTAGGGGCCTGCCGGCTGGCGCAAACATCACACCCAACGTGATCATGCCCAGCTATGGACCTGGCCCTAGGCCTGCCGGCTGGCGCAAACATCACACCCGACGTGATCATACCCAGCTACGGACCTGGCCCTAGGCCTGCCGGCTGGCGCAAACATCACACCCGACCTGATCATGCTCAGCTATGGACCTGGCCCTAGGCCTGCCGGCTGGCGCAAACATCACACCCGACGTGATCATGCCCAGCTATGGACCTGGCCCTAGGCCTGCCGGCTGGCGCAAACATCACACCCGACGTGATCATGCCCAGCTATGGACCTGGCCCTAGGCCTGCCGGCTGGCGCAAACATCACACCCGACGTGATCATGCCCAGCTACGGACCTGGCCCTAGGCCTGCCGGCTGGCGCAAACATCACACCCGACGTGATCCTCACCCAGCTACGGACCTAGCCCTAGGCCTGCCGGCTGGTGTGATGACATAGTGATCGCTGTCCAGCTGCTATCTGCCCTTACCATGAGTTACTATCGAAAAACGACACCATCTTACCGCAGTCGATATCGAATAAACGCGCATCGAATAGTTTACTTTTAAACTCGTACCATGAGTCGTATGGACTCGCTAGCGACAACTCGATAGTTTATACGGTAAAACCGCACTGTAGCTAACTTCACACTTAAGTTTGCTCTCTTTCTAGCTACAGTAAAAGACAGAGTAAGGTAGATAGACCTTAAACCCCACCAATTTGAAACACCGATTCTCTCTATAACCCGGCCTATTGAAAATGTAATTATTGTACAAATATTTTGATGGTTCAGTGATGTTGTGAATTGTCGTGAATTTTAAATGAAAAAAAAAAATGGAATTACAGTGCACATAAAACGTAAAAAGTGTTTATTTATCTTATGAAATGTGTGTATAAGTAAGTACAGTTTTTCTATCATACTTCTAATTTATCTTCAATTCAAGTGTTTCTAATATTGTAGATTTCAATCCTTTAAGACCTTCCACCACATAAATGTTCGAAAGCTTCTTTATTGAGCCTACCTACATTGTTTGGTGAAATTATTTTCACTAATATGTGTAAGTATTCACTAATATAACCAAGACCTTTCGTATAGTAGTTTTGAAATTTCCTTTGACGGGTCATTCGTCTTTATATGAAGCCGTGCCTAACATATTCCACGTTAAATAAGTTTTATCGGACATATTTATGCACAAATAAATAAAATATTGTTTTACGCGACACTTTTCACAACACTTTCACCCTTCAATATGCAAGTGAGTTACTTTACTACTGTAGTAACGGTTTGTTTCGATAGCACCTGTCAAATTTGTAATTCATGGTACCGATTTTCTATAAGAAACTGCTAAAAACTTTAGTCGCTAGCGAGTTCCTATTCGATAGGTTTTGTACTTGATGACTCATACTACCGATTTTGGTTCTGCAAGTGACCGCTAGAGGCGCTGCAAAATTTGCCATACAAAAAATTTACGGCGTCGATATCGAGTAGCGACGAATACTATTGCTTAAAAGTCATGGTAGAGGTACTGCTCGTTGTCTGAAGACATACCGTGATTGCACATTTCAGTTGGCCTACAGAGTCAATGACCTTGTAGGTAGTTTTCGGTCGTTGCGTACGAAATACCTACAAGTCATTGAACTCGCCCAGCTGACGTTTACTCAAAGAAATTAATTTCGTACATGCGTAATTTAATTCGAGTTAAAAAAAGTACTTTATTTTTTAATTTTATCTTTACAAATCGATAGTGTTTCATGTACCGAATCGACCATCAACGGGATTAAAACGATCAAAAATTTAACGGTGTATATAATGAATGTGTGATAGGATAATTTGATTCGTGGCTATGGGTCAAAATTAATGATCCCGCCCCTATTTTCATATCTCATCACACTACAAACTTCCACACCATCTCGGTTATGTAGAATGTGAAAAGCTCAAAAAGCAATGACACTTACTCTAGACTCGCCTGTACCATAGGCCAGTAGGTTCTCTCTAGTGGGATGCCAGGCCACAGTGAGCACTTTCCCTTGTACGTTCTGCCAGTAGTTGGACACGTGGGGACGTGTCAACCTCGTCTCGTCGTCGGCTAGAGTGCTGGTTTCCAGCACTCGGACCGCGCCATCGCCTACACTTACTGCGATCCTGAGAATGATAGTGCCTAATTGTATTTTTAAATTAAGAAGTTAAGATATTTATCAAATTTTAGAATAACAAACTCTATTTCCTTGATGGCAAAGTTCAAATTTCATTGCACCCCTTACTTTCTTTGGCAACTAACAATGCACAAAGCTAAAATAGAAACCTAAGTTAGTGGTGTTGGATTGAATTCATTCTCGAATTTTATTATAAATACAGGTTTAACCTAGTAAAGAGACCTAAAAGCATAAATAGGGTGACTGGAAATTAGTGAACGATACTTAAACACGTGATTGTAGTCATGATAACAAACTTTACTATGGGACCAAACCTGAAATCGCGAAAAAACATCTGCTGGTCAGTACATTTGTGTTCACCTAACTGGTCAAAACGTATTGAACTTGGCTGATTTTTATATTATTGCTATTTGAGGTTTGGTCCCATAGCAAAAGTTGATTTTTATCATGACTACAATCACGTGTTTAAGTATCGTTCACTAATTAAAAGTCACCCTATATTTCGACAATAATGTTTGGCTGCGATTTGTTGCTAGATAATTTCTAGTTTGCAAAAAAGTGAAGATGAGTTCATACACCCTGAAGCTGTGAGCTAATGTAAGAATTTGGATGCGTTCAGATTATATGACACTTTCAAGTAGTCGGTACCAACCAGTAAGTAATTTCCGTTTTTTTTTTAAATGTTTAACAATATCATTCCTAACATGTTAAAAAGTTTTCAGTTTAAATTCTTGCCGAGATGAGATTGCAACTTGATTTGAAACTTGTTTTCTACAAGAATTAAATGTTTAGTTAGCTGTATAAACATATTATGCAGTAAATTATCTCATTAGTAGGCACTAACAACTTTATGCAACTAATATGTTTCTTACATCAAGATCTGGGATTGTATTAATCATTTGCTCTGGTTACGCGCAGCTTCCTACTTCGATTGAGACAATTGAGACCCGAAATTGGTTACAGCGCATTCAAGGTTGACCGCCATGATGGTTCAATTTGTGTGACGAGGATTTTAACCGATTTTCAGGTCTCAACCGAAGTGGGAGGCTGCGCGTAACAATAGCAAATGGTTCAACTTGTTTGCCGAGTACTATAGTGTTCTGGCGATAGACCGGCAACTCAACTATTCGTGTACGCGTCTTCGGAGACAGCGACAGAGAAAAAAAGTTGCTGAAAAATAAATTAAAAGCAAAATCACACTTACTTCCCAGCGTCATACGGGCAAGGTACCACTGTATACACCGATCCTCCGCAAGTCGAATGGATACCAAGCACTTTCTTAGTTCTTACACAATATCGTATAATGTTGCGGTCTTGAGCAACTGACCATACTGTCCAATCGTCCGAGAGTACTGTCGACTCTGTTTGTACGCGAGGTGCATTCGTTTTGACACAGTACAACCCACGCTTATGCTTTTGGTGGAGTATCTGCCATTCTAGTTTGTTCTTACTGTGAAATAAATGCGAATTTAATTTGAGCATAAAAATAATATGTAAGAAACTAGACTGATCAAAGATTTTCGGCGTCATTGATAATGCAGTCTCTAGAAGTAAAATCAAATATTGTCATTAAAGAAGGTAATTTTTCTTTTAAATCAATAAAAAAAATCTATTCATACTTATACACCGTTCAATTTTGATAGTTTTAATCGGTTTTTCGGAGGTTCGATTCGGTACATGAAAAAATCGATTCGTATAGATAAAATTAAAAAATAAAGAACTTTTTTTCTTAATGAGTCTCGAGTTAATGTATGCATGTACGAATTTTTTTTTTTAGTAAACGAGTCAATGACCTTGTAGGTAGTTTTCGGTCGTTGCTTACTAACTACCTACAGTTTATTGGCTGTGCTCAGCTAAGTTGAAGAAATTAATTTCGTAAATGCGTAAATTAATTCGAGTTTAAAAAAAAAGTACTTTTATTTTTTAATTTTATCTTCACAAATCGATAGTTTCATGTACCGAAACTATCGATTCGATATCGACCCTCCGCGGGATTAAAACGACTAAAATTTAACGGTGTATATGTGAAAGTAACTCAATCTGTCTTTAATCTTAATGGCTGTGCCTTGTTTAATTCATATGAGACATGGCACAGTTTTGAGTAAGCAACTTTATCCTGGGAGCAGGTTCTCTTTAGATGGTTTCCAACTTTCACATTGGCAAAGCCACTGGCAGAAGCTAGTGGTTAAATAAAAATATAAGAAATAAACCAAAATTACCTGTCAACATTCAGTGGGTTTATCTCCAGTAGTTGACTTCTGCCATCACAAACAATTATTGAATCAGGTTTGTACCACAGCACTGAAGTCACAAAGGCAGCTTTTTGAGTTTTAGGAGGAATGGGTATGGTACATAGACCAACTAGCTTACCAGTTTCTGACCAGATTCGTATTCCTCTGAAAATATTATTTTTTCAATTATACTCCATCTGTTTAGGTAATTAACTAAATGTAAACCATCTTTACGTCTTTTTATCTAAAAATTGTTTAAAAAATTATCTAAAAATGTTGATAATTAACTACCTATTTATCAAAATAGATGTTAGGTAATTAACTAAATTGAAATAATATTTGTCTCCTATACAAAATATTTTTATAATATCAAAGTTGTTTACGTAAACAGATGGAGTATAGGTGTATTGATAAAATTGTATGTTATAATTTCTTTAGAGACAAATAATAACACTAATATTTTTTTTCTGAAATCAGTGTCAAAATTGATAATTAAGTAACACAACAATTAGCATTTCAAATATTGCTGTGAATAAGAGTGGGAGTGTAATGGGAACATCTTGCCAAGTACAAGTGACACATGTAAATTAATGGAGGTGATGTCACTTTTCAGTTTTGTATCCTTTTTCGGTTATGCGACAGTTTCCCCTTCCACTAAATTTGAAAGATTTATATTTATAGGTTACTTAATTTGGAATGGTTTTAAAAACATTCTATCTGAGATTTAAGATAAAGTTATTTTTTGATACAATATTTCATACAGGTTAACTACCCAATTGTTTAAGCTCACTGTTTGTAGTATAACATCTCAATTATTAGATTTTTTTAAATAACAACTTCTAAATAAACCTACCCAAATTTTCCAACTGAAGCTAGGAGTTGCTTATGACTAGATTTATCGGGATTTGAGGTGTCTATCTTAACACATTCTATTGTGCTTTCAACCTGTGTTTGAGAACTTCCTGGCTGAGGTGGATCATTTTCTACATCAGGTTTAACAGACTGGGCATCAGCACCAGCTTCAACATGTGTTTTGTCCAAAGCATCAACCAGGGACTCTATACTTGGTTCTGTTTGATTTTTCCTCCGTAATATGTCTTCTTTCAGTTTCAGACATTCAGCCAAATAGTCCGTGTCATCAGCTTTCTCTTTTTTCACTTTCACCAGTATATCTTCTGGCTCATATTTTTTATGACCAAACTCATCAGGCTCATGGTCTTTGTAAATATCAAACATGTCATCCTCCTGCACTACTGACTCATCGAAACTGTCTTCCGGAAGGTTTTTCCCAACTCCTGATTGTTCAAAAACATCAGTTTCCTTTTCACCTTCACTCCTAATTGCTGCAAGTCTTTTATCAAGGAATGATTTGTTTTCTTTGACTGATTTCTTGACAGTCATTTCATATTGTGGGCACCAGCTTAAATTCATAACATAATCATCTTGGCCTCTAAGTTTGTATACTATTTTTCCTTTACCTGTGAACATTTGATAGTGTCACTTATGTTTAGGAAGCTTTAATCTATATTATAAAGCTGCAAAGTTTCTTTTGTTGAATTCACTTATCTCTGAAACTACAGCAGGTCTAAAAAGGTCACTTTTGTAGAATCATAAATAATATGAATCATATTTTTTTATACGGGAATATTTACAAGGAATGTGATTCTGATATACAGTGAATTGAGTATGATTCAACTAATTTGTGCACCATTTTATGAACATTAGAAGATTTGCTTATGATCTGCTAGGAAATCTTTTTGTTTTTATATAATTGGTATAAACTAGTGCTTGACTGCAATCCCACCTGATGTTAAGCAGTGATGCAATTCGGAATATGATTTGTTCTAGATGAATTGCTCATGTGACTTTTTTAGGCCTGCCGGTCCTAATTGATAAATTGATTAGACTTTTTATCAAGGAAGACAATGTTCCAAAATTAAATAGCATATTCAATTTTACACTGTAACCATTAGGAGCCAAGCAGGAATCAAAGTCATGGTTGACACAAAAGGGGGATAGGGAGTTACCGAGTTAGTATAGTTCTATGCTAGCTATGAAAAAAGCTGTAGATTAAAAAAAATTACCATGTAGATCCACAAGAATGATGACACCCTGTTTTGTACCTACAGCAACTTGCAGTGATGCATGTGGAGAACAAGCCATACAGGTTGGTTTGAAGCCCCTCAGAATTGAATAGTATACCTTTGTAGAATTGGAGGGTAAGTCCCATTTTACTATGTTACTCGCCCCAACAGATATAGCAGTTGTTTGATTACTGTAGCCAACACCAATAAGTTCCTGGAAAGAAATAAGTTGCAAGTTTAGTTCAGTGAAAGAAGCACTTACAGTTTAACACATAAAAATTAACATGACAGCATATTTTCAAGAATAATGCAATTTACGAGACTAATTTGTAGAACCTAGTCAACCATTGATTTATTAATCCAATCCAGTCGGTTACCATAGGCATAAAACCAGAAAAATGAGTGTCACATTCTAGGGTTCCCTGGAGGCCAAAATGGGGCTTATGTTTCCCAGCCAGGCCTATAGCAAGATGTGGTGTACAAATTAAATGTATATGTTACCAGCAATCTGCATAATTCAGATATTCTGTACAATACCCAATGCGCAGCCGGTAATGTCTAAAAGACGAGAGCAGGGAAGGAGGTGATGTAAGCTTAGGCACGGTAATATTATCTATACAGTATTCCAACTTCATACAAACGGCCGAAGCGCGAGCTATACTTACGCGCCTCGATCTCGGCATGCGTTCGGCAAGAAAACAGTCGTGACTGTGCCGCAGTGGCGAACGAACTGTATGTTGTTTTTTTAACAATAACCGCGCGATTTTTTCGCTAAATATAAGTTCAAGTACAGTTTACATATTTTATATAACGAGTAGGATATATATTGTGCATTTTTGTTTTTTTTTAATATTAGAATGAGGATTTTTTATACTAATAAAGCATTTCGTACGTCTCAGTCGAGGCGCAAATATTTTTCGGTCGCAAATTTATAAGACCGATTTATTATTCAAACATAAATAGGGTTTTTTAAATAAATCTGCCAATAAAAAAAACATGCATTTTTATTAAAAACTTCCTATTCAATTCACAAAGTATTTTATTTGTTTATATAAAAAGATATATTTGCAATCACAAAACTAAATGGAAACACAAAGTAGACAAATGTAATTAAAATGCTGGAGGCAGGTAACCCTATCGCATGTTTTTTTTTTTATGGTAGGTAAAATCATCCAATGACAAATCCCGCCCTTGGGCGGAGCGGGAAGTAGTGTCAGACTCTTACTGACTAAAAACCTACCCCGTTCCTTCGTAGCCTATTGTGCCGGGGCCGAGCATTCCTACCACCCTATCGCATGTTTACGTACCGCGCGGCTGTAGGTATTTATTTCAAAGAAACGGCTGAGTTAAAATACTGTATAGATAATATTACGGTAGCTTAGGGCACCCCAACATGGGATTGGTTTTTTTTTTTTATCACCATCTGAAAATAAAAACCTTACTGTAAGAGTATTCTATACATTGCCCAGGTATTGTATAAAATACCAGATTGTATAGTTTGCCAGTAACATTTATAAACTCAAGCAAATACTAGACAGTTGTGGTTGCATACTGACAATTTGGTTATTTAATTCATTATTTCCCAAGACGACGCCGGTGTCCGCACACCTATTGTCTTTCTATTGTGTCTCTAATTACAGTATTCAATAGGTAAAATAATAACCTAGAATGTCTAACTAGTGAACACCAGTTGAGGGGTTATTTGACACTCGCTTATAATAAAAATAATGCACCTACCCTCTTCTGTTTTTGCCTCTTATTAGAATGCAAAACTACACATTCTAATAAGAGGCCATTTATAAATAACATGCAGTATCTTACAGAAATGGCTACATCCAATCCCTATGACAACATGTGACAGCCCAGATACTTAAACTTCTAACTTAAAACTTTGTTGGCATGATTAATATACCTATACCTACATATGCAAAATTACAGAACAAAAGAAAATTTGCTTACAAAACCAAAATCACATAAGCTTTGTTTCAAACAAAATAAGCATGCTTATTATCTATTTGTGTTACCAGAGTACTGGCTTGTTGTAATTGTGTGCTTAGGTCTAATTGTTTTGAATCATATATTGTTTTTGAGAATCATACATTGCAATTGTATATCTAAACTGTTGAAGTCAAAAATTCATAAGAATTAAACTTATATTTTTTGTATTATTAAGCAGCATTATTATATTTAATGATAGTATAATAATGTTCCAAAAAAGTTAGGAGGTAATACCATAAATTAATATGTTGGTTTAGCTAGGAGGTATTTTCACAATTGAATTTGATGCAGTTGCAACTAAATATGCTTTTTGGACATTTCACTAAAACATGTGTAAACAGAGATTTAAATTTAAAAGCAACGGATGGTACTGCACCGTTGATATGTTAAATTCATATAGGTATTGTCATGATAGGTATAATAATACTTACTTCATGTTCAGTTTTGTGAACTTCATGGCAATGAGTCTCTTTGATTTTAACTTTATTGTTAACAGTTTCTAGAGCCCATTGTTTGACTGTACCATCTAAAATACCAGTGAGAAAGAACCTTTTTTCTAACCATTCTGGAAAAATGTCCACTGCAATAACCCTGAAAGAAAAAAAAAAAAATTATATTATTTGCAGGTAAACAATCAAAATTTTCTATGTAGGTAACAGAAAAATGATTGTAAAATGTACTTACTTATCGGAGTTTCCAACGAAAAACACATGAGCCTGATATTTTTCATTTGTTGCTATAATACCAACATCTGCTTTATGAGGCTCTAAAACACAAAGTGTTTTATTTGGGCCTCCGTAAATGAGCCAGCCATCAGTAGTTACAGCCATAATAGAAGGAAGGAACCAATTAGGCGACGGCAACAATATTGTTTCGTCCATGGTTTAAATAAATTAAACGTTAAGTTTCGGCAATAATACAACTCGCCGCCCGGTAAATAACAATTTTTTCACCCGCCCGCGCAGGTTAAATTTTCCTTTTTGACAGTTTATTTCAAGGCATAGACAAGGGCTGCCAGTAAACGTAGTGCTTATATTCTCTTTGGCTGCCAGATCGAAAAACGGTGTGATGTATATTACAAAAATCTCTGTGGGTATGATCAAAGAGTATATTCTAGTAATTATAATGGGTGTAATCGTACGCCAACTTCAAAAAAATCGTATGCCAACTTAGAGCATATACCTATGGAGGGTAAAGCAGGGCAAACCCCTCTGCCAAAGTACGTTGGCCATATGACCATGCACGTTATATAAAACTAGTTCAATGCGCGGCCGTCGCCATTGTGTGTCGTTTTAATTGTGTGATTATTTTTTATAATACGTTGTAACAGGAAGCGTGCATTTGTGCGTCAAATTTTTGTCAAATTTTCTACTGTGCTGTAAGTGTCTACCTCACTCCCGCAAAGTGGCAGAATAATTTGTTCAAATATTTTTTCAGTGATTCGTCCCTTGGCAATTCCTTAGTTATATGCTCTAAGTATGACAAGGAAATTTTGAAATGAAAAGATCGTACAACTAAGAAGTACAGTTTTTATTAAAAATAACTTAAATTTGTTTAAAATTAGAGAAAAAAAGCAATAAAACTATTTATTAGGCTTATACAAATTTTCTGTGGTCAGATTGTTTAAGTTTATATTTTGTTGGCTTAAACTTCGTGAAATTTTCGTTTTTTCTATTGTTTGGATCATCAGTTCACTTCAATGTTTCATTTGATAAATTGTTTCTAAGTTTTGTTTTGATTAAATTTATTTAAAGATAAGAGACGAGACTGACGAGAAAAACAGGTTTTTGACAAGTCACAAGTTACCGCAAGAAAAATACATAAGTTTCGTAAAAATGCAAGCAGATACAGCCTTTAAATGATTATTAGAAGAGTCTGCATTCAAGTAAATGTAGGTATGCGTTAGATAGTTGGGGAATTCCCCGAAACTCATACTTGCCAGTAGAGCACATTAGTTTGTTATGAAATTTTGCCAGACTTGTTAGGTTTATAAAAATCGTACGTTTTCCGTACGATCTTGGTGTAGCGATCGTACATGAGTAAAAATGCCAAAAAATCGTACGAGTACGATTTAAATCGTACATCTGGCAACCCTGTTTAGTGGTGGTCAAAGACACAAGTCAGTTAAGCGTATATTTATTACACCACTCGATATTCCGCACAAGTTACACAGACTGTCTTATAGTTTAATTCCGAGTAAGACTGTCTGACCCTTATTACACTACGCGACATCGACAAAACCGGTCTGAATATCGAGTGGTGTAATAAATCCTTTACACTTAAAAAAAACGGTCGGTCGGTTTTGGTTTGTTACTCATTGAACACTGCCTAAGTAGGTAAACTTAGCATCACAGCTGATAAAATTTACACAGCCAAGTCTCAAAAAGTGAATGAATTTTTAAGATAACAAACTAAAGAACTAATTAGCCAAATATATAAGGGATAAAATATGCTGTTTGTATTTGTCGTTCAACTAAAATAAAAAAAGAGGTTCAAAAGTAGTACTTTATTTAAAAAAAAAAACTGAAACTTTAAAAAAAAAAAACAGAATACTTTCAGAGTGGCGCCATCACCGTGCACCACCACCATTTCGAATGTTTACAACATGTTGTATGACAGTAGTAGAAAAAAGACCCATTTACTTTATCCAAAAATACTACCCGACGGCTTCTTCCTGTTAAGCCTGGCGTGACGTTTACGCATAACTGAAAATGCCCATTTGATCCAGCGAAACCAGCCGTAGGTGCTGGCTGGTTCTACACGTTCAAACCTTGTATCTCCACACTGCAATACATTAAAACATCATAGTTTCGTAACTTTTCTGGTTATGGTCAGGTATGTTCAGATCAGTAGACCCGATGTCAATCTTATCAAGAAGCCATTACATATTAGGATCGGGTTCGTGTTTACAGATTCTATTATACCTTTCTAAATTCAGGTTCCAATATTTAGGCGTCTCTAAATTCAGTGAAGTATAATTGCATTTAGGTAGGAAGAATCCTACTTAGGCTCCGATTTAGAAAAAAAATGGTTTCCGGTGTCCTAAATCCTATCTAGAAAGGTTGTAACCGCATTTAGGACGCTCAGTCGCCGCTCACCTACTGACGCGAGCGCAAGTGTTTTCTTTGATTGTATAGATGCACGCAAAACAAAATGACAAAACGAAAATAAAAACATGTTGGTACCTATTATAAAAGAACAAACATCTTTGGAACAAAAGTGATCCATACTATTTTATTTTATTTATTAGGGACAAAAAAACCGTTACATGTTAAGGTGAAACAAAGAATTATTAGATTAATATGTAAATATAATTTATTTACCTATTTAATAATTCTTTGTTTTTTAAATTAAATGAATAATGATAATAAATAAACGGAATATCAAATAATATTCCACAACAATCACACAACGCCCCGTCTAGACCCGTCTAAACATACTTATATATTTCTAAATACATACATAATTATTAAAGACAAATTTCACCCAGACACTGAACAAATAATCGTGGTCATCATAAAAACATTTTTCCTGGGTGGGAATCGAACCCACGAGCTCCGGTATAGCAGTCAGAGGGTCACTAACCACTAGATCAGCGATCCCATTTCATAACGATTATCTCTTTTTTTTTTATTCCATAAAAATATCTCATAATTTCTCTTGGGCCAACCGCTAAGGTTATGACAATTTTTATTTTTTGTTTTTCGATAGTTAATATTGGGGCCATTTTGTCATACTTCTTTTCACTCGACACGTCCGTCACTAGTTGCTCGCCCTTGGCAACAGACATATTACAAAGCTCCGGCAACTGACATTCTTTTTCTAAATCGGCCCCCTAAATAATCGGTTCTAAAGGCTCTTACCATAAGATAGGTAGACAGGAATAACTATTTTGGTAAAAATCGGCAACAAATGCGTTTTAGATTTCTCGTAAGATTTCAGACAGCGCCTTCGGACATTTTCGTTAAAGTTCATTGTCAAAAGATTTTTGTAGCATGCGTTTTGTCACCTTGCCGTGCAACAACTCGCAACTAAATTGTTTTATTAACTTTGAAGAAGCTGCGTAGACTTAGCAACATAATTGAGTATTTCAGTGCTTGATAATCATTTTTTGCTACACTAGGTTAAATATATTACAAATCGCCGCAACTAACTGTTTCACTTGAACCATCAACAAAACCTTTTCAAAAGTTGCGCTGACTTCCTATTGTGTTATGTGTGAAGCGCCTTTGAAGAATACTTCTCAGGTGCTTCACTTATTGTATTGATTAATTCATCGGCTGCATCTTTTTTAGGTTTTTAGTTTTACGAGATAACTATACTACTTGTACTTAGATTGAATATATTTTTTTAAGTTTTTTTAGTTCGATTAGTTATTTAAGTATATGTAACTTATATTACTATTAGAACCAAAAAAGCTAATGTCCCATTTTTTAAATAAAATAATACTGGCAAGTGGCTTTGTCTATAGTTAGTGTTAGAGATGCTCCTAGAAAGGCGATTCTTCTGAAGAAAATCGATTTTGAATCGATCCATATCATATTCGAAATAATCGATGCAGAGATAAATCGAGGCCTAAAATATCGATTTCCTAAAGTTCGATTGTCTGGTAACGGTGCAGTTACTGAGTCAAGTGGTACAGACAATCCTACAATGCACTTGCTTGTGCATTACTGGCTGGTGACTGGTGAGTAATAGGGTGTATGTACAACATTCACAAAAAAAGTAGCTGGAAGTACATAGGTTTATCAAATATTTAAAAAATTCGGATTTCGATTTCAATTTTCTAAGGGTCATTAACCGAATAAAGCCTTTGTTTGAGATTGATTTTCTTGACGTACAAAATCGATTCCTCGAGTAATCGATCTCAAATCCCATCCCTTATTGTTTCTGTTTTTGTCAACTTCGTCAGCAGTCTGGTGCAACTCCCTAAGAAAAAAATGAACCATCTCAAATGTATGGCGTTTGCGCTAATTAAGATGGCGGCCAAAATGGTGGCTATCGCTGTCTTGCTCTAACACCTATTCGACTCTGTCGCAGCTTTAAGCCCGCCATATTCATTCTTTGCTTGTCAAGAAGTGAATGAAAACAAATTTTGATTTTTGTGTTTTACAACTGTTTCGTGAATTTCAAGCGGAAATTTGTATTATTTATTGTTACTTTTATCTATTATTGGTATTTATACATGTACCCGTGTGAATTAATATGTAAATATGCATTAAAAAACTTGTGAAATATGTGGTCTAAAAGCCGGCCGCTCAGATGGTCAACAGCGAATATTTATGGCCAAATATCCATTAAATGAAGAGAGGTAAGCCTAAATAAACATTAATTTTCAGTTACAGAAAAAGATCTGGTGATAAATACATATTTCTGATAATAATCGGTCGAAAATCTAGAAAATAAGCTATCAATAGTGCTGTGTAGTGGAATTTTTATCGATTATATCGATACTTTTATATTTAATCTTATTTACAGACAGGTTTAATTTTGTTTCAAATTTTATTTAGTTTTATTCAAATAGAACTGTCATACTTTTCGAACAACAAAGGTTATGCTTAAATCTTAAAAAGTTTTTTTTTTTATAGAAAAGCTTCGTCAGACTCCGTACTTCTATTCGTAGGGAGATTTGGCGCAGATATCGAGAGATTTTAGACCCACTATTGCCCTTAATAACTCAATAACTAGCAAGATAATACTTTTTAAGGTTTATGCATTATATAGAATAGGCGAATAGGTTATAGGCACTGTATTTCTTTAACATTATTAAAGAATAAACTGTTATTATTAAAATCCTTAAAAAGGCGTTTCCTTTACCCATACCACCCACCTCCACGTTTGGAACCTAAAAATTTACCTGCGAACTTACGTCGCAAATGCGCCAACGTAAATTCGCAGGTTATACTTGGTTTAATTTTTCATTTGAAATATTCCACTTATTCCTAGTTTAACTGGTGAATAACGTTGGCGTAAATAGATCTTAATTTAGACCCAAAAAAAGGAACCGAATTTTTTATATATATATATATATCGACTATCGATAAAAAATTACCATGAGCACCTAGTAACACCACTATTTCGGTTATTATGTTGGCAGCCCTCATGCGTCAAGTCTTTGGTTATGTATGTCAAAGTTGGTATTGAAGCGTAGCGCAAACGCCATACTGAGCCATTTTTTTGTATGGGAGTCCCGTCTCTTAAACGTAGTGCTTATATTCTCTTTGTTCGTCAGTTTGTTACCTGTCAGACATAGATAATACATATATGCTGTCAGATTTTAATAGAAATTTCTAGGAAAGTGGTGTTTATTTTTTGGAAATACTGTGATATACTGCTTTGCTTGGACGTAACAACAACTGATAAGTTAAAGAAAACCGTCTTCAAATTGCAGAAAACGACATTGTTCATCACATAGCTAAATTCAAATCCAATCATGGCTCATTACAAGGGGGCAGCCTCCGAGGCTGGCAGAGCTATGCACCTGATGAAGAAACGAGAGAAAGCTCAGCAAGAAATAGAACTCCGCAAAAAGAAAATTGAAGAAGATTTAAAGATGGTAAACATTGAAAATAAGTTTGCTACACACTATGATGCTGTTGAACAACAACTGAAGAGTTCCACAATTGGTCTGGTGACTCTTGACGAAATGAAAGCAAAGCAAGAACATATAGTTAGGGAAAGAGAGAAAAAGTTGGCACAGAAAAAAGCTGAGAAAGAAAAAGAGAGGCAGAAGGAGATTGAAGCTAAACAGGCACAGAAGAATAAACAGAAGAGACAGGTAGACTTAAATTTTGATTGTTTGTATTGTAATTTAACTTTTTTCTCATATTACATTCTGCATGGAATTTAACAAGCCTATTTATAAATAACTTAGTCAGTTCTGAAGACTGTACTATTTAAACATAATAATTGTCATTCATTTTATGGATGCATTGATTTCAAACCATTTTTTATTATTATTCATAATAATACGCTTATGTTTGACCAGTAGCTGACCAGATGGTAAGCAATTATGTGGCTGACGAAGGAGCATGCTGGCCTAGCAGTAACCTATTGAGAAAAAAAGCAAAAATTCTGACAACTTAATACTTTTCATCCCATCAAACACCAGATACACAAGCTTTGTACTGTATCAAGTGCTTTTATATTGCAGATTCAAGCATTGTCTTTTGACATGAATGATGATGAGGAAGAAGATGGTGCAGAGAAATCATCAGAAGAAGAAGCAGCCGAGGAATCATCGGCTGATGAAAAACCACATATAGATGATAAAAGCTGGAGGGACAAAGAAGAACCTGTATGTACCAGCATTAATTTGATTTTTTATGGTACAAAGAATAATAAATAAAGGTCAAAATCAAAACATCATCAACAATTTAAAGTAAAAAGTGAAAATAATAAAAATCACAATGACAAAACAATTTGCACTAAGCCAGCATAATACAGAAAAGAATTTCTATTCAGCAATTGCTGTGCATTTAGCCAACCAGTGCAAATAGTCTTTTGAAAGATGTGATACCAATGGTAAAGTTCAGCATGAAGCTTTTAATAACTCGCATCAATAATTCATGCCTTACACAGAAACAACTGGTATCAGTGTGATACATAGATAAAAAGAGATACCTGCAAGCCATTTTCTTTTATTTATTTTTGTATTTAGTGATGAGCTGCATGACCTTGATCTCATGATTGCATAAACGGAATGCAATGGCCTGTTGGTCTAGTGGTTAGTGGGCCTACCTGTTCTGCTAGAGATTGTGGGCTTGATTACCACCTAAAGGAATTGGTTGACTGACGAGTGTGATCACTATCTGTGTCTGAGTGTAGTTAGCTATCTTTTTTATTGTTTTTTTCCCACAACTATCACATAACACCATCCAGTCCCAAGCTAAGCAGAACTTGTGTTATGAGTACTAGGCAACTGATAAACATACATAAATATTTTTAAATACATACATATTATAGACAAATTACATCCAGATACAGAACAAATGATCATGCTCATCACACAAACATTTGTCCTGGGTGGGAATCGAACCCACAACCTGCAGCATAGCAGTCAGGGCAACTAACCAGTAGACCAACAGGCCAATGAAAAATTTTAAAAAAATATATAAGTATGTTTATCAGTTGTCTAGTACTCATATTACAAGTTCTGTTTAGTTTGGGACTAGATGGCGTTGTGGGATATTATGAATGGACAATTACTATGATGATAGAGCAAATAAGCAGCAGGTAAAGATTAGTTTAAAATTGAGACTAATCTTCTTATCATTGTATTACAGCTATTCAAGAAAATCAAAAAGAATCCAGATGTGGACACATCATTCTTGCCAGACAGAGAAAGAGAGGAGGCGGACCTTAAGTTGCGAGAAGAACTGCGGCTAGAATGGGTGATGACCCAAGCAAGCCTCAAAGATGAACCCATCGCAGTTACCTTCAGTTACTGGGACGGTTCAGGACATAGAAGAAATGTTACCTTGAAAAAAGGTATGAATTATTTTGATTTTATATGTTTAAAACTACTGATGGACTTTGTGTGAAGAATCTCCAATCTTAAGACTAATGTTTGACCATCTGTTTTAACATTTGTTTTGAGTGCAATGTATCCTATCCACTTAGCAGTGGAAAGTGGTCAATGGGGCAGTTATGGAGTGTCTACTTCTACTGGAACATGCAGTTTTGGAAGGCTCCCTCAAGTTGTACCAGTGATAGATACAAGACGCACAGGACTGGTTCTTGTGATGACACTTAGAGGACACCAATATCCTACAGTGGACTTCTTACATCTGAAATAATGATGACTGACACTCGTGACAAAATACTCAAATGTGCAATTTTATACACCTTATGACATTTGTAGACACTGTTCTAAAATGATAATTGTTGTACTTAATCTAAAAAGTTTATACAGACCATATTTTTGTTCATGTTTTTACATCTTTATTTTCAGGAAATTCCATATATCAATTCCTCCAAAGATGCTTAGACACATTAAGGCCTGAATTCAGTGAACTAAAGACAGTATCCGCTGATCAGCTGATGTATGTAAAAGAAGATCTCATACTACCTCATCATTATACATTCTATGATTTTATAGTAACTAAGGTAAGTAACATGTAGACAAAGTTCTACAACTCTGAAAATATCCTTTAAACTCAGTAGCATAATGTACAAAATTGGTTGTTGCACAGACATATATAGAATTTTGAGCCATCCTTTTACGGGGCTTATAAATAGGATTTTTTCTGGCCTTTATTATAAAATTTTGTGTCAGTAAAACCCTATTTTTTGCCGACTGGGACAGACACTCAAGCGTTACATAAGAACAATTTTCATTACAGGCTAGGGGAAAGAGTGGCCCATTATTCCAGTTTGATGCTTCTGACGACGTCAGACTCGTGAATGACGCTACACAAGAAAAACAAGACTCGCATGCTGGCAAAGTATTATTAAGGTAACTCATTTTTTGTTGAAAGAAAATATTTTATGACTCCTGCAGAGGTTAGATCTGTTTGACCTTAATCTGTTTTTTGGTGTTCAATATTTTTAATTATTATTTTTAGTTCAGGCAACCCTTCTCAATATATTAAAAAAAAAAACCTTACCTTTTCAGATCCTGGTATGAGAGAAACAAACATATCTTCCCAGCTTCAAGATGGGAACCTTATGATCCAACAAAGACATACTCTAAATATACAATCAAAGGAAAATAAAATTAGACCTACATATTAAAGATAATAATTAAATTATTAAGACATCTACAATATTGTAAATGCAATAATACCAACGAATGGAATAATATATGTGTATTTGTAGTACAAAACGACTTTTTAATTACCAATAATACATCTTATACTGGCACTACACTTGGCTTATTTGTATAAACAAATATTCACGTTATATTGCTAAAGGCTCAGGTGACAAGAGATCCATCAATTTCTGTAATAAATGCATGTAGAGGACCACCCTCCACTTGGTTGACGATGGTCCAAAGAGATCTTAAAAAGCTCATCTCAACATTGTAGACACAATATCGTGCTCAATGGAAAACATAGACAAGACGGCCGATTTCTAATAAATGGGTTAAGGTTGTAACCGGAAGGGCGCGTCGCGGTCGTGCCTGTATGGGGGAGTCTTAATACAAAACTAACTTTGTTCAAGCAGGTTTAGGCAGGAAGGATATTATTTGTTGCTCAAATAACGCGAATATTTGGTACATACCACATTAAATATGTAAATGCTAATATTTCAAATTACAATTATATTCAAATGCATGTGACTCAGGTTGGCTGGACAAATCTTCAAAATAGCTTGCATTTAACTAGGTCAATAGGTCACTTTATGTGACGGCTAAATACCCTTATTTCAGAATTTGTGACGCTACAGAATCTTAGATAATCGATCGAAAACGTGTCCAGCCATCTTGAAAAACCACTTTTCGCTGGTCTCTCAATCTCGGTAACGGAAGTGATTTTGACGACTTTTTGCATATCAACGGGCGTCACATAAATTTGTGACGGGCACCGAGCTAAAAGTTTTGTGATAAGTACAGTGGTTTAGTAGAAAAATGCAAAAATCTGTGTCCAGCCATCTTGAATTTACGTATAAAACTTATGGCTGGCACTTCCGAATCTCAATAACGGGGGCGTTTTCGAATATGGTTCCTTTACTAATACTTGGAGACGCAATTGTGTGACAGTAATAACGTTTGATTTATGGCGTCACATGTAAGGGTTTACGAGAAATCAATAAAAACTTAATGTCCAGCCAACCTGAGTTCAAGATGACTGGACACATGTATCTCCACTGCCTGATGATCTACGTCCTTCGAAATGTGTTCAAAATGTTGTGACGGGGACGATAATGATAACCTGAAATTGCGACGGAGAAACTTTGCGTAGTTTTAAAGATATTGACCATTTAAATTTTTCCATATAAACATCCATTAATATTGTGAGGTGACCATAATTTTACATAAATAAAGGATTTCTTTTTAATCGATTAATTGGCCGGTAGCATCCACGCCTGCTTTGTATTTGATTTCCCAGTGGGAATAAAAGATTTTCCTGCAGTGAAAAGAGTAAGTATGTGTTAATTAAAAATAATAATTGACCACCAGCGCTGCAAGAGAGAGCCCACTTGTATTTCGCGTTTAGTTCATTATCTTATGTAACTGAAAATGAGAACTAAACTCGACAGCCGGCAGTGTATGTACTTACTTTTCGAAGTGTTATCACTAATCAGAGTACTAGTAACTATTAATTAATCTGCGGTAAGACAACCTAAATAAGAGTTAAGATTCAACCAGTTGTCCTAGTAGTACCAACTTTAAGCAATAGATGGCGACACCAACATCAGCTATCATGGCAGTATAGTTTGTCTTGTCCTCTGACGTTTTCGTGGTAGCCCGCGAAATTCAATTTTTCTTGAGTTTTTTGCAGTTATTTTTTTCGTCCGCGGAAACAAATAACTTATAGATATGTATGATGATTCTTATGGTTATAATTATTTAAATACATACTTGTTATTGTCGCGAATCATATTTTGATTTCTTTTAACGACCGAACGCAAAAAAAATTGGAATTCGCGGGCTACCACGAAGGAATCACATTAAATACATTTTTTTACGCAATTTGTTGATTTCAAATTTTGAAATCGATATTGTTTATTTAATTATTATTCTGATAACTAAATAAACAATACCTAGCTGCAACGTCATAAAATTCAATCACTACTGACTCATTTCTATGAATTAACAGCATGAGCAATTTTAGTGCTCATGAGTGCGATTCGGAACGCGGCCATGATGATGAGATTTGCTTTGTGTGTGACTTGTTTGTAACTGATCGTTACAAACTTTCAGTTATTTACTTCGTACAACTATTGTACTTTGTTGTGTTTTCATACAACTATTGTTTTGTGTTTTGTTTGTGCGAGAGAAAGAGATGTACCAAATGTACGAACGGGTCAGTTTACGCGTGTCGCCGCCCGCCGCCGCGCCCACGCCCGCCGTCGTCCGGTACGCGGCCTTAAGACGGCGGTAAAACAACGTTGTGGTACAAGGCGGGGGTTACGGAAGTGCAAATGCGAGTTGATCATCGTCATTTTCTCCATTTGAAACGCTGTATATGTACAAATAAATAAATGTGATTTTATTTACAGCAAACATTATTTTTTCATTTAAATACCTTCAGAGCATTAGTTTAGTTCTCCTGACATAATATATACCTACTAAAAAGAATAGATATCTGCACGTAAATAATCAATAAAATTTAAAAATTACACCCTCCCCCTTCCTCACTTCTACATTTTTGTCTTAAATATCTACAGTTGTTCGTATTAGTATCACCAATACACGGATTTTCGTCCATTAAAGAAAACACCTTAAAATATACTTGTCCTACATAAAACCTACAATATTGGTTACCCTACTGCAGTGTTTGTATGGGGAAATTTAAATGATCAATATCTTTGAAACTACGCAAAGTTTCTCCGTCACAATTTCAGGTTAATATGATAACCTGAAATTGTGACGGAGAAACTTTAAAGATGGCTGGACACAGATTTTTGCATTTTTCTACTAAACCACTGTACTTATCACAAAACTTTTAGCTCGGTGCCCGTCACAAATTTATGTGACGCCCGTTGATATGCAAAAAGTCGTCAAAATCACTTCCGTTACCGAGATTGAGAGACCAGCGAAAAGTGGTTTTTCAAGATGGCTGGACACGTTTTCGATCGATTATCTAAGATTCTGTAGCGTCACAAATTCTGAAATAAGGGTGTTTAGCCGTCACATAAAGTGACCTATTGACCTAGTTAAATGCAAGCTATTTTGAAGATTTGTCCAGCCAACCTGAGTCACATTTCAAATGCTACTCTCATCCAAGTAAAAATATCATCATAATGTAACCGTCACGCCAGCACATTTATTCAATTATGTAGGTAACAAAAGGTTAAGAAACCATAGAAAAGTTTAAAAAAAATTATAAATCACCTTTGTACAGATATTTATACTTGTACATAAAGCATATACACAAATAAACAGATAAATATTTAGTATAAATAAATAAATAAATAACAACTTTGCACTTATATTTCTAATTAAGACTACTCCTAACATCAAAATACTATACAAAACTAATAACAATAATATTTATGAACAACTAACATATTTTTCTATAAGTTGCCATCTCTGACGTTCCATTTTATCCAGAAACTCTTGTTTTGTTTCACTGATATCAACCACTACTTTAGGAGGTGGGGCATTTCTTTGAAAATGTATTATGGCGGCTAACAGATTGTAAACTGTAAATTCTGGCCATAACACATCTGTGAAGTATAACACAGTGTTGGAAACCTGTAAGAACAAAGAGGAAATTTTAGGTTTGGCAGACATTTTATAAAATAAAAATAAGTTCTTAGTAGCCTGAGTACCTACAGAAAGTTGAGCTTGAGTACAGAAAGAAAACTGACGGCACAGTTGGCGCAGTGATTCAGCGATTGTATGCTGCGCTGCGGGTCGCGGGTTAGATTCCCGCACGAGACAAATATTTCTATGGCCTACAAATAGGTGTTCCGGGTCTAGGTGTCTTGTGTATGAGTTTACATAATTGTGAACGCACCCACGATACAGGAGTAGCCTAGAAAGCATATTGTGGGGCAATGTTTAAAAAAAAAATTAGGCTTGGTGGGTGTCATGTACGTCATACATCAAAAGCAATGCGAGATGACAGCGCATAGCGTTCTTCGTGCTTCTCTAAGAAGTAACGGCGTAGTTAATACCTTGCTTAGGATGAGGAACCTGCTGAGGCAAGCAGAAGTCACACCCGCACCGAGCTTCTGACGCAAGCATGCATTAGGGAATGTTTCATACGAAGGACAAAAACCCAAAAGGGATTAAGTAATTTTTCAAAACAGTTTCAATTCAGTTGGTAAGGATGATTTTAGCCTTAATTTCTTACCTGCCATAACATGAAGTCAGACAGTCTGACTTCCCCTGAAGTCCTCACAAGCAGTTCAGCTTCCCCAAGTTCTAATGTCCTTGATACAAGCTCATCATCAATGTCTTGTGGCGTTATTTCATTGTTCTTCACTCCATCTACTATGTGAGAGGCAGCTCGGCTGATTTCATCTCTTCCTAAAGTTATTGAAATGTTACTTGAATTTAATAATAATAATTAATAATCATCATCATTATTTCAGCCGATTGACGTCCACTGCTGGACATAGGCCTCCCATAGTGTCGCCACAATGAACGGTCCTGTGCATCTCGCATCCATCGGATTTCCGCAACCCTTACCAGGTCACTGGCCCACCTTGTAGGTCACACACAGTTGTTACTGCTGTTAACAACTGTTATTAGCATTTATTTTTAAACCATTTATTTTTTTACGAGTGCACAAGCGTTAAAGTTATTAAAGCCTAACTTCAGACTCGCCAAGATCCGTCGGCCGTACTGTAACTATACTATGATTTTTTATTAGATGAAGTAAAGTGACAGCAGTGGACAATGCCCAACTGTCAAACAACCATTGTAATAGCTGTCACTTTACTTCGTCTAATAAAAAAATCATAGTATAGAAGTGAAACGATAAAAATTTCGCACATAGAAATATCCACGTTGAGGGCACGTACAATACTAAATGTAGATGGCGCTATTTATTTAGTACAGCAAAATAGCCATTAACACTAATTTAAACCTTTTACTGTGTCTTTTCACAGAATCGTAAACTTTCTAATATAATCGCTTTCCATTCATCAGCAAACAAATCCAATCCAGGGTTAGTCGTCACGAGCGCGTTGAGCATCGTTAGCATACGCGGTATAGGGGAGGGATCGAGCTACAGTGCAATAAAAGGGGACATTTAATAATTTATGCTTTCTAGAGCGCTTTTAATTTATTTATTAGAACTTCATGAAACACAATATTACAAAGGCAAAAAAAAATCGGATCAAATATACACCGTTAAATTTTGGTCGTTTTAATCCCGCGGAGGGTCGATTCGGTACACAGAACAGAAGAATGTAGTTAGAAGTTGTAAGTAGGCGGGGCGCGCGTACGGTCGCCACGGTGTTAGTAACTAGATAAAAAAATATAAAAATACCCTACTGTGTTGTTTTAGAGTGCAAACACGATAGCAGAACCAAGAATTTATCAAATGATGGTATATCCTATCATCGATTAGTCCGGATTTATTTTATTTTGATTATTTTTGAAAATCAAGACCTTAATAAAAAATCAAATAGAAATTCACTTTATTTTGTAATGCATAAGGTCTACTTTCAAAAAATACTCTAGAACATTCAACAATTGTCACTGTCAGCTGCTCAATTAGAGATTACCACTATCAATAGTTCTATTCTATTCTATTTTTTGTTAATGGCAAATGAGCCGATGTCGACTATTCTGCCAATGTCGGAAGTAAATTGGAGAAGCAAGTAGTGTATAAAAAAAAAAATGTTAAAAAAAATTATAATAATAAAAGGGCTTGTGACTGGAAATTAAAATTCTTCGAGTGGTACAGTTGCACTTGATGTGTTAGTATTGGACTGAAACAAACATAAAATAAAGATACATAAATAATATAATTGTTAAAACATTAAATACACACGTAAACCACAATTACTTAGACAGAATATTTGGAGCTTATGACTCATAGTTTTATATTGTTGTGACGGATGAAGATCATCAACGCCACAAGCAGTTCTGGAGAAGGATAGGTTAGGAGGGCAGGGACATTAATTGGGAGAGGAATTTTGAGTTTCGGGAGACGACTATATAAGTCTAAAGGTGGAATGTTGTTTGTGCACTCAAAAAATATGTGATCAAGCGTACCTTCCTCCAATCCGCACTCGCATAAAGAAGAGTCACGAACACGGATCTTTTCCAGAAAAACAGGCGTGCAGCAGAATCCTAAACGGATCCTACAAAGGACGGAGATAACAGATTTAGACATCTTTTTGTGAGTGTAGAACCAAGGTTTTGTTTTTATGGTTGGCTGTACTGCATAGTAAAACTTACCCTTTTTTTTACCAGAGGTATTCCACTGTTCCTGCCATGCACATTGAAGACTTGCTTTTGGTAGGTTCAGCAAGTCATACCCCTGAATAAAATTGTGCGAAAGGTCAGCTGTAGTTGAAGAACAAGCGTCTTTGGCCAAGGCATCGGCACGTTCATTGCCCTTAATACCACAATGACTAGGTATCCAAACTAACTGAACTTCTCTTTGACTAGTAGCACATGAATACAAAGATTTTTTAATTTTTAAAAGTAGTGAACTGTGTAATTTACTTTTGAAGGGATTCTGGACTAAAGCTTGAAGACAGCTAAGGGAGTCAGTGAAAATTACGGCCTTATTGATATTATGGTGTGATTCTATAAAACGACATGCTTCTAGTAATGCCACACACTCGCCTGTGAACACAGAGGACTCCTTGGGACATTTAAATTGCAAAATGATACTGGAGCTTTGGTAGTATACTGCTGCTGCAGTGTAGCTAGAATCAGTGAATTTTGAAGCATCAGTGAAAAATTTTTGAAAATCCTTCCAACGCTCGCCTACCGCCACATTGAAAGCCGAATTCGCCGAGGGGGAGTTCTTGGATATGCCGATATTGTAAAAAATTTTAGGAGTAAAGCATAGAACATCATAATCGAAATTAAAAAGGGGTAATTTGGGATACTGGACAAGCGGACATTCCAAATTTTGAGTTGTGCGAAAGTTTTTTAGGATTAGGGGGATTTCTTTATTTTTCCAATAGTTTGAGGTTCTGTATACGGTATTTAACTCGTTCAGTTTTGCAATGAGAGGATGGGAAGATCTACAAATTACTCGTGACAGGAAACGGGAAGCTAGATATTGCCGCCTCAAGGCTAGGGGGGGTTCAGCGCATTCGACCTGCAAAGCGTTGATCGGAGAAGACTTCATGCACCCAGAGATGATCCGAAGGCATTTAGACTGGATCCTATCCAGTCCAACCAAAGCACCTTTGTTGCATGGAATAAAATGGAACGTACCATAGTCTAATATACTACGGACTAGGGCATTATAAACCAGTTTCATGGTATAGGGGTGGGCACCCCACCAGACACCTGCGAGGACTTTTAAAATAGAAATGATGCGTTCGCATTTCTGGATTAATGAATTTATATGGTACTTACCTGTTAATTTTGAGTCAAGGGTAACGCCTAAAAATTTCACCTTACTTCTTGATGGGATATTTTCCCCTGAAATGGTCACTGAGATGGGAGGGAAAGTTCTTTTCCGAGAAAATATTACTGCCGAACTTTTTGGTGCAGACAGTGATAAACCGTGGTTTAAAAGCCAATGGTTCAAAGAGTCCAGAGAGAGGCATAGAGACGATGCAGCGTCAGCGATGGAGGCATCTGTCACATAGAGGGCTAAGTCATCAGCATACTGAAGGATGTGACAGTTATTATTTAGGCATGAGCCGATATCAACAGTGTACAGGTTATAAAGTAGAGGACTGAGGACGAAGCCCTGTGGGAGGCCTCTCCAAGTCTGTCTTTTGTCGAAATCCTCACCCTGGACTCTCAGAACCAATGAGCGACAGAGCATTAGTCCACATATGCATTCGATCATCTTGGCTGGGATACTCAGCTGTTGCAGTTTCTGCCTGAGAACAGGAAGAAGAACATTATCATATGCAGAGGAAATGTCTACGAATGCTGCAACCACGGATTCGTTTTTGGAGAATGCTAGACGAATGTCTGTTATTAAGATTCCAACACTGTCCATTGTGCTGAGCCCTTTTCTAAAACCAAATTGGTAGTTCGGCAGCAAATCTCTGGATTCGACTATCCACTCTAGTCGGTTTTTAATTAGGTGTTCCATTAATTTGGCTAGGACTGAAGACAAGGCAATAGGTCTAAGGCCATTCGGATCATCTGCATGTTTTCCTGGTTTCAACAGGGGGATAATAATTTGTACTTTCCATTGGTCTGGGACCCAACCACGATTGTAGCAAAAATTAATTATGTTTAAGAAATATAATTTAGTTTTATCACCAGAATGTGTTATAAAAGAGTATGGCACCCCGTCAATACCAGGTGCTGAGTCCCGGACATGACTGAGCACCGCATTTAATTCCTTTAAAGTAAATGGCACATCAAAAGGGTCATCAGAGACAATATGTGGGGGAATGTTAAAAAATTCAGAAGGAAGGGGGACATAGGGTGGAGCAATTTTGTCAAAGAAAAATTCAGCTGTTTCCCTGCTGATTGGTGCAGATATTGATGGTGAGCAACCACGTCTAAATCTATTAATGTTCTTCCACACAACTGAAATTGGGGTGGAGGGAGATAGAGATGTACAGAACTTGACCCAACCAGCACGTTTCTTCCTACGTAGAAGACGTTTGGATCGTGCATAGACTTGCTTGTAAGCCATCAAATTTTGTGTGGTCATTTCCCTGTTATATTGTTTTTCAGCCTCGTTTCGTAACTTAACCACTGAAGTGCATTCTTGGTCCCACCATGGCGGTGAAGGGATTTTGTTCCGGGCACTGTTTTTAAGAGGGAAACAAGAATCTGCACTGGATGTAACAGCTGCAACAAATCCCTCATAGCAGCTTTTGGCATGGCAGTGATCAGAAGGGTTGAATAAACTTGAATTTAAATTTGGAAGAACATCAATTTTCTGATCCAGTAATGAAGCAAACTTTGTCCAATCTGGTTTGGACAAATTGTATTTCAAAAGTGGAGGAGAAGTTTTCTCTAAATAGGTCCTGTTGATCAAAGAAATAACAATAGGGTAATGATCACTACCATGTGATAAGGATGTGCATTCCCAATGGGTTGAAGAGGCTAATTCAGCAGAACAAAACGTTAAATCAACGCAACTTTTTTGTTGACCGGGAAGTGACCTACGTGTTGGGCAACCATTGTTTAATATGCACAAGTCCAAGTCGTCCAACATCTCAACCAAAGCTACACCAAACACATCACAGCGCTCAGATCCCCACCTGTAATGGTGACAGTTAAAGTCGCCCATGACCAGTATGGGACCCTGAACATTGGAGAGAATATTCTTTAAAATTCCTATAAAATTATGACTAGGGTGAGCAATATATATGGAGAATACAGTTATGCCTTCCATCCTTCCAGAAACAATGTTCATGTCACCTGTAAGTGAAGGCAAAGATAAGGGGGAAAGTGGGACTCGATTGTTGACAAGAAGAGCCGACCCTCCATAGCCGTCAGATCTGTCACAACGGAGAATATTGTACTGTGGAATACGGAAGCTAAGACTTGGGGTGAGCCAAGTCTCAGCTATTGAGCAAGCTAAGGGTTTAAATTTATTAAGAAGGAATATGAGGTCGTGCTTTTTATGCCACACGCTCCTCACATTCCACTGTAAGAATGTTTGACTGGACGCCATTTTTAATGTCTAAAAGAGTTTTAATAAGTTTATCGGCAACGTTGGACGGTAATTGAGAGTTATTAGGATGAGTAGGAATAATAGATGGTAGAAGTTTAATGAGAAGTTCTATAATGGAAACTGTGTTGTTAGGGGAAGTATTGTTTTGGTTGAGAGCACAGCCATTAGGTTGTGAGGGTAGGGGGGAGCTAATAATTTGGTGATGGGCAGTTTTATCATAGGATGGGGAAAGAGGAGCATGAGTCTTGGGCTTTAGAGTAACGGTTTTCCGGTACGACTGTGTTTTGGCAGCGTTGGCATAGTTCCGGGAAGATACGGGGATAAGTTTGCTGGCCTCCACATAAGGAATCGATTTTTCTGCCATAACTGTTTTGATGGCCTTCTGTCTACCATGCTCGGGGCATGACCTGCTGTTGGCAAAGTGATTCCCGGAGCAGAGAACACAAAAAGCCTCGCCTTCAGCAATGTTGCAACCATCACCGGGGTGATCGTGGCCACACTTACTGCAGCGTGGTTTGGATCTACACATGTTAGCCACATGACCGAATCTACAGCACTTTCGGCACTGGATGGTTGGGTAGATGTATTGTACTACGGGAAGGGATGTGTAGCAACAAAAGACCCGTTGTGGTAGAACTTGGCCATCAAAAGTGATGACGCAAGTCTCCGTGGGTTTCCACTCATTTGCACCGTCTATTTGTGTTTTCCTATTAATGCGGCGGACTTTAAGGATTCGGCCACATCCAGAGGGAACTGACAAGATAGTGAGAGCTTCTTCTTCCGAAATATCAGCTGGTACACCTGTAATCACGCCCATCCTTGTGATATTAAATGTGGGAATTGTGGCTGTATAGCTGTACTTTGTAAGAAGATTGTTAGTAAGAAATGCATTAGCGTCTTGGGGGGAAGTAAACTCCACGGATACACGGTTACGGCCAACTCGTTTGACACCATCCCGGAGCACATTAGCAACATTGTTATTAATGAGGAATTTACCGAAGTTAACAGGATGAAGTGTAGTGCCTGAATTTGGTGTAACTTCGATTCTTGAGACGTGAACGATGAAGGGGCCCTTGTCCAAAGCTGAGTATTTGAGGCGGCCAATTTGGCTCTTGGGTTGTTTGCTAGGTGGAGAGGGATCAAGAGTTTCTACAACACTGGTGCGTTTACGTGAACCTTGGGTCGCGTCCATTTCTGAAACGCTACATACAACGTCGGCAAATTGGGAAAGTGGGTTTTGGGACAAAAAGTTTGGAGAAGCTGAAATGTCGGGGGGGTCAGGATCAGGGGGTTTATTTTTATCCATCTTTTAAAATAAAACTATTTACATACAGACAATCACAGTACAAACCTGTTTACAAACACAAGGACAACACAATTATATAAAAACAATACAAAAAGTTACAACAATCACTCAAGAACGGTCAAAACTCTCAAAAACACACGTGCTATCCAAGAAACCCGTGGCGAGAATCTCTATCAATAGTTAGTTATCGATATTGTAAAATAATAATGTTCTTTTTTGTATCGGAAAAAATAACCAAGTGCGTCGACAAAATTATAAATGTACACATTTTTTTTATTTTAGCTAAATAACTCAAAAATAAAAGTTAAACAGGGTTAAACATCCGATGGGCTCAAAATGTATCTTTCGTGTTATCTTGTAACTTCATATTTCCTAAAGATCAAGTTAGCAAAGAAAAATGCATCGATGTAACTGGAAGGCAAAATTAGTTTCCTGAAAAAACTAGCATAATTTGTTCAAATCACTTTGAAAGACCAGATTGTTTAATTAAAACGGAATTAAATACCATACCGACACAACAGTGCCAAAACTTGAGTTCCGTGTGTGTCTTGTGTCTGTGTGTTGTGTGTGTGTGTTGTGTTATGTAGAAAATTAAAAAAATAAAGTACTTTTTTTAAACTCGAATTAATTTACGCATGTACGAAATTTTTTTTTTTAAGTAACCGTCAGCTGAGCGAGGCCAATGAACTGCAGGTAGGTAGTACGCAATGACTGACAACTACCTTTAAGGTCATTGACTCGTTAACTTAAAGAAATTAATTTCGTACATGCGTATATTAACTCAACTTTTAGAAAAAATGTTTTTTAATTTTATCTTTACAAATCGATAGTGTTTTATGTACCGAATCGACCCTCCACGGGATTAAAACGACCAAAATTTAACGGTGTATATTGACACAACTCCGCATGTAAGTCGGACGCATCAGTGTAACCATGACGGCTTCGCTCATTCTCAGGACGCTGTACGTGGTTGATAGAAGTAGAACTATTTATGATTGACCAAAGTCGTTCAGCGAAACGCGAATGGAGCTAAATATGTGTATTTTGTTCGTTACCCTTAGTTCCTGACTGTCTTAGTATTTACTACTCAGTAATATTGTAGCTCACTAGCATTGAAGGAAGTTTTGTAACATGGATTAGTTTTTCAGTAGATAATCTTTTACAAACATATTACAGATGTTGTTACATTACCTGTATAAGCATAAGCGATGTTGAGTCGTAATTTGTAGTTATATCTCGTTGCAAGCATCGCTTTTGAGACTAGTACTCTCAAATCTTCTGGTAACAGGGAAAGCCTGCCAGCAACGTGTATCCTTACTCCCCATTCATTGATTTGATCACTATAGAAAAAATAATTATTGTAGATTGATCAATCTATATTTATCTGCTGTTTTTAATAAGCTGGCGAAAAAGGGGGGAAATATAAACGGGTGTTTTTGTTTCAAATGCACGATTAAGGTAACCTCCATGGCGGCGCTAATGGGCTATGAATCACCTCGACAGCACGGTTGATGCAATGGTTAAGTGATTGGCTGTTACGCGTCACGGATTCGATTCCCACACGCCTGATGTGCCGTTCTACGTACAAATCAGGCGTGTAACACATGTGCCACGGTCTAATGTAGTTCTAGCTTTAGGCTCAACTGACACAGTTTTTCTCACAAATACTCTCGCATCAATAATCTCAGATCTCACAGTGCTGGAATGGATCCGAGACAATTGAACATTCATGAATAACATTCAACCCTACGCATGAGTAGCACACAGTGACGCGCGAAAGTGCTCGATTTCAACCAAGCACCACTCACACAATATTATACCTTAATAACAGGTTGATAGAGATAAATGTGCTATAGGGGTAAAATATGTCGCGTCGTGACATTTTGACTGTGCGCCAATGTGAGATGAGCTGTATAGAAGAAAAAACTATAGTACACTACTTACAGTTCATCCATCAACCTCTGAAACTTGTCTCTTGCCAAATCCATGAGGCCGTCCACTTCTTCTTTACTCCTTTTAAAGTTTTCTATACTGAACGCGTAGACTGTTACTTCTGGTATGCCTAGATCTAGACACCACTGAAATCAAAACAGGATACCACATTACTTTCTCAATAATTACTAGGCCCAACATTTTGTCCCCAAAATGTTTTAGTAACTTTTCTGATCTCATTAAATATATTGTCTCACTGCACTTTCCTACCCACATAATTCAGCTTTCAGCTACTGGCCACCAGTCTATTTGGTATAAAAACAATACTGTCTCTCTCATTAAAAACCATTCTTGGGCCAAAGGCTTTTACTAGGATAGTGCACTTTAAAAATACCCCCCAAACTTTACCAGTAAAAATGTATGCAACTCTCACCTTCAAAGTTTCAGATAACTTGTCAAATCCTTTATAATGACCAGCACAGTTATCTACGCTATTCTTCTTCGCAAACCGTCGATTCCCATCCATAATAAACGCTATATGCTGTGGAACACGACCAGTCTTCACGACTTTAATGCATAGTAATTCGAAGAAAGACACACAGTTCTCTCTGACCCAAGACATTGTTTAGTCTGTAACCACGTTTATCAATATAATACACCAATACAATGTATTAGGGAATAATTCAAAAGAATTAAAACTTAAGCCAAAACCACGTCAGAATTACAGATTGACATTCCTTATCAGTTAATGAGAATAATAAGTGCTACAGACGTTTATTTAAAACAAAAGGAATTCTCAATGATACCCAAAACGTATTTCACATTTGAAAATTATTCACTTGAATGTATAATTAATTTGTTTCTTTGTATACCTACTCTCGAAGTTCCGTACGTGCAAGTTTCAGCAGAAGTGTTGACATGTCAAACTTGTCAAAGTCAAAGTTTTCGTAACGTGACTACGTTACAATTGACAGAAATGCAGTCCTACCAACTTAAAAGACTAATAAAGTTGTCCCATGCATCAGACGACAAACTAAAGGTAAAAACAGACTTGAAACTACATCAAATCAATTTGACAAAATTATGGCCATCTGGAAACTGGCAATATATTTCCGATAAAAAATAATTGACAGATTGTTTCTTGTTTGTGGTTCCAAAATTCCAAATCAAATCGCCGAAAGGAATCACAGGTTATTTATTGGAAATTCACGTCATTAATCCAAATAAACTATTATGAGTAATATATTTAAGCTCAAACTAAGTGCTTTAGGCCATCCTAATCCAGGAGATTTTAACTGTGAAGGTAATTATTAAGTTACAAGTCTTGTTTCCAGTTAGCATCCGACGCGCTGATCTAATATTCTATCCCATTTTATAGATGAAAAGGAATACAGGAGTGTAATTCTATGGCTAGAAGATCAAAAGATCAGGCATTACAAAATAGAAGAGCGAGATGGTCTAAGAAATATAGAGAAGGACAGTTGGAAGGAAGCTTTTAATACTTACCAGCGAGACTTGGTGAGCCCTGTTGCTGAGGGCACCCCTAACGAACAATTAAACTGGCTATTATCATACGCTGTAAGATTAGAATATGCAGATAATGGTATGTGATTTAATCAAGGGACATTTAATATCCTAGTATTATTACCAGTTTCATAGCAGGCTCATGGACCAATATTGGTAACATATTGCAGTCTAATACAGTGGGTTTATTACACCATAATTGTAATTGATTGTTTTTCCTTTTATGTGGGCTCACATTATACTCTAAAATATAAAGGAAGCATTGTTATAGTTCTGGCAGACTAGCTTTTACTTGCGGGCGAAACCACAAGTCACTTTCTTTGAACAGACTTTGGAACCCTGTTTCATTCCTTTAGGGGATGAATTTTGGAAAATCCTATGTTAGTGCTCACCTACATCATAAAAGGAAATCTTTGGCAAAATTTCATGCTGTCAGTCTCAGTAATTTCAGCTGTGCAGTGATGTCAGTCAGTTTCTCCTGTTATTATAGATGACTCATCTCTTGCACAATTCTGATTTCAGTTGATAAATATAGGAATGCAAAAGTGGAAAAACCAAAACAGGCTACACCCAATGTTGTGTCTTCCAATCCTCTGGACAATCTTGATTGTAAGTATAGAAAAGATTTAACTTGTAGTTTTTTTTTTTTTTGCAAGGCTTTACTATAATACTGTTCTATGTTCACAGTTTCAAGTCCTGCATTCAAGGCTGGTGTAGAAAGAGTGTCGACACTGGCTGGTGTTGGGCCACATCCAGATCCTAAGTTCCGTTTGGCAGCCCTAGCTAAAATACTTAAAACAACACCTCATCCTGAGCCACCCCCAACTGAGGTGAACCTCGTCCAGCAACCATCTGATGTCCTGAAGCTACTATTTGTTCAAGACCTTCGAGACTTGCAGACCAAGATCAATGAGTCATTGGTTGCAGTTCAAACTGTAACAGCTGATCCACGAACTGACACTACACTTGGAAGGGTTGGGAGATAAATTTTATTGTTAAGATCATCAATTGGGCATCTTGTCAACAAATACTTCAAGTCATTTACATTTACTACATTAAAGTTGCAGATAATTTATCACATATATTTTTTCTTGTAACTACTTTATAAAAGATGCCCAGGTAATTACTAACATATAGTGTGTTACTGCACTTACTTACTGTAAATTAAGTTACAATATGAATCTTAACAAGATCTTTTCAGAGAAATGGATAAATACACATAATTTTGAAACTTTCAATAAAAGGGTGTACTTATTTTTTTCTAAAGCCAGTACAGTGAGAAGCATGAGGACTTCCAACACCCAAGAACTGATTTGTAAACTATTTATATCAATAAATAAATAAAACAATAACTTTTAATACCTTAGTTTAATTCTGTAATTAGATTAACAATTTGTTTAGGTACTCCTAAGTGTACATTTTTTTTATAGTAAACAACAGCATAGCCACTAGCTACTAAGGTAAACAAAAATGCACATATTCATAAAAACCTTGAACCTAAAAATGCACAACACTTGCATACGATGATCACACTACAGATCAGTTTTTAACAAATATACCTATGAAGATTCAATGCATTCCACCTCCTTTCTCAAGCATTTGTGCGAATCTATTGGTGATGAGTAGTGAAACATCTATAAACCTCTCGACACAGTTTGTAATGCAGGTTTCAGTGCGAGAGTCCAGTTTCGCTCCAGGCTTGTCCACACATTTGTCCCAGCAAAAATCGTTAAATTCATGAATCTGGAATAAAGACAACGAATAAACAATGATCAATAATTCAAATAAATTTAATATCGATCGATCGATTAAAAAACTAGTAAAGATCGCGGCATTGGTAAGTAAAATAAAATATAGAAAATATGAATAAAAACTGCATATACGAATATTTTTTTTTACCTCAAACATTTTTATTTAAAAGCATTAATTATATCTAAGATTATAGCATGCAAAGAAAATAATGATGCAATGGTTCACAATGGATTTACCTGAGCATGAAACTGAGCCTTCTGTTTTTCTGCAAGGAGAAAGTCTTGCAGTTCAGAGTCAGCACCTTTAGGTACCGGATAGTCTGACGACAGATCAGTCATTGTAGATATTGAGAGTAAATTTACGGAATTGTTTTTCAACTTTTCAAAGCTAATTGCCTTGGTTTGAGGTTATGCTTCTTGCGTTTCGATTCGACACAATGACAAAATAAACTTCAAATCAGTGACATTCAAACGAAGAATTAAACGCAACAATTTTTTTATTTTGTCTTGGAAACCGTGGCTTTTGAGATCACTATATTATCGAAAAAAATGCGAAGGTAACTCAGTCTGTCCGTCTTTACAGTTTTTGATAAAATTTAGCAAACGTATAGATCACGCGACATGTAATTTTTTATAACAGGAGTATGTTCCTAGCGAGCATCGGCTATGTTGATATGTATTTAAGGTGAGTTTAGAATACTGTGCACCGGCGACGACTCGGGATAGGTCCTTAACGGACGGCAAGCTCCCCAGCTTGCAGGAGGCGACCGCTTCCCATTCCCTCTTGCTCCGGGGCATGGCCTGGTGCGACAGGTCGCTGCCTCCCATGACCACCCATCGTCTTCAAGAGACCTTTTAAGATGACAGAGCGATTTAATGATGAGCATTGATGCAATCGTTGAAGGTGAGGCGTAAAAATTTATTCCAAAAAGCGAATGTGAGACGAAGTCCAAAATAAAACGAATTGATTGTGTAGCTTACGTTCAACCTGTATTGGTATTTTTTTTCCATTAACATTAAATTCACAAGGAATGTTTTCCAATAAAATTAAGTAGTTTATTGTTCAATAGTTTACGAGCGCTGTCATCAAAGACGTATTGGCACGCGTTCAAAGCCAATCTTGCAGTTTGTGATGAAGTTAGAGAAAAGGTGTTGACACATATCTGGTATTCTCGAGACAGAGATGTTGCGAAAACACCTTTATCGTCCGTCTGTGGATTGAAAAAAAAAAACATTTTTTTTTGGTTGCTTGAAGAATATGGCAAAATGGTGGGGTTTGTAAAGATTTAACAATCCGTCACATATATTATCGGGCTTTTAGTAAATATTATTATTTTAAAGAAGATACAAGTTTACCCTCGCTCCTCTGGAGGACACGGTGGAGCACACGGTAGAGGTGTGCCCGGCTTGGGAAGAGCATCGCCGTGTCCTTGTGGGAGCGATCAGCGGTGGTGATCTCTCGAGCCGGGCCTAGATAAAGGTCATGGTCCGGAGCGAGATGCGAGTGGCAAGCGGTCGCCTCCTTCTGCGAACTAGTGATGCTAGCAAAGGAGGAGGCCTACTTTATCAGGCAACGGCGCTCACGCCGCAGCCGCCGCCGTAATTCCAATCCCGATTTCCGGCCACCGTAGGCGCTGGCAAGCGGACGACGGACAATGGGTAGCTCGCTGTCCGTCCGTCCGGTAACAGACCGGACCGAGCCCAAGTCGTTTACGCCGCGCACTGTTCCCGCGCGCCTCAAGGAGTTGTCAGCAAACTGTAGGGGCCCAGTCGGGTCGAAGCCTAATCTGGGGCTCTGGGGAGGTATGAAAATGCATACCAGGGCCCTGGAACAAGGCAAAGAAGGAAGAGGGTAGGTTTTTAGTCAGTAAGAGTCTGACACTATCTTCCGCCTCGCACAAGTCCGGGATTTGTCATTGGATGATTTTACATACCATAAAAAAAAAAAACAAAAAAAGCCTCACTCCTCTAAAAACCACTTTAATTTTAAATTAAAGAAGTAAAAGGCTCTATACCAAGCCTGGCCTAAAGACTGATTGCGAAATAATTAATGTGAGACATTGTTCTGTCACTTCATCCTGGTTGCAGGCAGAGGCCAAAAAGAGAATTACATTTTATAAATACATATTTACTTACACATATTATAACAGGTACTTCTGCATCATAAAGAAGTTTGAAGTGGTGGGAATCATAGTCTGGTGTTGACTTTGTGTTAACATTGCTTGTGAGACAGACCTCTGAAAAATAGCACAATGGTCTTCAAATAGTAGAAAAAAAAGTGAAAATGAAATTAGTCTCAATAATAGATTATTGTAAACCACTTACCAACAGGTATTTTTAATTTACAGAAAGTTGACCATGTTTCTTCTGTTCCACCATACTTGGGATGAATACAAGTGCCATGCCCTAGTCTGTCTGGTTTGAATTTTAGCATTTCAAGTATTTCTTCTGGGTTGCAAACTTCACCACAATGCAGTGTTATCTAAAAAAAATACATGGAAAACTAATAATATTACCTTTCTTTGTTTCACATAAATATGTAGATAGATATATACAACAACAAGCTTCGCAAATTTTTGTATAAAAATATGTACAAATACAATGTATGTATAAAATAACATTTTTGATATGTTTTCGATACACTTACTCGAAATCCTGCTCCTAACCCACCACTTTTAGGCACGCAATTGACTGTTTTTCACACTAGTGGGGAAAAGTGAGCGTGCCCGCTCCCGCCACTATTTTAATCATATTAGGCTGGGCGCAGAGCGACTAATCGCCGCGCGTTAATCCCCGATAATTTATGTGTTCGTAAGTGTATTAAAAAATGATGTTTGATACACATGGAAAGTCAATGTCTCGGCTCCATAACACCCTCGCCAAGGGTTGCGGACGGCGGGCAATGGGTAGCTCGCTGTCCGTTTGTCCGGTAACAGACCGGACCGAGCCCAAGTCGTTTACGGCGCGCACTGTTCCCGTGCGCCTCAAGGAGTTGTCAGCAAACCGTAGGGGCCCAGTAGGGTCGAGGCCTAGTCTGGGGCTCTGGGAAGGTATGAAAATGCATACCAGGGCCCTGGAACCAAGGCAGGGAAGGAACAGGGTAGGATTTTAGTCAGTAAAAGTCTGACACTATTTCCCGCTCCGCCCAAGGGCGGGATTTGTCATTGGATGATTTTACCTACCGTAAAAAAAAAAAAAAAAAAAAAACCCTCGCCAAGGGTTGTGTGAATGCTGCCTCGGTCACAATGACAAACTTTTTCCACTTGTATCAGAATGAACTATTAAAATCCTTCTTTTTTTAATAGTTCTGTACTAAAAGTGGTTCATAATGAAAAATATTTTGCCCTTTAGCCTGTGTTTCAATTGACTTTTATATAGTCATCTTCATATTGTATATTCTCCAGTACCTAATAACATATTGGATCTAGTAATAATTGTAGAAAAGTGTACAGATCTAGTGGGATAGACCATGGGTATAAATCAACGACCTTACAGCCCCTAGACTTGTAATAACAGGCGACGTATGTCTGTCAACACATATGACTTATAGATCTGATGTGAGTAGTAATGTACCAATTCTTATGACCACCTCTGTTATCGATAAAGGAAAATACATATTTACTATTTAAACAATCTTTTTATACTAACTACAATAAAATCTTAATTTAATTGTAAATCGGTTATTGATTTTAGGTTTCTGAAAAATTCTGATTTTAAAAATAAATGGATAATTGCAAATACACGAAAAAAATGGTTCCTTGGATACTATTTTTTACCATTATAATAATTATAAATACCTATGTTACGTTTTTATACATAGAGATTTTTTGTTTTTTAATTTTACGTTACCACTCAAAATTCATAAATTACATAAAGTAAGTACATTTTATGTTAAAATAATATCAAGAACTAGGAAGGTAAAAAATACAATTAATAATTGTACTAAATATTATTAAAAAAATATCGATATTTGTTTAATAATTAAAACTTTCGTGATTTATTCAAACCTATCTCATCCCTAGAGTGTTGTAATGACCTTGGTCGGTCAGCTAGTTGAAAGAATTTTTTCAATCAAAGTCGACTATACAGTCGATGGTTTACATATATGGTTAGAACTAAAGGGATTATAATAATGCTCACTTTTAAGCCTGCTTCCTTTGCCTGCAAAAGTGCTGGTATAAAACTCTTGAACTCTCCAGCCATAGGGTCGCCACTTAACTCAATACCCACAACCACATCAGGGTATTTTTTGTAGCATTCTATAGCCAGTTTAGCTATTTCCTCTGCCTCAAAAATTGGCGATTTTCTATTGATAGAAATTATAAGTTTGGACATCATCGTGAGATGTAGAGAAGATTTTCTGCAAACAGTACAAGTTAATTTAATTTACAATAGCAATATTGTTCCCTGTTATGTAGCAAATTGATCTGAATATACAACAAAGCAGACATCTATATATCTATCTAGATTGTTGCTTTTCTCAGTTACCCCAGGGTGGACTGGAATTGAATATGGGCCACAGTAGCCTTCATAATAATCAGCCGACTTTCCAGAACCAAATATTTAAAATTTTCGGTTCTGGACAGTCGGCTGATTTCCTCGGCCAGTTACAAAATTGCTCCAAATAACTTACTTAACGGACATGCATTAACTAAAAAACTGATATTACTCACTGTATAGTATCAATTATGGTTTCAATATAATGCAATTTTGTCATGTGTGGGGTGTCTCGTGGTGTACTTCTGAGTTCCAGGTAACAACAACCATCATCTTGAAACTCTTGAAGTGTCAAACTGGTGGCTAAAGCTAATGCCTTAGGAGTGCTCGTCAGGGAATGGGCGATGTTGAATACTTGAAAACAGCTGTTGAAAAAAAATTATTTATGACTAAATGTTTTTTATATTGCAAATTGAAGCTCTAAATACTTGTATGTAAAGTTTTGTAAGTGTTAGTGTTAGTATGTAGCATCTGTAGATTATGGCCAGCCAGTGGCGTAACTTTATCATCTGAGGCCCGGGGCAAATATATTAGACGGGGCACCAGAAAATTGTTTCATTGTGATTTAATTTTAGTAAATTTTGTAAAATAGATTGGGTTACTTCTTCTGAGCTTGCAGCCTCTTGGACAAGGCCGTGACCGGGTTACGTCACTGTGGCCAGCCCATACGAAAAAGGTGAAAAATAAAAGTGACTTCTCTATCTGTGGTTAACAAAAATAACCTTTAATAAAAAAGGTAAATGACGTTCATGTTTTACCAACATGATGCTGTTTATTTAAATGGTAAAACTTTCCTTTATGGGCCGTCGATTTAAGGGTCGGGGAGGGGCGGGGGAGGGGGTGGAGAGGGAGGGCTACCCCCCTGTGTCATTCCCAACCCGCGGAGCCCCATGGTTATGGAGATATTTATGGTTAAAGTTTTGAGGTTAGGTTAGGTTAAAACACTATTTCGATCAATTTAAAGTCTAATTGCCATAGATTTATGGGGCGGAGAGGGTGAGGGTGGGAGGAGCCTACCCCCTGTACCATCCTTACTCCGCGGAACCCCATGGTTATGGAGATATCCATGGGGCTCCTACTTCAGGGTGGTTTAAAAAAAAAATAACCTCGAAGGAGGTGGCGGGGTCTGTGTTCGCTCGCTTCGCTCGCTCACTACGACCCCGCCACCTCCTTCTAACCTAAATCTATCCGAGTCGAGGTGCCCTAAAATTCCGAACGCTCGCGGTTTTTTTTAAAATACCAAATTTACTATGTGAAACTATATTATATTTAAAGACAAGTGACAAAATTGAATGAAACACACCTCCACCTTCAACAGAGGACTCCGTGTTCCGAATTACGTCAAAAACGATTGGATCGCGAATCCGACCAAATTTAATAGTCGCAAAATATAAGAGCTACAGAGTAATAATTGTGACGTTACACGTTGGTTGGATTCGCGTTAAAATCACTTGTTGATGCAATTCGGAACGAGAGGGGAACGTGAAACGTCAAATTTGACATCTACCATGACAATTTATCTAACCTAAATGGCGTATTATTTTTCAATTTGTATGGAAACTTGGAAACTTAAAATATTTATATCTCGTAAACCGTGAGCCTCCGCAACTTAAAAATTTGTAAAAAGCCTTATGTTTATGAGTACTATCTACCAAAAAAAGATGAACTTCCAACTCGACGGCCCATAAAGGAAAGTTTAGCCGTCAAACGGTATCTCACCTTTCAGACAATTTATGAATATTATGATACTTCAACATTAATTAGGTAACCAATCAAATTATTTGCGCACTAATTTTTAATGACACTTTTTGTTAATGATGATGTTGAATGTTAAAAATTACACTTACTCCGTTAGGTTTCTTGAGTCACCGGCGCCGATTTGAAATTCGTCAAAGAAAGCATTTGTTTTGTCTTCAAGACCAGAATCAGCATGATACCTCTTTAGTTCCAGCATCGTAGCTGGGCTCAAAGAACCGTTCAAATGAGCATGTAACTCCTAAAATGCAAAATAGAAGTGCAATATATAATTTAACACAATAAAGCAAAAAAGAATACTGCTTTCGAAAACTACGCGGTATACTTACAACTTTTGGCAATTCCACAAAGAAAGTATCGGAGTTCATGGTTAGTTTTTAAATAAAACAATGAGTGGTGGCTTCTAAAACTTTACGAACTGTGATTTTAAAATAATAAATCCGAGCAAATATTTCTTTGAAACTAAGGAAAACTCAAAACTGTCACTGATTACAGTGAAGAATAAGATCACAGTTATCTTTGGAAATATTACAAACCAATGACGAGTTGGTACCTTATCAGCGTAACATGCTATTGGTTGACTGTTGTATTTGTTTATGTCACCTTTGATGGAAAAAAAGAAATTATCTGTGGTCAAGTGGTACTCAACCAGTTTTGATTTTTAATCTACAAAGACACTTATTCGAATCCTGATGTTAGAAAAAAATTATAAATGTCAACTGATAAGAAATGATAACGCTCGCGCTATCGCATTAATGTTGTTTGGTTTGATTGAAGCGGTGTTTTTGTAACTTTTAAACTGGATGCAAACTATTTAGAGGAAAAATGTTTAAATTATTGATGATATTATTATATTTAGGTTTTAATCGTTATTTAGTAGAGAGCGAACCTAATATTCCCGTAGTATTAACGACATGGTGGTTCACAAATTCTACTGTAAAAGGTAACTATTTCAATATTATTATTTTAATCTGACTAAACGTGACAATATATAGTTATGTCATGATTACAGTCATGGAAGCATATTTGAAAAATATGGAAACACTATTCTTAATTTTTATTCGAGTTTTTCCTGCAAACTATCCATCAACATACTGTCGGTAATCATTATTAGAGATTTTTTTTTTAAACTTTATTATGTTTCTTGCAGCCTGGGAGGTTCTTAAAGAAGGAGGTACAGCATTAGATGCCATAGAGCAGGGTGCTTCAGTATGTGAAGTTCAGCAATGTGATGGCACAGTAGGGTATGGAGGAAGCCCTGATGAGAACAGTGAGACTACCCTAGATGCTCTCATCATGGATGGGTAATCTATCTTCTTACTAAATTCTTAAAATGATAAAGTTACTGGTAATTCTTATTTCTCATTGAATAAAAATAATATACTTATGTAAGTCATCAAAATGACAACACAATACACTCATATTTTATCAAAATGCACAAAGAATGTCTCATAAAAATATATATTTAATGTATTTGCATACAAATAAATAAACTTGTGTTTATTATTTTGATGTGTGTTACAAAGTATTTCTTTGTGATAATATGGTAATTCAAAACATTTTTGGAATATCATTCTTTAACTTGTATAATGCCAGAGTACAGATCTACGTGAGACAATGGCTTTTTATTTATGTCTCTCAAACTTTGAGGATAATCTTTGATCAGCTGCTGGACAAAATAAGCTGAAAAAAATTGCTTCTTATTTTCAGGAAAACAATGAATGTGGGTGCCGTAGGAGCCCTCCGCAGGATAAAAAACGCAATATCAGTAGCACGCCATGTACTAGAGCACACCAAACATTCATTCCTTGCTGGTGAACTGGCAACACAATTTGCTGTTCAAATGGGCTTCCATGAAGAGTCTCTTTCTACTACTGAATCTAAACAACTTTGGTTAAAGTGGCACAATCAGAACCACTGCCAACCAAACTTTTGGACAGTAAGGTTTTTAAAATAATATTATGGTATTCCTATACATTTCCTTCCATAGCTAAATCCTATTAATATCAAAAATGCGAAAGTTTATATGTATGTATGTTTGTTACTCGTTCACACAAAAAGAACTGAATGGATTTCAATGAAACTTGGTACACAGGTAATTCACATCCTGGATTAGTACACAAGATACTTTTTATCCCAGTATGTTCACTTGGGATAATTTTCCACTGTCATGTGGGCAAAGCCTCTGGCAGCATCTAGTAAAGAAAAAATTAGTTATTTAAAATTTTTGGTACCTACCCAATGATGGCCTATTTTCAACACCTCATTGAGTTTTCAAGTAGTTAGGTATCTACTTAGATAAACATAACATTATTTATCTAATCTCAGAGTGTCAAGCCAGATCCTAGCAAGTACTGTGGTCCTTATCATCAAATTAAGAAGAATGAAGACATACATCCTGAAGTACAGATGATAGTGGATAAATATAATCATGATACAATTGGTATGGTTGCTGTGGACGGCAACGGCGATGTAGCAGCCGGAACTTCGACCAATGGCGCTAAATACAAAATACCTGGGTATCAGATGTTTTAATAATATTTTCTAATGATTGAATAAACGGTATCTTACGAGTTTTAGTTCGCGGGTTCAAACCCAGCCAGAGATGCGCCTGGCTGGGCTTTGTATAATTTATTTCATCACCACTGCTCTCAAAACGGTGTGGCGGCGTTGGAAAACATCGTGAGGAAACCGGCATGTCCTAGAATAAAAAATCGAAGATATGTAACATCCGCCAAGCCGCACTGGGCCCGTGTGGTGGATTACGGCCCATTCCCTCTCCTAGAGAGGAGGCTTGGGTCCCAGCAATGGGAACATTAAAAGGCTGATTATGCGTATGCTATGAAAATTAACATTATAATTTTTTCTTTAATTACATCTTCCTAAATTCAGAATTCGATATTCAGGAGCCGATTTAGGAAAAGAAAGTCAGGCGCCGGAGTTCCTGATAACACGTTCACTGATTCAGGTTACTGAATCAGTCGATATCGTCGAAAGAATAGTGACAGACTTGTCGAGTGAAAAGAAGTATGACAAAACGGCCATAGTATTATCGAAAAACCAAAAATAATGTATTATCGTAGCCTTAGCGGTGGTTCTAGCAGTTGTTGCTCGTTCGATTCCCACCAAGGAAAAATGTTTTTGTGATGAGCACGGTCATTTGTTCGGTGTCTGGGTAAAATTTATCTATAACATGTATGTATTTATAATTTAGAATTATTTAAGTATGTTTAAAAGGGTCTAGACGGGGCGTTGTGTGATAGTTGTGGAATATTATTAGGTATTCCGTTTATTTATTATCATTATTCAGGTAGTTGAGAGCAGTGCACTGGTGATTGAGTGGTAATGGCCCCGACATACAAATTGTAGGGTGCGGTTTCAAACCCTGCCAGGCACATTACTTTGTGTAATTTATTTCATCACCACTGCTCTCAAAACTGTGAACGAAAACATCGTGAGGAAACTAGTATGTCCTAGAACCAAAAATTCGAAAACATGACATCCACCAATTCGCACCGGATCCGCGTGGTGGATTACGGTCCATTCCCTCGCCTGGAGAGGAGGCCTGAGTCCCAGCAGTGGGAACTTTATAAGGCCATTGCTATTCATATAGTTTGGATCACTTTTGTTTCAAAGACAAGGCATGTCCTTCTATAATAACATTATATTTTATTTTGGTTTCGTCATTTTGTATTGCTTATGCACACAATCAAAGAAAACACGTCCGCTCGCGTCAGTAGGCGAGCGGCGGCTGATCGACTTAATGCGATAATGCGATTACACCCTTCCTAGTTAAGATAAGACGTCCTGAACGTGGAAAACCATTCTCTTCCTAAATCGGGTTCTTTATCGGATCATTCCTTCCTAAATGCAATAAAACTTCCCAGACTTTAGGAACGCCTAAATGTCAGCACCTGAATTTAGGAGGGTGTAATAAGCTCTAATAGTTCTGTTTTCCACCTGTTTATAATTGTCTGCCTCTTTCCTTTTTGGACAAGTACTTTCATAGCTGAATAAGTATGCCCAATATTTGGGATATTGAGATCCAACTCAATTATTTTTAGGGTTATGTAGGTTCCTCAAAAGGAAAAAAACTGAACCCTAACAGGATCACTTTGTTTTCCGTCTGTCTATTTATCTGTCTGTCAAGACCCTTTATTTTGGGGACGCGTGGAAGTATCGAGTTGTCTCAGGTCTGATGAAGGTCTCAGGAATAATGAAAAGAAACAAAAACCTGCTCATTTATTGGTATAGGGTAGAACGAGAGCGAAGCCGCAGTGCCGAGAGCAGTGGTGATGAAATAAGAATAAATCTGAAAACTGAAAATTTGTACTTAGTTAAGTCACAAAAAAAAATTTACGATTCGGAAAAATCTTGAGGACTCGATTTGGGAATTGAACTATTCATAAGTTAATTTGTACGGAACCCTCAGCGTGCGAGTCGGACTCGCACTTGCCCCCCTTTTTTTAATAAAAAATAATTTTGATCGGATTGTTTTCATAGAATAAATGGATTAATACAGGAGAGTTGGTGATTCGCCGATACCCGGGGCTGGCGCTTACGCAGACAATGAAGTAGGAGGTGCTGCAGCTACTGGTGATGGCGATATTATGCTTCGGTTTTTGCCGAGGTAAGCCAATTTTATATAAACATAAAATTAGTACTGACTGACTGACTACTACTGTCGTGGAAAAGCTTGGCCAATGTCCAGGATACACGCCTGAAAGTCGGTCAGTGGTCTTTCAACTTTTTCTTGGTAAAAATGGCGACCATGAGTATGCCAACCAATTTTTTTTTTTATCCAAGCCTCCAAAAGCCTCTTTTTTTATGTGGCAATTTATTAAATGACTTCTTGGTTTATGGTAGAGCGAGAGGGCGTTTCAGACATTTACTGAATAAAACCCACCTGTGTCCTTCAGCTGTCTTTTGCATTTCTGGACTATGGTAACTCTGTCAAAATTACCCGCAACCCTAGCGTGAATTGTCCCTACTGGACGCCTACGGTTTTGCTCTCATGTCTTTGAGGCGCGCGTGGAACACGACGTGGTATCGAGGACTCGGGCTTGGTCCTTACTGGACGGCCGGACGGCGAGTTACCCATTGCTTGCTGTCCGCAAGCCCGCGCCTACGGTGGCCAGGGACCGCCGTGCGACTCCTGACGGTCGTGGCGTTTTCTGTGGCGGCGGCTGGGATATCTGTTCCCTCATGGTTGAGGCTATCTTCTTCAAAAGGATTACTGCTTTGCTGGAGCCCCTCTCGCTCTGAGCCATGGCCTGAAACAGGACCGGGCGCAGATTCCACAAAGGCACGGAGGTACTCTGCCCAATCGGGGCCCAGCTCCACTCTGTCCTCGGCGGGGTCCACAATGGTGACATAAGCGTTTTATCCGGCTGAATTTCCGAAACAGGAGCCTCCTGAACTGTTCCGATGAGAACTTTAATCATGATGTTATGACGGCTCTCCAACAACTCCTCAAAGACCCCTCTTTATATATAAGTCCCCACTTATTGCCGCGATTGTGACGTGCGCAGCTCTGGTTTGCGACAGTCGCTGTCTCTACACCACTATGAGATCCTGCCGGAACTCTGTCCGCCATGGGTTGTAACACCATGCGCGAGTCACGCATGTGTGCAAGGATTAATGCCTCCAAATCCACAATTGCAAGCCGGCAATGAGACTCGCTACTTCGTTGGAGACTGTGCGGTAACCCATACCATTCGGAAGGACATGACCTTCTCGGACGCGTTCAGCTTACGGGCCGGACGTTTTCCCAGCGACGCCACCTACGAGGCGCCATGTAAAGGTCGATGGACCATATAATCCCCGCGTCGAGCCTTTGGCAGGAGACGTCTGGGGGGATTTCTACCTTTCAGAAAGCCTCCTAAAATATGAGATGTTAATTTTTTTTTTAGCTTTTTAGCAGTGGAAGAAATGCGTCGAGGAGCGACCCCTACGGAAGCTGCGAAAACGGCAATCAAAAGAATAGCAGCCCATTACCCTGATTTTATGGGTGCTGTAATAGCTTTATCAAAAACAGGACAATTTGGAGCTGCATGCCACGGAATCCCATCATTCCCATATGTCGTACAAGACAAAACTCGAAAGATTTTTGATGTTATAACAGTAAAATGTTGATTCCAATTTAGTTTTTTTTTTTTTTATGTTGCATAAACAGTTCACTAAAATATTTCTTTTTAATACATTAAGGGCCGAAACTGCGTAACCGCTTCACGCAGCCGTCGCGAAACAAAGCGCGTGTTCACGCGGACGGTTTTTTTTCGCGGATGGCGAACTAAAGACACTTCTCTGTTTTAACTTTAATGGTGTGCATATATCCGTGTCAATGGAGAAGTTACTGTATTATTACGACGGATGCCCGCGCGGTTTACTGCGACTTTTTTTTGTATTGGATCGCGCGGGCGTCCACATTACGCAGTTTCGGCCCTTACTTGGAAACCCGCTCTTAGAGCCAATTCTGCGGCGACCGCCGCAAACGACACACGCGCGACGACACGCTACGGGCGCCCGCTTAACACAGCGTTGGCCCTTGTCCCTACCACTTTTAGGCACGCCATTTACTGTTTTTCACACTAGTGTGGAAGAGTGTGCGAGCTCACCCCAACGGCCCCACTATAATTTATAATATCTTATCAAGCTCACGGTCTGTTTTTCGCGTCAGTCAAGACATTAAACTGCGCCGTCATACCAAATGGTTTTAGGCCAACTCTATATCCACATTCACTGACATCACTCCGGCTCTTCAGTTTGCGATCGGCCGGGCTGTTAGGAGGTGTTCTACCTGTATGTGTACAAAAAAATTAATTCTGATGAATGATCAATTTTTTTTTTCGTTAATTTTAACTAGATGAGGACGGAGTTTTCTAGCTGACTACCCTGAGAAGAAACACCGAAACAAATTCAGGGGTCAAAGTCTCTTTTAAAGTCCATACAGCAAAAATGTAATGGTCAAAACATATGAGAAGATGAGAACCATGCAGATTGGAGTCTGAGATGGTCTTTTGAAGAAAGAACCACACAATTCTGAGTGGACCTGTCCTGTCAGTGCAAGCATTTGTCAGTATTCGTATTGCTTAAGTCAGGACTACTAAGGAGCTCAACGACTTGACGAACAATACTAAAGAAAGGACATTTGGGTAGGCCGCATAAAGTACTCATAATTGTTAAAACTCATCAACTCAAATCATGAAGACAATTCTAACAATACTGTTACGCCGTGAAACTTGAACACGCCGTAGCACCAAATAATTAAAACGCATTAGTTTGAGAAGCTTCCAGAAAAGAAATATGTACCTAAGCCTGGCAAGTTCTAGAAAAGTCCGCCATAGGTACCAAAGAGAATATAAGCACTACGTTTAATAAGTACCTACTTCTACTAACTACTATTATTAAAAGTGTTAGCCGGTATACGATAAAGTCGAAATTCACATGAGCGCTATTTTTACCATGTTATTTTTTTAATAATAAATTATTTCCCAGCGATGCGACGCTATTGTTCTGGAATGGCCTTGAAACGTCTTTAACTAGAATTTTCCTGGCACTGCATATAAATACTCTCCCCCGACTAGAAGCCAGTCAGTTTGAATTCGTCTGCGATTCAAGTGCCATCTACAAGTACCTAAGTGAAGTGATTCTATAAAATCGTATGCGTCCACATGCGTCCGATATATCAAATCGTATTCAAATCGATACGTATCAATATCACAAACTTGAAAATCCGATTTCAAGAAATCCAAACAAAACTAAAAGCTGAAATCTAGCCGAAATCGCGATATAAAGTAAATAAATAAAAATAATATTCGCCCTGTCCTTTTTATTTCCACAACGATCCGCTTAGTTAGAATTTCGAATATCATATCGCATTGGTCAGTTTGCGTTTAGATATCCACACAAATAGTTTTGTAATATTCAGATACGATATGGATTTTTGTAGTTTTCTAATATGTAAATACGATTTGGATTTTTGTTGTTTTCTAATATTCAGATACGATTTGGACTTTTTTATGATTTGGATTTATTGTAGGTAAAATCATCCAATGACAGATCCCGCCCTTGGGCGGAGCGGGAAATAGTGTCAGACTCTTACTGACTAAAAACCTACCCCGTTCCTTCGTTGCCTATCGTGCCGGGGCCGGGCCTTCCTTTCAGAAACTGACACATGAATCCAGCAGGTTTCGACCCTGCCTGCCAGATTGGGTCTATACGGTTTGCTGACAGCTCTTTGAGACGCGCGGGAACAGTACCAGTTTTCGTTTTTTGAAGATTGCGTTTGGATTTCCACCCAAATCGTTTTATGATATCCAGATTTTTTGTCAATTTGGATTCGTTTGGCTATCGGTTTGTTGGTTATGGAAATTCAACCAAAATCTATTGCACATTGTGCGATCCTGTCCCTTATTACGTAAAAACTAGTTTTCAGTGATTATGCGCTGATTTATTTCCGTTTTAATTTAGTCTAGAATATCAAATTTTTTCGTTCAGAGATGCAATCTTGAACTTGGTGACAAGTGCGCGTCTTCGTATCATCAGTGAAAAGAATTTCCCGACTAATTAATCACTCTAAACACATACAAAATATGTGTTTAGAGTGATTAATTAAAGATACATAATAAATGTAGATAGTTAAGTATTTACTAGGATTTTTTGGTTCAGGCTTTATTTTAATTGATTTGTAATGAAATTCAAACAACAAGGTAAATAAAAAAAGTATACCTACTACGCGGCCAGTAAGTTGAACCAAAATGGCCGTCGTTGCTATGGTTACGCGCAGCCATCCACTACGATTTAATCCCGAAAATCGGTTACTTAAAGTGCATTCCAGGTTGATCGCCATTTTGGTTCAACTTATATGCCGTGTATTATAAGTACGATTTGGTGAACTTAAGTGCTAAGGAATCGGATATCTAAAATCGGATATTGAAATCGATTTCAGAGTTAGAATCGGATATAGGTCCGTTTGCGTTCAAAACCAAAAACGCTTATCTCTAAATTTTTGTTTATTGTAACTATTAGCTGTAAGTTTTCCTATGAGTAATAAAATAAAATAAAATAAATGTAACGACCCATGCGATACGGAAACGGAACTTTAATACTGAAAATTGTGTTTTGGACCAAGTTGATCAGAATAATTTGTTATTGTTTGTAGTTATTAAAGTTCTCTTCTAGTAAACCGGCAGTTAATTATTCACGTTCGTAAAAATACCTACCAAATACGGCTAGGATACACTGATTTACTACAGAATTCCAGTACCTATCTTCCGGTTCTATCCTAAATTACAAGGGTGAAAAATGTGCTTTAGCATTAGATTTTAATAAATAAATGATTATTGACGTGAAGAAAAATCTGTATCACATACAAATATACATACATACGGATCAAATTGAGAACTTTTTTGAAGTCAGTTTGAATACCAAATCCTTCTCCTAAATGTGATAAATATTCTTCTGAAAACCGCATCAAAAAGGGTTCAGCCAAACGCGAGATAATCGTGGACAAAGATTTATAAAACATACAGGTCAAACTGAGAACCTCCTTTTTTTGAAGTCGGTTAAAATGCAGAGATATGGAGCGAACTGACGTCATGGGAATGAAGATCACACTCACGGGCAATCTGTCGCGACGCGCTGGGTCGGATTATGGTAGTCACGGAAACCGGGCGCGTCGTCAGTTAAAACTCTGGAGTGATGATTCGACAGTCACGATCTAATTTTGGATGGACGTCAGTTCAAGTGATGGGAAAAAATAACCGTCAATGCCCAGCTTGAGTGATCCCCACGAGCCGCGCGTCACCCCCGTTTATTAACAAAATATCATAATAAATGTATTGAAAAACGTCGTTAGGTACACGTGGACAGGAGGAGGATTAATTGGAGGTAAGTATTTTCCGCCCATCACACACTCAAAAAAATCTATATATTTTTATTCAATGACATTTATTACATAAATAATGAAGTCAAAATAATTAAGAGAGTAAAAGTTGCAGTGTGTAGCACTTGACTCCATAACATATTTGCCTACGGCTTGGGCGAATTCCACCTTGATCACAATAACTTCAATCTCCACTTGTATCATAATATATATCAAAATCTTATTCAGCTTCAGCGCCAATGTCAATACACAACGTAAAAACGCTGAAACACCAAGATATAATTAACTATAATAAAACCTTAGGCTTGTAAAGAGGTCCCAAAATACAAGGTGTCAAATAAAAAAATAATAAACCATAAACAAGTATTTGGCCGGCCGAGGCGGAACAAAAGACAAAAACGCAAATTCTTCGGCCATTTTGTGTTTGACTGTCTCACTGCGCTCACAGTTCAACGTAAGTTTAATTTCTATATTTATAATTTTTGAGTGTGGTTTATTTAGTTTGTGAATTACGTAATCTTGCCATCATTAATTACAATTGATTAAGATTCAATAAGTTCGGTTTATAATGTGATTCTTCGGAGTGAGCAAAACCACCACGTGGTTTTAGGTTTTCCAATTCTAATTTTCTATGATGATACTGATAATCATTTCATTCGTGGTATCCCCTGAGGTTTTCCAGTGAAGTTCGTTAACGCGTCTGATTTTCACAGAACGAAGACATTTTTATGTTGAGTAAAGAATGACCACGCTTATAATTTTTTAACCTTATTAACAGAATGGCGGACGCTGCTCCAGCCGGTGGACGTGGCGGTTTTCGCGGCGGCTTTGGCTCTCGTGGTGGCGATAGAGGCCGTGGTGGTCCTCGTGGCCGTGGACGCGGTCGTGGTCGCGGCCGTGGACGCGGAAAGGAAGACCAGAAGGAGTGGGTGCCCGTGACCAAGCTGGGCCGTTTAGTGCGCGAGGGAAAGATCGACAAACTCGAGAGCATCTACCTGTTCTCTCTCCCCATCAAAGAGTTTGAGATCATCGATTTCTTCCTCGGCCCCTCCCTCAACGATGAGGTCCTCAAGATCATGCCCGTACAGAAGCAGACTCGTGCCGGTCAGCGTACACGTTTCAAGGCCTTCGTGGCTATCGGAGACAACAACGGACATATTGGTTTGGGTGTGAAGTGCAGCAAGGAAGTCGCCACCGCCATCCGTGGTGCTATCATCCTTGCCAAGCTGTCTGTCTTGCCAGTCCGCAGAGGATACTGGGGTAACAAGATCGGCAAACCCCACACAGTTCCTTGCAAGGTAATTTGTTTATTTCATAAATTAATTTTATTTGTTTATTGTGTTATAATGATGATACTGATAATCATTTCATTCGTGGTATCCCCTGATTTCCAATGAAGTTCGTTAACGCGTCTGATTCATATTTCTCAAAACTATCAATCATTATGATTATGACTTTCGATTTAAAATATTTTCATTTTCAATTCCAGGTCACCGGAAAGTGTGGTTCCGTCACCGTCAGGTTGATCCCTGCTCCTCGTGGTACCGGTATTGTGTCGGCTCCAGTCCCCAAGAAGCTTCTTCAGATGGCTGGTGTCCAGGACTGCTACACTTCAGCTCGTGGCTCCACTGGCACCCTTGGAAACTTCGCTAAGGCTACTTACGCGGCTATTGCCAAGACCTATGCCTACCTGACTCCAGACTTGTGGAGAGACATCCCACTAACAAAGTCTCCCTACTCTGAATTCAAAGCCTAAAGACAGTTTCTCTAGGCTTTGCATGCAGAAATAAACTGAAATTACCAACATATTTCTGAAATTTTATTTTGTAGCCTTATAATATTACCTTGCTTCATTTTTATGAAGTTACCTCTTCTACTTGATCCAATCCCTTTTGGAATAGGCTAGTACTAAAACCTTCACCATTTCTTTCATTATCATAACCTTGAGTAAGAAGGATGAGAGATTAATAGGTATGTGGTGTCAGCACCCAAGTCCACTATTTGAACCATAGTCTATCGATGACTGCTAGCCACTAGCACACAAAGACAAATAAATTTGTATCAGGCTCCTTGGCACCAGGGACTGCATACCGATATAATTTTGGTATCGATATAAAAATATCGATATTATACTAATATTTTGGTATCTCTTTATCGATATTGATATCGATATTGTTTTTCAGTACAGAAATATCTATACTTTAATGTGCTTATATCAGTATCGATACTGGTATTAGATACCGATATATTACCAGTAAATACCTGATTACAAATAAACAAAACTTATTTCTTTATCAATTCTTTACTTTTTACGCCCCATCAACAGTGGCGTAGCTACTAAGCGGCTAGGCGGGGCCGTGCCCTGAGGTTTCCAAGCTCAGGGTGCCTCTAAAACCCGATTAGAATTACAATTTCGAAAATCATACATGAAATATAAACTAAAAGAAAAAAATTAATTATAAATTGTATCTATTAAGAGCACATAACCTGTGATACTACTCTCATACATCTAGATATTTTGGATACACAGTTATCTTGCGGATCATTTAGGTTTTTATGTAAATAAGTAAATAAAAGGAGAAACCGACTGTCTCACATATCAACGCATCGATGAAATTACACTGGGACTAGGAACATGAATATTTACATAAGGCTTCCATTTATAACGTAAACCCCTTCTTAATGCTCATCGCATTAAGAGACTTTTAAGGACAATGCTTTAAAAAGAATTCAAACTTATTACAAATTTCAAAATGAATAAAAAAGACAGTCATTATTAGTTTTTCAAAAACTAACTGCAAAATACGATCTGCGTTATCACTCTTTTCTCATAATAATAATCATTTATTATTTCGCAAACGTAGAGTACTTAAGTGTTTTTTATAAGCCTTTATTTAGTTCCACCTGTCCCGATGTGTGTCTGTGATCAAATCTTGCAAATTAAATTTGGTCCACTTCCCGGTTACCGATTGAAGTGATTATTTTTTTATGGTAGGTAAAATCATCCAATGACTAATCCCGCCCTTGGGCGGAGCGGAAAGTAGTGTCCGACTCTTACTGATTAAAAACCTACCCCGTTCCTTCGTTGCCTATCGTGCCTGGGCCGGGTATTCCTTTCGGAAGCTGACCCATGAGGCCATGACGTCAGCAGGCTTCGACCAGGCCTGCCTGCAGCTAGCAGGCTGGGCCTCTACGGTTTGCTAACAGCTTCTAGAGGCGCGCGGGAACAGTACGCGCCGTCGACGACTTTTGCTCGGTCTGGTCGGTTACCGGAGGATCGGACAGCGTGCTACCCATTGCACGCCGTCCCCAAGCCTGCGCCTACTGTGGCCGGAAATTGGGATTGGAATCCCGGCGGCGGCTGAGGGGAGCGCCCCTGCGTTCGGCCTCCTCCTTTGCTGGCATTACTGCTTCGCAGAAGGAGGCGACCGCCTGCTATCCCTCCTCATTCCGGACCATGGCATGAACCATGGCCCGACGAGAGAGATCGCTGCCGCCGATCGCCCCCACGAGGACACGGCGGTGCTCCGCCCAGGCGGGGTAAACCTCGACAGTATTCTCCACCGTGCCCTCCGGGTGTTCCGCACAGTGGCGACACCTGGGCGAATCCTCCGCACGAATCCGGAACAGGAACTTAGCGAACTTGCTGCGTTCGGTAAGGACCTGCGTCATGCGGAAGTTCAGAACGCTGTGAGGTCTTTCCAGCCGCCTGTGAGATTTTTCCAGCCACTGCAAGCCTGGGTTACAAATCAGATGACAGCGCAAAATTATTGATACGAAGCTCATATGATGATGGAACCGGAAAGTAGTCAATGTGGCCATAGGGATTGAGATAGCGTTATTGTGTTTGAGCTTTTTGGAGTAATCTTATAAGCTTGCTAAGAGAAAAATATTTTCATTAAAAACTTGTTTATAACAGAGTTCTTCATATTTTATCATCATATGGGCATGAATTTAAAAAAAAATATATATTGAAAATGTGAGGGAAATAAGACTTTATAATGTCAAACGAAATACAAAGTAATGTCAATCAATTTAGTGAATCGATAAGTAAGTTTTCTAAATTAAAATTTCATTTGGTGCCCTTTTAAATTTTAATGTTATATTTTTTATAAAATTAGGAACCCTAATATGCGTGGGTAACACCAACACACTCAAATAAAAAACTTTTTTTCATTAGTTTTACATTTCACATGACAAGACTGATTTTTTTTTAAATAGTTGTAGGTTTCATTTCACAAGCAAAGTTGTTTCCAAAATACAATAAACAAGGAAAAGTTAAAAGTTTTAACGATTTAAAATAGGGAACATAGCTATCAGTTGTCTTAAGACCGCACGTTGAACTAATGCATCACTCCCTACTAGTAGACTACCACCGGAAAACAATTCCATTTCGCAAAACAGACGCAACCAGTCCACGATACGCCGTTAAAAGAGCCTGACTGTTAACTTTCTTTGAGAATTGAAAAAGAGCATTGCCGCGCGGATTGCCGAGTTTCTTACATTAGGTCTACTATATGAGGCTTCCATGTAAGTTGGCTATCGATTATGATAATAAGAACTTATCCTTATTAACTTCTTCAATACCCTCCTCCTCCTTGCGTCGTTTATCCTCAATGCTGAGGGTCGTGACATCGACGAATAACTTTCTTATGGACTATTTTTCGCCATTTTGTCCTATCTTCGACGATGTGGATGGCGTCGCAGACTCTGGTCTCCAGTGTAGCACGGATTTGGTCTGACCAACGTATTGGACTCCTGCCCCTGGGTATTTCCCGTCTACTTTCCCTGTAAGTAGCAACTTTTCCAGGTTATCATCTCTCTTTCTGGCAATGTGGCCAAAGAAATCAAAAACTCTTCTCAATGGCAATGGCCGCTGTTATCTCAGATCGTAGAATTGCAGGCTCTAAATCCATATCGCTCCAGTTTGAGCACGGTGCATGTGGTGTGAGCTGCTGGTAGTCGTACAGTTTTTCACAATAGAAGCGCCATCTCTCAGCTATGGCCTCAAGATCTGTAATTTCCGTCCCATCTTCGTCGGTGACCACCCACGACTTGGGTTTGAACTTTTTGGATATGAGCCGAACTTTCTTGAACAGATCTGATATCTGGAATTTTAGGGAGTGAGTTTCGATTTCAGTGCAGATGTTCGATAAAAAGTTATTTTTGTCCCTGCGACACTTTTTTTTAACTGCTTTCCAAAGGTTGGAGTATTCCTTCCTGACATTGGAGTGTTGCTGATCTTCAATATCACAGCTATTTAATTTGTGCAACAGAATGTTATTCTCTACATATTCAAAAGCTTCGCGTATGTCAGTACAGTATAAATTGCACAGACTGGATTTCTTATTTCTACGGACGGCATTATGTTAGCTAGTAAATCAAACAGTGCCATATTAATCGTAATATTCTTACGAAAACCCTTTTGTTCTGTGCATAACCCTCCTTTGGCATTACTTTTTTGAGTTTTGAAATTATTATTTTGTGCTGTTTGTGTTAAGTTAATAACTCTCCCTCCTCTCTCCTAATAAGTTTGGTGTAGTTTTTAAGCATTTATTTATTTTTTTAATGGTCAATACTTGTTTTACTTTTCAACCTACAAAGCGCTAGTTTTAAATTGTACTTCATAAAAGAATATTCAAGTTCAAGTGTAGTTTTGTTCCTTTTCAAGACTTATTAAAATCGAATAGCAACACGATTTCCTCATTCGAAAATAAACTGACTGTATTTAAAATATAATCTAATTTATCATAAAAACATTGTATTTTTTTTCTAAATTCTATATATACAAATAATAATTTTTAAGCTATTATTTCTACAGCGTAGCATTTGAAGATGCCTCAATAGATTGTTTTGTTATGTCCGATATTTCTGTAAACTGCAATCCTACTCTTACGAAAATACCTCGTCCTCCTCTTTATGTATTCTTTTTATTAAAATACCCAAAATTGATTGTTTAGTCAACCTCTACAAACATTTTTATTCCAAATATTTCTGATAGTGAATCTGATAATGTGACCACTGGAGTGTTGGTTGAAAAGATTACTCAAGAAGATTCAGTATTCGGTAAATAAGCAGTGCAAGATACCGTCACCGGTCATATTTACGATCACGATGCCTGTATTTTAAATGTATTATTTTTTTAAATATTTTTTTTTTTATTATTTTTTTTTTTTTATATATTTAAAATATACAAAGCTACTTTATCTTCAAAAAAAATCCCATGTTATAGGACACATGCACACACAATGATATGCAGACATCGTGGTCGTAAGTGCATGACTGTAATCCCAACTGACGGTAAACAGTGATGCAATCGTTGATGTACTTGTTACCGGCAATCTGTATAATCCGACATTATATACAATACCTAGTCAATGTGTAGAATACCTAAAACGTGTAGGTGAAAACCGGGTGAAACCGGGGTGAAATTCCGCTGCCGCGACAAGTCGAGGCATTGCGGACAGATCTCCAGCGGGATCTCATGGCGAAATGGCGTCAGCGACTATCGCAACCTCGTTCGGGGCGCACCACAATTGAGGCGATAAGGCCCATCCTTGAGGCGTGGCTGGAAAGACCTCACGGCGTTTTCAACTTCCGCACAACGCAGGTCCTTACCGAACACGGAAAGTGTGTGTTCCCGCTCCGCCCAAGGGCGGGATTTGTCATTGGATGATTATACCTACCATAAGAAAAAGACGTGTAGGTAATGTATAAAATATTAATTATTTTAAACTTCGCCTAAGTATTCTATACAATGCCGAATACGCAGCCGTGTAAAAAAGGAAAGCAGATATGAAAACGACGCAATTTTAGGGCACCCCGACACGGTCAGATTAAATCAGAAGGCTAAAATACAGATTACCGGTAGTATAATCCCTAGAAGTAAATGTCTATCACATCGTAAAATACACATTTAACGCACTTCTTAGTGGTGTAGCTGGTCTACTTGGTAATGGTCGTCATGAGTAAAATTTATAAAACTTTCAGTTTAGGGGCCCAAATTTGTTTTTGTGCTAGAGCCATTAAGCCGCCTAGCTACGCCACTGCCCATCACATTTATCACAGAATATTATTGGCGTAGATACGTATTATACCTTCATTTATTTATTTATTTATTATACACTTTATTGTACATACATATTAAAATAAACAAAGGAAAACCATTTAATTAAAGCACATACAATGGGCGGCCTTATCGCATTCCGCGATCTCTTACAGGCAACCAGGAATGGAAAATAATTTTCGGGACATGATATGGGGCTGTCACAATAAGCACCAACACTTATTACAAAATATACAATAATAGAAAAACAGATACATACATATGCTATATAATAGATACATAAATACATACAAAAATATATACAATAAAAAGAAATGGGAACTTTCGATAATCTTCATCAATGAATGTAAAATACAATAAAAAAAAATTGACTTTCAAACAATAACCTAAGCACGGCACCGGGCGTAAAATTCCTCAAACATTCTGCGTACAAGCTGCATTTGATCAAATAGTGCTCACTGCGCTGTTGCCGTTCTGTTTCGCGAGGAGTCGCGAGCCGCCGCTCGCCCGCGCTTCTGGCATGATGGGCGATCTGGCAACGCCGCGTTGCAGCCTGATATCAGTACTGGGTATCGATAAAATTATCGATAATTTTATACTGATACTCAAATAATTGATACAAAATATCGATATTTAGGTCAGTTATCGATTCTGGTATAGGTATTGTCTTTAAAATATCGGTATATTTCGGGTATCGATATCAGTCCCTGCTTGGCACCATAAATTTTATATCTAATTTTGATAAAAACAAAAAATGCGTTTGTCGCCAAATGTTTTTTCCTATCCAGCGGGGCCCTTCGAGTTTGAGCGGCAAAACTAGTGGCATTGCTTTGCTTGTTCAATGTACCTCATACCTACTACTGATAAAATCCAATGTAGCTCTGATAGAAATTACGATTAAGCTCCTTCCCAAGCAGCACGCAAGCGTATGAAACATCTATAAAGCAGCCGATTTACAGCTTACGAGCTGTACAAGGGTGTAAAACAGCTTTAGGCTGCATAAAGGTATCCGCGTACGCTTATGGTTATATATCGGAGTATTATAACTCAATTAAACAGCTTTAAGAGTTTTTTGACAGTTTAAGCTGCGTTTTACACTTAAAGCTATAAATAGGTTGTATATTGCACGTCACCACTTCCGTTTTTTTTTTACTATATTGTTTTTATATTTTATTGTTAATATTTCTATTATGTAATTGTTTGTTATTTATATGCCGATAATCAATTTATGATACCGAAAAAACATAACGTAGTACATAACGTAACAAGTAAAAACTGAACTACGACACGGGCGCGCGGCGAGGCAGCGTCACCTTGAGAGGTGGCTTGAGGTAGTATGCTGCCATAGTATAAAATAAAGTAGTAATTATAAGCTTTAATTTGAGATATATTTCAAATCTGTTGGACTTACGCCCATTTTGACCATGATTCTTTAATTATTCAGTACGCTTGGCTACATATGTACGAGGGGCATTCAATAAGTACCTAGCCTCATCGCCAGAGGGCGCTGTAGTTTCAAAAGAGTTTTACCACACACACAGTGTAGCACATTCTTTTTTAATTCTTTTTTCAAATTTTCATTCCAATCCCTTCATTTGTTTTAATTTGACAACTTAAGGAAGCGAACGTGTCGATCGGTTTTACAAAAATGGAAAAAGAGCAATATCGTTCGGTAATTCGATTTCTATTTTTGGAAGGGAAAACGCGCATCGAAATCAAAGAGCGCTTGGATGCTGTGTACGGTGACTCTTCTCCATCGATGGCCACCGTCAAGAATTGGTTCAACGAGTTTGCACGTGGCCGTACGTCGGTTTTTGATGAACCACGTCCAGGTGCACCGAAAACAGCTGCTACGGAGGAAAACATTAAAAAAATCCATGATCTCGTATTGGCAGATCGCCGATTGAAGGTTCGGGAGCTAGCTGAGACTGTAGGCATTTCAGAAGGAACAGTGCATCATATTCTTCACGAGGAACTCGGCATGAGAAAGCTGTCGGCGCGATGGGTGCCGCGTTTACTCACACCGGAAAACAAGCGCAACCGTGAGACCACATCGGAGACGTGTTTGGCTCTGTTTAAGCGGAATCCAGCGGAGTTTTTGCGTCGTTTTGTGACCGTCGATGAAACTTGGATCCACTGGTACACACCAGAGACCAAGGAGCAATCAAAACAATGGATCCAGACCGGGGAACGTGCTCCAAAGAAGGCGAAAACTGTAAAATCTGCCGGAAAAGTTATGGCCACCGTTTTCTGGGATTCACAAGGTGTGATCTACATCGATTACCTCGAGAAGGGTAAAACAATTACAGGGCTTTACTATGCCGATTTATTGGGCCGATTCGACGCCGAATTAAAGAAAAAACGACCCCATCTGGCGAAGAAAAAAGTGCTGTTTCACCACGACAACGCACCGGTTCACACGTCTGCCGTTGCCATGGCCAAATTGGTCGAATTACGCTACGAATTGCTGCCCCATCCACCGTATTCTCCAGATTTGGCCCCTTGTGACTTCTTTCTGTTTCCTAATCTGAAAAAATCACTCGCCGGGAATAGATATGGATCAAATGAGGAGGTCATCGCCGCCACGGAGGCCTATTTTGCAGAGTTTGACAAAAACTATTTTTCGGACGGGTTAAAAAAGTTGGAGCATCGCTGGGCTAAGTGTATCGAACTAAAAGGAGACTATGTTGAAAAATAAATTGCCACTTTTCCAAAATTTTCGTTTACTTTTTGTAGGCTAAGTATTTATTGAATGACCCTCGTATTGGTTAGCAATACACCCGCGGTTCTGACATCAGGATGGCGTAAGGGATGGCGGGTGTACCTAATTATTAAAAAATCATTGCACGGGTGCCTAACCTACACAGAAAGTATACCTACCAAACTGTAATAAATTTAAAGCAGACAACGCGCCGGAGGGCGGAGTTAATGGCACGTGCCGTTGTCGCTTCCGAGTTTTGGCCAATCAAAATACGTACATTTCAAAACAAATCGTCAATATTATCCTCTGTGATTTAGTCAATATTGCAAGCAAATGCAGAGCGCATTGTTTTGGTGCGTGTTTATGATTTATTATAAATTACAAAAAATCAGCATCAGCATCAGCATCCGCTGATGTGACAAAATCCTGCTTCAGTAGGTTTCGACACTCCTGGGCCGCTACGGTTTGCTAACATTTCGCGAATAAAACGCGCCGTCGACGACTTGGGCCCGGTCCGGACGGTTTCCGGATGGTCGGACAGTGAGCTACCCATTTTGGCCGGAAATCGGGATCGGAAAATCCCTGCAGCGGCTGGGGCGTTGACTCACGCTTGCGGCCTCCTCCTTTGCTAGCATTACTGCTTCTCAGAAGGATGCGACCGCCTGCTACTCCTTCTCGCTTCGGACCATGACCTGTACCAAGGCCCGGCGCGAGAGATCATTACAGCCGATCGCCCCCACGAGGACACGGCGGTACGCTTCCCAAACGGGGCAAACTTCTACTGTGTGCTCCACGGTGTTCTCCGGGTGGTCCACACAGTGTAACCGGGGTGTTACACTCACTACACTTCCGCACGAATGCAGTGCAGGAACTTCCTGAACTGACTTGCTCGGTGAGAACCTGTGTTATGCAGGAAGGTGATGGTATCTTGGTTTGGGACGACATGCGCCATTTATCGCCCCCGCGCGTCATTTGTTAGATGTTGTCATAGACCGAGACGGAGTTTAGGTGTGTGTGGAATGAGTTCGGGAGTTTATTTGTATTTGATTACTTAATACACATGCTTTTCATTAAAAACCGTTCAAATAACATTTTATTTTTATTTAATGATGTCCATCTAGTAATTAAACAATACGTAATTATTAAAAGTTTCTTGATTATTTCATTTTGATAAAACAGTTTTTCAAGAAAACCCGGTGGATATGACTGGTATTATTTATATAATTTCGATTCTGGCATTAAGCCCTAAGAACTGCTTGTTGCACTTCTGTTGGTCTAACGCCCAGGTTTCATACAAATTTGCCCCTGATCCCTTGTTACCTCTTGTGTACCTGCAGATTCAAGTATTAAATAAAGGAAATATTTCAAGGTTGCGAAAAATAAGGAAAAAAAAAGATTTTTCTTAGGCGTTACTATTTTTTATAAGACTAACAATATTAACGACGTCAAAGGGTAAATCGAACCCAGAAGGCCAGAACCTCCAAATTAAACATTGTGGCCACAATACGTAATCATATGTTTAATATCAGATTCCCAAACCTCCGTATATCATTTGTCACTATTGCGTGATGTACGCTGTCCTCTTCCTGTTGGTTAAGCCGAGTTGAGGAAATCAACCCTACACCGTTGTGGTCGTTTTAATCCCGCAGAGGGTCGATTCGGTATATGACATACTATCGATTGGTGAAGAAAAAAGAAATTAAAAAATAAAGTACTTTTTTTCAAAAACTCGAATTAACATACGCATAATATATGAAATTAATTTATTTAAGTAAACGAGTCAATGTCCTTGTAAGTAGTTGTCGGTCGTTGCGTACTAACTACAGTTCATTGGCCTCGCTCAGCTGACGTTTATTTAAAGAAATTAATTTCGTACATGACTGTGTAAAATTGACCCTCCGCGGGATTAAAACGACTAAAATTTAACGGTGTATATTGTCACTAAACTCATTGGGATTCTCCTCTGAACCATTGATTTTTTTATATAAATATATATATAAACTAGTGTTTGACTGCGATCCAACTTGATGGGAACTCATCTCGTATTATCATCACTTTTATTTTGAGTAGGAAATCAAATAACTTCGCCCGCAACAGACAACGCAGCCGCCGTCGTAATTCCGATCCCGATTTCCGGCCACCTTAGGCGCGGGCCTGCGCACGGCGAGCAATGGGTAGCTCGCTGTCCGTCCGTCCGGTAACAGTCCGGACCGAGCCCTAGTCATCGACGTGCGCCTCGGAGTTGTCAGCAAACTGTAGGGGCCCAGCAGGGTCGAAGCCTACTCTAGTGCTGTGGGGAAGTATGAAAATGCATACCAGGGCCCTGGAACCAAGGCAGTGAAGGAACTGGGTAGGTTTTTAGTCAGTTAGAGTCTGACACTATCTCCCGCTCCGCCCAAGGGCGGGTGATTAGTGGAATGATTTTACCTACCTTAAAAAAAGGTATGTGGGATTAGGAACAATTTAAGTAGCGTAATGGTAGCACTCTTTCAATATTTATGTGAAGGGAAACAATATTGATAGTAAAACACTGAAGTTACATTTTGTTAAAATCTTTTACTTCTTTTTCGAATAAATTGATTGTGTGATCACATACTTTTTCTAAGTCTTTCAAACCTCTTTTCAGTACTTCTAAGGCTGGAGTTCTTCTTGATTGTATCCTGAAGTGCATTTTTGATTCAGCTGGATGAGGTACTGTGTAGCCGCAAAAATCGACATCTTCACTGTAAACAGAATATCACAAATTAGTATTTATGTATGGTTCAGTTTTGAAGTATATTATAAATGCCAGTAGCAAGTAACTGTTAGTTTCCTCTTCACATCTACAGTTTTGCATGAAACTTAGCTTTTGCAGATAGATAGCAATGCAATAATCATCTTGTCACTGTTCAATTTTACTTTGGGATACATGTTTTCTTCTCTCCTGTGAGTAATTCATCCTCTATTCTTAATATTACACATCACACAATCCATCCGCATTTACTTTTGCCTCACAATCCCTCTCCATTATATCCACAGATTTGTTTCATCTTTCTTTTCCCATGCATATTTGTAACAACATGACGGGCAGTTGGATAAAATAATTTGGTACTTACTATCTGGTGATAATACATTTTAAAGCATTTCCTAGTGTGTGACTTTCATTTTGAAATACATAGGTTCTGCATGTTGGGCCTGAGTCTTCATCTCCTGGAAGCTGAAATTTTAAAATAAAGTTTAAAAGTACAGAATAGAATAGAATATATTGCTCAGAATGCAGGCAATTACAATAAGGTTATAAAAATCATATTAAATTTCTATAATCTGGCTATTTTTGTGTTGAGGTTATGTTGTCATGTGGTTTTATTAACATGATTAATAACTTTAAAGTATAGGTTTAAGGGTAATTTATAAAGAGAACAGTCATAAAGTTTTTGTCAAATGATAATTTACCTCTGAAATCTTCATTTTTTACACTATTTGGTTCAAATAAAATTTGTTAACTTGTAAAAGCGGCTATTTAAGAAACGTAAAATAAAGTAAATAGTAGTAAGCAAATAGCTTTAGACGCAGTTAAACAATACATCCAATAACTTCTAATTCCATAGTTCTTGTGAAATTAAACAAAAAATATACTACGGCTGAACGTTTACAAATTTAATTTGACAAATGACACATGACACTGACAACTGACAGATCTCTCCTGAACTGCGTTCCGACATAAGATATTTTCGATGCGATATATTCTTAGCGGAGCGCCAAGTCAATCTGCGATTTATAAGGCGATTGATTGACTCGCTGACAGCGTTAATATCGTAATTCTGAAAGCGAGGCTGCTAGAGCTAGAGTCGAGCTATGATGAGATATCTACTTTTTTTATTTTTATTACTGTAGTTTGTCTTTTGAGTTTAAAGCTTACCACTCAAAGCTAGACATTTGAAATCATTATAAATGTTTAAAATTGAAGTTGAAATTCTGAATAATGTTAACATCGAAATATATATAAACTTTAATACTTCAAAAAGGATATAAACGGTGAAAGTTTGTGAAGTTCACATTATTACTCCTAAACTCCTAATTGGTTACATTTTATTTTTTAGTTTTCAAACTAGCTGAATCCAATAAAGATAAAATTTTCAATCTAAAAACAACTAGTTTGGAAAAAATAGGAAGGCCTTTATCCAGCATAGTGTCTGGCGTAGAGCTCCGGTATCTGTTTAAGAAACACAATTCAGTTAATTGCGGCCCGGTCCACTGGCCATAAATTCCGGGGTCACTCAGGGTATCTGATCTTGGCAATATTGTTGTTTATGTTCATTGACCTTTGCAATTTGCATACCGCAAATTGCAAACGACAGTACTGTTGCTGGCAATTACGTGTCCTACGCACGAGCTAGTGAGTCCGGAGAGGCACTGGTTGAGCGTCTGAAGCTCAAGACATTGCAAGCAAGGTCTTAAGAGGGGTAATGTCAATTTGGTGTGGTTCAATGCTGCTGAAACACAGGTGTGCCTTTATTCCGCTAAACGGAGCCAATACCACACGACTCCATCTTTCCAGGGAGTGACCGTACTGATAATCGACCACCTCGAGCTTCTTGGTGTTACGCTAACCAATCTCAATTTTGAGCCATACGTCGGGGCAAAGGCTCAGTTGGCTGCCAAAAAGTTGGGAATTCAAGCAAGGGTGAGACAATCTTAGCGCCGGGACAGCTGGTCACACTTTATCAAGCGCAACTTCCATCGTGTATGGAGTACTAGGTTCATCTTTGGCCGGATCTGCCCTATATTAGTTTTATGCGCTCTGGAATTAATTAAGATGCTTCACAATTAACTCTAGCGCATCGCGCTTGCTAACCATAAAGGTTCATTGGTAGTAATGCTCTTGTCAAGTTGAAGCTTCAATGTCTTTCGACGCCGGGCTGTTAACCTGTCGGTTTTCTACCTGTTACACTTCGGTATCATCGGACTACCGACGAACTGTTAAGTACTACTAGTATAAGTTCATTTTGGGAACACATTATAATTGTGCGTACAGCTAAGGAGTGGAATATACCCTGCCGGAGTCTGTTTCCTGATGGCTATTACAAACTTGGGGTTTTTATGTTAAGACTGAATAGTTACTTCTAGGCAGCGTGCTCCATCGTCGACCACATCGTCACTTTCCATCAGGTTAGATAGTGGTCAAGAGCGATCCTACTACGAATATAAAAAACTGGGTAAGTGCGAGTTGGACTCATGCACTGAGGGTATATAATATATGTAGTTCAATTCCAGAATGAATTCTCTAAGATTTTTTCGATACCCATTTTTTTTTGTGACTTGGGATCTTTTCTGTTTTCAGATTTATTCCTATACCTGTGTAATAAGATCTTTTTTTTTGTCAAATTTTGGGATTCTGGGTCAACAAGAAGAACCCTATGAATTTTGATTCCCTAGTGTACACAGTATCGAAATATACGCTTTTTGTGACATAAAAGGTCGTATCTTTCTTTTTTGTTAACTTAGAAGTTTGATTTATTCATCAAAAACGTTTCCCACTCTGGGTGAAGCGAGAGGATAAGTCAGACTTTTACTGACCAAAACTTACCAGTTTTTCATTTGATGTAACTCTTTCGAACATTTCCGCAGCCCTAGCAGGCATCGGCCCTACTGCGCATCTTCAGTTTTGCTGGTATTTCTTTGAGGCGTGCGTGGAACATAACGTGCCGTCGACTCGGGCTTGGTCCTTACCGGGCGGCTAGGTGTCCAGCTTTCGATTGCTCACTTTTCGCAAGTCCACGTATACGGTTATTGGAAGTCACAGAGTGATTCCCGGCCAGTAGACGGAGTGTCTCAAGCAGGGTGGCTGGGGCGTGAGGATGCCCTCTCCCTCACGATTTCAGCCAACTAAGGAAGCAAATCGCTCCGCACCTCCGCACCGTGACCTGACCTATGGCTCCCACGAGCACATGGCAGTGCTCCAACCAAGCAGGGCAAACTTCCACCGTATGCTTTACCGTGTCTTCCGGGAGATTCACACAATGGTGACCCCGGGCATTTCATTACGCCAAAACCGAAACAGGTACATTTGGGAAATGAGGACGCCGTGGTGTCTCTGTAGCCACAACTCAAAGAGGGCACTTAACTCCTTGATTGTAGCGAGCTCAGTAAATACCTACCTAACTTTCAATTACAAAAGTAGGTCTACATTAACAGTTCAAAAGCCAGTGTCAAAGTTTTGTTCAAATTATTAGTGAGAGGGTGGAGGTGGCAGCCACAAGCTAGCGTTAAGTGTAATGAAGTGCTTATAACATCCGAAATAATTTCCCTTTATAACCTTTGTCTCCGAGTTTAAATTTATCTCATCATTGCGTTTCGTGAGTGATCTTTCTCGGGGTAAATTAAACTTTGCGGGCGGGCTGGCGTGGGCCATTATGTCGGTGCGTCATCGCAATGTTTCGAAATTGTCTCGGGAACTTGGAGTATAGAAACAAGGGATATATATTTTATTGTTGGCACCTTTCAAGGGCGTCGCCAACGGGGGTCAGGGGGGGCTACACCCCCCCCTAGAGAATAGAGAAAAAAATTAGTCTTTATATTTTTTATATAATCTGCCACATTCGTAACATTTGTTAACCACTTGTAATTTTGTCATTAATAAAAACTCGATTAATTAAAAGGAATATTTGAACAAGTAAAACGCCCCTTTAAAGGGGGCCACTTTGGTTTCGGTGACTTTGACGTTTCACTGGCCGGAACTAAGGATGGTGGGGGCAGGCAATACAGCGTCACGCGCTTCGTTTGGTCTTGTGCACTCAGCACTTTCAGTGCTAGAATTAGCTAAAAAGATGATAATTTTGACTGTGACTACCAATCCCCTTGGACATTTTAGTGTGGGTACTCCACCAACTTTAGCGTTAAAATGTTGAAGTTTTCACTAGCTTTAGCTTCAAAACCTCTCCATGATCTGAAATACAGTCCTTGAGCCTAGTTTAGGCACCAGTCTCCTACAATGTATGCCCATCCTATAAGTTATCGTAGAAATAACTAGCTATTATGGGCTAGCCATTATGAATTATATTGTGGAGAAAATAAACTTTATAAAAAAAATCACTATAGGTACTTCCAATAGCCCCCCACCCCTTGATCATCGGCTGGCGGCGCCCTTGGCACCTTTTGTTTTCAAAATGTTTAAAGTCACCCAAAGGGCCATGGTCTATGCTCGGAGTGTCCTTGCGTGATCGCATCAAGAATAAAGATATCCGTGGGGGAACCAAGGTTGTTGGCATACTCATTGGTATGCGAATACGGACTGGTTAAAAAGTGTTTCAAATTATTAGATAGTGGAACTGCAAACAGTCATTAAGTAGATATCTACTTAACAATGACTAACTTGACTTAAGGTCCTGTCTCCTAGCTGGGGCAGAAGGCGTCCACACTAATCATTTAACGCGACCGCTCTTGAGCTTTACGCTTCACCTCGCTCCATTTTGAACCGATGTCCGTCGCTTGTGCCAACACGGTGCGTCGCCAGGTTTGCTGAGGATGGCCACGCTTCCTTTTCCCTTGGGGAAACCTTGGGGTCCAACGCCTGTTGAGGTATGCCTACTTAACTGACTCATGGCCAATGACGCCCTAAGCGTGTCATAAGCAAATATCACGGCCATTGACGCACCTGGGGCGTCACATCAAACTTGCTTAAAAACAGGTTTTAAATAATTGAGATAAAGAGAACCACTACCACTTTATACCCTAAATTAAATATTGAAGTACAATACTCTTGGCGCTCTAGGTGCGTCATCCTTGATGTAGTGTAGGTCCATGACGCGCCTAGCGCGTCACCGTCCAGTGTTCGGGGCCAGGCTAAAGTATACATGAAAATGATGGTGGCAATGAGTCGGTTAGCAATGCTTATTCATTATCATAGCTTCTTCATTATCATCGTCATCATGGTGACAATGATTTATTATTCTGCCTATTTAATATTGTGTATGTGTACAGACATGCTCATTCTGAGCATATTTAAACGACATGATTGTAACTTCGTACGAGTATACTTTATTTTAGTCATTCGCTTTATATTATGTAGATGGTATAGGCATAATACCTTCATACGTAATGGTACTCAGACCGGTACTTAGCACTAACACCACAGTATTTACGTGGGAGCGGAGCAGATTTATTAAATAATAATAACGAAACACCTGCTTTAGAGTTTGTCTTCAGAGTGATAATACTCATTTAACACTCCCACACTTTCGAGGTTGATAAAGCTGCGGCTCATACATAATTATCTTGGGATGGTAGATGCTGCAGAAACATTGAAAAGAAACAAGGAACCCAATGTAGAGAAAAAATTCCTATACAAACCTGTTTGTGACATCATCGTGCCACAAATGATTCAAATACGCAGTTGCTCTAACGCTGTTCCTAGAACATTTACCTACTTTACGTAGATACAAACCCGTTTTCGTTTAATTGATAGTGTTTTTTTATTTTACCATAATGATGAAGGGTCGTGTGACGTCACACACTGGAGCGGCGCGTGAAACGAAACAAGTGCAACATAAAATGTAATTTTTGCAAGTGCAACTTTAAAGCTCCATAACTTTGTGATTTGTTGAGATATTTTAATGACCATTTTCATATTTTTCTTAAAATTATCATAATTATTGCATTTTTAAAAACGTAAACCTCCTTCTGACGCAGTCGGATAAAAAAACGGAAACTTCTTTATAGGAAAAAAATAACGTAAAACACTGTTTGTTTGGTTATCAGTGGCTGAACGGAATTGGATGGAACTTCTACTTGGACAGGACACACCATGCCTTGGAGTAGCAGTCACACTTAACAGAGTCGGCCTATTAGGTTCCTGTGGGGTAATTTGTGTAATGCACGCAGGCGAAGCCACTTAAAACAAAACACAAAACTTGTACTAAAGTATAAGAATAAGTGCGAACAAAGAACCTAATGAATAAGGATCACGTATATCCTCCGCAAACCGATCTCATTGCATTTTCTAAGTGAAACGACCACAGCCTAGGCTTGTTCCTACCTATATAAGTGTTGGAAACTTAGAACAACAAAAGACGATCTTGCGGTATTTTTCAATCCGCCTGTTCATGACAGCAGCTGTATTCTATAGGATTGGCTCCTTCCTGGTCCTCTTTCCCTCTTCTTCCGTTCGCTCCTTTGAAAGCTTTTTTACGTTGGAATTGAATATTAAACCACAAAATAAACACAACAGAAGTTGATTATGATTATGGAACAAAAATTAAGGACATAAGGAACGTCCGAGACGATATTCAAGTTTTGTTGCCATTAAATAAGCTGATTTAGAAAATCCACCGCGGAATTTGATCTATTTTATAAATTCATCCCAATTGGAAAGCTCGTAAGTTCGATATTGCAGTGTGAAATCGACACGATTTTTTGGGACTTTTACGCAAAAATGGTCCCAACAAAACGACAATAGTGTTTTAAATCAGTCGATAAAGATCAAAATAATACTTACATATTTTCTACTTAAGGTAGTATTCATAACTATCTGAAAGCTGTGCTAGCTGTCGTAAAGCGGTTAAAAAATGTAGGAGTTCAAAAGTTTTACTCCAAAACTGGTTATTACCTATCAAAGACGTTAAAAAGTTCTTTATTCGAAGTAAGTAGTTGGGTTTCCCGCTGTAACTGAGTGTGTAGTACTCTAATTAGTGTTGTAAGTAACCAGCAGAGGGAGTTAAACGCGACAGTTTTTCCAACGTTTTTATTATTTTTGTATTGCAACCGCAACTGGAAAAGCGATTGATTAGACTTTCATTTTGTTTTCGAAGTTTCCAAACCAAAAAAATATTGTTTAGAAATAAAATTTTATGTAGGTACCTCCGCAGGCGCAGGCTTGCGGACGACGAGGAATGGATAGCTTGCCGCCATGCCTCAGGGTAAGGAACGAGTACTAGTCGTCGACGGCGCGTCCACGCGCGCCTCAAAGGGATGTCAGCAAAACTCTAAGATCCCAACAGGGTAGATGCCCGCTAGGGCCACGAGGAATTTCTTAAAAGGAAAACCGGTGTCCTTGAACGCAAAGGGCAACTGTGAGAACAAAGGCGAGTTTTAGTTAGTAAAACTCTGACACGCCTTTTCACACCTAGAGCGGAAGATGTCATTATGCGATTTCCCCACCATACTGTAAAAAAAAAATCATTAAGGTGCCTATATGCCTACTTCATATTATAATGTCAATATTATTGAAATGTTTGTCAGGGCTGCGGGGTTGTTCGGAAGAGTTCCCGTGGCCCTGGAACGCAAAGGGCAGGCGAAGTAGTACAGGTGGGTTTTATACAGTAAAAGTCTGGCCAGTAGCGTAGCTAGTTCACCTTAGGCCATGGGGCAAAAAAACTGGGGCCTCTTTTTTATATGGTAATTTGTCAAATAACCTCTTTTGCTTTGGGTGGACCGAGAAGGAATGTCACACTTTTATTGACTAAAACAAGTGGCCACGATAAAAGTAGTGTAGCAACCTATTTTTTTCAGATTTTGAAGGTGGGAGAGTTTCTCGGTAGTTCAATAAGATGTAGGTAACTAATGAGGTTTTTAGGCCCCCGATTTTTGGGGTCCCGGGCACTTCGGTAGCAACGCAGTGAGTCTGAAACTCTCTCTTGCTCCACCCAGAGCGGGAGGAGTCATTGATTAATTATTTTTCACCGGAAAAAAGGGCCCAAACATTATATCAGACGTGTTTTTCCATAAATAATTGAAAGAATATTCCTTACACTTTGTTTATTATGTTTATCTTCGCATACAAAATCCTCAAGTCACTTCATTCTATTTACTTGACATCGTAAAACTTAAGGGCTCACTCTTAAACGTGGTTATGAGTTCTAGGCGACATTATTAACTGAGTCGATTCTGTCTGACTGAGGGCTTAGTCTTATCCTTAAATTAGTCTCTGTGAGCGACTTCGCCTGCGTGAAAGAAGGTTTCTCCATATTGTACGCGGCAAATAAGTTGAACAATTTGCTATGTTTACGCACAGCAAATCGGTTATAATCGTCGTCACACAAGTTGAACCATCATGACGGTCGACCTTGAATGCGCAGTAACCGATTTTCGGGTCTCGATCGAAGTGGCAAATAAGTTAGGTTCAACTTATTTGCTACGTAATATACAAAACTTTGAACTTCCGTTTCATCACCTTAGGGGGTTTTTTTTTTTTTTTTTTTTTTTTTTTTTATGGTAGGTAAAATCATCCAATGACAAATCCCGCCCTTGGGTGGAGCGGGAAGTAGTGTCAGACTCTTACTGACTAAAAACCTACCCCGTTCCTTCGTTGCCTATAGTGCCGGGGCTGAGCCTTCCTCTCAGAAAACGGCCCTTGACCCCAGCAGGCTTCGACCCTGCCTGCTTGCAGTTAGCAGGCTGGGCCTCTTCGGTGTGCTGACAGCTCCTTGAGGCGCGCGGGAACAGAACGCGCCGTCGACGACTTGGGCTCGATCCAGTCGGTTACCAGACAATCGGACAGCGTGCTACCCATTGCACGCCGTCCGCAAGCCCGCGCCTACGGTGGCCGGAAATCGGGATCGGAATCCCGGCGGCGGCTGGGGCGAGCGCCCCGTTGCCTCTGCCTGATGCGGTCGGCCTCCTCCTTTGCTAGCATTACTGATCACCTTAGGGGGGGTGAATTTCAGAAAATATTCTCTTATTATTTGCCTACGTCATAAAAGGAAACCTTGTGCAAAATTTCTCGGTCCTAGGCCCTGTTGTTTCAGCTGTGCGTAGATTCCTACTCCAGATTCGAGCAGAAGTGACTCCCGGATGTCACCACAATGTGGATGGCCCGGAGGACACGGTGGAGAAGGAGTGGTAGGCGGTAGCCTCCTTTTGCGAAGAGGCAACGGCGGGCTTGTGGCGAGCAATGAGTAGCGGGCGGCGAGCTACCCATTGCTCGCCGTCTGCTTCTGAAAGAAGTATTTGGCCCTGGTGTAAAAGGCAACGAAGGAACAGCCTGTTTTAGTCAGTAAAAAAGTCTGACATTTCACCCAATGGCGGGAGATATCATTGGATGATTTTCCGACCTACGAAAAAAAAGCTGTGCTTTGATATGTCAGTCGTCAGTTTCGTCTTTTATCTATTTATGTATATAAAAGAAAGTCGTGTTAGTTACACTATTTATAACTCAAGAACGCCTGAACCAATTTGTCTGAAAATTGGTGGGAAGGTAGCTTAGAACCAAGAGAAGGACATAGGCTAATTTTAATTCCGTTAAATAATAAAAAAATCCAAAACATGCTTATTTATTGGTATAGGGTAGAATAGGATAAAGTAGGGTAGAATAGGGTAAAGTAGGGTAGAGCGAGAGCGAAGCCACGGGCAAAAGCTAGTACCTATACAATAGATAACTTTAATTGCAAGTTGTCTTAAGGAGATGGTTTAACTCTCGCGGTTGCACCAATTAAACTGAGTATAGCCCATAAAGTGTTTTGTTGCGAGATTACATCTCAGATATATTCTAAGTAATAAAGTGTCGTTTCATTGCTGTAAATTTTGTTCATGCTGAATTTTGTGATGCAATGCTTGTTTGTCTTTCGAAATATAATCTTGTTGTTAATCTTGTCACAGGTCTGCAGGAAGAAATTTCATTTGAAATAAGCAGTAAGTAACTTTGTGCTCTTCTATCTGTATTTGTTATTTTAATTTTTAAGTGTTTGTGCGTACATAAATAATAAATATATTAAAGAGAAATACCACTCACTGATTAATCACGAAATTTTAGAAATTAACTATCACCCGCTCGGGGTGTCCGCGTGGGTGCTTAACGCAGCCCTAGCCTAAAAAAAGGTACCTTTTCGTAGATAATAGTGTGTAAAAGCGGCCATAGTGAATACATGATTAATTTGTATGCTATGATCATACTCGCTACAGTAAAGAAAGGCCCTGCTCGACGGGCGAGTAAAACCGCGGTCTTATGGCTCGTCGGTTAAGCGTGGTGTATCGTTGCAAAACGAACGAAGAGCATGGCTCGCTGGTCGTCGTGTTTGCTCCATTTTCTACTCGGTTCGTCGTTCAAAACTATTTTACTCGCTAGTCGATCAGCACCAACGAGCCGCAAGTAAAACCGACGTTTTTTAAAACCGCGGTATAGGCTCGTACGTCGATCACCCACTTAAGGGGCATTTTTTTTAGACTGTATATACATATACTTCTGTTCTGTGTTGTATTGTATAGATATGTTTTATTTATTCAAAGAGCGTGACCTTTTGAGATAAAACAGAGATAGTCACCGTGGTTTCTCCCAATAGCTTTAATTCAGATGTCACGTCATTTAGATAACAAAGTATTGAGGAAAACGGCCTCTTAAATCTACAAGTAGACATAGACATCAAGATCCAGCTACTTCTAAAACTTTTAGCTTACGTGTTTATTACGTACGTGAATATTGAGAAGAACCCAAAATATTTCACCAACTAATTCATCGACAGGGAAGGTCCCTGCCTTTGCTTTTGTTGGTGGGAGTCAGAACTCCCAGCAACTTTAATCCCATAATTCCTACCGCTATCATGAGTCGGGAGCCTTGGATACTACTAATTAAACTAGAACACAAGAGATGTCAGCAAATCGTACGGGGCCAGCAGGGTCGAAGCCTACTGGGGCCATGGGTTATGTGAAAGTGAAACCGCCCTGGAAAGAAGGCAAAGAAGGAACATGAGTGGGTTTTAGTAGGTAAAAGTCTGATACGCCCTCACACTCCGCCCAAAGCTGGAGAAGTCATTGGACTGTTACTGAAATTTTAAATAAATAAATAATAAATAATAATAAATAATAAAAAAAAGTTTTAAATCATCAAATAGCTCCCACACAGTGGAGCGAGAGAGTGTGTCAGATTTTTACTGACTAACACACCGGTGTTCTTTTAGTTGCTCTTTGTGTTCCAGGGCCACGGTAACTCTCCCGTATTTATTACCTATTATTTTATTTTATTACATATAGATAACCTTATGATCTGTGGAACATCTTCAATATTAACTCTGTTTATTTACAAATTGCAATAACATTTATGACTACGTAGATAAAAATATATTAATGTCGACGTTGTTTACGTGTTGAGTATGTGCTGTTGTCTTAATTTTACCTAATGTGCATTTTCTTTTATTATCAAATGCTTAAGCGTGCTATGCGGTTTAGAGAGCTTTCCTCACCTCAATGACACAATACTGAATTTCAACGGTGAAACTGTAATAATTATGGTTGCCTAATATTAAATGATTATAGCATTGATATCGCAGTTATCACTAGTATATACTATAATTATAAAACAATTACAATTAATTATTGGTATCACGCTAGCATCCAATCTAAATTTTGGGTCATATATCGGATCAGAGGCCCAAAAAGCTGCCAAAAAGTTGGGAATCTTAGCAAAGTTGAGACAGTGCCTCACATCGGAACGCTCAAACTTTACAAGTCAATGTAGATATGCTAGTTGATTAGTAAACTTAGATTAATTGTTATTATCTTCTTATTTTTTCTATAGTACGAGTATGCAAGAACCTCGCTGAAAGCCTCAACCAAAGATGCTCATTTATCAATAATTCAATACACTTACTCGAAAACCCGCTCTTATCTCACCGCTTTTAGGTACGCAATGGACTGTTTTCCGCACTAGAGCAGAAAAGTGCGCGTGCTTGCCCCACCACAGTTTTATTGTAATAAAATAGTTGATTGCATCACGAGGTGCGAGGAGAAGGTTAACATCCATGTACCGCCCACTCATATCAAGATCGGAGGCTCTACACTCGAAGTTGTGGACGACTACGTTTACCTGGGACAGATGGTCCAGTTGGGTAGGCCTAACTTCGAGAAAGAGGTCAATCGTCGAATCCGACTCGGCTGGGTGGCGTTCGGGAAGCTGCCTGGTGTCTTCTCGTCCAACATACCACAGTGTCTTAAGACGTAAGTCTATGATCAGTGCGTGTTGCCAGTGATGACATATGGGTCTGAAACGTGGTCGCTTACAATGGGCCTCATAAGAAGGCCTTCCACAAGGTGGACCGATGACCTGGTCAGGGTCGCTGGAGTCCGATGGATGCGAGAGGCCATTGTGGCGACGATCACATGATGCTATGAAGGATGAAAATCCTTCATAGCAGCTTACATTACTATTAATTGCTAAAAACTGTATAATACTGAACTTGTTTCCTATATTAACGCTGCAAGCGTTACAGTGTAGTCTCCGTGACACATAATAACGTTCTTATACAGGCGAAAGCGCACTTTTCACCTATTGCAGGTCAAGTGTACTTTAATAAATCTTCTTTAATGCTAGAGTTACCGATTTTACTCTTTGTGACATCTTATAATGCAGTTTTGCGCTACTTGGGTGTGACAGGCACACGGACAGACGGACAGACAGACGGCGAAGTTTTAGCAATAGGGTCGCGTCTTTACCCTTTGGTTACGGAACCCTAAAAATGGATCTGCATCGAGAACATTCTCGTGCAATGATTTTCTACGATTTTAAATGAGGCCTGCAACCTAATTAGTCATTTGATCGATTTCAAATTGTTTTATGGATGAAGGAGCTTCAGAACGCGAGAGCGATTGTCTTACTTTGGAGGATGAACAAAGGAGTAGTCGTCCTACGACGGCTGTCACGGAAGAAAGTCTGCTGGTAGTAAAAATTTAATTAAAGACGAATTACATACGAAGATATTCAGCATACACTGCAGATTGAATCGGGGAGCGTTCATAAGATTCTACACGAGTATCTTCGCGTGAAACGGATAGTTTGCCGCTGGTTGCTGCACAATCTTACCGAAGCTCAGTAGTAGACCCGTGTGGAGTTGTGTCGTGATATGATTATAAAATTTGAAACAAGCTCGTCTCGGCGCGTTTACGACATTGCGATAGGAGACGAATCCTGGATTTATTAATACGATCCAGAAATAAAGCGTCAGTCGACAGTTTGGCGGTTTCAAAACGATCTAACGCCTACGACAGTGAAGCGATCGAGACGCGCGGGGAAAATTTTGATCGCTAATTTCTTCACTATGACGGGGTATCTGATTTCAATTCCATTACGAGACCAAAGGAGCATAACGCCTGGTTGCGCCAATTTGCTATAATCCGCGATTTTGTTTTTTTGTAATTTATTTTTTGGCCTAGCAATCCAATCCCTTCCGTTTCCCTTCCCCGCACGACCTCAAGAAATGGATGACATGACGTGTTGTGTGCATCGATTGTGAATGTGACCGCTCAGCTAACATCGCCCGCTCGAAATTACAAGAAAATTGACTATTTTCGGGATCCAACCATTTAAAGACTCAACAATAGTGCAGTGTAGTGCAATACAGGACCTGGCAGTGATTAAAGGTGCGAAGTCAGGGTTCGCCGGCCGGCGCCACGTGGAACCTTCGAGGTCAAAAGGTCAGTGTTCCTCCCTAAATCAATCCATCCATCCATCAATAAAGGCCAGGCACAGTACCTGCATATTGTTAACAAACCTTAGATCGCTTTTTCAAACATACAGTCCATTAAGCTTATTCGCGCAACCATTACTTTTTGGTCCTACGAGCAGGATCGTGAATCATTTTCTTGTAATTTCGCAATATAGTATTTGTTCCATAGGGAATAAACGCAACGCGCCTGTTTACCTAGATATAATAGTAGAAAACCCGCATCTAGGCATTTAGGCAACTAAACGTTATTTCGCTCGTATAGTTAAAGAGCCATTGATAATTACGGTACCTACGCCGTCAACCGCACCGCATAATTATAGTTAGCTACGTAAATATCAGCGTAGATATAAATCGATCGCATTCTTTTTCTTGACAAAATTCATTCGGAAGTCCTACAAATTGCATGTAGGTAGACGCATTTCAAAAATACCCGTTCATTGTTGAGTGAATATTTGTAGGAAACGGATAAACCATAGATTATATACGCATATGAACGACGTTAATGATTTAATCGAGAAATTGGGTAATATTCACTCATTGATTCAGGATATTCCGTTCGTTCGGCGTTCACTTTGTTGTTTACAATATTACCATATTGTTATCTGATAATTATCGCTTACTTAATAATTCGTTAAGTGTTTGTTTGAGTGTATAGTGTGAATATATCAAAACAAGATGTCTCTTAAGGGCAGTAAGGTTAGTACTGATTTAAAGGTTCAGTTAAAGCTTTTATACGCTAAAAGGGACTCACAGTTTTCACGTGTTCAATCAATTTGTGATAAATCTTTGCAAACCTCGGATCTGGCGATTAGAGATGCTTTCTTGTGTTCGTTGGAAACTTTAGATAGTTTGCGCGCGGATTTTGAATCTACAATTAATAATATAAACATTTTAGAGTTGGAGTTAAATCCTGATTACTGTGTGAGTTATCAGGCATTGTCGTCCTTTGATGACTTGTATTGTCGTATCAAACGTATTGCTAGGAGTTTAGAGACTCCCCCCCCCCGCGAGTGGTTTATCCAACCCTCCTCGCGAACGCCCACGATTGCCGCCAATTCAAATACCTGAATTTAATGGTGACATTCGAAATTGGAATTTATTTATAGATAGTTTCGAAAATATAATACATAGGAACACATCGCTGACAGATCACGAGAGATTGCATTATCTCGTAGAAAAATTGACCGGTAAGGCAAAGGCTGTCTGTGCTGGAATTACGTTTAGCGCTGAAAATTACACTTTAGTTTAGAACACTTTAAAAACAAAATACGAAGATAAGCGATTAGTAGCCACCGCATATTTAGATCAATTATTCGATTTGAAAAGTTTTTCCGTTTGTAACGATCATAATTTAGAGAAGTTTTTAAATATTTTCGCATCATCTGTTCGTGCAGTAAAGAACCTAAAGGTCAATGACCTCTGTGACTTTTTGTTTTTGTATATCGGTTTAAAGAAATTAGATCCTGAAACTGTTCGTCTGTTTGAAACGACTCAGCGCGGTAACGAAATACCTAAGTTCGAAGATTTAGAATCTTTTATTCGCGACCATATTAAGGTATTGCAGCGCACGTCGGCACGTCATGAAGTCACGAATAGGACAGGTTCCGATCGCCGTATAGACGCGTCATCGAAGTCAGTCAAGACTGCACATACGCTAGTTAATACCGCCTCAACACCTGACTGTTCTCTGTGTAAGGGTAGCCATACACAGCTGTACAAGTGTTCGGAATTTCAGAGATTATCGCCTAGTGATCGTTACAAGTTTGTCCGCACTAATAATTTGTGTTTTAATTGTCTAAGTGACAAACATCTGGTTACGTCATGTAACAGTGGTGTTAGCTGTCGTAAATGTCTAGCTAGACATCATACCTTCTTACATTTTGAGAGTAGTAAGCTGCCATCGCAGCCGCAGCCTGCGCAGACGCGCGACGCTTGTGACGCGCGGCCTGCTGCAAGTGCAAACGACGTAACATTGTGTTCGCTTTCCGCCGCTGGTACTCAAATCACTACCGTTTTACTTGCGACCGCGCAAGTTGTCATAGTAGATGCCTTTGGCAAACCGCACACCGTTCGAGCGCTACTAGATGGCGCTTCCCAGAGTAATTTTATTACTCGGGATTGTTGTCAACGCCTTGGTTTTAGTTTTAATAATTGGTCATCCCGCTCAGAAGTGAAAGGTTTTGGAGGTTTAAAGGCAACCATTCACGGTTCCATTAAAATAATATTTAGTTCACGTTTTAATCGTAATATTTCGTTTGAAATGGATTCGCTAGTCGCAGATAAGATTACGGAACGGTTGCCCACGGTACCGGTTGACACGTCCATGCTGACGGAGTTTAAGAACTTGCAGTTAGCCGACGGAAATTACGCTTTCCCTGGAGATATCGATCTATTGATCGGTGCTTCGATTCTCCCGCATCTCCAGTTATCACGTAAAATTCAAGGTCTTCCGATGTACCCCGCTCCGCACGCACTGGAAACAGTTCTCGGGTTTGTTATAGTTGGTTCCGCACCCGCTTGTTTAGATAGTTACTCGACTGTGTCGCACTGTTGCACCGTCGAGCCGCCGCTTGAGTCTACCATCCGCAAGTTCTGGGAGATTGAAGAGGTCAATGTCCCGCCTATTCTCAGCCCTGAGGATCAGGTCACTGAGGAGATTTATACCCGCACGACTACTCGTGATAAAGATGGTCGTTATGTTGTCGCGCTCCCTTTCAAGGGTGATATTTTTTCGCTCGGTGGCTCCCGTGCCTCCGCAGAAAAACGCTTTCTATGCTTGGAACGTAAGATGCAGGCGTCTCCTAAGTTGAAGCAAGCCTATGATGATGTGCTGATCGAATATTTAGATAAAGGTTATATCTCATCAGCGCCTGCCGAGACTGAGGAGACACGTGATTACCCGTTTTACATCATCCCGCACCATGGAGTTGTTAGAGAAGACAAGCTTACAACTAAACTGCGTGTGGTTATGGATGGTAGCGCTAAAACTAGTACTGGCATATCGCTTAACGATATCTTGTGTTGTGGTCAGAACCTCCAGGGTAACTTATTTGAAATAATAGTAAATTTTCGCTTGTTTGCTATTGCGCTCTCTGCTGATATTCGGCAAATGTTTCTTAGTATTGGAATCAGAGAATGTGACCGTAGATTCCAACGCTTCTTGTATAGATTTTCTCCGCAGGAACCTTTGAAGGTTTACGAATTCAATCGTGTTTGTTTTGGGCTTAAGCCTAGTCCCTTTCACGCTCTTCGCACTATCAAGCAGTTGGCCGCTGACGAGGGTGATACATACCCGAAAGCAAGGGCCACTATTGAAACCGGATTGTACATGGACGATTTTGTGTACAGTGTACCTAGTGAAGCAGAGGCTATAGAGACCGCTGCTCAAGTAATCAGCCTCATGAAGTCCGGTCAATTTGATCTGGTGAAATGGACAAGCAACTCGCAAGCTACATTCAGTCCTTTTGGAAGCGATGGAGGACAGATTATCTGCATACGCTGCAGTCGCGTCAAAAGTGGAACACTCCTTCAGATCCAGTCACAGTCGGTACTGTGGTGATACTGAAGACTGAGAGTGCGCCTCCTCTGCACTGGCCTCTTGGTGTAGTGGAAGAAGTTTTTCCGGGTTCGAACGGAATAACGCGAGTCGTAAAGGTTAAAACCGCAACTGGATCGTACCTGCGTCCGGTTATTCGCCTCTGCCCTCTGCCTAATAAGCAGTAGTGGCATAGTTAGTTATAAGTAGTTTCGCTACTAGCTATTGATAGTCTAGATATAGTAATAGGGTTTAGTTTCGCTTTTGTTTTCTCCTTTTCTTTGAAGGTAACCCTTCAAACCCGGGGGGAATGGTTGCGCCAATTTGCTATGATCCGCGATTTTGTTTTTTTGTAATTTATTTTTTGGCCTAGCAATCCAATCCCTTCCGTTTCCCTTCCCCGCACGACCTCAAGAAATGGATGACATGACGTGTTGTGTGCATCGATTGTGAATGTGACCGCTCAGCTAACATCGCCCGCTCGAAATTACAAGAAAATTGACTATTTTCGGGATCCAACCATTTAAAGACTCAACAATAGTGCAGTGTAGTGCAATACAGGACCTGGCAGTGATTAAAGGTGCGAAGTCAGGGTTCACCGGCCGGCGCCACGTGGAACCTTCGAGGTCAAAAGGTCAGTGTTCCTCCCTAAATCAATCCATCCATCCATCAATAAAGGCCAGGCACAGTACCTGCATATTGTTAACAAACCTTAGATCGCTTTTTCAAACTTACAGTCCATTAAGCTTATTCGCGCAACCAACGCCGAATGGTATACCACAAAATGCCTGCCAGATTTTTTTCTGCAAATGAGGAACAAGCGACCGAACACCGGGCTCAGCGGGGTACCTACTGCGTCACCATGATAACGCGCGCGGGCACTCAGCGCTCAAAACAAGGGACTTCCTGGACACCACACCAGTCAGAGTCTTGGGGCATCCTTACAGTCCTGATCTGGCACCGTGTGACTTCTTTTTATTCCCGAAAATAAAAAATCAGCAGAAAGGGATACAGTTTTCATCGCAGGAAGACGCGCTAGCAGTGTTCGAGAAAGCCGTGGAAGAGTTGTCTGTAGGGGACTGTAAAAAATATTAGGAAAATTGGTTCAGACGCATATATATATAGAGGCTGGTGAAGAGTTCTTAGAAGAGATTTAATAAAAATATTTTATCCATGAAGTTAGTTTTTTAGTTTCTCAAAACTTTCTGAGTGTCCCACGTAAAAGTTTGTGAAATGGTACAAATAAGGTCCACTCTATAATATTAGTTAAGGTTAACGACTTTAGAAAAGATTAGAAAATTTAGATAAGACCAATGACGGACATACATGGGTCTATATGAAATATACAACTCAGCATCATCTTCCTAGCCCAACTTCTTATTTTTCTCAACTAACTTGGGGTCAGTTTCCAGTCTAACTGGGTGCGGCTTAATACCCGATCAGAGCACCACAACCCAACATGGAATATACAAGTAAAAAACCACATTTTCATTTTTCGTTTCGCTTGTTATTCTTTTGGGATAGCCTAAAATTTCAGAGATTTTTGCAGGCGTGATTACTTTGGACCATTTGAATTTACAACTTTTTTACCAAGAGTCTCTGAGTCAAGCTGCAAATGGAAGGACTTGGCGAAAATGTGATCAGAGTTCGTTTTAATATGGATCCCTAATAAAACAGAGAATTTGAACATTACTCATTTATTAAGATAAGACACCACTAGGTATATTATAAAAGTGATAATCGAACTTTGAGTTTCAATATACCAAGAGCGATCCTTGGTATGGGACGTACTATCTATCTACTTTTGTAAAAAGTATTATTTTTGACTGAAGTGTAAAATAATCTAAAAATGTGTAGAACTCACCGAATATTGGTTTTAGTTGCGTTGTGCATGAAGCTGGTGCATTCTTGGGGTAAGTACTTAAAAGCGGCATTGTATTAGTTTTATTTTGTAAAGCTATTATATCGCATTCCTAAATAGAGGCAGAGTGGAAAAATCCACTCCTTCCATCTTCCGAGAACGCACGCTGCACGCTCTCTTCCACAGAATCTGGTCAGCTTGTCTCATAATCTCCTTCGAGGTTTGCCAACCTCGTCTCATTGTCTCAGAGCACCAGCACGGTGCTACTTTAGACTAGTTTAGGCTTGTCTCGTACACGGAAGATACGCCAATTATCATTTTAGCCAAAACACGTCCACTGACATGTTACATGTATGTTGGACATTGGCATTCCAATAAGTGACAAGTGTCACTAACATTACCGCTCCTGTTCGTCACGCATCCATCGTATTGCCCCAGATACTCCCTGCTCTGTTCCATTTCCATTAGGCAGCCTTTTGAGCCATCAGCTACTTGGTTTTAGAGCACAAAATGAGTCGTTGTTGCTCGTAATAAAGAACATATTATTTTATGGGAACAGCGATAATCGAAATTTTATGATTGGTTCTTTTTTGAATTGATCTTTTTTGAAGAGAAAGGTCAAGATTTTCCAATGTGGTGCAGGATATCCTACAAAGTGCCATTCCGTCAATGATCATCGAAAAGCCAAAAACATATGTATTTACAAAGACCAAGTTAATTAACAGTAAATTATCACGGAAAAATTTACATTTGGACCAGCCTATTTAGCTGTAAATGATACTACCACAATAATAAGTAAAAAATAAAAAAAGCTTTTCCCAAAGGTATTTTTTGTTTTTTAACAGCAACTTTCCAAATTAAAGTTATTTTGTGTTTTTATTTGGAAATTGACTGAATTCTTTTACATTCTATTTGGATACGAACTTTTTCATTTCAAGGCTTGTTTTCCAAGCTTAGTTTTCAGAAGTTTGTTAGTATACTATCAAAACTGACCTCGGTTGTAGACCCACGCGCGCGTTTGCGTGTGCGCGTGTTTGTGTGCTGTTGTCCTATGTTTTTAAAAATGGATGATAAATTAAAGAAAAATTAATTGTTTTGATCCTTTTGACGATTTTTTTAGGGAAATCGGTTATTTTTAACAAACTTCGAAAAGGAGGAGGTTCTTTGTTTGTATGTATGTATTTTTATACCCACATCGGGGCTAATTAACATTAGGTACACAAAGTATTTCGGCTCATTTGTTTTTTATTGCCTATATTTTTGACATGTACGTATTTATGTATCTATTATATAGTATATGTTTGTATCTGTGTATCTATTACAGCATATTGTAATACATTTTTGTTGCAAAACATGTTCTGAGAATTCACTCCATTCAAGGTTGCCTGGAAGAGATCGCAGTATGCGATAAAAATTTATGTCTAAAATACAAATAATGGGCCGCCAAACTTTCCCCACTTGTATCAAATATACTATTTTTTGTTGTTTCAGATATCGCTATATCTGTAGGAGATCGACTAGAATTTTATAGCAATGGCATCAAAACAGACACCGTACACTTGACGTCCCATAATCCTGGAGCAATAGCTTATGATGAATTACACAACACGATACTGTTTGTTGACAAACGAAGCAACTACGACGCTGTATGTGGTTATAACCTAGCTTCAAAGGACGTCAGATGTTTTATTAAAAGAAACCGTAGCAACATTCAAGATCTCGCCTTCGACCCGGCCACGGAACTGTTGTTCTTTACCGATATCAAAGAAGGAAGCATTAATTGGATTTCATTAAACGACCAAGCTTTTGAAAACTGTGTTGATGGAAATGTTCTAATCATAATGAATGATCGGACCATCAGTGACATTGCTTTGGACACCTGTAGTAGGTACGTTTAAATAACCAAAATTAATACTTTTTTTTCGGTACGCGGTCATCACTCCAGAACCTTTCGGCCCAACGGCCATCTGTTCTGCGAGCATTGTGCCCTGCCCATTGCCACTTAAGTTTGGCGATTCTTCGTGCTGAGTCGGTAGCCTTGGTTCTCCTGTTTATTTAATAGCTGAGTTCAATTTACAGGTACATTTACTGGACTAAAACAGGTACATCCGCATTATATGATTACATGGAGAGGGCTCGATTTAATGGTGCCGAGAGAGCAGTTGTAAACAAATATTTACCAGTGTTTAGTATTGCCATTGACCCACAGACGCATACAAATTATTATATTAATGGTTATAGCCTTGAGTTTCACAATGAAGTAGATTTGAGAGAAAATTACTTAAACGATGAAAAAACTAATGTAATATTTTATTTACCATTTACATCTGAACCAAAAGAATTGACCATCACTGACGATTACGTCTACTGGATGAATAGTAATACTGTAAACCATACAACAGTTTGGCAGAGACCAAAGAAGGTAAGCAGTTTTGTACAACCCAGAGAGATTTGCACGTTCTATAGTGAAAGGCCACTTGGTATAGCCGCTAACTATAAAACTATGGACCAAGTTCAAAAACTTCAGGGTTGTGAAGCACCATCGAGTCTGGTACCAAAACCCGAAGTAACCGATAACTCTCACAACATTAAACAAAAACAACAAACTTTAGAAACAGATCAAATAACAGAAACGGGACAAACAACAGAAACAGAATATATTATAGACGTCGAACTGACCTGTATCCATGGTACAAAAATAAGTGAGACATCTGTGTGCAAATGCACACCGGGTTACACCGGTAAGCGTTGTGATGTTGTGGATTGTGGAAACTATTGTTTATACGGCGACTGCAGTTTCAATGATGAAGGACTTCATGAATGCAGGTAAAATATTTTTTAATACACTTATTCGAAAACCCGCTTTTAGGCACGCAATTGACTGTTTTTCACACTAGTGCGGAAAAGTGCGCGAGTTCACCCCAGCTACAATTTATTTTCAATTTATATCTATCTTCGTATGTGTATTGTAAAACGTCGTTTGATACATACATGTGGAAATTTGTCACTGCAGCACTCCATAACATCTTCGCCTACTCGAGCAAATTCCGCCTCAGTTGCAATGACAAACTTTCTTTACTTATATTAAAATGCTTTACTTATATCAAATTTCTACTACTTCACTTCGGATATTGTTATGTAAGGTACGAAATAAAATAACTATTGTTAACATTTTTCAGATGTAATAGCGGTTATTCTGGGCAAAGATGTGAAGTAAACGATTGTCACGGTTTTTGTTTAAACGGTGGTGAATGTTCCTTGAACGAGAGAAGTGAGCCGATCTGTCAATGTAAAGGAAATTATGTAGGTGACAGATGCGAGGTATCAGGCTGTCACAACTATTGTTTCCAAGGAAGTTGTAATTTCAATGATGAGGGCTATCCGGAGTGCAGGTAAACCTTTAGTACCTCTTGGTGTTTGTCTTCTTATTAGTTAGGCCTACTGACTACGGACGCGTAGCTTCATAAACGCGTATTCGTCATTATACGCCTGGTGTACGCCTGCGTGAAGGTTACATACAAAACTATGAAACTGTCGACAAAGCGCCAGCGTCGTGTCGCCGTGTCTACGCGACCATAATTTGGTATATAAGCTTCATGCAGCCGTACACCAGGCGTATAATGACGAATACGCGTTATGAAGCTACGCATCTGTAGACAGGTAGGCCATATCTTATTTAATTTTTCGAGCAGTGGTGGCCGAGTGGTAACGGCCCCGACTTACGAGTTGTAGGTGTCAGGTTCAAACCGAGCGAGGCGCATTACTTTGTGTACATTATTTCATCATCACTGCTCTCAAAACGGTGAAGGAAAACATCGTGAGGAAAATTCGAAGACACGTGTCATTCGCCAACCCGCACTGGGCCCACATAGTGGATTACGGCCCGTTCCCTCTCACAGAGAGGTTCCCTGAGTCCCAGCAGTGGGAACATTTAAAGGCTGATTATGCTATATACTAAAATGCATCCTCGTTTCAGGTGTCATACTGGTTATTCTGGAGAGAGATGCGAAGTCGACGCGTGTCATGGCTATTGTTTGAACGACGGTGACTGTACTCTAAACGAGGAGGACGAGCCATTTTGTCAATGTGATGAAAACCATGTGGGATCAAGATGTGAAACTGTTAAAAATGACACTTGCACCTGTTTGTAAAAGTTGCTGATTTAATGTCCAATTGGCTACTATTTAATTAAAAATATCAGTCCTTTTTGAAGTAGATATAAACTAAAATAAATGAATATTTAATAACTTACTTTCCCCCGACTTAGCGACGCTCGTCTTTAAAATATTTAGGTTCTTTTAATGAAGTTAAAAGGCTAAAGAGTAATTATTAACTTAATTTTTAGTTTTCGTAGCTTTTATCACGTTGGGGGTATTTTAATTTTTTAAGATTTTTTTCAAGAGTCGAACAAAAATTGATTTCTCCATACGAACTGTCTAATCAAGTTTATAATTTTGTATGGAGAAGCCGATTTCTTATCGTGTTCTTAAAAAAAAATCTAGTAGAAGGGTGTTCAGTTTAGTCTAATGATCAAGCCCCTAAAGTTTGCGGAGACCTCTGTCCCTTGCACCCTGTATACTTATAAAAGGTATTTTTTTACTGTGCACTAATAATAACTTGTGTTGTGTAGATGTGCATTAATATAATTATCATTTTTTTAATTTCTGCCTGATTATGCAGTCGGACCCTTTAATGAGTGTAGTGAGTAAGTGAGACATGCAGTTAATCGGTTTGGTGTATTATTTGTGAAAAAGCTTTCGGTCATCATTCATGTACACCGTTCCCATATAGAAGTTTTTACTTACATAAATAATTAGTTATACTTTAGTTCTAATATGCAATAAAATAGTTATACAAACATAATGGCGTTTTTTTGTTGTCAAGTTCATCCAAACATTGCATGATGCTTATATATAAAACAAAGGCTTTCACCGCGTCTGTTTGTACGCAAAAAATTCAAAAACTACTAAACAGATTTACATGCGGTCATCTATAGACATAGTGATTCATTAGGAAGACTAATATGTATACAACATGCATATTATAATAGAGGAAAACCGAGAATTTCCAACACCCGTGCGAAAGTAAGACAGGCTTATAGTTTTTAATAAAAATACACAAAAGCAAATGCAGAGTCTTGACGGTGACACCCGACTCATACTGCAACTGCCTCACCAAGAATTACAACGCCATCTTTAAAGCAGACACAGTAAATTATATAGGTGTGTGTGATCAAAACTTCAACACTCGCAGAAAAGACGCGTTGAATTGACATAACACTTACTACCCTGTGCTAATAAGCAGGTATGTATACATCCAGATAAACAGCTCTCTGTGTCAATCTGTCCCATAGCATAATCACCCTCTAGGAGAGTGAATGGGCCGTAGTCCACCAGGCAGGCCCAGTGCAGGTTGGTGGATGCCACGTGTTTTTCTTCACCATTTTGTGAGCACCTGTGATTAATCAAATTACACAAAGTAATACGTTCGAGCCCTCGACCTGCAACTCGTAAGTCGGGGTCATTACCTTTGGGCCACATCGCCCACATCTGTCCCGAAATGGTATTAATGAATATACAAAAAAAAAAAAAGAAAATATTTCCAACCAACAACACCTCATGAAGCTCAAACATCAAAAAGGTGCTAACTAGGTAACATTTGCGCAAGTTGACGTTTATATCCTTTTGTTATTAGACAGAGCTCGTTAAAAACTTTGCCTCTGCGCGTCACGCATGTCACGTCGTTATCGTGCTCCTGTTAGAAACTAGTGTTGCAAAAAATACTCTTTGCTTCATGTTTTCCTGGTAAGTGCAGGTGAAATGTTTGAGAAACAGAACTGCCTTATAGTGTATTTTTTTAATTTGATATAAACTTATGCTTGACTGTGATCCTGCCTGAAAGCAGTGGTGCAATCGTTGATGGTGAGGCGCACTAGTTTATTAAGAGCCTATTCCCTCTAGCCTTGAAGACTTTTTCCAGTATAAACGGGCTCCGACCTCCCCGACGGGGTCAGCGTGGTCTGTTACGCAGACGACACGCGGGTCCTGGCGCGGGGACGGTCGTACCAGGCGGCGGTCGAACTAGCGACGCGCGGGGTTGCGACAGTCGTGGAGAGGATAGAGCAGATGGGACTCGAGGTGGCATTGCACAAGTCCGAGGCCATATGTTTTCACGGCCGTCGGAGCGCGCCGCCTCCGGGCTCCCAATTAACGGTAGGAGGAGTTCACATCGGCGTCGGGTCGACGATGAAGTACCTGGGACTCGGCCTCGACAGCCGGTGGAACTTCAAGGAGCATTTCCGACGTCTGGCTCCCAGATTGAATGCGACTGGGGCTGCGCTCAAGCGGCTCCTGCCGAACCTGGGGGGTCCAGACGCCTCCTGCCGGAGGCTCTACGCAGGCATCGTTCGGTCCATGGCCCTTTACGGTGCGCCGGTGTGGGCGCCATCGCTACGAAAGCGAGTGGCGGCCCGGCTAACCGCCTGCCAGAGGGTCATGGCCATCCGTATGATTCGCGGATACCGTACGGTGTCCTGTGAAGCGGCGAGCCTCCTTGCTGGCCTACCACTGTGGGATTTGGAGGCAACAGTCCTTGCACACATGCATGATTTACGCGTGGAGATGCAACGTCGGGGCGAAACTCCGCTGCCGCGACTAGTCGCGGCATGGCGGACAGATCTCCGGCGGGATCTCATGGTGAAATGGCGAGAGCGACTGTCGCAACCTCGTGCTGGGGACGCCACGATCGAGGCGGTAAGGCCCCTCTTTGAGGCGTGGCTGGAGAGGCCCCACGGCGTCGTCACCTTCCGTTTGGCGCAGGTGCTGACCGAACACGGCAAGTTCGGTCCGTACCTGTACAAGATTCGTGCGGAGACGACGCCCGGGTGTCGCCACTGTGCGGACCGCCCGGTGGACACGGTGGAGCACACAGTCGAGGTGTGCCCCGCTTGGGAAGAGCATCGCCGTGTCCTCGTGGGGGCGATCGGGGGCGATCTCTCGCGCCGGGGCTTGGTTCAGGCCATGCTCCGGAGCGAGGAGGAGTGGCAGGCGGTCGCCTCCTTTTGCGAAGCAGTAATGCTAGCAAAGGAGGAGGCCGACCGCATTAGGCAAAGGCGCACACGCCGCCGCCGCCGCCGGGTTTCCGATCCCGATTTCCGGCCACCGTATGCGCGGGCTCGCGGACGGTGGGCAATGGGTAGCTCGCTGTCCGTCCGTCCGGTAACAGACCGGTCCGAGCTCAGGTCGTCTACGGCGCGCACCGTTCCCGCGCGCCTCAAGGAGTTGACAGCAAACTGTAGGGGTCCAGCAGGGCCGAAGCCTACTGGGGCCAAAGGTTATGTGAGACTGTCACCACGGGCCCCGGGATAAAGGCAAGGAACGGAAAGGTAGGTTTTTAGTCAGTAAAAGTCTGACACTATTTCCCGCCCCACCCAAGGGCGGGATTTGTCATTGGATGATTTTACCTACTTAAAAAAAAAAAAAAAAGTATAAACGGGCTAACTCCAGCTTCAAGTACAACCAGGCGTTTATATAATATCTTCTTGGCAACATCTTGATAAACTGACAATCTTCGCACATAACCAAACTGCTACAAACCGCTGGTTCTAGAAGCCAGCCTTCTAGATTTCGTGTCATTTGCAATCTTGCATGCATTAAGGAAGGATTTTTGAAATTCATCCCATAAGTGGACTGCATCGGGAATACGAAAAATTCGTCTCTTTTACTGATGGGAGATCCCGTCGAATTCACAGCGTATCAAGGAGGTAATAGTCCTACAATAACACTGAGAAAATTAGACGAATTCCAAGAAGCTTACAAGACAAATAAAAAGATAATATTCTGCCGTTGTTGTGGAATTGTTGCAAAGGGATAACCGAGGCCCTGGAATGAAAAAGGCCACTAAAGAAACACTGGTAGGATTTAGTTAATAAAAATCTGACACTCTCTCGCTCCTCCCAGATCGGGAGGCGTTATTGAAACATTAAAAATAAATTTCATCATTGCAGCCGCCAGACGTCCATTGCTGGACATAGGTCTCCCCCAAGTGTCGCCATAATGACCGGTCCTGAGTATCTCGTATCCACTCTCATTTGGTTGTCGGTCCACCTTGTGGTCTTCTGTAGGGGTCCAGCAGGGCCGAAGCCTACTGGGGCCAAAGGTTGTGTGAGAATGTCACCACGGGCCCCGGGACAAAGGCAATGAATGGAAGGGTAGGTTTTTAGTCAGTAAGAGTCTGACACTATTTCCCGCCCCACCCAAGGGCGGGATTTGTCATTGGATGATTTTACCTACCATAAAAAAAAACCTTGTGGTCTTGCAACGTTGCGTCTTCGAAGAAGTGGTCGCTACTCCAGAACCTTTTGGCTCCAATGACCATAAACCTTTTGGCTCCATTGACCATCTATTCTGCGAGCAATGATTTTCCATCACAAAAAATAAAATACATAGTTGATAAATCGATATAGAACTGAATCAAATAAATAGTCATAAGAGTACAAACAGCAATCCAGAAATAGCCACCTAAACCTTGTCCTTTTTCCAGCACATCTTACCTCAACCCACCGAAAACCATTTCTTGAGCAAATAATTCACTCCGTGATGAGGATGAATTTGGTGCAATAAAATTTTCTAACGAAGTGTGTGTGACATGGGGTAGGTACCATCAAAGCCGCCTTACCACCGCTAAGTTCATTTTTGCTTGCACTCGAAACGAAAACTACAAAGGGTTTGGTTCGGCGCTGCGCCGCAGAATTCAAGCGAATTTTCTTTTAAGTTATCAGGCAGAGATGACCGCGATAGTAAGTATACTGTAAATTCGGTTGCTCTGACAAGTTTGTTCTAGATTCCTGCTGAAACACAAATATCACAAATCATAAGACTATGCCCTAAGTAATCCGTACCAATGCCTCCGTCTATAAATAAACTGGAATTAGTTAAAAAAAAAGTATTACTTAATTATAAGTCCTTTGCCCAGCAGTGGGATCATATGGGTAAGGTTAATTAAAAAAAAAATTAAAACGAGATCTATTACGTATCTTAGTGTACGTATGATAAACGAAAGATGGGCCTACGGGCATTAAATTCGAGGAAAACAGTTTTTAAGTTCAACTTCTTTAGCATCCTGACCCTATATTATAATATTGATGAAGCATCGGATACTCTATAGTTGATATTATTATGAACAGTCTTAAAAATATATGCAGAACTGTGTCCACACTGGGGAACGCTGTTTCGATTTCATCGTCAAACAACCTTACCGTTCATTTACTAGCAAATATTTTTTAGGGCTGTTTCTAGTGCCTCTTAAGACGTGATGCCCTAAGCAATTGCTTAATTTGCTTATCGGCTAATCTGATGATAATGTTTGGCACTTCTTTAGACTTACAAAGTAGGTACCTATTTGGATCAACATAAGTTTTTCAATTCTAAAAACATTAAGGCTTAATTATAATTAATCTTGTTTTAGTGACTTTCGCACGGTTTAACAAACAAGTAGTTTTAGTTTGTTTACCTTGTCGTATACTTATTTTTGAATATTAAATAAAAATGAAGTCAACGGACCATCTGAACACATATGAACTTTTTTATTCAGATTGATTATTTCCGTCTAAGAGATAAATACTTACGTTACCTATTTTATTATATACTAGCTTTTGATAGCGGCTTTACCCGCGTGTACCTATGTAGAAACTATATAGCCTATGTCACTCAGTGAAATTACATCTTCAAAAAAATATTAATTAGAAAGCTACGTCTTAGTTTTCTAATTAATAATTTTTTGAAGATGTAATTTTTTAAAATCAGTCAAGTAGTTTTTAAGTTAAATCATAACATACAAACAAACAAATCAAATCATTCCTCTTTGTAGTACTAGTTTAGATATCTGCCCTGCTTACAACATATACACAATCTTTGCCTTTACAAACGTAGCAATTGTTTAATTCTTACCAAGTAGTTTTCCAACGGTATATATCAAAATAAATAATAAAAAATACTAAGGAAGTATAATTGTACACTAAACTTGTAGTTGATTCAATTAAATTAACGAAACAGATTTTCTTTTGGATACAAAAATTCTACAAAACTTTGTAGATTCAAAGAATTTATGTACCAGACTAACTTCCACCAGCTACTTCAACCGCGTGGGATACTTCCACCGATATAAATTATAGCCTATTTGTTATTCTAATGCATAAACTAAGCTAATAATAAATATTAGTGGTAAGTTTCATTAACATACGTTACCCCGTTTAAAAATGAAGTAGTAACAAACATACCGCAAGCTTAATCAAAGAGACGTCACTCAAGGGTAGGTATCTGAAAATTAAACCTTATTTTTGAAACCGATGTATTCAGATCCAAATACCATCTTTTTAACCGACTTTGAAAAGTAGGTGTAAAGGGGCTATTACACCTTTCTAAATTCAGGTTCCGATATTTAGGCACGCCTAAATTCAGGAAAGTATAATTGCATTTAGGTAGGAAGGATCCTACTTAGGCTCCGATTTAGGAATAAAGTGGATCGCCCTTGGCGACTGACATATTATTACAAAGTACTCTGTGGCGACTGATTCAGTACCCTGAATCAGTGAATGTGTAATCAAGAGCTCCGGCGACTGACTTTCTTTTTCTAAATCGGCCCCTGAATATCTGAACCTGAATTTATAAAGGTGTAATAGCCCCTTTAAATAACGGAGAGACCAAACTATTATAGAAATATCGACTGCACTGTTTGGTGGTTTTTTTTTACATTGAAGTCGGTTGTATCTTTTTTATAAAAAGCTATTGAGTTAGGTCACTTTAAGACTATGTATGCGTTATATTCAATACCAACTTTTGCCTTTATAATATGAATTAGTGTGATTTACTTCGGAAGTTATTTTATTCGTTTGGATTATTTTAATTAATGGCTGCTCTATTTCCGACTTTGTTCGTCCAGTGAGTGTTCCTCCGTGAGCGATGACCATCATTTGTTATTGTTTCGGGACATTTATTTTATATTCGCGGTGTTTTATCTCTCAGAACAGATGAGACTCAAGCGGGTGAATTAATATGATGACATAGTGTAGGTACCTTTTTAATCAGATTAATATTCTCGTTCAGGATGGTTCGAGCTCTGATCATCTACCAGGTGGGCCTACGTGGGTATCGTACAATGAATAAAAACGGTTAGGAACTGAATCAGTTTCCTTCTCAATACATTTCGGTACAGTGCACTGTTATTAGGTAGGTACAAACAACAAAACGGACAGTTTCAGAAGGTCTTGACTCTGCGACGGCCTGGCTGAGAGTGTCCGCTGTACTCGGCGGATTCTCCCTCTCCAAGCTTGTAGTCAAAGCGGAAACGGCTGACTCTGTCTAGGCACGCCACCTCTATTTCTTCTAGTCACCACTAGATGGCGTGCCTTATTTTGTTGTCAACAAATAAACACCGGATCCAACATATAAATAGCCAACAAGTGTATCATCCATCACTACATAGTATAAAACAAAGTCGTTTCTGACGGCCAAAATCGGCGAAAATGACGGCCATAGACCACAAATAATTTTTATTTTTTCGTATTCTAATTTTTTGTTTTGCAAACAAAGAGGTTGAACAAAAAGGTTATAGCTACATTACAGCACTAGTGCGTAATGGTAATCAAAATGTTACAGTTTGGTAACAGGTGACATTATATACCTAAGTGTAGTGCAATAAGACACACTTTTTGAGCAAGTGTATTGAAAACATTGTTTATTTTACAGTGCACGAGAATTATTTGAATGCCATAAACTAAAATCAATTAGTTTATGGCAGGTAGTAAAAAATATCAAGGAATTTAATTGAAAAATTAAAATCAATCATTATTTTGCAAATAGGTTTTAAAAAACCTTTTTTCCCCGTCATTTTTTTTACATACCCAATGTGTACATATGTATATGTTATGTTGGTTATAAAAATCAAATACTGGAATAAACTTACAACAATGTATGTATGACATGTCTTTATAATAGTCACAACATGATATCTTATTCTTAATTTACGAGTATATCACAAATAAGTGGTCGGTTTTATTGGAATGCAAATAGGCACAATTTTCGAATGATATCACATTCGAAAATTGTGCCTATTTGCATTACAATAAAACCGTTTCTAATATAAGAAAAAAAATATGGATAGTGGCACCTGCGACACGTCCCACACAATTTGTTTGAATTGACACGATGAAAAGAAAATTCCTTCGCTTCTAGGCGAGGTCCTTCCTCTACATTTAAATATAACTACGGCATAAAACCCTGGTTTCTGAAGAAAGAAGACGAATGTAGTACATTTTGATACAAGTGCTTTTGCAACTAACAAAATTGCAAACTTTCTAGTTTGTCATTGCGACCGAGGCGGAATTCCCACGAGCCGTAGGCGAGTGTGTTATGAAGCTAAAAAACCACGTGTACGACATTTTTCATACTTACGACTCGTGGTGGTTAGCGCGCGCCTTGTGGGCGTACAACCTGGTACTATAAATGTAATAAAATTGTGGCGGGGGCGAGCACGTGTACTTTTCTGCACAAGTGTGGAAAACAGACAATTTTGTACCTGAAAGCAGTGGGATAAAAGCGGGTTTTCGAGTAAGTGTATTGAAAAGATCTTTTCAACTGTTAAAGGAAACAGGCTTGGTCCTGATCAGACGACGAGTTACCCATTGTTAGCCGACCGTAAGCCCGCTCCTTCGGTGGCGGGGAATCGCTATGCGACTCCCGATGCCTAGGGGGTCTCTTGCGGTGGCGGGGGCGTGACGATTGCCTGTCCCTCGTACTTTCCACCATCTCCTTCGATCTCATTACTGCTTCACAGAAAGAATTAACTGCTGAATGTCCTCACTCCTGGACCTCCCTACCATAGCCTGGACTAGGGCCGGACACGTGAGGACATCGCCGCCGCATGAAGACACGGCGGCGGCGGTGCTCCGCCCATGTGGGGCAGACCTCTACCACCACCGAGTCCTCCGGGCGATCGGCATATGTTATTTCTTCCCACCGATACTGAAATGGGAACTTCCTGAAACAAACTTAGTGAGGTCACCATGGCACCTGTCTGACTACTTCTCGAAGAGAGAACTTAAAGAACCTAAAGAAATTAAGGAGGGCTAACAAGCTGATTAATTTGAAAAATAATTATTCTGTTATAGAGTACATATGGGATGTAAGCATGAGGAGTAGGTATTGTATTATATAAACATACACACTCACAAAATTTCACCTTTATAATATTAGTGTGCCTTTAAAAAGCGGGAACTACATTAGCCCGCCGCACACGTGGGCCACTCCTACTTTGTACGTAGAGTCACGTCACGTAATGTAGCTCTACAAGTCTAGTTGTCATATAAAATGTTATGTAGATACACCAACAAACTCTTACTGAGTGAACCAATAACTGGCATTGTCAACAATATAGGCATCCGAAAGGTATTCAGAAATGGACCTTCTGAAACCTTCCCACTTGACATTAATAATAATATAATAATACTCGTAGTTTATTTAGGAACATAAACAAAAATATAGGATGCAAAGACAAACGATGATAGAGCTGCAAAAGTTAAAATTGTGGCGTAGCTATCAACGCCCGACTCCAAGTGAGAGGGTTGGTTGTTCCAGACTTATGAAATAACAAGTATCTACTTTATAAAACTACCCACTTGATATTAATACGATATCAGCCCTGACATTAGCCCACAGTTTTACTTTACTATAGATTTTCTCGCTGCCAATTATGTGCACGAGCTTCAGAACAAAATGGACTGTAATCAGTACGCTGATGACATTGATGTGTGATTGTCGTGCTGCTAACCAAGGGCATGGTCGGTCGTAAGTGGCGGTCGCACGCGAGCCACGACTCCGCGTGCCACTATTACGAATATTGAAAACGAAAACTAACAAGGAACTGTTAGCTTATCGTTTTGCATCGTGTTGGATTCTTTGTATTGTTTAACTAGACTTTGCTGGGTTTAGAAGCATTTATAAACTTTTGGAGGTATGTAAGGGTGTGAAGTCCCACCTGCCACACAAACTTCCGTTTAAAAAGGAAGATCAGATGGTTATGTATTGTCCGGGCAACTGCCCAGTAGTGGATTTTGGGTTGTTGTATATTTTACGCGGCGTTGGAAGGCCTCCCAAAAGGTAGAGCGACGACCTGATAAGGCTCGCGGTTATCTGTTGGATGTGAAACGCACAGGACCGGTCATTATGGCGACACTTGGGGTAGGCCTGTGTCCAGTGCTGCAGCGACGACAAACATCCAAGTAGAATACATTGAATTAACAATCCAATGTATAGGTAAATTAGGTTGACAATCCAAGGTGTGCGTCGTTGAGGCAGCGCTGCACCACTGCAGTGGACGTCTTTCGGCTGAAATGATGTATAAATATGTTCTAATCGCTCGGAGAACTCTAATACCACGATGCAGGATTTCGAATTTTAGTTCGTATGTGGCGTCATAGATGTCGTTACAGTAGTTGTCATTAGGAACAAATGATGATAAATATCTAATGGTACAGTACGTTCGATGGTTCTTGGCGCGCCTGAAGTTAGGCTCTGCGAACTTTATTTGACGCGCTTATTTTGAGCGCTAAATTTCGCAGAGCCTAACTTCAGGCGCACCAAGAACCGTCGAACGTATTGTACCAGGGTGTTTTTTTTTTTTTTTTTTAAAGGTTGGCCTTCGAAAGCGCATAAATCGTCTAGTCAGGTCTTTTTCAGCCGTTTCAATAGACTTCGAGAAAGTGTATAATTGCGCCCTATAATATTCGATCGAGAGAATTAGCAACAAGCATAAGTGCTTGCTAAATAGGCTTGGAAAATTAAATATACAAGATAAGACACATTTTTTTTTACTAATGGGCGAAGCAATCTCAAATACCGAAAAACACACACGCCTCTCATTTCCAGTTATTCCGTTATTCCCACACTTATTTTAATTAGACAAAATAAAAAAAGAAATAGTTGGCATCGACTATCGAAATAGTGTGGCCTCTTACGAATATTAAAAGTTCGGGCCCGGCGCGTGACAGCGGCCTGGAGCGCGGGCTTTTAGCGATATTAGACTCCATGTTTGTTCGCGGGAAAGAATCCATTCCACAGCCGTTTATTGTTTACTTTTTGTTTATAGAACGCCTATCACTGTGAACCGTTCGAGTGTTATGGACAAACAATCAAATACAAAATCTTAAAAGATTTGTTGTTGTTTTAAATGATGTTTGAGGAATACGGTTAAGTTGGGGCCATGGGTTATGTGAAAGTGAACCCCAGGATCCTAGAACGAAGGCAAAGAGGGAACTGGAGTAGATTTTTAGTCAGTAAAAGTCTGATACTATCTCCAGCTCCACCCAAAGGCGGGAGATGTTAATAGATGACTTTCCCACCAAAAAAAAAAATACGGTTAGGTAATCTGCAAATACAGGGCCCTACTACGAGCTTTTAACGCAATCTTACCTAACCTGAATTGTTAACCGCTTACGTCATTTTGTTTGGTCCGACGGGTGTTTTCGTGTTCTATTTGCCAGGGTCGTGTATTTGCGACTAGGTACTTCGTTTAGCTCTTGAATCCTCATAGGTGATAGAACAACTGACGAGATGGGGTATTTGGTCGTAGATGTGCGACCCTGGCGGAATAAATACGAGTGTTTGATGTATCCGAATAAGGTAAAAAGGGATGGAGCTATACACCGTTAAATTATGGTCGTTTTAATCTCGCGGAGGGCCGATTAGGTACATGAAACACTATCGATTTGTAAAGAGAAAATTAAAAGATAAAGTACTTTTTTTTAAACTCGATTTAATTTACGCATCAGCCGTTTGTTCCTTCCGGAGTGGTTCTGCCGGCGGCCTCGACGGCCTAAGTCCTCAACATCTGAAGGATCTTATCTGCTCAGGCGCCGGGGAAGCTGGTGAGTTGCTCTTGAAGGAGCTTACGGCCCTGGTTAACCTAATGCTCTCAGGCAAGGTGAATGAGGCCGTCATCGACACTCTATATGGGGCCAATTTATGTGCCCTACGGAAGAGAGACGGTGGCATTCGACCCATTGCGGTGGGTACTTCCTACCGTCGTATGGCAGCCAAGATTTGCTGTAAATTTTATGGTGAGGCTGTTTCGAAAAAATTTCAGCCCCTGCAGCTAGGTTTCGGCTCCAAAGGGGGCTGCGAGGCTGCCGTACACGCCTTGTCGACCTACCTAAATTCTAACTTAGGAGGGGTCATCCTGAAGGTTGACATTAAAAATGCCTTCAATTCGGTTAATAGGGACACCTTGCTGGCGGAATCTAAAAAAGAAATACCCCAAATTTTTAGTTTTCTTTGGCAATGCTATAGACATCCTTCTAAATTACTATATCAAGATAATCTTTTGGAATCCGCTGTTGGCTGTCAACAAGGTGATCCCCTCGGGCCAGTGATTTTCAGTCTAGCTATACACCCAATTATTCGTCAGTTAAATTCAAAATTTAATGTATGGTATCTCGACGACGGAACCCTGGGAGGCGATGCAGACACAGTTTTAAATGATTTACATATACTGAAAAATCAACTTCACTTAATAGGACTTGACCTCAACCTATCTAAATGCGAGTTATTCATATCTGACAGTACTGACAGACAACTGACTCTTTCCAAATTTAACTCAATAGCCCCTGACATAAAAATTATAGAAAGAAGCTCTCTTCGTCTCCTTGGGTCTCCTATTTTCGAGGATTCCTTTCCCAATTTTGTTGAGGAAAAAATTCAAAATTTTAATGATATTTCGGAGAGATTGCTGGAAATTAATATGCATTCGGCCATCACCTTAATTCGTTTCTGCTGTTTCGGCCCTAAATTAACATATTTCCTGCGCGCTTCTCATTTATGGAAACACCACCATCTTTTGGAAAAAATGGACCAAATTATCCGGCATACCCTTACGTCAATTTTAAACGTGGCCATGGATGACCGAGCTTGGGCTCAAGCTACCCTTCCCATCCGTATGGGAGGCCTCGGCGTCCGCAAAATTTCTAGTATTAGTTTACCTGCTTTTATATCCTCGGTACACGGCACTGAGAAGTTAATCAGGAATATCCTATCTCCCTCACTGATTGATTTCAATGTGCCGTGCTTCACCGAGGCTATAGATGCCTGGAGACTCGCTTGCCCGAATACAAATCCGCCCATCAACCCGGCTTCCCAGAGACGGTGGGATGAGCCGCTCTGCAAAGTAGTTCAGGAAAACCTAATTCTATCTTCTGCTACCACTGCGGAGCGTGCGCGCCTGCTGGCTGTGGGAAATTGGGAGTCAGGCCTTTGGCTTCACGCACTGCCGTCGTCGAATATTGGCACCTTGTTCGACGATACTACTTTCCGCCTAGCTGTTGCCCTACGCCTTGGCGCTCCTTGCTGTTCTCCTCATCGCTGCCACTGTGGCGAAGTTGTCAACAGCCTCGGTCACCACGGTCTGTCATGCTGCCGAAGCGCGGGACGCATAGCGCGGCACGCGAATATTAACGACATTATCCGACGAGCCCTTGTCACCGTCGGCGTCCCGGCTGTTTTGGAACCGCATGGGCTGGCACGCGACGATGGTAAGAGACCGGACGGTATGTCATTATTTCCGTGGAAGATCGGTAGACCTTTAGTGTGGGACGCTACCTGTGTCGACACTCTTGCGCCATCCCATCTTCCTAGCTCTTCGTGCTGTGCTGGTGCTGCCGCTGCGGCTGCGGAGAACCTCAAGCGGCGGAAATATAACAACCTTGTCGGCAGTTATATTTTTGAGCCGTTTGGGGTTGAAACTCTTGGGCCGTGGGGACCGAGTGCTCATGCGCTTTTTAAAGATCTCTCTAAACGTTTAGTTGACACTTCGCGTGACCCAAGGGCTGGCTTTTACCTCGGTCAGAGATTAAGCATTGCCATTCAACGTGGCAATGCCGCCAGCCTTCTGGGCACACTTCCAGTCGACAGCGATGCGGATGAGTTCTATGACGCCATTTTTTAGTTAGGAGTAGGTTTAAGTGTATATATAGTTTTAATTTGTATTTTATAAAGTTGTTGAATTTAATGTTTCTTCATAACTTATATTGAACAAATTTGTTTTTTTTTCTTTTTGCGATTTTATTTACGCATGTACGAAATTAATTTCTTTAAGTAAACGTCAGCTGAGCGAGGCCAATGAACCGTAGGCAGTTAGTACGCAACGACCGACAACTACCTACAAGGTCATTGACTCGTTTACTTAAAAATAATAATTTCGTATATGCATATATTACCTCGACTTTTAGAAAACAAATAGTACTTTATTTTTAAATTCTATCTTTACAAATTGATAGTGTTTCATATACCGAATCGACCCTCCACGGGATTAAAATGAGAAACTTAACGGTGTATTGGGTCCCTCTTTCTCGCTCGCACATTTTACATTTAAGGCCCCAATTGACGATTAGTCAATGTGACGCGTCATATTGACTAAATGTGAGATAAAACCTAGTTACTTTTTATCAGCATATTTGTAGGTCTCCAGGATTTAAAGTAAGTAACTTTTTCAAAAGCAAACTTGCAGAAAATATATGAAGCTAGCAACTAAGAGAAACTTATTTACCATCGGGAAGGGAGCGGGACGATTCCGATACAATTTATAAGTTCTCGGAAAATTGTACAAGACTCAAGTGGAAAGGCGACACGATACTCTAGTGCAACAACGTAGAAAATATTATTTTTCTTTGCTCACAGAGCATAACATTTGTTTGTATGTTTAGATAGCAATATTATTGATATATTTGTATTAGCTTAGGCGCACATAGTTGCGAAGGCACACTGACTTCTAAGAAATAGGTATTCCTAGTTTAGAAGTCACGGTCTTTTTGTTCTGGCCCAATTAGCACTGTTCCTAAAAAATTTAACATTTTTCATATTTTGGAAAAATAAAGATTTATTATTATATCATTATTATATCTTTATTTTTTTAGTAATATATTTTTGACATTTTTAAATATTTCTCAATATAGATATAAAAAAAAACATTTAAAAATATAAATATAGTCTACCGATGTCGGAAGCAGGGTCCAAGCTAACGGCGGTTAGGGTTCTAGACACAGGAACCTCCTCATAATGCGAAATTAATTGAAACAATAAAAAAATCAGAAAAATTCAGACCATCAGTTGGCGCCATTTAGTCCTGATGTCTTTCATAGAATAGAATAGAATAGAAATTATTTATCTATTCTATTCTCATCAGGACTTTTCCTTAGGAAACGTATGCATGAGGTGGTCGTTGATGGATTTTTCAGAGTCGCGCGAAGTTTCAGCGGTGTTTCATCTCCATGCGCAGATCGTGCATACGTGCAAGGACGGTGGCAGGCCAGCAAGAAGGCTCGCTGCTTCGCGGGAGATCGTACGGTATCCCCGCACCATCCGGATGGCCATGATCCTCTGGCAAGCGTTCATGGCCGCCGGAGGCTTTTGCACTGGTGCCCCGTAATGGGCCATGGACCGAACGATCCTCACGTAGAGCCTCCGGTGGGAGGCGTCTCGACCCTCGAGGTTTGGCAGGAGCCGCCTAAGGGCAGCACCGTTCAAGTTTGGGAGTCAGACATCGAAAGAGCTCAACGAAGTTCTACCGACTGTCGAGGACGAGTCCCAGGTACTTCATCATCGACAGCAAAGTCATGGGTGGAATCACTTTCAAGTTTGCTTTTGTGTTGCATAGCATAGTTCATATGGGATGAATGCATTCATAGATCTCATGTACTTACCTACCTTTAAGAACATAGGAAGCTATTGCTCTTGGGTGAAATTACTTTCAAGTTTGCTGGTGATTTCACATTGCAAGTTACTGTTAGGGGAACTAGAGCTGACATTGTTGAGTCTTGCGTTGAGGGTACATTTGAGTGGAAGTACAAATTTCCTACAAAGTTACTTTTAAGCGATGGAGAAGTAATTAAGAAATTGATCATGATTTGGGTGAGAAAGTTACCAGCATTGTAGATCTAATCTCCATAGTTTATTCAGAATTCCAGATGTAGTCGAAATGAAAAATAAAGAGTGTCAGTAGATGTGTCAAAGGGCAATATCTGCGGCTAGAAATAGTAGCGAGGAAAAAAGCATTAACTACATTTCCATTGATAATGTAATGATCAAGAAGATGCGGTACATTACCCAAAAGAGTCCCTGAATTCACTGACTCCGAGTGACCTTCCCCCACATTCGCTCAAATTGAAATGGTAACACTAATTATTTTTCTCCAAAAACTAGGGGAACCAGACCTTGAATTAAATTTTTCTTCGCAATGACGTGATCAGCTTATGACAGTTTTGACTGGTGCAGTAGTGCAAATGGTAATAGTGTGATGCATCTTAAACAGCCTTCTAATGTGCTTGCACTTTACAAATTATTTCCAATTTTTACGCAAACGAAGTTGCGGACAAAAGCTATTAATGATAATAAAAAAAATTAATCAAAAAACCTGCTAGAAAAATTCTAATTCTAGGCAGACGAAGTCGCGGGCAAAAGCTAGTATATGAGTATATTAATAACTGTTGAAAATCAAGTATCTACTGAATCCTAAACCGATAAAAAGTTGGCCCTTTGGAACGAAGCCGAAAAGTTTGCCTCATTAAAATGGTTTAGTAATTATAAAGTTAGTTATTATCGCAAGACAGCATATTGGATGATATTTGATAGGGTCTCTGAACTTTATAAATTTATTTGCGGTTTACTTACTTAAGTTTCAAACTAATAACTTTGAGCAAGATTTTGGCGAATGTTTCTGAAATAGCTCTTAATTTTAAGGATTATTAAGAAATTTTACACTAGAACGTAACCTTAAAATAAACAAAAAAAATATCCACTGAATAATAAAATTCTGATATACAAAAAACGCACTTCAACGAGCGTGCAAATATCATCGCGTTTATTATTAAAAATGATATTTTATATTATTTAGTTATGATACTTTCCTAAACCAAGTTTTTATAGTTCTCAGAATGTCATTAAAGAGACAAATGAATAAAACGTCTAGTCCTTCATAGAAATATTTTCTATGAACTAAGATCGAACAAATTCTACGTCAATTCCGCCAGCAGCATTTATTACATCAAAACTTCAATTCGACATTCCTAATATCAAGTTGGAAAGCGGTGAGAGATCTGATAACTGCCTAATAGCTAAAGTTTTGAAGGGTCAGTGAATGCCGTCAGTCTTCAAGCCTTATGTATGTTCAACCGTCGTAATCAGTCCAACTTCGCAATTTGAATTCAACAACTTGTGGGTTAGTATGAATTAGACTAAGTCGATCTTCATTATTTATTCATTATTTGCATGTTTCTGGATTTTCCTCGTTAATATATTAAATTGGGTGTTAAACTAATCAAACTTTCGTTTGATTGAAACACACGTATGTTCAAATATCCCGAATTCTATACCGTAATCTGGGTATTGCAAATACTGTTACAGACGTTTAGAAAATTAATTTACATATTCGTGAATAAAATTAGAAATCCATCTCTTACTGGGTTGGGCACGCCATAATTATGACGGTAAGTCCCATCTTTGAGGCGTAGCTGGAAAGACCCCACGGCGTTCTCGCCGAACACGGCAAGTTCGGGAAGTACCAGTACCGGGTTCGAGCGCAGGTGACGCCCGGGTGTCGCTATTGTGTGGACCGCCCAGAGGACACGGTGGAGCACGTTCCCGGGCGCTCAAGTAGTTGTCAGCAAACTGGAGGGGCCCAGCAGGGGCGAAGCCTACTCTTGGGAAAGTGTGAAAATGCATACCAGGGCCCTGGAATCAAGGCAATGAAGGAACGGGTTAGGTTTTTAAGAGTAACAGTATCTCCCGCTCCGCCTAAGGGCGGGATATGTTATTGGATGATTTTACCTACCATAAAAAAATCTCTTACTGGTTATGTGTAATCAAAAACTCTCACTGCATTCCTTTTAATCAAAAACAGTTTATGCTATAAAAATACCATTCAAAATATTAACATCCATTTACAATGAACGTGGAAATAAGACTTTCATCAAACATTCCCCATATTCATTCGGTGTCATGATCATTCGTTTACACAATTCTATTCATCCCTCGTGTATAATTCCATTTCTCTTTATCCCATCTATAAACATTTACATTGTCTGATTTTCTTGATCATTTTGCGCTTGCTCGTCAACAAAAGAATAATCATGAGACAGGCCGTTTATCGAAATGCATGTCTAGGATTGTTTAACCAAATGTTGATGCAAAAAATATTCTTGAAATTTATTTTTATGGCTCTGTTTGGATCTACTTACACCATGTTTGTTTTGTAATATCTATTGGATTGATCGAACTATAAAAATGAACTTACTACTAACTAGAATATTATCATATACATAAATATTTTCCAAACTTTTAAACATGTAGGTTTTAAAGTAGATGAAGAAGCAAACCTAAGCAGTATTCCTTTTCTAAACATGCATATCCAACTGGTAATAGCATCTTGTCATATCGAGCTGTACTCAATGGAGGAACCCATTTACTTCTTTAATGGCACATGTAGCAAATCCGATGGATCCTTCAGAAACCTGATAGGCGGCCTAGAAAATACCTTGTAAACTGAGCTTATACTGGGATTCATCCTACTAGATAGAATTTACTGCCAGCAAATATAGCAAGGAATATTGGCAACAGAATTGTATTTGCAAGTAATTACGTATTCCAATTCAAAGAAATAATTTGCTAGAATAAATTACAAAAGTTTGCCAATTTAGTTCGAGTGCTAATAAGTTTATAGCAATTACTCTTTCTGCTGTTGATATACGACTTGTACTCGACTAACTTTATCTAAGGTTAACAGAACAATATGGTTAATATGGTTGAACAGAGTTCAGAATAAAAAAAGTGACTAAACGAGACTTTGACCCTTGAGTTTGTTTCGGTGTTTCTCCTCAGGGTAGTGTTAGGTTTTGATACGTACGTAATCAGATTTTTGAGTCTGTTTTTAATAATTAAAAATATGATTTGATTTATTTTGTATTCGATTATTCATTGCAATCGACATTATTATTAAGGTTCGCGCTTGACCACTATCTAACTTGATGGAAAGCGGCGATTTTTTCGACATTGAAGCACGCATGCCTAGAAGATAACCACCTAGTCACTTTTGACTTACCCTGAATTACGAAGATTTTTTTTTATTTCAGAACATCTAAAATGCGAACTAAAAGTTGTCGTTGAGATTGCACTGTGCGACAAGATAGTCTGCCGTCCTTTAGCTATAGTGCCGTTGTCTGACATTTGGAGGGCTTTCGTTTTTAAATGCTAAAAATTCTATATTAATCTCTCTAAGGGCAGATTTCATCATTCAATATAAAAACTTAGGTCAACTAAACTAAGCTCAGCGTAATCTAGTTTAAAGACCCGTTGAATAGTAACTGTTTAAAGTAATTCTTTCATTATTTATTTGGAACTACAGTAAATTGACGCCTTCAAATCTTTCAGTACCACATATCTATACAATTTGAGAAAAAGTAATAATATAAAATAGTATTGAATTTTCTCCCGTGGCAACTCTGGACAAGGTACAGTCTAGGACAATTTGCACCCGCAAATCGAATAATTTATTCTAGGTGCCAATATTACATTGGATTCTCTCAATATTGAATTTTCGCAACGTTACTTGGAAAAATGCTTGAGAATCTTATTCGCATTCGAATTATTTTCGTATTTAAATTTGCTTTCGAATATTATTTCTATTTTTAGACCAACGAAATTAATTTTGTGACCCAAATAAAGGCTGTACGCTTGATCGTCGATGGCTCTTCTCACGATTCAGGTAAGAGAGGTGTAATGAATTAGGAAAAAAAATGTAACAAGGAAATTCCAACCTGTAATAAATATAATAATGTGATTTTGTAAAAAAGATTATATTTTTAGTAGGATATGCTGTCCCACTGCCCCCTCCTGGGTAAAGCCCTCCCTCGAGTATTTATTATTATTTTTTCGCGCTTGTGCTTTGATGTTTTCTGTGTCAATCTAGGAATCCTTTGCTAGAACTACCTGGTTTCAGCCTTCACGGTTGGCGTCCGGTTCATCTGAGCACCTTTTTGTGGGTTAGCCTTGGAAGAGTCTTCCGTCTTCTGGCACTCACAGTTTGCCACAGAGTCACTGTGGATGATAAAAAAAGTTGGGTTAGGTATACCAATATTAGTAAATCGATTTGTGGAATTCCATTTAGTCAATGGCCTGATATCTCCAAACGATTTTTATTTGTGATCAAACTATATACAGTAATTGGCAAACATTCGCGTACAAAAAAAGTATTTAGGCAGTTAGTTAGTATTTAGTTCAAATGGGAAAACATGTAACAAGTTTGTCAACAAAAAATACAACTAAAAAAAATATTTTACAATTAAAACTGTGTAAAGTTTGTTAGTTTAACTCCGGTTTATATTATTTTATTTAGTCCCTAAGGTTTTATTACAACACTGTGACTGTCGACGTTCTTTTTGGTTCTGCACACAACCGGATAAAACACATCATGCCCTCGTGTGAAGTGTTAAGCTTAAAGTGGGTAAGCTACATTAGGCTGACGCACAAGTCTGAGACCTCTGTTGGATTCGGCCTGACTTTTACTGTCTTCCTCTTCCTTCAGTGACGCCGTAAGCCGAGGTCCACACTCCACAAGAGCCGCCCTCAGAGTGTAGTTGCTTAGTTTAGAATTTTGTAAGCCCTGGCTAGAGGCTTTTATTTATTAAGGCCCACATGGCTTACGTGCAAAAGGTCCTTCGTAGAAAAATCTAATAAATATGTGAGGTTGGGGTATATGACGTGGCCAGATCATAGAAATTGATCACTTTATGATATGTTCAACTAAAACTGGCCAGATCGTTTAAACGTTAACATTTGATGTTGTAATGCTGATTACGCTTACTTAAATTAAATTTTACTTGAAACTGTTTTCAGAATTTGTAAATTACGAGGTTGATTAATTATGATCGCAATCAATATACAGCTTACTAATTAACTACAGTCTAACACAAACTGTCAATGTTAATGAAGTATTGCAATCAGTTATTCAAATTCAAATGACTACATCGCCAATAAGCGAATCTACATGATAATGCGTGGTTTTGACATTAACATCCTGGATGCTATCAGGTTTAACAGACGTATTTAAGCATTTATATTAGAATTGATAAATACAAGTATATGTGTACTGCTTATATACTACATGCAACATATTATGCGTACATCCTGAAAGGTGTAGGTAAGTTCAGAATCAACTACTGAATTAATTTCAATTGTTTATTTTTTTTTACATATTTTGATAAATTCTTGATTGCTTCACAAGAGAGTTTGTGTGTGTGCGTAGATATCAATACCGATGCCCTATCAGTGTCATGCGTTGATTCATAAGGGCAAGTAGAGTCTTCTCGCGCCCCGTACCAGGCACAGCGAGCGTCGAGGAAGGGCAGACAACGCCTTCCAATCCCCCTTAAAAAGATCCAGAATCGACGGATTAGAAGACATCCGTCGGCCCATCAATCTGGACCCGAGATGGTGATACGTAACGTTTCACACGCACCTCTCTTAGGCCTTGTTTACGGAGAAGCGGCGCGTTGCGCGGCGTGTTGGGCGTTCGTCGAACATTGCAACAGCGCGCCGCGTAATCGCAAACACAAACATAATATGGCAATGCGACGGACCACCCAACGCGCCGCGCAACGCGCCGCATCTCCGTAATCGAGCACTTAGACGTAAGGAGAGCCACTCTCCAATATGGGACGAAACCCACGACGATCGGGTCACTACTAGTCTGGGGCAGCGAAACAAGTGAACGAGGTGGGTTTTAGTCAGTAAGAGTTTGACAGACGCCTTCCCCCTTCTCTGGGCGGTGGACATCCATGAGGATTTCCAGCTCGAGAAAAAGGTTCCGACAGTATCAAACATTATCTGTGTGATTTCATTTGCCTGAATAGTCAATAATTGCTATATAGTGATAAATACGCGAGACCATTTAATATCTACGTCACAGCCATCTGTGCAAGTTACATAACGTAATGAAGATCGAAGAACGGAAAAACTGTTGTTACGAGAATTTCCTCGTTTATTTTTTCTGAGTCAGGAAGTACCAACTCTATTGCTTGCATCGATGTATTGTAATCAGGAAGTCGTTTTCTAAAAATAACTATTCTAATTGTTTTCCTTTAACATAGTTTAGAAGTTACTAGCGACCAGATTCGCACGGGTGCAATGATAACATTATACACATAAACCATCCTCTTGAATCACTCTATCTATTAAAAAAGCTGCATCAAAATCCGTTGCGCAGTTTTAAAGATCTAAGCATACATAGGGACGGACAGCGGGAAGCGACTTTTTTATACTATGTAGTGATAAGCATCTGTAGGCTGCGACTTCAGTTTCTAATAATTCTGTGTTGCGATTAATTCTGTAAGGATTTTTCTTTAATTTATTTTACAGTTACATAAAACGGCTACAGGCCATAATGCTACTTACCTTCAGTCAAAGTAGCCAAAATTATTAGTTCTTATAACAACACATTTATGCTATCCGTTAATGAAGGCTCCGTCAAAATCTTTTAATTAATATCGGAGATATCCTTGTTCCCTTGCGAATTGAAAATAAAAAGTATATTAAGTTACTCATTGTAATACTAAATAAATGCTTAATTAGTCTTCCTTTGTCCAACCATTTCGAAAACGTACTCGTATTTTGTAGTTTGAAATTGCATTTCCGTGGGAAATGAAAATTTGTAGTCTAAGTTCCTCCTTTTAACATCAGCTCTCTCAGTGAAAGTCCTGTCAAAATTGGTCTAGTCGTTTCTGAGGTTAGCCGGATCCTAACTTTTCAAAATTGCATAGGTATCGAATATTATTTTAAATAATTATGCAGTTTGGTAAAAAATGATATTTTGATATTACAAATAGACACTTCAATTGTATTCATATATATGTAGATACCAGGCTGTAATCGTCAGGCTGTGGTAACGGCTTCGAACATGTGCAGCCGTATTTAATTACCACCAATGTGACGTACTCGTAATTTTAGTTGTGGTAACAAGGTCCTTACATCGCGTGGAAACTGACATAGCTGGACGGACATTCAACCATAAGAAGCCCCTCCATGATTTCTGTAGTCTTCCCTTCTTTTTTGGTTGCCCTCCACTTAAACACTTAAATCTTAATCTTACAACATTTTCCTCATTTACTGCTAATAAGATTTCTATTTCCAAGATTAATGTAATACTGCATAATCATACGAGTATAAGCAAACAGCTTTCTATGGTATACTAACAGGCATTCCTTAACAATCAAAACAATGATAATCCACATTAACAGCTTAACGTAAGTCACATAATCTTACTCACCCAGTTCTAATTGGTTCATGAATATTTATAATAATTCATTTCGTTCCGAACATCCGTAAAGTGAAATTAACAATTTGTAACAAGATTTGATGAGCCCATGATACGACGGGCGGTACTTTGAAACATTCCAAATTGTTTGAACATGGTTTTTGAATGTTCATTCGTGTTAAATGGAGATTGTTGTGGCAAAGTTCTGTACCCCACTTTACCCCATTGAGGGCGGTTACAGAAGATGTGTTGATTACCACGCTAGTTCAAATAATGACCATTGTAGATGAATAATAGATTTAAATCCTTAGGAGGAAAATTGCCTTTACTTGGAACGGGAACATACCCTAGATTGACGCCATTAAAACACAAGTTAAACTAACATGACTAAATCATTATCAGAAGAACCATTAATTAAGGTAGAACTACACTGCGCACACGTGGGCCACGTACGCCAATCTGGGTGCATCTGTCTCCATACGGTTTATATGGAAACTTGTAGAACTAAATTAGATCCACGCCACGCGACATCGTTCTTCATATAAATCAAGCGTGGTCCACGTGTACGTCGCACGTCGGTCTAATGTAGCTTTAAAATATCATTATGACAGTAATTGTCTGCTTTGTTAGTAACCTTTTGTTTCACTTTGATGTGAACTAGGAAATTGCGTGTTACGATGGACTTTGACGATTGTTCCAATTAACCATAATTACACCATTATATAATTACATACATCTGTGTAATAATAATTCAATACCATTTCAAGGAATTGCATAACCAAAAACAGCAAAAAAAAATTGACGATGGTGGGATCGCAGTCAAGCAATAGTTTATATCAATAAAAAAATTATACTTCATGAATTTCTACAAACTCTCCGATACGTCTTATTAAAAGATATTTTTACCAAAAACTGGAGAAGGTAATGTCCGAAGATTGAAAGACGTCTGAAACTTGAAAGCAGCAGTAAGTACGTCATATTTCCTAGAAGTTGTTTGAAGGCATGTTACCCCTGTCAGGAGCATGCCGCTATACAAACCTTTTGGCACATGGGCTGTGGCTTGTAGTGCCAAGTAATAGAATAGACCGTAATAAAAGCTAGGACGGCCAAATATAATGTTGAAGGAATTTCAGTGGGGAGATTCTATATTTTAAAGAGTAGGCTGAAAATTCTTAAAATGTTATTTGTTCGAGTGCCAATCTAATAAATTAATTTTTAAAAGTAACTTTACCTCTGTTCAGCTACCAGATACGACTAAATTAACTCCGCGAGTATTATTATTCTTCAATATCGCGCGACATTTAATTCAGTTTCAACATTCAATTTCACCGACACCCACGAGCAACAACATTGTTAGCGACGAAAAAATAATTCAAAATGAAAGAGTACAATTGGCTCAATTCGATACAAATGTAAATGTGTACATTAGTACAATAACGTATCCATTTCAAATGTAGAATGTAGATGACTTCACTTATCCTAATGTCTGGATTCGCACATTCATCCAAGTTCGCGACACGCATTTGAATGCGAACAATATAATTTAATGTTTATTGTCACTCGTTAGAGGGCGCTCAAGTTTCTTAGCGCGGGAGCTCCATTAGCTTATGTTTACTTAATCTCGCTCGAAACAAGCTGCGTTTTAAAACGTTAAGTCTGTCTTTAAGCTGTTTAACGAACTCTTGAGACTTGAGTATTTAAGATTATTCAGTGATAAGTGTTTTGAAAGTAAAATTTTGCCTGAAATTTTTTGTTCAGGTTTTCTTGATAGACATTTTATATAAATCTTTGAAATAGTGGCTATGTTCTACGAAATCGTACTACTAACAATGAAAATCGTTTTTGTGTCAGATAGCTAAAGCAGTTTGACATTTGGACAGAATGATAGACATGCTGACATGGTGACAGCGAGACGTACGCAAATCAAATTCTGAAATTTCCGTTTTACTGAGGTTTTGCCAGCCTCGGTTTAAAATCTCAATATTCAACCCCGCATCTGCAACGTCATTCAATATTCAAAGCTAAAAAGGGTGTCAAAAATGGGGCCAAAATAGGCCGATATGAATATGAAACAGTTTCATCTCACTTATGAGCTTGGCTGCATCAATCCACGTCAGCGCGCGATAAAATTGCAAAAAAAGTGTAAAATCATAAATCTTCTTGTCACTTTGCGATTCATAAACGTTATAACTTGAGTCGGCGATGTCTTCAAGCTTTAGCTAATGGTTTGGGAGCAAAATCAGAGTTGCTAGCATATTATTTGACAAGATTTTAGTAAAGCATGTAGCATATTTCTTTTCCATCGTCAGGCTATTCCACATTTTTATTTATTATTTATTATAATAAGCTATTAATTAAATAAGTAATAATAATAAGTTCAACTTATTTGCCACGTACGTAGAATGCGGCAAATAAGTTGAACCATTTGCTATGGTTACGCGCAGCCCCCTCTTCGATTGAGACTCGAAAATCGATTACTGCGCATTCAAGGTCGACCGTCATGACGGATGCACACTCGTGCAAAGAGTATTATAACCGATTTTCGGTTCTCAATCAAACTGGCTGCGGGTAACTATAGCAAAAGGTTCGATTTATTTGCCGCGTACTATAGCATAATCCTTTTGACCGTCATCGTCAGGCTATTCCATATTATTGCCACATTTATTAAGCATTCCTGTATTGTGGGGATTTGGGCATTTTGTCTGACAAAGGTAATGCAGGTACCTCTTATCCTCCACTTGAGCCTTGTGCGTCTTGATTTATGTCACTTGGCCAGAATCGTCGTCCCAGGTCAAGTGAAGGGAAGGGAAATATTGTGAGGAAATTATCCTCATAATATTTCCCTTCCCTTCACTTACCTACTTCCCTACTTACTTTAACTTTAATTTCGGAAGTCCGTGTTTAATAACGAAGACTAAATTATTATAAAAATACTGACTTTCGAAATTAAAGTTATTTTGCACTTTTTTTGTTTTTTTTTTTTTTAATTTGAAAAAGTCGGTTGTTGTTCAACAAGAAGACTTAGGCCCGTATTACAGAACCTTACTCAAGTACTACTTAAACTGCGTTCAACCGATTACTGCTTGAGCGAAGAATCTCGACTTAAGCGTTCAGTTTATTTTAGAACTATCCTCAAACTCAAATCAAACTAAACTGCGCTTGAGTAGAAATTTTGATTTCTGATTACGTGAGTAAGCTATCATTGTAGTAACCCTGAATAATAGTTTGTTTTCTATTGCAAATCTTTGTTTTTTTCGCATGATTAAACTGGATCAAAACCGGATGACAAGGCGGACGATCTCAAGTGTTTACACAACTGGACAATATGTGGGTGGAATCATTGAAACAGGCGCGATCTCGGTAAAATGAAGCTGAGAATTTTATTGGCATTGACTACCACAGCGAAGTTTGCGAGAAGGCTGACTCGTTACATTTGCTGATAAATACTGCAAAAAAAAAAGTGTTTGTTGAATGAAGAGTGCGGATGATTCTAATGAAACTCAAAAAAGATAGAAATGAAAATAAGAAGGTCTCAGTTACCAAGTTAAAAAATCGTAAACACATAAGAATTTGCAATTCTGGGGCTACCGGATGCCCACGGTTATGTGGTTTTCTTAAATCGTGGTCAATCATCAGTAAAATTTAATGTTTCACGACATCTTTTGAAAACCTGTAGGTACTTCTCCTTAAAATTTTCAAAATTATAAGGGTCCTGCGTATCTCGTAAATATCTCAGAGGAACATGTAAGTTAAACGGTTGATTTGTATTATCTACTTCAGCAAATATATATCCATTTTGATTAGGTAGGTACTCTATTCACTCCAAATCCTCAAAAAAAATCATGCGAATCTATGCTCAAGCGTGGTCTCGACTACACTTGCGAAAAAACAAAGATCAAATCTCGCCTCAAGCAGTGATTCTGAGCTGATTGTCATTTTAAAATAAGGACACATTGAGTGGAGCTCAGTCAAGCCTCAAGCACTGTTCTAAAATACGTAAAAAATGTCATTTTAAAGTGACATTGCTCAGGTGATTATTGATTGTAGTTTCTCTGCTCAAGTTAAGTTCTAAAATTAAAACTCCAACTGAGACTAGTTTTAAGTAAGGCTTGAGTCTTGATTGTAGTTCTGTAATACGGGCCATAGAGTAAGTGCTGCTACGTTATTCAGTAAAATCATTTATTAGTTTGAACTATTATTGATTGATGATTATTGTAATTGTCTGCTATTAAAGCAAAAGTATTAATATAAATAAAAATAATTTACTACCTTGTGGGAGTCCTTCCAACACTGCGTTTTCCGGTGTGCGGTCGCCACTCTAGAACCTTTCGGTTCTATCGACTATCCATTCTACGAGCAAAGTGCACTGCCTACTGCCACTTTAGTTTGGCGATTCTTCAGGCTATGTTGGCGACATTGGCAGTTTTCCTGCGGATATCCTTATTCCTGATGCGATCACGCAAGGAAACTCCGAGCATAGCCCTTTGGGTGACTGTAAGAGGTCCTGATGAGGCCCATTGTAAGCGACCATGTTTCAGTGCCATATGTCATCACTGGCAACACACACTAGTTGTCATAACTTTTGTTTTGAGACACTGTGGTATGTTGGACGAGAAGAATTATTAATAAAATTGCGTAGGTAGGTCTGCATACCTAGACTGCGTTTAATAAATCTATATCAAAAACCCAAAACCATATTCCAAAGTGAAATTCTCAAGTTGTCACCTTAATCTCCGTAGTTGGCAGAAGCCGGACCGCATTATGCAAATTCATTAAATTAATTAAAGAAAGTTAAAAAGTAATTAAACTTGGTTGCCTCCTCAGGTGTTGTTAAGAGACGTTTAAATAAATATTCCTTTTGTTTTATTACTTTAGATTAGGTATTAGAATCACAAATTAGGTTGAGGACTTGAGGGATAGTGGTTACTAAAGTGAAGGTTTCGTTAAATGTTTTTGTGACAGTCGGCTTTTATCTTAAAGATTAGACTGTTCAAAAGCTTTCTTTTTCATTATAATCTTGGCAAAATTACGCTATATGCAAAAATCTATAATTTATTTCACTAATATTTTTTTTTATTGTTATAAATTAGTGCTTGACTACAATCCCACCTGATGGTAAGCAGTGATGCTATCGTTGATTTTGAGGCATACTAGTTTATTAAGAACCTATTCTCTCTAGTCTTGAAGACACTCAAATTATAATTGGATGGGAAGACCGCAGCAGGCAAATTCCAGTCCTTCGATGAACGCGGTATGAACGACGACGACGCTAAACGCCTAGTCCGGACCGTAGATGTTTCAACAACGTAAAAGTGTGGATACCCGCCGTACGTCACATATACAAAGACGAAAAAATACAATGGCGAAAGTTTGTGAGAGAGTGAGTGTTTTTTTTTAAACTCAAATAAAAAACGGATTTCGATAAAATTTGGTGCATTGGTAGACCATATCCTGGAATATGTTCTGTTGGAATAATTTTAAATAATTACATAGGTTCGCGTACTACGTCACTAGCAGCTGCTAGTAATATTTATTTGCGAAAATAATTACCTTTCCACTTTTTAACGGCTAAACCACGGAATAAAGAAAGTAGGGCTAAACGGATTTATATGGAACGTGGCACACAAGTAGACCATGCCTTAATTAAGGATATACGGTTTTTTTCTCTCCGGAGTATATACCGGTATACGTTACAAACGTTAGGTCTCAAACATCAGCAACCGGCGACGCGGTAGACCCAAAAGGAGGTAGCTGGAGGAGTTGGACCTAAAAGAGTAGGGTCAGATTTTCTAACGAAGACAAAAATTGCAAGAAGGGAGAGAAGATTTTGCCCTGCAATGGGATCACTTTCAATTGTGGGCTAATAACATAAAATAATAATAACATACAGGCTGACTTATTGGTAATTGCAACAGTAGGCTCTTTTTCAGTACCTACTCATGAAAATGCACCACTATTGCTATTGGATCTTCTCCGAAATATGTGAAGAATTAGTTGATCAGGAGTACGACAAAATGCAGAGAACAGCTTTTTTATGCCATCTCAGGGATCCAGGACACGTTGTGTTCCACTCGCGCTTAATGAGATATCAGCAAGATTGACGGGGCTCGTCAGGGCTGCAGGCTTGTTCGAAAGAGTTACCGTGGCCCTGGACCGCAAAGGGTAACTAAAGAAGTAACTCAGGTTGGTTTCAGTCAGTAAAAGTTTGACTAAAACCCTATCAGTCCACCCAGAGCGGGTATAGCGAGTAATATCTCAATTTACCGTATAATATGATAATATGGTTTGTTTTTTTAAATACTTACATATTTTATTTAATTTAAATATTTAAGTTTCAAACTGATTTTCTTATTTTATGCATACTGTGTCAAACTCGTCCCATACGAGCTTCATTTTATGTATAAAACCGCAAGTTGTATGAACAATATCCTTCAAAGTTCAAAGTCAGTGAACAGAAATACAAACCGGTGCGTAGCGAAAATGTACCAAATGTGATCCAAAGTGTAAAATTTAACTTTCTACTCAGGCGTCGAAGTACTCCTCCACATCGCTGTCATCCGGAAACGTACCCAGAAGACTGGCAGCAGTGCCACGTTGAATGGCAATGCTTATTGGGCAAAGAAGAAGCCAGTCCTCTGGTCACGCAAAGTGTGTGTACTTCGACACCTGAGTGTATTTTGTGTTTTTGTATTATATGTACATACTTGCATTGCACTGCATCAGCTTTATAATGTTCCCACTGCTGGGCTCAGGTCTCCTCCTTTCGAGAGGGAATGGGCCGTAATCCACAGCGCGGGCCCAGTGCGGATTGGTGTATGTCACATATCTTCGAATTTTTGGTTCTAGGACATGCCGGTTTCCTCACTATTTTTTCCTTCACCGTTTTTGAGAGCAGTGGTGATGATATAAATTACACAAAGTAATGCGCCTGGCTGGGTTTGCACCCGCGAACTGCAACTCGTAAGTCGGGGCCGTTACCACTCGGCCACCAATGCTCTCAGTTAGGTCTAGTATAAATTTTTACTTTCTACTCTATGTACCAAATATGATTCAAAGTGGGAAAGTGTAATTTTTTTAAAAACTATTCGATAAAAATAAAACTTCTGAAACACGTGTCCATTGATTTAGTGTTTTCTACTACATATTTTATTTTCTAATTTAAATAAAAAAATCATACAGTAAAGGGTTAATAATACTAATACAGATATTTGATCGACCTATTGAAAATTCACACTATAGAGATAGTTTTCAATAACACCTCGGAGTTGCAATGTGTAAATAAAGTTGACTTCAGTATATTTCAGCGAGTTCATTTAAATATTTAAACTTTTGGATGTCACTGTGCTGAACAATTTACATAAAGTTTTCATCCACTATATTAGCCAGCAGTGTACCGCAATGTTTCAAATTATATTTCGAAGTTAGCAAGTAACTTATTTGAGCATGTTAATATTTATGTGTGGGCTACATATGGGGGCGAAAAGGTTTAGCGACTAGACAATAACAAACTTAAGTTTCACATCGAAATTAACAACCAACCAACCTACACTGGGCCCGCGTGATGGATTACGGCCCATCCCCTTTCCAGGTCTGAGTCCCAGCAGTGGCAACATTAAAAGGCTGATTATGCTAATCCGTCCTTACTTTGGTATTGTTCATCAATTCGTTGAGCTCCTTAGTAGTTCTGAGTTGAGCTACACGAAAACTGACAAAAGCTTGCAATGGTCGGACAGGTCCACTTAAATCTGTGTGGTTCTTTTCTCAAAAGACTATCACAGACTCCAATCTGCATGGTTCTTATATGATTTGACAGTGACATGTGTATTGTATGGACCTTAAAGAAACTTTGACCCCTAAGTTTATTTCGGTGTTTCTTCTCAGGGAAATCAGCTGGGAAATACCGGCCTCATCTAGTCTAAATTGACGAAAAAAGTTGACGTATAATTTGTTTTTGTAAAATTCAAAATTCAAAATATTTTATTTCATATAGGCCTACATGGGCACTTATAAAACGTCAGAAGCTAGTGCACGGTTCGAAATTGGTTCTTTCCTATGGCGAAGAACCGGCAAGAAACTCCATGGTTACTCTTTTAAAAAAATGGTTTGTCTTACTTACTTGTAAAAACCTATTTGCAAAAAATATATCATCAACTCTGAATATTTTTTTTTTAAATAAAAACCTTTTTCATAAAATACTTTGATACCTTGGTTTGGTATGAATGAGACCAAAATTCGCGTAAATAAACTGTTTTTCTTTCTTTCTTTCTTCAAAATTAATTCTAACTCTCTAATATTATTGTTTAGTTCGTACTTTTGATTGCTTACCAATTATTTAATAAACCTTCAAAAAAACGTACGTAGTTTGGTATTTCCACTCTGACAGGATACCGTTTAGCAATATTTATTGGTTGGAACTGTCAAAAAATTGACTTAGTACTAGTATTTGTACTCTCAAAAAAATCAACGGTTACCAAACTTGACAGCTACGCGCATGTCACTCCGTATTCTCGCGATTCGCAGCTTATACCATGTACATAATGTGTATAGAGCCGTACTGAGTGGTATGCCTACCACGTACTACCGCTATTTATTTCTTAAATGAAAACGTCACCAAACGTATTACCGTCATGTTGCCAAGGTAATACTAACCTAATAGATACGTACATACATCTGCTTAACTTGAGATAGGGTTGGACTGAAAGCGGTGATGTAAGCTAGGATCATAATATTAAAAAGTGCGGAAACAAAAGACATTGTCAGTGATGGCCACGCTTTCAACATCGTTGTTTCAAAACCAACAGTTTTGTTTATTAACATGTAAGTCTGTGTAAGTCGAAATAATATTATAAAGAGGTTTATTGGTTTGTGGAAGCTGATTTCTGGAAGTACGGCCTGTTTAGTAAAATCACCGTGAAAAAAGTCAAATGAACTGTCTTTCCTACTAATGCCACAGAATAAGTAACAGCTAATGCTATGGTTTGATAGCTCCCTTCACCAAGTTTATATACCAAAGGGAGTATAAGTCAAAGGAAAAAGTAGCCTCTAAAAAAATTGTAAGAAATACATTGTAAGGAATAAATGATATAAGTAAAAGTTAACCCCAATCTTTATTATTTAGGTGTGACTTTCGATGTCTGTACCAACCACACGACAGCGGGACTTAATAGTTAATATGAATACTAACTGTAATACGGTTTCCATTCACGCACACACGCCAAATAAACTTTCATATACCTACGACAGAAATGAACGCACACAATCAAATAATTCATTTGGCTAACGCCTCGCTTGGGCGCAGTATGACGTCCATGTAATGTGCATAACTGCTAACATAAAAAACATACCCTCTATTAGACCCCGTCGCCGTCGTTTACACACACTTATGGCTTTTATAGGGAGCATATAAGTATACGCACACATAAGTGGAACTTATAGTTTTAGTTGTGTTGGCGAATGAAGTGTGGTTTCGTGTAAAAGCGTACAAATATATATTAGATTACTCAAAATTATAAGGACTACAAAACATGTTTATGTTTAAAGCTAGATTAAATTCCAAGACAAAAGTTATCCACCACGCGGGCCCAGTGTGAGATAGTAAATTATTATTAAGTATTATTATTTAATTCTTTATGCACACAACAGTACAGAGGCGGACTTAATGCCTTAAGGCATTTTCTACCAGTCAACCTTTGGGTGATGCAGAGACAAATTGTGGTAGGTATAATGTTAAACATTATAAATATTATTTAAATTTTACATGTCATCGATTTTTTGGTTCTAGGATATGCCGGTTTCTTCACGATGTTTTCTTTCACTGTTTCGAGAGAAGTGCTGATCAAATAATGTACACAAAGTAAAGCCTAATACGGTTTGAGCTTATCATCTAAGAATCTGGCCACGGCATCAACACCGCTAATCGCGCACACTAGGCCCTCGCTCACATCTCTCCAGAATTCCTGTTCAGTCTAAATTTAATAAAGCTTGGTAGAGCTCGGTAAGCACGTTGCCGCTGTGTTCACTTAGAAAATTACATAGTTTTCCGCCTCTATTGAATTTGTACCGTTGGCCGCTGAACGGTTTCTGTTTTTCTATCCTCGTTTCAAATGCGGCGGGGCTAACAACTTTTTAACTCATCTCAGCATAGTTAATATAGATGGATTTTTTGTAGTTTGAGTTTTATTACTGTATTTAGCTTCGTAGGCCATTGTAGTGCTTTGATTTTCTGATACACAAGTTACTGTCAGTGGCTTTACCCGCGTGGTATTAGAAAATTATCCCAAGAAATCATACTCACGGAATACAAAGTATGTGCTATTCAAGGACATGGTCTACCTGTGTGCCGAATTTCATCCAAATTCGTTCAGCCATTTCAGCGAGAAGGAGTTACAAACAACAACATAAGTACACAAACATACTTATATAAAAACTGTCACTTTTATAGTATTAGTGAGATGATAACTTTTGTGATTTCTGCGGTGTCCCTTTCTCACGTATAGGAAGCCTGTGGTCCATTATTTCGACACTATAAAGGTCTATCCCCCACACATCCGTGATCGAGTTCTTAAAAAATGTATGCACCGATATTTTTTGACTCCCGACACCACTGACCCGGCACGGATGTGTGGCGATAGACCTTTATGCGACAACGATGAGAAAAGGCAATTTCATAGAAATGACGTTGTAAAATTGTCGCACAGCGCCTGTGTAGGAGACTTTAAAACTCTATAAATCTAAGTTAAGAAAGCAAGTTCTGAATATTTTATCGAATGTATAATAATAAATTAATGCATATATTATTTAATCAAGCAACGACTTTGTATTGTGTCTAATATTAAAAGCTCGGTGAAAGTTTACTCTTGGAAGGTTGAATAGAAATCTAGAAGTCTTGACAATTTAATTGTGTTGTTGTTGAAGTTGAAAAAAGACAGTTATAAATGTTGATTATATAGTAGTATATAGAGACTAAATAAAAATATAATCATCATTTATAAAATACATAGGCGGTATAAAGTTGGGTGCGTTGCGCGGCGCGTCGGGCGGTCGTTCGTACATTGCCATATGTTTGTGTTTGCGCGAGCGATGACACGGCCCGCTGCCTGCTATATATGACGAAACGCCCAACGCGCCGCACAACACGCCGCGTCTCCGTAAACACGGCCTTAGAAGAGACTGCACCTACCGCTGTGCAAAATAAATAAATCTATACATAGGTATAAATTTAAAATATCTTTTTGTAATACTAAAATCAAATATTTTTACTAAATGTATATGAATGAATATCTATAGCCAAAATGCAAAGAAGTTATTTGATGATGTCCCAACTGAAAACAAAAATGAGCGTGAGGTTCACAACTCCAGCTGATTTTTAGTCAAGATAAAAAAAAAAACAGTTTTTAAATACGCTCTAGAGAAAGAAAAACAATTGTTCGAAAAAAAAAAATAGGCACGATTAAGTGCGAAGTCAAACGAACGCAATTTCGTGTGTTGTCTCGCGTATTTTAAGTCGCTTAATTAAAACGAATGCTCTTCAAGATTCAAGTTTAATTTATTTTCTTTCTTTAGAACAAGAGGTTTCAATATAATTAAATAATGTACCTGTCTTAAAGTCGTGATTCTAGACTTATGGTAATGTTTCTTTATGGCCTCTTTAAAGTGACTCTAAAATATAAATGTTAATGAAATGGCGAAAATTTAAGAACGGTGATAAAATTTGAATAAGGCTTTAACTCTATTGAATAAAGGACGAACCTTAAAGCCTTCACGTTTCCCAAGAAATATATTAGGCCCTTGACAAAAATTACATTGATGGGATTTTAAACTAGTTTATTTTATCTTAACATAATAAAGTAGCGTATACAGGAAAGATGTTTTGTCTTTTGTGCCTTACAAAAAAGTAATTTCAATTTTGGTCTCTGACATAACTATGGTGTAGACTACCTTTTGCCAGCGGTTTTGCTTGCGTAATAGTAGTAAATATATAGCCCATACTACTTAGTGATAAATTAGCATTCAACTGATGAAAGAATTTTCCAATTCGGTTTAGTAGTTTTCGCGTTGTCCGTCTGTCTGTCTGTCGATCTATCTCTCAAGACCCGTTGTTTTGGAAACGCGTGAAGGTATTGAGTTGAAATTAAAACTGCATACTCAGGTCTGCGATCTCTCTGAGTTAACGACAAAAAAGATACGGCCGTTTATGTCGCACAAAACGTATATTTCGACACTCTCACGGAAATCAAAATTCATAGGATACTTCCCGTTGACCTACAATCATGAAATTTGGCAGGAAGCAAGGTCTCATAGTATAAGTATAGAAAAAATCCAAAAACTGTAACTTTGCAGTTACGTCACAAAAAGAAAACTTTTTGCAATTCAGAAAAAAAATTGTAATTCGGGAATTGAACTGTTTCCATAGGTAAGTTTGTACGGAAGCGTACCCTGTGCGCGTGTCCGACTCGCACTTACCCAGTATTTTTTTATAATATTAGTACAAATATGTCAAAATAATCAATACTTCTGCTATGTTGAATTATGATGATAACACTTTCACTTTTCTTTCTTTCTTCTATCAACTTTTAAAAGTAGGGTAAAAAAGCTATTGATTTCTAAGGCCTATTACAGTGTCATTGAATATTTAGAGGACAAAATATGATTTTATTATTAACCATTTGACATTGACTTACTAAAATTGTGACATTTCAAATTTATTATTTTGAAATAATCATTAATTACTTTGACCTATAATATGAAAATTGTAATACAAAATCATAATTATTATTTTTAAATGAAATTCAATAAATTGTACTAAATTGTAATTTGCATGCCCATGTGATGGCAAAATATGGAGGACTCTGTAATATAAAAAATAACATCTTTGTACTATACCCATGTTTGCAAAATAAATCTTTATTATTATTTATTTATTATTATTATAACTTTTAACTCTACGTCGAAAGTGCAGAGTCCAAAATTTGCAATTTGTCAATAGAAGTTCAGTTAGAACTTGGTCCGTAAGGTATACAAGATCTTGTCGCATACTCACCATAATATTGTACTGTTAAAGTCTCTACAACGCAATAAGGCAACATGATGCGACAATACAACACGTATTTATTGATTTTTGTCTAAAAGTTGGATGGAACAATTTCTATAAAAGATGGCAGTCGCATTGTAGCTACGCGTCTATCTGCAAAAGCCATAAACATTTATTTTTCAAATACCCCATTCGGATCAAACGAAGGTAGTTACCGTTAACATCGATGACTCAGAAAAAATGGTGGAGGCTCAAAGTATGATTGCGTCGTGAAATCGTGACAGCCCCCGATGCTTGATAAAGCAGCTTCTACAAACTCTGCCGCCTCAAGCATCGGACCGAAATACAAAACGGGGGAATAAATAAAAAAGATAAAGAAAGAAAGAAAATACATTTATTTAGCACAAAGACACACACAATGAAGAAACAACAAGACAAGACCAGGGTGCTTACTCTCGACTTTAATTCCGATCGGTCGATATTGGAATTGTGACGTTAGGTACTCTTGAATTCAATGCTAGGGCCAAATTGCGTGACCTTTTTGGGAAACTAAGCAAAATGGGGATTGACCTTGTCGTGTGGTCACGCAATTTTAAACCAATTTGGCGCTGGCATCGACTTCAAGAGTACCTAACGTCACAATTCCAATGCCGCCCGATCGTAATTAAACTTGAGAGTAAGCGCCCAGATCGGTAACTGGCAATTCTCATATGGTTTAGGAACGATCACATTCGCAAGAAACTTCTCACTCAAAATAATTATTTGTTTTTATTTGTAACTAGTTGTCGCTATCGGCGTCGCTCGCGATTTTCAACAGGAAAAATATGTCCTAATCCAGGCCGTAATCTATTCCGGTGCCAATTTTTTTCCAATCTATCTCAAATTGATATAGTAAAGATTATTGAAAAGAGGATTTCAAGAAGCAACTAAAGAAGATAAATGAAATTAAAGTAAAAATTTACTTGAAAAATACATTTTATTAATTAACAATTTATACCACTTTTAATTATAATTGGACTAATGTACATCCCTATAAATTTAATTTAATTTATTTAATACAGCTTGGAGGACTTACAGCTTATAAAAAAAAACTTATTAAAAAGAAAAACAATGATAGATGACATTTAGCCAATTACAAGTCCTCACGTGTAGTGGCAGAATTAAAATTTAGAAGTGAGCATAAATAGACTTTAACACAATGAACTTATTAAAAGGTTACAATTAAATACACAAATACACAAAATCAAAATTAAATAGTTAAAAACATATTACAGAAAAATAGGGAAGCAATTAGGTTACTTGAAAAATCTAAGGCCTATGCGTCTTCTGGCTGACGTCACACTAGTCATAAAGGGGTCCAAGTCATGCTGTTTACATATACTATTGAACTGTCTACTTGCTCGTATAATAAAACTATTCTGTCTATAATTTGTTGATGCTAGAGGTACACGTAAGGGTGGATTATAGCGGAATATTTTTTGCGGCACATTAAAATAAAATTTAGATAAAAGGAGAAGAAAGTGCAAATGGAATTGATATCATCGCATTATTGTGCGAGAATCCCTTAAATAAAAAAGATTTAAAAAAAGTAGATGGAAAGAAAGTAGACCTTAAAAGAAATTAGCTATCCTAATTATGGTCAAATAATATGGGAATCAACACACCACATAGTGACGCAATCAAGATTTATCAAAATATTTTTTTTTTAATTACCTATTATATACGTAGATGCAGTAGCCGGTTCTAAATATACTACTTTCAGGATGTGCGTTTATTATGTCAAATATTATATAGCAAAACTTGCAAGTTTCATGTCATAATAAATACTATCAATTTCTGAACAATTTTGCTTTTTGTACAGGATAAAATAATGCTCAATCATTTGTACATTACTTGGTCAAGCAAAAACCTAATTGCATCAATAATGATGATCTTAAAGGAGGCTGAACACTACATTGCACCATGCCATGACCGTGCTAGGAACGTACTAGGCAAAAAAATATTCTTTGTATCGATATGAATGAGACTACCCACTAGGCCGTACCGTCCCAACAATCTTGCATGTAAGGCAAGTGTTGGATCACTAATTCAACATTACTGACTTTATCCACACAGCTCTGAAACATTTGATTTAATGTCACATAAAGTTCAAGAATTATTTAATGCACTACTTTAAATGTAAAATCTTCATTTGACAAAACAAATAGATATCAAAACTAATGCCATCTAGACGACAGTTATTTCTAACTTTAAAATATCAGCTGTCACACACAACAACAAATGTCATTGTTATTTGAAAACCTTATTCTAACAATAAGATTCCAACACAAGCGACAGCTAGTGTTTATCGGTCAGCATACGGGTTATAACCGCGTATGATGACTGAACTTCTAAACCCGTAGTTTACGTCTGTTTAAGAGCGGGTTCTAGTGCCGCATGTAGGTATCAATTCGGTACCGCGTTTCCCGCCAATTCGGCGACGCAGCGAGTGGCGACTGGCGAGTCGATCTCGCGTTGGCGTGCGCGACATTGGTGCCTACTAAACGTGCGCGTGCTTAGCGTCACAGTGTAATGTAATGCTGTGTGTCAGTGTGCCAGTCGGATGCAATCAAATCCAATCGAATCCAAAGGAATCCAAACGAATCCAACCGAATCCAGTCAAATCCAATTGAATCCAGTCGAACCTAATTGAAACTTATTGCATCCTATCGAATCCTGTCGAATCTTATCGAATTCAATCGAATCCAATCGTATCGATTAGAAACCTTTCGAATCCAATATAATCCTGACGAAACCATTGGAATCCAATCTTATCTTATCTAATTGAATCCAATAGAACCCTGTCGAATCCAACCGAGTCCAATCGAATCCATTCGAATCCATCCGAATTAAATCGATTTCTATCCAATCAAATTCTATCGATCCCAATATAGAATCCAATCTAATCCTGTCGAATTCAGTTGGGTGATATTGAATAAATAATACTGAACATAGTGAAAATTAGCTCTAAAGTAAAAAATATTATTAGTATAAACATATACACCGTTAAATTTTAGTCGTTTTAATGCTGCGGAGGGTCGATTCGGTACATGAAACACTATCGATCTGTAAAGAGAAAATTAAAAAATAAAACACTTTTTTTAAAACTCGAATTAAGTTACGCATGTACGAAATTAATTTCTTCAACTAAATGTTAGCTGAGCGAGGCACATAAATTATAGGTAGTTAGTACGCAACGACCGACAACTACTTACAAGGTCATTGACTCGTTTACTCAAAGAAATTAATTTCGAACATGCTAAAATTTTAGAAAAAAAAGTACTTTATTTTTTAATTTTATCTTTACAAATCGATAGTGTTTCATGTACCGAATCGACCCTCCACGTGATTAAAACGACCAAAATTTAACGGTGTATTGGCAGAATATTGACAAGTTTTAGAGTAACATTTTTTGATATGCCTTAGATTTTAAAGTTCTATAGAATCTTTTTTTTATCCATTTTTGATTTTATTAAACAATTAAACAAAGTCTTACGACTAACAAAACCTATGTATCTACTAAAAACCTATAACTACTATAAAAAAAACAATTTTAAAATAAAAATATCGTACCTTTTGCAAATTTTTTCTTGCGATGCCCTTCTAAAATCCAAGCTTGATCGTTTTATGTAATTTTTTTATATTTCTGTGATAGAGAAAAAGACGTTTGAAATTTTAAGTTAGAGTCAGATTTGTGTTTTTTTTTTTATCTAGCCAATTTATTGATACCATATTTTGGTTTTTGGCGAGCGCTTATTCATATGTTCAATTTTAATAAAATATTTTTTCATGGTTTTCTCTTTTAAATTTGTGGACTTCAATAGGTTTAAAAAAGTTCAAAATGAGTAGAACCTAGCCTTAACGTAGTTTCTTTTGTGATATTTCTTGTAGTAATAATATTTATTAAAATAAAAAATTGTTTGAATTAAAATATATATATATATAATAATTAACTGACAATTAATTTCTTCGTTTTTGACTAGGTGTTTAATAGTACTGGGACTATTACTAGATCTAAATGTAGTTTTCGGGACGAATATTAGGTTTAATATAAATTATTTGCGCTTTAAATGTATTTCGGGGACTATTACTGGGTTTAATGCCAATCAAACCTATTAATAGTTCCGGAACTATTTTAGATCACGTTTTGGAATAAGGCAGAAAAGGCATATGATGCTACGATCACTAAACCTGTTCTACACGGACATGGTACACTGTCGATACGTTCTAGTTGCCCGCGTGTGTTTTCATACTTCATACGTATTCTACGTATCTCATGGTATGATACAGTATAGTAGGCAGAAACCTTAAACAGGATCCAAGGATTTCTACATAATAACATAATAATGCAATGACGTCAACTAAAATCACAAGGATTAAATTGTTTATATCTTTTTAATACAGATAATTTATCATTTAGATTATGGAAATTTATGTAAAATCGTTTATACGTACAGTACTCAACTAGGTCTATGTGATTTACGACTTTAGATTATTTATTTACTTTATATATTCTTAGTCAGTGATCAATAGGCTCACGTTATAGCTATTATTTCTCTTAATTAGGCATTAATGAGTGTTGAGTGGGACTGAGGCACGCGTCATCCTCGTAAACGGGTGCCGTTAGTTGGGACTGGTCTTATCTAGCTGCCAGTATATCATCTCTTAGCTGCCAGTAGCTTAATTCAATTTATATTTTTTAATTAGTTTATTTATTTTTACATTACTTATCTACATTGTGCTCTCATAATAGAAGCGACAAGAAAAATGAAACCAAGATTTATGTAACTAATAATATTATGATTTAAAAAAAATGTCCATGGAGTTTCTTACACGTTCTCCATAGAGATCTACGCTCTGGAACGTGCAGTTTGGCTTCACTTTTTTTTTATGGACTGACAGACATTTTGACAATTCAAAAGTGCCTGTAATTGGTCTATATGAAATAAATTATTCTGATTCTGATTATTTTTTAAAGAACTAAAATAACTTCTCTTGCTCTGGGTGGAGTGGGAGGGAGTGTCAGAATTTTACAGACTAAATTCCATCTGTTCCTTCAGTAGCCTTTGTGTTCTAGAAGTACCATACTGTAAGAGTTATCGTGGCTCCTAGGGCTACTAACACAGCGTATAATCCCGCGTCCCTGGCAGGCTTCGGCCCTAGTGGGCCTCGTCCATTTTGCTGATATTTCCTTTGCTGAAAAGCCCTGCGACTTCCAACGCCTGGGGTGTCTCTTGCACGGCGGTTAAATCATTAGGAGGTCATTTCCGTCATGCTTTCCACCACTCCCATATCTCGCACTACTGCTTCGCGTAAGAAAGCGACTGATTTACATTCTTACTCACCCTGTATCGTGGTCTGAACCAGAACTGGGCGTGAGAGGTTACCATGTCCTCGTAGACACGGCGGTGCTCCGCCCAAGCGGGGTAGACTTCCACCGTATGCTCCACGGGGATCGGGGTTTCTTCCCGCAGCATCTGAAGCAGAAACCTCCCTAAATACCCATGTCCGCTGAGGACCTGCCTCAGGCGTTAGTTGGGCATCTACGTTTTTTTACAAGCTTTCTATTAGCTTGCACTGTATGTAACTATGTATGTTCGGCTCAAATCTTGCCACTCAATTTTGAAGCAGATATCTTCAACCAATTGAGCTGAAATTTTACATACATGTGTAAATCGGGTGACAATGCAACATTATGATGACATGGAGCTGATCTGATGATGGAGCTGGAAGGTAGCCATAGGAACTCAGCAATAAAACTATACAACCCCATCGAGTTTAGGCTCGCTTGATTAGTACTGACGAGTACTTTGATCCTGTATGATAGCCAGGGTCTGATGATGGAGCCGGAAGGTTATCATAGGAACTCCGCAGTTACACGATACAAACCCATCGAATTTGGGCTCGTTTTATTCATATTGACGAGTACTTTCATCCTATATGGTAACCAAGGTCTGATGATGGAGCTGGAAGGTGGTCACAGGAACTCCGCACTTAAACGACACAACCTCATCGAATTTGGGCTCGTTTAGTTGGTATTGACGAGTACTTTCATTCGATATAGTAGCCAGGGTCTGATGATGGAGCCGAAAGGTGGTCATAAGAACTCCGAAGTTAAACGACACGACCCCATCGAGTTTGAGCTCGTTTGATTAGTATTGACGAGTACTTTGATCATGTGTGGTAGCCAGGGTCTGATGATGGAGTCGGACGGTGGTCATAGGAACTCCGCAGTTAAACGACACAACCCCATCAAATTTGGGCTCGTTTGATTCATATTGACGAGTACTTTCATCCTATACAGGAAAAGTTTTTAACCAGTGCGCAAATTTTGACATAATAAACTTGAATATATTTTAATAAACACGTATTTTTTATTTTGATATGTTTCAATAGTAAAAAATTAAGTTAACGCTTACGAGACTTGTTTACTCAGAAATTTATTTTATGGACGTCGCTTGCCAGTCCGTCGACTGGTCGCCCGATTCACGCCGCGCGTCGACCGCTCGCCTGACGCGCCAGCTGATCAGAAGTACTCACGCGCGCTCGCTCTATGCGACGGTACCTACTTACGCGGTGCGATTATTGACCCCAGTTTAGCGCTACAATTTTTTAAGTTTAGACTGTGTAAAGTTATTTGTAAACGTAATTCCAATTTATCCTTCATACTTTCATGGGCTTAGGACCATCTAAATGCAGAAAATAAATCATAATAAGTAAGAAAGTAGGTAATACGTTTTAATCCATTCAAAATAAAACATTTAGGTATGACAGGTATTTAGACATGATACAATTTAGATTGAAACAATTGCATTTTGGCGTAAAAAAATGTGGTGTGATTTAAAAGGCTCGACGTGGTGCTGGGTCTGGGTCATGGAGTTGTTGTACCGGCTGAAAGTGGTATGGATGGAGTCCGGCTGTATTTAGCAGCTTCCATACTGCGCTTTGGCTAACACCAAAACGTCGTTCTGCGTCGTAGGTACTGGCTCTTGGATTGCGTTCAAAAAAATCGGCTTCGACTGCCAGTCGAGGTCTGCCAGACCCTTGTGCGTGGCTCGGTGTTCGTAACTGGCCGTGATCAAGCAGCCTTTGGTTAGCTGCTAAAATTGTCCTCTCATTAGGGACCGTGGGATTGAGGATCCCTTGGGCTCGCATACGAGGTACGCTCTCCCTTTCGTATCTTCTTCGTGCTGCTCGTAAATTTTCATTGCTTAACAAATACACTCGCACCATTTCATAACACTCGCGGTGAGTAAAATGAGACATTGTCACTACGCTAGTCTAGTACGCGGCACACGCGCAGGGACGGCGAAGGGCGCGAACGTCCGATCTCTGCATCCGCAAGTGACGTACTGCATGTGCATGCGTTTTGTTTATCAAACGCCGGCGCCGCATGCCCCCGCACCCCCGTCTCGTGCGCTGGGCGTGGTCCAGCGGCCGGCGGCCTTCGCGTTTTCATTCATAGTATTACTATTAAATTATATCCATGTCTTGCTTATTTCAAATTGGGACAAAGTGGAAAAATGAGAAAAAAAAAAGTCATAAACTAAAAATGGAAATGTGTTCTATTGCTTACACTGAGCCACCAAAAAAAATTTACGCAGTGGTTAAAAAATTTTCCTGTATGGTAACCAAGGTCTGATGATGGAGCTGGAAGGTGGTCACAGGAACTCCGCAGTTAAACGACACAACCCCATCGAATTTGGGCTCGTTTACTTTGTATTAACGAGTATTTTCATTCTATATAGTAGCCAGAGTCTGATGATGGAGCCGAAAGGAGGTCATAGGAACTCCGAAGTTAAACGACAGGACCCTATCGAGTTTGAGCGCGTTTGATTAGTATTGACGAGTACTTTGATCATTTAAGGTAGCCAAGGTCTGATGATGGAGCTAGAACGTGTTTATAGGAACTCCGCAGTGAAACGACACAACCTCATTGTGTTTGGGCTCGTTTGATTTGTATTGACGACTGCTTGGATCCTATATGGTAACCAGGTTCTGATGATGGAGCTGGAAGGTTACCATAGGAACTCCGCAATTAAACGATATAGCCCCATCGACTTTAGGCTCATTTGATTTTTAATGACGAGTACTTGGATCTTATATGGTAACCAGGGTATGATGATGTAGCTGGATCGTGGTCATTGGAACTCCGCAGTTAAACGACACAACACCATCGAATTTGGGCTCGTTTAGTTTGTTTTGACGAGTACTCTCATTCTATATAGTAGCCAGAGTCTGATGATGGAGCTGGAAGGTTGCCATAGGAACTCCGTAATTAAACGATATAACCCCATCGACTTTAGGCTCATTTGATTTGTAATGACGAGTACTTAGATCCTATATGGTAACCAAGGTCTGATGATGGAGCTGGAAGGTGGTCACAGGAACTCCACACTTAAACGACACAACCCCATCGAATTTGGGCTCGTTTACTTTGTATTGACGAGTATTTTCATTCTATATAGTAGCCAGAGTCTGATGATGGGGCCGAAAGGTGGTCATAGGAACTCCGAAGTTAAACGACAGGACCCTATCGAGTTTGAGCTCGTTTGATTAGTATTGACGAGTACTTTGATCATTTAAGGTAGCCAAGGTCTGATGATGGAGCTAGAACGTGTTTATAGGAACTCCGCAGTGAAACGACACAACCCCATCGACTTTAGGCTCATTTGATTTTTAATGACGAGTACTTAGATCTTATATGGTAAGCAGGGTATGATGATGTAGCTGGATCGTTGTTATTGGAACTCCGTAGTTAAACGACACAACCCCATCAAATTTGGGCTCATTTAATTTGTATTGACAAGTGCTTGGATCCTATATGGTAACCAGGTTCTGATGATGGAGCTGGAAGGTAGGAACTTCGTAAGAAATCGACACAATCCCATCGAGTTCGGGCACGGAGGGTTTCGTACAAATTTACATAAGTAGTTTTAAAACACTCCTATAAAATAGGTACCAATTGAAAGGGCTTGCAGAGAGTAACTTGAAAAATAAAGTGACATTACTCTAAATCCAATATTCTCTTTTTTCTCAGTTATACTCTTGGTGGAGGAGTGGTAGTGGTCTTGGATCGTCTGGTAGATTGGTTGCGGCTTTTGCGAGACTTCTCCATCTCTCTCTATTAATGGCACTTTGTGTAGATTCAATGAGTAAACAATTCGAAAATGAGATGATGATGATGATTTAGTGAGGTTTGTCCATCTGGTAGGCGATTGGCCGCGAGAACGTAGGCCCTCTACTCTTCCCTATACCACTAAACGTTCCAAAGAGCTTTCATTGCGTATGATATATCCAAACATCTTAAAAAACCACTGTTGCACAATCGACGTAAGTTTTTGTTTTGATGCAAAGCTCTTTAAGAATGGAAACATTAGTGCGTTGAGCAGTCTGTTTTATTGTCAGTAGACGCCTCCAGCGTCACATTTCAAGAGCGTCAATCTTTTTACGCTGCTTGAGTCTTCTCCGCATTTCCCAGTATTTGTGATTGTGGATCCCAGGTATATAAACCCTGGACAACTTCGCAATTGGCTATTTCATGTAAGTTAGGTTGATTGTTAGTCTTACGGTCCACCACCATCATTTTGGTTTCATAAATTCAACCTGGTAGACTTCTCAGGTGGTCGCTTTCTTCTGCGAAACAGTAATGCTAGCAAAAGAGGAGGCCGACCACATCAGGCAACGGCGCTCATGCCGCAGCTACCGCCGTAATTCCGATCTCGATTTCCTGCCAACGTAGGAGAAAAATGAAATGAAAAATGGAAAGATTTGCTGAGAATACAAATGTGATTTAAATAAGGTATAACTAAAAAGTAAAAAATAAATTACATATAAAAAAACTTTTATAAAAACAAGCTTTCAATTAAATGGGCTAAAAAAAAGAAAATAAACTTTTCCTTTATAACTTTTACTATCAATTTATAGCGGCATTACACAATTTATATGATATAAAAGCTTGTCGCGAGATTTAACTGTGTAAATACACAGCTAAATAACTTCATTAATTAAATAAGTTAAATAACATCATCTAATGATTTTAATATTTTTAAAATCTCGCGACAAGCTTTTGTATCATATAAATTGTGTAATGCCGTTATAAATTGATAGTAAAAGTTATAAGGGAAAAGTTTATTTTCTTCTTTTTAGCCCATTTAATTGAAAGCTTGTTTTTAAAAAAGTTTTTTTATATGTAATTTATTATTTATAAAATGACCAAACCTGTTTTCATTCAATGATAAAATTAATCCAAGTAGTCTGACTGAAAAAATATACGATAAGTATACAATTTAATTTCAATAATAATCTGACGGAACGGAAACGGTGAAGGAAAACATCGTGAGGAAACCGGCATGTCCTAGAACCAAAAATTTGAAGACATGTGACATCCACCAACCCGCATCGTGCCCACGTGGTGGATTACGGCTCATTCCCTCTCCTAGAGAGGAGGCCTGAGTCCCAGCAGTGGGAACATTATAAGGCTGATGCCATGCCATGCCAATAATCTGACTTCTATTATCCTAGGCAAATACAAATAAAAGCTGTGCTTATAATTGTCCTCACGTATCTAGTGTGAGACGGGAACAAAATAAATTATTTCAAACTGCAATTAACGTCTGGGACTAAGACAAAAATGTTTGATCATTAATTTTGGGGCCATCGGATCAGGGTGGCACTTAATGACTCTTACTAATTCCTATTTCAACTCGTGGCGATCAATATTAATGAGTTCGCCTTAAGTCTGAACTTCAGTAATTTTAAACTTGGTTTTGAATTTTGATAGCATGTCTAAGGGATAACGAGAAATCACATTGAACTATGAATAGAACAACCAACGTTTATTTGGAAATCTTTTTCTAACTTTTCCTTTTTTAAATAATAAAAGGGAGCGAAAATAAGTAAACGTTATTTTCATTTAAACATGGTTCTCATTAAATAGCGCGGTCTAAGGCTAAAAGGTAAACGAAAACAAATGATCTGAAAAAACAAAATACTTTCAGTCAATAAAATGTCCAAACAACCATCGTAACAAAAGGTAACAAGTGACTAATTTTAAATATTGCAACCACTTTTAATAAAATTTAATTTACTCCGAAAAATGGAATGCAAATATTCATCTCTCAGCTCAAGATAACCAAGAAAAAAAAAGTGAAAAGTATTGGACTGTTCGAATAAATTGGAACGTTCTCTTACCTTCGAGTGTAATGTCAAAGAAGTTATTCCGAAGGCTCCAAGTTCCGGTAGATTTTCATTACAAACAAACCTCTCAAAAATTCAATAAAGGTCCCAAGATTAATAAAAACTGTTGGCGTAACCGAAGATGTCATCAAGGAATGTTGGATCTTGAGGTAGGCAAATTCTTTGGAATACTAATTTTGATATACGAAAGTAATATTCGGAATGATGGCGTCTCTGCAATTCATTCTCATTATGGTTAAAATATGGCTGAAACACACACACGCGGTGTTGGAAAATATTTGAATGTGAAAATTATTACGTACAATATCATGTACAGATACTGGTATGACATTTTCTTTGCAGGAAAATATGGTTTTGACTAGCAGATACCAGCGGCCGCGCCCACGTGAAAGTAGAAAATTGTCCTGTTGGAACATATTTCCGGGATAAAAAGTATCCTAAGTGCTATTCCAGGACATGTCTAACATTGTGCCAAATTTCATCGAAATCCATTAAGCCGTTTAAGCGTGAAGAAGTAACAAACATACACTTAGTTTTTTTAATAGTTTATCCTATACTTACTATGAGGTGTACCATCACTACATAGTATAAAACAAAGTCGCTTCCCGCTGTCTGTCCCTAATATGCTTAGATCTTTAAAACTATGCAACGGATTTTTTAATAGATAGAGCGATTCAAGAGAAAGGTTTATATGGATAATACATGCATAATGTATTTAATATCACCATTGCACAAGTTCGCAATATAGTAATTAATAATAATAATACTCACCAATGTCGCGTTTTTTATATTAGTCTGATTTTCTTCATTCCAACACACAAATAAATAACAACACAGAACCCTAAAAAGGTCCCGATAATCCCAAAGCTAACTAGCCTTGTGATAACACATGCCTGATTTAATTTTACACAACCCCTGTCACTTAGCGGCTATCGACAATAAACCGGGGTATTTTGGGTCCAAGAGGGCTTCACTAAAGAAGATTCTAATCTCTTTTATATTCCAAATTATGCTTTTCCACTCGATTCCACCTTGAATTATCAAATTGACAGTTATAGTTTGCTATTTATATAAATGAATTTAAGATTTTTTTTTAATATAAAACGGTGCTTGACTGCAATCTTACCTGATGGTAAGCAGTGATGCAATCGTTGATGGTGAGGTGTACTAGTTTATTAGGAGCCTCTTCACTCTAGCCTTGAAGACACCTAAATTACTCGTATTATCAGATCGCAGCAGGCAATTATTTCAGTCCTTCGATGTATATGTATGTATATAAACGATGAGTCCGGACCATAGCGGTTCTTTTTTCGATTCCTTGGTAATTCCAGTGGAGGTCCTTCAAACTCCTACTTATTTTATGGTAGGTAAAATCATCCAATGACAAATCCCGCCATTGGGTGGGGCGGGAAGTAGTGTCAGACTCTTACTGACTAAAAACCTACTCTGTTCCATTCATTGCCTTTGTCCTAGGGCCCTTGGTGACATTTTCACATAACCTTTGGCCCCAGTAGGCTTCGGCCCTGCTGGGCCCCTACAGTTTGCTGACAACTCCTTGAGGCGCGCGGGAACAGTGCGCGCCGTAGACGACTTGAGCTGGGTCCGGTCTGTTACCGGACGGACGGACGGACGAGCTACCCATTGCCCGCCGTCCGCGAGCCCGCGCCTACGGTGGCCGGAAATCCGCCGTCTCCGCTCGAATCTTGTACAGGTACGTCCCAAACTTGCCGTGTTCGGTTAGCACCTGCGCCAAACCAGGTGACGATGCCGTGGGGCCTTTCCAGCCACGCCTCAAAAAGGGGCCTTACCGCATCGATCGTGGCGTGCCCAGCACGGGGTTGCGACAGTCGCTCTCGCCATTTCACCATGAGATCCCGCCGGAACTCTGTCCACCATGCCGCGATTTGTCGTGGCAGCTGAGTTTCGCAACGGCGCACACTGGCTCCAACGTGAGGTTATGATAAAAATATTTCAAGCATTTATTGTAAAAGCTAGCCGAGCTCGGGCGGAAAATTTCTTTTTATTAATCGTAGCTTACTTTAATCCCGTTAACTGTGCAGCAGAGATGGAGATTTTTCAAGTACAAAATTCTACAATAGGTCATTGTTTGCCTGGCTAATGCAGTAAACAGAAGAGGTAGTTTTTTTTTAACTTTTTTCTTTTGGCTGTATTTTTATCAAGGCCAACTGGTATTTTAGCTTGTATATTTAAAAACCTCTTCTAAACACTCAACCCGTAATATTAAAGAATCAAGTCTACTCTCTAAAGGCCCTGATTGACGGGAGAGTAAAATTGCCATCTTATGGCTCGTCGGTAAAGCTCGTCGGTGCGGCGTTGCATCTCCACGCGTAAGTCATGCATGTGTGCAAGGACTGCTGTCTCCAAATCCCATGGTGGTTCAAACTCCTACTAGATTTTTTTTTTTAATTATTGATAGATTCACGATTAACCATTATCTCACCTGATGAAAAGCGACGATATGGTCAACGATGGAGTACGGTGGCCTAGAAGTAACTTATTCATTTTTCATTTAAAGATTGGGTTCTGGCTACAAAATGGCTTTCCAGGGACCTGGGTTTCATTTTCACATTCCCTATAAATAGCATGCCACCAAGGTGAGACTTAATCAAACGAGATCCTATACAAAATTATATAAAAAAAAAACAACTGGGTTTGTAGGTTAGACTCAAGTTTAGAACTTGAATAACTTAAGTACTCGTAGATACAGTTTTAAACAAATAAGTAGTAAGTCTAGAACCTACTCTAAAGCTAACTGGAAACATTCTTCTTCGTACTTCTGCCTTCTCCAACTAAATCAGGAACTGTTTGTTGTATTACAAAAAAGCCAGGTGAGACGCACATTGTAATATTTATACAAAAACTGTTTTTTTTTGTGAATGTTGCTCGATCATCTTGGAATGTATGTATACTTAGGTTTTTTCCTAATTTCCCATGAGGTCTAAAAAATGTTCGTAATGGATAATATCCGCAGCGTCAAATATCAATGGATTCTACGTTACTCTTAATTACATTTAGTGTTTTGCTGTCAGGATATTTTTGCTTGATACCGAATGGTAAAAATCGGCCAAGTTCGAGTCAGACTGGCGCACAATGGGTTCCGTACCGTCCGTAGCAAAAAACGGCAAAAAAATCTCGTTTGTTGTAGGGTAAAACCAAGATAGTTGTCCCACGTTTTGAAATTATTATTATTTTTTTATTATTTATTATTGTGTGTACATGAACTGTTAAATGAATAAATAAATTACTTTATATCTCTTTGTACAGAAAGCAAGATTCATTTTTGTAAAATGGGTAGGTACTTTGGTTTATTATCTTCACTTTTATGAAAGGAATAAACATTATCTTTGATATTTCCAGAGTATTGGCGATTTTTGCGGACCTCTAAATTTTGTGACAACTATCCCATATAGGGGATACTGCATGCGTTTTTTTTTATTTTTTTTTTTTATTGGTCGTTCTAATTTATTATTAATTTATGACATTAGTATCTAATATTTTGTTGACATTATTTAATATTTCTTTGTTTATTCTTTTTTGACATGTTTAATTTTTTGACATCATAATTATTTTTTTTTTCTTTTGACATGCTATTTAAAATTTTTTTACATGATAATTAATTGTTTTGACATTCTATTTAATTTTTTTTTTGGTCATTACTATGTAAGTGTTTGGCATTTGATTTTAATTTTGGATATTGGTTACTAAGCATGCTGAGATTTACGATAAGTTTGTATGCCAATATTTGGCAAAACATAGCGCACTGTACTTTTATACCACCCTATGTATACCTATGTTTTCCAAACAAAATAAATGATTATGATTATGATTTGCTTAATCCATGTAAATTACATCTAGGATAGATGCCCCGTCGAGGAAGAGGACATTTATTCCGCAAAAACTTTGATTGCACCTAGCCGTCCCTTGAAATCGCACAACGACATGCAACACGGTCAACTTAGTTGTGCAGTGCAGTGTCTCGATAGACAAACAAAATAACGCGTGTTTGATTTGCGAAACTAAAATAATTGCAATCAAGGCAACTTTACCCCCGGGGCGACTATCCGGGTTTTACCATATAGGAACCTCACTTGAATATTATTATGTTTTTAGTTATTTGTTGTTACACCGGCAACAGAAATACGTCATCTGTGAAAATTTCAACTGTTATGGATCATGAGATACGGCTTGATGACAGACGGACAGCGGAGTAATATTGTTATGATTCCGAGTCTCGTATTTATCCTTAGGCACAGAACCCTAAAAACGATCGTTTTGTGTATTATAATTCTGTAATTATCTCATCAAAAAGTCAAGCAAGCATTTAATGTTTCTAAATGTTTGAGGTTACATGATAAGTTCATGTCACGATCAATCATCTGCAGAAGGCAGCCTTGATTATACATACACGTGTAATTTGTGATTTATTTTAAATACTAATAAAGTTACAAATATTTTTCAAGATAAAAGGGCAAGGTAACATAACACAATTAATATTCTTCGTAGAGAAAACTAAAAAAAAAAAGATTTTATAAAATATTTTTTCTGGTGTAGTTTTTTTTTATAAGAACTCCAAGATTTTTTTGAGGAGAGAAATCATCAAATAACTTCTTCCACTCTGAATGGGCCGGAGAGGAAGTGTCAGTCTTTTACTGACTAAAATTCACCTTACATAGTTCTCAGTGAGTCGCAAGTGTCTGCGGTGATGCCCTAGTGAGTCTGGATAGTGCTGTCCCAGTGATTCGGGATTATACCCCAGTGAGTCGGGATGAAATCCCAGTGAGTCGGAGTGATGATGTCCCAGTGAGTCGGGATGATACTCCAGTGAGTCATAGACGCCTTAGATGTCGCTACACACCTTAACATGTGACTTTTTTATTTTTTTTTGTTTTGTATTTTTTCCTATTATTACTATACTAGATGCTGCTAGCGCGTTCGCTCGCGTGTGATCAAAACATTATCTATACCAAAAAATATATAAAATATTCTTGGGATATAAAGTATCCGATGTGCTATTCTAGGACATGGTTTACCCTTGTGTCAAGTTTTATCGAAATTCAGATCTGGTTAAGTCCAATCTATAAAGCCTCGAGCACAGGCGTAGGGTAGTCACCCTACGCCTAATAAAACACCGAAAAGCTGACTAGCCTTTCGGCACTTTTTTACCCTTACGTTGTTGAAACGGTTCGGACCAAGCGTTTCGCCTCGTCGTTTATACCGCGAACATCGAGGGATTGGAACAATTTGCCTGCTGCGGTTTTTCCGTCTGATTATAATTTAGGTGTCTTCAAGGCGCGCCTCACACTTACCATCAGGTAGGTTTTTTTTTTTTTTTTTTTTTACGGTAGGTAAAATCATCCAATGACAAATCCCGCCCTTGGGCGGAGCGGGAAATAGTGTCAGACTTTTACTGACTAAAAACCTACCCTGTTCCTTCCCTGCCTTGGTTCCAGGGCCCTGGTATGCATTTTCATACCTTCCCAGAGCCCCAGACTAGGCCTCGACCCTACTGGGCCCCTACGGTTTGCTGACAACTCCTTGAGGCGCACGGGAACAGTGCGCGCCGTAAACGACTTGGGCTCGGTCCGGTCTGTTACCGGACAAACGGACAGCGAGCTACCCATTGCCCGCCGTCCGCAAGCCCGCGTCTACGGTGGCCGGAAATTTGGATCGGAGTTACGGCGGCGGCTGCGGCGTGAGCGCCGTTGCCTGATACGGTCAGCCTCCTCCTTTGCTAGCATTACTGCTTCGCAGAAGGAGGCGACCGCCTGCCACTCCTCCTCGCTCCGGAGCATGGCTTGAACCAAGCCCCGGCGCGAGAGATCGCCTCCGATTGCCCCCACGAGGACACGGCGATGCTCTTCCCAAGCGGGGCACACCTCTACCGTGTGCTCCACCGTGTCCACCGGGCGTTCCGCACAGTGACGACACCGGGGCGTCACCTCCGCACGGATCTTGTACAGGTACGGCCCGAACTTGCCATGTTCGGTTAGTACCTGCGCCATGCGGAAGGTTATGACGCCGTGAGGCCTTTCCAGCCACGCCTCAAAGAGGGGCCTTACCGCCTCAATCGTGGCGTGCCCAGCACAGGGTTGCGACAGTCGTTCTCGCCATTTCACCATGAGATCTCGCCGGAACTCTGTCCGCCAAGCCGCGACTTGTCGCGGCAGCGGGGATTCGCCCCGGCGTTGCATCTCCACGCGCAGATCGTGCATGCGTGCAAGGACTGTTGCCTCCAGATCCCATGGTGGCAGGCCAGCAAGGAGGCTCGCCGCTTCGCGGGATACCGTGCGGTATCCCCGAATCATCCGTATGGCCATGACCCTCTGGCAGGCGTTCAGCAGGGCCGCCGGTCGCCTTCGCAGCGTCGGCGCCCACACAGGCGCCTCGTAAAGGGCCATGGACCGAACGATGCCAGCGTAGAGCCTCCGGCAGGAGGCGTCTGGACCCCCCAGGTTCGGCAGGAGCCGCTTGAGTGCAGCCGAAGTCCGATTAAGTTGGGGAGCCAAACGTCGGAAGTGCGCCTCGAAGTTCCACCGGCTGTCGAGGACGAGTCCCAGGTACTTCATCGTCGACCCGACGCCGATGTGAACTCCTCCTACCGTTAATTGGGAACCCGGTGGTGGCGCGTACCGAGGGCCGTGAAAGCACATGGCCTCGGACTTGTGCAATGCCACCTCGAGTCCCAACTGCTGGATCCTCTCCACGACTGTCGCAACCCCGCGCGTCGCTAGTTCGACCGCCGCCTGGTACGACCGTCCCCGCGCCAGGACCAGCGTGTCGTCCGCGTAGCAGACCACGCTGACCCCGTCGGGGAGGTCGGCGCGCAGCACGTAGTCGTACCCGATGTTCCACAAGGGCGGCCCTAGTACCGATCCCTGTGGGACACCGCACGACATCTCTCGCCGATTCCATTCTCCCTGATGACCGGGGTAGATAATGTACCTGCTCGACAGGTAGGCCTCGATCACACGACAGAACCATCAGGTAGGTAGGATCGCAGTCAAGCACTAGTTTATATCCATTAAATAAAACTGTTTTGAAGTTCAAACGTGAAGAAGTAACTAACATACACAAACTATTGGAGTGATTAGAAGGTCACTGTAATTTTTTTTTTTTTTTATCGTTTTCATTATTATTCTTAATTAGTTTTTGTGTAAGTGCTTAGTTTTTGTGTAAGTGCTTAGTTTTTTTTTAAGTGCTTAGTTTTGTTTAAATTTAATTATGCTTAAAATAAGAAAAATAAAATCACTTATCTAATTAAAACAGTAATTATATACACTAAGGATAATAACTCCTAGCGAAAATATGGTGTCATAAAACTCCGCATCGCTGTCTACTGATAGTGTGTCCAAAAGACTGGCAGTATTACCACATTGTATGGTAATGTTTAATCTCTGTCCAAGGTGAAAACCAGTCCTTGGGTCACACGAAGTATCAACTAAGCTTTAGGTTAATTCTTTAAAAAGCGTATGAGCACGAGCACTTCTATTTTGTATGCTTTGGTATGTTTTGCTTATAGTCCACCCTATTGACTGGCCTGTTGCTCTAGTGGTTAGTGTCCCTGACTGCTATGCCGGGGGTCGTTGGTTTGATTCCCACCCAGGACAAATGTTTGTGCGATGAGCAGATTCATTTGTTCCGTGTCTGGGTGTAATTTATCTATGATATGTATTTAGAAATATATAAGAAGTATGTTTATTAGTTGTCTAGTACTCATAACACAAGCTCTGCTTAGTGGTTAGTGGCCCTGACTGCTATGCCGGAGATCGTGGGTTTGATTCTCACCCAGAACAAATGTTTGTGCGATGAGCATGATCATTTATTCCGTATCTGGGTGTAATTTATCTATAGGCGGCGTTGTGTGATAGTCGTGGAATATTATTATTATATTAAGGTTGTCCGGTACATATCGCTGTCAGCGATAAGACCACCATTGTGCCCATAGATTTCAGTTCCTGTGAAATTGCTACTATTTTGGTGTACAATAAAGTTTATTCTATTCTATCAAACAAATATTTTCTTATAATCTACCTATCTATATTCAAGAGCAAATAGAATAACACTAGAAATGGTAGAGGCGCGACGTTTCATTTAGTACCATCACGAGAGCGTTCATTAGGCACGGCCACGGATAATGACGGCTCCTATTAAAATAGCGGAGCTAGCCTCAGACAGGGGTTCAAGAGTACTTTAATAATAGGCCGTGTCGTACCTACGCGGGCAATGTTACTGCCCCCACTAGGATTTTCCTTGAATAAAATGTAGATGTAAAATTTTGGTATCAATAAAAATTGTCTATCGTTCATTCATTTCAGCCGTCCACTGTTGGACATAGGCCTCCCCCAGCCGCCACAATGGCCGGTTCTATGCGTCTCGCATCCGTCGGACTCCAGCAAACCTGACCAGGTCATCGGTCCACCTTGTGAGAGGCCTTCCAAAGCTGCGTCGCTACAAAAATTGTTTATGCTGTCTATTTATTTAGTATATAAAAGTGATATCATACGGTTCACTCAAGTGTCTGCTTCATTTTTCATTCATTCTATGGTAGGTAAAATCATCCAATGACAAATCCCGCCCTTGGGTGGAGCGGGAAGTAGTGTCAGACTCTTACTGACTAAAAACCTACCCCGTTACATTCTTTGCCTTGGTCCCAGGGCCCCGGGAGCCATTTTCACATACCCTTTGACCCCAGTAGGCTTCGGCCCTGTTGGGCCCCTACAGTTTGCTGACAACTCCTTGAGGCGCGCGGGAACAGTGCGCGCCGTAAACGACTTGAGCTCGGACAGGTATGTTACCGGACGGACGGACAGCGAGCTACCCATTGCCCGCCGTCCGCGAGCCCGCGCCTACGGTGGCCGGAAATCGGGATCGGAATCCCGGCGGCGGCGGCGGCGTGTACGCCGTTGCCTGATGCGGTCGGCCTCCTCCTTTGCTAGCATTACTGCTTCGCAGAAGGAGGCGACCGCCTGGCACTCCTCGTCGCTCCGGAGCATGGCTTGAACCAAACTCCGGCGCGAGAGATCGCTGCCGCCGATCGCCCCCACGAGGACACGGCGAAGAGCATCGCCCAAGTGGGGCACACTTCGACTGTGTGCTCCACCGGTCGACGATGGTGGGTGCGACCGCGGATTGAAAAAAGAAATTAATTAAGAGCTTCAAATAAATTGTTGAGAGAAGTAGCTGTTGAAGATTCGTATTGCAATCATCTTTGAATGGAGGAAAATAAATTTGAAGAACTTTTACTCCTTGTTGTTCCGTTAATAAAGAAAACCCGAATGGACATTCTCTCAGTGTTCAGACCGTTCATTCGGAGTGAGAGTGAAAGATAACAGCCAAGTTACAATCGTTTCATTTAGCGTGAACGCTTGGAGTCGGCCACACCCCCAATTCCATTGTTCTGAACACGTGACTGAGCATTCACGTACGAGCACAACACAGGACGTACAAAAACAGGTCAGGTAACTTCTTGTATCATACAATATCTAACCATTCCGGAATATTCATAAAAATAATGCAAGCAAATGCAAGGGGGCTATCGTTACCTAAGGGCCCTGCGGCTTGTGAGAAAAATAAGTTGGGCCCTTTGGTAGAATTTACTACAGGCCCCGCGCTGGCTTCATCCGGCACTGTAAGCCATACATTTCCCTCTGTATTCCCACTTGATCAAACTCGCCCAAACACTATCCTATATCAAATTGTTTCCTCTGCCAGATTTAGGCGGGTATTTAAGGGATTTGGCTCCAAAGCCCTTTAACATACCTACCCGAGGCTGAAGGCTTCAACTAGGATCCCCAAGCTAATTAATAATTAGATTCGATAATCCTCTTTGTTTTGGGAATTGCCATACGTAAAGCTATTTAGATCCTCTGATTTGGTGCTACAAACACATCCGCATTAAAATGAAAATGTTTCGCGTCAACACTATAGAACATGACACCACGCCTCCAAGTCTCCATTTTGCTCCCTTTTTCCACCAATTATGGTTGAGTTTCTATAAAAATTAAGCGAACCCGATGCCATAAACTGTGAAATCGATTCTCTGGGATATACGTACAGAAAAATCATTGTCAGAGTTTGCTTTCGTAAATAATTATCTACCTGTCCTTGTATCATGTTACTTGTTATATAGTTATACTCATAAACAAGTGAGTCCATTGCTTTCAATGGTGGACAAATCTAGGCTTTAAGGTGATAAACCTATCGGAAAACCCCATTGATAAACTTCGGTTTCATTAGTAGAAATCTTCCTGTAACCTGTAGGCACTTGTGATACATGTTACATAGTAATAGTTAATTCCAATTTAATAGAAAGTCAAACCCCTAATTGTGAACAAATCTAGGCTTTAGGGTAGAGAACCGATAGAGATAGAGATAGAGACCGGAAAGCCCCATTAACAAAGTTTACAATACAAATAAAATATTCTTTATTCGGTTAAACTTTAAAGTACCTTATACTTATAAATACTTACAGAATTTGGAAGACATTTATGCAGCACGCAAGGGGTGAGAAAACGAAACAAATAAAATTCTATACTAGGCACTAAGCTGTGCTGTGGTAGGGACCGTTCCAACATCCGCTAGCAACTCGCTTACATCGATCAACGCATTGTAGCTATAAGTACTTGAAGTTACTGGGCTCTCAAAATGCCTGTATAAGTGGAGTCAGTGTGAAGACAATTAAAAACATGCAAAATGATATATTATATACCGGACAACCCTATTGCCAAGTAGCAAAGTTCAGTTTTACTATTTTCTTCCTGTCCATGTACCGTAACACTTGTTACACGTGTGTGTCGTTACACGGGAACGATTAAGTTTGATATAAAAAGAAACGAGTCCATTTCCATCAATTGTTAAAAAATTAAGGCTTTGAGATGATATATCTACAGGAAAAAACAAATATTAAGGTTTGGTTTCGTCATCATGTACATGTCCATGTATCGTCATACCTGTTTCATGGCTTGAATTATTACGGTAATTTATAAAAATGTGCGATAACGAATGGGTTAAAATATTATAAAATTTATGTTCTTCGAAAAAAGGATTATAAATGTTGCAAATCGTATCAAAAGATTCATCAAAAGGTAGGTAAAAGTCCACTCCGACAAAAGAATAAATAATTTAATTTTTTGTGTAGCCGGACGACGTTCCCTCGTGACTAATGTTTCATGAGGTTGCTAAAGGGATCTTAAGTGAAGCCAAATTCATTAAAACAGTTTACCTTATAAATCTAAGCGAGTGCTAAAAATAGATACTATTAAATCACCAGCATCGCTCAAAGGCCTCATTAGTCCGTGGTTTAAGATAGGACTTACTAAAACCAGGGACTAAATCTATTTTTGCACTTGATGAAGTATGTACAAGAACATATTGGATCTAGGAACCCAATTTAAATATATGGCTTTGAGGTATTAACTAATCAGTTTCCACTTTCAAACTTCGACCCTTACTACAAAGGTACTTCAAAATGTTAACAAGAACGTCCAAAACGTATCCAACCACTTGGAAATTATTAGGGTCCAGCTGAATTAATTTAAGTTTCACTAAACACTGTATTTGAAGGTCCTAAACTTAATCTGATGTTAAAACAACTTTGGATCGGGCAGATGGTCAGTACAACTGAAATTTTCAGCTATATTACTGTTATTGACGCCAAGGTTGAACAAAACTTGTTTAGTACTAAGGTTCTTTAACCTTTGAAAACCGTAATTAGAGACACAATAGAAAGACTAGCTGTGCGGACACTGGTGTCCGCTTGGGCCTTGAGTAATTAAGCCTTTGACTTTTTTTTAAAGTTTTCGTGAATTTCTTGAGTTTTGGTTTCAAGTTTAATCAACAATCTAAGGTTGACCAATCACGAATACTTGTTGGAGTACAGTCTGAGGTGTATTGACTGAGTTCATTAAGCCAATTTAAAAAGCTTTTTCTTCAACTTCAACTCTTCATTAATGGCCTTTGTGGAAAAGACACCACAATTTTGCCAATAACACGTACGAACTATTAATATACCGTCAAACGCTGGATAGTATTTAGCGAGAATTAACAGTAAAATGAATATAAATATATTTTTAAATTAAAGAACAAAATAAAAGAATTTCTTCGCAGACAGAAACCGTCCGTCAGTCAGTCACTCTTATGACCACAGATTATGAGTAAGTAAATTATAAACAAGACAAAAACTCTAAAGACTGGAAAAAAAAGTATTTACAATAGTTACAATTTAATTTTGTTAACTTCAATGAATTTACATAGTTTAAATATAAAACGTGTAAACACAAAAGGAAGAAGACATTTGATCGAGGTGGGACGAGGGATATGTGAAGGAATGATATCATGAAAAGAGAAACGCAATTTAGGACAGGAGAAAAATAAATGGTCCACGTTTCCTTCATCCAAACCGCATTCACAAAGAGAGTTATCCTTAATCCTAAGTTTGGCCAAGAAATGAGGAGAGCAACAATGATTTAAACGTAAACGACAGATAATTGAGGTGGTGATTTTTTTTTGCAATTGATATTTGAAAAACCACGGTTTGTGGGGAATCTCGGGTTGAATATCTCCATAAAATTTACCCTTTACGGATTTAGAGATTTGCCATACCTTGGACCAAGATTTAAATAAATTTAGAGGAAGGGTAGTACAAATATCATGGGAATAAATTGTAGAGTGGGCAAGAGAACCAGTGAGAACAGCATTTTTGGCGCATGAATCAGCTGACTCATTACCAAGAATACCGACATGACCAGGAATCCAAGCTATGACAACATTAATACCAAGTTCATGACATTGAAATAGTAAATCTCTAATTTTTAAAATTATAGGGAATCTTGACTTAGATCTGAAAGGATTAGATAAAATGGCTTGAAGGCAACTTTTTGAGTCAGAGAAAATTATGGAGTTATTTAATTTATGAGACATAACAAATGAAATGGCTTCAAATATGGCAATTGATTCACCTGTAAAAACAGATGTAACAGAAGGGCACTTATAATTTAAAATAATTTTTGTATGAGGGATCCAAACAGCAACTCCTACAGGGCTATCATCCGAGACTTTGGAAGCATCAGTGAATATAGTAGTCCAATTATTATAATTAGAGGAAACTTTTTGGACAAACATCTTATTTGGTTCTAAGGTATTTTTGTGAATTCCAAAGTCCAAAAGGATCTCCGGTTGAAATACCAGAGCATTATAAGGCACCGAGTACAAATATAAAATGGGGTTTTGAAAAAGTGGGCTAGAAAGACGAGTGAATTGAAGGTAGGCACGAAGAAGACAAGGAAGTTCAATATTAGAACGACGACTACAAGAGTCAAAGATTGATGATAATTGATCCAGCTTACCAAGAAGGGGATGCTCAGAATTTTGCACAAGTTTAAAAATAAATCTATTTGCCAGAAATTGTCTTCGAATCGAAAGGGGAGGCTCAACACACTCAACTTGCATGGCATTAATTGGGGACGACTTCATCGCCCCGAGAATAATTCGTAAACATTTTGATTGTATTTTATCAAGTTTTTGCAGGCCAGATTTGTTACAAGGATCTAATAGGAACATACCATAATCAAAATGACTACGAACTATAGCATTGTAGATGAGTTTTTGAGTATATGGGTGAGCACCCCACCAAACACCAGAAAGAGATCGAAGAACATTAACGTTTCTTTCGCATTTTTGAGAAATAAAGTCTGTGTGAGCAATACCTGATAATTTTGTATCTAACCAAACTCCTAAAAATTTAACATTGTTCACCGGAGAGATATTTTCACCGTTAACTTTTATATCAATAGGAGGAACAATCTTTTTTTTTGTAAACACAACTACAGAACTCTTAGAGGCTGATAAGGATAAACCGTGTTGTAGAAGCCAATCAGACAGATATCCAAGGGCGGAATTTAGACGATTACTAGCCTCATCTAGAAATTTTCCAGAACAGTATAAAGCTAAATCATCAGCATACTGTAATATTTGACAAAATGAATCTGTAGAAAAATGTAAATCATAAGTATAAAGGCTAAATAGGAGCGGACTTAAAACTGAACCTTGTGGTAAGCCTTTCCAGATAGTCTTAGGGGGAACAGAGGAGTCTTGAGTTTTAATGGAGATGGTTCTCTCCATTAATAGATTACATATGAAACGGACTAATTTTTTGGGAACATTCAACTGATGCACAAGTTTATCCCTGAGCACCGGCAGTAAAACATTATCGTAAGCTGAGGCAATATCCAAAAAAGCTCCTACTAAAAACTGCTTACTTAACAAAGAAATACGAATATCAGAAATTAATATACTAAGACTATCCATTGTGCTCATACCTTTACGGAAACCAAACTGGGAAGCGGGCAACAAGTTCCTATTTTCCACAAACCACTCAAGTCGATGCTTCATCATATGCTCTGCAACCTTGCACAAAACCGATGACAAAGCAATAGGCCTGTAGCTATTTGGGTCTGATGGGTTTTTGCCAGGCTTAATAACCGGAATTATTTTTTGATGTTTCCACGGTTGAGGAACCAAACCGCACTCAAAAAAGTTATTAACAAGAACTAGGTAATATTGCTTCGTACTTCTTGAGGCGTTTTTTAAAAATGAGTAAGGGATCCCATCTGCACCAGGAGAGGAATCAACGAGACCATCAAGTGCCAATCGAAGTTCAGAAAAAGAGAATGGGGCATCAAAATTATTTTCGGAAGGAAGAAAAGTCGGAGAAGAGGGAAAACAGTCCAAAGTTGGAACTGAGGGAGGAGCCAGTTTATCAGAGAAAGATTCAATCCAAGAAGAAGGATCGTTAGCTGAAATAGTAACAGAATTACAGGATCCTCTATATCTTTTGATTTGCTTCCACACTAGTGAGGAAGGCGAACAGGGAGATAAGCTCTGACAGTAGCGTAGCCAACCATCTTTTTTCTTTTTAGAAAGAAGTCTCTTAGCAAGGGCTGCTTTTCTTTGGTAGACTAAAAAATTTTGAAGAGTCATTGAATTAGAATAATTATTCTCAGCTATTTTTCTTTCCTTGACAGCTGAAGTGCATTCTTTATCCCACCAAGGAGTTGAAACTTTGAACCTGTAGGGTTTTTTAAGAGGAAAATTATCATCAGCACTACAAATAATGGTGTCTACAAATTTAGAATAGCAATCAACCAGATTGTTACTGTCGGGAACGGCAAGAGAGACCAACTTATTTTCAAGAGAATCAGAATAAGAAGACCATCTTGCATCATTTAATCTATATTTAAGGGAGGGATTAAAATTGCGCATTGGTACTACTCTATCAGAGATAGAGATAATAATAGGAAAGTGATCACTACCATAAGAATGAGACAAAATATTCCAGAAAAGAATGGAAGCAAGAGAGGCAGAGCAAGCTGTAATATCCACAGCTGAACTAGGGTTTTGAGTAGGGTGAACTCTCCTCGTAGGGGAACCGTTGTTAATAACACACAGATCAGCTTCATCAAAAATTTCAAGGAGGGCACGACCAAAGTAATCATCATGGCTCGAACCCCATGAGCGATGGTGAGCATTTAAATCTCCCATAAAAATTATTGGAGAGGGAACTGAGGAAAATATACATAAAAGGTCTGGAATTAGCCTAGAATGAGGATGGGGAATGTATGCAGAAATGAAAGTTATATTAAAAGCCCTAACAGCAACGATATTAATGTCAGGAGAAGTAGGGGGAAGAGGTATAAGAGAGAAAGGAAGGGAGCGCCTAACAAAAAGGGCACTACCTGCATACCCATCAGCCCTATCATTCCGAAGACAGGAGTAACCTGAGACCCTAAAGTGAGAACCAGGCACCAACCAAGTCTCCGAAATGGCAATGACTGAGGGGTGAAATTTGTTTATAAGAAATAATAATTCAGGCTTCTTCGGCCTAATGCTTTGAGTGTTCCATTGAAGTGTCGAGACTGGGTCCATTATTAATATTAGAGAGAATAAAGGAAAGTTTATGGGCAACGTGGGGCGGTAAAGAGGAATTATTACGAGAAACTAGACTAATGATTAGAGATAAAAGTAGTTCTAAGAGGTTATCCTCTTGAGGGGACTTAGGAGATGAATTTTGAGAAAGAAGAGAGAAGCCATTGGGAAAAGATGAAGAATCCTCAGCAATGATGGATCTATGGGCAGCTTTGTCATAAGACTTGCCAAGAGGAGCTCTAGGCTTAGGAGATAAAAATACAGTTTTTTTATATGAAGAAGCCTGAGTAAGGCTAGAAGATTGGGAAGAGGAGTTAGAAGATTGAGACGGTAAATTTTGAGTGACTTCGGAATATAGTTTTTTAACACTAGGAAGGGAACGAGAAGCCTCATCGTAGGAGAGATTTTCCTGAGACATTAATATTTTTATAGATTTTTGTCTCCCTTGCTCGGGACAGTTACCATAAATGGCAAAGTGACGGCCCAAGCAATGGATACAAGAGGCTTTGGCCTCTACCACATCACAGCTGTCACCAGAGTGAGGTTGTGAGCACCTAAAGCACCTTGCCTTGGACCGACACTGTGCCTTAACGTGCCCAAAGCGGCAACAATTTAAGCATTGAATAGTGGGGTATTGATATACCTCCACAGGAAGAGATGTGTGGTACAAAAAAACCCTTTGAGGAAGAGTTTGCCCCTTAAATGTGATGACAATTGTCTGCGTTGGGATCCACGAGATCTTGCCGTCCTGTTTGTTTTTTCGGTTTAGTCTCCGAGCTTTTAAGATCATTCCACACCCGTCGGGAAGAATCACAGAATCAACGAATTCGTCCATTGACATGTCGACCGGCACTTGACGGACGATGCCCATTTTGGTGATATTATATGATGGAATCGTTGCTAAATATTTGGTTCCTAAGACTGCGTTACATAGAAACAAATTAGCCGCCTCACCAGAGGTGAATTCGACGGAGATTTTGTTTCTGCCCACTTTTTTAATACCGTCCCTGCAGATGTTGTTTATTTTATTTTGAATTAATAATTGACCAAACTTAACTGGGCGAATGGATGTCCCAGCAGACGGATCCGGTTCGGATCGAGAAACGTGGACTATGAACGGGCCCTTTTCTAAAGTACTGTAAGACTTGATGCCCTCCTTCAGAGAAGGGTGAATAAATATTGTCTGAATGGCCGCAACAGCCATGTCTTTGTCGATTATGGTTTTTTTTGAAACAACCTCAATTGTTTCTGCGTCAATTTTATGTCGTCGCTTACCAAAGGTAGAGGACGATACAGCGTCAGGAGGGTCAGGAGGAGCTGGAGGGGGAGGCGGATGGTCCATATCTAAATAAATAAATTAAAAAAAACACTAAGATCTGCGAAGAAAACTAACAATTATTCTAACCGTTACTTTTTAAAATAAGTAGATTTGAAAAAAATTGAACTATCCAGCAAGGCTGACAGCTATCCAAAAATCAAGCTTTTTCTTAATAATCCAATGGTTCAACCGTCAACTTCCAAGCCCAAATTCTCTTGAACTAATTAAAGAGCATTCGAACGTGACGTTTCTATAAAGCTGTATTTTATTTGGTTTCATTGCTTACTACTAATAGGTCCCTAACCTAACAAAACATGAATTTATTATTTTTGTTTCGTAGAATTTTAATAAGGCTTTGTCTGTGTATAGCTGGAAAGGCAATATAAGGCTTTGCAATCGAACCCAAGGACCAATTGAAACAATTAGGCACAGTGCCTTCAATACTAATTAAGAAGCTGTGTTTGGAATTTCTTTAATTGAACAAAAGGATATCCGGCCTCGATAATGAGAATTGTAGGCAATTCGCGAAACAACGGACGAGAAATCCCGAAGTTATACCTTTACAGCCGACGCGACGGAAATCATCTAATTACGTACTTTTTATACTAAGAGGCAAATTGTAATTCGAGCAAAATAATTCATCTACAATTTATGGCTTATTACATTCGAGAGACAGCGTTTTGTAGGAATAAATTCGGCTCCTTTATGGAAATGCCTCATGAAATATGTTTCTTCTGGCGGTATTCACACATGGCTCGTCAAAAGATAAGCTTGGCTGTACTAATTTTGCCCGGAATAATAACAATCCTTCACGAGTTTAAATTGTTACGGAATTCTGGTGGGAGAGCTGGCAGCCTGCCGGCTTTAGACGTACGAGAAGTAATCAACAAACGTGGAGTTGAATAAAGCTATTTTTCATTGGATTGGTTTTGTAGTCGTTAGGCAGTGTCCGTGCGCGCCATTAGACTTGTCTTTAGTTTTTTTGATCGACTTTTTGTTCTCTACAACCTTTTTTGAGACTTTTTAACTTACGCGACAACGACAATATTTGTTTAAACTTTATTTATTATATATTTTGTTGTTCACCTCATAATGTGGACAGGATAAATATTTACAAAAACTAAGTGAACAATGGGTGGTCTTATCGCACAGGGACAAGACCGCCTTACCTGTCTCTTACATTCAACCTTAAGATGGACTGAACGAAAGGAGAAAAATTTGGGGCGGTTGCGTAGAAAAAACCTAAATAATATTATTTATACATAATAATAAAATACATATATGTATTTTATTATTATGTATAATTATATATATGTATTTTATTATTATGTATAATTAATATTATTTAGGTTTTTTAAATTTTTTCAATCAATGAATATACTAATAAATATCAAATTTAAGATTGAGAAAGGAGAATATTACAGTGGAAGGTAATGCTTCTTCATCTTTGTTTTAAAGGTCGTCGGTCAGTCTTTATGTACAGTAGTGGTACGTATGCGGACTTAATGCCTTAAGGCATTTTCTACCAGTCAACTTTTGGGTGATGCAGAGACAAATTGTGGTAGGTGCAAAATTAAGCATTATACATATTATTTATCACACTTTATCTTATTAAAAAATTAAAAAAGTGAATACACGAATCTAGTGAGGTTATTAAAAGGATAACCTTTTTTTAAGTTGGGAAATCATCCATTGAGTTCACCATAGAACTGAGTGGAAGGGCGTGTCAGACTGTTACAGACTTAATCCACATCCATGCTCTTTGTTTGCCTTTTGTTCTAGGACCCCGGGTTTTCAGTTACTTCTTCCGCTCGTGGTCGAAAACGCTTCTCATTGAGTACCAGTAGCAGTGAGGTTATAAGGCAGATAATGCTATACTATTTAGGTAGTAGAAGATAAGCAACTAGGTAGCAACCCAATTTGTAGCCTCTTCAAGGTTTTGTTAAACATAAAACCTACATTACTTAATTGAAAACCTCCACAGAATAGAAAAAACAAAACAACCTATCTACAGTAATTACTCTTCTTCTCAGTCTTTAACAGAACCGAAGTAAATAATCTACGACCACGAGGTAGCAGCCTTTAATATAGTAGAAAATATAAAACGCAAACTAACAATGGAAACGGTGCATTATTCAGCATACTACAATCCAGTGGTATCGTGCAGTCAATGGAAAGCACCGGGTTTTATAACCAGAAGAAAAACAATAGCGATTTTCCAGATCTATCTTCCATTGTTTTGTTTACATTAAGGGAAGTTACAAAGGAATTGGATCGTAGTATGATGTAATGCTTATACGAGTATGTATAACACACGCAAAATATCTATACTTATAATAAATCTGTAGAAGTAAAAATTCTGTACATTGAAAATATCAAAAAAATAAATGCCAGGGGGTGTTACTAGACCGACACTGAACCCAAAAATGTGATTAAAAAATTTTTTGTCTGTCTGTCTGTCTGTTTATTCAGGCATCACGCAAAAACTACCGGTTCGATTACGATGAAACTTGGTATAATTATTCTTTAATATCCTGGGCACCACACTGGGTACTTTTTATCCCGGAAAAGTATGTACAAAAAGTATATATCGGTATAATGTTTGATAGATAACGTTCTACACAAATAGCACTTTACTTACACAAAAAACTCATTGATAAGTTTCATCGTCCACGCGAACGTAGTCGCGGGCACAGCTAGTATTTAATATCACAATTGCAAGCCGGGGCGGGTCGCTAGTTAAATAATAATACAAAAAAACTTATAACTAATTAAAACTAGGCCTAACTAACTGCGAGGCCAAAAGTGGGAAGTAAATACCTTAGCGTAATCATAAATAAAAAAATAAAAATAAATCATTTATTTTCAGGTACCTTGGCCCATCACGATTGACTAAAGGTTAATCAACTCAGCCTATATATCGAAGATCACTGCCTGACAGAAACCTCTCACAAGAGCCACCACACCCAGTCCTCCTCCTTCTGATTTTTTTCTGTCTCAGCTTCCTATTTAAGGTACTAGGTCCACCTAGCTGATACACTGTCTCCAATAACTTTACCTTGAGTAATATAATAATAACCTGTTTTCAGACCATGCGATCCATACGCGCACAAAAAAAAGAAAAATCAATCAATTACGTTCAAAGAAAATACACGCATAAAATATAAAACTAAACTACATTAGGCACACGTGAGCCACGTATACTGGTACGTCGGTCTCCATACATTTTAAATGGCAACTAGACTTGTAGAGTTACATTAAATTGCGTGGCCCACGTCTGTGTCAATCTAATGAAGCTCCCACGTAAAATACAAAATAAAAACGTATTAAAACGTCATTTCAGACAATTATTTATTAAATAGACTTTGATATAGATTTTAATAGAAAGACGATTTATATAATAGCTGACGTTGCATTATTACTTTGTAATAAATCGTCATGTCAAGAAATAAAACTTAAATTGAACTTTCAATAATATGATTATGCTGCTAAAATAATGTGCGTGCTTGGTGCTGGTTTAATTGAATTTATTCAAAACTACTACTATTATTGGAAAACAGAAAGATAATGATGTTTTCTTTAAATTACACTAAAGGCATCTTCGGTCAAGCACTTTAAAATGGTGGTGATACGCCTGAAACTAGGAGTACACATGCCAGTAACTAACACAAAGTATGCTAGTAGCTCGCAAGCCTTTACCAATCAGAAGTTCATTTGCCACATTAGCATGCATTTTGTGCGTGTTAGGTAGTTATGTTCAATCCTAGCTTTAAGCAAGCACTAGAGTAAGTATGCAAGTAATTTGCATACCATATTGTCAATCATCAATCAGAACTGGTTATGGTTAACTAGCATGCAAATTACTTGCATGTCGACGAGAGCAAAGAGAAAAATTTATTCCCGTTACTGCTTACACGTAAAAGATTTGTCATATTGTGGAATATTATATTTTTAGCGAGCTACTGCAATCAACAAAAAATCGTCTTTGTATATTGTATACATACATAGACGAGTGAAATGAAATGAAATGAAATAACTCGGACTTGGCTGGTCGGAGTTCTGAACCATTTTTTTTAATGATGTATTTTAAATACATGTTATTAACAAATTACATTTCGTGATTATATAGATAGTAGCCTCGGTCTCGGTCATAAGGACAATTATCAATTTTCATTGATTTTCTTCAAACTATTTGTTTAAAATTTGTAAAAAATATTTTGGGAGGTCTATTGATACGTCGCATTGTACAGTTGAAAAAAAAATATTTTTCATACACTCACTCGAAAAAACTTTTTACAAAAAAAAAAACAAAAAAGTGCAAAATAATTTTAATTTCGAAAGTCGGTGTTTCTATAATAGTTTAGTCTCTTCGTTATTAAACACCGACTTCTGAAATTAAAATTATTTTACATTTTTTTGTACTTTTTTCATTGAATTCGGTTGTATTTTTTTTTTGTTTTTTTTATTTTTTATTTTTTTAAGTTTTTTATTTCACACTTTTAGTTGTTAAGTACCCCTCAGTAAAACTTAAACAGATACCTTTTAGCCATTTGGTTCCATCATCAAATCATCATGACAATTCTAATAAACCAAACACGGCTAGGATACATGATTTATTAGAGAACCGGATGATGACATCAGATCAGTTTTATGTATCCCTCCCCTTCTTTCTTCAGTCACTCACCGACTGTATGTATAAACAAAGCAATTCTACTTGTTACGACAGTTCTGCTATGATTTTTTGAAGAGTTCCGTTCTATATCTTCGAAGTTCATCATCAGATCAAAAAGATATTTCTATGGAACCAACTCGGGAGTATAATCTTTCAATCAAAACAAAAATTTTCGAAATCGGTTCACAATTGACCGAGATATCGGCGAACATACATAAAATAAAAAACATAGAACCTCCGCCTTTTCGAAGTCGGTTAAAAACTGCCTTTTATTGCACTACGATTAGGTTCGATATGGCATGTTTATCACCCGCGTGCGTTTATTCAATTTATCAAAACAAGGGCTTTTTTCATTCCTATTTCGTCACGGTTAAGGGTGATTATTATTTTTTTAAAGCAAAGAATCGGATATGTTTAAGGTTTTAATATTAAATGAAGATTTAAATTGTGTTTTTGAACAGAATATTATAAATCATGTCTATTTATAATATTACGTAAACAATAATTTGTTAATACCAACGAATTAACAAATATCTGTGTTTTTTAATTTAAAAAATACGAGTATTTGAATTTTTATAATTTTAACATTACGATGTATATGGTTTGATACCTTTGCTTCTCCTTCACCCTGCAAAGGTTATGCGCGGGAAAAAAAGTACACCTAATATTAACTAATTCATTTGTGATAGTTGTGAAAAAGAATATTTGAAGAGAATCCTTTAGATGCTACGCCGCCAGATTATGTGATTGAGGTAAAAAATAGTTGCATTGCCTGCTGCCATCAAATCAAAACTAAATTGTAAGGTAACTTTAGAAAATTTTCTTCAGTACAAACTGAACAAAAATGCGTCGTAATTTTCCGATATAAGGTAGATTATTGGTAGATTTTTCATTGTATTTCTTCGTAAGTGTATTGAAAAACGTGGAGATTTGTCACTGCAGCACTCGGTTCCATAACTTGCGCCTCGGCTGCAATGACAAACTTTCCCCACTTGTATAAAAATGTACTATTTCGATTTGCACCTCAAAAGAATAAGGGATTTATCATATTCTTAAATCATTCATTTAATTTACACGTAAATCCATGTCCGTGGTTTTCATGTCTTCATTGGGACGTTTGGGACCCTAAAAACGTTGATCACAAACATATGATTCAGAGCTCGGCATGGTTTTCATTATGCCACTGATCCACCTGTCAGGCAAAAGCAAAGGGATTACAGATAATGGCTGTGCCATAAATAATCCTGGGGCTTTGAATAAAAAATTTTCACGTTAAGAGCATAAATCAGACATTAAATTTATCTAGATGTAGATAGAAATGTTCATTAATTAAATCGGCTTCAGCTAATACATAATTAATGTAGGTACCCAATACCTACATTAATTATGTATTTGCTGATGCTGATTTAATAAATGAACATTTCTGGCAAATTCATAAGTTGCATGTAGTGGAACTATATACCAAGGTTGGTCACATATATACCAAGGCAAGCTCCAGATTGTAATCGTCAAGGAAAGCGTAATCGTTGCTTTAAGAAGATCTGGCGACGAATGGTCATGGCAATGGCCAAGAGCATAGGGAAGACCTGGAGTGAAATGAAGCGCGAAGCTCAATACCGAGCGAGATGGCGGTGCACTTTGGGTACCCTCTGCCTCATCTGGGGGACACAGGAACTTAGTCATAAATTGCGGGTAGTCTTGTGACTTCATTTCATGCTTCCATTAGACTCAAATATCCTTCTTAGACGTCGAGGTTTTCCGGTCAGTGACTCCCTACATTGTCGGCTCGCATTCGCAGGTTGTCAGTTTATCTTGTCTTTGATGAACTCGAGTACGAACTGTCTATTTATTTTACATAGTTTAGGAGTCAAATGTTCGTTTTAATCCATTGAACAGCATTTGTACAACCAACGAAACGCCCATGTAATGCTGACTCTTACTGTGTGTTTAATAAAAAAATAAAACTTTATTATTATTATATTATTAAGTAACCGTAATATCTGTAAATCCTCAATTAAAAGCTAGAAAATACGGCTATAGCTTCTATATGCACGAACAAACATCCAATGTCAGGTCCACAAAAACTGTACACACACAGCTGCTATGTCTAACCATTGCGTTTGTCGCGCCAGCTGCCTTGAAAACATCATAGGACCAAAAATCTAATAGCATGTCTATGAACCAAAATTATAGCAAACTGGCCATTTTTATTTTTTTCCAAAAATTAAAACATTAAATAACAAAAGTCATATTAATATAGTTAATGGTGTGTCAGTGGTGGCGAATGTGGTAACGGACCCGACTTACGAATTGTAGGTCGCAGGTTCAAACCCAGCCAGGCGCATTACTTTGTGTACTTTATATCATCACCACTGCTCTCAAAACGGTAAACAATGTGACATCCACCAATCCGCACTAGGCCCGCGTGGGGGATTACGGCCCATTCTCTCTCCTAGAGAGGAGGCATGAGTCCCAGCAGTGGTAACATTAAAAGGCTGATGATGATGAATATAGTCAATATGTTTTCTATCCAAAATTTGTCAAACAAACTCATATTTATTCCATGGAACAAAGTTATAGAAAAGTCAGTCCAAAAAAGATATCAATAACCAAAGTCTCAGTTTAATGAACATAACCTTCTCAAAAGTTCAAAGGAAATTTGCTAAAATACTTTTTCAGGAAAATCTACGAAGTAAAATTTGGTGCTCGAATTTTAGTTTTTCGCATTTACCTGCGACACTGATGTATGGTTTTAGCGTCACCAACTTCCGAACTACTGGGTAAGCCGAGATCCCATTTGCATGAAATCCTGCCCTGGATAATGTAATATCTCTTTATACGTTAACTTTAGCTCGGTGGGTAAAGTCTAGGTAATGTTATGCAGTTTTGTAAAGTGGTCCTTAGTTCCGCGCGCTAGCTTTCTTAAATCAATTAATTTACATAAGGACCAGGTAGCTTTCTGTTTAAGTTTAGATAATACATTTACGTGAAAATAGTACTGAACCGGTTTTTCACTGTAAGAAAGACACATTACACCATAGCTTGGCCTTGGAGAAAAGTTTTATCCCAGAAAACGCAGTCTTTTTTTATTATTGATATGCTCGCGTTTGACCACTATCTTACCATCTGATGATGGAGAATTTTAGTGTTATCTTCACGAAAGCGAAGCTGTAGGAAAGACCAAATATGACTCTGTTAGCAAACTATACTTAAAAGGTTTAAAATCTACAGCAACTAAGTCCAATCTACAAAGCCTCGAGCACAGACGTAGAGTAGCCAGCCTTTCGGTGTTTTACAGGATGCATTTTGGAGAGTGTGCGCGGAAATTACATGACATAATTCCGCCATCTCAATTCCGAAATCGAACAACCAGTACGGCGAATATCCACCTGTTGAAACTTCTACGGTACGGACTAAGCGTTTTGCCTCGTCGTTTATACCGCGTACATCGAGGGACTGGAACAGTTTGCCTGCTGCGGTCTTCCTGTCCGAATATAATTTAGGTGTCTTCAAGGCTAGAGTGAATAGGCTCTTAATAAACTAGTGCGCCTCAACGATTCAACAATCAACGATTGCATCACTGCTTAACATCAGGTGGGATTGCAGTCAAGCACTAGTTTATATCAATTAAAAAAAAAATCCAATACAGCAGCCGGTCCATCCTTTAATTTTCGGGTTAACAAAATTAATATTATATAGCAGTTTTTGCAAGCAGCTTCGCCAGCGTGAAAGTAGAATATAATCTCAAAGAAAATACTCCTGGACATGCCATAATCATGACGGTAAGACTTCTCTTTGAGGAGTGGCAGGAAAGGCATCACGGTGTCTTCACCTTCCGAATGACGCAGGTAAGTTAGGGAAGTTCCTGCACCGGTTTTAGGCAGAATAAATACCCGAGTTTTACAAATTTATGGATCACCCGGAAGACATGGTGAAGCCTTATCACCGGGGCGGTTCAGGCCATGGTACGAACTGAGAAAGAATATGGGAGATGGTCGCCCTCTTCTTTCAAGCAGTAATGCTAGCAAAGGAGATGACCGCGCGCTTAAGGGAACAGCCATCCTCACGAACCTGCCGCTGCGAACTCGACCCGTAACTACCAACCATCGTAGGAGCGGGTTTGCGGACGAGGAGCAATGGGTGAGCTACCCCGTCTATCCTTTCAGGAACCCTCCGGATCGAGCTCAAGTCATCGATGGCGCGTAGTGTTTCATGCGCGCCTCAAAAAGATGCCAGCAAAAACGTAGGGGCCCAGCAGGGGTAATGTCCGCTAGGAATTGGAGGAATTTCTGAAAAGGAAGTCCGTGGTCCTAGATCGCATAGGGCAACTGAAAGATATAAATGTGGTTTTAGTTAGTAAACGTCTGACACGCCCTCTCACTGTAGCCAAGAGCGCGAGAGCTTATTGGATCATTTCTCCTCTCAAATTTCCCCGAATGCCAAATTTCTTCAATTCGTTTATTCGATAGAGCGTGAAGGAGTAACAAACATAATACAAACAACCGTTCGCCTTTAAAATATTAATATGATTTATCAACATAACGTTCGCTAGTTCTATAATCTAGTTATACGAACATTACCTACGAGGCTCATCTTATCAGCCGGCTTATTAACTTATTAAGCAATTATGGGATTCTCAATTAGTGATCTACACGTGCACGGTGTATATCATTGATTTGATTTGATTGCTGTGAAATTACATGTCGTAATGGTAACGTATCGCGTTGTATTGGGTATTAATTAAGTCAGAATTATCGAGTAATATGTGTTTCAAGACTTGTGCTTGAAATCAAATTCTATGCCTAGATAAAGGTTCCCGTGTGATGAGCACAATCATTTGTTCTGTGTGTGGGTGTAATTTATCTATAATATGTATGTAAGGTATTAAACCTTTAATTTAAGTTCTCTAATCTGTAGACTATGGATACTTTTTTAAAAACATGACAAGGTCTGTCAAATAATGGGAATTTGAAATTGACTCAATAATAAACTTTAATTGTCGTTTCTATGAATTTTCAGAGCAACACAATTGTTTTATTTTGCAAGTCCTAAAACAAATATAAATAGTCTTATATGTATGTATTTAGAAATATATAACTATGTTTATCAGTTGTCTGGTACCCACAACACCAGCTCTGCTTAGCTTGGGACTAGACGGCGTTGTGTGATAGTTGTGCAATATAAATAAATAATAAATAAAGGGCTCGGGACGAAACGGCTTATTGTCGATTTGGATCAATTGACATGTTATATGAATTGAATCTAATGGCGCTATTGATACATCTCGTGATCAAGTCTTTTTTATTATAATGTTTATTTTTATTGTGCTTTCGGGTACAATATTGACTGGTCTACACTGTCCTTAAAAATTATCAATACTGTAATATGAAAATATTGTACGACAAATCATTTTATTAAAAGAGTAGGTAACCAAGTTTCTTGCCGGTTCTTCTCCATGGGAAACAACCAATTTCGAACTGTGCACTAGCTTCTGACGTTCTATAAGTGCCCATGTAGGCCTATGCGAAATAAAAACTATTTTGATTTGTTTGAATCCATACATTACGATTTTTTTGAAAATAGTGCTACTTGTTTCTTAAACAAACATTTTCGTGGCTTCCTGATATTGACAAATATTTGTGTAGTATTCGGGTTGGTATATACGTAATGGCTCTGACGAAAAAAAATCCCTTGAAAAGTTTTTCTATGAAAAAGACTGTATAAAATGTAAGGAAACGTCAGGTACACCCAAGGTCAGTAACCTTGAGATAAAGTTATTGACCTTGAGGTCAAGGTCACATTCAGTGACTTCTGATATTACCCCATCTTTCCACCTGATCCCGAAGTCTTGATATTAGGCGATGTTTTTGGGTGAAATTCTAGGTTTTTTTCACAGTGTCTTGTTTGGTTTTGTTTGTCTTATTCTGGTGTGATGCAGTGTTCGTCAGGAAACATGCAGTACACACCAATTATATAATGAGGATTTATTATGTATAAGTAAATATTTACCACCTACTTACATGTAGCAATTATACAAACAATAAAAACAACTAGATATATAAGTACGACCTACTATCAACGAAAGCGAAGCTTACATACAAAACTGTGAAACTTTGTTGACGAAGCACCAACGACATGAAAATATATCATGGTGTAAAAATTATGATTCAGTTACTGATTCTAAACAAACTACATTCAGGCTTCTCAAATACTAAAAATAATGTTGTATGAGCTGTGAGCAGGCGTACACCAAGCGTATAATGACGAATACGCGTCTATGAAGCTATGCGTCCGTGGACAGAAGACCAATCAGAAATTAAATTAAAACCCGTAGGTACCAAACGTTCGTCTTGAAATTCATCATACAAGCCGTCTGCACTTGATAAGGGTCGCTAGAGGAACGCTGCTCACTTTACAAGTGCTTCGAATTCAAGGACAAACCTTTTTGGTCCTTCAGAACGCTTTTGACCGATGAAAATGAATTGAGAAGAAAATAATGGGCTAATTGGTGAACCGGTAAATATGTAGGATTGTAGGTATTCAGATATTGTAGAGCCAACATTTAAAAACAATAATGAAAAATACAACAAACTAATTAATTACAAAACCCTGATGAAAGATAGAGAGACGATTAATGAAAAAAGCAAAATAAATCACCGATTTGGTTCTTTAATTATTTTTTTATACATTATTGCTATAACATGAATAAAAGTAGTTTTCAGCGTGGAACTAACTTAGAGATTACTTTTAGTTAGTTGTTATGGACATTTTATTTAATTTAGTGTATATGTAAAGATAGTTAAGTGTTTTTTTTAAATAAGTATGCAAATATTTAATAGCTTGAAGTTATAAAAATTGATTATTTATAAAAAGTAAAGAAAAATTAAATAGAACAATTTTTTTGACAGTAAAAGAAGATGACAAGTGATTTAGTTCACCTTATATTAAAAATACACCCCTATTTTTTAATTAGTGCACAAAATAATGGGGCAGTACCCGTTACTGATCATATTTATGTAGTCAAAAGTACAAAAAACGAAATTCCAAAATTGTCCACGAAAATTTGTCATTATTGGTAAATTCATAATTGCTAACTTTGCTGTTTATGAATATTATGTATTGAGAATTTACTTATATAATAACAAGACCAAGCCCTTTAAGTATTTGCCATAATTAAAAAATAGTGGTGTATAATAGGTACTATTTTCCAATGTTAAATTCCGCTGATCCGGTTATGCCGATCGAAAGATCACTAGAAGTAGGTACCTACCTCCCCGACGGGGTCAGCGTGGTCTGTTACGCAGACGACACGCTGGTCCTGGCGCGGGGACGGTCGTACCAGGCGGCGGTCGAACTAGCGACGCGCGGGGTTGCGACAGTCGTGGAGAGGATACAGCAGTTGGGACTCGAGGTGGCACTGCACAAGTCCGAGGCCATGTGTTTTCACGGCCCTCGGAGCGCGCCACCTCCGGGCTCCCAATTAACGGTAGGAGGAGTTCACATCGGCGTCGGGTCGACGATGAAGTACCTGGGACTCGTCCTCGACAGCCGGTGGAACTTCAAGGAGCACTTCCGACGTCTGGCTCCCAGGTTGAATGCGACTGGGGCTGCGCTCAAGCGGCTCCTGCCGAACCTAGGGGGTCCAGACGCCTCCCGCCGGAGGCTCTACGCAGGCATCGTTCGGTCCATGGCCCTTTACGGTGCGCCGGTGTGGGCGCCATCGCTACGGAAGCGAGTGGCGGCCCGGCTAACCGCCTGCCAGAGGGTCATGGCCATCCGGATGATCCGCGGATACCGTACGGTGTCCTGCGAAGCGGCGAGCCTCCTTGCTGGCCTACCACCGTGGGATTTGGAGGCAACAGTCCTTGCACACATGCATCACTTACGCGTGGAGATGCAACGTCGGGGCGAAACTCCGCTGCCGCGACAAGTCGCGGCATGGCGGACAGAGCTCCGGCGGGATCTCATGGTGAAATGGCGAGAGCGATTGTCGCAACCTCGTGCTGGGCACGCCACGATCGAGGCGGTAAGGCCCCTCTTTGAGGCGTGGCTGGAAAGGCCCCACGGCGTCGTCACCTTCCGTTTGGCGCAGGTGCTGACCGAACACGGCAAGTTCGGTCCGTACCTGTACAAGATTCGTGCGGAGACGACGCCCGGGTGTCGCCACTGTGCGGACCGCCCGGTGGACACGGTGGAGCACACAGTCGAGGTGTGCCCCGCTTGGGAAGATCAGCGCCGTGTCCTCGTGGGGGCGATCGGCGGCGATCTCTCGCGCCGGGGCTTGGTCCAAGCCATGCTCCGGAGCGAGGAGGAGTGGCAGGCGGTCGCCTCCTTCTGCGAAGCAGTAATGCTAGTAAAGGAGGAGGCCGACCGCCTTAGGCAAAGGCGGACACGCCGCCGCCGCCGCCGGGTTTCCGATCCCAATTTCCGGCCACCGTAGGCGCGGGCTCGCGGACGGTGGGCAATGGGTAGCTCGCTGTCCGTCCGTCCGGTAACAGACCGGTCCGAGCTCAGGTCGTCTACGGCGCGCACCGTTCCCGCGCGCCTCAAGGAGTTGTCAGCAAACTGTAGGGGTCCAGCAGGGCCGAAGCCTACTGGGGCCAAAGGTTATGTGAGACTGTCACCAAAGGCCCCAGGATAAAGGCAAGGAATGGAAAGGTAGGTTTTTAGTCAGTAAAAGTCTGACACTGTTTCCCGCCCCACCCAAGGGCGGGATTCGTCATTGGATGATTTTACCTACCACAAAAAAAAAAAAAAAAAAAAAACCCTTATGTTGTTGAAACTTCTACGGTACGGACTAAGCGTTTTGCCTCGTCGTTTTATTCCGCGTACATCGAGGGATTGGAACAGTTTGCTTGCTGCGGTCTTCCCGTTCGATTATAATTTAGGTGTCTTCAAGGCTAGAGTGAATAGGCTCTTAATAAACTAGTGCACCATCAACGATTGCATCACTGGTTAACATCAGGTGTCAATTAAAAAAAAAGTTTTTTTTTTTTACGGTTGAATTTACTACAGTAAGCTTGAATTATAATATAAATATACAGCCTGAAAATAATAATAATTTGTACAAAGGCGTATAAAAAGAAGTCATTGGGCAAAAATAAATTCATCCACATCGTTGTCCATTGGTCACGTTGATTTAAAAAATAAATAAATAAAATCAGCGGTTTATTGAACTGTCCAGTAAACGTTTATTTTCTTGTCGAGTACTATACTCGGCTAGAAACTGACTGCAGAAAACTAAGGAAAATTAAAATGCATTTAATATAATATTAAATTACGCTAACAGTGTACAATGTAGGTTTAAAACATTTAATGTTCTGTAACGTTAGTGTATGCTTTTAATTAAAGAAAATGTTGATGTAAACTACCTGCACTCGAAAAAAATAATCGTACATTGAAATTTTATTTAGTAAATGTTACTAAATAAAATTTCAGGCTAGGTATCTATTTACCACTAAGTTTTTCTTCTGTATCTTTGTATCTAAATACTAATTAATAGAAAGTAAAATGTTGTAATGTAGTGTAACTTAAATACACGTAATTTTTTTTTCTTAATATTTTCTGTAGTTTAAGAAAAAAAGTATCCGAAAAAATGTAAACCAAAATGACTAGATATAGACCTAGTAGGCTAAATAATATTGATATAAAAAATCTTTGTCTAAATGTCGCGATTTTCTACTTTCTATCAAATTACTTTGTCTCAACTTTACTTCTTCTTAACTCAAACATGTTCCGAATAGCAATTTTAGCGAGGAATTTTACAACATCTTGAGCGCATTTTTCATTTGCCCGTTCCGCGGACGATGTAAAATTCAGGCAGGCAAGCTAAATGAATATTGTCTACGACGGCCATTTTGCCTCACTGAACGTTAATATAGAGAGGTCATTAATCTAAAATTTTGCATCAGGGACCCTCTAATATGCTTCATAGCGCTACCTACCCAAAGTTTCACCTCACACACCTCTTTGTTTTAATTTAATATTTCGTTCACTAGTAATTTTGAACCTTTCGTAAAGAACAATTTTAACCAGTGAAAGCTTATTTTTACAGTTTAATAACTAATTTCCAATAGATTATCGAGTTAAGTATGCAGAAACACATTAAGCTCAAGGCTGGTATTACAATCCACACACGCACGCACGAGAACCGTATCGAGGTATGGCGGATAAGGCTCCAGCGGGATCTCATGGCGGTATGGAAGAAGCGATTATCGCAACTCAATACTAGGCACGCTATGTACAGAGCCCATGTACTCACATGGGAAGCAGCTACCTCCTTTTACTAAGCAGTAATGCTATGTAAGTAAAGGGGACAGCAGAAATCATGAGGGAGACGTAATCCTCTGAGCTCTGGGCATTGGGAAACGTAGAGCGGTTTCCAGTCTTCTTAAGCGTGGATTTGTGGACCGCGAGCATCCGATAAGGACCCGGTTGGAGACGATGGTGCGTTGTGTCCCACGCGCACCTCAAAGAGTATGATTGATGGGACCCAATATGGAATCCAATAGTGGGTCCCGTCAATAGTAACTAACAACAATCAAAATAATGACTATTGTTTTGCTAAAATAAATGTTTGTGTAGGTACTAATCTTTTATCAGTAATAAACCCAACTGTTCTGCATTATAACATTAACTAAAATCTGTGTAAAATAATAATAGCACCTAAAGCTATTTGAGAAATATCATCATCTTTATGACCGTCTATAAAATGTAAGCGTTTCTCAAAGCACATCACAGTAGCGATGTTAAACCTAAGCAAGACCGTTGTCATAAAATGGTCCTTATGGCTTTTACGGGCTTCGGACGCTTAAAATAATATCTTTCTGATTCTATGAGTCGTGATAATGGCTGGGAATATTGAATGCCCGCTGTGGCTTTTGTCACGAGAATGGAAAATAACGCTTCTGAAGCATAAGTATAATGTGCTCCCTGCTGGGACACAGGCCTTCTCTTTGGGAGCGGGACTGGGTCGTAGTCCACCACGCGGGCTCTGAGGCCCTACCTGAACCCCCTTAACTGAACTGTTAAAGGGATGCAGCAATATACCGTTAAATTTTGATCGTTTTAATCCCCCTGCACGGGATTAAAAGGAAAGTCAGCCGTCTAGTCAATAGATTGGAGTAATCTGCAATGTAATATAGGTATGTGCTCTCAATTCTAGAATGGGTCCCGACTGCCAGTATTTAAAATATTATATAGATAAGTGCAATCGGGTACAACGACTTTCTTGTTTTAGGGCTTTTTCATGAATGCTCAGAAAAGCAGTCGGGTATTTTAGTTTTTTAAATTACCGTTTTTTTTTAAAACTCGAATTAATTTAAGCATGTTTGCAGCTAACGTTTACTTAAAGAAATTAATTTCGTAAATGCGTAAGTATATTAATTCGGGTTTTAGAAAAAAAGTACTTAATTTTTTAATTTATCTTTACAAATTGATAGTGTTTCATGTACCTACCGGATCGACCCTCCACGGGATTAAAACGATCAAAATTTAACGGTGTATAGGGTGTATAGCTTCATCCCCATTTCGCGCTTGCTTTGACACGTCATGGTAAGGACCCTGGGCTGGTTGGTGGACATAACATGCCTTTAATTTTTTTAGTTTAAGAATAGTCTCTTCGTATACTATGATAATGTGCCTGGCTGCGGTCGAATGCACGACTACGAAAAGCGAGTTTCTCACACATCACTATGTCGAGGAGAGTCGTGGTGCATCGATCAAACGAACCTGTTTGGGATTACGTTTTAACACGAGTTTTGTAGTCGATACGCACCAGAAGCACGAGTTTGTAGTCGATACGCACGCTACAACACGACACAACACGGTAATCTGTGTTGTGGAGTTTAGCTTGTAATATTAGGTATAACAGCTGACACTCCGATTTTGCTTCTTGCCCGTCTAGGTTAGTTTTAACGTATTACGCAGATGCTAGGCACTGTGTAAAAACTTAAGCACTAAATTTTAAGCTTAGGTCGAATCAATTTGATTTATGTATCAAATATTGGTCTTGCCTCCTTGCGCTAAGTTTAGATCTAAGTTTTTGTCGGTTTAGACCGCTGTTTTTTGTGACTGGCTTGCATCATCGGTACCTACTTAGGTACAATATTGTTAGGTGAGCTTAAGTTAAGTATTGTTCGCGGCAAATAAGTTGAACTAAAATGGCGATCGTTGAAATGGTTAGGCGCAGAACTTACGAGGCCCTGACTTACGAGTTGTAAGTCGCGGGTTCAAACCCAGCCAGGCGCGTTACTTTGTGTAATTTGTTTCATCACCACTGCTCTCAAAACGGTGAAGGAAAACATCGTGAGGAAACCGTTATGTCCTAGAATAGAATAGAATAGAATATATTTTTATTGTAAAACATGAGTATACATCATAACATGTGCAAGGTCTTAAATTAACAGGTAGATCTGCATGTTTTGCCATTTATGGCGTACAAACCATGCCATTTATGGCCTAGAACCAAAAATTCGAAGACATTGCCATTCACCAACCCGCACTGGGCCCGCGTGGTGGATTACGGCCCATCCCCTCTCCTAGAGAGGAGGCCTGAGTCCCAACAGTGGGAACATTAAAAAAAAGGCTGATGATGATGATGATGACTTTGCTCACGTAAAAGTAGAAAATACCTATCATACCTATCTTTCATACTGACAAAATAGCTTTCTACTGATGAAAGAATTTTTTAATCGGTTCAGTAGTTTTTGATTTTATTCAATACAAACAAAAATGAAAAAAAATAAACAAAAATAATACCTCTTTTTAATATTAATAATGATTAATTGAAGTTATAAAAGCGTAGATATCTAATTATAAACCAGTTGATTGCCGATTCATTTAATATTCATAGAAGATTTAATAAAGATGACAAATAGCTATAATCTATCTTGAAATATTCCTAGTACCAAAATAATCTAGAGATAACATGTTTATAGCCACAGGAAGTTTTGAATCGGGTACAAAAAGAGTTTTCACAAGACTTGTGATTAATTTGTTATGCGTGGGATCAGCCTCGGCCAATCGTCATTGTGTAAGCGGGGTTTCCCCGTTAACACAAACGCTACAATGGCGATTTACCAAGGCTGGGCCCCCATATAAACTAGGCATTATAAACCAGACACCTAAATCAAAAAGAAACCTTCAGAGTCATCAAATCAGGTAAATATACTTTTAGATATACTAAATTATGTTAGAATTAAGAATATTAATTGCTCACAAAAAAATTGTGAATAACATGTTGTTTACCACAAGTTTATTTAATTACGTTTATATAGCCAGTATTTTAACTCTTTTGGGTTACCAAGTGTGCATAAAATCACAATATTATGCAGATTTCAGCTCAATAACTTTTAATATTAAATTTAATTTTGAATAACAAAAGAAAAAAAAAACAATGATAGTTGTTTTTACCCGACTGCGCCAGAAGGAGGGTTATGTTTTTCGAGAGTATGTATGTATGTATTTATGTATGTATGTATAATTGTTTGGCACGCTCTGCAGCCTGAACGGCTCGACGGATTTTAGCTTGAGAGGTGTCGTTAGATTCGTATTTACTGTGAGAGTGACACTGGGTATATCAAAATAAAAAAAAAACAAAATGACGGATTTTTAGCGCCAAATTCAAATGTTTGGCACGCTCTGCGACCTGAACGGCTCGATGGATATTAGTTTGAGAGGTGTCTTTAGATTCGTAATTACTTTGAAAGTGATATCGTAATAAAATAAAACTAAAAAAATAAAAAATAAAAAACGGTAATTTAAAAAACTAAAAAACCCGACTGCTTTTCTGAGCATTCGTGAAAAAGCCATAAAACAAAAAAGTCGTTGTACCCGATTGCACTTATCTATATAATATTTTAAATACTGGCAGTCGGGACCCATTCTAGAAAGTCAGCCGTCTAGTCAATAGATTGGAGTAATATGCAATGTAATATAGGTATGTGCTCTCAAGGGTCCCGACTGCCAGTATTTAAAATATTATATAGATAAGTGCAATCGGGTACAACGACTTTTTTGTTTTATGGCTTTTTCACGAATGCTCAGAAAAGCAGTCGGGTTTTTTAGTTTTTTAAATTACCGTTTTTTTTTGTTGCTGTTTTCAGAAATTCAATTGCTAAATGTGTCTGACTTAATTTTTATTTAGCAACCTTTATAAAAGCCATGTTTCACACAGGAGCATAGGACCCCAAACTTTTGTCTTAAATCACTTACCATGTTTTCTAGTTGGGTAGACTCCTTCTTTTGTTTTTTTTTTTATGGTGGGCAAAATCATCCAATGACAAATCCCACCTTTGGGCGGAGCGGGAAGTAGTGTCAGACTCTTACTGACTAAAAATCTACCCTGTTCCTTTATTGCCTTTATTTCAGGGCCCCGGGGTTAACTTTCGTCTAACCCTAGGCCCCAGTAGGCTTCGGCCCGTCTGGGTTCCTGCAGTTTCCTGACAACTCCTTGAGGCGCGCGGGAACAGTGCGCGCCCTAAACGACTTGGGCTCGGATCGGTCTTTTGCCTAACGGACGGACAACCGATCGCCGCCGCCGATCGCCCCCACAAGGACACGGCGATGCTCTTTCCAAGCGGGGCACACCTCCAACTTGTGCTCCACCGTGTCCTCCGGGCGGTCCGCACAGTGGTGACACCCGGGCGTCACCTCCGAACGAATCTTGTACAGGTACGTCCCGAACTTGCCATGTTCGGTTAGTACCTGCGCCATACGGAAGGTGATGACGCCGTGAGGTCTTTCCAGCCACGACTCAAAGAGGGGCCTTACCGCTATAATCGTGGCGTGCCCAGCACTGGGTTGTGACATTCGCTCTCGCTATTTCACCATAAAATCCCGCCGGAACTCTGTCCGCCATGCCGCGACTTGTCGCGGCATTGGAGTTTCGCCCCGGTGTTGCATCTCCACGCGTAGATGGTGCATGTGTGCAAGGACTACCCTTTCTTTTGGTGGGATTTCATCAAATAACAATTCCTTATTTATTTTTTTACAATACGACCTAAATGTGTACAATACACGGCATACAAGTTGAACCATGATGGTGATCGACTTTGAATGCGTAGTAAAAGATTTTCAGGTCTTAATCGAAATGAGAGGCTGCGCGTAACCATAGCAACGGGTTCAAGTTATTTGCCGCGACTAAGGTCCCTATAACAGTTCAGTTTAGGTGGTCAAATGGATCGTGAAAAGAGCTCGTGTTCAATAATTGAAATCACTGTAAATATGACAACAGTTTTACGACAATTTTAAGTTTGCATAACTTCAAAGTTTCTCGTGATGAGTAAATCTACAAGTTATGTGACGATAGCTCCCATGCGGGTACGCAGCTTGCCGAAACTACTCATACGCTGCAAACTTACCTTGTTCTCTTTACTTCATAGTTCTAATAAAGTATGAAGACAATTTCTAAGACAACTAATTAGACAAACGTAGCATAGCATCAGCCTTATAATGTTCCCACAACTGGGACTCAGGCCTCCTCTCTAGGAGAAAAAATAATCCGTAATCCACCATGCGCGCCCAGTGCGCGTTGGTGGATATCACATGTCTTCGAATTTTTGTTTCTGTAGATGTATCTACTCTTGATACATGTATACAAATTTATATTGTATTAATCAAGAGTGATAGGCACAAGTGTAACGGTACAGTTGGCGCAGTAGTTGCGCGTTGCAGGTTCGTTTCCCTCACGGAACAAACATTTGTAAGAACTACAAATAGTTGTTTCGGGTTTAGAGAAAAGAGAATCATCTGCTTGTAATATACCCGCAGCTGAGACTCAGGCCTTCTATCTTCAAGAGGGACTGGGTTGTGATGCACCATGAAGGCAAATGGAAGTTAGTTGATAATAGAATCCAGCAGATTGGTTGAGCTAGATTTTAAAGTTGCATTATGTATAATCAAAGTCAGATTCATTGTTTATAGTGGACGTGGTCTATTATCATCATCAGATCCGTTGGTTTGCTGAAAATAAAACGTGTCGATATTCGGACCCAATGTCCGACTGCAACTCAAACTGTCAAATCTAACTTTTTCAGTATTTTCATTGAAAAAAAACATGACTAAACTGCAGCTAGAGAGAAATCTTTTTACAAACCGCTAGTTTTTAAACAATTCTCGTTCAAAATCCTCGGTAAAAGGATAAAACTGTTAGTTTAAAACTGGCGATATAATAACATATTCGTGCCGTTGTCTGCACGTCGTCGTCTCGTTGCCCGCGCGTCACGTGCGTCATACAAATCTCCACATTACTTTGTTCTGCTGTGCAAGTGAATTTATCAATGTGGATACACGCTGTATATGCTAGAGCTCTTTATATCGTGGTGCTCGTCATAATAATTCATTAATCAATTGCATGAATAAGACGCATCTTCGAGATGACACTAAGTTGTTAATTGCAAACGGGTTCTAGACTGAATGAATCCTAACAAGAATAACACCTGTCAATGAATCTAGATTTTTTTTCCTACTTTCTATTTGTATATACCATTTTTTTTGGGTCATCATCCAATGACATCTCCCATCGTTGGGCAGAGCGAGATATAGTGTCAGGCTTCTACTGACTAAAACCCCCTGTTCCTTCGTTGCCTTTCATACCAGGACCGATTTGTATTTTCAGAAGCAGACTCTTGGCCCCAGTAGGCTTCGACCCTGCAGGGCTCGAAAGTTTTGCTGACATCTCTTGGAAGCGCGCGTGGAAAAATACGTTCAATTACCCCACGTGTTCACAAAAATAGTGAGAACCAACTACAAAACATCATAAATGGACATTCAAAACTAATTTGACAGCCTCAATGGTTTTCAAATACACATTCAATAATACCCCATTTGATAAAGTTCATCTATTTTATTATTTTTATTATGTGCCATCTAGTGATCGATATATACATATATATCATTTTGAATACAGTCAAGTCTTTAGATTGTTGACGTAAAAACGATCAAATCGTTTGGTCTTTAGAGCGTAACAAGGGAACACCTTATTTTCGTTATCATTATTACAATGTAACTTTCTCTCTGGGGCCTAAGTACAGGTAGAATGTAAATTGTAAGTTATAGCACAACACACAGAAAAAAAACTTAATTTTAGAATCATAGACAAATTACTTGCTAAACGAAGCTAGCTGCCGAGAAAACATTTATTCAACAACTAGCTGACCAACAATTCAACAATTTCGTACCGCCTAATAGTCAATAAATACTTTTTTTTCCCTCACCTTTTAAACCTTCCCTGGACTATTACGAATATTTCAAGACCAAAATGAACCAAATCGGTCCACCCGTTCTCGAGTTTTAGCGATACTAACGAACAGCTATTCATTTTTATATATAAGAAGATATGTAACTTATCAAAGGTTTCAAATGAGAGCGATTCTAAATGTCTCAAACCGACGACACGACTCTGTTTCCTGTAACCGCGTCCGTCCACCCACGGATTGATCTTCGGCAAACTAGAGCGAAATTAGTTTACCAAGTGCCATTGTTTGATAAAGGCTCAACTTTGATGGTTACAGATTACAGGTGTCTTCACGAAGCCCTCGGAACGAAACTTCGATAACTGGGTTATTTTAAACAGGTGGAGTAGATGGATAAAGTTAAGAAGTAATCAAAATATGGCTGACTGTAGCAAACAAAGTTCGATGACTGATAGATGTTGGGATAGGACGCGCCATTCTATTCCCAGCAATGATCATTAAGAATTGTGACATCACGAACTGACTGCGATCATCAATACGTTATGTTACCTTTGAGATGTTACACAGATTGTCATCTATGTGTCAGAATTAGCACTAAAAGACGAAACTAAAAAGTATAAACTGGTTCCTATTTACAATTTCTCTAACTTCATATCTTTAATAGGAAATGTGTAAGTGGCTCCTTTCCTTGTCCTACCAGGAGATAGAGTTTTTTAAGTTCTACGATGTAGTAACATGCCATCATCACCTTATGTATTATCGAAGACTCTTCCGCCTGACCACCGCTAAGTTAATTTTTGCTTGCGTCGAAACGAAATCCTCAAAGGGTTTCACGCCGCAGAATTCAAGCAAATTTTTTTAAGTGATCAGGCAGAAATGACCGCAATGGTACATTAGTATAAAATAAAAACACGCCAACACTGTCAAAACATTTTACTTAAATTCTAGCTTTATTCATATAATATAGCTAACATTTTGTAATTATATTATTGTGTTTTAAACTATTAATAAGCCCGTCCGGAATATAGGACTTTAGAAAAAATATATGTATGTTAAAGATCACGGGTTACTTTGTAACCTGGCTATGGCTGCGGTTGTGAAACGTACTGTGTCAAAACGCGGTCGTAAGTATGTATTTTTTTTTGTAATCTGATTATCTACTGGTTGTCATTGTGATAAGTCTTATTATATTTATATAATAGTACAAAGGTCACTCCAAAAATTCTGCGTGAACAATTCAAATACGTACCTACTTGTACAAGGTCTGATAAATTATTAGATTAGCGAAAACGGAAATGTAAAATGTTGGGTTTCATAGACAAAACTATGACTGCCTACACAGTAGCTACAAACTAACCTGATTCTAACAGCCCACATTTTTTTACAAACAACAAAATTACTGACGAGGAGTAAATAAAACATTCATAATGAACTTGAGTGTTTGTGTAACAAATAATGTGTTGAAATTAGCCAGCATGACTTTCAAGGACCACCATTGTTAGCTAATTATAAGTTGAATCTCAGTTGTTAGGTTCCGAGATCGCAAAACAGCCCTGTTTAGTTAAGTACAGGTTGCCATTGACAAACATCCAAGAATAACCTGCATTTAAAACATAAACATAGTTCGTATAGTATTGCGGAAATAAGCAGTTTCTTTCCATAGGTAAACTGCTTTTAAAACCAGTTTAACCTTTCCGGTTTAATTTTTCCTCTTAACCTTAGACTTTGATCTCAGAGTGTTTCGCGTTAATATCGAAAATATATTAATCAAACATTTTTTGCCAAGGATTGTGGTGATGAGACTAATATTTATATGAGGTTTTAAAATACGTAAATACGCCTAATTTGCATATACGTTTTACCATTGATCTTTTTTTTTGCAAATAAGTTAGTTAAGTCATTTTACCTGATGTTGTATGGTTACTGCCGTATATCGATATCAGGTAATAATCAGACGCACCTCGAGTAGCTTCAGTAACAAAAATACCTGTGAATATCGACAGGGGTCAAAAGTGCAGTTGCACTCTTTTCATCATTATCATCACTATTTCAGTCGAAAGACATGCACACGACTGGTTCTGTGCATCTTGCAACCATCGGATTTCCATCACTTTCACAAGGTCATAGATCCCTCTTGTGGGAGCTACCAACGCTGTGTTTTCCAGTACGCGATCGCAAGAAGAACCTTTTGGCCCCTTCGACCATCTGATTTACGAGTAATGTGCAACTGGCACTGTCACAAATAGTTTCTGCAATACTTTAGATTCTGCAGTACAAATCAGTCTGTTCAAGACTGATTTGTACATTGACTCTCTTCTACAAAGACATTTTAGAGACTAGCATTGGTAAGAGTGCAACAGCACTCTGACTGTTCATACTCGTTCAGGCACTACCAGAATACCCTGCGTTACTTTACTTTTTGTTTAAATATCATAGCATATGCTGAGATATGAGTCTTCTTAGCGCTCACACAGGTCTTTTTTATATTTTTTTCGATTGAATGTTCTTTTTTCGTTTTAAGTTATTTATAGTTTAATAAACTTTTTTTTACTGTTTTTATCCTGTGCGATTCACAAATAAATGTTTTTCTTTCTTACTTTCGTGCTAGTTTTTTTATTGGCAGAAATCAACACAGTGTATAGGTATACTACTCTATACGAGCTTTGCGTACAATTTCAAGTTTTGTCTCAGTCAGATAAAAGGTTACGTCTCTGATTTTACTGCGTGCAAGCTGATCACAGCTGTACTAACAAATAAACGCGCCTTTTCAATTCAAGTACATAGTAAACCTTTCCGACTAGGAAATTGAGTACCCTGGTATAATAGTATCGTAGTGTCCCGAAGTACCCAACACCCTAAAATGTTACAATCCGCATGCAATCACAGAAAACTGTTATTTCTTTCGCGGTTAGTACTTCCTATATTTGAGAGACCGATAAATATATCTACAATACCTGTTTGGTTCTTTTGTCTTTATATTCTAGAAGACCTTTTTGTCAAAACAAAAAATACTTAATTATATGCACAAAAATTTGCACGCTTATAATGTTAAGCAAAAATAGGCATGCTCTGTATTTAATCTTGGTGCCATCTTTTATATCAGGTTTTTATGCAAATAAATGTTACCTATGTATTCTATTCTATTATATACTTGTACATAAAAATAATTAAAAACAACAAAATAAGAAGATAGAAATGCACAATAGTGCTGTAAGTACTTATTTCGAAAGGCCGTTTTTTTGACTGGTTGTAATTCTGTTCCCAACAATTTTATTTTGTTAAATCTATACCTAGAGATAAAAAGAGAAACTGACTGATTGACATGTTAACTCACAGACGAAACGTCTGGGCCTAGGAATGTGTTTTGCGCATAGTATTCTTTTATGACGTAGGCGGGAACTAAGGAGTTTTTGAAGATTCTACTTTTAAAGGAGGGAGGGGCAAGGGAAATTCGATTGTATGCAAAATTTTATACTGCGGGCTAATATGCTTTAAACTTAGAACAAATAGTAGCCTAAGAAAAAAAAAAAAAATTGTTTTAATTATTTTTTATTCAAGACTAACCCCTATAACTATTTAAGGAGTGTTAAACGTTGTATGCAGAATCTTATTTATAATTATTAATTCACGGGCTGACTAAGTTGAAGACGGTTCAATTAAAAACTGAAAAGAGTGATTACCATATTTGGCTTATTTAAAAATCTGCTCCCAACAAGGCAAAGACGTTATATGTTGATTGCCTGCGGTTTTTATAATCGTCGTATCTTATGTAGAAGAAAGAACGAAATAACGCATATGAAATCTCGGGAAAAATGCTATAAAGTTAAAAAACTAAACTGAGGATCCAGAAGAGCTGTATTTAGGAGTGATAGGGATTGAAATGACATAACCTTTATTAACTTATAACATTTAATTCCTTCCCAAAAATACATCTATTTACTGACTTGAATTATAAGTACAAAAATATTATATCCTATTATATCTATTTCACAATGTCACCCGGTACTTCAAAGGATGATGCCCGATTCTATGAAGTCTGGGCCCACCTTCCAATAGCTATATCAGTTATATCGTTGGATAGGTATTTTTAAGCTAAATAAATGTTTCTATAGTACCAAGTTCCAAATCTTAATTCGTTCAAAGTTATTCTCAGCTTAACATGTTAGTTTTGCCATAAACCAAGTATGAATAATACGCGGCAAATACGTTGAGCTAAAATGGCGATCGAGCTTCAATGCGCAGTAGCAGATTTTCAAGTTTCAATCGAGGTGGGGGGCTGCGTGTAACCATATCAATGACAGCCATTTTGGTTCAACGTATTTACCGCGTTGTATTCAAACTTGGTTATTGGCAAAATTAACATGTTAAACCAAGAATAACTCTGAATGCACTAAGATTTGGAACTTGGTGCCATATTAACTTATATTCATCTTGAACATACCTAACCAACGATATACCTTACATAGCTATTGAAAGGTGGGCCCAAAAATAGCATCCTCCTTTACTTCATCAATCATTGTCATATTATTTCCTAGGTAAAAACTTTACATGAACTCCGTTCTTGGATCTCAAAACAAGGTCTGCGCTTAGTTCAGGTTCTTCAGCTGATGGCAGTATAAAGAAGTTCTTGACGATCTCCGAGATAGTGATTTTGAGCTCCATCATCGCAAACTTTTGACCTGAGAAAAGGTAGAAACAAAACTGTTAGTAAAATAAAAAGAATCGGGCACTTGACCAGAGCCCTGTTTAATAAAGCTGACAATCCAACGAGTCCGATTTATGTTAAAACTGTGACAATCTGACAATTTTTCTGTTTAATAAAACTTACAGGTGACATAATTGTCAAGGTGGAAAATTCACAAATATGTCAAATTGTCGAGACAATTGCGTGCACAAGCTATAGGAGGCAGCACAAGAACCACAAGTTTGTCAAAAGAATACACTTTTCAGACTTGTCATAATAATAATAATGTAAACATTTTATATTTTAATTGTATTAGAAACTATTTAAATACAATGTAAATATTAAAGGCATCACTAATATTTACATTGTATTTAAATAGTTTCTAATGCGATTAAAAATATAAAATGTTTACATTATTATCATTTTTGCGACCAGGTGGCACCTTTGTCGTGCACGTTCCCTGTACGTTTTGTTTTTTCATTTGGAAGGCCTGAATTGAATGGAACACCATTACCAAAGAGTGATGCATATACGAGCTATAACGGTGCATGCTTTAATAGATCACTATTGTTGTATTGTATGTACTCCAAGCTATTGTCGAAACCAAATGTGACTAAAAGTGAGTGACCGAGGAGTCCCAATTGCAGATATCAGAACACAACCGCTTTCAATAAACGGTTTATAATAAACATCATGTTGTTAATGTTATTGGCTGGCAAATAAACTGATGGCCCACCTAGTGTTGTGGCTAGAAGTCTGCACTTTATGGGCATCAACCTTAACAGGTCCATAGGAAATTTGATGCCGATACACACACAAAATTGGAATCTCTCATGTTATTTTCATTATACTTCCTTCTGTACATTATTTTCCTACCTTCTTTTTTTTTCTCTAGCAATTACTGTCCCACTGCTAGGCAAAGATTTCCCCCAAGTCTTTCCAGATGTATTTTTCCCACGCAGTCTTGAACCAGTTCTAGATAGATCAACTCGCTACCACTTTCTGGACCAGCCTCAACGGCGCTTTTCCTTTTTTTATGTTAGCAATATTTTATATTCATCACTAAAAGCTGAGATGTTGACGACACTTACCAATGCAGTTCCTGGGTCCAGCACTGAATGCCAGCCAACTGAAGGGATTTTTCAGCGGTGTCTCGAACCGTTCTGGACGGAACTCCAAGGGGTCATCATATAGATCTGGTTGGCGTTGGATCTGGTAGATGTTCATTACGACCGATGTGCCTTTTAATAGTGTTAGTCCTCCCACCTCTGGAATGAAGAAAACCAATTTTATTAATCCGTAAAAGCACACTTTTGATTTTAGGTTAGGTATGAATAATAATGAAATCGTAATAAGTAACTACATAGTTCGGCCAATAAGAAATATGTAAAGGTGGAAGTAAAATTAAAGGCTTTTTTTTAGAGGTGGGTAAAATTATCACATGACATCTGCCGCCCTTGGGTGGAGCGGGAGATAGTGTCAGACTCTTACTGTCTGAAAACTACCCCGTTCCTTCGTTGCCTTTCATACCAGGGCCGAGCCTTCCTTTCAGAAGCAGACTGCTTCATCCGAATAAGAGTCACCCAGGTTCAGGTTAAAATTTAAGAATTTCAAACATACTGAATTTGGTACAATGGTTATGCTGATAAAAATTAACTGGAACAAAATTGTATAATATTTACAAAAAATAGAACCTCGGAAGAATCGAATTTCTCTCCTCGAATAGAATTTCGGAAGCCAGTATTTCTTGTTTTTTTTTAAATAACCACAAATCAATTCTAACATAGATGGTAAGGCTAATGCTCCTAATACATAAGTAATAAAAGTCAGGTAAGTATGATACATATTCTCGAATAGCGGTCCCTAATTTAGGTACTGTATTGTTTTAATAACTCACTAAAAACATTGTCCATTCAATGGTAGAAATTGCCCTGTGCAATAAGACCGCCTATTGTACACTTATTTTCTTTTTAATTGTATGTCCTAATAATAAGTTAAGGTGTGCAATAAAGAAATAAATAAATAAAAAACTAAATTGCTTGTAAGTTGGTTGGAGTTGTTCTAATTTGTTAAAACTTATCAAATGATACAAATTACCATCAACGCACATTTTTTGTGGTCGAGAAAACATAATTATTGTCTTCTTCCATTCTCGGTATTTTACTCGTTGGTCTCTTGGTAGCAAGCGCGACCGTTCATCGTGGTGTCCTATGTTCGATATTCGGGTCGGGCAATACATGCTATTGGGTTTTTCGATTATTATGAATCACTTTGTAGTAGTCCGGAGTATGAAAGTTCACACCCTCGTGCTTTGGAAAACACGTAAAGCCGTTGAACCTGCGCCCAATATTTTTCCATTTGTATCGAATGGCCGTCCTATCGGACTATGAGAGTTAAGGAACAGAAAGTGCACCTGTGTGTGCGCACACACTAGTACACTATCTCCTCGCCCGATCTTTTTCCATTTGTATCGAATGGCCGCCCTATCGGACTTTGAGAGTAAAGGAACAGAAAGTGCACCTGTATGTGCACACACTAGTACACTATCTCCTTCGTATTTGGCTAATCTCAGAAAAAACAAATATATGAAGGAACTAATTCAGTACAAACTTTTCTTATGTTTCCTGCAACATTGTTACATTCAACATCAAAACATAATTAATACTAATGACGGCGTTCGGATCCGGTATCATTAGCGTTTGATACACCGTAATGATATAAGTGGTTGCTATTGTGTTACATAATATAACCTCTAACTCGCTTACAATTGCATTAGCTACAATGTAGTCTTGAGTGATATCGACTCGTATTATGTTAATGTATTTACAATAGATATGTACTTACTGAAATATGTCATGTTTTCATCGTTAGGGGAATAATTAAAGAAATGAGGTGGGTAACGCATCATTCTTATGTTCCTTTTACTCATCTTAAATACATAAATATATAACAATATGTACCTGCATATCCTGAAAATAAGTAGAACATATCTTCAGAATCAGTAACTAAATCATTTTCAGCTATTTTTAACCGACTTCGAAAAGGAGGAGGTTCTAAGTTCGGCTGTATGTATTTATTTTTTTAAACAGGCTAATAAAAAACCTATATTGGCTATTCGACACGACCGGAGAGAGATATGGCGCAGTAGTTTTCTAAGGCACGGGAAGGCCATACCACCAACTTCCGAACTCAGAGCTACTACAGAGTAATTCTTATTAGGAAAACGTAATTAATGACTACGAGACTAATGAGCTAGTTAACTCAATCAGGCGACAAGCCAGTTGCTTACCCGCCGCAAAATAAAAGCTGACCTAAAGTTGTCAAAAAATAAAAGGTCTGTTTTGACATTTGTATTTTGATTACGGCTTGTCCGGTGTAGTGTAGCTACTACTAAAATAGCTACTGCTACACCGGACCCATAATTATTATTTTTATAAATATCAAAACGGCCCTATTATTTTTTGACAACTTTAGGGGAACATCTACATACATACATACATCTACAGGGGAACACTATCGTGATAAAAACCGAACCCGTTAGTCGCGATTCGGGCCTTTATCTGCCTGAGTCTAAAATTCTAAGCCTTTAGTGATTAAAAAACTCTTTAACCATTAGTGGACTGTAACACGATGATGATAAGTAAAGAAATCAGTTTTCTTCGTCACTGTATATTTGTATTACCATAGTATATTTGGCTCGCCTACGCGTCATCATTCGTAAACTCGGCTGATGTTCTCTGACGTTCGACCACACTACCACAAACTATATCATAATGTCATCTATGGGTCACATGCTGCCCAAACTTCGTCGGCACAGTGACGTATGCGCTCGAGATAAATATAGTATACCTACATACACTACAGTAACATTCACCATCATCATTCTAGCCCAAAGACGTCTACTGGGCGGGTATCTGGCGAGGGGTTACCACCATACTGTCCAGTAATGGATGGTCATGATTTTCAACTAATACTATCCAGAAGAACATATAAAAAAAAACTGCTTTATAATTAAACGAATTTATATTACATACCTTTGTTACCTGTTTCACTATGAAGCACTATAACTGAAACTTCATAGTAGGGTATCTTCACTATTCGTGTTGGGGAAATGCACTGACAAACTATCAGCTTTTATAAAATGACGAAAGTCTGGGAGCCAAGAGCATTCACTCTACAGTATCAACTTACCACAGTCCTTCATGATCCTTCTTTCGATGAGTGGTACTGGTGGGAACAGCCTCATAGACTCCTTGATGACCAGTTCCAAGTATTTCATTTGCTGAAGTTCACTAAACAACAAAACTAAGTTTTAATATATAGAGTTATTATTGTTATTTTTTTATGGTATGCGCCTTGTTTCACGCAAATAAATTCGGTCTGTCTTTAACACAAAGAACACCCGATTATTTCTGAGGCATGATCTGCTCTAGTATTTTCCCTGTTATGTTGAGGACATCTTCCAGTTTAACCAGATGCAGCTTAGTATCAAATAAAATGAGAGAGAGATTAAGAGGTCATGAGATGTCATATGAAGAAGCAGGTTTGCAGCCGGAACAACTGTTTGTAGGCCATACAAAGATTTATTCCGTGCGGACACCTAGCGCAGCGGCTAATCACTCAATAACTACGACGACCTACAATAAAGGTAGTCGCTTCGTGTGCCAATAATGGTCATCATCAACATTTCAACCAAAAAACTCTTAGACTCGTCTTGACTCGAAGGTTGAGATATTTCTCATAATCTCAACCTTCGAGCTTCCAAAAACCTGCGTATGTATACGTGTTTGGGAACGCACCCATGATACAGGAGTAATTTCTAATGTCCGTCAACGTTTAAAAAACTTATCAGAGACTTACACAGCTGGGTAACATGACACAAAAGATTGGATGACAGACTTTCGACGTAACGATTTTGAGAGATCTACAAATAACACTAGGGGATTAACGACGTTCTTCCAGAAGCTCTGAAGAACTAGGTAAGATGGACACCCATCCTAGGACCGAATCCGATTATCTTTGCTTAACCTTGGAGATAGGCGCCTTTTTTAGTGGGAAATCCTCAAATATTCCCTCCCGTTTTCAAGAGAGTAGAGGGAGGGTAAGACTTTTACCTTTAGTTGACCTTTATGTTCTAGGGACACGGTAGCCCTTTTGTACAATCCCACAGCCTAGCAGGTATTGGACTTAGCAGGCATCGGCCTTAATGGTTTTCGTCGTTTGTTGACATCTGTTTGATGCACGTGTGGAACACGACGTTTCGACTGGGCCTGGTCATAATCGGACGGCGAGCTACCCGTTCCTCGCCATCCGCAGGTCTGTGCTTAGAGGGATCGGGTCGTGAAGATTGTCTTCTCCTCACGCTTTCCACCACCTCTTTCGCTTACATTACTTAGCATTTATAAATGGTTACGAGCACTAAGCTTGCGTCTTGAATAAACTTGTTAACCTTAATTCAAATTCAAATCGTCACTAATTAAAATTATCATTAAAAATGTACGAAGTAATAAAATGGTTGTAAATTCAGAGTCTGTAAGGCTCGAGGCAATTCAAGTTTTCAACTTCACTCCAATTCAGTAGCGGTTTTGTAAAAAATATCACGCTGTGAGTGAAATTAATATTTTTTCATGGTTTTATTTTTTCGTCCGCTTTCGGGTTTAAATTTTTTTTGGATACCTATATTACTAAACTGGCTTACAAGAAATGTAACTCATTAAATTCATTTCAATAGATCTTTTCATAATACTTTTTAAATTAGACACACTTAGTAATGATAATACGATACAGTTTTTTTTTCGACGACCATTTTTCATACAAGTTCTTCTATATCCGATATTATATTTATTGACTCCGCGGATTCACCTGCATCTCTAGTTACTGCTTTGCTTATGTACCTCTAATTTATATTTGTTATGAGTCTGGTTAGCCAAAAAAGAAAAATATTTTTGAATCAGAGCGGTAGTTCTAAACATCAGCACGTCCAATTGAATAAAAAAAATCTTTTTCGCACTATATTTCTTATAAAAGTAGTATTTTTAGGGTTCCGTACCTCAAAAGGAAAAAACGGAACCCTTATAGGATCACTTTGTTGTCCGTCTGTCTGTCTGTCAAGACCCTTTATCTCAGGAACGCGTGGAGGTATCGAGTTGAAATTAAAACCATATACTTAAGTCTACTGTCCCTTGGAGCTGTGAAAAAATCAAACTTCTAAGTTAAAGTAAAAAAAAACAGCCGTTTATATGGCAAACTATATATTTTAACACACTCAAGGGAATCAAAATTCATAGGGTACTTCCCATTGACTTAGAATCCTGAAATTTGAGTTGAAGCAAGGTCTCATAGAAAAAGCATAACAAAATATCTGAAAACTGTACATTTGTAATTACGTCACAAAAAAAAATCAACTCGTAATTCGGAAATTGAAATGTTTTCATAGGTAAGTGTGTACGGAACTAACAGAACCCGTAGTGCGCGAGCCCGACTTGCACTTGCTCAGTTTTTTATAATATTATTCGATACTGACTGCAGTGCTACCAGCGCTTCGCCCGTGTGATAACAGAAGATTACCCTATATGAACACACTCCCAGGATAAAAAGTATATAAGGTAAGTGTGATGTCGCGATGCTTTAGCGCGTTGGCATCTTTTCTATAGCGCTTGCAAATGCGACTAACGCGCGTTAGTATGCGATGTTGTCGCGCGACAGCTTAACTATAAAAAATCGCCTTGGGAGAGGGGCCGTATAGTTTACATCGTACTCATACTTTTATACTAACCAAAGCGTCTCAAATAAGCACCAAATATTAAATGCGTGTCTTAATTCTGCAAATGGGGCAGTCGGTAGACTGCGGCTTGTATGTCTGGTTTATCATAGTACGTATAAATATCGCAGTTCGCGCCTGTTTGTGGGGAATCCTTTACAAGTCAAAGTATTTTTTTATTTGTTATAAACTAGTGCTTGAGTGCAATCCCACCTGATGGTAAGCAGTGATGCAATTGTTGATGGTGAGTCGCACTAGTTTAGCCTATTTGCCTTGAAGACATCTAAATTATAATCGGATCGGAAGACCGCAGCAGGCAAATTGTTCCAGTTGTCAGTAACTACCTTTTGGCAAAGAAGTTAGTTACTGTGGCTTGGTAAAAAAGAAAAATAAATTAGACCAACCAAGAAACGTCATACCCTTCTACCGGTTACTAATATATTTACCTAACAGAGTACACTTTAATTGCTTTAATTGTATCTTGAAATAGTACCGTTTCTGTAACAGATTGTTAGTTTAACCGAGTTTAACCGACTTAAACCACAAGTGCAGGAATGAAGAGTAAGTTCAGAGTTTATAGGTGTTCGGTGCGCTTAGTTTAGTCGCCTGCAACTTTACCGACCAACTTGAAAGTGTAACAGAGCTTTGCTACCATAATGATAATTGTTTGATGCGAAACCTCAAGTTGGCTATTATCAATGAGAACTTTATGTGGTACTTATATGTTAGTTTCCGTAAATCTGCTATAGTTTCGAAGTACTTATGAACAGATGCACAGGGTCAGATGTTGTCACATCTAGGTAGTTACATGGTATTAAAATTCAAGGTACCAGAGTTCCTTGCGCGATAAGAACATATACAATTTAACAGTCTGACGCCCCCAATTCCTTTGCTATGACCACGTGACTGAGTGTTAAGATAACGTCAGAACAAAGTTGGAGGCGTGGCCAACTCGAGGTGTTCGACGCAAGAGAATCGAAACGAAACGGTCGTAACTTAGCGTGGGGGGCAGGCGTGTTACACGTGTGCGTCAGTCTAATGTTTTTGTTTAAGTTTTATTTGTTTATTTTTAATTCTCATGTGGTGTAATAGCTGTCTTACATCTGACTATGTGCACCTGAATAGCATTAATATCTTGCTGTACAATAAAGTATATATAGGGTGACTGGTAATTAGTGAACGATACAAAACAAACAATTTCTACTATGGGACCAAACCTGAAATTGCGAAAAAAATCTGCCAAGTTCAGTACATTTATGTTCGCCTAACTGGTCAAAATGTACTGAGCTTGCCAGATTTTTTTCGCAATTTCAGGTTTGGTCCCATAGTAGAAATTGTTTGTTGTCATAACTACAATCACGTGTTTAAGTATCGTTCACTAATTACCAATCACCCTATATAAAGCGAGAAATGAGTATAATAGGGGAAGTTTGCAAGTGGCTCCAGTGACTGAAAACTTGGAAGGGAATCGTTTGTCTTGGTATAGTCATGTGAAGAGCAGGGATGAAAGCATGTAACAAAAAGATTTATGAGTTTACATGAGCGTGGGTGGAGAGGGAGAGGGAAGCTAAGGAAAGGATGGATGGATTGTGTGAGAAAAAAGTAGTGATAGCGTGACGAGTGACAGGACATAATGAAAGAAAAAAACGTGTTGCGCCGACCCCAAAAACAAACGGGACAAATGCAAGAATATGATGAATAAAGTTTATATAAATAAATATAATATGTTTATATAAAATAAATAAATATGACTAACAACATAAAAAGTTGTTTGTGTATCCCATTTTTTGTTTAAAATATAAGTAGAATTAATCCTTGACCTTGATTGATCTTACTATCAAACTCGTTATGCTCAATTATTGATTATCTATGCAAAAACAATGAACTTGTACTTTGAATAGTCAAGGTTGAGTCTATACATAAATTTATTTAACTTTTTTTTTATCGTTTCAATAACTTCTTTCTTTACTTTATATTGATATATGTATTAATGTGTACCGTTAAATTTTGATCGTTTTTTTATCCCCTGGAGGGTCGATTCGGTACATAAAACACTATCGATTTGTAAAGAGAAAATTAAAAAATAAAGTACTTTTTTTAACTCGATTAATTTACGCATGTACGAAATAAATTTCTTAAAGTAAACGTCAGCTGAGCAAGGCTAATGACGTATAGGTAGTTAGTACGCAACGACCGACAACTACCTACAAGGTCATTAACTCGTTTATTTAAAGAAATTTATTTCGAAAAAAAAAGTACTTAATTTTTTAATTTTATCTTTACAAATCGATAGTGTCATTGGATGATTTTACCTACTATAAAAAAACCGCCCTAGGTTGATAGGTTGAGAAGGCCTAAGGCAGTCCGCCTTTGTACTTTGTGTTGCATGAAGAATAAATAAATAAATTTTTACTCGTAGATGAAAAGTTGGTAACTACTTCATATGTTTTACTCTTATATCTTCCTGCCCTTGTCCAGTGTTATTTGGGGTCGTTGCACATGTTTCTTTCTTCCGTTCTGTCTTGTCATCCATCACGGTATCACTAACTCTCTTTTCTTTTACATCACTTCTCACACGATCCATCCATCTTTTCTTTGAACTTCCTCTCCCATCCATCCATCTACATGTATACTTATTTAGGAACATGCGTTTCATATCTTTCCTCCTTACATGAACTTTGTCTATTCTATTGCAAGTAATAATTACACGAGCACTATATGTTAATTACTTTTAACTTATTAGTATAGATAATTATGTCATCACTTAGACCCTTTGAATGTCAAAAAGCTACTAAGTTGTAATTAAAAAAAACCTAATTAAATCCTTTACTTACGAATTATGTACAGTTTTACACAAATAAAGTAAATCTGATAAAATATCACACTAATATTATAAAGCCGAAAGTTTGTGTGTGTGTATGTTTGTTACTTCGTCACGCTCTAACGGCGGAATGGATTTCGATGAAACTTAGTACATGGGTAGACCATATCATGGAATATAATAAGGATACTTTTTATCCCGCGTTCTCAACTCCCATGGGTTCCCTTGGGATATTTTTCATCATTTTTTTATTGTGTCGATTATAGTATGTACCTATTACCCAAATGTTCAAAGACAGTAAGATTTACAATAAAACATGATACGTCAAGGCATAAGAAAAAAATCACAATGCAAATAAAAAAACAAACAGTAATTATTCATTACTAATTCACATATTATTTATTCGTGATTATGATAATACGTCTTTGTTTGTTTCTCTGAAATGTAATTATTATGGTGCACCTCAAGAATGAACTGTGGTTATTTGGTTTGTAACGTAAGCGTCAGTTCATTGCCAATGCAACTGGGTACTGTATCATTATACTTAATGTAATTAATCTTTGAAATGGAGGCTTAGTGAATTGAGAGCACATACCTATATTACATTGCAGATTACTCTAATCTACTGACTAGACGGCTGGCTTTCTAGAATGGGTCCCGATTGCTACAATTTATCTTGTATTTAAAATATTATATAGTTAAATGCAATCGGGTACAACGACTTTCTTGTTTAGGGCATTTTCTACTCTGAAAAGCAGTCGGGTTTTTTAGTTTTTTAAATTACCGTTTTTTATAAAAAAAAAATTATTGCGATATCACTTTCTCAGTAATTACGAATCTAACGACACCTCGCAAACTAAAATCCATCGAGCCGTTCAGGCCGCAGAGCGTGCCAAACATTTGAATTTGGCGCCAAAAATCCGCCATTTTGTTTTTTTTTATTTTGATATACCCAGTGTCACTCTCACAGTAAATACGAATCTAACGACACCTCTCAAGCTAAAATCCATCGACCCGTTCAGACTGCAGAGCGTGCCAAACAATTATACATACATACATACATATATACTCTCGAAAAACATAACCCTCCTTCTGGCGCAGTCGGGTAAAAAGTAGTAGAAAACTTGGGATCACTAACAAACATGATAAATAAGGAATATAAATAAGTAACGCTTAAGTAAAATTAGCGTGTATATTAGGTTTTAGTGGTAAATGGGTCAAATTTTATACCAGATCGATATCGGTAATACAATTATGATGTAATGGGGAAAGCTGTCAAGACTGAACTTGTATACACACCTTCCGTACCAAGTTTAAATAAAACTAGGTTAAACTTAATGAAAAGAATATTAGTGAATTGAACTTACTGATAAGTTGGGTCTCTGTGCATTTCATTACCGTAGATAGTCTTAAGTTCTTCGTAGATTTTCTCTTGGACATCTCTGCGCTTTGAAAGGCAGTGGAGAGTGTACACGATGCCCGAAGTCGTTGTGTCGTGACCCTATGGAAACAACTTGATTGTAATATAATACTATCTAGTGATTTGGCAGTCGCTTCGGTCGAGGTATAAGTCAGAAATAGTCTCACGTGATACGTAACACTGGGATAAAAATTATAGGAGACACCCTGGGCGTTAGGAGTTGCAGGCGGTGCCTTAACTAGAGCGGTGCCTGAGGTGCTGCAAAGGCACCACTACTGGCGGAGCGCAGATATTATCAAACCAGGGCCATGTTTTGGATCAGGCTTGGTAGTTAATACCATACATACAATATCTATTATTTATCGAGTATCTAATATGGTTGTAGACGCACCCTATCAGCAGTGCTGATTTTGTGGGCGCTCAGGGGCCCTAGTTTGTTATTTACACAATATCGCCATGCCAACGCGATACAATTGTCATTTTGCTAAAAGTTCGTAATGTTTTTAATTCATTATGGCCGCTCATTGCTTGGTCAGTGGACTCGTAATAGAATTGTAGCACGAGCCGTCTTGTAACGAATTAAAAGCAATGACTATACAATGACGTCCTAATAGCAGGTTACTGATCAAAGGAATTGTCAAAATTTTAGCAGATTACCGCATATATCAGACATTCATTTGTCATTATGTACAAGATTACCATTCTATGCCACTTCTTTCATTGGAGTGTTAGTGGTTGATCATTGGAAAGTCATAATGACGCAATTATATTTTAGTAGATTACCAAACTTGTCAAAATCAACAATTATGTAAATTCTGACACTATTGTAACAGCAGACTTGAGGCTCAGGGCTGCTGGACTACAAGATGTAAACAACGGGTTGTGGTGGTGTGTGGTGTGTTTGTTGAAGATCACCCGAATTTTTTTGTCATTTTTACTTTTATTCATCATCATCATTTCAGCCAAAAGACGTCCACTGTTGGACATACGCTTCCCCCAAGCGTCGCCACAATGGCCGGTCCTGTGCGTCTCGCATCCATCGGACTCCAGCAACCCTGACCAGGTCATCGGTCCACCTTGTGGGAGGCCTTCCAACGCTGCGTCTTCCGGTACGCGGCCGCCACTTCAGAACCTTTCGTCACCAACGGCCATCTATTCTGCGTGCAATGTGCCCAGCCCATTGCTACTTAAGTTTGGCGATTCTACGTGCTATGTCGGAAACCCTGGTTCTCTTGCGGATATCTTCATTTCTGATTCGATCACGCAAGGAAACTCCGAGCATAGCCCTTTCCATTGCCCTTTGGGTGACTTTAAGTCTTCTTATGAGGCCCATTGTAAGCGACCACGTTTCAGAGCCTTATGTCATCACTGGCAATACGCACTGGTCATAGACTTTCGTCGTTTATTTTTATTGTTCTAACATCAAAACTTTTTTAAGAGGGGTAGTTCGGACTGGGCGTACAAAAATCTGAGTAAGTTACAGCACTGGTCGCAAGGGTTTTTTCGGCTGATCTTTGTGATCCACGTACCTCAGAGACATGTTAGTAAATTGAACAAGGCCTAGTTAGGTCGATGTCTGCTAGGGTTGCGAGATTGATTGAAAGAGTTACCGAGGCCATGGCAAGTCCGGACCTTAAAATTCTCCTCTTACCTAATGGTCAATCGTATGGTAAGAAACTTTAGCTTACTTGTGAGTTTAGTCTAGAGCTGTACTTAGGTGTTTCAGAGAATTCTATTCTGATGTTTGAAACCAGTATCAATCAAGTGATCAGGGTTGTTAAACTATCGAAAACGGTGGTCTTCACTTCTAAACTCCATATTCAAATACTTGATTAACAAAGGAAATAGTTTATAGTGGTGTTACATGGCCAAAGGGGTCCTTCAAGAAAGGGTTTTGATGCTTCTGCTAGTTTACAAGTTGTGTCTTTGATTCCCCGAAGTAGGACCGATAATTTTGAGAATGCTGTATATATTTCGAACGTCAGAAATATTATTTCATCCTTGCTTCAGTCTGTGATTTTACACAAGTGGTTTAAAAAGTATCTCATGCCAATTTTCGTAATTCTCTTCCTGGGTTAGGCGTGAAAATGAAACAAACAAACTGTTATTTTTTAAATCATTTTTTTTTTTTAACTAGTGTTTGGCTGCAATCCCACACGATGGTAAGCGAGATACAATCGTTGATTGTTAGAGAGCCTAAGTCTGTTTAGATCGACGTAACACCTGTTTATTGGTTCTATTTTCAAAATGACGCACCACTGCTCTCAAAAACGGTGAAGAAAAACAACGTGAGAAAACCAGCATGTCCTAGAACCAAAAATTCGAAGACATGTGACATCCACCAAATCTCAATGAGTCTGCATGGTTGATTACGAATTGTTCTATTTCATTTAACTAGAAACAGACTAAACGATGCGCACATCATCACACCGTTGAACTGTACGTGAACAGTATTCTAGAGTAAAATTCACTGCCCAGGTTACGAGTGACAATAGAACCTAGCAAGTCGCTTGGAGAATTTAAGTGAAACGAACGTCTTTAAAAGTTCACAGCGCGTGCTTGTCTATTCGCCTAGCGTAAATCAACGCAGTTGGTTACGAATATTTTATTTAGTGCGATGCTCAAGGTCTATGCTCAGGCGTAGACGTTTTTCGTCTGAATGATAATAATATAAATGTCACTCACCTCAAACATGAATGTGTCGACCTCCTCCCTCACGCTTTCATCATCAATCTTCTTGCCGTCGATTTCAGCCAGCAGCAACAGGTCCAAGAAGGCGTGCTTGTTCTTAATACCTTGCAAAATGAATATTTGTTAAGTAACTGATACAAAATCATGTTACACCATTAAAATACTGATAGCCAGTTGCAACTAATTTGACTAGGCGCTGACCTCATCATCATCATCATCATCTTCCTGCCCTTTTCCCTTGTTATTTGGGGTCGGCGCAACACGTTTTCTTCTTCCTTTCTACTCTGTCACCCGTCCACAGGAGCCGGGTGCTGCCCCTGCGCGTCGCCTGTGGGGTACGCCCTAGCCCTAACGCGCATACTATAAGTGCCAAATATGTTGCAATGGATTTGGCAACTGTTTTATACGTTTTAGACGCTGACCTCATCATAGTAGAGAAAAGTCTAGGCAGATTTTTTTTAAATCGTTGCCCTACGCTAGGAATTATTCCCTGATCGTGGGTGCGTTCAGAACCATGCAACTCACATACATAAGACATTCATACCCGAAACAACTATCAGTAAGCCGTAAAGATTTTTTTCGTGCGGGAATCGAACCTGCGACACGCAGCTCAGAAGGCAATCGCTCAACCACTTGGCATAGTGGTTGACCGTGCCAAGTCTTTACAATCAATATCAAGTCAGCTACAGCGATTTAAGCCATAGGTAATGAAAAATACTCATTGTAATGGTGTTTTTAATATCATTCAGATTTCATCACGCATGCGAATTTATTCCACATGCTGAAAATTTCTGATGAGAAAAAAGCGTCCCGCGTGCGTTTTGCACGCATTACAATAAATACTTAACGTGCGTTAAGCAAGTCAAAAAACCAGTAAAGCTTTTTTTTGGTAATACGAAGTTTCTGAAAAGACTTTATCTAAGAAATGAAATATACTGTCCCATTAAAAACGTATAAATCAAAAGTAATAAAACATAACAGTTTATCTTCCTACTTTCGTTCAAAAGATTAAATGAGTTTAGATATTAAGAAACACCTCCACTTCGTAGGAACGGATAAGAGAACGGGATAAGTACTGAAGCATTTATTGTGAGGTTTCGTACGATGGAAAGTTTCACCGATTTGCAACCTATATTATCTATTTAAAAGCGAAATACCACTCACTGAATAATCCCGAAATTTCAGAAACTATAACAAATTTAAAATTTGGCAAGTAGATTCCTTATCAAAACTCAACCCTTAAAGGACTGCACGCCACGATAGGCCCCTCTTTGAGGCGTGGCTGGAAAGGCCTCACGGCGTCGTAACCTTCCGCATGGCGCAGGTACTAACCGAACATGGCAAGTTCGGGCCGTACCTGTACAAGATCCGTGCGGAGGTGACGCCCGGGTGTCGTCACTGTGCGGAACGCCCGGTGGACACGGTGGAGCACACGGTAGAGGTGTGCCCCGCTTGGGAAGAGCATCGCCGTGTCCTCGTGGGGGCAATCGGAGGCGATCTCTCGCGCCGGGGCTTGGTTCAAGCCATGCTCCGGAGCGAGGAGGAGTGGCAGGCGGTCGCCTCCTTCTGCGAAGCAGTAATGCTAGCAAAGGAGGAGGCTGACCGTATCAGGCAACGGCGCTCACGCCGCAGCCGCCGCCGTAATTCCGATCCAAATTTCCGGCCACCGTAGGCGCGGGCTTGCGGACGGCGGGCAATAGGTAGTTCGCTGTCCGTTTGTCCGGTAACAGACCGGACCGAGCCCAAGTCGTTTACGGCGCGCACTGTTCCCGTGCGCCTCAAGGAGTTGTCAGCAAACCGTAGGGGCCCACTAGGGTCGAGGCCTAGTCTGGGGCTCTGGGAAGGCTCATGAAAATGCATACCAGGGCCCTGGAACCAAGGCAGGGAAGGAACAGGGTAGGTTTTTAGTCAGTAAGAGTCTGACACTATTTCCCGCTCCGCCCAAGGGCGGGATTTGTCATTGGATGATTTTACGTACCGTAAAAAAAAAAACCCTTAAAGGACTAGCAATGGGTAGCTCACTGTCCGTCCGTCCGTTAACAGTCCGGACTGAGTCCAAATCGTCGACGGCGCGCACGCGCAGTTCTATTGGTTGAAAATCGGTGAATCCTCCGATTAATTTAAATTCAAAGAAGGTCTTCAAAAACTTACCAATATCACTATTTTCATCGAGACGCGTTATGTTAGCTTTTTTCAATTCTTGTCGCCTTGCATCGATCACTTTGTTGGTCTGTCCGTGTAAGACCTTCAAAGCCTTATCTTGCTTCGTCTTGTAAGGCAACAAATTGAAGATGGCGTCCTCACCGAAAAATGGTATTTGCATTCTCATGGTCACAATGGCGGATAATCTATAATTAATAATGATTAATTACTTTTATTGAAACAGGATTTTGTAATACCTACTTCGTATTAATATATGTGGTAGCTGTGTGTAGTGTTAGTAGTTAAGAATTTTTTATATATTATATGTAAATACAACACTATTTTTAGTGTATGCAAAACCTGAATATAGCTTGTTCAGAATCAGTAACTGAATCGATTCCAATGACTTTTACCATGTAATATTTTTCCCCAAAAATATATTAAAAAAAAGTCATAAGTTGGACGACACCACCTACACTAAGAACAAACACGGGTCACGGCAGGTTACAGCGGGCATTTGGTGCCAGCGAACAGCTGGGTGCGGGAAGGAAAGCAAGTCGCCGAGATGGCCCGGTGACCATGTATTTGTGCAGACTACCGGGTAATATAACAAGTTTATAGCTTTGTTATTTTTCATGATAAACTTATGAAATTTTGTACATAGATTCTTTATATAAAATACTAGTCACGTGTTTCGGTTTTCGCATACTTAAAGTAAAAGTAATATTGTATATATGAATATGTTTCTTTTTTAATGTTGCAAAAGTGATTTAATATAAACTTACTCTTCGATAGATTTCACATATTCAGACTGACTGTCCTTCTGAGTATCCATACATACGCCCATAATAGATTCTAGAAAAAAAAAGGTTTTTAAACACTTATACAAAACTTTTTGATTTTAAAAACAGAGAAAATAAAGTAAAAAATTACTTTAATAAAACAAAATTTTAATTGAATAATATTGGCTAAAGAAGTATCTCTAAAATAACATTAAGCTACATTATTTTTTAATCTGATTAACATAGCTTTTCGCGAGCATTTTTTACAACAAATATTTTCTTGCATTTTTATTATTTTTTGTAAGATTTACCTGTAACATTGTCAAGGGCTGCTAAAGCAATGATAGGAAACATGTCAATCGGGCGTCCGTCGGCCATTCCTTTTAGTTTCTCCGTCAGAATCCGTTGGTTCTTGCAGAATACCGGCAGGAAGTTTTGAAGAATGTTGAAGTGGAAGGCGGGAGTCAGGAATTTTCGGTGAGTCTTCCATCTTTGACCTAAAACAACAAATCTTAGAAAATTCTATTGTATGAAGTGGCCCAGATTCGAGAATAACGAAAGAAACGAAGGGAGGGCTTTGCCAAGCTGTGAGACAGTACTGCAGGCCTAGCCAAGTTACGACCGTTTCGTTTCGATTCTCTTGCGTCGAACGCCTTAAGTTGGCCACGCCCCCAATTCCTTTGTTCTGACGTCATCTCAACGCTCAGTCACGTAGTCAAAACCAAAGGAATCGGGGGCATAGCCAACTCGAGGCGTTGGTTGGCGCGAGGTTAGATGAATTAAAATTTTGCCAACAAGAAGTAAGCAACAATCTAAAAATCACAATCTTGTGAGTTTGGCTTTATTAAACAGTCAATAAAAAAGATAATTTAGAACAGAACTGGTTCTCACCCGTGGCAGTGAGCAGACCTTGACCAAGCCAACACGTCAGGAAGCTGTAGGACCTGCCTTTTGTTATGTGCTCCGTGCTTGACACCAGCGGCTGAAACAAAACCAATACATTACCTTCTAGATAACTATGATCATCATCATTTGCCATTTAATAATTTAAATCTCCTCTTTTTAGTCCTGCACTCTTGACAGAGTGGTCGTTGTCATTCTTGGTTTTACGCCACCGCCCCTATTGGGATGCGACGCCATGCAGCTCTGTGTTTGGCGGCTTAACAGTTGTCATTGACGCTGGAGTGTATCAATGATTTGATGAAGTCCATCCACCATGTTGGAGCGCCCCCGGGATCTTTTGCACTTAACTTTCCCTTGCACCACCAATTGTTCGATCGAGTCCTCGTTACAAGTGATATGTCGGAAGAACTTGAGGATTCGTATTTTCATAAACGAAGATATTTTTTCTTTGATATAGAGTTCTTTAGGATCGGAACATTGTGGTCCAGTGCGCGATCCATAGGCACAAATTCATTACATTATTTTAATACGGTGGGCAGCTTTCATTGACAATGTTGCTATTGCGGTTAGGTCCTGGATGGACTACATGGAAACGTGGGGATTGGCTTAAAGATAACTATCTAACTCCTCACTTCACTCAGTTTTCTAAACTAGCTCCCTCGCATTGCTTGGGAGTTAATTATATAAATCCCTCGCTAACGTTCGGGATTAAAACTTAGCAATCCTTGTTTCATTCGGAATTCAATATGCCACCCACGATTAAAAGACACCGCTTTATCCCCTAGTCACATAATCTACTATTTTACACCACCTGCTCGATAATGTTAATCATTTAATATAGTAAGTTATTTTCTCCCTAGGGAGATATTATAATATGGGCGATTAATAGGGAATAATTTGGAACGACAAAAACCAAAAATATTGAAATAAAATGTATGTACATGAAATAAGTTTAATCAAAAATTGAATTGGCCATAAAAAAAAAGAATAAAATGTGGTTACTAACGAGTCTCTAGAAAAAGGGATGAAACAGTGGCAAATTTATGGAATGCTAAAAGTATAGTATCTTACAGTATTACATTTAATGAATTTCGAATTTTAAAAGATTACCTTGTAAAAATTACTTATATTTCCTTAGGATATAATTTGTTTTCGTAAATTGCCTTTTAATTATCTCACAGACGAAGTAAAAAGTAGAATATCCAACACGGGGATAAAGCCTTTGTCTTAGGTGGCTTGAACCCCTCACTTTACTCAGGTATCTACATTAACTCCCTCGCATTGCTCGGGAGTTAATTATATAAATCCGGGTTCGGGATTAAAAACTTAACAACCTTCGTTTCGTTCATAATCTACTACTTTGATTTAATCTGAGTTAATATACTAAGGTAATATGTAATAATACTTTGCAGTACACCGTAAACTACCTCCCTTTTTATTTTAATATCTCACAGTCCATCCTTAGGTTGTCTGGTAGATATCGCTGTTAGCGAAAAGACCGCCCTTGCACGCATAAATTTAAGTTTGTATAAATGTTTTGTTCTATTTTCGTGTACAATAAAGGTTGTTCTATTCTATTCTATTCTTGAATCTGATCTAGTTGTGCCTGCAACTTTGTCCGTATTTTTGTGGAATAACAACTTTGTTGTGTATTTAAAAATAAAGTAGGATGTCCACTTTTAAAAATATGCACGATAAAAACTCTATAGGTACACTGGACCTTGTTTTTATCGTACATATTTTGGTCAGAGTTTATAATCCCTCAGAAATATGAGCATTTATAAATCGTTAGCAAATAAAAATGCATTTCAAAATTGTTTTGCATTTTTTTACTTAAGAGGGCCCTTCCCTACACACCTATCGTCAACGTCAAGCATGTTTTCATCGAACAAGATGGTTGATGAAAAGGCAACGCGAAAAAGGAGAGACAACGCCTGAAAACTCTGTTGACATTCGGTAATTTCGTGATTTACTAGAATATTTCACAAAACTTGTTCCAGGCTTTACGTGTTTTTTTTTTAAACCCTTAAGTTTTTGAGAAAAATTGTCCTCATTCAGAATCTCGACTAAATGCGCAAGGCTTCTATAGATGTACTTTTTTATATTTTAAATATATGAGTACATTATGGAGAACCAAATTTAACTGGATTAGTTTTACACAAATTTATGTTTTGATTTCTGTAGAAGCCTAGATAATATCCCCAAGATATCTGTGTATCCAAATTATCTGGAGAAAGACGTGTAATAACATCGAGCTGTTGGATGAGAATGTAACTCGGGTTGGTACCTCTTATCTAAGTATGAAATATAAAACCGAAAACATACAAATATAAAAAATAAATAAATACCTCATTCAAATGGACGCAAATAATAAAAATTTATAAAAAAAAACTTATAAAATGAAAAAGGTTGAATAAACCGCTGTTTGGAGGTGACCTTTTGGAATTAAGCAGTGCGTAACGTCACCGCACATAATTTTGGACATTACCGCGACCTCGCGGTTTTTTGTTCCGTATTTTCGACCAATTAAAAAAATTAAAATCTGTCTGATTTTAATCGAATATAATTTAACAGATTACGAACTCTGCAATAAATTCACGTTATTCTACCTTTTATTAACACTCCAAACTATCACTTTATATGTAGGTATAACTATTACTTTATATGTAGAAGCTTATATAGGGTGACTGGTAATTAGTGAACGATAATTAAATACGTGATTGTAGTCATGACAAAAAACAACGTTTACTATGGGACCAAATCTGAAATCGTGAAAAAAAAATGCCAAGTTCTGTACATTTTGACCAGTTAGGCGAACATAAATGTTCAATATATCAAATCTGAAATCACGAAAAAAGCTTGACAGATTTTTTCGTGATTTCAGATTTGATCCCGTAGTAAAAGTTGTTTGTTATCATGACTAAAATCGCGTGTTTAAGTATCGTTCACTAATTACCAGTCACCCTATATATAGGTAAAGGTATATAGGCTTCTATGAAATAAACACAAGTGCGTCATGCACTTGTACTATTACTTGTTCTGTGGTCATGCAAACCTACGTATTTTTAAAAAAGAGTGAGAAAAACGTTTTTGTTCCGTGACATAAATGAAGATTTGCAATATATTGTCAAGTTGTTAGAAATAAACTATTGACACATTAATTCTGAAACGCTGTAGTTACACGGAAAACTTATTCCTAGAGTTTATATTTTATAATCACAGGTAGGTAAAGCAAATTATTTATTTTCCATTTGGTATAATATTGTAAGATTTAGATTTATTATTATTATTCCATTTATTCATTTTAAATACATATTATTAATTACATTTCTAAATATTTTTTACACAAAAGTAACATTTAAAAATATAAAAAAATAGTAGCCCACCGGCATCGGGAACAGGGTCCAAGCTACCGGTGGTCAGGGCTCCTGAGAGAGGAATCTCCGAACAATACGCGCCGTGTCGAAGAGATCGCCTTCTAGATCTGCCTTATTATTATTATATCATCCTATATAGATTCAGTCGGTGGCTTTACCCGCTTGAATGAAGCAAATTGTACCAAGGGAGTATACTCTCAGGACAAAGTGTGTGCTATGTCTTATTCTTAAATAAATAAATAAATTCTTTATTGTACACAAAACTTAACATTAATACAATTATCTGATAATTGATGTAAAAGGCGAGTTCAACAATGAATTTACTGCCAACAAAACTTTATGTGACAGAGAGAGATCACATTCGACTGTAGGGATTATTATTCCAGGGTTTTGTCTACCTACTAGTGCGCCAAATTTCATCTATATCCATTCAGCTTTTGAGGGTGAAGAGGTAACAAACATACTTAAACATACACACATACCATCATACATACATATAAACATTCACCTTTATTATATTAGTGTAGGGTAAAAGTAAGCTTACTTTTGATATTAAAGTACAGATAAAGGTGGTCAGGTTTATAAGCGTTGCATGGCATTGCACTCCGGCAGTAGGTAGCTATCATGGGATTATGTATTTAGATATTTAATTATGCATGTATTTTTCCTGGTAAATCAAGAAATTCTTGCAGGATGAGAAGGTTGTGATGAAACATTGTGTAGGTAGGTGTTAATTTGCATAAATACCTAGTACGAAATATACTTAAGTTATAATACCTGTATGAAACAGTATTCGGAGAAGCTAATGGTATATTTCTTAGTTGAGTATTTTGAATCACGAACGTCTCAAACCACACTTGAATGCCAAAATTTTGACTTGGTTTTGGGTTAGAGTTCGAGAAATACTTCTTTTTCTCTAACCATGACTGTCTTACTGCTGGGTAAAGGCAAGCTCCATCAAGTCCCTCCAGACAGTGGGTAAGTTATCTATCCTAAGTATTAGGTATCAACAAGAACCACTAGATCCGTATTAGTCTAGGTATTTAAATGGGTATTTTGTTTTCAAAATAACAAATCGATAAATTTATCGTTGTCATTAATATGGAATCTGCCAAATGTTTTTATAATCTTTTTAATACTTAAAACCAGTTTCATCAGTACATAGTTGTTTCGATTCACTAAACGAGTATTGTATAAAATTTATTGTTCGATCGATTAAATTAATTATTCATCAGATCTACTGTTTCATAGGTTTTATGTTGTTGTCACTAAAAGATTTAAATACAATTTATTAGTTGAGCGTAATTTTGGTTATATTAAATAAATGAGTTAAAGCCTATCGAATTAATGTAATGAATTAGGTACCTCCTAATATAATTTGTTTTAAAACTGAAAATTCAAATTTGGCGACTTTGATCTCTAAAGAAAATTTATTTTAATACATGTGTACAACAGCTGTAAGGTAACATGAAAGGAACATTTCATAAAGCGCTCCACACACTTCCGGGTCAGGGCTATCCGTGTTTCGAGTTGTCCGTTTCAGTGTTCCCCCAGGGACATGCCATCCGTCACCCGTGTTCACACATATCAAGGAAATACCGATTTTCCTGATATGTGTGAATACGGGTGACAGATGGCATTTTTACACTGATACCGATCAGTGTAAAAATGTTTAAACTTATCATCACACTTTAATTCTTTTCCTATATTATCCCATATTATATATTTCTTCTTAGAATTCAAATAATGTGAATTAGAAAGATCGTAAAGTTTATTATTCTGTCGTACAAGTTCTATCAACCTTTCTGTGTTCATGTTGTCGTCAACGTACCGATTGACGATCCGAATACCCCCGACATGGAGGTATGTGAATGAGTTCGTACAAATTGTACGGCACCGATTTTTTCTCCGTCCCAGACGGAACACGGCAGAGCCGGTACCCGGAAATGTGTGGATAGCGCTTAAGTGTGGATGCAGCGTGCGTGAACCGAGCATAAACTTGTGAGTAGGTTTATGTTCGGTAGCAATGCGCGTGAACCTCTGTTCACGCGCGTAGTGTGCACGGTTCGCGCGCGCAAAGCGTCCACACTACATATTATGAGAATTGACTGTTATATGATACATTGCAACTAGGTATGTGGAGGGCAAATTCTTTCATTGCGTGTTACATTGTTACGTTACAGCAGTCTGTACCCGACTTATTATACGCCTTATTTATCTTATTTTAATAAAAGTTGCCCTACACTAGGACTTGTAACTTAGGTATGTACATGTTTATAACTAACCTCAGCATATTTTGAATGGTTTATCACCACGTAAGGAGTGGAGAAAAAATGTACCCGGAACACAAGCCCATACTTCAACGACAGCCTTTGAACCAAGTTCAAGAACTCTGTAACAAAAAGAAATAGCTGTTAGTACTCTTACATTATTTTAAAGTTGTAATGCCGTATAATTAAAACTTCAAGTGGCGTATATAATATTTTAAACTTATATTTTTGTTTTATTTTTTTAACTTATAATGGCATATTTTAGATGTATAATGCCGTTAATTTTTAATTTTAATTCTATGGTCGGAATTATAATTCATAGTCGAGCAAAATTTCATCCAAATCAGCTCAGTCCGTATTTTATTTTAATTTAATAACCAATCCAACATACATAAATTAATTTTCACCTTGACATTTTGCTAAAAATAAAGTTTATGTTTTCGTAATTCCAAGATGTGTTGCTTCCGTAAGTACTTACAAAGTAATACAAGGCAACTAGAAAGTTGTATGACCTTTTTTGTTTTTAATTCCAAGATGTTTTGCTAATGCGACTAGTAGGTATCTAATAAAGGTTAAACTAAAACGAACAAGCAAACACAACAGCATAGTCTTTTTTTTTTGGTGGGAAATCAGCAAATAATTATAGCAAATAAATCAAATAAATAATATAATAATAGCAAATAAATGTAATAAATAAGGCAAATAAATCTTCTCGACGACAGGGGCTATTACAGCTACAGAAGAATAGTTCGCATCTATACGATCCATTTATTAACTAACAGGTATTATAAATGTAAAAATATCTCTTTCTGTCTAATTTTCTTCTTTCACGGCTTAACGGAATTTTTCTAAGGGAACATACTCCCAGAATGAAAAATATCTCATGTTCTTGGATATGGTCTACCCATAGTATCCATGAGCCAAATTTTATTCAAAACCGTTCGGCAGGCAGAGTTTAATTTGCATTGATTATGTATACATTAACCTTGAATTGCCATTTTATAATTTAGCTACCAATGCAAAATAATTGACATTCACCTTGACTTTTGCTCAAAATAAATTAATATTTCCGGAATTCCACTTGTACATTCCGGAAGTTGTCTCAAGCTCACAATTGTAAGGTACTCATAATTAGGAAGCTGTATGTGCACAAGATTTACAAATGCTGATACAAAAGTAAACACGTAAGCATAATTATGCCGAGTTAATTTAGAAGAGAGTGTAGAGTTACAAATAAAATGTTTACTTACATAAGGTAAGAAAATAATCAAGATAATAATGATATAGAAAAGTTAATCCGCATAAAGAAATGGTGCATAAACTGAGATAATATTTATCAAAAGTACATTCTGGAAATAATATCTGCAGTCTGAGAACATTCAAATTTCAATATATGTCGCTATCGGCAATAACAAGTTCAATAACCTTAAGACTAATGTTCACTAAAAATTAGATACTTATATAGGTTTTCACACACTACGAAATACCGATATCTTAAAAGCTATGTGGTCGCTACTGAATATGGTTATGATTGTGGACATTATTTACAATATTTAAATTTTAATATCAAACTGGATGGTTAGGTGAGTAGCCGACGAGAACATAGTAATAAGGATAATGAAACGATAGTACGTTATATATATAAACAGGTGAAGTAACCGTGTTAATTGCATTTAATAGATTGCGAGCTATATTTAATGCATTTAAACCGTGAGAAGGCAGCTGATTTAGCTTTGCAAATAAATCATGTTTGTTTATTATATTTAAGATGTGTAAAGTCGAATGTGTTTTTATAAGCAAGCAAAATGATAACGTATCTGTAGTTCTACTGTATTTACAGTTTAAGCCGAGTGAATTAAAAAGGTTAGGTCATTAGCCTTTTAAATAGATATAAATGATAATGCAAACATTTTTTTTTTGTAACAGTGCAATAACCTTGGTATTTTAAGTCAAATTATTGGATACTATAAATAATTCTCAAGGAAAACTGAAGAAAATGTACATTTTTGTTCTCCTTTTTATTGTTTTCATTTAGTAAGTGGAACATTAACCCTTAGTTTCCGTATGGACTTTAAAACAGTCTTTCTCAAGGTTGTGAGGAAAAACCGATCTCAATTTAGCAAGTACAATGCACGAGCCAGACTCATGCATTGAAGATTCAGTAAAAACTTACTTATGTAAATATTTCGATTCCCGAATCAAATCTCGAATTAAATCGAGATTTTAAGAAAAAAGTTTTTTTGTGACGTTACTAGAAACTTACAATTTGCAGTTTTATTTCTATACTTGTGCTATTAGTTCCGTTTTTGCCAACTTAGGCACGGGACCCTAAAAAGTGTTATTTATAAGCTTTTTGCTAAATAAATATCATTTATGCAAATTAACAAGCGCTCATTTTCGTTATCAAAATTCATTGCATGCATAACACATCGAAGATCTATTTTTGAATTTAGTACTGATTGTACTATTTCTAATTCAAAACACAGCACAGCCTTGGACACAATCAGCTAAACCCGATGACATTGACGTACGAATACCTGTGCAATTTTATCTAGTCCTGAGGGCCGCATAATCGGATTTGACAAATATTTATGTCACGGCCATAATTGGCATAATCGCATAAGTGTACCAAAAGAGGTTCTAATCTTATACCTTGTACACATATTTTTACCGTGATTTTTACACGTGTCCGCTTAGGTAAAAAGTGTGATGATAACACGACATATGGCAAGGTTAGATAGTGAAGAAATAATGAGTGTAAATAATACTCGGATTAACGATATAAAATTATAGTTAAAAACATTTCAATACTGGCTGCAAATATGCTGGCTGAAACAGATCGCTTGTTTGTGAGAATGTCGACGAAATTCAAATATTCTGTCAAATAGAATACTGTATGCCAAACAATCGTGGACAGTTTGATTTATCGTTTGGCAATAGTATTCTATTTGACAGAATTTTGAATTAAGTTAAGCTATCTTCAGCTGTTTCTTCTGTAGTTTGTCTTAGAGTAAATCAATGCCTTAGATTCCGATTGAAGTCAAGTCTAACTTTTTTCAGTGATAAATTATTATCACATGAAGAAGTCATTTAACAATAATTCATTCCTTATCTGTATTCTTTCAGTTGCCCTTTCCATTCCATTCCAGCCCAAGAGAGCCTCGACCCTTATGGTGACAGCCTTGGATGTCTAACCTCGTCATTTTTTAGGGTTCCGTACCCAAAGGGTAAAATGGGCTACTAAGCCTCCACTGTCCGTCCGTCTGTCCCTCTGTCACCAGGCTGTGTACTTCATGAATCTTTCCCCATTTTTTGGTACGTACAGTACGGAACCCTTGGTGCGTGAGTAGCACTTGGCTGGTTTTTTATATTTCTGACCGTTGCTTTTTCAAAAAGCTAGGCGACTTGCTTTAAAATTTTTCATTCGGAGCGACACCTAAAACGGCGCACGAGTTTTTGATGTGAGACTATGCTAAGAAAGATATAGCGATCACATGCGATATAGTTATGTTTACGATGGCTAGTAATAGTTGGCGAATTATTGTTTTTTTTTTAAATTTTTGCAGCCATAAAGTTATAGGTGAACAAGTGGTCACACTGGTTCCTTGCAATACCTACGCGGATTTTGGGAACAGGTTTTATGGGTTCACCTACCTGTCTGACCAACGTCGAATAGTTTTTTGGCAATTCATCAGTCTGGTTCAGTCAACTTAGGTACTTATCTTTTTTATTTTTAAGTTGAGTTTTATTTAGCACTGCTTTTGAAAACCATTTTTAATCGAAATGTATTTTACAAAATAGCGTCAGCAAAATTTTACTGGCTAAAGATTTTTTTTATGGTGAGAGTTTTTTGTTTGGATTCATGTTTATTCAGTGATGTCAGAATGAATGTCAAATTCAACCTCTAAATTAAAAAAAAAAACTTCTAAATTATTACCTTAGTCGGAATGAATGAAAATAAAAATTTTTACCTGAAGATTTAACTACAAATAAATGAGCATTTCCCACTAGAGGTAAAGGCGAGGGTCCTTGTATGTTAAACCGATGACTTTCCTTTACCAAACTTATCCACGACACTAGCAAAGCTAACACTAAAACTAGGGATACTAATAACAAAATCATTTTTTAATCACAACACTAGCACGTGCTACTCAATACTCAGCCACAGTCGATGTGGTTTATAATCAAACTGCGACACTACAGCCAGACATAGTAGGCCGGCAAGATAATCGGCGACTAACTAAAAAAATCGTACACATGCGGTCAATGCCATTAAGACCGTCACACACGATAATACACATTTCATAATATTGCCAGCAATATCAAGTTAATATATATTTTATGTGTCGCAACTTAGGATAGTTAGGGAAGGCAATTTTATCTCGCACAAATATTATAAAGACCTGTCGCTTTGTTTTTATTTATATATGTGTATGTCTGTTACTCCTTGAAGTTTAAACAGCTGAAAGGATTTAGATGAAATTTGTTACATGGGTTGTTCAAGAATAGCATAATGATACCTTTTATCCCGTGAATATGTAGCTTTGGGAATATTTTCTACTTTTACACTAGAAAAATCGATAGGAGAAGCTAGTTTAACCTGATCATGGAAAAAATGGGATGATTCTAATTATTACTATGATAAAATTATCTGAACCGCGTGTGGTAGATTAAGTTAATATAAAGCGATGCGCGCACTGGTGACTTTTGTCACCGTGACTTTTTTGTCACCCTTATCAAGTCCATGGATATGTATGGAGGTGCGCGCACGTAGCGACGTGACAACTGGGTGACATTTTTGTTCGCTGACCATGGAGCGGACAAGCCCGTGACATTTTTGTCACCGCGCTGCAATCAGTGGCGTAGCATGGGGGGCGGTGGGGGGCATGGCCCCAGGCGCCATACGAAAGGGGGCGGCAGGAAGCGCCAATTTAATAATTTGGAAAATGTAAAAATATGAGTATTTATTTATTTATTTATATATACTTTATTGTACACCAAGATAAAAAGATTATACAATTTTGAGACTTAAATTAAAACATACAATGGGCGGCCTTATCGCTATCTGCGAACTCTTCCTGGCAACCTGGGATGGAAAGAGATTGTATGGACATAAAGTGGGGTTGCACTTGGTGCGTAACAAAACAAGTTAAACAAACGAAAAAACAAAGTACATCATCATCATCATCATCAAACTAAATAGATACATAAATACATACATACTAAAATATAGGCAAGAAACAAGTGACGAATACAATTGATACAGATAGAAACGAAACATAACTACAAAGACAAGTAATATTCCTTCACAAGCGTTTTGAAAATATGAAGTGATTGCGCGCGTTTAATTGAGACAGACAATGCATTCTACAGACGAGAAGCTTGGACAGCAAAGGATTTATCTAAAAACGTAGTGGAATGCATCGGCACTTTGAGCCGATTTTGAGAAGCAGTGGTATATCTTGACTTTCAATAAGTGGTACTAATTACTGATTACTATTTCTATTAAACCAAATGTTTAATCGATTAATAACAAAAAACAAAGGGCGGCCCCATGCAGCGAAAACCCACGCTACGCCACTAACACAAATGACGCTTCGATTTAGAGTTGTGACTGATATATTAGTATTCGCTAAGATATTAGTGATATTCAATGGATTCATGTATTACTTAGTAATCCGACTAAATCTGATATGCTAATATTTAATATTCACATAATTATGTCAGGGCCATTCAACACAGGTCGAATAATATTAAATATAGTGAAAAAATATTTTGTGAATATAATATCACTCGGGATTCATTCGATAACCGCGGATCATATTCACTCACTAATATGGCAACAAATGTACGAATGAAAATAAATGTATCACTCATAGGCATTAACATTAATATCTACGTAGCAATATCAAATAGTACCTAAATACTATCTCAAAAATAATATCGGTTTATTGAATACAAATACAGCAGTAATATCTATGTATTCCATCATACGCAGATATCACTAATACTCAAATATTAGTTTTAATATTACGATATTACTAGACGAATATATTCATATTAGCTAATACTGACAAATATCGGTCCCATCTTTACTTCAATTTCAAGAAAGTTTCGTCACTGTCGCTCGTCGTGCGCGCACTCCACCTTGGATACGTGACGTGACAGTGACAAACACATAAAAGTCACCGTGACTAAAGTCACCGGTGCGCGCATCGCTTAATATTTAGTCTTAATATGAAATACCTATCTTCACCGTGTGTGACGGCCTTTGTATGTAACGTTTTTAAATTTGGAATCACACGCGTTGTTTGAATAAACTGAAGAACAAAAACAGTTGATGTCATACTGGGTCTTAATGTAGTTAGTATGTTTTGTGACAATAATGGTTGATTTTATTTTTACTGTAATTAAGTAAATTATGCGACCCTACCCGCTCTTCTTATCACTTCTTGTTATGTCTATAGTAAAGTATAGGTGACTTGTTTACAATACGCCATGTCTTATTTAGAACAATATGGACATATGACTTTAATACTTTGTTAACAATTCATTTATTTTACGGATATATAGGTAGATATAATTATACACAATATGGTTATCTTCAATTTGCAAACAATTGCTAATAGTTAAATATGTAGTATGTAAATTAACGTTGATACATAAGTAACTGGTCAGTTGTAGGTGTAAATAATTGAATATAATTACTTTATAACTAAATAATTTTCATTCGATATTGTACAGTTCGTTTAATATACTTTTTCTTAATCAACCTATTGGATTTTACATGATATTAACTTTGCAAATTGGTTATTAACAATTTTTTTTACGTCAATCTCTTCGTCACTTTAAACTAGATAAGGCTGCAAATGAGGTTGTCCTATTGGGATACAGGATTCTTTCGAGGAAGAAAGATCAGATTTATAAAACTAAAGGTAGACCAAACGTCCTATATTTATGGTTCAGGCCACAAAACTAATGAATGGAAGACAAATACCTACATGTATATTATGCTGCAATTAAGTTAAACTAAAATGACCGTCGTTGCTAGGGTGACGCGCAGCTCGCTGGACCGTATTTCGATCGAGACCCGAAAATCTGTTCAACTTATATGCCGAGTATTGTAACTAAGATGAAGGCGAAAGATGTAACTGGCATTGGTTGCGCGAATAAGCTGTGGACTGTATGTTTAAAAAGCGATCTAAGGTTTGTTAACAATATGCAGGTACTGTGCCTGGCATGGGATGGATGTATTAGGGAGGAACACTGACCTTTTGACCTCGAAGGTTCCACGTGGCGCCGGCCGGCGAACCCCGACTTCGCACTTTCAAAGCACTGCCAGGTCCTGTATTGCACTACACTGCACTATTGTTGAGTCTTTGAATGGTTGGATCACGAAATAGTCAATTTTCTTGTAATTTCGAGCGGGCGTTGTTAGCGGAGCGGTCACATTCACAATCGATGCACAAAAAACACGTAATGTCATTTCATTTCTTGAGGTCGTGCGGGGAAGCGAAACGGAAGGGATAGGATTGCTAGGCCAAAAAATAAATTACAAAAAACAAAATCGCGGATCATAGCAAATTGGCGCAACCATTCCCCCCGGGTTTGAAGGGTTACCTTCAAAGAAAAGGAAAAAACAAAGGCGAAACTAAACCCTATTACTATATCTAAACTATCAATACTAGGTAGCGAAACAACTTATAACTAACTATGCCACTACTGCTGATTAGGCAGAGGGCAGAGGCGAATAACCGGACGCAGGTACGATCCAGTTGCGGTTTTAACCTTTACGACTCGCGTTATTCCGTTCGAACCCGGAAAAACTTCTTCCACTACACCAAGAGGCCAGTGCAGAGGAGGCGCACTCTCAGTCTTCAATATCACCACAGTACCGACTGTGACTGGATCTGAAGGAGTGTTCCACCTTTGACGCGACTGCAGCGTATGCAGATAATCTGTCCTCCATCGCTTCCAAAAGGACTGAACTAAGCTATCTAGCAGAGCGTGACTACAAGGTTTATGTGATTCTAAACTACGAAATTCTATTGAAAAATAAAATTTCTGCAACTCTCGAAGTACAACTGATTCAGCTCTATCCAAATCAGCTGCGATTATAGAACCACGCGATGGTAATAATCTCAAAAATCTTAGGACGTAAACTACACAGCGTAATAGTCTCGACCAAGACGAGACTCGATTAGACAACAACAAAACAACTGACTCTTCACGCGGAACTGATACTACAAGCGTATGTTTCTTCTCCTCGGGTGGCTCTGAAACAGTAGCGGGGTTAAACGGAGCACTTGGCCACTCGTTAGGAGTGGTATGAAGCCAGGGAGGGCCACAAAACCAAAGCGGATGATTTAAAATTTGCGCAGGAAGCAAACCACGTGAGAGACAATCAGCTGGGTTTTCTGTTCCAGCGACATGGAATATATTTTCCGGTGACAATTCAGCTTGAATCTTAGCCACCCTATTTGCGACAAACGTGCCCCATCGATGGGGTGAAGAGTGGGCCCAACATAGAGCAACGGTTGAGTCTGAAAACGCTACAATTCTCTCTATATTAATGCGAGGACGACAAGTTTTGACTATAGATGTAATCAATTGAACCAACATAAGAATAGCGCAGAGTTCGAGACGAGCAAGAGAGACAACCTTACGAGGAGATACCTTTGATTTTGCGCTAATGAGGAAAACTGAAATGTTATCGCCATTTTGGACCTGAAAGTAAACCACTCCCCCGTAAGCCCTCTCACTGGCGTCTGCGAAACCTACCACATTAACAACAGTGTCTGGTACTATACCAACATGGCGAGGAATCTGTATCTGATCGAGCATTGGAAGCTCTTTCCTATAGCGAGCCCACAACTTAGCAACACTGTCAGGAGCGGTGTCGTCCCAATCACAGTTGGAAAGCCAAAGCTCTTTTATAAGCAGCTTTGCATACAAAACGACAGGAGCTACAAAACCCATTATATCCCATATCCGAGCTACACATGCTAGGATAACGCGTTTGGTACAAGTTGGCGGAGTCGAGCTAATTTTAAGACTGAACATATCAGTTGCGGGTGACCAACTTAAACCAAGGATCTTATGCGAATCACTATCATCGAATTCCTTTACCGAAGTCAACCGGTGTGACGGTGGAATCGACTCTAATGTAGCTTGCGAGTTGCTTGTCCATTTCACCAGATCAAATTGACCGGACTTCATGAGGCTGATTACTTGAGCAGCGGTCTCTATAGCCTCTGCTTCACTAGGTACACTGTACACAAAATCGTCCATGTACAATCCGTTTTCAATAGTGGCCCTTGCTTTCGGGTATGTATCACCCTCGTCAGCGGCCAACTGCTTGATAGTGCGAAGAGCGTGAAAGGGACTAGACTTAAGCCCAAAACAAACACGATTGAATTCGTAAACCTTCAAAGGTTCCTGCGGAGAAAATCTATACAAGAAGCGTTGGAATCTACGGTCACATTCTCTGATTCCAATACTAAGAAACATTTGCCGAATATCAGCAGAGAGCGCAATAGCAAACAAGCGAAAATTTACTATTATTTCAAATAAGTTACCCTGGAGGTTCTGACCACAACACAAGATATCGTTAAGCGATATGCCAGTACTAGTTTTAGCGCTACCATCCATAACCACACGTAGTTTAGTTGTAAGCTTGTCTTCTCTAACAACTCCATGGTGCGGGATGATGTAAAACGGGTAATCACGTGTCTCCTCAGTCTCGGCAGGCGCTGATGAGATATAACCTTTATCTAAATTTTCGATCAGCACATCATCATAGGCTTGCTTCAACTTAGGAGACGCCTGCATCTTACGTTCCAAGCATAGAAAGCGTTTTTCTGCGGAGGCACGGGAGCCACCGAGCGAAAAAATATCACCCTTGAAAGGGAGCGCGACAACATAACGACCATCTTTATCACGAGTAGTCGTGCGGGTATAAATCTCCTCAGTGACCTGATCCTCAGGGCTGAGAATAGGCGGGACATTGACCTCTTCAATCTCCCAGAACTTGCGGATGGTAGACTCAAGCGGCGGCTCGACGGTGCAACAGTGCGACACAGTCGAGTAACTATCTAAACAAGCGGGTGCGGAACCAACTATAACAAACCCGAGAACTGTTTCCAGTGCGTGCGGAGCGGGGTACATCGGAAGACCTTGAATTTTACGTGATAACTGGAGATGCGGGAGAATCGAAGCACCGATCAATAGATCGATATCTCCAGGGAAAGCGTAATTTCCGTCGGCTAACTGCAAGTTCTTAAACTCCGTCAGCATGGACGTGTCAACCGGTACCGTGGGCAACCGTTCCGTAATCTTATCTGCGACTAGCGAATCCATTTCAAACGAAATATTACGATTAAAACGTGAACTAAATATTATTTTAATGGAACCGTGAATGGTTGCCTTTAAACCTCCAAAACCTTTCACTTCTGAGCGGGATGACCAATTATTAAAACTAAAACCAAGGCGTTGACAACAATCCCGAGTAATAAAATTACTCTGGGAAGCGCCATCTAGTAGCGCTCGAACGGTGTGCGGTTTGCCAAAGGCATCTACAATGACAACTTGCGCGGTCGCAAGTAAAACGGTAGTGAATTGAGCACCAGCGGCGGAAAGCGAACACAATGTTACGTCGCTTGCACTTGCAGCAGGCCGCGCGTCACAAGCGTCGCGCGTCTGCGCAGGCTGCGGCTGCGATGGCAGCTTACTACTCTCAAAATGTAAGAAGGTATGATGTCTAGCTAGACATTTACGACAGCTAACACCACTGTTACATGACGTAACCAGATGTTTGTCACTTAGACAATTAAAACACAAATTATTAGTGCGGACAAACTTGTAACGATCCCTAGGCGATAATCTCTGAAATTCCGAACACTTGTACAGCTGTGTATGGCTACCCTTACACAGAGAACAGTCAGGTGTTGAGGCGGTATTAACTAGCGTATGTGCAGTCTTGACTGACTTCGATGACGCGTCTATACGGCGATCGGAACCTGTCCTATTCGTGACTTCATGACGTGCCGACGTGCGCTGCAATACCTTAATATGGTCGCGAATAAAAGATTCTAAATCTTCGAACTTAGGTATTTCGTTACCGCGCTGAGTCGTTTCAAACAGACGAACAGTTTCAGGATCTAATTTCTGTAAACCGATATACAAAAACAAAAAGTCACAGAGGTCATTGACCTTAAGGTTCTTTACTGCACGAACAGATGATGCGAAAATATTTAAAAACTTCTCTAAATTATGATCGATACAAACGGAAAAACTTTTCAAATCGAATAATTGATCTAAATATGCGGTGGCTACTAATCGCTTATCTTCGTATTTTGTTTTTAAAGTGTTCAAAACTAAAGTGTAATTTTCAGCGCTAAACGTAATTCCAGCACAGACAGCCTTTGCCTTACCGGTCAATTTTTCTACGAGATAATGCAATCTCTCGTGATCTGTCAGCGATGTGTTCCTATGTATTATATTTTCGAAACTATCTATAAATAAATTCCAATTTCGAATGTCACCATTAAATTCAGGTATTTGAATTGGCGGCAATCGTGGGCGTTCGCGAGGAGGGTTGGATAAACCACTCGCGGGGGGGGGAGTCTCTAAACTCCTAGCAATACGTTTGATACGACAATACAAGTCATCAAAGGACGACAATGCCTGATAACTCACACAGTAATCAGGATTTAACTCCAACTCTAAAATGTTTATATTATTAATTGTAGATTCAAAATCCGCGCGCAAACTATCTAAAGTTTCCAACGAACACAAGAAAGCATCTCTAATCGCCAGATCCGAGATTTGCAAAGATTTATCACAAATTGATTGAACACGTGAAAACTGTGAGTCCCTTTTAGCGTATAAAAGCTTTAACTGAACCTTTAAATCAGTACTAACCTTACTGCCCTTAAGAGACATATTGTTTTGATATATTCACACTATACACTCAAATAAACACTTAACGAATTATTAAGTAAGCGATAATTATCAGATAACAATATGGTAATATTGTAAACAACAAAGTGAACGGCGAACGAACGGAATAACCTGAATCAATGAGTGAATATTACCCAATTTCTCGATTAAATCATTCACGTCGTTCATATGCGTATATAATCTATGGTTTATCCGTTTCCTACAAATATTCACTCAACAATGAACGGGTATTTTTGAAATGCGTCTACCTACATGCAATTTGTAGGACTTCCGAATGAATTTTGTCAAGAAAAAGAATGCGATCGATTTATATCTACGCTGATATTTACGTAGCTAACTATAATTATGCGGTGCGGTTGACGGCGTAGGTACCGTAATTATCAATGGCTCTTTAACTATACGAGCGAAATAACGTTTAGTTGCCTAAATGCCTAGATGCGGGTTTTCTACTATTATATCTAGGTAAACAGGCGCGTTGCGTTTATTCCCTATGGAACAAATACTATATTGCGAAATTACAAGAAAATGATTCACGATCCTGCTCGTAGGACCAAAAGTAATGGTTGCGCGAATAAGCTGTGGACTGTATGTTTAAAAAGCGATCTAAGGTTTGTTAACAATATGCAGGTACTGTGCCTGGCATGGGATGGATGTATTAGGGAGGAACACTGACCTTTTGACCTCGAAGGTTCCACGTGGCGCCGGCCGGCGAACCCCGACTTCGCACTTTCAAAGCACTGCCAGGTCCTGTATTGCACTACACTGCACTATTGTTGAGTCTTTGAATGGTTGGATCACGAAATAGTCAATTTTCTTGTAATTTCGAGCGGGCGTTGTTAGCGGAGCGGTCACATTCACAATCGATGCACAAAAAACACGTAATGTCATTTCATTTCTTGAGGTCGTGCGGGGAAGCGAAACGGAAGGGATAGGATTGCTAGGCCAAAAAATAAATTACAAAAAACAAAATCGCGGATCATAGCAAATTGGCGCAACCAGGCATGATTAGGTTTGTAAGCGAGGTTAGGTTTGAAATCTAAATGCGACTTCAGTAACTGATGGGTTGTTTGGAAATATTAAGAAAATGATGTGGAGGAATGAGAAAATATTTCGGGCAAAGTATGGAGTATGATTACCCTCTTAGTTTTTGTCGTTGCTTTAGCTTGTTACAGGAGGTTGGCTCCTATCATGAGGCGCTATGTGTTTTGTAACATTACACCATTGACATGACACACACCATTGACATGGTGGACATTAGTCACCCAGGTAGATTGAGGTCTTCCCTTATCTTCCTTTTAGTAGCCATGGAAAGGCTGTTTTGGCATGTTATTCCGCCGTTTTTTACAAGCAAATACCTATGGTTCGTAAATTATACGTTATCATTACATTACAATTATCATATTATCTAGTTCAGACACAGATGTTCTTAATAGACACATAATCTTCAGTGCAAACTCAACAAGGTTACAATAATATGTTTTGTATTTTTTGGGAACAATAAATTTATTATTATTATTAATTAAATTCATAGAATCACAAATAATTTAAATAAATTGAGAAATAGTTTTAAAAGAGATAAATTATTGAATAAGTCAAAATTCAATGAAGTCAAGGCAATAAAGTATGATTTATAAGGCAATGATGTCAAATATTTAGATACATTTTTCACTCATATAAAATCTTTAGTCGAGTAATAACATTTGCTTAAAAAAGTTAAATCATTTATATTTTTTTTTTAAGCCATCAGGTAATTTGTTATGAACAGTAATAGCGTTTAAATTATTACAAAATAATTTAAAATTCTACACCTAAATAAAATAAGTATGAGTTTTTGGTAAAAATAGTGGCTGGCCTGTTAGTCTAGTAGTCAGTGGCTCTGAATGCTATACCAGAGGATTCTGTGGATTTGATTCCCATATGAGTGATGAGCACGATCATTTTTGTTCTGTGTCTGGGTGTAATTTATCTATAATACGTATGTATTTAAATTTTATTAATATGTATATATTCATAGAAGTAGGTACTTTATATTTTATTTTATCTTTATAAATCGATAGCATTTCATGCACCGAATCGATACTCCACGGCATTAAAACGACCAAAATTTAACGGTATATGGGAAAGAAGGTGATGATAATATTTTCTAACTCGGCACAAACGACGGTAACGATGGTAACGGCCTTCTAAACACCATAACAGAGAGGGTTGAGTGTCCTATAGTGGCGTACTGGAATAAGTTACTCAGTTCAGGTGGTGTTCTTTTTAATATTAAGTGAAGAAATGATTTGAGAAGAATTATTGACTACGTAGAATAAGTAGGCATAGTGGTACTAACATAGGTTTAAGTTTTACTAACACTTATATATGGAATTATGTTCTGATTTGAAAGATTAAATAAATAAAACAAAGCTGCTTGGTTTTAATGAGAATGTAAGATGCATCTAGGGCATCTACAATGTACATATCTATATAAAAATATTGTACAAGGTTGATTACTTATTATGCTAACAAAAACAACATGTTTTGGCATCTTAAAACAGGTTCCTAATAGTTTTTATTAGTATTTGTACATCTCCTCAGAGTACCTCACTGAAAAAAAAAACTTCCACCAATTTTTGTTGCAGTAGATCAAACGGATTACACGTGCCAGTTTATTTATAATTGTAGATTGTTGTACAAGGACAAATATTACCCATATTATTTATTATACTCGGTCGTTTTAGCGAGGGAGTGAATAGAAAACGTGTTATAATAGGTTTGAAACAAACACAAATAAATTGTTTATTTTATTCAATCTATAATTTGAGTGATGACAGGCTCTCTAACAAAATTTTGCTGGCATTTTTTTTAAAAGTCTAATGGCTTTAAAAAAACACAACATTAACAAAACACAGCTGACAGATGACAATTGAAATGTCTGCCATGTTTTTTGATGTCATAATATATTCTAAGCACAAACAGTTATTTTTATTTTTTAATGCGGAAATTTATTTACTAAATATATTAATACAATATACGTATTGCGTTAATATGCTTTGCTAAGCATATTATGTTACTTGACCAAGATTTATATTAGTGGCAACATTAAAAGTTCAGTTTAGCCAAAAGTTATGTATTCAAGCCAGCACAAAAAACTTAGCCATGATTATTTATTATGGTAAAAAATCGAATCAATTAAGTTTTCAATTTTGACGATTTTTTGGTGAAAATTAGACTGGCCATTAGCTTGATTTGATAATCTTAGTAAATTATATCATGGTAACATAATATGTAGACATATAATAATATCATCAAAAAATTTCTCGTCATTGTTCTTTCTGTACTCTGTGCAGATGAATTTTGAGTTATCTGTGGGGTACATGCCATATAGGTACATGTAGATTTGAGGGTTTTGTGCACGTAGAATATTGACGCATTCTGTGATAAACTGTGTAATCACAGAGTACATTTTAATACGTGTGTAATCTTTGTTTTGAATGAAGTTTCCTAAATAGCCTTCGTGATCGGGTCTTCATCGAGCTCCGTGGTGTTTTAGCGTTCTTAATTTTTTTCCAGAATCCTCCAAGGCATTGGCGTATGTTCTTCGAAAACAATGGCTGGTGTACTTTTCTGGACTAGGCTTTAGGATAGCTGTCGATATCTATCAGCATGTTGCTTAATTTATTTTTGTCTATAATTTGCTTTGTGTATTATTGGTTTTAATAGTTGAGAACAAATCTGTGTGCGCTCGGCCGTAATTCTCGGAAGACTTGATTTTTTTTTCCACTCGTAGTGAATTTCCAGTCCTTATTTGATTTTGTATTAGACAGATTTACCTGTCGCTTGAAGATGGCTATCAGTTTTGAAACTATCCTCACTATCTAACGCTGATCTACTGATCTCAAGAATTAAAGCACCTGTGAAACAAAAAACAGAAGTGTGTTTAAACTAAAATTGAGTTTAAACACACCTATCAGTTTTAGTTTGATTTTTTTAGAGAACTTAATTATTTACCAATGTATTTTTAGTTTTTTAGAGACAAATAAATATGTAAGTAGGTAATACTTTGTAGGCTTACCTTTGTTGCTAACTATTTTTCATTTGGTGCCTTAATTAGAAAAAAAATAATATCTTTTCTCTTGAAAACTTTGTATTTCTTGACTTTGTAGCCGGTAGACAGAAAAGTCGTCAAATTAACACATTTCTTATGGGCACATTGGAAATGTGCCCTGAAGGGTTGAACTTCGATATTTTATGGACAGTTCATCAAAATACGTAAGAAATAACGTTTTTATATTCTCTCTTCATAAAATTTTCAAATAAGTGTTTTACAAGTGACAAATTATTTCTTTAACTTTTTATTCCATCTGTAAATCAGATCTTTAGTCGCACTAGATGCCATTGGATTACGCGCTGAAGCATTTTTTATGTCTTTAGCCACAGAGCAATGCCGCTTTTACTTCCATTTTCAAAAATACGACCCGATTTTTTTATAAATGATATAAGCCTTTACTTATTGTAATTCTACTTACAAATATTGATACAAGTGCGCAAAGTTTGTCATTGCGATCAAGGCGGAATTCGCATGTGCCGTCGGCGAGATTTATTTCATCACCACTACTCTCAAAACGGTGAAGGAAAACATCGTGAGGAAACCGGCATGTCCTAGAACTAAAAATTCGAAGACATGTGACATTCACCAACCCGCACTGGGCCCGCGTGGTGGATTACGGCCCATTCCCTTTCCTAGAGAGGAGGCCTGTATCCCAGCAGTGGCAACATTAAAAGGCTGATGATGATGATGGTAGGCGAGATTGCGGGTGACATATATACTTAAAAAAAATCGGTCAAGTGTGTGTAGGGTTCGGTTTCTAAGTTGCCCGTTATAAAACGCGAAATTGAAAAGGTGTTTGATTGAGTTAGGGGTTTACTGCTTACCTAAGATGGTAACGGAAGAAGGAGTCTGAATTTTGTTAATGAGTCTTAAAATAGTCTTCACATCCACATATCTTTTTTGACGACACTATGGGATACATGAGAAAAAGATCACAATCACCATCATTTCCTCTTTCGTGTAAGAAAGCCAACTGAAAGGAGGAACCGTAACTCCAAAGAACCTTTATAGTAACTGAACCCTGAAACATGACTACGGTCGTAATAGTCAGTTGTTATTCTCAGGTACTTAAATCAATTATAGATAATAATTATGATGAAATTTATGTTTTTTTAATTACGATAGATACAGAAGTGAAGGTACAGAGGAAAATAACTTAACGATGTGAATCATAGATAGCGACATTTTCACTGAGAATAATGATGAGGCAACTGTTGTGATCCTGGATGCAAGTGATCATAGAAGAAATAAAAATACAAGTGTTCGTGCTCTCAGAGACCACTTCACGAAATATTTGAAAAAACTGCCTCCATCTTTATCTCAATCTTTCTATAAAAAGGTAAAGGTATCATATTGTCATACAGCCTAACTAGAGGGGCCCCGGTTAGCGTGTGCCAACAAAATACGATGTATCTTGGCGCAATGAGGCTCTTCGTAAACAAGTAACGTGCAAGATACATGTCAAGAATACCCGACTTAGTTTACTAACTATATTTTGCGCAGCAAGTAACTATGCGGGACAATATTATACTCCTAAAATATTGGTAGTGACAATATTTGTAATAGTAAAATATTTGTTTTACGATGGATGCGGGACGTATGGGACCCTCTATTGTGGTGACACACTACACACCAGGGAAATTATGATGATGATGAAAATATTTGTTAAACGAGTGATAGTATTAGGTATCTACCCAGGTTACTTCTAGGCGAGCGTGCTCCTTAGAGAGCAGTGGTTTTTTTTTATGGTAGGTAAAATCATCCAATGACAAATCCCGCCCTTGGGTGGAGCGGGAAGTAGTGTCAGACTCTTACTGACTAAAAACCTACCCCGTTCCATTCTTCGCCTTGGTCCCAGGGCCCCGGGTGCCATTTTCACATACCCTTTGACCCCAGTAGAGAGAGCAGTGGTGGCTGAGTGGTAACGGCCCCGACTTATGATTAGTAGGTCGCGGGTTCAAGCCCGGCCAGGCGCATTACTTTGTGTAATTTATTTCATCACCACTGCTCTCAAAACGGTGAAGGAAAACATCGTGAGGAAACCGGCATGTCCTAGAACCAAAAATTCGAAGACATGTGACATCCACCAACCCGCACTGATCGTGGTGGACTACGGCCCATTCCCTCTCTTAGAGAGGAGGCCTGTGTCCCAGTAGTGGGAACATTAAAAGGCTGATGATGATGATGATGAGCGTGCTCCATCATCGTTTATCATCAGGTGGCATAGTGGTCAAACGCGAGCCTATCAATAAAAATAATAATTAATTTAATTTTCAGGACAGTTACTGAATGCTTCTTCAGCAGACTTTAATTTCTTTGACCAAATTGCTAGGAAGAGAAGCGATAACCTGGAAAAGTTGCTGCTGACAGGAAAAGTTGATAGGAAAAGACCTACAGGCAGGAGTCCGATACGTTGGTCAGACCAAATCCGTGTTACACTGAAGACTACAGTCTGCCACGTCATCCATATTACTGAAGATAGGACAACATGGCAAAATATAGTCCACAAGAAAGTTTAAGAAATTTTGGAGGAGAACTAGAATTATGGAAAAATGCAATTTAATCATACTGCCATGGTAGGCGTGAATTTTCTATGCGTCTATTATTTTTACTAGTACAATCTCCTTTATACTTATTACGGGCCATATACTATTCATGTCCAAGGACTGTCGGTGGGCCGGATTATATCGACGATGAAGTGACATGAACTCCTAACTGAAATTTTTGCGATTTTGCTTTTTTTACGTAAATAGACTTTAAATAAACGTTTGCGTGAGCAGGCAAAAGCAGCTAACTTTATAGCTGATTAAGATATAAAGTTAGCTGCTTTTGCCGATTAGTAAACGATTATTTAAAGTCTATCTACGTAAAAAAAAACTAAATCACAAAAATTTCAGTTAGGAGTTCATGTCACTTCATCGTCGATATGTTTTCGCGAGCCGGTGGTGGCCCGCGGGCCGGTGTTGGCCCGCGGGCCGTATTTTGCCCATCACTGTTCTAGATATAATAAATCATTAGGACCATTAATCTAAATTTGTTGGTATTTCATTTAATATTCTTCTCCTAAAAGGTTTAATTCTATTAAAACGGTCTAGTCATATTATTAGCCTTTAGCTCTCTGAAATAGTAATTTAGTAATTTGCAGGGATGTACCCAAGTACTTACTGTTACCAAAACACATGTTCCGGAATCTAAATCATTCAGCATTTCAGGCGTACTGGCCACTTTAGTCATTAGCAAAGTTTGAAGTGTACATCGTACTAGCCATTTAGTTATTAGGGTCTAAAGTTGGCTTGGAAGAACCCCAGAGACAAATAGAATAATGGGATGCTGTACGACCTCATTTTGAAATTATCTTTTATGAGAACCCTGTGAAGCCATATGAAAAATACCCTCAATGTCGAGTCTATAATATGTAATGTACTTATTTTTATTTTACTGAAATCAATGTAGTTACATTTTATCCTCTCTCTTTTTTAGGGTTCCGTACCTCAAAACGAAAAACAAAACCCTTATAGGATCACTTTGTAGTCCATCTATCTGTCTGTCAAGACCCTTTCTCTCGGAAACGCGTATAGATATCGAGTAGAGGTAGAAATATAGTAGAGGGATTTATCATCAACGATTGCATAATCATCAGGAATCACAGTCAAGCACTAGTTTATATCATTTATAGAAAAATCAATGCCACATTGCTTCGACTAGTTTATAATACTCGTATTATCATTTAAAGAAAAACCGATGCCACGAGCCAGTATGAATGGAGCTTTACTCACAATGTTTTCCAGTTATTATATAAAATGAAAGAAAATAAATCGTTTACACTTACAGTTTGCAACCCTACTAGGTCACGTCAACCAAAACGTATCACACAACACTGGAATACTGAAAAGAAAAAATGCTTGATCCCAGCTAGTTTCTTTAAATTCATGTGAAGGTGTGATTGGCAGAGGGAAATGGTCGAGGCCCCATTGGGTTAAGAATGAAATACATTGCCGATTTTTTTTGACGAAATCCTTCGAAATTCACGTAGGTAAGGTCGACCTGATATATTGTTTCTTGTATTGGGAAATTGCCCTTGGGAGGAGAAGAATAGATAGCGCGTTTTGAATTGATGATACCTACATTATTCTTACATACAAATTTATTATTAAACAATACACCGTTAAATTTTAGTCGTTTTAATACCGCGGAGGGTCGATTCGGTACATGAAACACTATCGATTTGAAAAGAGAAAATTGAAAAATAAAGTACTTTTTTGTTAAACTCGAATTAATTTACGCATGTACGAAATTAATTGATGTTTGATCCTCCAACGACTACGTAAGGATGATATTTTATAATAATATCGTGGTGAGAATTGAAAAGAGAAAGACTCATGCAAGTAGTACTACCCACTTTAAGCAGTGTGACATAATAACAATCTGGTCAAATGGGGCTTCCTCGACCCATCTCTAACAAAGTGTCAGTGCCACTGCTCAAGACATGCGTCGCCTGCACTGCTGCCCATCCTGCACAACCACCTGCACTTTTCAGGATTTATACGAGTTCAATAACAGAGCTACACAGGTACAGGTAGCCAAATAATGATCAGAAAAAAATAATGTGAGTTCATCGACACGAAAAAAAGAAGGAGTACTTTGTACTTTTTTCACTGAATTGTAGCAGAGAGCTATAGCTCTCAGATTGTAAAATTTGTCTTGTAATGGGTATTAACACTAGATAATAAGTTATTTATTAAGCTACTAACACTATATGGATCTTTGTGTGTCCGAAATAAAATAAATTCTATTCTATGCTATAACTTGGTAGGGCGACGGGATGTGTCAAGACTTTTATTATTTAAAATCCATCAGTGTACCCTTTGCATTGCCTTTTGCGTTCAAGGATCACGGTCTGGTAACTATTTGGAATTATCTTGCAGCCCTGGCGGATTTGGTCCCTTTTACGTCCCAGACTGCAGGATTCTGTAGTTTTAAACAACTCTTTATTTTTTTATCCAAGTACTTAAAATTATAAAAAAAAGCTAAATATTTAGAAGAAAACATATTATGCAATAAGAATTACAGAATATATCTTTTTTTTTTGAATTTTGAAAGTTACTCAAAATCTTGAATACTCTTAACTACCTACAAAGATCGCAAAACATATTTCGATTACCTTTGTTACAAAATCTTGCCTACTGAATGTTGGATTTAAAGACATAAATAATTTCAAGATAGTAGAAACATTTCAATTGTCACGAAAACTGTCTCATTCAGTGTTAATTTGACCTCTTATCTCTTAGCTACATTCGGAACTCCCATTCACAGGACCGAAGACCAATTACTGTTGTAATTGGAATAGGTAGCTTCTGTAGGACCGTCGGGCGTCCGACAAATATTATCGGTTCCTATTCAATTATGTTGTAGGCGGTGTTGCGAGCCAAAGGAACGATGTGTCGGGTTCTATATTTGTGTAACTGTGGAATTGGATTTGTGCTTATTCACACTATGGTACATGACTGTAATTAGTGACCGTTACTTAAACACACGGTTGTAGTCATGATAATGTAAAACCTTTACTATGGGAACAAACTAGGGCCTCAAGTCTGCTATTACAATAGTGTCAGAAAGGTCTATCATTGATTTCATAATTGTTGATTTTGACATGTTTGATAATCTACTAATATAATGGCGACTCCAATGATCAACCACCGACACTCTATTGAGAGAAATGGCATAGAATGGTAATCTCGTACTTACCTACATAATGCCTAATGAATGTCTGCCTTATATCATAACAAAAACCAAACACTGATACAATAACAACTACAAAACACTGAAAACGCCGGCCGGCGGCCGCTCTAAATAAACAGTAAGCAGTAATGTCACTTTGACTTTGACAGCTAAAAAAGCACAGACCGACCAATGATCGAATTTGCAGATTACGAACTTTTAGCAAAATGACAATGGAATCGTGTTGAAATGACGAATTTATAAAAATAGCAGATTTGGGGTCCTGAAATCACGAAAAAAATCTACTGGTCAGTAGGTACATTTATGTTCGCCTAACTGCTCAAAATGGACTCAACTTGCTGATTACTTTGATTGCTGACTAATTATTTTACCAGTCATCCTATGTACCTATAAATAAAAGGAGAAACTGACTGACTGACAAATCCACGCACAGCTAAAAATACTGAGACTAGGATCCTGAAATTTTGCACAAGTTTTTCTTTTATGAGAAAGGTTTTTTCAAAATTCTCCCCCTAAGGGGATAAAACGGGTCTAAAGTTTGTTTGGAGAAATCTACTTTCATGCGTGCGAAGCCGCTGGCTGAAGCTAGCACCTACAGATATATTTGGCGCAGTAGTTGAGCGAATGGCTGTCGCACTAAGAACCTATTACGGGTTAGATTCCGGTATGGAACAAATATTTGTATAGTCTATAGATTCGCTTACAACAGGCCTCACCAGAAAGCTTAAAGTTACCCATAGGATGAATATGGACACGCCATAACTGTGGCAGTAAGTCCTCTCTTTGAGGAGTGGCTGGAAAGACGTCACAGCTTCCTTACTTTCCACAAAACACCGGGCTTCACCGCACCCCCAGGGATGTGACCTAACAGGCGTTGCGCAGAGAGGGTTCCGGAATAGTCTTTTAAGAGGTAAAAATTCCACACTCTCCGGACTGTAAAGTCCGGGCGCCTTTTGAAGGTTTCCCCTCGAAAACAAAAAAAAGGGCCTCACCGGACATGGTAAATTCTGGAGTTTCTTGCGCCGAATTCGTGCGGAAGAATCACCCGGGTCACCATAGTGTAGACCAACCGGACGATAGGACGTGGGGGTGTGCCCTACTTGGGTGGAACACTGCAGTGTCCCCGTGGGGGCGATTGGCAGCGACGACCTCTCGCTCCACGCCCTCATAAAGGCCATGGTCTGGAGTGAAGAGGAATGGCAGGCGCCTCCTTTTGATAAATAATTATATAATAGTGGTTGTCGGTCTGAGTGTCTTGTATTCGAGTTTAAATATTGATTAACGCATCCTTTTTTGAGTTGGAAAATCATCAAATAACTTCACCCGCTTTAAGTGGAGGAACTTTTACAAACTTTTACCGGCTAAAACTCATCTGTGTTCCTTCAGTTACCTTTTGCGTTTAAGGGCCACGGTAACTCTTTCGAACCATCCCGCAGCCCTAGCAGGCATGGGCTTTAGTGCTGTTGCTGACATCTCTTTGAGACGCGCATGGAACTTTTGTTTCTGTGGCTGGAAGGCGAGATATTCATTACTGTGTCTCTAATTACGGTATTTAAAAACGTTAAAACGTAATTCATACTTACATAAAACCAAAGATATAAGCTTATAACTTTTATGAATACATAAAGTTACCTACTTGTTATCTATACTAATATTGTATTGTTGGTTTGTAATGAATCAATGAATAATAATAATGAATCAAGTAATAATAATAAAAATAACGGTAGCTGCAGTTGCGTCGAGCTCGAGCGACGAATATTTCTCGCCGCCGACGACACCACCACCAGCGCGTCGACGGGGAAGAGGCCGACCTCCGGCCAGCTTGGGACCTCGAGGCCCTCCGGCCTCTGATAGGGTCCCCGCTGTCGGTGGAAGTGTGCAGCGCATGAGATGGACACAATCCATTAATGAAAATGTCATGCGCTCATACTTTGGGGCTACAGAGGGGGGAACTAACCTGACTGCGTACCGTGGTCGGATGCTCTCTCTGTTTCAGGTGCTTGAGCCAGCTGTCAACATCACAGCCCAACGACTGTCGGATCAGGTACGGGTCATCCAGCGTAGCCGTATGTTGGATGATGCTGTGCTTGATAGACTGCGCCTGGAATCGCAGAGTAGCCGTGTTTCACCTGCTACACCACCGGTCGCGGAGCAACTTCAACCCAGTGCTTCACCGCGACCCGACCACGTTGGTGACGCCGATGATGACGCGGCTATATCTGTGAGTACCCAGTGCAATGAACGATTGAGGAGCGCTTTGGAGGACGCTTTTCGGGAGTACCGCTCCACTCCGCCGGGGCTTAGACCTCGACTACCTCGTTTGCCCATGCACAAGAGAAATAGGGCGCTGGTGTGTGCTTTAGATTCGGAGCTATCAAATTGTTTTGATAGCAGCGAAGACCTCACTGATACCCACTCAATCTTGTACTGTGGGGCTGTAGCGGCATGTCGCGTAGCTCACTGTAAATTTCCTAATTTTGACAGAGCTACACGACCAACCGTGCCGGCCTGGCAGTGCAGGATTGAGCGCCGTATCGGTGAGGCTAGAGCACTCATCGGCAAGCTTATCTGCTTCAGGGAGGGCAATACTCGCCCTAGAGTGATGCGCTTTGTGAGGCGGGCATTCTCTGGAACTGATATTAGTCCTCGAGATTATCTGCCCTGCGTCACAGAGCGTATCGACTTCCTGAAGCAGAAGATCTATGCATGGGCAAGCCGTATTCGTCGGTATAAGCGCCGAGTGGAGCGGTACACTCAGAATCGCACATTCCAAAGTAATGAAAGGTGGGTTTACAGGGCTTGGGAGCGACCGGACCAAGGTGTGACTGATACACGCCTGCCGGATGATAACGCCATGTGTTCATTTTGGCGTAGCATCTGGTCGGCGCCTGTCAGTCACATCGAGGGTGATTGGATCCGAGAGGTCGAGCGCACATGTGATCTTTTACCAGAAATGGGGGCAATTACCATCAGCCCCCAAGATGTAGCACGTGCAGTCCGTCCGTTGCCTAACTGGAAATCTCCTGGGCCGGATGGGCTGCACAATTTCTGGATAAAATGGTTCCAAAGGTCGCATGCTCGCTTGGCATCTCAGTTCCAGTCTGCCTTAGAGTCAGGGTCGCTACCCCCCTTCCTAACAACAGGAAAAACCCACCTGCTCCACAAATCAGGTAGTACTGCGGATCCTAAAAATTATAGACCGATCACGTGTTTGCCGACGGTCTATAAAGTGCTTACATCCATTCTGAGAGCTAAAATCAATAGTCATATTGAGACAAATTCTATCATGTCAGCCTCTCAGAATGGATGTAGGAACGGGTCCCGCGGTACTAAGGAGCTGCTCCTCATTGATATGGCCATAAGCCAACAGGTTCGACGTTCTCGAAAGAATTTGTCGGCATGTTGGATAGATTACAAGAAGGCCTATGACTCTGTTCCTCATACATGGCTCATGAGGGTGCTAGAACTGTACAAAGTTGATACAACTCTGCGCACCTTCTTGATGTCGTGTATGGGGCAGTGGAGAACAGTCCTTCGCTATCCGGGATGTCGACAGATTCGGGAGAACAGTGAACCGATAAGGATTGAGCGTGGCATATTCCAGGGTGACAGTCTGAGTCCTCTGTGGTTTTGCCTAGCCTTGAACCCTCTCAGCACACTGCTAGAGGGTACTGGCTTAGGCTTCCGGTTGAAAAGAGGTGGTCAGGTCATATCTCACCTTCTTTACATGGATGATCTGAAACTCTTTGCCCCCAACGACTTGCAACTGATGGAGCTACTAAAGGTAACTGAAACCTTTAGTAGTGCCATCAGGATGGAATTTGGTGTGGACAAATGTGCAGTCATGCATGTAAAGCGAGGAGAGATTATGGAATCCGTGGGAATTCAACTTACGGATTCCATACACCTTAGATCCCTCTGCTCAACTGAAACTTACAAGTATTTGGGTATGTCGGAAGCGTTAGGCATCAATGCTGATGACGTGAAACGGTCGTTGAAGGAGCGCTTCTTCGGCCGCCTGAATAAAGTACTGAATAGTCTTTTATCAGGCGGGAATAAGGTGCGCGCTTTCAACGGTTGGGTCATGCCGGTGTTGATGTACTCTTTCGGCATACTCAAATGGACTCAGACAGAACTTGACGCCTTGGATAGGAGGGTCCGCACACTGCTTACCGCAAATCGGATGCATCACCCACGGTCTTCGGTGATGAGACTGTACATCCCGCGGAAGTGCGGGGGTCGCGGCTTCTTAAATGCTAAGACCCTACACAACCGCGAGGTGTACAGTCTCAGGGAATACTTCTTGGAAACCGACGTGGGCATGCACCGAGATGTGGTAGCGGTGGACAAGGGCCTCACTCCGCTCTCCTTGGCTAACGAGAACTGGCGCAAACCTATAATACTGGACACTAATGAGCGCAGGGAAGTATGGCAGAGCAAGGAGCTTCACGGACGCTTTTACCGGGCCTTACATGGGCCCTCTGTAGACCTATTAGCGTCCGTATCTTGGCTCCGTTTTGGTGACCTCTTCGGGGAAACCGAAGGTTTTGTCTGTGCGATAATGGACGAAGTTATGATGACGAACAACTACCGGAAATATATTGTGAAGGACGGTACGGTTGACATCTGTCGGGCATGCCACCGGCCCGGGGAATCAATCCGACACATTATTTCTGGATGTTCTCATCTAGCTAACGGAGACTATTTGCATAGGCACAACCTCGTAGCCAGGATTATCCACCAGCAACTTGCTCTTAAATACAATCTTGTGGAAACAGAAGTACCGTACTATAGGTATTTGCCCGACCCAGTTCTCGACAATGGCAATGTCTCATTGTATTGGGATCGATCTATAATCACTGACAGGACTATTGTTGCCAATAAGCCTGATATAGTGGTCATAGATCGACTAGAGCGTCGCACAATGATTATTGATATAGCGGTCCCTCATGACGAGAACCTCGTGAAAGCTGAGAAGGATAAAAAAACTAAATATCTTGACTTGGCTCGCGAGGTTGTCGACATGTGGGAAGTGGACACAGCAGTCATTGTGCCGATAGTCGTGACGACCAATGGCTTAATAGCCAAGAGCCTCGACCAACACCTGCGGAGGCTCTCGTTAGGCAGTTGGATCAAGGGTCTGATTCAGAAGGCAGTACTCTTGGACACGGCGCGTATTGTCCGGTGGTTTCTCTCCCAGGAGCCCTGACCACCGGTAGCTTGGACCCTGTTCCCGATGCCGGTGGGCTACTATTTTTTATATTTTAAATGTTTTTTTTTTTTTTTGTATTACCTTCTATAAAAAAATATTTAAAAATGTAATTTATATGTATATACAAGGAATAAAAGGAAATAAAAATAATAATAATAATAGTTTTTATTAATCCAAGCATTACACACAGACAAAATTCAAAACAAGGTAGAAAGATACAATACGCAAAGTTTGTGAACAGAGAATTTTAGTCTATGCATACAATAAAATTATGAACCCTGTCTCTTAAACTAGGAGACCTGTACCTTAAGAGACAGTGATTCGGCCATTTTGAAATTAAATCAAGATGTAAAGTTACAAAGTGAAGTGAAAGTCAAAAATTACTAGACAATTTTTTTTTAATCTCACCAGTACCTACAATGCTACTTTACATCTAAGTGACATAGGCTATATTTATTATATTTTCAACGTTCACTCGGGCGAAAACATAGACAGAAGCTAGTGTAAGTTTCTTTTTACCCGACTGCGCCAGAAGGAGGGTTCCAACTGCTACGTTGCTGCTGGCAAATTTTGCAGCGCCTCTAGCGGTCACTTGCAGAACCAAAATTTTCCATACAAAATATTTACGCCATCGATATCGAGTAGCGACGAATACTATTGCTTAAAACTCATGGTAGAGGTACTGAGCCTTATTACACTACGTGACGACAAAACTACTTAGTCGTTTTATCGAGTGGTGTAATAGATCCTTTTGGTTATGTCAAATACTTTCAAACTTGGTGTACTTCCACCAACTCTACCTTATTTCTTTTCTTTTTCCCCATTTCTCTTTTGTTTGTTTTTTTTTTATGAATTTGTGTAACATTTTATAATATGTATGTATATATACATATATATATTCGTTTTATAATTATTTATTTATCTTCTTATTAGTACACCGCAGACTACCCCCTGTATTTATTTTAGTTCTTACGATCCATCCTAAGGTTGTCTGGTAGAAATCGCTTTCAGCGATAAGACCGCCATTGTACCCATAGATTTAAGTTTAGTACTGATTAAGTAACTTTCTTGGTGTACAACAAATTTTTATTCTATTTTATTCTACTGCACGTGATTCGTTTAAAATCTACCCTACGATACGATATGAATATCGAAATTAAAAAAGTCCGTTCATTGGGTTTTGTTTGTCTTTCTTACAAATTTTTTTTAATGGCTTGGACACTAAGTCCTTCAAGCCATGTCTTCGTATGAATAGCTAATTTGTTTACAATTAGAATATGGATGTACACATTCTAATATTTTTGTAACATTTGGCAGCAAATGAATCAAATCGAGTTGACCTTCTCGGCAAACTACAACACGTGTCAACACTACAATAAAATGCTCAGCTCCTTTATGCCGAGTTTGCGCCGGATTCAATGATTTCACTACAATATTATAATACATTGGACTAAATTGGTGAAATTTTGTATCTCAAATGTCCACTTGACATACTTGTACCAACAAAATTACACCAATTTGACATTCTCTGTTTGAACAAATGAATTGGGGGCGTGGCCAACTCAAAGCGTTAACGCAAAACGAAACGATTGTAACTTGGCTAGGGGGGCTGATGTATTCGGAACGACTGTTGGCGCGATAACATTGATAGTAGCGTATTTTGGAACGCGGGGCGAACTTCTTTCCTTTAAATGTGGATTACAAAACATAAGAAACTCAACAACCAAAGTTGAAATGTTCTTTTTAAGCTGAAATAACTGTCCACAGTAATGCTCTGGAATTTCATTCTGTGCAATGATTTACAACTGCAGCTTGATTTTAAATATTATTGTGTACATTTAACTGCAGATACCCAGTATTAGAATATTTTCTCCATTGACAGCGAAGATTCTTTATAATAAAATAACAGAGAATAGCGTTCTTTGACGCCCTTACTAAAAATGTTTATGCATAAAAGATGCAATATCGCTAATCTACACAAAGACCAGGTCACAAAGCTTGTTTGTTAGAGCTAGGTGACATTCTGGACCGAGCACCATTTACAATTCAGATCTGACGTCCCAACTGGACAATAAGAATAAAAAGTGGGGCTGCCTCGTCGTTCTGCAAACAACTAAGTCTTGCGGCAAGAATGCAAAGATTGTGCAAGTTCGTTAGTGGCCTGGCAGTTGGCACGGGAACAGTGTTAAATAAATCCAAGAAAGAATTTCATTTAGTTGAATAGATTTAAGGAATAAGGTGAATGCTTCAACTTGACGTTTACTTACTTTGATTTTGGTGAAGTGAAACGGCGCGTCGAAAATTTACTGAATAAAACCCGCCTGTGTTCCTTCAGTTGCCCTTCTCAACTGCAGCCCTGGCAGGAATCATCCCTAACTACCTCATCAATTTTGCTGACATCTAACAACGTAACGCACCATCGTCAGGGCCTTGTTACTTACCGGAGAGTGAGCTACCGATTGCTCACCGTTCGCAAGCTCACGTCTATGGTAACCAGAAATTGCCATACAACTTCATCGGGAGCGTCAAAGGCAAGACACGCCCCAGGTGGGGCATCTCTTGCGGCGGCTGGGGCATCTTATGCGGCGCTTGGGGTATCTTTTGCGGCGGCTGGGGCATCTCTTGCGGCGGCTGGGACATCTCATGTGGTAGCTGGGGCGTGAGGTTGTCCTCTCCCTTACGCTTTTGATTTTTCAACTCCCTTTCAAGTAAGTAGTGAGGTTTTTTTTTTTTGGTGGTGGGTAAAATCATCCAATGACATCTCCCGCCCTTGGGCGGAGCGGGAGATAGTGTCAGACTCTTACTGACTAAAAACCCACCCCGTTGAGGTAAGTTAATGTTTGTTAGGATATTGGTTTGTGTAGTTCTAGCAAGTATTTGTGTAGTAATGAAACAAAATCAACAGTAAGTTGATTCAGCAAGATTGAACCTCTGAACCAAGACCTGACATGTGCATCAAGTTAATATTCATAACATACAGCTTCGCATCATGAATACCGAAGCGAATTGATCAGACGGAGAGATGGACCGACTAAACTACTGGAATACGTTCAAATAGGCCACTACTCATCTTAGTCGTAGCCTATTATAGGTAAATGAGGCCGTTGAATAATTCCTGACTAGTCTTTGAGGAAATTACAAATTAATAAGAACATAATGGTGTTGTTTGTACGACGTACTTACTGTTTTTGTAAGTAGGTTTTGAAGGATTGGGTGCCAACTAGTCGTCTTTGATTGAAAAAAGAAAAGGTATGTTAAGTAGGCAATACGTATCTATTGTTAAAATTGTAGAGATTTTAAGTGCCTTATTAATGGTTTAGCAGACTGGCTTTTTTACGCTGGGCATTGCAAACTTTGGCAAACGACTTCGTTGACGCAGACCATACATAATTCCATACATTTTGACATGCTCGAGAATGAAATTGTCCAGAGATTTTCACGTTGAGGGTATCTGGACAATTTCAATCTTGAGTCTTTGCCGCCTACTGTACACTGCTTCGGCGCTGACCAGGAAAAAATCTTGTCTGTGCCTAGATTCAATAAAATTCTTTATCGTACATGACAAATTTATATTCAGCAGAAACTGTACAATTTATTGGCGTGTATGCGTGTGTTTTTTTTTATGGTAGGTAAAACCATCTAATGACAAATCCCGCCCTTGGGCGGAGCGGGAGATAGTGTCAGACTCTTACTGATTAAAAACCTACCCTGTTCCTTCTTGCTCCGGAGCGAGGAGGAGTGGCAGGCGGTCGCCTCCTTCTGCGAAGCAGTAATGCTAGCAAAGGAGGAGGCCGACCGCATCAGGCAACGGCGCACACGCCGCCGCCGCCGGGATTCCGATCCTGATTTCCGGCCACCGTAGGCGCGGGCTCGTGGACGGCGGGCAATGGGTAGCTCGCTGTCCGTCTGTACGCTAACAGGCCGGTCCGAGCTCAAGTCGTCTACGGCGCGCACTGTTCCCGCGCGCCTGAAGGAGTTGTCAGCAAACTGTAGGGGCCCAGCAGGGCCGAAGCCTACTGGGGTCAAAGGTTATGTCAAAATGTTACCCGGGGCCAGGGGACAAAGGCAATGAATGGAACGGGGTAGGTTTTTAGTCAGTACGAGTCTGACATTATTTCCCGCCCCACCCAAGGGCGGGATCTGTCATTGGATGATTTTACCTACCATAAAAAAACCCTGTTCCTTCTTCGCCTTGGTTCAGGGCCCTGGTATACATTTTCATACCTCCCCAGAGCCCCAGATTAGGCTTCGACCCTACTGGGCCCCTACAGTTTGCTGACAACTCCTTGAGGCACGCGGGAACAGTGCGCGCCGTAAACGGCTTGGGCTCGGTCTGGTCTGTTACCGGACGGATAGACAGCGAGCTACCCATTGCCCGCCTTCCGCAAGCCCGTGCCTATGGTGGTCGGAAATCGGGGTCAGAATTACAGCGGCGGCTTCGGCGTGAGCGCCGTTGCCTGATGAGGTCAGCCTCCTCCTTTCCTAACGACTAAGCGTTTACACTTGAAAGACTGGTTGAATGAAGTTGTCCTATCTACTTAGTAAGGCCATTATAATAATTGTCTCCGTGGAATATTCCCCAAAAAGGTTACAGTATAATATACAACTTTTTTAAATAATTCTTAAAGACCAGCAATACTCAACAAAACCTTTTTTCAGCTTATGTATTTAAGCTTAAATTATAAATCATAAAGGTGAGAGTTTGTGAGTATGTACTCTTATATTAGTTACTTCTTCTCCCTCAAAAAGCTGAACAGATTTCGATGAAACTTCGTGTAACAAGTTTAGACTATGTCCCTGAAGAGCATATAGTATTTCTTATTCTGGGAGTATGTTCGCTTGGCATAATTCCTACTAACACGCGAGCGAAACCACTGGCAGCCGCTAGGCTATTATAAAGGCGAAAGATTGTGTCTTTGTTAATACTTCACACTCAAATGGCTTAACGGATTTGAATAAAATTTAGCAGACGCGTAGGCCATATTTCCTTCGGATAATTTTCTATTTTCACGCGAGCGAAGCCGCTGGATGAAGTTAGTTTATATAACCACATAAGCTATAGTGTGCTTACTCCATTTCAGTGTTACCAAACATTGGGGCTCCATTTAGGCTCGATATGAACTTCCAAACAAATGCCTTGAAAGGGTATTACAGTCCCTCAATCCCGTGCTTAGCGCCTTAAGCCGTATAAGTAACATTCCTTTTATTTTTACACTCTATTCATAATGGAATAAATAAGAAACGGGTTCGAGTTTTATTTGAAAGTGTTTTTAGGGCCGAAATTGCGTTAAGCAAACGCCCGTGACGGGCACGCGTAGCAAAGCGCGGGTGTCGTGTGCGACGGTCCCCATGTCGGACTCCAGATTATTACCTGCACAGTGTGGCTAGTTCAAAGTTAATGGTGTGCATGTAGTGGTGTCGATCGAGAACTTACGTAGCAAAAAGGGCGAGCGGGGCCCGGCTCCCCGCGATGGGTTTCCCCGCAACGGAGCACTTGTATTTCATTGAACCTAGGTCTATGACCTTTCTATTACAGGTAAGTTCCTGGGCTGGGTTGGGCAATAATAAATCACTCTCAGTTAGAGCTCTTTTTATGTTATTATTAAAACTTTTTCATTGACCCCGTATCCTGTGGGTACGTTTTGCAAAAACATCATACAGTGCCCTTCGCGTACGGTATAATAATGTTTTCAGGGTGTTGATGGAGCGATATGTGTTGAATTGTTGATTGCTTTTATGACGTAAAATTTTTAAGTCCTTGGTGTGTAGAGTGCGGGCTTGCATGCTATCCTCTCAGAAAACAGCCTTGAGCGCAGCGCAAATTTTCTCTGAATGCGTTAATGATTCTTTTTGGATAATTTGACTGCACAGAAATTTGATCTTATTTTTTCCACGTAGTTTCCTCTTTAAAAATATTTGATTAAAAAAGACGCATTTGCCTCAAATGGGGAAAATGCGTCTAAAATTCAGACTTTTTTAAAAACACTGAATAAAAAACCTTTTTAATATTCTGGTAAAAAATCACTGCTAGAATTTTGTTAAAAATAGTCGTATAACATTATAGCCGGCTTGAGCTTCAAAAAGTGTGATATTGCCATTAATTCGCTCCCACTATAGTATATAGGTATAGTGATAACTAGAAGTGATCAGAAAATATATGATGCGATTACGTTACTCTCATTATAGAATATGTTATTATTATTGAAATTGTATCTATAGGTTAAGCCCCATTTTTTTAGGTCGAAAATTTTTAAATAACTCTGTCTGCTCTGGTAGAACGAACACTTCTCGTCCAATCAGAAATAGAAATTTCCCTATACGATATGTTCGGTGAGGGCCTGAGTCAGGTGGAAAGTGAAGACTCCGCGCCGTAGTGCCTTTCAAGGCAACTCTGACTTACCGCCTCGATTGTGGCGACGCCAAGTATTGGCCGCCCTTGAAATCGAACCCAAAACGTTAAGCAATTACGCTTTCAATTGCAAGAGTAGCATCCCAAGATGAATACCTCAGTAACACTCCACATTGGCAGTAACATTAGAAAAACATTGTCTAAATAAATAGAACTAAGTAAAACATTACTTGCTTTAGTTATTCAGTAAACCGAAGCTTGTTTGTCACAAAATATGATTATACAAACAAAAACCTTTTGGTCTTGTGTTTCAGGCCTGTCCCTTGCGGCAGCATTTCTATTCTATTACTCATCTCAAAAGCTTTGTCCGCGGTTCTTCAAACAGTTGCTTGATTGCTTAGTCAGAAAAATAGGGTTTTGTTTGTGTTTACAGCCTGAAGATTTTTATGTGTGTAAAGAATCTGGGAAGTCTTTAGATAGTATTAGTAAAGATGGATGGAATATGCCAAAAGCAAAAGAATAAGGCCAAGCTCTGATCGTATTTGTAATATTTATTTAACTTTTTATTAAACTTAAGAGTGGTTTTCAATAGTTACATATTTTGCAACAGAACAATAAATTTAACTGTTTGACATATTTTTATTTCTTGAATAAAAGTTAACTGATACTTGAAAAATTACTTCTTAAATACTGATGTATTAAATAGAAAAATAAGATGGATGTATTGTGGTATTATTGCGCATATATACGTACAGTAGACCGTACTTCAGTGGTTAGAAAACCAGTACAAGCTGGTTTTATATTTCATGAGACCTCGTTGACAAGGCCAAAATAGTACCTACCGTAAACGCACGGCTTACTGTACAATATACGTAATGTTTTCTAATTTAAATACAACAGTAATGTACCGTCAGGGGTCAAAAGTACAGTTGCACTTACCAAAGCTGAAGTATCTAAAATTTCTTTGTAGAAGGGGGTCAATTATTCACGACTGATTTAATTTGTAGTATAGAATCTAAAGTATTGAATAAATTCCTTCTCCTACAAATAAATTTAAGACAGTAACATTCGCAGCATGCAACTGCACTTTTGGACTTTTTCTGTATAATTTTCATCAAATTTTTAAATTAAAATATTACAAACATAGTCCTAAATAATAAAATAGATTATAATGAGCATTCGTAATTATTAGTAAATTTTAAAGTATATCAATAATGTCAATCATATTTCTTAATATAAATAAGCCTAAGACAAAATTATTTGATATCCTTGAAAACAAAATTATAAGGGCCCTTAACGTAGTTCAGGGAATGTTGAACCGTTTTCGGTGGAGGTCCGAACCAGTACACTTGGAAGTTTTCTATTAGCCTTGCTATAAATGTGTCCATTTCCAGTTCAGCTATGCGACGACCTGGAGACAAAAGATTATCATATAAACATAAGGTTACTTCTAGGCAAGCAGGCAAGCCCCATCGTCGACTACATCATCGTTTACCATCAGGGTTGCTATCACGCGCTATTAATGCGATCCATATGACGACCTAAACTGAACTGTTAAAGGGATGGAGATATACACCACTATTTTTTAATTAGTGCAAATACATAAAGTGCTTATTAAAAAAGGCCTTGTTATTATTTAATTAAAGTCTCAATAAATAATATTCATAAACAGCAAAGTTATGAGCGTTTGTTTACATCCCAAAATCTCACTTTTATGGAAATATTGTACAGGTTATTGTTTATGAATGAAAGAATGTCAATAAAAACGAAAAAAAAAAACTGCGCTTAGTATTTTCTAGTAGTAGTTGTTATGAATGATGACAACTATGAATTAACGAATAATGACAAATTTTCGTGGATAATTTTGGGATTTCGTTTTTTGTACTTTTAACTACACAAATATGATCAGTAACGGGTACTAATTGAGCCTCATTTTTTTGTGCACCAATTAAAAGATAGGGGTGTATAGGATGTTGGACATTTTAACACGTCATGGTAAGAGCTCAGGTGAGATAGTGGTCAAGTGCGAGTTTATATAAACGACACTAAAATCTAGCGCGTACTGGTGACTTTTGTCAGGGTGACAATATTTTTTTTGTCATTTTTTGCCAACTGTCACGCATTCAAGTGCGCGCACTATATAAGTACGACGACTTTTTGTCAAAAGTTACGTTGGCAAAAATCAACAGTGCGCGGTAGCTCTTACCTGCTACTGCATACGATACAACTCGACAAGACTGGTGTCAGATTTTATGGTTTCTGTCTTTTAACTACCCGTAACGACTCGAATTCTCAGTTCAAAAAATTGAATCAGTACAACAAAATAAACTTTACTGCTTCTTTTCTTACTACTTTTCTTTTTTTCTTTACTATATTTTTCTTTTTTTACTTTCGTTTTATTTTAGCATAGTCAGGAACCAGATGTTTACAATTATGAATTGCTTACCTATACAGGCGCGGGCTCCAAATCCGAAGGGTACGTATACAAACGGATGAGCATTCCCATAATAAAGTGGGTCATCTTTGGCAGCTAACCATCGTTCTGGGATGTACTCATTGGCTCTGGGGAAGTGCTTTTCCATCATGGCCATTTCTCGGTGAGCGAAGATGATATCGACCTGAAATGTATGACGTTTAATTTTTCATATTTGTGACTGATACATAATTATTGCCAGCCCTATCATTACCTAGCTGACATAATTAAATATCACTACGAAAATATTTAGCTTCCACGGTATGTTGTCCAGCAGAAACTCACGAAAAAAACTCACTTTTGTCAATGTATAATAAAATATTTTATTTAGGAGTTAATGCCTTAAGTCTATAATGCAATGAATATTAATCTATTTATAGTGGCGACCGCGCAACCGAAAACTCAGCGTTAGAAGGCCTCCAAAGTGGTGGACCGATGATCTGGAGAGAGTCGCGAGAATGCAATGCGAGACACATAGGACCTTTCGTTGTGGTGACACTTGGGGGAAGCCTATGTCCAATAGTGGACGTCCTTCGGCTGAAATAATGATAATTTATTGTATTGTGTTTTAATTAATTAAGTGTTTACGATAATATTTTTCATGTTTTAGCATTTAATTAATTAAAGAAAGAAAAAATATATTAGGTATTTTTTAAAGCCATCACTATTATATTTTCCACAACTTTTTAATGGACTGTATAATAGAATTAGTTTTGATGTTCTAATAATTTTCATATCTAAATCTATAATGATTGGCTTGTTTACTTACACCTTTTGGTATTTCATAACCCAGTAAGTGGAACACTTTCGTGGTTCTTCTTGCATTCCCTGCAACTACGGGCATCAATCTCAGAGACTCTTTCATGCAAGCTCTCAGGTAAGGTCTTCGCTCCGAATTAGACATGATCTCTTCTCTTAATAAATTTTGTTTCTTCTGGTGCTTTGCGAGGAGATAAAGAGTTGCTATCACTGTGTTTGATGCCTAAAAAGATTATATGAAATTACTAAACATTTAGCACAGAATAGTTCATTAAGAAAGAACCAAGAAACATCAAGGAAGATATTCAGGCAGGAGAACCAAGACAACCGACATATCCCAAAGAATCATCAAACTTAAGTGGCAGTCGGTTGGGCAGGTTGATCACAGGTCAAATGGTCGATGTAGATGAAAGATTCTGAAATTCAGAAGGCCTCTCAAAAGGTGAATCGATGACACCGTGACCGATGATAGAATATATTATATTCTATTACGCTATATTAAATGAAACCGATGGTAAAGTAAATTGTCGTTTGTCAAAGACGTGCTTACCGTGTCTACACCAGCAAACAACATATCACTAGCCATTATGTAAGCTGCTTCTTCATTGATTTCCAACAATTTCTCTAGAACACCCTTCTCTGTATCAGTTTTATACTTTAGGTTGTCCTTTCCCTTTTTGATGAAGTACTTTGTTAATCTAAAAATATTAAAAAAGTAACTATTATTGTATTGCGATTATTATATTTGTGATTTATTTTATAATTGTGTAAATGGGTATATTTGACCTGAATAAAAATTATTATTATTATTGCCCTATTTTGTAGTATGGTGACCGTTCTAATAGATTAGAACAAATGTTTAAGGGCAAGGCCTTGCAGTTCTTTTCAGGAATCGACGGTGGTAGTATTTTAAAATAAAATAAAAAATCATATTACTATTTTGTTTTTTACAACTTACTTGTCGTGATTCTCATATGCCTTCATTACTTTCTTAAACAATGGCGTCGGAATCAGTCTCCAAAGACTTGGAATGAAATCTATTTGGTTGGATGTAGTGAACAGTTCGTGAACACATTGGATCAGCTGCCACTCTGGAGAGTCTGCGGGCAAGTTGGGATCGAGGCAGTTTAGGCGCAGCCCAAGTGCGACGGTACCGGTAGATTCCAAAGCCCACAGGTTCATTTCCTTGTCCAACTCCTTCGTGATCATGTTATTTTCATCACGATTAGCTCTCATTCTGAAATTTTTTAAAAATAATTTTGTGATAGACTTAAAAGAAAAACTGGGCAAGTGCGAGTCAGACACTGAAGTTTCCGTACAAATTAACTTATGTAAAAATTATTCAATTCAAATTCAATCTAATCGAGTCTTGGAAGATTTTTTCGAATCGAAAGAAGTTTTATTTTTGTGTCGTGATTAAGAATTTACAGTTTTCATATTTATTCCTATACTTGTACTATAAGATCTTGCTTCATGTAAAATTTCAGGGTTCTAGGTCAATGAGAAGTAACCCTACGAATTTTGATTCCCTTGAAAGTGTCGAAATATATTTATTTATTATTTATTATATACTTTATTGTACATACATATTAAAATAAACAAAGGAAAACCATTTAATTAAAGCACATACAATGGGCGGCCTTATCGCATTCCACGATGTCTTACAGGCAAAGAGGAACGGAAAGTAATTTTGTGGAATATACGTATTTTTGCGACATAAATGGACATATTTTTTTTTTCGTTAACTTATAAACTTGTTTTTTTCATATCTTCAAGAAACCGCAGACTAGAGTATATGGTTTTAATTTGATGCCTACACACGTTCCCAATATATAGAGTCTTGATAGACAAACAGACAGACAGGTAGGTAGACAGACAGACAGACGAACAAAAAAGTGATCATATGAGGGTTCCATTTTTCCTTTTCGAGGTACGAAACCCTAAAACCGTGCACGGCTTGTATTCAAATATCTCTTTATATACTGGTGACTGGTTGTGGCTAATAAGCAAATATCTCTACTCAGAATTGGTGATTTATTGAAAATTGTTTATTTTTTAACAAGGCATTCTTTAATAGTCTACCTTTGAGTTAAAAAGATAATATTAAAATCTGTGTGTGGCCTTTGTGCCATGTTACTTGGGGTTGATGAAACAGTTTTTTTTTCTTCTATTTTGTCTTATCAACCATCACGCAGCACCCTCAGAGATTGAAAGGCGCACTGTATGTATTTAACATTTCAATATATCTAATAGATATAATTTAATTTACGGACTTAGTTAAATATATTATAAATATATATTCTAAAACTTAACTGTCTAGATTTTATTTTTTACTTTGGTTTTTATAACATGAAATAATATTTGAGTAGTTCTAAAAGTATATATAATTTATTATTAATTGTTTATTATTTTTTAACGACATACGCAATTGTATTGTTTAGTATACTCTCGCGCTTTGTTATATGGAAAGGAAGGCCAACATAAAGGTGGATGGATTATGCGAGGTAAAAATATATGCAAGAAAAAGGATAGTAATAATAGTAAGTGATAGTGTGACGGCGACGAGACAGAATGGAATAAAAATAAGTGCTGCACCGACCCCAAACAACACGGGACAAGGGAAGGAAGATAATGATACTCTTTTGCCGCGTTTACAGTTCAAGATCAGAAAACTGGAGTTATTCAATTGCTGGCTAGGGCATCGCGCATATCCTCCACTGTAATTGCTCGCATTTCTTTGGAGGCAACGCACCCTTGTGTACACCCACCTCTTTTTAACGACCGATGAGGTGCGATGCTAGAAAGATTACAGATGATATTTAAGTTAAACTCGCCAGCAAAGGGTTTCTAAAACATCATATTTTCAAACTATCAAAAAAAAAAAAGACTTTTGTCTTTATTTATCTCGTCGAGTATTTAATTAATGAATATAGAGAAGAGAGGAAGCAGTTGTCTTTGGAAGTAACGAATACTTTTCATCATTATTTCACCTAACCTCTTCTCTTGCTGATTAAACTCGATGAAGATTAGTTGATTCTATTTCATTTCCTATTGTATCATTTTAATCAATGTTATATTTCTGTATTGAGCACGAAATTAATACCTTGTCTGGTTTGATACGTTAAAAAACTTAAATTGAGGATATTGATATGGAGTTGAATTCCATGCTTTCTTTGGTGCGAGTAAGTTAGGTACTTCTAGGCAACGTGCTTCATCATTGATCACATTTTATCGCTTACTATCAGGTGACACAATGGTCAAAGGTTAGACTCACCTTTGACCAATGACAAAAAAAAAACTTTCCACGTGACTAAAAGAGTGGGTTAACAAAAGTTTATAAAAATAATGATTAGGAGCCCTAGTCTGCTATTTTCATAAATTCGTCATTCCAACACGATCCCATTGTCATTTTGCTAAAAGTTCGGAATCTGTTAATTCATAATAGTCAATCATTCATCGGTCAGTGGTCTCATAATCTCGTTATAGAAGCTGAATTGAGACGAATAAAAAGCAAGGACTGCACAGTGACGTTCTTATGGCAGGTCACTGATCAAAGGAACTCTCAAAATGTTAGCAGATTATCGCATACGTCAGACATTTGTCATTATGTACAAGATTACCATTCTATGCCATTTCTTTCAATGGAGTGCCAGTGGTTGATCATTGGAACGTCATAATGATGCAATTATATTAGTAGATTACCAAACTTATCAAAATCACCAATATGAAATCAATGATAGACCACTCAGACACTATTGTAATAGCAGACTTGAGGCCCTTTTAGTTACCTCGCAATCATGTCCAGTGCCACCTCATCGAGTACCTTCGTGTATAGTTTGATTGTTTTAGGCTGCAACATCACTGGGTTGACTATCGAGCGGAACTCTTGCCATACCTCACCATGGCTATAAAAAATGAGTTGAACATATTAGAATGCAATTATATATCATGTCCTTTATTATCTTCTTGCAGCATTGTTCTTACAAGGATCGTGCATATTTGCGATCAAAGAATAGCTTACAGCATTCAACGAAACTATAGCTTATTATTTGTGTATTTTTTTTTGTAAGTAACTCAGTAAGTGCTTCTAGATATTACCACACATAAAACACATTTTATACCTCTTTTAAATAATCATTAAGTTCTGTCAAAGTCTACTCACTCCGAAATAAGGCCCGTTGCACGAAATTTAATCCCTTTGCTTTTCCTATAATCTTTTCTGTAGTATTCCAGGGACTCGAATCCAGGACGAATGGGATATGTGTTCTCATTTCGTAAAACCTGCAAAAAGTTATTTCTTTTGAATTTTTATTGTTTACTTTTAAATTGTTTGAAAAAGGATTCTTTATTCATTTTTTTCGATTAGCATTGATCGAATTCGTTCAAAGCGAGCGGCTTCTTCTGCATGATGTTGAAAATTATTCCACAAGAATATACTTACACCTGACCTACTGTGGAGATAGAAGTAAATACCGTGATAAAACTTAGAATTGATGAACGGAGACACAAAACCAGAGCACAGACTCCCGAAATTAAAATTACTTTGCACTTTTTTTTGTGGTTTTTTTTTGGTTTATGTTTAATTGTTACATATTTTAATACAATTATCGTGTTATTTTAAAATCTTGATATTGTTGACATGAATTAACAGGAAACCCGTCTTATTAAACAATGATGGTCATAGAAAAAAATCTAAACTTTTGTGGCAGCCGCCATCACGAATAGTTTTCAAGGTACATGTCGATAATTTTTTTACCTACCATCACTTTACGCAATTAAGGTATAAAAGTCGTTATCAAAATTTGTATTTTTTATTAATTTGTGTTGTTTAATAACTGAAATAAACTTAATATATATAAAAAATAGTAGGTAATTTTTTTGATGTTTTTATATTTGAGCGTTTCAATTTTAAGCATTATTTTTATATTCTTAGGGAGAATACTTGAGACGTGATGGAAAAGAAGATAATTTTGCATCATTGTTATAATAATATTAAAAAAGAAACCAAAACCTTTCAAAAGTGGTTCTTTAATTATATTTTTATTTGTGATGTAGTGATAAGCAAATATTTGTGGAACAATGCAGTATGTTTGTTTCGATTCGTCATTTTTCGTACAGAATAAGCAATTATTTATGCTTATAATACGATAATGGGACTAAAATTTACGGCGACCGATATTCAAACATTTATAACAAGAAAAAAGGCTTGAAAATAGACGACTATTTTGTAATCGGATACACATATAAATGAAGATCACACTAATATGGCAAAGCAGTAGACCATGTTCTAGAATAGACCACAAGATACTTTTTGTCCTAGGAGTATAAAAAGAAAGAAAGAAGAAAAGAAAATATGTTTATTTTGCCCAAATAGATGCACAAAATATAAAAAAACAGCCAGCCATGTGTGAACTGGGTATGTTGCCTAAATATAATTTTCTTAGATACAAACAAAACCACAAGCAGAAGCTAGCACTAGTTACTAAATTACTTCTAATAATAAATTAAAGAGCTTCACTTACGAGTTCAATGCTTTCAGGATCACTTAGGAACATCAAAGGACGCTTTCCGAACATACTATCTAGCCGAATGATTGGCCCATACTTTTGTATTAGATTCATAGTCGTTAAAGGATCCCTCATGTCGGAAAACGCACCTGCAAAAAAAAAAAAACTATACACGTACTTCATACTCAACTGCCTACTTAGAGGGCAGTTTTACTGTCGCTTCGTCCAAATGAAGGGCGCCAACCCTTCATTTTACAGAATCTTGATCATAGCACAAGAACACATCAAACTTAATTGTCATTGGGCACTCCATAATCATGGCAGCAAGTCCTCTTTTTGAGGACTGACTGACGAGGCGCCATTTTCGGCATGACGCAGGTTCTCGCTAGACATGGTAAGTTCGGTAGGTTCTTGCATGGGATTTAGGCGGAAGAAACGCCGGTTTCACCATTATGCGCCCGGAGGACAAGGTGGAGCATACTGTGGAGGGGGAAACACCTCCACTGTGATGGCTTGGGTGCAGCACCGTTGAGGCCTCGTGATGGTTATCGGTGGCAGCGACCACTCGCGAGGCCCTGGTTCAGGTTATGGACCGGAGGGAGGAGAAATAGCGGGCGGTCGCCTCTTTTTACGAAGCAGTAATGCTAGCCAGTGTCCTCCTTTGCTCCTTTGCCTTTGCAAGCATTACTGTTGCGTGAGGGAACGATGATCCTCACGCCCTAGCCGCCGACATCCCGATCCCGACTACCTGTCACAGTAGACACGGGCTTGCGGACGACGAGTAAAGTATAGCTCTCAGTCCGGCAGTCCGAAATTGACTGGACTGAATCCCAATCGTCAACAGCGCGTAGTGATCCGCGCGCTCCTCAAAGAGTTATCAGGAAACCGTAGGGGCCAGCAAAGCTGATACCCGCTAAGACCGCGTATATTCTGAAAAGAAAACCCGTAGTCCTAGAACACAAAAGGCAATTGAAGGACACGGTGTGGTTTTAGTCAGTAAAAGTCTGACACGTCCTGCTCCACCTAGACTGGGAATATTCATTGGATTTACTACCTTAAAAAAACTCAATTATCATCATTATGCATTATCCATCCAACCTTTACTAAACTACAGGCCCGTACAATAGCACAAACATCGTTTTTATATGAAACGGTATGATTGTTTGACCTCCATTAGTCAAATTTATTCATTTCAATAACACATACAATTGTTTTGTACAGATACCTAAGATAACAAATGTGGTCGCAAAATAGCTGCACTGACAGACGCCACTCACAAACTGATCAAATAACTCTTAGCGCAGGCAACTTACGCACATATATATCGATAGTCAGTCTCTAGCAAGAGAACTGGCAAACCCCCTGGAATTGTGTATCACGTGATAGGGAAGACTGGTCAGCACGATGCATAGATCTTTTGCCGTGCACAATTTACCTGCAGACAAAAAGTGATGCAGTTGCCCAATGAAAGGCAAAGACGGAGGTCCGGGTATCTCTTTCCATGGCTTTATTTTTTGTGAGCTTGTAGCAGCACCTGTCTCTGTTGCAGTTCTGTAAAAAAATAAAATTCAAATATACATAAGTGACGCAAAATTAATTACTCTATCGAAAGATGATATAATTATTGTAAATGGCGTCATAGGTCAATTATATCTGGTATTTGTGAATTAGACAGATGCAGAATATAACAGACAAGCAATAAAACGGTATACTCCGCAAGAGGGTGGAATAATTATGTCGATTCTTTTGACCAATAATAACAGGTTGGTAGTGTCAGCGCGGCGTGCTGCAATTTGTACTTATTTTATGAAGAATCGGTAAAACAAGTAGGAATAGTTATTTAAATTGTATTGGATTCGCATAGATTTAATTACAGCTGCTACTGCTGTTTTGTTGTGATGCTGTTGTGGTTTTAATTTTAATACACTACGAAAAGAAATTACCCAAGCATATAAAATTACATAAGTTGGACACATGTTCCACACGGTTGTAATCTAGCATCCCAATAAAGGTAACCTTGCTTGTTGCAATCCATGTAGACTGTAGATATAAACCTAATTTTTAATATGACCTTCCAGGCGCCCGCCATCCAAGGACGTTCCTTGGATGGCGGGCGCTTTTCGACCGTAGACCAGCTAATTTGCGAATATGTTGGTACGTGGATTTAAATGAGGCCGCAATACAATCCGTTGAGGCAAACCAAGCTTCCATCAAGGCCCACCTCTGTTGAGACGTCGGATTGCATCCGTGTGGCCCATGCTTAACTATTATTACGTTGATAAATCGGGGTTTGAGGGTACCCGTGAATTATGCAAAAAAAAATCGTGTTTCCTACATTCTGTGAAGAAGAAGAAGACATTCCGTGGAGTTTATATTATATTTCATTGTTGGCCCCATATTTAATATCATACCATGAAAAGCCAATATATTAAAAGTCACGTTGTTACGTGTATCATCATTGTCGTTGATATTTCTTCTAATTGACTTGATTCAGAATTTTTAAAATCTTTTTCTATTGTTGAAATATTATTTATCAAAAATTATCAATAGCTCAAATGACTCCTGCCAAATTACCCACATTTTAGTAAAACATATTTGACCATTTGTTTGTCGGGTAGCATGACTAGGTAAAACTTTTTTTAATGTAGCATGTGGTTCTAAAGTTTGGAAGCAAGCTTTACATTCTGTTTTAACTAAATAGTAGTCACAATAAAAACATCATTTGCGAGTAAATTATGAAAAATAATACGTCGTGATCGTCACGACACCTTTCATTTACCTACTATGTATTTGGATTAAAACATGTGATGAGGAACATCGTTTAGGAAAAAGTTTTTTGTAATCTCAATAACTTCGTCTTTTATAGTACGTGGCAAATAAGTTGAGCCATTTGCTATGGTTACGTGCAGCCCAACACTACGATTGAGACCCGAAAATCGGTAATAATCCTCGTCATACAAGTTAAACCATCATGACGGTCGACTTTGAATACGCAGTAACCAATTTTTGGGTCTCAATTGAAGTGGAGGGCTGCACTTAACCATAGCAAGTGGTTTAACTTATTTGCCGCGTACTATAACTTATGTCCAGCCAGAGCTTAAATTTCTATTCTAAGTACTAATTAATTAAAAAAAAAATACTTGCCTGATAAAATTCTTATTGATGGCCGCTAATTTAAAGAGCGACTTTATCTTGCTCGTCTGCATATTGAGATGATTGCACTATTACGCACTGATGATATTGTTACTGCTAATGTGAAAGCGTCAAAATAAAAGCAAGCACTGATCAATCAATGTAATCGAGGTGTGAACTTTTAAGAGAATGTCTCATTTAGTTGTATGTGGGTACAACAAAATACTTAGCATTGACCAATCAAAATATATTTTCTCAATCCATCTTGCAGAGTTAACACACACTCTAACTTGGTACGATGGATCAAACCCGCCGAGCCAAATCCGTTCTCGCAAGACGACCGGACTAGAATGTTGCTTTGCGTACAATATCAAGTGTTGGGAAGGCGATCAAAGATATTGGATAGACAAGCGGTTTTTTTTAATATGTAATATTTGATCTGAAACTGTTATAAACTAATCAAAGAATTGATTTTATAGGTCAAGAAAATCGATTTTTAAATCGATTTTATATAATTATTCTTATTATAATTTAAATACTTTCAAAGCACCTATTTTCCTCAAGTTGATTTTTATGGGAATGTTGTAAACCTTTACCAGTCATATAATAAGTGTACTGTAGGGTCATCTGTACCGTATTTTTTAGGACCCAAACCATTTGGTTACCTGTACGGCAATTCAATCGATCGATCAATTTCGATTTTTAGAAAATTGATCTTTAAGAACTCAATTTATTACTAAATCGATTCTTTAGACTTCGTCGCGATTCGACTCAAAAATTATTGGTCCGGTCAGGACATCCACACGTACTGATTTGTACGGAGCGAACCATATCTGTGGTTTATCCATACCAAATTCGAGCGTGTGCTAACACTATTATGAAAGTGAAGAGAAATATTATACTAAATAATCTACTTGGGTTTTTAATTTAGTTTTGGAAATATTTCAACAAACTAAACATATGAACGTTGAACAACATTTTTTTTTTATATTGGTGGTCTCCCATTAGATATTGGTGTAGTTAATGATCATTTGTGTTGAAAGTGTGTTTGAACGACTTTGAACGAATCGGTTTTTGTTGCATAATATAAACATTAAATAACCGTTCCTGCTCTGGTTAGAGAGAAAAGGACTGTCAGATTTTTCTAACTAAATACCTACCACTTGTGTTCATTCAACTGAATGAACACAAGTGGTAGGTATTACTCTTTGCGTTCTAGGGTCGCGGAAACTCTTTCATTTTCACCCTCAATGTTGAAAGTACACGTTTAGTCAAGTAAAGGCAAGAAAATATATTAAAACTACTAACGAAACTGACCAACTGAAGTTCCAAAAGAAATAATATTAGTTGCAAGACAGTAATCTGCGAGTCAGTAAAAGTGAGTCAGTTTAAAACTTTCCTATATTATATAGGATCCCTTTTTTGTCCGTCTGTCGGTCTGTCAGGACCCTTTATCTCGGGAACCCTTGGAGGTATCGAGTTAAAATCAAAACCATATACTCAAGTCTGCGGTCCCTTGATGCTGTGAAAAAATCAAACTTCTGAGTTAATGAAAAAAAAGTTACAGCCGTTTATATTACAAAAAACGTATATTTGGACACTCTCAGGGAATCAAAATTCATGGGGTACTTTCCGTTGACCTAGAATCCTAAAATTTGGCATGAAGCAAGGTCTTATCACAAAATAAAGACTTTTTTTGCGAATCGGAAAAATATTTGTAACTCAATTCGGGAATTGAACATTTTTCAGAGGTAGTTTGTACAGATCCTTAAGTGCGTGAGTCCGACTGGTACTTGCTTGGTTTTTTTTTTGTTTTAAGACCACAGTAACTCTTTCAAATGTCTCTGTCGCCCTAGCAGGCATTGGGCCTCTTCGGTTTTGCTAACACTTTTTGTGTCGCGCGTGGGATAATAAGCGCTGTCGACTAGTTTGTCGACAGTTGTTTGTAGTACAGTTCCTAAATGTATATTTGTCTAACTTAGGAAGAGACTGGATCCCACGACACAAGAAATCCTATTGTGGGATCCAGGAAATTTGTAAAAACCTAGCATTTAAGGCTTTTATGTAATGCATGATCATGTAACTATGTCTTTTTGATTAAATGAACTGAATAAAGTTATTATTATTATTATACTTGGGCCTGATCCTTACCTGAACTGCTCATTGCAAACTCTGCCTGAATCCGAACTAGACATGGCCAGTGAAGACATGTGTCAGGTGGAAAGTGAGGTCACCATGGCGCCACTCTAGCCATGATTATGGCGTGCCCAAGAAAGAGCCACCCTTTCGGATAAACTAGTTCTTGACTGTGATTGCACTTGATGGTAAGCAGTGATGCGATCGATGATGGTAAAGTGCACTACTTTATTATGAGCCTATCCACTTTAACCTTAAACACACCTTTACAAATGTAAGGGGTTTTTTTATGGTAGGTAAAATCATCCAATGACAAATCTCGCCCTTGGGCGAAGCGGGAAATAGTGTCAGACTCTTACTGACTAAAAACCTACCCTGTTCTTTCCCTGCCTTGGATCCGGGGCCCTGGTATGCATTTTCATACCTCCCCAGAGCAGGCCTCGACCCTACTGGGCCCCTACGGTTTGCTGACAACTCCTTGAGGCGCACGGGAACAGTGCGCGCCGTAAACGCCTTGGACTCGGTCCGGTCTGTTACCGGACAAGCGGACAGCGAGCTACCCATTGCCCGCCGTCCGCAAGCACAACAAATGTAAGGGTGGCCACTCGCCGTACTTCGGGTTGTCCGGTGGTAGAAATGTGATGGCGGAATCAAGTCATGGAATTAGGTTGGGTCGGGAATTATCCCGCGCACACTCTCCAATATTATGAACCCTGAATGAAACAGAAACCCTGGAAACCTAGTAGTGCAATAATATTTGCGCGATAATTTAAAGTAGATATATAATTAAAGTGTTAGTGAATAAAATAAAATCTCGATTAAAAATTTTATTTTTATATTTTTTTTTAGCCCTTACTGTCCCACTGCTGGGCAAAGGCCTCCCCCAAGTCCTTCCAAACCATCTTCTCCCGCGCAGTCTCAAACCAGTCCTCGCGGTACGCGTCCAGATCATCCCGCCACCTCTTTCTAGGCCGGCCTCGACGACGCTTTCTTCCATCAGGTACCCACTGTGTGGCGACCCTTGTCCAGCGGTCTCCGTGCATGCGACTGACATGACCCACCCAATCCCATTTAAGCTTAGCAGCCTTTCTGCCTACGTCTATTATGCCCGTCATGGATTTCTTTTTATATTTTTATAAAGAAAAAAAATATAGCGTACTAATTTTACTTTTATCAATATTTTTTTCATTATCAGGCTTTAAGAAATTAAAGTCTCCGGCCAGGACTTATGTGTAATTCTTTTATGATGTGGGTTTATGCAGGTGGCTTGGTCGATACCTTCTTTTTGACATTCATCTATGTGCTTGTGACCTCCGTCAGACCACTGATTTAGTTCACATTTCATAATAATAAATAAGTTAAATGTCACTTATTAGTACTGTTTTTGTGTTATCGATGATTGTATTTGCTATCTTACTTCACTGTCAGTGTTGTACACACGACCCGGTAAGTGGCGAAGGCAGTATTGTGATTAAATATAAAAAAAAACTACATGTAACAATTCAATTATTTTAAGTCATAGTGTTAAAATTATATATTTTACCTGCAAATAATAACAACAAGAAAATCCAACTTGTTATCCAGAATGTTCGATTCTAAGACTGTTTTGTATATTTTTACTATTAATTAAATTAATATTATAAATTCATTTGCACTTATCTGTGAATACAATACTATTGTCATCACTAATTGTTCTAAAGGAATGAGAATAATTTACGAATATTAAAATAAAAGAGATCCTCAACCAGTTCATTGAGAACTCTTGTCAAAAAATCGTAGCTTAAAAAGTACCGAAGTGTGTGTAAGTTCATTTAATTAAAATATCCTATATATACAAAATCGAATGATTTTGCTTGCTCAAGAACATATTATTTTACATCTTTGAATATAAAATTGTAAGGTCCCTTGATATAGTTGAGAGAGGCTTGCTGTATTGTCGGTGGAGGTCCAAACCATTCCACTTCAAAATTTTCTATTAGTCTCGCTACAAATGTATCCATTTCCAATTCAGCTATGCGGCGACCTGGGAACGAAACAAATAATTATAAGTATGTACACTAACGTATGTGATTTATAGATAAACAGAAAAAAAATCGGCTTGGCGATGACTACCTATGCTTCTACGTATATTTATATTTTTACGAAGAGCTTTGTAATGATCGAGCTTTACAAACTTTTAGCAACATTTTCGTCATCTTTGAGTTTTCACGTGACACAAAAACTCGCATATAGCCGGTTTTTTTGGTGTAGCATTAAATCCAAATTCCAATTAAAGTTAATTACCTATGCAGCTTCGAACTCCAAAACCAAAAGGCATATGAGCAAATGGATTGGCATTGCCGTAGTAAAGTGGATCATCTTTACTGGCTATCCACCGCTCAGGGATATACTCTCGTGATCGCGGGTAATTCTCTTCCAACAGCGACATATCTCGATGGGCGAATACAACTTGCATCTGAAATCACAAGCCATATAATGAAGCATTGTTATTTGGTAATACTGGAAAAATTAAAGTTGATACTTTAATGATCTTCTAATAAGGTAATAAAGTTTTAAATAAAAGTTAAGATAAAGAAATAGACGGCTAAATATGTACCGAAAGGCATAAAATTGTTAATGTTATTGAATATATTATAGTAACCTCAACTGGGAAAACGCCTCCTTTTACGAGCCTATGACTTCCTGTTATTTCGGTTCAGACTTAATGTCACCATACGGCTGACAAAACGGGAAGAGAGCTTCTAAAAATAATATTTTCATACTTACGTCTTTAGGTATCTTAAAGCCTAAAATATCAAATTCTTTTGTTGTTTTCCGGATATTTCCCGATACCACCGGCATTACTCTCAATGATTCTTTGACGCAAGCTCTGAGATATGGTCTTCGTTCTGATTTCGACATTATCTCCTCCCTTAGCTTGGCTTGTTTGTCCGGATTTTTAGCCAGGAGGTAGAGAGTTGCTGTTACTGTATTAGCGGCCTGGAATTGAATTTTATTTAATTAAAGAAACATTTCATACAGATTTAAGTAACAATCATTGCTGCTTTACGTTTGTTTAGTATAAAAAAATTAAGTTATATATACCGTATCTACACCAGCAAATAACATATCACTAGCCATAATGTGAGCTACTTCTTCATTAATTTCTAACAATTTTCCTAAAACTCCTTTCTCCTGATCAGATTTATTCTTGAGCTGTTCCTTTCCTTTTTTGATGAAGTGTTTCGTTAAACTGGAAACCATGAATAATGTTATAATTTTTACATTCTTGTTCACTGTAAATAGAAGAAATGAAAACAACATTGAACCTACTTTTCATGATGTTCATACAACTTCATAGCTTTCTTGAACGTTGGCGTCGAAAACCATCTCCAAACGCTTGGCTTGAAATCCAATTCATTGGCTATAACGAACAAGTCGTGCACGCACTGGATCAACTGCCACTCTGGAGAGTCTGCGGGCAATTTGGGATCGAAGCAGTTCAGGCGGCACCCAAGAGCGACTGTGCCGATGGATTCCAGAGCCCATAAATTCATTTCCTTATCGAAATCTCTAGTAATCATATTCTTTTCATCACGATTAGCTTTCATCCTGAAATTATGCATTTTGTTATTTTTAGTGAGCTCATAAAAAATGTTTCAGTGCTTTTTTTAGGATAATTTATAACTTACCTTTTGACCATGTCTTGTGCTACTTCATCAAGTACTGTGGTATATTGTTTGATCGTCTTAGGTTGTAACATGACTGGGTTGACAGTTGAACGAAATTCTTTCCATACTTCGCCCTGACTGGAAACAAATAATATAAAAGCATTTATTATTTTGATTACGTATTTTGAAACATATTAATTTTGATAATATTTTTTTTACTTACTCAGTAACAAGACCTGTTGCGTGAACTATATGTCCTTTACTTCTCTTATAGTTTGTTCTGTAGTAATGAAGGCTCATGAAACCCGGACGGATGGGCATCCAATTTTCACTTCGTAATATCTGTGGAAAAAATACAGGTCAAAGTTAAAAAAAAAAGTACAATGCATAACAGTGATCATATTTTATATCGATATTAAAATAAAATTCATAAACCCATAACTTTAAAGTGAAGTGATGAAATCAATCGTGTTGGTCAACAATCCGTTAATAGCAAAACTACTTACATATTCACAAGATTCAGGATCTTGGAGTAAAATCATAGGTTCCTTGCCTAACATACTATCGAATCTCACAATGGGTCCATACAACTCAAATAGTTTCATGGTTCCGTCTATTCCTTCGATGCCGTGCAAGTGACCTGTGCAAAAACGTTTACAATTTATTTCATTATTCAAATAAACTAATAGTCTACCTGTTAAATGAAACACTGCAGTATTAAATGAAACTGAACTATAACTTTGTATCAATTTTCACCATCACCATTTCAGCTAAACGTCGCCCACGGCTGGACATAAACCTCTATCTATTGCCACAATGACCGCTACTGTGGTGGGTTCATCGGAATCAAGTCTTTTTTTATTATAAAATATATAAGATAGGTTCGCGCTTGATCGCTATCTCACCTGATGGAAAGCGACGATGCGGTCGACGATGGAGCGCGCTAGTAGTCCGATGATGGAACGGGCAAGTCATCAAAACCTCGGTTTAAATTTTGTGGGAGGCCTTGTAAGGCTTTCGGCCTTTTAATGTATCATTTTTAATTATTCAGAAATTTTGATCGACGAACACAATGGATTTAAGACGGATTTGTTTTCGGATTTTCACCACACGGATTGTCACCACAAGGCCATAAATGTAAGTGACTCTGCTAGTACTATTCTTCTGCCAATGTAATTTACCTACCTCCAGGCATGAAATGAAGCATTTGCCCAATGATGGGTAAAGACGAGGGTCCGGGGATCTCTCTCCATGATTTCAAGTTAGCATCTGACTTTACAGCAGTACTACTTACAGCTACTGTTCTGAAAACAACTCACTATATGAATAGATTATTCAAAGCCTATGTTCTATGTAATCTATGTGTTAAACTGTATTTTTTTATTTTTTGAAAGATGAATGAGGCCGGCCTCTAAGACACAGGAAATTCTAGTGTTGAGACCAGTGAAGTATTTTGATGCAAAATTGTATTTTTCTGAACAATAAATCATTCTAATTAATAAACTTTTTGGACTTCATATTATAACCTATTGAATATTTCATATACATGTAGTTCGGATTTTATAAAAAAGTTCTTTTTTTTTAGCATATAGCTACATTGTCATCGTATATAATCTACGTACTACTTATTTGTATTGACGTCACTCAAATGGATAAATAATTGAGCTTCTATTATAAACGTATATTCTGGTGTCCATATCCTTACTAATATCTAAAAAAACAAATAAAATCTGACCTTGGCAGTTTTGTTGGATAGACAACACCTAGTGTTAATTGATATGTTATCTAAACACTTGCTACGCTATTTTTAGAACGTAATCTTCACTTTTATCAGACACCCTTTTGCATGACTTTGCATTTCAAGTCATTAAATATTGTGGTTAGGACTCAATCTGATAAAATATTATTGTGTATTCAATGTCTTTCAACACATAAAATATTCATTTCTGTACCTATTAATTTGATATATATGATAAACTTAGCCAATAAGTTGATACATAAAAGTTTGAAGTGAAAAGTTAGATGCTATATAGCAGCAAATATGGAAAACCAATTATTCGAGTATGTCATGTTCTCAATAGTGTACAATAAAGTATTGTAATAAATATTCCCGTTCCCCTTCTTTAATAAAAGATTATCACCTGTTAAAGATATGACTGATAAATTACGTACTTCCACTTCGTATAGTGTCCCTGCGCCTGGGCAATTTTCCTATTTGCTTCAACTTGTCTAATCATCCGATTTGCCTTCTTCGCCAAGAAGAGTGCTAGACATGCGATTACAAATATTTCTCTTAAAGCGAATAATATTCACTTCAAGGTAGCCAGCCAGGCGCAGGGATACTACACGACGTGCAAGTACGTGATTTATCACTCATATCTTTAATAGTTAATAATCTTTTGCCAATTTCAATTAATAGATAGACAGCTAGATACATCGACTAGGAAAACAAGTTACTTTAGTAACCAACCAACAAAACCTCAACCAACTTAAACCAACAGGAAAATCTTATATATTTATTAACACATAACATCTACAATAGAATATACAATAGGCTAAATAAGTAAGTACAAAAGAAACACCCGTTGAGTTGAGCTGTGTTATTTACATCAAGTAAATGAATGAACAGAGGTTCGGATTGGGTGATGCTAACATAATTCAGCATAGCTTTATCTAAAAATAAATATACTGATAGTTGCCTGCCTCATATTGAATAAAAAGTGGGCGATATGAACTGCCAAATGGGTCCCATTAAACTCCAGACAAGCATCGCTTCAGACAAGGCGAATTTGAACTTAACCTAAAAGTTACCGAAAATAGAAAAAAGGAAAAACAAAGGGCGGTGGAAGGCCTTTGCCCGGATATGAAGCTAAATATTCTAATACAATGTGGTAGTCCAAAAATATACTAACCTGATAAATTCCTTATTAACAGCCACTAAATTGAAAAGCGGTTTGAGCCTTGTCGTCTGCATTGTGATGTTGTTGATGATATAATAACACAATCAGTCGATAGTGTTGTTATCGCATCACGAATAACTATTGCGTAACTATAGATATAACTGCCGATGCCGAGTCACAATAAACAATAATCAATACACAACACAGCTGATTATACGTATATCTTTAAAAAAATGTTGACAGCAGATATTAACATCAACAGATCCAACACTAAAATATTAATCACTGTGTCTTTCAATTCACAATTAAACTCATATTATGTTTGAATGAGATCGTATTCGTTTGCAATTCATTCACAAAACAAAACAAATGAAAATCGCGAAATACTTGGTTTAAAACATTAGCAATCGCGATCAGCGAATGATCTGACGAGACTAGCATACAAGCTGTGGTTTGTAAACGCGTATGACCTTCACTATTATTAAATCAACGCGGAATGAAATCAGTTGATAAATATAACGTAGCTTCACCCATTCAAATAACTATCATAATGTGTTATGAGAGAGTCGGATTTTCTAGTTTGATGGTTGCTGTTGGGATAAGGAAACACGTGAGTCGTTGATGTGAAGTTATCAAAGGTGTATTTTTTCTAATATCGTTTGGATTAGGTACATATATTATAATTGTATAGTTATTAATCGCTTTTCCTGTGTTTTTTAAGCAAATTTGATTTAATACTTGATAGAGTAGATTATTTGAAAGTAATCGTAAGTAATACAGTTCATGAAATGTTAATTTAATGGCACATGGGCAAATGATTATTTTTTTCATATTTAAATGAAATATAAATAATCAAAATGGTCAGCTCTTCATTAAAAAACAAAAAAGCTTCATTACACTACCCCGTGCATTATTTGACTAATACGCTTTTTGAAAAAATGAGCCTAACAATTGAAAATAGTCAAGGAAAATTAAACACATTTCCACGTAATTTCATGATGGCATAACTTCAGTGTTTTTGCAATAGAAATTCCCAGTTCATCATAGACCGACTGAAGAAGGCTATGTAAGGGCTGGGACCTTCAGGGCGCACTCCTGTTATGCTGATGGCTGACGAAAAAGGTATATTGTATGACCATAATACAGTGTCAAGTTGAAAAAATAGAGCAGTATATTTGGGTCTTGCTGTAATGAGGCGCCATCTGCGGTTTGGATTTGTAACTATCTCAACAGTGTTTTAAGCATTGTGTTTACCTTAATTATTGTGTGTAATAAAAAAAAAAATATATATTCTTTAAGTCTGGGTTCTCTTTCTGCAGTTCTTAAATTATCTCTATTTTATTGCAGACAAAATGTCTAAACCATCTATATTTAATATTTAAAGAGAAACTCTTTATTCGCAGAAATACCGCCAAACCATCGGCTTTACGATAACTCTGTTCCCGTAAACTATCATCTGTCGATCGGCTGTCTGAGCGAGTTCAAGTCAGTTTTGATTATTGATAAATTTTGGTTCCAAAAAGTACTAAGAAATACATTTTGCTAATATTTTATTTCAAGAAGCATATACAATCAAATACAAGGCCACTATTAGCACTACATTTCATTTTTTCAAGCTCCTGTGAGAGAGCCCTGCCGTGTAGCTGTGGGTGACGTGGCGAATATGACGGTGTTTGCGGTCAAAACGCCAGTGGAGGAAGAAAACAGCTTGCCCATATCTCAGGCCTTAATAGATGGAACGTAGGTCCTTGCCAATTGGTTCAATCTAGCTTTAGATTAATTAAGACTTCGTTAAGAAGGCCAAAATTATACCTATCACAAACACCCAGCCTACTGTAATATACATAATATTTATTAATCTAATTATTAATGTAACTAAAAATAACATTAATGTACAATTTTATAAAATTAGAACTAAAGAATTGAATATTTTCCTTTATACAGATTATAAGGATAATTCATAATAATTTTTATTTAGATGTTTAATTAATTCAATAATAATAATGTCAGCTATATTTTCCAATAAACCATATCAAAGCCAAAGTTATTTGATATCCTTGAATATAAAATTGTAAGGGCCCATAATGTAATTTAGGGCTCGATGAACGGTTTCCGGCGGAGGACCGAACCACTCCACTTCAAAGTTTTCAATAAGCTTCGAAATAAATGTTTCCATTTCCAGTTCAGCTATGCGACGACCTGGGAACAGAAAAACATCATATTATTAAACATAGATAACATCACGCCAGCATATCCCGGAGGATAACCCTTCGAGATAAATATAGGTGAAGATATGCCTTTAGTCCAGTACATGTACCAGATAAAGTAAATTCCTGATATAGTAAGTGCGATTAATCTATATTCTAGGCTGCTGAAGAAATCCAGATGTAAATACCCAATAACTCTACCCAACCAGGGAGTACAGCTAATATTATAAAGGCAAAAGTTGGTGTGTATGTTTTGTTACGTCTTCACGCTCAAACGCCTCAACGGATTTGGACGGGACGAGTATACCACGTCCTGGAATAGCACATATAATATCTTTTTAACCCGAGAATGTTTGCTAAACCATTGCTATTTTCACGCGGGTGGAGCCGCTAACAGCAGCTTATATAATATAATGCTCAGACGTAGCACTTGTGACCACTACACCACTAAGGCAGTTCATATAATAACATGACCATGGGCGTATCCAGGGGAGGGCAGTGGTTGGGTTAGGTTAGGATTTTATTTAAGCAGAATCTTTTTACCCGAATGTGGAGATGGCCTTAGAAACTTTTTGCTAATTGTACATAGAAAAGTAAAGGCTACGGGCGATTCTTTCACTTAAGATATCATAAACCGTTTTTGCTGAAAACCCTCGAAAGTTACTTTCAAAATAGCTATTGCATAATTAAAGAGTTTATAAAAAAAATACGAATTTTAATTTATGTTTATTTCTTTGAGCATCATCATCATAATCACAGGGATACAGGCTTCCTCACTAAGAGAGGGAATGGGCTGTAACCAACCAGTGCGGGTTGGTGAATGTCACATGTCTTTGAATTTTTAGTTTTACGACATGCCGGTTTCTTCGCGATGTTTTCCATCACCGTTTTGAGAGCAGTGGTGGTGAAATAAATTACACAAAGTAATGCACCTGGCATTGCGCCCGTGACCTATAATTCGTAAGTCGGGGCCGTTACCACTCGGCTACCACTGCTCTCTTTAAGCAAGTTCTTTCAAAAAAATATTTATTTCCTCATGGTCAGGAAGCACAGGAAGCAGATATTCAGAATGATGAAATTCTTACCTATACAGCTGCGGACTCCAAATCCGAAGGGTAAGCACACAAACGGATGAGCATGCCCATAATAAAGTGGGTCATTTTTCTTGACTAACCATCGTTCTGGGATGTACTCATTGGCTCTGGGGAAGTTCTTTTCCATCAGGGACATTGCTTGGTGAGAGAAGATGATGATAACCTGAAACGGTGATTAAATTTTTCATATTTGTAGCTCATAAGTCATACATAATAATAATTGCCCTTTGTGTCACTTATTGTGTTTTTTTTTTTTTGAGGTTGGAAATCATTCAATGACTTCAGCCGCTCTAGGGTAGACTGTAACGGAGTTTCAGACTTTTACTGATTGAATCCACACTTGTGTCGTTCAGAAGCCGTATGCATTCTAGGACCACGGGTTTTCCTTACCGCCATGATTATGGCGTGCAATTGTCTACGTTATGTTTTTAGAATAAGAAGAGGTTATATGACTCTTAATTTTTATGGAATTTAAAAATGATTATTGTTGAAGTTCTAATGACTTTTGTATCTAAATCTATAATGACTTGGTTCAGGACACCTGCCGGAGTCTGTATTTCCCGATAGCTACAACCAAGGGATATTTAAGTCAAGAGTGAATAGTTTACTTCTAGGCGAGCTTGCTTCATCGTCGGCCACATTATGGCTTAATACCATCAGGTGAAATAATGGTCAAACGTGAGCCTATCAATAATAATAAAAAATAAAACACTTTATGAACACATTTTATTAATAGCTTGGTTAGGGACATCTTAGAACTGTAGATATTTTACTTACATCTTTCGGCACTTTATAACCCAGAATATTGTACACCTTGGAGGTCTTCCTTGCATTCCCTGATACCACGGGCATCAATCTCATGGACTCTTTGATGGAAGCTCTTAGGTAAGGTCTTCGCTCCGATTTAGACATGATCTCTTCTCTCAATAAAGCTTGTTTCTCCGGGTTTTTTGCGAGAAGATAGAGAGTTGCTGTTACTGTGTTTGCTGCCTAAAAATATTATATAAAACGCTGATTATTTAGAACAGAATGGGCTATCGAGTTAGGTACCAAAATATTGTATTTAACCCGATAAACTCTTCTATCTCCGAATATATTATACAACATTATTTTTAGTATATGCGAAACCTGAATATAGTTTGTTCAGAATCAGTACCTAACTAAATCGATTCCAATATTTTTTACACCATGTTATATTTTTCTCAAAAATATTTAATATATAAGGTCACAAGTTGGATACCACTAACATTAAGTACTACACAGGTCGTGGCAGGTCGCATGTGCTGAGCTGGGTGCGGGAGCAAAACAACCCCTCAGTCGCTCGGATGGCCTGGTGACCATGTGTTTGTGTGAATAAACAGGTAACATAACAAGCTTATAACTTAGTGATTTTTCATGATACAGTTATGAAATTTTGTACATAGATTCTTTACATAAAAATACTAGACACACGTTTTGGGTTTGGCATATACTAAAAATAAGGTTGTAAATATTAGGAGACACAATGTCTTAAACTTGATTTCACATAGAACGTTCTCATAGATTTATTCTGTTTCGCTATTTAAAGTGAATTCGATCGATTTCACTAATAGTAAGAGTATATTATGTTTAGTCAAAGACGTGCTTACCGTATCTACACCAGCAAACAACATATCACTTGCCATGATGTAAGCCGTTTCTTCATTGATTTCCAACAATTTCTCTAGAACACCCCTCTCTATACCACATTTATTTTTTAGGTTATCTTTTCCCTTGTTGATAAAGTGCTTTAGTAAACTGAAAATATTTAAAAAACTTTAGCTGTAAGTATTCTTAGACTTCTTGTTTTGGAGTTATTTAGTTTCTTTTTTTGTGAAGTGGTGACAGTTCCTCTTTGGTTCTACTAGAACATATTTTTTTTTAATGTTTTGGTATCCTTTGAGGTTCATCAGAGATGTCGACGGCGGTACCTAATAATTTAAAATTTAAAGAAAAAATACATACAATTTTACCAAATACAACATAGTTTTTAAACTCACTTTTCGTGTTGTTCATACAACTTCATAGCTTTGTTAAACATTGGCGTCGGAAACAGTCTCCAAAGACTTGGTTTGAAGTCTATTTCGTAGGATGTAGCGAACAGTTCCTGAATACATTCGAACAGCTGCCATTCTGGAGATTCTGCGGGCAAGTTGGGATCGAAGCAGTTCAGGCGGCATCCAAGTGCGACTGTGCCGATAGATTCCAAAGCCCACAGGTTCATTTCTTTGAAGAAATCCTTTGTGATCATATTATTGTCATCTCGGGTAGCTTTCATTCTAAAATTAATTTAATTTACTTTTTACAAAAGTTATCACCATATTCTAAATTCATTTAGTTTCGTCTCACGTTCAAGTTTGGGACACAGAAACCAAATGTTAACTCAATGGAACAGATGGACAGACACGAGTGATCCCTTAAGTGGTCCCGAGTGGTTTTTTTTTTTGGGTTCAATATTTTTGTTTGGACGTTCAGAACTTTGCGTGAAGTTTAAATAAATAAAGAAATAAATTACTAGCCATTAATATCTTGTTGAAACAAAATCGTTTTCTAGTTATGGTCATAAGACGAGAAGAGATGAAACGCATGTTAATAAAAGAGTTATGAGTTTGCATGTGGATGGATGGAGAGAGACGAAGGCCATAGAAAGTTGGAAGGATTATGCGTAGAGCGATATGCAAAATAGGCAGATATGATGAACCAATATTAGCGTGCCTGTTGACAGAATTGAATGGAAGAAGAAAACGTGTTGCGTTGACCCCAAATAACATTCAACAACAGCAGGCAGATGATGATAATAATATCTTTGACACAAGTAATTTCAATGCCATTATCATGAAATCAAGTCAAACTCAGTCTTTATTTTGCCGTGCATTTAATAAATAAATAGAGAGTAGAATTTTGGCAGTAATGAATCCTTCTCATTATTTCTTCCTATTACTTCAGAGTGCCTAGTGTGAGTTTGTTTTACGCTAACGCGATCGACACGTTTATGACGTTCGCGCCTCCGATTGGCTCGCTCCAAGCTCTTAACCAATCAGAAAGCCAAACGCGGCAAACTTCGATCGCGTTAACGTCAAAACAACTCACACTCAACGCACTGATGACTCGATGAAGATTAGGTGATTCTAATAGATCTTCTATTAATATAGCGTTTCATTGAATATTATTATGTATTTCTGTATTGAGGAAGAATTAATAGTTAGCCTTAATTACGCAAAACTGTAGGTGTCGGGAATATTAAATTGATTTTCTTTAGTCAAGAGAGACTTCTAAGCATGTTCTGTCATCGACTACATTTTATAGTTTACTATCAAGTGACATAGCCGTCAAATGTGAGTCTATCAATAATACGAATTAATAAAAAGGATTTTCCGAGTGGTAAGAAAAGATAGTTAGGGAAAGATAATACAAATAATTAACTGTTTCTTACCTTTCTATCATATCCTGTGCTACCTCATGGATTACTGTTGTGTATAGTTTTATTGTTTTGGGTTGCAACATCACTGGGTTGACTGTTGAGCGGAACTCTTTCCATAACTCACCGTGTCTAGAAACAAAAAGTAGTGAAAAATATTAGAATGCATTAATACATGTACTATATCTTCTTGTGGCATTTATCTTTAGCCTTACTGGTATCGTGCTTATTACCGGTCAAAAAGTAACTTAAAAAATTTATCAAAATTTTAGCTGTTATTAAATCAGTATGCACTATTTTATGGTGGGGAAAATCATCCAATGACATCCGTCCTTGGGCGGAGCGGGAGATAGTGTCAGACTTTTACTGACTAAAAATCCCACCCCGTTCCTTCGTTTCCTTTCATACAAGGGCCGAGCCTTCCTTTCAGAAGCAAATCCATCAGTAGGCACTTCAGGATCTACCTCTTTTAACAACAAACAATTTTGCCTTTTTAAAATTGTTAGTTTAAATGAGATCGTCATTAAAACCTCCTCCTGTGTGTCCTGTGAATTGTTACTACATATTTTGGTGTACAATAAAGTTTATTCTATTCTGTTCTATTCTATCTTTTTATTTCTTGTCAATGTCTACTCACTCCGTACTAAGACCCGTTGTGCGAACTTTAGTCCCTTTGTTTTTCTTATAATATTTTCTGTAGTATTCCAGGGACTCTAAATCGGGACGGATGGGCATCCAGTTTTCACTTCGTAAAATCTGAAAAGTTATTTCTTTTTAATTCTTTGTTACTTCTTGTTACTTCACACCGGCACAGTTTCTAATGTTATATAAAGCACAGGTCCGGTCGTGTGTGGAGTACTGCAGCCACATATGGGCTGGTGCTGCAAAATGACACCTAGCGGTTTTGGACTCGGTGGAAAGGCGTGCGAAGAGGCTAATTGGTGATCCAAATTTGGTGAAGTCCAATCTTCAAAGCCTTGAGCACAGGCGTAGAGTAGCCAGCCTTTCGGTTTTTTACAGGATGTATTTTGGAGAGTGTGCGCGGGAACTGCGTGACTTAATTCCGCCATCTCCGTTCTACCATCGGACAACCTGACGTACGGTGAATATTCACCCTTACGTTGTTGAAACTTCTACGGTCCGGACTAAGCGTTTTACTTCGTCGTTTATAACGCGTACATCGAGGGACTGGAAGAGTTTGCCTGCTGCGGTCGTCCCGTCCGATTATAATTTAGGTGTCTTCAAGGCTAGAGTGAATATGCTCCTAATAAACTAGTGCACCTCACCATCAACGATTGCATCACTGCTTACCATCAGGTGGGATTGCAGTCAAGTACTAGTTTATAAGACATAAACGATTCGATTAGCTTAATATCAAGTTCATTCAAAGAGAACGGCTATGCCAGTAGCTTCATTTGCGTGAATGTTGAAAACTATCCCACAGGAACATAATATATCTATTATCCGGGTAAAAGTACTTTTAAAAGCCGGTTGAATACGTTTGTCCAGGTCACTCATAACGCGTGAACAGATGATGTTAAATAAAGGAGAAACAAGACTAGAAACACTCTCCAAAACCAAGGTTACTTTGTACTTTTTAGTATTATTTATTTATAGAAGTCGGTTGTATTTACTGGTAAAAAGTTTTTGGTTCAGGATACACATGCGAACAAAGATCACACTAATATGACCCACGGGTAAATAGGATACTTTTTATCTCGGGAGTATGATTCCTTGCGTTTTTTCATTCCATGTGGTTTTTTTTATGGTAGGTAAAATCATCCAATGACAAATCCCTATATTTGCTAGCAGGAGTAAGGCCTGATTTCATCATTCAATATAAAAACTTAGTTCCACTAAACTGAGCTCAGCGTAATCTAGTTTAAAGACCCGTGTCGTAAACATGGGCGACAACAAAAGAATTGAAACTGAGTTTAGCGTAAACTAGGTTCAATTTATTGCGGTGAAACGCAAAATGTAGCTATAATCTCGTTTTGTTTGAACGAATCGCGATTAGTTTATTGGTGAATTTGGCTCTTAGTCTTGTTAGTTAATCTTAAAATTGTTTGTAATAATCATCGATATATTATAAGGGAAGATACGTTACGCGTTAACATCGCAATAAGAAAACCTGGACTCGACACTCTCACATCGCGAACCTATAGTCACTGATAGACAAGGCCAGAGATAAGAATCGGCACTGTCATGCGGGCGAAATAGTGTGTAATCTTTGTGAAATAGTGCCTCAGGAGCATAATTTCAACGGACCACGCGCTGAAGGCGAATCATCTATCTTCCGCTATTTTGATTTAATCTAATGTAATAACAAAGTGCTTCACTTACAAATGCAGCGCTTTCAGGATCACTTAAAAATAGCAATGGAGGCTTGCCGAATATACTATCTAAACGAATGATTGGCCCATACTTTTCGGTTAGTCTCGTGATCGTTTGAGGATCCTCCATGTTAGTAAACACACCTGCAAAAAAAAAAAACTTATCACTGCTGGTACACTGAAGTCTAAGAGGAGAGAGAGGAAAAAAATAAATAAAAAGAGGTTAAAGTATTCTGCAAATAGTCAGTTAAACTGTTATGCACCAAGAGGACATCGGTATCCGCACACTTATTGTCTTTCTATTGTGTCTCCAGTTACGGTATTCAAAAGGAACTTCCGATTATTCATCTCGTTTCTCTATTATTTATTTAATTTTCATATCTGTTAATGTGTTACTGGGTTTTATATGTATGCTTTTTACAGTGTTTATATTGTTGTATATTGACAGCCCTAAATCTTCATAAGGAATCATCCAAACCTATAAGACCGCTTAATTTGACCGCTTATTTTGAGGGTAGGTACAATAAAAAAATAAAAAATCGTGCTTAGTCATTAGCAAACTTGCTTGTAACTTCCAAGTATAAAAGGTGGACTGGACCGAGAGAACCAGAAAGTTGTAATCTAGCGTCCCAACACGGGTGACCTTCCTTGTTTCAATCCGTGCAGACAGCAGTTGCAATCCATGACCTTCAACGCCCTTGGTTGGGAGGCGCGTTTTCCCGACCGCATTGACTGATTTGCGAACGTGTTGGCGTATGGTATACATTTAGCCGCAACATAACCCAAACTCACAAATTAAGCTATCAAGGTAACCTTGGTTGGAATGATAGATTGCTACTGCCTGGTCCATTCCACTTTGCCCGACTAAAGGGTGTCACCTTTTTGTCAGGCCTCTACTACTATGCGAATGTCGGCAACCAGTAGAATAGTACAAACACAGTATTTATCACGGAGCGACGGCTTCGCTGACATTTATAAGTCCTTAAATATTGTGAATAACGTAATACCCCTTGACCAGCGAAGACGGCAGGCCATTTCGTGTCAAATCTCTTTCTACAAATGGTAACGTTGCAAAGGATCAGTTGATCGCCATGTTAACGCGCTTTCATACCATAAAACTACAGGATGTAGCGATGAACATTGTAGTAACGATTAAACATTATATCATTTTGAACGATGTGGACTTGGCTACGTATTTTCTATTCATTTGTTCTGACCACGTGACTTAACATTGAGATGATGTTATTCCTCATACGTATGATTAGTTTCCTTTTAGCGTTAACGATTGTAGATTATCTACTTGGCTAAGCCTGCCGGTCTATCACATTAGGCTATTTGACTGATTTTTTAAAATCGATTTCATATTATTTAATATTGCTTATTGAGTCCAGAAAAAGGGTTTTGTTTCAAGTCTTGTAAATCTTAACATAAAAAATATCATGTAAAGTTATATTTTTAAAATAAGCCGCCAAAGCGTCATATTTGAAAATACGCGTCAAATTGTTTTATATTTATTTACGCCAGTAAATGAACATAGGCACCTAAAGGAATTGGTCAATGACAGACATATTTACACACGTGTGACGTTTAAATAGATTCCGCCAATAGCGAGCGTTTTCAAAAACATGGCGCTAGGTAAAATAAAATAAAGTTTATTTCGTATTTGTCTTTATAGTTAGTCCATTATTTTTTTTTAAATATATTGGTACAAATCATCATCGCTTACCATCAGGTGAGATAATGGTCAAACGCAGGCCTATCAATAATAAAAAGAAAAACAACAAAAAATCACTTTTAAAACCCCATAATCTATGCGGATGGCAATAAATAGGCACTGATTTTTCTTTCTTTTTTATTTTTGTATCTAATAGATCGGCCTCGTGCACAATTTACCTCCAAACATGAAGTGATGCAGTTGCCCAATAATAGGCAAAGACGAAGGGCCGGGTATCTCTTTCCATGGCTTTAAATTATCGGTCTTAGCAGCAGTAGTTGTCGATGTTGTAGTTCTGCAAAATACCAAAAGCAAAGTATACTTCCTATCTGTCGATATGTGTGTTTGGGAGCTTTGTACAAAAAATAATTGAAGTATTCAATAAATCCCAATTTTTTTGCCAGCGGTATTTTTAATAGTTTCAATTTTTATATTTCCTAAATTTTTGTTATAATTATACATTTTTTGAATCCTCTCCTCAAGTCTGTATTTTGTTTGTTACAGCGCATGATGTCACAAAGAAAGTAAATCGATTGACGTAACAACTAACATAATTGGTCCACGCGTTTGATTTCTAAAGCACTACCAAAGAAACAAACACACACGGTCTGATAAACACATAACCCTCCCTTATGCAGTTGGTAAGGCAATAATAGGGATGACTGCTTAGATTGGATTGGATCTATATTACTTGTAGTATAAGGTATTAATTTAAATGCACCATGAAAGGAAAATACCCAAGCATCTAATATTGGCGCGTCTGAAGTTAGATTCTGCGAACTTTAGCGCTTGTGCACTCTTAAAAACATAAATGGTATGAAAAACTAATGCCAATAGTAGTTGTTATTGCTGTTAACAACAGTTATTCGCATTTATTTTTATAAATCATTTATTTAGCGCGCTTATTTTGAGCGCTAAAATTGGCAGAGCTTAACTTCAGGTGCGCCAAGATCCGTCGGCCGCACTGTACGCAAGTTTACGAGTTTGAGGGTATTAGTAGATTAATTTTCAATGTAGAGCCAACGGTTGCAAAGAAAGCACCATTTAAATTACATTTTTTCCTACAACAAAAATGTACTGAATAGCTGTTTGTTTATATAAAGTTACAATATATTTCATCGTTGACCAAAGCAAGGTCTTAAAGCGCAAATATAGGAGAAAATCAGATAATTTCAGTAGTTACATCACAAAAAAAATGTGGTTTGGAAAAATCTTCAAGACTCGGTTCAGGAATTAAACTGTTTAATAGGTAATTTTGTACGGAACTATTAGTGCGCGAGTCCTCGCACTTGCCAGGTTTTTTTATAGTCAGTTATATTTTTGAAATTTTATTTGTAATAATTAAACTCAAAGACTGCCGGACCGACTTTAAAAATTCTTTCATCAATAGAATGCTACTTTATCACTGAGTAACATGGCTACATATTTTCTATTTTACGTAGGTGAAACCGCGGACAAAAGCTATTAAGTAATGTATTACAAAGTTCGTTGTTTTATTCGCCGTATATTAAGTAGACAAAAGTAGGAAATTCACGCGAAGTCTATAATACTATAATGCTAGTGAAAAAGAAAAATAAGGTGTCATAGTCCAGCTTTGGAGTTGAAACGTACGATGAGGAATGTCGTTCCAAAAAAGTGTTTTATATATATTAATATTTTATATAAATAAATATATTTAGATAATCTCAGTCATTTTACCTTTTAACCCTCAGAGCTTAGACATATATTTCAAAGATATTAACAAAAAAAAAAAAAACATCTTACCTGATAAAATTTTTATTAATGGCCGCTAAATTAAAAAGTGACTTGAACTTGCTCGTCTGCATGTTGAGGTTGATCCACTATCACGTACTGATGTTACGAGTATTATCACTCCTAGTATGAAGGCTTTAAATAAAATAAAGCACGGGCCAACCAATGTAATAGTACTTTATTATATTAGTGTCCTTTTTCTTTGTTCTATTTTGCAAATATTCACATCGGGGTAGCGCAACGAACGAAGTGTGAACTTTGTATCAGAGTCGCATTTACTTGTATGTGGGTAGGTACAACAAAATGCTTCAAAATTTTCTCAAACCATCCAATTTGTTCACAATGTAGTGAAGTGAAGAGAAATACACTGACAGCCTACACGGGCTTTTTAGTTGGCTCCAGATAGGAATATTAAAAAATATACGTATGAACGTTGAACAACAGATTTCTGATAATGATAATGGTCTCCCATTGGATATTGTTGAAGTTATGATTATCTGTTTTTAAAGTGAGTTTGAACAACTTTTTGGGCTTTTGGCGCGATTTCTTTGAGTGAAGTTCAGTTGCTGTTATAATTACCTATTCACAAATTGATTCCTAGTAGATATTGTGATGTAAAATTGGTATAGTTTTGAATGTCAAGTATCTGCGCAACTAATCAATATTTGACATCATTGAAACAGGCGTAATCTCGGTACAATAAGGTGGAGAATTTTTTGTAGTGTTGACTAACTAAGGCAAGTTTGCAAAGAAAGTGGACTTGATACATTTGCTGCAAAATACTACAAAAAACATTAGAATGTGGGCTAATGATAAACTAATTAACTTAGTACGATGACATGGCTTAAAAGACTTCGTATCCGATTCTCGCCACGGGTTTCTTGGATAGCACGTGTGTTTTTGAGAGTTTTGACCGTTCTTGAGTGATTGTTGTAACTTTTTGTATTGTTTTTATATAATTGTGTTGTCCTTGTGTTTGTAAACAGGTTTGTACTGTGATTGTCTGTATATAAATAGTTTTATTTTAAAAGATGGATAAAAATAAACCCCCTGATCCTGACCCCCCCGACATTTCAGCTTCTCCAAACTTTTTGTCCCAAAACCCACTTTCCCAATTTGCCGACGTTGTATGTAGCGTTTCAGAAATGGACGCGACCCAAGGTTCACGTAAACGCACCAGTGTTGTAGAAACTCTTGATCCCTCTCCACCTAGCAAACAACCCAAGAGCCAAATTGGCCGCCTCAAATACTCAGCTTTGGACAAGGGCCCCTTCATCGTTCACGTCTCAAGAATCGAAGTTACACCAAATTCAGGCACTACACTTCATCCTGTTAACTTCGGTAAATTCCTCATTAATAACAATGTTGCTAATGTGCTCCGGGATGGTGTCAAACGAGTTGGCCGTAACCGTGTATCCGTGGAGTTTACTTCCCCCCAAGACGCTAATGCATTTCTTACTAACAATCTTCTTACAAAGTACAGCTATACAGCCACAATTCCCACATTTAATATCACAAGGATGGGCGTGATTACAGGTGTACCAGCTGATATTTCGGAAGAAGAAGCTCTCACTATCTTGTCAGTTCCCTCTGGATGTGGCCGAATCCTTAAAGTCCGCCGCATTAATAGGAAAACACAAATAGACGGTGCAAATGAGTGGAAACCCACGGAGACTTGCGTCATCACTTTTGATGGCCAAGTTCTACCACAACGGGTCTTTTGTTGCTACACATCCCTTCCCGTAGTACAATACATCTACCCAACCATCCAGTGCCGAAAGTGCTGTAGATTCGGTCATGTGGCTAACATGTGTAGATCCAAACCACGCTGCAGTAAGTGTGGCCACGATCACCCCGGTGATGGTTGCAACATTGCTGAAGGCGAGGCTTTTTGTGTTCTCTGCTCCGGGAATCACTTTGCCAACAGCAGGTCATGCCCCGAGCATGGTAGACAGAAGGCCATCAAAACAGTTATGGCAGAAAAATCGATTCCTTATGTGGAGGCCAGCAAACTTATCCCCGTATCTTCCCGGAACTATGCCAACGCTGCCAAAACACAGTCGTACCGGAAAACCGTTACTCTAAAGCCCAAGACTCATGCTCCTCTTTCCCCATCCTATGATAAAACTGCCCATCACCAAATTATTAGCTCCCCCCTACCCTCACAACCTAATGGCTGTGCTCTCAACCAAAACAATACTTCCCCTAACAACACAGTTTCCATTATAGAACTTCTCATTAAACTTCTACCATCTATTATTCCTACTCATCCTAATAACTCTCAATTACCGTCCAACGTTGCCGATAAACTTATTAAAACTCTTTTAGACATTAAAAATGGCGTCCAGTCAAACATTCTTACAGTGGAATGTGAGGAGCGTGTGGCATAAAAAGCACGACCTCATATTCCTTCTTAATAAATTTAAACCCTTAGCTTGCTCAATAGCTGAGACTTGGCTCACCCCAAGTCTTAGCTTCCGTATTCCACAGTACAATATTCTCCGTTGTGACAGATCTGACGGCTATGGAGGGTCGGCTCTTCTTGTCAACAATCGAGTCCCACTTTCCCCCTTATCTTTGCCTTCACTTACAGGTGACATGAACATTGTTTCTGGAAGGATGGAAGGCATAACTGTATTCTCCATATATATTGCTCACCCTAGTCATAATTTTATAGGAATTTTAAAGAATATTCTCTCCAATGTTCAGGGTCCCATACTGGTCATGGGCGACTTTAACTGTCACCATTACAGGTGGGGATCTGAGCGCTGTGATGTGTTTGGTGTAGCTTTGGTTGAGATGTTGGACGACTTGGACTTGTGCATATTAAACAATGGTTGCCCAACACGTAGGTCACTTCCCGGTCAACAAAAAAGTTGCGTTGATTTAACGTTTTGTTCTGCTGAATTAGCCTCTTCAACCCATTGGGAATGCACATCCTTATCGCATGGTAGTGATCATTACCCTATTGTTATTTCTTTGATCAACAGGACCTATTTAGAGAAAACTTCTCCTCCACTTTTGAAATACAATTTGTCCAAACCAGATTGGACAAAGTTTGCTTCATTACTGGATCAGAAAATTGATGTTCTTCCAAATTTAAATTCAAGTTTATTCAACCCTTCTGATCACTGCCATGCCAAAAGCTGCTATGAGGGATTTGTTGCAGCTGTTACATCCAGTGCAGATTCTTGTTTCCCTCTTAAAAACAGTGCCCGGAACAAAATCCCTTCACCGCCATGGTGGGACCAAGAATGCACTTCAGTGGTTAAGTTACGAAACGAGGCTGAAAAACAATATAACAGGGAAATGACCACACAAAATTTGATGGCTTACAAGCAAGTCTATGCACGATCCAAACGTCTCCTACGTAGGAAGAAACGTGCTGGTTGGGTCAAGTTCTGTACATCTCTATCTCCCTCCACCCCAATTTCAGTTGTGTGGAAGAACATTAATAGATTTAGACGTGGTTGCTCACCATCAATATCTGCACCAATCAGCAGGGAAACAGCTGAATTTTTCTTTGACAAAATTGCTCCACCCTATGTCCCCCTTCCTTCTGAATTTTTTAACATTCCCCCACATATTGTCTCTGATGACCCTTTTGATGTGCCATTTACTTTAAAGGAATTAAATGCGGTGCTCAGTCATGTCCGGGACTCAGCACCTGGTATTGACGGGGTGCCATACTCTTTTATAACACATTCTGGTGATAAAACTAAATTATATTTCTTAACCATAATTAATTTTTGCTACAATCGTGGTTGGGTCCCAGACCAATGGAAAGTACAAATTATTATCCCCTTGTTGAAACCAGGAAAACATGCAGATGATCCGAATGGTCTTAGACCTATTGCCTTGTCTTCAGTCCTAGCCAAATTAATGGAACACCTAATTAAAAACCGACTAGAGTGGATAGTCGAATCCAGAGATTTGCTGCCGAACTACCAATTTGGTTTTAGAAAAGGGCTCAGCACAATGGACAGTGTTGGAATCTTAATAACAGACATTCGTCTAGCATTCTCCAAAAACGAATCCGTGGTTGCAGCATTCGTAGACATTTCCTCTGCATATGATAATGTTCTTCTTCCTGTTCTCAGGCAGAAACTGCAACAGCTGAGTATCCCAGCCAAGATGATCGAATGCATATGTGGACTAATGCTCTGTCGCTCATTGGTTCTGAGAGTCCAGGGTGAGGATTTCGACAAAAGACAGACTTGGAGAGGCCTCCCACAGGGCTTCGTCCTCAGTCCTCTACTTTATAACCTGTACACTGTTGATATCGGCTCATGCCTAAATAATAACTGTCACATCCTTCAGTATGCTGATGACTTAGCCCTCTATGTGACAGATGCCTCCATCGCTGACGCTGCATCGTCTCTATGCCTCTCTCTGGACTCTTTGAACCATTGGCTTTTAAACCACGGTTTATCACTGTCTGCACCAAAAAGTTCGGCGGTAATATTTTCTCGGAAAAGAACTTTCCCTCCCATCTCAGTGACCATTTCAGGGGAAAATATCCCATTAAGAAGTAAGGTGAAATTTTTAGGCGTTACCCTTGACTCAAAATTAACAGGTAAGTACCATATAAATTCATTAATCCAGAAATGCGAACGCATCATTTCTATTTTAAAAGTCCTCGCAGGTGTCTGGTGGGGTGCCCACCCCTATACCATGAAACTGGTTTATAATGCCCTAGTCCGTAGTATATTAGACTATGGTACGTTCCATTTTATTCCATGCAACAAAGGTGCTTTGGTTGGACTGGATAGGATCCAGTCTAAATGCCTTCGGATCATCTCTGGGTGCATGAAGTCTTCTCCGATCAACGCTTTGCAGGTCGAATGCGCTGAACCCCCCCTAGCCTTGAGGCGGCAATATCTAGCTTCCCGTTTCCTGTCACGAGTAATTTGTAGATCTTCCCATCCTCTCATTGCAAAACTGAACGAGTTAAATACCGTATACAGAACCTCAAACTATTGGAAAAATAAAGAAATCCCCCTAATCCTAAAAAACTTTCGCACAACTCAAAATTTGGAATGTCCGCTTGTCCAGTATCCCAAATTACCCCTTTTTAATTTCGATTATGATGTTCTATGCTTTACTCCTAAAATTTTTTACAATATCGATATCCAAGAACTCCCCCTCGGCGAATTCGGCTTTCAATGTGGCGGTAGGCGAGCGTTGGAAGGATTTTCAAAAATTTTTCACTGATGCTTCAAAATTCACTGATTCTAGCTACACTGGAGCAGCAGTATACTACCAAAGCTCCAGTATCATTTTGCAATTTAAATGTCCCAAGGAGTCCTCTGTGTTCACAGGCGAGTGTGTGGCATTACTAGAAGCATGTCGTTTTATAGAATCACACCATAATATCAATAAGGCCGTAATTTTCACTGACTCCCTTAGCTGTCTTCAAGCTTTAGTCCAGAATCCCTTCAAAAGTAAATTACACAGTTCACTACTTTTAAAAATTAAAAAATCTTTGTATTCATGTGCTACTAGTCAAAGAGAAGTTCAGTTAGTTTGGATACCTAGTCATTGTGGTATTAAGGGCAATGAACGTGCCGATGCCTTGGCCAAAGACGCTTGTTCTTCAACTACAGCTGACCTTTCGCACAATTTTATTCAGGGGTATGACTTGCTGAACCTACCAAAAGCAAGTCTTCAATGTGCATGGCAGGAACAGTGGAATACCTCTGGTAAAAAAAAGGGTAAGTTTTACTATGCAGTACAGCCAACCATAAAAACAAAACCTTGGTTCTACACTCACAAAAAGATGTCTAAATCTGTTATCTCCGTCCTTTGTAGGATCCGTTTAGGATTCTGCTGCACGCCTGTCTTTCTGGAAAAGATCCGTGTTCGTGACTCTTCTTTATGCGAGTGCGGATTGGAGGAAGGTACGCTTGATCACATATTTTTTGAGTGCACAAACAACATTCCACCTTTAGACTTATATAGTCGTCTCCCGAAACTCAAAATTCCTCTCCCAATTAATGTCCCTGCCCTCCTAACCTATCCTTCTCCAGAACTGCTTGTGGCGTTGATGATCTTCATCCGTCACAACAATATAAAACTATGAGTCATAAGCTCCAAATATTCTGTCTAAGTAATTGTGGTTTACGTGTGTATTTAATGTTTTAACAATTATATTATTTATGTATCTTTATTTTATGTTTGTTTCAGTCCAATACTAACACATCAAGTGCAACTGTACCACTCGAAGGATTTTAATTTCCAGTCACAAGCCCTTTTATTATTATAATTTTTTTTAACAATTTTTTTTTTATACACTACTTGCTTCTCCAATTTACTTCCGACATTGGCAGAATAGTCGACATCGGCTCATTTGCCATTAACAAAAAATAGAATAGAATAGACTTCGTATCCAGGCCAAAAATATTATAAAAAAATGCGTTGAGGCGAATTTGTAGTGATGTAGACGCGTTACGCACGCGACTCAGATGCAACCTGTAAACTATAAATGAGATAAAAATGCGTCATCGCGCGTTTCTAAAACGCGCGTCGACAGCGCGTTTAAAAAGCGTGACATGTCCAAAAAAATGTCATGAGGATGGTACTATCGTAAGGTTTTCATAACAAGATAGCCTGTCCGTCATAGATAGACTGAAGAGTACTGTAAGAGGGCCTTGAGCCTCAGGCCGCACTCCTATTATGTGTTATCGAAAAAAGTAGGTATATTGAATATTTAATTTAGTACAGAGTTTAGGAAAGTTTAGAGTCTTACCTTACGCGTGTGGCGTCTATGATTTGGAGTTGAACTATCTTACACATCTGTGGTTTGAACTATCTTAACAGTGTTTTAAACATTGGTTTTACCATAAGGGCCAAAACTGCGTTAAGCGGTTGTCCGCGCGGTCCCATACTAAAGTGCTCCATTGCGGCTCGCGGTGCGCCCGTTTTGCTACGTAATAATACATTAAAGTTCTCGGTCGACTTGACTACATGCACCCCGTTAGACTTGAACTAGCGAAACTGGGCAGGCAATAGATAGATAGATATATTCTTAATTACTCAAGCCCCAAGCAAACGCGTTCGCACACCTATTGTCTTTCTACTGTATCCCTAATTACGGTATTCAAAAGATTAATTGTGTACACCAAAAGAAATTACAGTAGGAGCTTAAAATGAATAAGGTGTTACTATGGGCAATAATCCGATTTCCGCGACGGGGACCGTCGCACACGACACACGCGCTTTGTCACGCAACGGTTGCCCGTCGAGAGCGCCTGCCTAACGCAGTTTCGGCCTTACGTGTTTTAAACATTGGTGCTACCTTAATTTTTATTAGTAAATAAAGTATAAATGGCCCTTGCCAATAATAAAAGGTAAAATAATGATAGAATAGCTCAAAAACAGCACGGCCTGGAAAACCTTTTCATAACTGCCAGGAAATAGGTGAATAAAAACATTTCACACACGGTGATATTTTATTTATTTTATTTTATTATTTGTACAATTTCAAAGATGCCAATTTGCCATGTCACCCTGATAAAAAGTTGAAAATAGAAAACATTAAGGAATAATTCATTATATCTTTCAATAATTCTTTAATGATAAAATAATTTCAATCAATTGTAACGGGCTTGTAATGCTAAGTTCTATTTATTTCGCGAGATAAAAGACAGGAGGGCTTGCATGTGCCACTGTTTTGGCGAGTTACTGAGTATTCGGACACAATATAATACATTCTATTTTCAATAATTTTTCACACTGACGATTCGGATACCACCAAATTTATTGAAGCTTTTATCTGACTTTAGATAAAAAAGTCTCAAATATAATATAAAGAAATTTATTACTCGAAGTTGCCGCCTTAAATCCAGCCTAAATTAGTTTTGATAACGATTTTTTTACCCCAAATATTATATTATAAAACTTTTTATCTGATTGTATTAAACAGTGCGTGTTCGAATCTTCAGTAAAAATATAGTGAAATAAAAAAGAGTCAATTTGGACATTGTGTCCGAATCGTCAGTGAGTCGTTGTGGCGGATGGAGTGCAAGTCCTACTCCCAACCCGCCTGCTTGTGAATTGGCTTATTCTGGGTTTTCATTATTTCAGACTCCGTAAAGAAAGCAAGATGTTACCTACAAGCAAGATGGTACAAGTCCGTTCTACTGTACGCTACACATAATATTGATTAATTTAATTAAATAATTGAGTAAAATTTAAAATATTACAATGTTAGATATAAAAAATCAAATTCCTGTAAAACATTTTAAGAATTATTCGTAATTAATTTATTCAATGAAAATGGTGTCAGTAAAATTTCCTAGTATAATTTTCTTATTTGATATCCTTGAATATAAAATTGTAAGGGCCCTTAATGTAATTAAGGGCTTGTTGAACTATTGTCGGTGGAGGTCCGAACCACTCCACCTGGAAGTTTTCTATTAACTTCGCCACAAATATATCCATTTCTAGTTCAGCTATGCGACGACCTGAGAACAGAAGAGCACATTTAAACAAGAGAAATAGACGAAGGTGTGCACGTAGTCCTAAACAAACATTGCGCCAATTATAGTAAAGTCCCAAGTAATGGCAGATGATTGGTATTGGTCTTGACTCCGGTCTGCTTAGAAAATCCAGACTGAAATACCTAATAACATTACCCAACCCCGGAATATAATCAAATTCTCAATCTTAGTGCTTGCAATCACTCATCAACGAGGCAATTAATAATTTTACTAAAATATTACATGCCAAGTATTTCATATTCCTCTGGTGTTATTAGTAATGGTAGAACCATTATTCTCTTATATTTAGTAAAAATTAAAAAAAAAATATTACGCGTTATTTAGACTTTTAACGAAGAACAATTTTGAAATAGTTTTATTGACTTATCTATAGACTGGTTTGAAACTCTGTTCAACTATCTACTTTCATGATAAAGTTTGACAAGTTTTCAGACAAGTCGCCAGTCTAATTGCATCAAAATGCATTTTACAATGTGATAAGTTAAATTGAAGCAATTGTGAAGCGGTATGCTGTCATATTTTCAATGAATTGATATAACAAATGTACTTATGCTGATATGCTCGCACGGATCGGTATTCTTTCGGATACCAGTATAACATTCTGCATCAATTTCTTTAGGCATTCAGTTCTATATACGGCATAGACCCTAGGAGTAGAAATTTTACCAAATAATTCAAATTCTTAATTCAATCTGCTTTTCATCAACTATCCTTCCAGTCTAACCACATCCAATTGATTATATCAGTATTTTAAATGGAGCGATATCCTATCTAACCTACATAAGCAAGTATCACGATACTCCTTGGCAAAATAGATATCAGATTGTATGACTTCTGACAAGTCATAATGACAGTCAAATTCTTAGTTTAGATATCTTAATCAATAGAATGTACACTTATGTACCTTCATATCACACAAATCAAACCTTTTCATTTACTTTGTCACTGTCAGGAAGCAGATGTTTATAATTTTGGAATACTTGCCTATACAGCTGCGGGCTCCAAATCCGAAAGGTCCGTATACAAACGGATGAGTATTCCCATAATAAAGTGGGTCATCTTTCTTAACTACCCATCGTTCTGGAATGTACTCTCTGGCTCTAGGGTAGTGCTTTTCCATCAGGGACATTTCTCGGTGAGTAAAAACAATATCGACCTGAAATGTTTAACGATTACATTTTTTATATTTGTGACATCATCATCATTATCACCATCATTTTAGCCGAAATACTTCCACTGCTGGACACAGGCGTTGGGGACGCCTGTGTGTGTGTATGTTGGACATTGTCGTCACAACGAACGTGCGTCTCACATCCATCGCATTCCCGTAATTCTTGCTAGGTCCACCTTGTGGGAGGCCTCCTAACGTTGTATTTTATGGTGCGCTGTTGCCACTCTAGAACTTTTGGCTTCATCGACCATCAGTTTATTCTGTTCTATGAGCAATCTGCCCGGCCCACTGCTACTTATATTTGTAATAAATAATAATCGCAGGCTTAATACTATACCCTGCCCAAATTGTTACCGTTCACAATAAAAACATTTAGTTTCTACGGTATGTTGTATAAAGATAAGTTTATTTAAAAGTTAACGATTTAATCAACTCAAAAAGGGTTTTTGAAGTTAAAAAATATGGTTGTTATAAATAAGAAGTAAGTTTAGGTCTGTAGGGTTTAATCTTATATTAAAATTTCTTTGCTGGGTCTAGCCTACAAATATCGATACTTACACGATTGTGCTGAAGTTGACAGTGGTTCATCTCTCAGATCCTTCAGGAGTGACCCTGAGTTTGTGAGTTCTGTTCTCATGTATACTTCTCCAGCATACTTCGGTACGGAGCACCTCGTCTCCATACCGAAGTAAGCCAGAGAAGCTAAAGAGGGCATCTAAACTAGATACTACACATTTGAGATTTAGTTCAATGACAGTTTTTTTTCCTAATATCATATATACTCTAAAAATTTATTGCAGCACCATTAGGAATTCCCACGGAATCACTGGGAACCGGCTCACAACGTCAAGGTTAATGATTTTTATTGTACTAAGCTTGTATGCTTTAATTTTCCTTGATGATTTCTTTAACAAATCAAATAACAAGATGGGTATTGCTCTCAAGAGTTCAATGATAGGCTTGGTTAGGGACACCTTAGGGCAGTACATTATTTTACTTACACCTTTGGGTACTTTATAACCCAGTATATTATACATTTTCGTGGTCTTTCTTGCATTCCCCGACACTACAGGCATCAATCTCATTGACTCCTTGATGCAAGCTCTCAGGTAAGGTCTTCGCTCCGAATCAGACATGATCTCTTCTCTCAATTTAGCTTGTTTCTCCGGATTTTTTGCGAGAAGATAGAGAGTTGCTGTCACAGTGTTTGCTGTCTAAAAAATATATATACAATACAATATAAATAAGAACTGAATATTTTTTTGTGTTAGGTTACTTATTTGGAGATACAATGACTCAAATTTAATTTCTCATATTACGTTTTAGTGGTCACATTCGCCTTTGTTACGTCCATGAGGCTGATAGTTAGGTATTCGCAATTTCACTAGGAGTACGAGTATATTGTGTTTTGTCAAAGACTTGCTTACCGTATCTATACCACCAAACAACATATCACTAGCCATGATGTAAGCCGTTTCTTCGTTGATTTCTAACATTTTTTCTAGAACACCCTTTTCATTGTCAGATTTATTTTTCAAATTATTCTTTCCTTTTTTGATAAAGTGCTTTGTTAAACTGAAAATATATAAGAAACTAGCTGTTACTATTGTTTTCTAGTATTTTTTTTGTGAAGTGATGACAGTACTAAAAGATTGCAACATAATGTTCATTGGCAAAAAAATGCTACGGGCATTTTTCTAATGTTTTTGTAGTCTGAGGCTCCGCAGAAAAATCGACAAGATGTCCATTTACAATAAGTAATTAAATATATTTTATATTTAAGTTATTATAAATAAATTAATTCTATTAAAATTCAACAGAAATAAAACACAATTTTACGATATACAACATATTTTTTTTGCAACTTACTTTTCATGATGCTCATATAATTTCATAGTATACTTAAACAATGGCGTCGAAAATAGTCTCCATAGATTTGGTTTGAAGTCTATTTCGTTGGATGTAGTGAACAGGTCGTGAACACATTGGATCAACTGCAATTCTGGAGAGTCTGCGGGCAAGTTGGGATCGAAGCAGTTCAGGCGGCACCCAATTGCGATTGTGCCGATAGATTCCAAAGCCCACAAGTTCATTTCCTTGCCGAAGTCCTTCGTGATCATGTTATTGTCATCACGGTTAGCTCTCATTCTAAAATGGATTTAATTTAATTTTACATATGTAATTTCATATGCTAAATTTATTTATTTTCGTTACAATATGTCTGGGTTTTGGTCACAGAAACCAAATTGTTTGGTACCAAATGTCAACTATGGATTCGAAGCAAATGGTCCGAATAGACGGGTTATCTTATAAAGATTCTGTTATTCGTTTGGATATTTGGGACCATAACAGTATAAGGCCACATTTGTACTAGTTTTGCTTGACTTTAAATTAATTAAGGAATAAATTATTACGTTTCTCTTGGTACGGACATTTGAAAAGTAGGCATGAAGTTCATGTTATTAAAAAAGTTAGAAAAGATGGATGGATTGTGTGTGAAATGATATGAAAGAAAATTAATCCGAATAACGCCAGTGGCAACGTGACGGTTAATTACGTTAATTTTTTTTAAGAATCATCGATATACACGGTTAAATGGTCGTTTTAATCCCGTGGAGGGTCGAAGTACTGTTTTTTTTAAATTCGAATTAATTTACGCAAGTACGAAATTGATTTCTTAAGTAAACGTAAGCTGATCGAGGCCAATGAACTGTAGGTAGTTAGTACGCAACGACCGACAACTACCTACAAGGTCATTGACTCGTTTACTTAAAGAAATTCATTTCATACATGCGTATATTAATTCGAGTTTTAGAAAAAAAGTACTTTATTTTTCATTTTTATCTTTACAAATCGATAGGATTTCATGTACCGAATTGACCCTCCGCCGGATTAAAACGACCAAAATTTAACGGTGTATAAGTCGGAGATGGCGTATTTTTACAATTTAGCTTCACTTTTTTTTGACTGACCGACATTTTGACTATTCAAAAGTGCCTGTTAATGGTCTATTTGAAATAAATGACTTTGATTTTAATTTTTTATTTTGATGGACATACTTTCACTGTGCGTACTGTTATGGAATTGAATTATCTGTTTGCAAATGTAATTTACTTTGAGGCAAGTTTGTTTAGTCATCGACAACATTTTACGCTTACCATCAGATGATATATTGATCAAACGTTAGTCTACTAATGCTTGTGAGTGAAGTGGGTTAATAGAAATTTATAAAAGTCATGAACTGGTTGTTACCTGACTATCATGTCCTGTGCCACCTCATCGAGTACCTTCGTGTATAGTTTGATCGTGTTGGGTTGCAACATCACTGGGTTGACTATCGAGCGGAACTCTTTCCATACCTCGCCTTGGCTAGAAAGAGTTAAAAATATTGAAATGCATAAAAACATGACATATTTTGTACTATATCCGACACCGCCTAAGACCGCCATTGTACCCATACATTTAAGTTTGTTTAAAAGTTTTTGTTACTATTTTGGTGTACAATAAAGTTTATTCTCTTCTATTCTATTCTATATTTTCTTGAAGCTTTCCTTTCTAACAGGTATCGTGCATAATTTTATGCAGTAACTGCATTCAACGAAATTATAGCTTATTTTCAGTGAAAAAAGTCTTTAATAAAATCGGTAGGTAGACGTAATGTCCTACTAAAATTTTTATTTTATTAATGTGAATACGGGGACTATGTGCATTACTTTTAATTTTTTGTAATTTTTAACTGTATTTGATGCGGCCAACCCAAATGTCCTTTCTTTGGTATTGTTCGTTAAATCGTTGAGCTCCTAGTCCTAAGTTAGCTACACGAATACTAACAAATGCTTGCACCGACTTGACAGGTCCACTCAGATCTGTGTGAAGAAAGAACTTCCTCAAAAGACCATCTGAGACATTAATCTGCATGGTTCTTATATGACTTGACCATTACATGTTTACTGTATGGACTTTATGCACCTCATATATTTTTTTTTATTTAAATATTAAATTAAAAGTGATCATCGTTAAATGAAATACGTGATTTCTCTGTAAACCTACTCACTCTGAACTAAGGCCCGTTATACGACTGTTGGTCGCTTGTCTTTTTCTATAGTTTTTTCTGTAGTATTCCAAGGACTCGAAACCCGGACGAACGGGCAACCAGTTTTCACTTCGTAAAACCTGAAAAAAATTAATCCTTGCAATTCTTATTTAAATCTGCTTATTGTTTTCAAATGATACAGAATGCAACATTTGAAAGGAATCTTCATTCATTTTTTTTTCGGTTTGCAAATTCGATCAAAGCTATAATTTATTACAATTGATATTGCCATAGAACGTAGTTAGTTATAAGTAGTCGCAAGCAGAGAATTAGATATTAGTTATCTACTTTTGTGCGCTAACAGTTTGTGATAAAATAAAATGCTTAACTTACAAATGCAGTGCTTTCAGGATCATTCAGGAATAACAAAGGAGACCTGCCAAACACGCCATCTAGCCGAACGATCGGGCCATACGTTTCTATTAGTCTCATGATCGTTTGAGGATCATCCAGGTTGGAAAACGGGCCTGCAAAACAAAAAAGAAATAGTGTCATATTAGATAATAATATTATTAATGAAATGGTACAGAAGATCACAAATCGACCTTGAGCTAGCCTTGGGTAGTACGCAGTTTTTACCAGGGTATTTCTTTTTTCGTTGGTGAGAAAATCATTTTATGACATCTCCGCACCTTTGGGCGGAGCTGGACATAATGTCAGACTTTTACTGACTAAAAACCCACTCTTCCTTCGTCAACTTTGGTACCGGGGCCGAATCTTCCTTTCAGAAGCAGACCCTAAGCCCCAGTAGGCTTCGCCCCAGCTAGGTCCCTACGGTTTGCTGATAACTCCTTGAGGCCCGTGTGGAACAATACGCGTCGTCGACGTCTTGGGCTCGGTCCGCACGGTTACCAGGCGGTCAGACAGCGAGCTAATAACCAGGGTATAAGGGTCTAGCTTAAAATGGTTTTCGTTGTACCATTTTTTTTTTGTTTAAGATGGGAAATCATCCAATGACTTCTCCCACTCTGGATGCAGTGGGGCGTGTCAGAATTTTACTGGCTAAAATCAAACCCGTGTACTTCAGATGCCCTTTGCGTTCTAAGACACGTTTTCTTTTCAGAAAAACGCCGTGGCCCAAGCGATCCCGGAGGCCCCACGGTTTGTTGGCATCTCTTTGTAGAGCGTGTAGATCAGTAACCTTTGGAATGCGATTACCCAGTTAATGCTCAGGATATTGTAATGGCTTCTTGTAAAATATAATGTCAAACCGGAGACTCTTGATCATCATTCAAGAACACGTCAAAACCAATGGTCATCATTATTTTTAACCGATTTCAAAAAGGAAGAGTTTCTATGTTCGGCTGTATGTATTTTTATAATGTATATTCACTGATATTTCGGTCAATTGTGGACCGATTTTGAAAACTTTGGTTTTGATTGAAAGATTATACTCCCGAATTGGTCCTATAGAAATATTGATTTGATCTGATGATGAACTTTGAAGATATAGAACGGAACTCTGCAAAAAATCACGCGTAACAAGTAAAATTGCATTGTTTGTAAATGTAGTCGGTGACTGACTGAAGGAAGAAGGGGAGAGGATATATACAACTGTTCCGATAATGAAGCCGAAAGGAAGCTAAGATTTCAGTAATAAACCATTGTATTATAGTCGTGTTTGGTAATATTAGAATTGAATTATTAGAATTGTCTTGATGATTTGATGATGGAACCGAGTGGCAGAAGGTCCAATTTATGTTTGGTGGAGGGAAAAAAGAAAAACACAAAAAAGTGCAAAATAACTTTAGTTTCGGAAGTCGGTGTTAAATAACGAAGAGACCAAACTATTATAGAAACATCGACTTCCGAATTTAAAGTTATTTTGCACTTTTTTGTTTTTTTTTTATTCATTATCCATACAGTTTTTATCAAACAATTGGATTTCGGCGTCCAATATATAGCGTATTTCATATGGAGCAACTGCCTGTCTGATCTCCATGAGTTCTTAAATTTTGTATAACGTGATACCTATTGACCAGACAAGACTGGCCATCAGCCCATCACACCCTTTACCAGTTAAAGACTTGCAATAGATCGGTCTTGTGCACAATTTACCTCTATACATGAAGTGATGCAGTTGCCCAATGATGGGCATAGACGGCGGCCCAGGTATCTCTTTCCATGACTTTACGTTTTCTGTATTTGCAGTAGTACTTTTATCTGCTAAAGTCCTGTAAAAAACCAAAACCTAAATATACGTGTTACCATCTGTAGAACTTCACTAAAATTCGAATTCACCTTTATTACATGATGTCGAATAGTTCAAAATTCTCAAAATTGTTAACGTGAGTATGCGTGAACACTATTAACTCATGCTGGAACACGCTTGAACTTGTTTTTTTTTTTTATGGTAGGTAAAATCATCAAATGACAAATCCCGCCCTTGGGTGGGGCGGGAGATAGTGTCAGACTCTTACTGATTAAAAGTCTACCCTGCGCCTTTCATTGCTTTTGTCCCAGGGCCCCTGGGTTCATTATCACCTAACCCTTGGCCCCAGTAGGCTTCGGCTCTGCTGGGCCCTTACAGTTTGCTGACAACTCCTTGAGGCGCGCAGGAGCAGTAGGCGCCGACGACGACTTGGGCGCGGTCCGGTCGGTTACCGGACGGTCGGACGGCGTGCTACCCATTGCCCGCCGTCCCCGAGCCCACGCCTACGGTGGATGAAATTCGGGATCGGAATCCCGGTGGCGGCGGCGGCGTGTGCGCCATTGTCTGATGCGGTCGGCCTCCTCCTTTGCTAGCATTATTGCTTCGCAGAAGGAGGCGATCGCCTGCCACTCCTCCTCGCTCCGGAGCATGGCCTGAACCAAAGCCCGGCGCGAAAAATCGCCGCCGCTGATCGCCTCCACAAGGATATAGCGATGCTCTTCCCAAGCGGGGCACACCTCGACTGTGTGCTCCGCCGTGTCCTCCGGGCGGTCGGCACAGTGGCGACACCCGGGCATCGTCTCCGCTTGAATCTTGTACAGGTACTTCGCGAACTTGCCGTGTTCGGTTAGCACCTGCGCCAAGCGGAAGGTGACGACGCCGTGAGGCCTTTCCAGCCACGCCTCAAATAAAAGCCTTACCGCCTCAATCGTGGCGTGCCCAGCACTGGGTTGCGACAGTCGCTCCCGCCATTTCACCATGAGATCCCGCCGGACACTTGACCTTGGTACGGACGGACCAATTCCGTCGTACTAAATTCAAGCGTGTCTTAAAATTATCAAGATGAACAGATTTATTTCAACAACAGTTCGGAAGCGAACCGAATTCGTGGTTCGATCGTATAAAGTTTAAGCGAGCATAACTAAAACTATTACGTAAGCTCACTTTTATTTCATTCATAATTTTTGTGAGAATGAGGGTATACGTGGATTGCCTTTCAATGTAGGAGCAACAAATATAAATATCTCAGTTGCATAAAAAAAAAATGCGCTATTGCCTACATCTATTTATTTTCATCACATAAAAAAACCAATGTTTTACAAGTTACTTTAAATGCTACGTGTATGATCGATTTTTCAATTAATAGATCTCAGGTCACCATCCCTAAACTTGATACTTGATGTTGTACGGAAATCGACGGTCCGGTCCAGTCATTTATTGCAAAAACGGATTTAGGTTTGATCTCATACCAAATTCGAACGTTGACTATAAAGAGCCTATTACACCTTTCTAAATTCAGTTTCCGATATTCAGGGGCCGATTTAGAAAAAGAAAGTCAGTAGCCGGAGCTCTTGATTACGCGTTCACTGATTCAGGTTACTGAATCATTCGCCACAGAGTACTTTGTAATAATATGTCAGTCGCCAAGGGCGATCCACTTTATTCCTAAATCGGAGCCTAAACAGGATCCTTCCTACCTAAAAGCAATTATACTTCCCTGAATTTAGGCGTGCCTAAATATCGGAACCTGAATTTAGAAAGGTGTAATAGCCCCTTTAGTTGTAGCGTAGCATGATTAAAAAATGTAGGTAACCGTAGACGTGGTAGAATGATTTTAGTTTTATTATAGGTCCAAAAACCTGGTCAAGTGCGAATGGTTTTATCCTAAATCGAGTAAACAACGCCTACTAAATAACGTTTTTTGTACGGCTCCCAAGCAAAAAACTTTTGTTTAACATTTATTTTTTAACTTTATTATTTGTAGTTGTAGCGGCAATAGAAAATTTCAACAGCCCGTAGACAAACAGACGGATGACGAAGGTTTAGGTTAGGTTAGGGTCCCGTTAGCATCCTTCAATAAATAAGTTACAACGTTTGAGTAATTAATTCATAAAACCTAACTAAATATAAAAGGAAAAACGTGATACAGCCGAAACTACAGGGCCTTGGGAACGTAAAATTTTACACAAAACTTCCTTTTATGATGTAGGCGAATACTAAGAAAGGGTTTTTGAAAAGTCATCTTTTAAGGAGGTGAAATTCGTTTGTACGTAATATTATATTCCTTGGGCTAATAAAAAGTAAATAAAAATGGATTTCATTATTAGTTATAAATCGATTTAGGGAGTGCTAAAGGTTGACAAATATAACGAATTGTTTACATAAATAAATAGGTAATAAAACATATCAAAATTATCTTTTTTTTTCAAAAGTACCGTCAAAAGACGTTTAAGGGGGTGTCAATGTTCCAACAAAAAAATCATATTCCTTCAGTTAATACCTAAACTTGAAAATCAACATGAGTATAGTACTCGGCAAATAAGTTGAAGCAAAATGGCTGTCGTTGTTATGATTATGCGCAGCGTACCGCTTCGATTGAGACCGGAAAGTCTGTTACAGCGCTTTGAAGGTTGATCGCGATTTTGGTTAACTAAGGGCTGATTTCATCATTCAATATAAAAACTTAGTTCAACTAAACTGAGCTCAGAGTAATCTAGTTTAAAGACCCGTGTCGTAAACATGGGCGACAACAAAAGAATTAAATCTGAGTTTAGCGTAAACTAGGTTGAATTCATCGCGGTGAAACGCAAAATGAAGCTATAATCTCGATTAGTCGCTCAAACTGCGTTTTGTTTGAACGAATCGCGATTAGTTTATTGGTGAATTTGGCTCTTAGAGCTGATTTCATCATTCAGTATAAAAACTTAGTTCAACTAAACTGAGCTCAGCGTAATCTAGTTTAAAGACCCGTGTCCTAAACATGGGCGACAACAAAAGAATTGAAACTGAGTTTAGCGTAAACTAGGTTGAATTCATCGCGGTGAAACGCAAAATGAAGCTATAATCTCGATTAGTCGCTCAAACTGCGTTTTGTTTGAACGAATCGCGATTAGTTTATTGGTGAATTTGGCTCATAGAGCTGATTTCATCATTCAGTATAAAAACTTAGTTCAACTAAACTGAGCTCAGCGTAATCTAGTTTAAAGACCCGTGTCCTAAACATGGGCGACAACAAAAGAATTGAAACTGAGTTTAGCGTAAACTAGGTTCAAGTCATCACGGTGAAACGCAAAATGAAGCTATCATCTCGATTAGGTGCTCAAACTGCGTTTTGTTTGAACGAATCGCGATTAGTTTATTGGTGAATTTGGCTCTTACATTCCGCTTATTGAACCTGGTTAGTAAAAAAAATATGTTGTTTTAATAGTATATCATTCTGTAAGAGGGTATAAGAAAAATAAAAAAAGCGTTGTGACAGTCCAGCTTTCATTTGCCTGTTTCAGGTACCTGGAGTGAAACATGCCACTGGTCAAGGGCCATGTGGAAAGGTGTTTCAAAAAAGTGATCCGAAGCCTTACCAAGAGCTCTTAACGCGATCCATTTTAGGACCTAAACTGAAATGTTAAAGGGATGGAACTATACAGAGTGTATTGTATAGGCCCATTCGTCTTTCTCGCTCGCAGGATTGATATTTTAACACGTCATGGTACGGCCCCTGTAATCTCAATAACTAAATTTTTTATCTGATGTCTAGCCAGAGATAAGGCATATAGTAGAAAATTATATTTAGTATATGCAAAACCTGAATATAGTTTGTTCATAATCAGTAACTGAATCGATTCCAATAATTTTTTACACCATTTTATATTTTTTCCCAAAAATATTTGAAAAAGGTCACAAGTTGGACATCACCGACACTAAGTACAACACAGGTCACGGCAGGGCTTTAATTGCCAGTGCACAGCAGGGTGCAGGAGCTAAACAACCCCTCAGTCATTCAGATGGCCCGGTGACCATGTGTTTCTGTGAACATTCTGGTAACATAAAAAGCTTATAAGTTTGTGATTTTTCATGATATAGTTATGAAATATTTACATAGATTTTTATGCATAAAAAAACTTGCAACGTTTTTTGGGTTTCACATATACTAAAAATAAGGTTGAATATTAAGCAATTTGAAAAAAAAAAAACGACTTACCTGATGCAATTTCTATTAATGACGGCTAAATTAAAAAGTGACTTAAATTTGTTCGTCTGCATTTTAAGGTTGATGCACTATTACGGACTGATAGATTTATTATCACTCTTAGTGTAAAAGATTAAAATTTTAAGAAAGCACTGGCCAATAAATGGATACGTCAGGGTACTATAATGTCCTTTTTATCTGTGCAATGATCGAAGTGTGAAGACGTCACATTTAGTTGTATGTGGGTAGATACCACAAAATATTTAGGATTGACCATTCAAAGTATAAAAAAAAACTGGGCAAGTGCGAGTCGAACTCGCACACAGAGGGTTCAGTAAAAATTAAGTAAATAGTTCAATTCCCAAATCGAGTCTCGAAGATTTTTCTGAATCGAAACAATTTTTGCGACGTAACTACAAATTTATAGTTTTCAGATTTATTCCTACACTTGTGATATAAAACCTTGCTTCAAGCCAAATTTCAAGGCTATAGGTTAACGGGAAGTATCCTATTGTAAGCAATTACAATATAAATCTAATAATCTCAACATAATTTTTAAAGTAAATACAGACATTCGATGATTTTATTAGTACACCATTTGACTAGTAATGATAATTTGGTTCAATAAATTGTTGATAGTTTGATTAATTATTGTCATACGTTTTTATAATTAAAATTAGCTCAAACATTTAAAAGATATTTACACTTTCAATCAGAAGCAATTTATAAATTAGTCTATCCATTGACTTATTGTGCGAGCCGTTGCCCCACTCTTATGACGTGGACACGGGAGCTGTTCACTAGAATGTGTTCTTTCTGACAGTCTATCTTTGGCGGTTGAACTGTAAGGTGTAAACTGAGTGTATATGTACAAGTTTGAAATAAATATATTTGGAACAATATTATATTTTGTGTTTTGCTTTCAGTTCAGAAGTGGGATGAGTTCACGTAAGTATTACTGTTTTTGTTGCCTTTGAGAAAGTGAAACGCAGTGATTTATTCTTTAAAGTAGTATGCAACTCTCTGTGCGCATTATGATGTGCTTAACGTAATTATGTTATTTACATATAAGAATAAAAGCCGGAGAATTATTTATGCCACTTGCTAACTTAGAAATTGCAGCTAAACAGGGTGTTGCCTTATATTTATGACTATGAATCTTTTCGTTTTCTTTTGTAATATTAACGGTCATTGTGATTTGAAATGCAAATATGATTACATCTCACTGTAACTTCCTCTAGTGTCAGCGAATTGGTTCGATGTATTGATGAAAGAATTTAATCTATAATAGCATAACAGTAGTAGTATGATGGTAGTCAATAACTATACCCTAATTTTAAAATTACATAGGTTTTAAAGAATAGCTGTGTCCGTGTATTATTCTTGTCTGACCAGATTAACAACTGGATTACAATGAGCTGCAGCCGAGCCGCAGCAAGGGTAGTAGCCGAGCTACAGCCAGGGCAGTAGCCGACCCGCAGCCAGGGCAGTAGCCGAGCTGCCGCCAGGGCTGCAGCCGAGCCGCAACCAGGGCAGCAGCCGAGCCACAGCCGAGGCAGCAGCCAAGGCAACAGGCAGAGGAGCAGCCAGGACAGCAGCAGAGCTGCAGCCAGGGCAGCAGGCAGGTCAGCAAACAGTGTGATATGTTTTTTAAACAGATTTTCTTGAAAAATTTACGAGTATATAATATGTAGTATACCCATTAGTAAATGAAAATAGTGAGAAAAAGAAAAAGCGAAATTTTTGAATTAGATATGACGAAATGCAATAAAGTATTGAGTATAGATGAAATGACTTTGCTGAGCAAAGAGCAGTAAAATGAGCGATATCAAGGATAGACGATAGGGCCACTAGGATAGGAGTAGAGCTGGTTTGATATTACAATCACGGTCAACTTTTTGGATTACCTTCAAAATGCCAGGTGTACCAATGTATAGGCAAAAGAAATGATACGACTATGTAAACAACTTAAAGTCCCATCTTACTCGTACATACATAAATCATATAGGTACAAAATAATTAAAATTCGATCGGTTGCTGAATTATAAGGAAAGAGGGTTATATCCTAAATAAGAGTACTAAGCCGTTAAATAAATGTAGTATCTGTTCAATATTTTGTCACGGTTCTAGCGTGTTTTATTGAAAGAAAGTAGGGTCAGTGGGTAGACTTAGGGGTGGAGTTGTAAAATTTGTTTAAATTAACGGTCTTCAAAAAGTAGTAAAACCCTGATGCTGTTAAGAAAAGAGAAAAAAATAGTAATCCATGGTATAGGTTAGTTTTAGAAATTCAAGGTATAATGGTCTAGTAAATGTTATTGTTCTCCCTAAAAATTCTTAAAATATGTAGTCATGATTAGTTGGACAGTTTTTTTTACTGAAGCATTGGAGGGTTACATCTGGAATACTGACAAAGAGTTAATAATTTCCTTGAAGTTCCACAAACTAAAGGTGGTTAAACTGTGTTCAAAAGATAATTATTTATTACTACCCGCATTTTCTTATGTAGAGGTTTACTCATTTTAAAATATAACGAGGTCCATATTAGTAAAAGAAAAAAAAATTAAAGTGGGTGTCTGTTTAATTGAAAATTGCGCAGGCGTCTTATGTAATAAAAACCAATTGATAGTTAGAGGGTAATTAATGCGAATTAAAATTATTTCTTCTACTACCAATAACATTGATCATTGTAAAAACTTGAATGACTTATTCCTATGAGATAAACCAGATTCAGAAATCGCAACTGTTGAATCTTATACATTGTTATCGAACTGGTTTTGATATCAAATTAACAGAATTATGTTGTACCAACATATTAGCCAATGAGCACCGATTTATCGAAGCTTATGGTTTACAGGTCTTTTAGAATCGAATTATATCAAATAGTATCGAATCAATAGAATCGAATAGTGTCGAGTAGTATCGAATAGTGTCGAGTAGTATCGAATAGTGTCAAATAGTATCGAATAGATCGAATCGAATAGTGTTGAGTAGTATCGAATAGTGTCAAATAGTATCGAATATATCGAATCGAATAGTGTTGAGTAGTATCGAATAGTGTCAAATAGTATCGAACAGTATCGAACAGTATCGAACAGTATCGAACAGTATCGAACAGTATCGAACAGTATCGAACAGTATCGAACAGTATCGAACAGTATCGAACAGTATCGAACAGTATCGAACAGTATCGAACAGTATCGAACAGTATCGAACAGTATCGAACAGTATCGAACAGTATCGAACAGTATCGAACAGTATCGAACAGTATCGAACAGTATCGAACAGTATCGAACAGTATCGAACAGTATCGAACATTATCGAACAGTATCGAACATTATCGAACATTATCGAACAGTATCGAATAGTATCGAACAGTATCGAATAGTATCGAACAGTATAGAATAGTATCGAACAGTATCGAATAGTATCGAACAGTATCGAATAGTATCGAACAGTATCGAATAGTATCGAACAGTATCGAATAGTATCGAACAGTATCGAATAGTATCGAACAGTATCGAATAGTATCGAACAGTATCGAATAGTATCGAACAGTATCGAATAGTATGGAATAGTATTGAACAGTATCGAATAGTATCGAATAATATGAAATAGTATGGAATAGTATCGAACAGTATCGAATACAATCGAATAGAATTGGACACCAAAATAGTAACAGATTCATAGGAACTTAAATCTGTGGGTACAATGGCGGTCTTATCGCGGGACTATAGTTTATCCCATAAAGAAAAACACAATCCGGTGTCATAAGTGTCCGTTTGCAATGCGTTTTCTCCGATACAAAAATCTAATGAAATACAAAACGGCCGGTAGCACCCAAGCATAGATTACAAAAGTTTTAAATAGAAAAACAATCAAACATTAATCATTGCCTAGGATAGATGATTTGATGTGGCAGAATCCGGTGGCTTCGCCCGCGCTTTTATCGCTCGAAGTGGCATCCTATACGTGAAATAATTTTTTAAATCGGGTTCAGAGGTTTTTGAGACTAGTTCTAAAAAAAGAGACTAATTTCCTTATCATAATATTTTAGTTTTCTCTGTATAGAAGTATAGATATACGATATTAGACAACTGTTTACTACTGTAGACAAGGCTAGCTATAATTGATAAAAAAAAAAAAAACTGATACCGTCACCCCGGAAAGACAATTCAAATTTAGTAGAATCCCTTTAGGTTAGACAAAACTATTACTAAAGTACTTTATAATTTAAGGATTAACATTTGCACGGACAAGGTTCTGATCCCCTCGAGTTAGTTTGGCAGTGGGCTTCTAAGGTCGATATTTGATAAAATGAACAATGCAGGTCTTGCATTGAAGCTTCCAAAATGTAACATCTTTCGTTCTAAAATTTAACCCTGTTTTGGGTTTTCGAAGTCTCAGGAAAGCTAAACGAATAAGGACAGTGTTTAATAGGTGTGGTTGATAAATTTCCTACTCCGAAAGATGTATGTACATAATGTTAGGCAATTCTTAGGACCAGCTGATTTCTTCTTAGGCGATTAATAAAAACTTCGAGATAAAAAAAAAACAAAACTTAAAAGAATGTCTCAAAGCCTTGGCAAAAGAAATAAGAGACTACGTTCACACAGTTAAAAGTAGAAGTAGTAGAACTAGCACCTCGAACTATCGTGAGTTGTAAAATTTTAATGCTATTACCGAATTACGTACAGGCGCGAGTTGACACGGTGTAGATAGAATGTTTTCATACAACAAAATGGAGTAATGAAACCAGACGCTTAATTTAGTAAGCTTACTTCACCAGAAAACCCTAGCCTAGCAGTAGTAAATAATTTGAATAGATTTAAATGTTATATAATAGAATTGAAATTCACTATTTTAACCGATTATAACTCTTAAGCCATTTGATCGCGATATAATTAATATACCAAGGCACTTCTATGTTGAACGTAAACGTTTTAAGTAGGAACCCGTTGTAGGGAATACATCATACATTTTTTGTAGTTTGGTTAGCTTCGGTTCAAATGAAAGATGATAAGATGCAAAGGATAAAATTATTATATTGGATAATTTAGATTGGAATCAAATTAAATACTTATGTTGAATAAAATTTGCAATATGGCATAGTTTATATAATAACGGAAGGACTTAACTGGTATGGGCCAGTGTCAGATGCAAGTTTTACATCCTGATTCATGATGATGTTGTCACTTTTTAAATTAGTAATAAAGTAGTATATAGATAGCTATTATTGATACGTTCCCAAAAATTATTATCTTTAAACCAATTAAAAATATAAATACTAGACTATTTCAGTTTCCAATGAATATTTTAATTTATCCGCTGTACCTTCTCGAGTAATTAAAATAGAGAATACTTTCACCAGTTTGAAGTTCAAAACAGTATTATCAGAAACAGTAATATTCGTAATGGTTGCTAAATGCGGTTCTTACACTGTGACAGAGAGTGCGCTGGGTCGATTTTATAAACGAAGTGTTAAATAAAATAGGAGGTACTCAGGAAAAACAAAAGTAATTTTTTTGATGATGCTACTCGTAGAATCCCCCGGCATATGTAAAATGTGAAACAACTGGTTAGGGTAGAAAAAGAAGTAAATCATAGGAGAGATTCCAGGTCCATATTGCATTATCAAAGTATTATAGATAGAGTGACCAATATGAAGTGTAAGATACGCTATTGCCAGTAAAAAGGTAAAGAAAAGCATGGCGGTATTTTCTTCATAGAAAAAAATCTGCCCCAGATAAATGTATCGGTCGATAGATGAGAGTAGTAATGGTGATAAAATTAGAAAATGGATATAGAAATGAATCAATGAATTGTCAATAAAGTTATCGGTTGTGAATAGTGTAAGTCATGATAAGCTTAAGCGGTTTATTGAATAAAAATCGAACAAACGTACAGACAGAATAAAGATTCGTATAGAAGACTAAATCCGTTACGAAAATTAGCTAGCCAGCTTCTCCAATAAAATAGTATTCTAACAGGATAGAATCTGATTATGTAAATGGTTAGTAAGATTAGTATGATTATGGTTAGTATGGTTAGTATGGTTAGTATGGTTAGTATGGTTAGTATGGTTAGTATGGTTAGTATGGTTAGTATGGTTAGTATGCTTAGTATGGTTAGTATGCTTAGTATGGTTAGTATGGTTAGTATGGTTAGTATGGTTAGTATGGTTAGTATGGTTAGTATGGCTAGTATGGTTACTATGGTTAATATATTGTAACTATGGTTTCAGCGAGGATAAAAGCGAAAGTGAAAGATTCATGTAAAATTGAAAGATTCATGTAAAATTGAAAGATTCATGTAAAATTGAAAGATTCATGTAAAATTGAAAGATTCATGTAAAATTGAAAGATTCATGTAAAATTGAAAGATTCATGTAAAATTGAAAGATTCATGTAAAATTGAAAGATTCATGTAAAATTGAAAGATTCATGTAAAATTGAAAGATTCATGTAAAATTGAAAGATTCATGTAAAATTGAAAGATTCATGTAAAATTGAAAGATTCATGTAAGGTTTAAGGTTTCATGTAAAGTTTAAGGTTTCATGTAAAGTTTAAGGTTTCATGTAAAGTTTAAAGTTTCATGTAAAGTTTAAGGTTTCATGTAAAGTTTGAAGTTTCATGTAAGGTTTGAAGTTTCATGTAAGGTTTGAAGTTTCATGTAAGGTTTGAAGTTTCATGTAAGGTTTGAAGTTTCATGTAAGGTTTGAAGTTTCATGTAAGGTTTGAAGTTTCATGTAAGGTTTGAAGTTTCATGTAAGGTTTGAAGTTTCATGTAAGGTTTGAAGTTTCATGTAAGGTTTAAGGTTTCATGTAAGGTTTAAAGTTTCATGTAAAATTTAAAGTTTCAAGTAAAATAGAAAGTTTCAAGTAAAATTGAAAGGTCAATGTAAAAACGTTAGTAATGTAGTTATGATTGTCAGAAAGAATATGAATTGTTACAATTAAAGGCAAAGACTTGTTGAAACATAAATGCTATAGATAAATAATGTTATTAGTATAAAGGTTAATGTAAAATTGAAAGGTCAATGTAAAAATGTAAGAGTTATGATTGTCAGAAAGAATATGAATTGTTACAATTAAAGGCAGACTGTTGAAACATAAATGCTATAGATAAATAATGTAATTAGTTTATTAGCTAGAAATGATTTATTGACAAAATTAATTTTGTTAAATAGTTTACAAAAGATAAAATAAATACCCCATTGTCAACTTGATTCATATTATCTACCAATAGATCTGAAATGTATAAAATGCTAATTTAATTGTTGGTTATTCACTTAGTTTGGAATGTAACTGTTCGTACTTACCTCACTGTATGATACAATTTTAATCAATAAGTAACTATTAGATTTTAATGGTTTTCCTCTTGTATTCGTATAATTTGGTAGTACTTTTTTTTTCTCTATTTAAAATTTCGCGAGGGCGCGACTGTGTGGTCAGGATGGACGAATGTAAGCAATTACAATATAAATCTAATAATCTCAACATAATTTTTAAAGTAAATACAGACATTCGATGATTTTATTAGTACACCATTTGACTAGTAATGATAATTTGGTTCAATAAATTGTTGATAGTTTGATTAATTATTGTCATACGTTTTTATAATTAAAATTAGCTCAAACATTTAAAAGATATTTACACTTTCAATCAGAAGCAATTTATAAATTAGTCTATCCATTGACTTATTGTGCGAGCCGTTGCCCCACTCTTATGACGTGGACACGGGAGCTGTTCACTAGAATGTGTTCTTTCTGACAGTCTATCTTTGGCGGTTGAACTGTAAGGTGTAAACTGAGTGTATATGTACAAGTTTGAAATAAATATATTTGGAACAATATTATATTTTGTGTTTTGCTTTCACTATGAATTTTAATTCCCTCGAGAATGTCAAAATATATCTACTTTTTTGCGACATTTTTTGCGGTCGTATCTTTTTTTCGTTAACTCAGAAGTTTAAGTTTTCACATATTCATGTGTCTGCACACCTAAGTATATGGTGTTCATTTTAACTCCCTGATTTCCCAAAATAAAGGGTCTTGACAGATAGATAGATAGACAACAAAGTGATCCTATAAGGGTTCTATTTTTTCCTTTAGAGGTACGGAATCCTAAAAATTACCTTAAAATAAAATCTTCCCAGCCAAAGATGTCCGAAGTCCATTATGAGAAAATATGTACATTGTCTTTTGTTACGTTTACTCGCTAGATAGTTCTACTTCGGCTACGTAACTCACTAGGAATTAACAGCACACAGAAAGCCACTATCACTTTGGCGTTTCGGTCATAATGGGAATGATGACGTTTTTTTTTTCAGAAAGATTTATTTTGGTGTTCCTTTTGATGAGAGATCTGTTTGTTATTTTTTGGTGGCTTGCTTAGTAAAACGCAACAATGTAAACAATAACCCTCTAATTTTATAACATAGTGAATAAGACACAAAATAATTCAGCATTGTTTAGTTAATTATAATGTTTTTTTTTCTGAATGTAAACTATAAACTTTAAGACGCGATACCCAATATCGATAGGCGTTGGTGCCGCTCGGTACAGCTTTTTTTATTGTTGATAGGTTCGTGCTTGACTGCTATCTAACCTGGCTCCTAGCCAAGTTATAATCGTTTCATTTTGCGTTAACGCTTGGAGTTGGCCACGCCCCCAATTCGTTTGTTCGAACAAAGGAGTTGGGGGCGTGGCCAACACCAAGCGTTAACGCAAAACGAAACGATTGTAAGTTCGCTAGAGGGCTGATAGAAAGTGACGATGTGGTCGACGATGGAGTGCGCTTACCTTAAAGTAACCTATTCACTCTTGACTTAAAGATCCCCGGGTTGAAGCTATCAGGAAACACAGACTCTTGACAGGGAATTCCAATCCTTAGCTGTACATACAATGAATGTGTTCCCACAAGCTTGTGCGCCTTACGGTGGCGTCTACGAATTTCTTCGGGTGACTTCGGACGCCTGAGAGCAACTTCGGGCGGCTTCGAGCGCTTGAGAGCTGACATTATTTCAACCTTTAACGTGGCGCCATCTTTGGCTTCGATTTGTAATTATCTCAATTATAGTGTTTTAATTTTGTTGCCATATTAATTTTGGTCCTCTTTATTCCATTCAGCCAAAGCATGCATAATGTAGGTAACAAAAACAAAGAACAAAAGAAACACAAAGAAAGAACTTTACTTCTTACTAGCTGCTGTAATATTACACTCCCAAGATAAAAAGTAACATATATGCTATTGCGGGACATGGTCTACATATACCAAGTTTCATCGAAATCCATTAAGTAGTTTTGGCATGAAAGAGTAACAAACATTCATATAAACAAAATTACGCGTTTATAATATTAAATAGGGTTGTTTTGATAGGTATTTTCATAATAATTACACTACAGTTAACAAACAAAATAAGAATTTAATTTTAAAACACAGTGCTTTTATTAACACAATCCAAGATTTAAACTACACAACTAGACAACTTGGCCATACATCCATTCATTTTTATCATATCATGGACGCCGAGTCATATTTAATGAAAATCTTAGCTTAAATCTTAACTAGCCTAACTAATAAAGTTTGTACTATATTTTTATTCTTTAAACGGTGTTCTATAAAGTATATAATAAATAAATAATATAAAAAAAAACAAATACGAAATATCTTCACATTAGCAATATTTTTAAAAAACTTCTATTTCGTTAAGTTATAAAATATTCATTTTCATGGACAAATGACACTAAAATCTACTTTGTACTTCATCATAGAAATCTTCTTAAAATATAAAACAAGTAAACATTTTTTTAGTGGATAACAATGGAAAATTGCTTTTATCCACTTTACCTGGAATTATTTACAGAATAAAAGCAGGTTATTTATTTTATTACTTAACACAAATACACAATTACGAAGATGCCAATTTGCCATGTCACCCTGTGTAAAAATTGAATATAGAAACAATTCAGGAATAATTTATTACTACAAAAATATATTTTCTTTAGTGATTACAATGCTTGAGTCTTATCTATTTTGCGGGATAGAATATCATGCAAATTGGTTCCTGGGACAAAATATGGCTCAGCAACCATGGTGATGTAAACATATCGTGAGCGGAGGCGTAATGGGTGATGTTGGTTTGAAGGAAGCGCATTGGGGACATTATTGGCATTTCATTTAAACCTCCTTCCAAGCCGCGATAGTTGCAGCGGCAGCGTCGAAAGCGACAGAAGATATGGCATTGGCGGCAGCTGGGTGGTAGTGATATCAGTGTAGGAGGAGGAGGACTTACCCATGCCCCTGGTCTTGACAGATGGAGCGCAAGTCCTACTCTCAGCTCAGTGATCGGTCGCCTTGTCAATTGGTTGTCTGGTTTTTCATTCATTCAAACTTATTTATTTATTATTTTACTTTATTGTACATCTCATAATAGTACAAGACTGCCAATATGTTACCTATCACAACTGCCCGGGCTACTGTACAGTATACATAATAAAATTTATTAGTCTAACTGAATGCAATAGTAATTCAAAATTTACACTAGATATTTAAAATATTACAAACTGGACCTAAAGAATCAAATGTTTTTCTGCAAAAACAAAATTCATAATAATTTTTACTTTGGTATTTATAAATTCCATGATAATAATGTCAGTCATATTTCACAGTATATCCAAGGCAAACTTATTTGATATCCTTGAATACAAAATTGTAAGGGCCCTTAATGTAATTAATGGCTTGTTGAACTGTTTTCGGTGGAGGTCCGAACCACTCCACTTGGAAGTTTTCTATTAGCCTCGCCACAAATATATCCATTTCCAGTTCAGCTATGCGACGACCTGGGGACAGAAGAGTATCATATAAACATATATAACACTAGCTTTTACCAGCGGCATCGCCCGCATGAAAGTCATAGATTGCATAGACTCCGGGTTGCAGAGTAAAGAGCAAAATCTAGATGTAAAGATCCAATAACATTACCGCCCAACTTAACAAAATATTATCTAATGCTGAGCCGTAGTTTTTGTGATCACTACAACAACTAAACACTTTAATATGAATAGAATAAACTTTATTGTACACCAAAACGTAACAGAACTAAACATCGGGGCGAAGGGTTTCTGACAAGGCTAGTTTGAGAGAAGGCTATCTACTTATATGACAAAATAGGTCAGGTTTTCAGATGGAGGCCATCGATTGAACCGCACCAGAGTGCATTTTACAATGTGTTGAGTGAAATTGAAACTTTTGAGAAGAGGTTCAGTATCTATGATATTTACAAGGCTACTGGCAAGACTTAGGCTTGGCTGGTCTTGTAACTGAGAATTTGACTCCCGTTTCTACCCGTAACGACTGTCAAATGCTTAGGTCAGACATTAGAAGTCAAACCTTTCCATTTACTTCCTCATAGTTAAGAGCAAGATGTTTAGAATGGTTAAATACTTGCCTATACAGCTGCGGGCTCCAAATCCGAAGGGTGCGTACACAAACGGATGAGTATTCCCATAATAAAGCGGGTCATCTTTCGCAGCTAACCATCGTTCTGGAATGTACTCATTGGCTCTGGGGTAGTTCTGTTCCATTACGGACATTGCTTGGTGAGTGAAGATGATATCGACCTAAAAATGTATACGATGATTAAATATTCGCATATGTGTGTCTGATAAATAGTTACTAGCCGTATCTGCCCAATAAATCTTTAAAAGTCACCATGAAAATTTAGATTCTTTGGTATGTTTCTGACACACTAAAAGAGGTTTATTTTCAAGATGAATTTTATGTCTAAATCTAGTATTATTTTATTAATAGCTTGGTTAGGGACATCTTAGAACAGTGGATACGAGTATTTTACTTACATCTTTCGGCACTTCATAACCCAGTATGTTGTATGTCTTCGAGGATTTTCTTGCATTCCCTGATACTACGGGCTTCAATCTCAGGGACTCTTTGATGCAAGCTCTCAGGTAAGGTCTTCGCTCTGAATTAGACATGATCTCTTCTCTCAATTTAGCTTGTTTATCCGGGTGTTTTGCAAGAAGGTAGAGAGTAGCTGTCACTGTGTTTGCTGCCTAAAAATATTATATAAAATGCTAAATATTTAGAATAGAATAGTCTATCGAGTTAGGTAACATATTTGTAGGTCATCGTTATCAATATCATCATTTTAGCTGAAAGACGTCCACTGTTAGATATTAGCCTCTCCCAAGTCTCACGACAGTGAACGGTCCTGTCCATGGTTTTGTCTATGTTCATTTTAAGACTCACTCGTCTGGGAAGCTTTACCGCTGTCATCGAGTATTGTACTGAGCTCCTCCGTAGTCTCAATTATGATTATTATGTTGTCAACAAGCTGAACTTGAGTGGTGTACTCGTACTCGTCGTTGACATTAATGATCACTCTCCAGTTTAGAACCTTGAAACAGTTCACGGCTGCAATGGAAGATGTCTTCCATTGCGGCCGTGAACTGTTTTGGAGAATTAAAGTTTACCTGCCTCACACCCCGCTGCAGAAAAATAGGTTTTGAAATCTGATACTAAAGTCGAACTGACGTGGTGAAGTTTTTGTACAAACGCTTCAGCACTTCGATGTACCGATAGTCAATCTGACATCGTTGGATAGACTACAGCACAGGTCAAGACTTGGTCTGTGCTATTAGTAAGCTTACTCATTCACAAACGCGAAGCAAAGAGGCAGATTATACTTTTCGGTCTTCCTTATGTCATTGTATTCGTAAATCCATTGTCTTAAACATGATTTCTTGTAGATACATTCTGTTATGCCTTATTCGATGAAACCAATGAAAATACCATCGTTTTAACGACTTCAATATAAAAAAGTGCAAAATAACTTTAATTTTGGACTGCACGTATAAACAAAGCAATTTTACTCTTTACGAAAATTCTGCTATGATGCTGTGAGGAGTTCCGATCCATTTTTTCGAAGATCATCATCAGATCATAAAAATATTTCTATGGGACCAATTTGGGAGTAAAATATTTCAATCAATACAAAAAATAAAAAAATGCAATATCGGCCCACACTTGAACGAAAAATCAGTGAATACATTAAAAAAAAAATCAGGCGAACGTATAACCTCCTCCTTTTGGAAGTCGATTAAAATTTTAAGTGAATTGTATTTTGTCAAAGACATGCTTACCGTATCTACACCAGCAAGCAACATATCACTTGCCATGATGCGAGCGGTTTCTTCGTTGATCTCCAATAATTTTTCTAGAACACCCTTCTCATTATCAGATTTATTCTTCAGGTTATCTGTTCCCTTTTTGACAAAGTATTTTGTTAAACTGAAATAAAATGAAAAAGTAGCTATAACTTTTGGTTAATTTTGTGAAATTCGTTTTTGAAGTTTTTTTCGTGAAGAGTCGACGGTTCTAATTAACGACTTGTATACGCTCGACCGTGGTACGACGGATTTGGTACGAGCAACCTTGAGCGTAACTCAGCATAAGTTTGGTCCGTCACCGACTCGTACTAAGTTCGAGCGTGCGCTAAATATGTACTAATTACACTGACTTTAGTTCGATGATACTCGAGAACAAAAGAAAAAAAGTTATACCAAATACAACATATTTTTTGCAACTTACTTTTCATTACGTTTAGATAACTCAAGGATTTTATATGCCTATACATAAAATTCCTGATATAACTTTTTATAACTTTATAGCTAGTAAAAAGTGTACATATATGTAAAAGATATTGTTCTTACATTTTTCATCTTTTGAGGTTTCTTAAAAAAAGCCAACAATGGTGGTAAAATTCAACGGGAAAAAAATAAAATTGTACTAAATACAACTTTTGTTTTGCAACTTACTTTTCGTGATCTTCATATAACTTCATAGCTTTCTTAAACAATGGTGTTGAAAACAGTCTCCAAAGATTTGGTTTGAAGTCTATTTCGTTGAGTATAGTGAACAGGTCGTGAACACATTGGATCAGCTTCCATTCTGGAGAGTCTGCGGGCAAGTTGGTATCGAAGCAGTTCAGGCGGCAACCAAGAGCGACTGTGCCAATAGATTCCAAAGCCCACAGGTTCATTTCCTTGTCAAAGTCCTTCGTGATCATGTTATTTTTATCACGGTTAGCTCTCATTCTAAAATTAAGGTTAATTTATTTTGTACAAAAGTGTATATTAATATATCATCATCATCATCATCATCATCTTCTTGCCCTTATCCCGTTTTATTCAGGTTCAGCGCAACACGTTTTTTTCTTCCATTCTGTCCTGTCACTCGTCACGCTATCACTAACTCCCTTTTCTTTCATATCACTCCTCACACAATCCATCCATCTCTTCTTTGGCCTCCCTCTCCCTCTCCATCCATGTAAACTCATAACTCTTTTAGTAACATGCGTTTCATCCCTCCTCTTCACATGACTATAACAAGATAAACGATTTCCTTTCAACTTTTCAGTCACTGGCGCCACTTTCAAACTTCCCCTAATATACTTATTTCTCATTATATCCATTCTCGTCACATCACACATCCATCTCAATATTTTCATCTACGCTACGTACAATCTTTTTTCTTCTGTCTTTTTCGTAGTCCAATATTGTGATCCATAAAGTATGACAGGTCTTATTACGGACGTGTATATTGATATATATTCTAAATTATTATTTTTAATTACGCGTTCGGGTTTAGGTCACCGAAACCAAATTGGTTGGTGTAGTATGAGTAGATTCTTAGCAAATTATCTATAACAGATAGATGACAATGTTGCCTATTAAAGGGATCCGTTTTTTTTATTTGGATGTGCATTTTGCGCAGATTCCGAAAAACATAGGACAACGCCAGGAAGAACATGATATTTTAATATCTTTGAAATGAGAAATATTATAATCATTACCATCAAATGAAAAGTATGTTTGTTTTAATAATAATAAGCATAGACTAGTTCTTGACTGTGATCCCATCTGATAGTAAGCAGTGATGCAATTTCGCTGAGAATTTCATTATAAATATGGGAAGGCAAATTAATCCTTCTTGTTACTTCACCTCAGCCGGTTTAACTCGATGAAGAAATGGATCTTCTATTAATGTAATGTTTCATTGAAATTTATTTAAAACATTTTATGAATTCTTTCACTGTGCGTACTGTTATGGAGTTGAATTCCCGTCCTTCTTTAGTTAAGTGTAAACAAATTACTTCTAGGTAAGCTTACTCCATCATCGACCGTAGCCTACTCTGGGGCCCTGGGCAAATACAAATACACTAGGACCCTGGTACGAAGACAATGAAGGAACGGGGTGGGTTTTTAATCAGTAAGAATCTGACCCTATCTCCCGCTCCACCCTAGGGCGGGAGATGTCATTGGATGATTTTAACTAACCTTAAAAAATAAAATCAACCACATTTTATCGCTTACTATCAAATGATACAGTAGTAAAACGTTAGTCTCTTAATAAGAATAATTTAAAGAATCTATTTAATTGTACAGATTTTCCTTCTAAATAGAAAAGTTTCTAAAAATAATGGACTGTTACCTCGTAATCATATCCTGTGCTACCTCATCGAGTACCTTCGTGTATAGTTTGATTGTTTTGGGTTGTAACATCACTGGGTTGACTGTTGAGCGAAACTCTTTCCATATTTCGCCTTGACTAAAAAGAAGAGTTGAAAACATTGAAATGTATATACATGATTATGTAGCTACTAAATAGCTAGTTTCTTCTAGTATTGTTTGCGGCTTTTCTTACAGGAATCGTACATAATTTCAGTCAAAATATAATTTACCGAATTCCAGGAAATTAAAGCTTTATTATCCGTGAAAACTATCTGTAATAATGTTAATAGGTGCTCCTAGATATTACCTCATACAAAAAAACATAAATTTCTACCTCTTCTAAATAATGTTTTATAAGAGATCGTCCTTAAATCAGACCGTGTGTTTTTTCCTGTTGACACAAAAGAAAGACAATAGGTGTGCGGACGCCGACGTCCTCTTGGGGAATAATGAATTAAAGTCTACTCACTCCGAAATAAGGCCCGTAGCATGAACGTTAATCCCTTTGCTTTTCTTATAATCTGTTCTGTATTATGTTAAGGATTGGAAACCAGGACGGTTGGGGAACCAGTTTTCACTTCTTAACACCTGAAAAAAGTTATCTCTTTTATTCATATTCATTTATTTGCTGCTACAATATTAGTAAGAAGTTAACAAAAGACCCTGTTCGGGCACAGCAATTTGCTTGTTTATATTTAAATCTAGAACTCTAAGGAATTTCCAGATATCGGCAGAAAAAGTCATTAAGAATGTGGTGGCATTTAGCGTGGAGTATCTGGTTATAGTCTTGAAGAAACTCCAGTTCTCATCAGAGAGATACTATATTAATTTTCGGAACGCACGGTCTATTCTTCGCATTGGTATTCGAAAATCACAGAGTACAGGTGGTTGCTTCAGCTTTACTTTACTGACGGGTGCATGTGTGTCATATACTTTGGTCACAACAGTATTGGAGACGCAAACTTTGTCATCCACTGTAGCAGCTTCCTGCAGGGGCGTCCAGTCAATACTTAATGCATATTTATGGAGTTGCCCTCAATTCATTAACGCAAAGACACGCTTGGACAAGGACAGGGGTTTAGGTTTAGGAGGTTTAAAGACAAAGAACAAGTAAATAAGATCGTGAGTGGAAAAGTCAGGAGCATAAAGTTTACCATTTAATGTCATTTGCATTTCATGTACTTGGATGACTTTATGATTATTTATTTTAGAATTGTAATATGCATTTATACGAGTATGAGACTGCTATTACAAATCCTATTATTTTTTGTTATGTCACACAGTACTGTTCACCAGTTTGCAAAATATTGTTTATTGCACATTTACTATAAGTGAACTCTATCATCAAAATTGTTTAAATTACTTTACCTGCCATGTTTGGGTCACAAAAAAGTCATATGTTTCGGTTCAATCGAATCAGCTCAGTAAGTTTGATGAAAATTAGCTGATACACATTAATTTTTTTAAAATTATTGTACTCCATATATTGAGTTAAAATCTGGGCCCGGGAAACTATGGTGTTTTTCCCTTCTCCTTTTGCGCACGAATACATTCCAAGTCTTGAATAGCACGCAAGATAATTTTTATCGTGGAACTATGGTGGGTCTCTAGTGATAATTGCTACTTATAAGTAGGTGCACCCGCTGGCAGAAGGTAGCAGTTTATAAAAAAATTGTAATGATAAAATTAAATGTTTCACTTACAAGTGCAGCACTTTCAGGATCACTTAAGAATAGCAATGGAGGCTTGCCGAACATACTATCTAACCGAATGATTGGCCCATACGCTTCTACTAGTTTCGAGATCAATTCAGGATCCTCAGTGTTGGAAAACGCACCTGCAATTTTTTATTTTTATAAAATTCTTAAAGTTTACAAATAATCAATTTGCAAAAAAAAATAATATTTAAATTAGAGTAAACTTAATGCAGATAATAATACAGTAAACCGAAAGTTGACATTGAGCTAGCCCTGCGTAGCGCTAAGATTTATTATAGTATATGAATCCAGCTCAAATTGTTTTTTTTTAGTAAAGTGTAATTAAAGGTAATACTTAATCAAAGCTTAGGATGCCAATGACTTCTTGAAATAATATGATATGAAAGACCAACTAAATATGCACACAATGATATTTTTTTACTTTACAATGTGGTCCCTATTTTATCTTGAAGAACGCTTACGGTTCCTTACATATGTGAATAAAGACAATTAAAGAGAAAGATAATGCTCCTTTACCATTTTTAAACGATGATCGCGACTATAGATCGCAGTGGAGCAAAATGACAGTGAGTAGACCGTATAATACCTAATATGTATAATTAAAGGGGAAATGAAGTTACAATGGTCGGTTGAAAAATGTAAACAAGAAAGTATGAACGACAAAGAACGCGCAAGAGCAGCCGTTTGTGGAGGCGTGCAACTGCTGAATATCAGAATATAAATTGTGCTATGTCCAGCTGACTGGTGTATTAAGGGGGCTTGCTACCGGCTATCGGCTACTGATTCCCCGTTGTCCCCGCACCCCTCGTTCATTGCCTTCAGCGCTCGGCGATGCTGAGAGGAGCAGTCTCAACAGTCGGTAACGTTTGATCACATCTTACTTTCATGGGTATTGTATTCGATAAACGAATAGTAAACAATTTGTCTAAAAGGAAGTCTTAGTGGAATGTAAACGCCAAGTTCTTGAGAGTGAGTTATAGGAGGATGTGAGTTAAAGGTTGCATTTCACTACGTTCTTTAGACTTTTTTTTTCATTCAAGCAGCTTGTTTATACCCATACCCATACCCATAGAAGAGAAGTCTGCCCAAATGTAACCGTTCCAACGTTTACAAAAATGGGTAAGAAGCCTTTTAGGATTTTTTTTTATTTTTTTAATTAGCCTATACTTTCCCACTGCTGGGCAAAGGCCTCCCCCAATTCCTTTTAGGATTTATACTTTTAATTTTCTCTCTCCTTTCCTAACCGTTTATTTGATATAATATGTATTGCATTGAAGAGTAGTGGTGGCTGAGTGGTAACGGTCCCGATGTACGAGTTGTAGGTCGCGGGTATAAACCCAGTCAGGCGCATAACTTTGTGTAATATATTTCATTACCACTGCTCTCAAAACGGTGAAGGAAAATATCGTGAGGTAACCGGCATGTCTTAGAACTAAAAATTCGAAGACATGACTGTGTATACTAATAAATTAGTTCAACCGAGGACGAATCTCACATTTACGTGTTTTTTTTTTAACAATAGTTATATTATGTGCATAAAATTGTATAATAAAATACCAAATTCTATAAAAACGTTATCTTTTTCTAGATTTAAAAGTAAATTGAAGAGGTTTCTACTTTCTAACTGAAAAATGTTTCTATAGTGTACATGACTTTTTAGGCTATAAATTGTAAGTTTCTGATAAGGCACGGTTTTAAATTCCTATAATTTGAAATAATTAGTATTGACATGATTAATTATTATTGACGTGATTATTGACATAATGCTATTGACATCATTACTATTGACATTTATAATTATTATTTTTATTGTTTTCATTGTTATACTGACATTTTTTTTTATTACTATTTTAATTTTAATTTGAACAGAATAGAAATCTGTGCATGATTATGATTGTTAATTATTAGTTTAAAACATTATGTTCACATTTGCACGCTGATGCCTTTAAGGCAGAATAAGCGATCAATTTTACCTATGTTGTCAACCTTCTGTACTTTATTTATGCAAATAAATGATTTATGATTTATGTGACATCCACCAACTTGCACTGGGCCCACGTGGTGGATTACGGCACATTCCCTCTCTTAGAGAGGAGGCCTAATTCTCAGTAGTGGGAACATTATAAGGCGGATGTTATGCTATATGTATATATGCATTTTATATTGTTGACACTGATATAATGACTTAATATTTGCATTGTATTATTATGAGTGTACAATAAAGTATAAATCGTGCTAAGTCATCGTCTGGCATAAACCTGTGACTTCGTCATCTCCATGTCGTTTCTTCCAAAGGATATCGGCGGCCAGTGCAACAGTATAAACACAGTATTTATCACGCCTGTCTGACCTTCACATGTCCTTGAATTGTGTGTCACGTGATATCCCTTGCCCAGAGAAGACAGGCCATCACAAGCATTGGCAGTTAACAGCTTGCAATAGATCGATCTCATGCACAGTTTACCTCCAAACATGAAGTGATGCAGTTGCCCAATGATGGGCAAAGACTTAGGTCCTGGTATCTCTTTCCATGGCTTTAGGTTTTCTGCATTTGTAGCAGTACTTGCCACTGCTACAGTTCTGCAAAAGACCAAAACTTAAATATACTAATTACCTGTGGAATCAATTTAAATTGTGCCCAAAACAGCTCGTTTTGCAGTAAAACCACAGTTAGGCGGTAAGACGATAGGGTAGGTTGTGTGTGTTATGTTTGCTTGGATTACATTGTGGTTGCGCCGATATAGATTTGAACTTGCTGCGTAAAAAATAGTTTAATAATTAGCCGCAAAGAATTACAATATTTCGCGTTTTATTTTTGTTAGTACTATGTAACACCTCCTGTCTTACATCTTCCTGCTGCACTTGCTTCGAGTGAAGGAACGCAATAGATAATACGTTAAGTCCGCGACTAGACCGGACTGCCTTCCGCTGTGAACCTCGCACCTAACGCAGGACGGCGAGCGATCTCTTACAAGAAAATTGATTATATTCGTTGGATTTAACTGCTTATCATGGACACGCTCACAGTTTCGGTATGTAAAATCTGCCGAGAATTGAATATTTTAGTATTTTAGTACCTAAAAGTTTTGAAAACACATTATTTAATGTTCATACAGCTAAGGAGTGGAATTCCTAGCTGGAGCCCATGTTTCCTGATAGCTATAAACTATGGATCATTAGGACTAGCAAGCTCCATCGTCGACCAGGTCACTGCTTACTGTTAGGTCAAACGCGAACCTATAAATAACGTTAAAAAAAAGTACTAAACAGCTATTGGTTGTACATTTCATCGATAGCCCTATATTATTTATTTTTATCCCATGAGATAGCCGACGAATTAAAAGTCACGTTGTACACTACGTGTCTTATCGCATACAATTAATAATAATATTATCTATGTAAACTCTTAATTAGACGCAATCAGATAAGATATTGCGAAATTTCCTGTACTTGACAGATTCGTTTTTTTTAGAAAATTCTGAACCAAGATAATAACTATAGTTATTATCTTGGTTCAGAATTTTCTAATTTTTTTTTTTTTTTTTTTAACCTTAACCTTAATTTAGGCCGATATGAAAAATTTGGTGTAAGTAGTGGCGACCCAGAACTTTAGTAAAAAGGTGTTTAAATGTAATGTCTTTTTGACTAAATTCTTTTAAACGGTACTTTTTATTTATCATGATATATTTTTTTCACGAAATAGTTATATATGTTTATTTATTTATTTAACATTTCATGTACACACAAATATTAAGATAAAGTAAGAAGGAAACAGAAAAATAGGTTCATGGTAAATATTTTTCCCTAAAGGTAAGTTTAAATATAATGTCATAATTTTAAGAAAAAAAGAAAAAAAAGAAGAAAAAGCAAATAAAAAAATTAAGAACAAAAGTATTTTGGCCCGTAATGTCTAAATATTTTAGTAAATAAATCTTGACTTTTGATTTTAATTAAAAAATAAAATAACGAGAGGTCTTACAACGGGTTGATAAAGTTGCTCGGCCGTATATTATGTTTTCACTATTTATAAGAGGCATAATAAAATAAGTTACAACATTTGAGAGCAATATTTTTTTTTAAAAGTAATAAAATCAAAATTAATCAAATAAAATTTAAAAAATTGTCGTTATAGCCCATCTTTCTTTTGCCATGTAGCCGGAGTGTAACGTGCGATGAAAAAGTTAGTAGACAAAAAAGTATTTTTGCATCACTTATATAGTCAAAGCTAAGGATTTTGTTCTGAGTACTTATTAAAAAAAAAGAAAACTACTTGCCTGATACAGTCCTTATTAATGACCGCTAAATTTAAAAGCGCCTTGAACTTGGTCGTCTGCATGTTTACGTTGTCGAACACACAATAGTTAAAACTAAACACTATAACGCACCGATTTTATTATCACTTCTAGTTTATCACTGATAGCACTGACCAATCAATGAAATAGTATTTCTAGATACTATAATGTATTTTTTGTTTATGTTATTTTGCATTCACAGAGTAATGAACGAGATGTGAACTGGACATGAAAAAATGCTTGTGATCGACTTTTTAAAACGTTATTTCAAACCGTTTAATTTGTTCACAAAACTGAAGAGAAATTCACTGAATATTTAACACGATTTTTGCGGCTTCAGATATATATATATCTGTATATATTTCAACAAACTGAACGTATGCGTTGTTCAAACAACAGACTGTTCTAAATTGGTGGCCCCCATAAGATGATCATTCGCGTTGAACGTGTTTTGACAATGACCTTGGCTCAATTACATAATACGCTCCGAGCCTAGTTGTAGATAAAAAAAAAATTGCTTCAGTACTTCAATAACAGTCTTATTCAATTGTAGTAAAGTCGATTTTTGTTAGTTTACTGCATAGAAATATAAAAAATAGGAGAAGTGGTAAGGGACGTGTCCGCGTCCGCGGAACTTGCTCAAAAAGCGCACTTTACGGCAAACGGCCGTTTGACTGCCGCCAGTTAGATCGCAAACGTGATCGTAAATAAATTTAAATTTCTGTGTTGTTCAGTGGTTTTGTGCAAGAACTAAAGCGAAAAGAAAAGCCTGGATCATCACTTCATATATGGTCAGAGATTCCGATCTCTCACCATATATATAAGTACAAGTTTAATAGGTGCTATATTTATCTTTAAAATCAGGAAAAATAAAAAATCTTATAACATTATACTATTACTTCGTTATTTCTGTTTTTAAATATGATAGCGACTGTTTTACTTTTGCAGTAAATACATCGCTCTTTAACCACTACCTAATTTTGACGGTCAGCAACTGTACAAGCAATGTAAAAATAAAATAACGATACTTTAACAGTGCGGTGTATTTCACAATACGACGGCAGTCAGTTGAAGGGAGTTAGTGATGGGCCTGTACAAATCCTTTAATGTAGAATATCGAAGATCGATTGGTTGGATATCTGAAATTAAATAATGTATCTTTATTTATTTTGATTATTTTACAGAGTAGTAGAGAAATACGTAAGCAACTGTCGTAGAGTAAGTTGGTTAAATTGTAGGTTAAAAGTAGGTGGACTATTTTTTGGATTTCGGATGTAGTATTTTATGCCGTATCTTCGTGTTATTTCCTTACTTTTTCTGATTTCGATATTTTCACTTCCTTCTTAAAGTTTTCAAAAACATCAAATGCGCTATAATAATAGGCCTCTGGACCCTGTTCCCGATGCCGGTGGGCTACAATAAAAAAAAAATAATTTTAATGATTTCCCAGCCGTACGAAAAATACACGCTTTAGTCGAAATTGAAGAAATTGTACGAAATGTGCGAAAAATCAACCAAGTTCGTGTCGGACTGTCAGACACGCATTTATACGATTTTTCGTACTTGGTATTAATGTTCTAAAATGCCGTATAATGGCCTAATGGGAATAAATTATTATAGTTTTTTATTTTAGGAAAACCATTTTTATTGTTCTATAAATATATTATTTTCTGGACATATTTATTTAATTTCTTTTTAGGACAATACGTTTTTTTGGAAAAATATCATAATAATAAATATAAAAATCGATAAATTTCTATTTAGTCAATCACTAGCGTAAATGTAAAATAAATTGGTTTTTCACAGCACATCGAAGTTTGTGTGCGTAAGTTATGCGGTGCATGGAAAATGCATAGGGAATAAGGTTTATAATTGACTGTGTAGTATGGTCTCATTTATTATTTGCGAGTGTGTGCGCGACTGTGTAACTATTAATATTCGTTAAATTATTACTATGTTAAAGTAGATTTTGATGTTATTGTTTTCACGGAGTGCTGGGTAAAAGTGAAAGAACTCCTGCCCATTCTTCAAGGATACTCGAGCCATACTATCCAAAATAACTGTTTACAAAATGACGGCATGGGATTTTACAACATCTTGAAGTAATCCATTACTCTCACTCCACCCATAACACACATCTGCAATCGTACAATTGAAACCGGTACATTTCCTGCAATTTTCAAGAAAGCTGTGGTCTACCTAATCTTCAAGAGTGGAGACAGAATTAATGTCTCTTATTTTATCAACCCATTTCGGCATTGAGCTAATCTAAAATTCTTGAAAATATATTTATTTATTTATTACAGTTTGTAGCTAAGCTTTACAGCTTATAAAAAAAAAGTCATTAAAAAGAAGAACAATCACACACGACATTTAGCCAATTACAAGCCCTCATTAACAATGCCCTGGTTTGCCAAAAATCAATATAGTTTTCGGCAGGGAACTTCGACGAAGACGTTGTCCTGGGCGTTTCTATTAACATTGCCGCTAAAATGGATAAAAAACTAAAGTGCTACGTTTTCTTTTTTGATTAGAATCAAAAGCAGCATAGGATCAGAAATAGATTTCTGATCCTATGCTGTTTTCGAAGCTAGAAAATTTGGGAATCTACGGGCTTTCGTTGAAAATCTTCACTTATCATTTGACTGAAAGATACCGAAATAAATGTTTTGTGTTAATGTTGTGATTGTCTCTAAGTGTTGCAGCAGTTGAATAGTGTTACAAAATAAACCTGTAAATTCCCAGTGCATGAAATCCTAATAAAATAAATAAATAAATTCTCTTATCAGTGAATATGAGTGTATCAGTTTCAGTGTTCCGCAAGGAAGTATATTAGGTCCAACTTTATTCCTAATATACATAAACCGCTTGTGTTAGGTAATGTTTATCCCCACCTGTGAAATATTCGCCTGTCCAGCCGACACTGCACTTATTGTTTATGATACTGACTGGAATAAAGCTAAAGTTGGAATATAATATTCCCTCTACCTTAATTGGCTCTCAGACTCTTAGTTGACTTGCTGACTCTTAACACTGACAAAACTAAGTCAATACGCTTCTCGTTGTCCTTATAGCTCAGCCCCATCATCAGATGATACCGGTGTAGTAAAACCCGCTCTTACTTAGGTCTTGATGCCTTCTGATACTTTCTTAAGTCTCGTTTTAGTCAATAAAAGTATGACACGCCGTCCCGTTCTGCCCAAGAGCGGAATATATAATTAGATGATTTTCCATCTAAAAAAAGTCCTAAGTATCAAATACTGGGGGTGTATATACAAAACTTTCCTGGCGTCCTTTTATAGGAAAAAAACTTTTTACAAAAAAAAAATACAACCGACTTCAAAAACCACCAAAAAGTACAAAATAACTTTCAATTTCGGAAGTCGGTGTTTCTCTAATAGTTTGGTCTCTTCGTTATTTAACACCGAGTTCCGAAATTGAAAGTTATTTTGTACTTTTTGGTGGTTTTTGAAGTCGGTTGTATTTTTTTTTGTAAAAAGTTTTTATTTCACACTTTTTAGTAGTACCTTCCGCCATTCGGTTCCATCATCAAATCATCATGACAATTCTAATAATACCAAACACGGCTAGGATACACTGATTTATTACAAAGTTCCGGCTCTTACCTACCTTCCGTCTTCATCATCAGATCAGTTCTATGTACCTCCTCCCCTTTTTCCTTTAGTCAGCCACCGACTACATGTATAAACAAAGCAATTTTACTTGTTACGACAGTTCTGCTAAGGTTTTTGGAAGAGTTCCGTTCTATATCTTCGTAGTTCATCATCAGATCAAAACAATATTTCTATGAATTGACAGAGATATCGGCGAACAAACATATACAAACGACAGTTCGGCTATGATTTTTTTAAGAGTTTCGTCCTATATCTTCGAAGTTTATCATTAAATCAAAAAGGTATTTTTATGGGACCAATTCGAAAGTATAATATTTCAATCAAAAGAAAAATTTTCGAAATCGGTCCACTATTGACCGAGATATCGGTGAACATACATAAAAAAAAAAAACTAATTACAGCCGAACATAGAACCTCCTCCTTTTCGAAGTCGGTTAAAAAGTATAGTTTTTAGTGCATTTAAATAATGTTTGTTTTTAAAAAAGATATTTTTATGTTTTATAATTTTTCACAGGAAATGATTTTCTCAGTGCCGATCCCACAGGCTCATGGGCTTGCGGACGACTGGGAAATGGGTAGATCGCTGTCCGTTTGTTCGGTAACAGACCGGACCGATTCCAAATCGTTCACGGCGCACACTGTTTCCGCACGTCTCAAGGAGTTGTCAGCAAACTGTAGGAGCCCAGGAGGATCAAGGCCTAGTCTGGGGCTCTGGGGAGGTATGAAAATGCATACCAGGGCCCTGGATCCAAGGCAGGGAAGGAAAAGGGTAGGTTTTTAGTCAGTAAGGGTCTGATACTATTTCCCGCTCCGCCGAAGGGCGGGATTTGTCATTGGATGATTTTACCTACCATAAAAAAAACAGGCTCATAGAACCGATGATGGCTAAAGGTCAAAGGCCACAGTGAGAGGACAAATGGAAATTAAATCAAACTCGATTCCAAGTTGATGACTATTATATTAAAAAAATAACTTAATTATATACAATTTTTGAAGGTCACGGGAATCCGATGGACAGAACCGGTCCTTATGACAACACTTGGGAGGTATATGTCCAATAAAAATGATGATGATGATACAATTTTTGTGGTCAATACACATTGATACTTATTTACCTACATGTGTGTTGTGTGTGAATCGAGCCGATGACGCGAAGATTTCAGTAGGTCACTTTTTAGCGCTGATGATGTGCTGGTGTTGCCGGCATGTGGACCGAATTTATGTATGAGGCTCTTGATGTAAGTCTTGCCTATTCACGGTTGAACAACTCTTGAGTCTTATCTATTTTATGTGATAAAATACCTGCAAATATGTCCCTAGTATAAATCAGGGTTCGGCGACCATGGTGATGTGTATAAAATGTGTGCGGATATGCATGTTTTCCTGTATAACGATTTTAAGGATAAATTCATAATAATTTAAACTGAGGTATTTATTAATTCAATGAAAATAATGTCAGCTATATCTATAATATAAAAATGAATCGCAAAATGTGTTGGTAAGCGCATAACTCAACAACGCCTGGACCAATTTGGCCAAATCTTTTTTTAAAATGTTCGTTGAAGCTCAAGGATGGTTTTTACGGCGAGAAAAATAGAGTAGGGTAGAGTAGGGTAGAGTAGGGTAGAGTAGGGTAGAGTAGGGTAGAGTAGGGTAGAGTAGGGTAGAGTAGGGTAGAGTAGGGTAGAGTAGGGTAGAGTAGGGTAGAGTAGGGTAGAGTAGGGTAGAGTAGGGTAGAGTAGGGTAGAGTAGGGTAGAGTAGGGTAGAGTAGGGTAGAGTAGGGTAGAGTAGGGTAGAGTAGGGTAGAGTAGGGTAGAGTAGGGTAGAGTAGGGTAGAGTAGGGTAGAGTAGGGTAGAGTAGGGTAGAGTAGGGTAGAGTAGGGTAGAGTAGGGTAGAGTAGGGTAGAGTAGGGTAGAGTAGGGTAGAGTAGGGTAGAGTAGGGTAGAGTAGGGTAGAGTAGGGTAGAGTAGGGTAGAGTAGGGTAGAGTAGGGTAGAGTAGGGTAGAGTAGGGTAGAGTAGGGTAGAGTAGGGTAGAGTAGGGTAGAGTAGGGTAGAGTAGGGTAGAGTAGGGTAGGGTAGAGTAGGGTAGATTTGGGTAGAGTAGGGTAGAGCGGGAGCGAAGCCGCGGGCAAAAGCTAGTTTCCCAATAAAAATATCCAAGCCAAACCTATTTGATATCTTTAAATACAAAATTGTAAGGGCCCTTAATGTAATTAAGGGCTTGTTGAACTGTTTTCGGCGGAGGTCCGAACCACTCCACTTGGAAGTTTTCTATTAGCCTCGCTACAAATGTATCCATTTCCAATTCAGCTATGCGACGACCTGGGAACAGAAGAGTATCATATAAACATATATAACATTACGCCTGTGTATTTTAAAGTATAACCTTTTGAGAAACATAGACGAAAATGTTCATATCGTCCAATACACGTTGCGCTAGTTACGGTAAAATCCCAAGTAATAGCAGATGATTGCTATTCATCTAGACTCCGGGCTGATGAGAAAATCCAGATGTAAAGATCCGATAATACTGCCAAATCCGGGAATATTATTTAATGCTCAGCCGTAGCGCTTGTGATCACTACACCAAGGAGGCAGTTTATATGAATGAAATGTTAAAATTGCGTCCAAGTATTTCATATTCCTCGGGTGTTATTCAGTGATGATTCCACCAACACTTTCATAATTATATTTAGTAAAAGTTCTAAAGAGTATTACGTTATGTCTAGATTAAACTGTGAACAATTTTGAAATTGTTCAACTAACACCTTTTTTGTAGTGAACCTTCAATTCATACAAGTCCAAACTTTCCTTTTATTTGTTAGAAAGCAGATTTTTTAGAATTATGAAATACCTATGCAGCTGCGGGCTCCAAATCCGAAGGGTCCATACACAAACGGGTGAGTATCGCCATAATAAAGTGGGTCACCTTTCTTGGCTAACCATCGTTCTGGGATGTACTCATCAGCTCTGGGGTAGTGCTTTTCCATGAGGGACATTTCTCGATGAGCGAAAACGATATCAACCTGAAATATAAATGATGATTAAATTTTTCGCATGTAAATGTGATACAATCATAATTGCCAGCAGTGTCTGCCCAAATCTTTAAAAATCACTTTGAAAATTTTTAGTTTCTATGATATGTTATCTAACACACTACTTTTTAATCAAACTAAAAAGGTTTAATTTTCAGTTCTTATGATTTTCACATCTAAATATGGTAGGTATTATTATTGGCATATTATATTATTTTACTTACATCTTTGGGCACTTCATAACCCAATATATTGTATGTTTTCGTGGTCTTTCTTGCATTCCCTGATACTACGGGCATTAATCTCAGGGACTCTTTGACGCAAGCCCTCAGGTAAGGTCTTCGCTCTGAACTAGACAATGACGTGATCTCTTCTCTCAGTTTAGCTTGTTTCTCCGGATTTTTCGCAAGAAGATAGAGCGTTGCTGTCACTGTGTTTGCTGCCTAAAAGTATTATAAATATAAAATGCTAATAATATAATTTAGAACAGAATTCAGAATTCTATTCTATTCTACTCGTACAATATCTCGAACTTGAATCCTCGTAGATCTACTGATACAGAGTGTAAGAGATAGGTCACCGCACATTTTAAGGGCTTGCTCAGTAGACGAAACTGAACAACCTTCTACAAGTTTTTCTTCAGGAAACGAAAAAAAATCGGTCTTTCCAACAAAATTAAACTAGATTGGACAGTTTGTATGGAGAACCGAACTTTCTTTTTAGTTTCCTGAAAAAAAACTTGTGGAAGATTATTCGATTTCGTTTACTGAGCAAGCCCTTAAAGTTTACGGAGCACTGTCTCTTACATCTTTTATGTTCTATGATGCCTTATTCGATGAAACTATTCATCGATATACGATTGTTATCATCAAAAACTATGAGTGTATTGTGTTTTGTCATAAACGTGCTTACCGTGTCTACACCAGCAAACAACATATCACTAGCCATGATGTGAGCCGTTTCTTCGTTAATTTCTAACAACTTCTCTAAAACACCCTTCTCTGTATCAGATTTATTTTTCAGGCTTTCTTTTCCCTTTTTGAGGAAGTACTTTGTTAAACTGTAAAATAATAAAAAAAAAGGTGATTTGGAATTTCGGAGTGTTGTTTTCTTGTGAAGTTTTGACGGTTCTAAGACGTTCAACGACTTTAATTCTCTTTGGCTCTAATAGATTGAAACAGATACGAGTATGTTAAAGATATTGATCTAATATTTTTGTATCCTTTGAGGTCTCTCACAAAAATCAACGATGGTAGTGATTTAAAATTTAACGAAAAGCAAAATTTTACTAAAAACAACAAAAATATTTTTGTCGCCATATTTTAGTTTGATTTTAGTTAGTCGAAGTTAGCGTGCGGTTTTTTATTTTTTTGTAATTTAGTTAGTTAAGTATTTGTTAAATAAATTAACAAGATAGAAAGAAATAATAAAAAAAAAAAACTATAAAAATACAACAAATTTTTGCAACTTACTTTTCATGATGTTCATATAACTTCATAGCTTTCTTAAACAATGGCGTCGAAAACAGTCTCCAAAGATTTGGTTTGAAATCTATTTCGTCGGCTATTATAAACACGTCGTGAACACATTGGATCAGCTGCCATTCTGGAGAGTCGGCATGCAAGTTGCGTTCGAAACAGTTCAGGCGGCACCCAAGTGCGACTGTAGCGATAGATTCTAAAGCCCACAGGTTCATTTCCTTGTCGAATTCTTTTGTGATCATGTTATTTTCATCACGGTTAGCTCTCATCCTAAAATTAATTTGATTATCTTATAGCAAAAATGACTGCAAAATTTTAAATTTATTTATTTTCGATACATGTTTGAATTTAGGTCACAGAAACCAAATTGATTGGTACCGAATGCAAACTTAATTGGTCTGGTAGATTTGGGGCAAATTATTCAGATGATCCTATAGTTCCAAAGGAACTCTAAAGCAGCGTATTTACTATAGTTTATTCGCTTTAAGAAAATAGTGACGTTATTCGTCGTTAGCGTGACGGTTGACAGAATTGAATGGAAGAAAAAATCGTTTTGGGTTTCCTTGTGTCTATAAAAGTGGATTAGCAAGATTTTATAAAAATAATGAATAGTTTGATACCTGACAATCATGTCCTGTGCTACCTCATCGAGTACCTGCGTGTATAGTTTTATTGTTTTGGGTTGCAACATCACTGGGTTGACTGTAGAGCGGAATTCTTTCCATATTTCGCCGTGGCTAGAAAAAGGAGTTAAAAAACATAATACATGATAACACACAATACATGACATATTATTACGTAGCTACTGTATAGACAGTTTCTTGTAGTATTGATCTTTTCCGGAATTTTTCATAAACTAACGACGGCAAGGAAGCGCAGGCCCGCGAGAGGTGGAAGGCGTGGAGGGAGGCCTTTGCCCAGGAGTGGGACAGAACAGGCTAATAAAAAAAAAAACGACGGTTTTAACGAATTTATACTGGATATTACCTCTTATAGAAACACACATTTTTACTAAAATACGAGTATATAATGTCTTAATTGAAATCATTGTTAAATCAGACCGTGTGTGACGTGTCTTTTCTATCAAAGTCTACTCACTCCGAAATAAGGCCCGTTGCGTGAACATTAATCCCTTTGCTTTTCTTATAATCTCTTCTGTAGTATTCCAGGGATTGGAAACCAGGTCGAATGGGGAACCAGTTTTCACTTCGTAAAACCTAAAAACAGTTATCTACTTTAATTTTTATTGTTTAAATGTTGCATCATTTAAAAGAGTTCCATTGTTATTATTTCTTATATTGATTGACATTTATTAAAGTCAATCAAAGCGAGCAGCTATGCTAGCGGTTTTGCCTGCGTGAATGTCGAAAACTTAGAATAATTATTCTAAGGTCGAAAATTATTCCAGAGGATTGTTCAGCTACTTTTACCGGTGTAAAAGTTCTTTTAACACCGGTAGTATTTTATTTTATCCAAGTTACTCATAACTGATGAATAAGCGATATTAAATAACGAGGAAACAAAACACACATACCAACTTACAAAATTCAAATCAAATAAGTTTAATTGTGAATACAGGTATAATTTAAATATGACAAAAATACACCGTTAAATTTTGGTCGTTTTAATCTCGTGGAGAATCGATTTGGTACATGAAACGCTATCGATTTGTAAAGGTAAAATTAAAAAATAAAGTACTTTTTTTCTAAAACTCGAGTTATAAGTCTAATATATACGCACGTGCGAAATTAATTACTTTAAGTAAACGAGTCAATGACCTTGTAGGTAGTTGTCGGTCGTTGCGTACTAACTACCTACAGTTAATTAAATTCGAGTTTAAATTATAAAGAGGAAAAATTTGTATTTATGTGTGTATGTTTGTTATGAATAAACTCAAAAACTACTGTGCCGATTTAAGAAATTCTTTCACCATTAGAAAGCTACATGTACCTTGAGTAACATAGGCTGTATTTATTGCTAGAAAAGATTGGGGATCCTTACTAAAACATTAGTAACGTAACCCAAGGTGTAAAAAAATGTCATAAAACATCTTTCGTCGCCTGCTCTGCGAAAACTATTGATTATAGAATAAAAATATGTTCTACAATATTAAGGAACATATCAAATACTACAAAAAACTTCGCAATACTATATGTCCAACTATTATCATTATGTTACAATAACCACTTCATTTTAAAAGTTGATAGAAATACCGTCCAAAATTAGACCATATTGTTCATACTTCCAAATAAATCATATTGTTTTCAAGACTTTCAATTTGTGAAATTTCAGTAGTTAAATTATGATTGTACAAAAATAATCTAATTTGGGTGTGCATTATTCCTTATATAATAAGGTAAATACAAGTAAATGAAACAGGGACAACACAACATGTAACAGGATTGCACTGATGTTATTTTTATATATAAAGTACTGCTATATGAAAAAGAAAACAAGCTTTTAATATAAAATTTTTGAACATATTTAAACATTTTGTTATTTAAAAAAAATATAATGTTAGTTTGTTTAATAGATAATTTTAATTCAGATTAGAGGAAATTTTTGAAAATAAATTGCATAATAATAATATGTTTTTAGATACACTTGCAAATAAAGATCATAAGAATGGTAAAAAAGAAGGGTAAAAGTTTGTATGTGTGTTTTAATGTTTCTTAGTCCTTTACGCTCAAACGGTATATGGATTTGGATGAAATTTCACATATACGTAGGTCTTATGTCCTGGAATAGCACACAGGATACTTTTTTTTATCTCGGGAGTGTTTTTCCCTTGGGATCATTTCGTCTTACACGTAGGTTCAGCCATTTTGCTCTAAATTGTTTGTAATATCAAAATAAAGTGCTTCACTTACGAATGCAGTGCTTTCCGGATCACTTAAGAATAGCATTGGAGGCTTGCCGAGCATACTATCTAACCTAATGATCGGCCCATACATTTTTATTAGTGTTGAGACCAATTCAGCATCGTCTGTGTTGGCAAACATACCTGCAATTTTTTTTATTTTTTTTTATAAAATGTTATGATTACTCCATAAAGAATCAGTTTATTTTAAACAACATTAAAAGTAGAGTGTAATTAATGCAGAACATGGTTTAGTATACCGCAAGTTGACATATAATCTTCTTAAATATAAAAATGAATAGCTGTTCGTTAGTCTTGGTAAAACTCGAGAACGGCTGGACCGATTTGTGATACTCCGCGGAAGGTTTAAATGGTAAGAAAATAATTAAGGGAAAATTCTGAAAAAAAAAAAACGACTATTCGGCGGTACAATGTTTGCGGGGTCAGCTAGTTCGTACATAAAATTCCTTTGTATTACAATGTTTTTTGTCTTGAAGAATACCTACTTTTAGTTCCTAACAAAGGAGAATAAAAAAATATATAGTAAAAGATAATGCTTCTTCATCATTTTTTAAAGGTCGGTAGCGTTTGAGCACGCCTTACTGCCATAGGCAGTGCCTACCATAAACAAACTACTTGAATAGTAAACGATTTGTCCAAAAAGGAAGTGGAATTTATATGAGTACTTAATTTAAGTTTTTCGTTGACATAAATAGCCAAGTTCAATTCAAATTGACAATGGGAATTATAGGTACGAATAACTCGTACCTGTAACTCACACTGTCAAGAAGTGATGACAGAGTTATAGGAGGTTATGTGAGTTAAAGTTTGCTTTTCACTACGTTCTTTAAATAACACAATTTTTCATAATTCAAACAGATCGTTTATGAAATGCATTATCTACTCATTGAAAGAACTCATATCAGGAATGAGGATATCCGCAGGAGAACCAAGGTTACTGAGATAGCACGAAGAATTGTCAAACTTAAGTGGCAATCTGCAGGGCACATTGCTCGCAGAACGGATTGGGGCCGGAAGGTTCTGGAATGGCGGCCACGTACCGGAAAACTTATCGTTGGAAGGTCTCCCACAAGGTGGACCGATGACCTGGTAAAGGTTGCGGGAATCCGGTAGATGCAAGACGTACAGGACCATTCATTGTGGCGATACTTGGGGGAGGCCTATCTCCAACAGTGGATGTATTTCGACTGAAATGATGATGGTGACTCATCGAAGTGTAAATGTAACCAACGTTTACAAAAATGGGTATAAATCATTACCTTTCACGTTAATTTTCCTTCTCTTATCTGAATGACGTTTTTGGTATTTATTATTTGGTATTATCTACATGCATTTAATGTAGTGTTGTTGAACATTGACGTAATGTCCTAATATTTGATTCTTATAATAATAATAAAAAATATGTTTTTATTTAGTATTGAAATGTTTAAAAATATAATTTATATGTGTATTTAAGGAATAAATATAATATAATAAGAATAATAATGTTTATTTAAATAAATACTTTTTTTTATATTGTTCATGACTTTGCACTATATAGTAAAATTTATGTTAAGTCATCACCTGGGATAAACCTGTTATTTCGACAACATTACGTTCGTACGATGCTTTGCGTCAAACCTAACGTTTGCAGAGTTTCGGTTTTCAGTAAGAACAAGTCAACTCTAAAAATCATAATTTTCAGTATTGTATGGCCGCCTGTACCTAATTACGTTGGTATTGGCGGCTAGTGCAGTGCAAACACTGTTTTTATCATAGAGCGCCTGCCTGTCTGACCATCATATATCCTTGAATTGTATATCATGTGATATCCCTTGTCCAGAGAAGACTGCCCACAACACCTTTAACAGTTAACGACTTGCAATAGATCGATCTTGTGCATAATTTACCTCCAAACATGAAGTGATGCAGTTGCCCAATGATGGGCAAAGACTTAGGTCCTGGTATCTCTTTCCATGGCTTTAGGTTTTCTGTATTTGTAGCAGTACTTGCCACTGCTACAGTTCTGCAAAATACCAATATACTTAATATCTGTGAAATCAATTTAAATTGTATACAAAACAGCTCATGTTGTGGTTAAACTGTCAAGCCCCAAGAGGACACCGGTGTCTGCACACCTATTGTCTTTCTATTGTGTAATTATGTATTCTCTAATTATGGTATTCAAAGGGTGGTAGAGCAGTTATTCCAACGTAAAATACCATCGCACCCCTGTTGAGATCGCCATTTTTTTTTAACTCTTGCCTCAATTTATGAGCCGAAATTAAGGCCTGGTTCTACTCATTTTGATCTTTTTTAAACCTATGGAAATCCACAAATATAAAAGAGAACACCATGAAGATTTATTTTAATAACATTGACTATATGGCCAAGGGCTTGGCAAAAATGAAAATACGATATAAATTACGAATACGAATAAATAAAATACGAATCTGACCCTAATTTACGATTTCAAACGTAAATTAGGAGATTACGTTACGGAACTATTTGAAAGTTACAAAAAAAAAAAAAAAAAAGCTTGTTATTTAAAAGTGCTTTGCAAGAACAAAAACCTTGAATAGTTGTTGTTTTTTTTTATAGAAAAATAAAACCGCTGTTTTCGGCACGTTTACACTTTAGAAAAATGGAGCCAGGTAGAATTCCTACGGTTTAGCGGAAAAAAGACACGTCTGGATTTTAACAGTGCTGAACTTGACCAAATTGGCATCGCGCCATTTGGTGGCCCCTTACAGGGACAAGTACCAACATTAGACATTCGAAGAGACCGGATCTGTAGCTCATGCGTCGGACACGTAAAATTATGAATTCTGATTATTACATTTTAATATGATCTATAATAATATGTAACCAAAAATAGAAAAGATCTTTCGTGATTTTCAACTATAAATAATTTAATTTTTTTTTTATATTATAATTCTTAAATATTATGCAATTCAAACTGTTGAAAATCGTGACATCGAAATCGGAATAAAATAACATACTCGTATTTCAGAGTATTTGAAAATTTCTCTATAACAGGTTTTGGGAACATTGTAATATAGCTAAGGAGTGGAATTCCTTACCGGGGTCTGTGTTTCTTGACAGCTACAGATTATGAATCATAAAGTCAAGAATAAAAAAATCAGGTGAGGTAATGGTCAAAAGCGAGACTATGAATAATATATTTGAAAATGTACTGAAGATCTGTTGGTTTTATATTTCATCGTTAGCCCTATATTATTTATTTTTATCCCACGAAATTGCCGCATAGTAACGAATTAAAAGTCACGTAGTATTCTTGTCTTATCACCGTGACTAGGTAAATAACAAATATTTGGTTCTTTAAATTCGGTAATAATACATCATTGGTCTATTTGAAATAAACTATTTTGATTTCTGATTCGGCAAAATCGTTGTATGTGTGGTATATAATATACAATTAATTAATATTAATTCGACTTGACAGATTAATAACTGTCTTGGTTCCGAATTATCTGATTTTTTTGTTGTTGAAATATTATTTAATGAAAATTAGCAATGCAATAACACTTCTGCTTCTAATCAGGTATCTACATTTAACTATTTAAGACGTATAATTGGACCGTTGCGTGATTTAAGACAAATTTATTAACTTTTTCAACACGTTCATACAGAACTGTTTTCGCTATATATTATGTTTTACTATATATAACAGCCACAATTAAATAAATTAGGTATATATTTTGTTGGTAATGAAATAAAATGAAAACAAAAAATAAAAAAGTGTCGTGATAGCCCAGGTTTCATTCACCATGTAGCCAAAATACACAGAGTACTCTCCCGCCTACATTGTATGTTGTAACGTACGATAAGGAAAATTCTTCCGAAAACGTGTTTTTAATCTCAAACACTTCGTATTTTGAGGGATATACAGACAGACCTTATGTATCTCTTCGAAATATTAAAAAAAAAATATACTTGCCTGATACATTCCTTATTAATGACCGCTAAATTTAAGAGCGCCTTGAACTTGGTCGTCTGCATGTTTACGTTGTCGAACACACAATATAACACTAAACACTGTCACGCACTAGTCTTATTATCACTACTAATTTGACAGCTTCAAATCCTATGACAGCACTGACCAATCAATGTACGTCAATGTCAATGGACGTTGAGATACTATTGTGTATTATTTTATTTGTGTTATCGTGTATTCAGGGAGCTATCATCGAGGAAACAACTTTGTGAGAACGTCACATATAGTAATCTGTGGGCATTCCAAAATATTTGGGATTAACAATTCAAAATATGTTTCCTCAATCCATCTAATTTGTTCACAATGTAACAAAAGTAAAGAGAAATACACTGAATAGTCTACACGTGTTTTCACGGCTTCAGTTAGAAATATTACTACAAACTAAACGTATGAATGTTGAACAACAAACTGTTCTAAATTGGTGGCCCCCCATCTGATGTTTATAGAGTTAATGATCATTTGCGTTGAACGTGTTTTGAACGACAATGACCTTCGCTCAATAATATAATACGCGCCGAGCCAATTCGTTAGTTATACTACTATATACCTTCAATAATTCTAAGTCCTATTCCGTTGTAGTAAAGTCGATTTTTGATAGTTTACTTTCAGCACGTTTGAATTTTACTGAAGTTTTTTTGTTGATAAAGTTTTATTATAGTGTTGATAAAACCCCGATACCTGTAACTGAGATATAGTACGCAGCAAATAAGTTGAACCCGTTTCTATGGTTACGCGTAATCTCGATTAAGAGCTGAAAATCGGTAACTGCGCATTCAAGGTCGACCGCCGTGATAGTTCAACTTGTGTGCTGAGAATTATACCTACCTGTATTGAAAGCAATAAGCGACAATTTTTCAATGATCAAGCCCCAAGTGAACGCCGGCGTTCGCACACATATTTTCTTTCTATTGTATCTCTAATTACGGTATTCAAAAGATTAACTAAAAATAAAAATACCTACTCTAATTTACTAAATGACAGTTTCGTCTTTTAAGTTATCTTCAAACCAGTTATAACAACAACCATTTTTTTCAAAAAAACGACACACATTATACATAATAATAATAATCAATCCGACACATTATTTCTGGATGTTCTCATCTGGCTAACGGAGACTATTTGCATAGACATAACCTCGTAGCCAGGATTATCCACCAGCAACTTGCTCTTAAATACAATCTTGTGGAATCAGAAGTACCATACTATAGGTATGTGCCCGACCCAGTTCTCGAAAATGGCAATATCACATTGTATTGGGATCGATCTATCATCACTGACAGGACTATTGTTACCAATAAGCCTGACAGAGTAGTGATAGATTGACTAGAGCGTCGCACAATGATTGTTGATATAGCAGTCCCTCATGACGAGAACCTCGTGAAAGCTGAGAAGGATAAACAAACTAAATATCTTGACTTGGCTCGCGAGGTTGTCGACATGTGGGAAGTGGACACAGCAGTCATTGTGCCGATAGTCGTGACGGCCAACGGCTTAATAGCCAAGCTCGACTGGTTGCGCGAATAAGCTGTGGACTGTATGTTTAAAAAAGCGATCTAAGGTTTGTTAACAATATGCAGGTACTGTGCCTGGCATGGGATGGATGTATTAGGGAGGAACACTGACCTTTTGACCTCGAAGGTTCCACGTGGCGCCGGCCGGCGAACCCCGACTTCGGACATTCAATCACTGCCAGGTCCTGTATTGCACTACACTGCACTATTGTTGAGTCTTTGAATGGTTGGATCACGAAATAGTCAATTTTCTTGTAATTTCGAGCGGGCGATGTTAGCGGAGCGGTCACATTCACACTCGATGCACAAAAACACGTAATGTCATTCCATTCTTGAGGTCGTGCGGGAAGGGAAACGGAAGGGATAGGATTGCTAGGCCAAAAAATAAATTACAAAAAACAAAATCGCGGATCATAGCAAATTGGCGCAACCATTCCCCCCGGGTTTGAAGGGTTACCTTCAAAGAAAAGGAAAAAACAAAGCGAAACTAAACCCTATTACTATATCTAAACTATCAATACTAGGTAGCGAAACAACTTATAACTAACTATGCCACTACTACTGATTAGGCAGAGGGCAGAGGCGAATAACCGGACGCAGGTACGATCCAGTTGCGGTTTTAACCTTTACGACTCGCGTTATTCCGTTCGAACCCGGAAAAACTTCTTCCACTACACCAAGAGGCCAGTGCAGAGGAGGCGCACTCTCAGTCTTCAGTATCACCACAGTACCGACTGTGACTGGATCTGAAGGAGTGTTCCACCTTTGACGCGACTGCAGCGTATGCAGATAATCTGTTCTCCATCGCTTCCAAAAGGACTGAACTAAGCTATCCAGCAGAGCGTGACGCGGGTGAAGCTTAAAGCAGGGCACACATCTGTGCACTCTAGCGCGTATCAAATTGCGAGCGGAAAGTATCCAGTACTTCTGTCGAAGAATGGACATTAATAAATCGGGACCAGCGTGACAATTCACCTTATGGTGATAATCCACCAACAAATCCAAAACGTGATCCTTGCGTGGTAGAACTACTGGATGCATTTGTTCAAACTCTAACTTAGCATTTCGCAGACGGCCACCGACACGAATGAGTCCGTCTTGCAAAAATGGTTTCAAATGTTGAAGTGCGCGACTACAAGGTTTATGTGATTCTAAACTACGAAATTCTATTGAAAAATAAAATTTCTGCAACTCTCGAAGTACAACTGATTCAGCTCTATCCAAATCAGCTGCGATTATAGAACCACGCGATGGTAATAATCTCAAAAATCTTAGGACGTAAACTACACAGCGTAATAGTCTCGACCAAGACGAGACTCGATTAGACAACAACAAAACAACCGACTCTTCACGCGGAACTGATACCACAAGCGTATGCTTCTTCTCCTCGGGTGGCTCTGAAACAGTAGCGGGGTTAAACGGAGCACTTGGCCACTCGTTAGGAGTGGTATGAAGCCAGGGAGGGCCACAAAACCAAAGCGGATGATTTAAAATTTGCGCAGGAAGCAAACCACGTGAGAGACAATCAGCTGGGTTTTCTGTTCCAGCGACATGGAATATATTTTCCGGTGATAATTCAGCTTGAATCTTAGCCACCCTATTTGCGACAAACGTGCTTCATCGATGGGGTGAAGAGTGGGCCCAACATAGAGCAACGGTTGAGTCTGAAAACGCTACAATTCTCTCTATATTAATGCGAGGACGACAAGTTTTGACTATAGATGTAATCAATTGAACCAACATAAGAATAGCGCAGAGTTCGAGACGAGCAAGAGAGACAACCTTACGAGGAGATACCTTTGATTTTGCGCTAATGAGGAAAACTGAAATGTTATCGCCATTTTGGACCTGAAAGTAAACCACTCCCCCGTAAGCCCTCTCACTGGCGTCTGCGAAACCTACCACATTAACAACAGTGTCTGGTACTATACCAACATGGCGAGGAATCTGTATCTGATCGAGCATTGGAAGCTCTTTCCTATAGCGAGCCCACAACTTAGCAACACTGTCAGGAGCGGTGTCGTCCCAATCACAGTTGGAAAGCCAAAGCTCTTTTATAAGCAGCTTTGCATACAAAACGACAGGAGCTACAAAACCCATTATATCCCATATCCGAGCTACACATGCTAGGATAACGCGTTTGGTACAAGTTGGCGGAGTCGAGCTAATTTTAAGACTGAACATATCAGTTGCGGGTGACCAACTTAAACCAAGGATCTTATGCGAATCACTATCATCGAATTCCTTTACCGAAGTCAACCGGTGTGACGGTGGAATCGACTCTAATGTAGCTTGCGAGTTGCTTGTCCATTTCACCAGATCAAATTGACCGGACTTCATGAGGCTGATTACTTGAGCAGCGGTCTCTATAGCCTCTGCTTCACTAGGTACACTGTACACAAAATCGTCCATGTACAATCCGGTTTCAATAGTGGCCCTTGCTTTCGGGTATGTATCACCCTCGTCAGCGGCCAACTGCTTGATAGTGCGAAGAGCGTGAAAGGGACTAGACTTAAGCCCAAAACAAACACGATTGAATTCGTAAACCTTCAAAGGTTCCTGCGGAGAAAATCTATACAAGAAGCGTTGGAATCTACGGTCACATTCTCTGATTCCAATACTAAGAAACATTTGCCGAATATCAGCAGAGAGCGCAATAGCAAACAAGCGAAAATTTACTATTATTTCAAATAAGTTACCCTGGAGGTTCTGACCACAACACAAGATATCGTTAAGCGATATGCCAGTACTAGTTTTAGCGCTACCATCCATAACCACACGCAGTTTAGTTGTAAGTTTGTCTTCTCTAACAACTCCATGGTGCGGGATGATATAAAACGGGTAATCACGTGTCTCCTCAGTCTCGGCAGGCGCTGATGAGATATAACCTTTATCTAAATATTCGATCAGCACATCATCATAGGCTTGCTTCAACTTAGGAGACGCCTGCATCTTACGTTCCAAGCATAGAAAGCGTTTTTCTGCGGAGGCACGGGAGCCACCGAGCGAAAAAATATCACCCTTGAAAGGGAGCGCGACAACATAACGACCATCTTTATCACGAGTAGTCGTGCGGGTATAAATCTCCTCAGTGACCTGATCCTCAGGGCTGAGAATAGGCGGGACATTGACCTCTTCAATCTCCCAGAACTTGCGGATGGTAGACTCAAGCGGCGGCTCGACGGTGCAACAGTGCGACACAGTCGAGTAACTATCTAAACAAGCGGGTGCGGAACCAACTATAACAAACCCGAGAACTGTTTCCAGTGCGTGCGGAGCGGGGTACATCGGAAGACCTTGAATTTTACGTGATAACTGGAGATGCGGGAGAATCGAAGCACCGATCAATAGATCGATGTCTCCAGGGAAAGCGTAATTTCCGTCGGCTAACTGCAAGTTCTTAAACTCCTTCAGCATGGACGTGTCAACCGGTACCGTGGGCAACCGTTCCGTAATCTTATCTGCGACTAGCGAATCCATTTCAAACGAAATATTACGATTAAAACGTGAACTAAATATTATTTTAATGGAACCGTGAATGGTTGCCTTTAAACCTCCAAAACCTTTCACTTCTGAGCGGGATGACCAATTATTAAAACTAAAACCAAGGCGTTGACAACAATCCCGAGTAATAAAATTACTCTGGGAAGCGCCATCTAGTAGCGCTCGAACGGTGTGCGGTTTGCCAAAGGCATCTACAATGACAACTTGCGCGGTCGCAAGTAAAACGGTAGTGATTTGAGTACCAGCGGCGGAAAGCGAACACAATGTTACGTCGTTTGCACTTGCAGCAGGCCGCGCGTCACAAGCGTCGCGCGTCTGCGCAGGCTGCGGCTGCGATGGCAGCTTACTACTCTCAAAATGTAAGAAGGTATGATGTCTAGCTAGACATTTACGACAGCTAACACCACTGTTACATGACGTAACCAGATGTTTGTCACTTAGACAATTAAAACACAAATTATTAGTGCGGACAAACTTGTAACGATCACTAGGCGATAATCTCTGAAATTCCGAACACTTGTACAGCTGTGTATGGCTACCCTTACACAGAGAACAGTCAGGTGTTGAGGCGGTATTAACTAGCGTATGTGCAGTCTTGACTGACTTCGATGACGCGTCTATACGGCGATCGGAACCTGTCCTATTCGTGACTTCATGACGTGCCGACGTGCGCTGCAATACCTTAATATGGTCGCGAATAAAAGATTCTAAATCTTCGAACTTAGGTATTTCGTTACCGCGCTGAGTCGTTTCAAACAGACGAACAGTTTCAGGATCTAATTTCTTTAAACCGATATACAAAAACAAAAAGTCACAGAGGTCATTGACCTTTAGGTTCTTTACTGCACGAACAGATGATGCGAAAATATTTAAAAACTTCTCTAAATTATGATCGTTACAAACGGAAAAACTTTTCAAATCGAATAATTGATCTAAATATGCGGTGGCTACTAATCGCTTATCTTCGTATTTTGTTTTTAAAGTGTTCAAAACTAAAGTGTAATTTTCAGCGCTAAACGTAATTCCAGCACAGACAGCCTTTGCCTTACCGGTCAATTTTTCTACGAGATAATGCAATCTCTCGTGATCTGTCAGCGATGTGTTCCTATGTATTATATTTTCGAAACTATCTATAAATAAATTCCAATTTCGAATGTCACCATTAAATTCAGGTATTTGAATTGGCGGCAATCGTGGGCGTTCGCGAGGAGGGTTGGATAAACCACTCGCGGGGGGGGGAGTCTCTAAACTCCTAGCAATACGTTTGATACGACAATACAAGTCATCAAAGGACGACAATGCCTGATAACTCACACAGTAATCAGGATTTAACTCCAACTCTAAAATGTTGTTCGGATTTCGCAGGAGGCGCTCCACTGTGGACGCCATCATGCGCGTGCGAGCCCTCACGACGGGGGATGCGGTGTCCCGGGGCAGGTGTGTCTTGGCGGTGTCTCTGGACATCGCCAACGCCTTCAACTCCCTGCCCTGGAGTTGCATTGGTAGGGCACTCCGGTACCACCGGGTGCCCGACTACCTCTGTCGGGTGATCGAGGCCTACCTGTCGGACAGGTTCATCATCTACCCCGGTCATCAGGGGGAGTTGAAACGGCGAGAGATGTCGTGCGGTGTTCCGCAGGGATCGGTACTAGGACCGCCCTTGTGGAACATCGGGTACGACTACGTGCTGCGCGCCGACCTCCCCGACGGGGTCAGCGTGGTCTGTTACGCAGACGACACGCTGGTCCTGGCGCGGGGACGGTCGTACCAGGCGGCGGTCGAACTAGCGACGCGCGGGGTTGCGACAGTCGTGGAGAGGATACAGCAGTTGGGACTCGAGGTGGCATTGCACAAGTCCGAGGCCATGTGTTTTCACGGCCCTCGGAGCGCGCCACCTCCGGGCTCCCAATTAACGGTAGGAGGAGTTCACATCGGCGTCGGGTCGACGATGAAGTACCTGGGACTCGTCCTCGACAGCCGGTGGAACTTCAAGGAGCACTTCCGACGTCTGGCTCCCAGGTTGAATGCGACTGGGGCTGCGCTCAAGCGGCTCCTGCCGAACCTAGGGGGTCCAGACGCCTCCTGCCGGAGGCTCTACGCAGGCATCGTTCGGTCCATGGCCCTTTACGGTGCGCCGGTGTGGGCGCCATCGCTACGTAAGCGAGTGGCGGCCCGGCTAACCGCCTGCCAGAGGGTCATGGCCATCCGGATGATCCGCGGATACCGTACGGTGTCCTGCGAAGCGGCGAGCCTCCTTGCTGGCCTACCACCGTGGGATTTGGAGGCAACAGTCCTTGCACACATGCATGACTTACGCGTGGAGATGCAACGTCGGGGCGAAACTCCGCTGCCGCGACAAGTCGCGGCATGGCGGACAGAGCTCCGGCGGGATCTCATGGTGAAATGGCGAGAGCGATTGTCGCAACCTCGTGCTGGGCACGCCACGATCGAGGCGGTAAGGCCCCTCTTTGAGGCGTGGCTGGAAAGGCCCCACGGCGTCGTCACCTTCCGTTTGGCGCAGGTGCTGACCGAACACGGCAAGTTCGGTCCGTACCTGTACAAGATCCGTGCGGAGACGACGCCCGGGTGTCGCCACTGTGCGGACCGCCCGGTGGACACGGTGGAGCACACAGTCGAGGTGTGCCCCGCTTGGGAAGAGCAGCGCCGTGTCCTCGTGGGGGCGATCTCTCGCGCCGGGGCTTGGTTCAAGCCATGCTCCGGAGCGAGGAGGAGTGGCAGGCGGTCGCCTCCTTCTGCGAAGCAGTAATGCTAGTAAAGGAGGAGGCCGACCGCCTTAGGCAAAGGCGGACACGCCGCCGCCGCCGCCGGGTTTCCGATCCCAATTTCCGGCCACCGTAGGCGCGGGCTCGCGGACGGTGGGCAATGGGTAGCTCGCTGTCCGTCCGTCCGGTAACAGACCGGTCCGAGCTCAGGTCGTCTACGGCGCGCACCGTTCCCGCGCGCCTCAAGGAGTTGTCAGCAAACTGTAGGGGTCCAGCAGGGCCGAAGCCTACTGGGGCCAAAGGTTATGTGAGACTGTCACCAAAGGCCCCAGGATAAAGGCAAGGAATGGAAAGGTAGGTTTTTAGTCAGTAAAAGTCTGACACTGTTTCCCGCCCCACCCAAGGGCGGGATTCGTCATTGGATGATTTTACCTACCAAAAAAAAAAAAAAAAAAAAAACTCTAAAATGTTTATATTATTAATTGTAGATTCAAAATCCGCGCGCAAACTATCTAAAGTTTCCAACGAACACAAGAAAGCATCTCTAATCGCCAGATCCGAGGTTTGCAAAGATTTATCACAAATTGATTGAACACGTGAAAACTGTGAGTCCCTTTTAGCGTATAAAAGCTTTAACTGAACCTTTAAATCAGTACTAACCTTACTGCCAACCTTAAGAGACATCTTGTTTTGATATATTCACACTATACACTCAAACAAACACTTAACGAATTATTAAGTAAGCGATAATTATCAGATAACAATATGGTAATATTGTAAACAACAAAGTGAACGGCGAACGAACGGAATAACCTGAATCAATGAGTGAATATTACCCAATTTCTCGATTAAATCATTCACGTCGTTCATATGCGTATATAATCTATGGTTTATCCGTTTCCTACAAATATTCACTCAACAATGAACGGGTATTTTTGAAATGCGTCTACCTACATGCAATTTGTAGGACTTCCGAATGAATTTTGTCAAGAAAAAGAATGCGATCGATTTATATCTACGCTGATATTTACGTAGCTAACTATAATTATGCGGTGCGGTTGACGGCATAGGTACCGTAATTATCAATGGCTCTTTAACTATACGAGCGAAATAACGTTTAGTTGCCTAAATGCCTAGATGCGGGTTTTCTACTATTTTATCTAGGTAAACAGGCGCGTTGCGTTTATTCCCTATGGAACAAATACTATATTGCGAAATTACAAGAAAATGATTCACGATCCTGCTCGTAGGACCAAAAAGTAATGGTTGCGCGAATAAGCTGTGGACTGTATGTTTAAAAAAGCGATCTAAGGTTTGTTAACAATATGCAGGTACTGTGCCTGGCATGGGATGGATGTATTAGGGAGGAACACTGACCTTTTGACCTCGAAGGTTCCACGTGGCGCCGGCCGGCGAACCCCGACTTCGGACATTCAATCACTGCCAGGTCCTGTATTGCACTACACTGCACTATTGTTGAGTCTTTGAATGGTTGGATCACGAAATAGTCAATTTTCTTGTAATTTCGAGCGGGCGATGTTAGCGGAGCGGTCACATTCACACTCGATGCACAAAAACACGTAATGTCATTCCATTCTTGAGGTCGTGCGGGAAGGGAAACGGAAGGGATAGGATTGCTAGGCCAAAAAATAAATTACAAAAAACAAAATCGCGGATCATAGCAAATTGGCGCAACCATCGACTAACATCTGAGGAGGCTGTCGTTAGGCAGTTGGATCAGGGGCCTGATTCAGAAGGCAGTACTCTTGGACACGGCGCGCATTGTTCGGAGGTTTCTCTCTCAGGAGCCCTGACCACCGGCAGCTTGGACCCTGTTCCCGATGCCGGTGGGCTACAATTTTTTATATTTTTAAATGTTTTTTTTTTTTTATAATGTTTTTATAAAGAAATATTTAAAAATGTATAAAATATGATGTGTGATGTAAATAAATGGAATAATAATCATCGGTCATCGGTGATGAGGCTGTATATCCCGCGGAATCCTAGAAACCGACGTAGACATGCACCGAGATGTGGTAGCGCTGGACACGAGCCTTACACCGCTCTCCTTGGCTAATGAGAACTGGCGCAAACCTATAGTACTGGATACTAATGACCGCAGGGAATCATCGCGCGGAAAAACTTAATAGCGCGATCTAGAAATCGTTGCTCACTTAACAACGCCATCTGTGATTAAAAAAGTAAACAATATTTCCAACAAGTCCGTTATCATAGTCATTAGTCTACGACAAGTGCACTTATTTGTATAGACGGCACTCAAACAGATAAATTAAATTGAATACAAACAAGGAACATGCGTTTGACAGTAGCCATAGTATATCTATAAGAATTTTGTTTGGTTTTTTAAATGTTATATTAAAAAAAAATATGACTGACATTCTTGTTCGGCAGATAAGTATCTACTATTTTTAATATGATCTATAAATGTCTGCTAGTATATTTTTTTGAGGTTACTTTCACTTTTATCAGAAATCTCTCAAGTTATCAGATTTTTTGTACCTAGGACCGAAGCTTCGGGAAGTAATTGTGTCGCATAGACAGGGAGCTGGATGCTCGGCGCCATCCATGCGTCCACTACCCGGAAGACATGGCGTGGCATACGCTGGACCGGCACAAGTGCACGAGGGTACACCGGGGTGTTTTAGTCAGTATGAGTCTGACAGAACCCTCCACCCTAGGGTGAAGAAAATCCAGAAAAAATACAGATATAACAACCGACTTTAAAAAAAAAACCCTTTTCCTTTAGTCAGCCACCGACTACATGTATAAACAAAACAAATTTTACTTGTTACGACAGTTCTGTTATGGTGTTTTGAAGAATTCCGTTCTATATCTTTGTGGTTCATCATTAGATAAAAACAATATTTCTATGGAACCATCTTGAAAGTATAATCTTTCAAAAATAACAAAAAAATTCAAAATCGGTCCACAATTGACCGAGATATCGGTGAACATACGTATCAAAACGACAGTTCTGCTAAGATTTTTCGAAGAGTTTCGTTGTATATCATCAGATCAAAAAGATATTTTTATGGGACCAATTCGGAAGTATAATCTTTCAATAAAAAAAAACTTTTCGAAGTCGGTTAAAAAGTTAGTTATTTCGAAAACCAATAATTCTTCGCAGTTGCACCATTGGAAGAGGAAGTAAGTGAAATAAAGTCAAATAGCTCAAAACTTTACTCATGCTTTACTTGTGCTTCAATTGTGCCTATTTCTTTTAGTAGTCACTGTAACATGGTTATGTATTTACATAAAATAAACTTATTATATTGATTTTCAATTAATAGAAAAATATTCTTAATATATTTGCTAGCACAGTATCTTCCGTACACATTAGGCTAATTAATATATTGAAAACACACGTTGAGTCTGATTATGTTATTTATGTGAATGTATGAAATTATCTATATGATTGCGTTTCGAAATATGACCATTAACTACTCTTGTTGGAATTAGAATTCAATGGTACATACGGTTCACTGTTGAACTGGTTCTTGTCATATCAAGCTTGTCATTTTAAATTCTTTTCGTGGCCACAATTATGGTGGTAAGGCCCTCTTTGAGGAGTGACTGGAAAGAGCTCACGCCAACCTCACCTTCCGCATGACGCAGGTTCTCATCCGACATGGTTAGTTCTGGAATTTCCTGCACCAGATTCGTGCGGAAAAAATGCTTGAGGGTCACTATTGTGTGGACCGCCCGGAGGATACTGTAGAGGTGTACCCAGCCTGGTCAGAGTACCACCGTGTTTCCGTGGGGGCGGCGGTGATCTCTCGCGTCAGGCCTTGGTACAGGCCATGGTCCGGAGCGGGGCGGAGTCGCAGGCGGTCGCTTCCTCCTGCGAAGCAGTATTGCTAGCAAAGGAAGCGGCCGCACACGCGAGGGAATGGCCCTCACGGCCCAGCCGCCGGGATCCCGAACCCAATTTCTTTAAAAAAATTGCCTCATACGATTTTCTACAAACAGCAAAGCAAAACTGTGGGCAACTGAAAGAGCCTCGTTACAGTACTACGTGTATTCTTAGACTCATACGACTTTTTAAAAATGTGAGACTATTTATATTTTATATATATATAAATTGAAAATAATCAAAGAAAATGAAACATTGTTACGTTTCCACGAAATCTTTTGAAGGCCTATTTCAATGTTTTCATAACAAGATTCCCTGTCCGTCATAGACAGCCCGAAGAGGGTTACAAGAGGGCCGGGTGCCTCAGGGCGCACTCCTATTATGCTGAGAGCTATCGAAAAGGGTATATTGGATGACCATAATACTGCGCCAAGCTGTGGCGCCAAGTTTAAAAAGTTTTGAGCTTCACTTTAACGTGGCGCCATCTGTGGTTTGAATTTGTAACTACTCAACAGTATTTTAAACTGTTACAACATTATTTTTTATTAGCTAATGAAAAACTTACTGACGTTTTCTGCTGTTTTTAAAACTTTCCCATCTTTTGGCTATTTTGCCACTAACACTTAAATATGTTATTTTTTCTGTCTTCTCACTTAGTTGCAATATTTCTAATAATATCGTCTTCCATTCATTTGCAAACAAATCCAGGGTTCGTCTCCACGAGCGCGTTGAGCATCGTTAGCACACACGGTATAGAGTAGATGGATCGAGCTACAGAGCGATAATAATATGACAAATGTGTTCCTACAGAGGGATATAACATATTTATCGCTTCCTAGAACGCTTGTATTATTCGGAACAAATAATTTGTCACAAATACGCATGAAACTAAGTCGAATCTTATATATGGCAGCCATTCTGTCAAAAGTACCTATGCATAATATGCAGAGACAAAAGTTAATTTTTATAATTAATTTGATCATAGGCTTAGCATTGTATTAGCTAAAAAACAAATACGAAATATCTTAACATCAACAATATTTTCAACTAAAAGTAGATACGCAAACGTCTACTTTGTTAACTTATAAAATATTCATTTTGATGTACAAATGATACGACAATCTACTTTAGAAATCTTCTTCATAAAATATATAACATTTTTTTTTGTGAATAAACAAAGAAGAATTGCTTTTATGTAATTTGTACTTAAATACCTGGAAATAAGGTAAGTAGCGAATGAAAGTCGGTTATTTTTATACATTTTTTATAAATGGCAATTTACCCTGTCAACCTGATAAAATGTTGAAAATAGAAAGTAATCTAAACTAATATTATGTAAAGATTATTTTATAGGTTATATTAGTTTATTTTTTATTTATTTATGTTTAAATTAGAGAAAAGATTTGATTTTTGTTGGTATTTAATCAAAAGGTTTTTTTTTTTAATTCTTTCACTGAGTAACAAAGGCCATTTATTTATTTTCTTCTTTCATGCCGGCAAAGCCGCTAGCAGAAGCTAGTTAGGTATAAATTAAAATTCAATAATTCTTTAACAATATTGAAATAGGCGTGTAACGCGTGAATCTCATCTATTACGCGAGATAAAAAAACACTGCAAAAATAAAATCATCATTTATCATTTTCAGACCAAAGACATCCACTGTTGGACAAGGCCTTGCCCAAGTGTCGCCACAATGAACGGTTCCCGCAACCTTACCAGATCATCGTTCCTCCTTGTAGGAGGCCTTCCAACACTGCGTCTTCCGGTACGCGGACGCCACTCCAGAACCTTTCGGCCCCAACAGCCATCTGTTCTGCGAGCAATGTGCCCTGTTCATTGCCACTTTAGTTTGGCGATTCGTCGTGCTATGTTGGCATATCATCTCTTGCGGATATCTTCATTCTTGATTCGATCAATTAAGGAAACTCCGAGCATAGCCGTTACCATTGCCCTTTGGGTGACTTTGAGTCTTCTGATGAGGACCATTGTAGTGACCACGTTTCAGAGCCATGTCTTGAGACACTGTGGTATGTTGGATGAGAAGATATCACGCAGCTTCCCGAACGGTGCCCAGCCGAGTCGGATTCGACGGTTGACCTCTTTCTCGAAATTATGAAAATAAATTAATCCTTATAAGTCTTTCTCGAATTTATTGAAAATAAAATAAATATCCCAAAACAATGACATTATCATCACTTACGAAAGGAACACTCAATCGATGAACATGCAACGAAATAGGGCAACCAAAAATATTCACGAATATTTTCTTTAATAAATGGTTATTAACTAACGAAACCCGAAAAGACTGAATATGAATAAGAGAGAATAATAGGGGCAGCGGTAGTCCAGTAGAAATGTCCCACCCTCAACTTACGAGTTGCAGATCATGTGGCGTAACAGATTTTCATAAAATGTACAGTAGTCTAGCAATCTAACATATTATACAAATCAGAATGACATACAAATTACAGTTTATTCAAAACTCAAAAGCATTTGTTTCAAATAGACCATTCAAAGGCACTTTTGAATAGTCAAAAAAAATTAAGCAAATTTTCACATTCTAAAGCGTACATCTCTATGGAGAAGAACGTACAAGAAACTCCATGGACACTCTTTTAAATCATTGTTATGAGTTACGAGTACAATAATCTTGTTTATACACCGTTAAACTTTGGTCGTGTTAATCCCGCGGAGGGTCGATACTGTCGGTAGTTAGTACAAAACGACCGACAACTCTCTACAAGGTCAAATGACTCGTTTACTTAAAGAAATTAATTTCGTATATGCGTATATAAATTCGAGTTTTAGAAAAAAACTACTTTATTTTTAATTTTATCTTTATAAATCGATAGCGTTTCATGTACCGAATCGATCCTCCACGGGATTAAAACAACCAAAATTTAACGGTGTATATTTCATGTTGCTTCTATCTTATATCGGGGGAAGTATTATTTCCACTCAGGTAAAGCCGTTGGCAGAAGCCAGTCTGGTACATTTATTATCGTCAATGTTTTGTAGGAACTTCGTGCCCAAAACTTGAAAGGCAAACTGAACTTTGTTTCGTTAATTTAATTGAATCAACTAGAAGCTTCGTTTTTAATTACATTTCCTTTATATTTACTTTTACGAAAACTGGCAAGAATTCATGAATACCTTTTTTAAGGTTAGAAATCATCTAATGACTTCTACCACTATAGGTTGGAGCGGGAGGGTGTGTCAAACTTTTACTGACTAAAACCACGCCTTTCTTCTTTGCCTAGCGTTCCAGGATCCCGGGTTTTATTTTTGGAAGCCAACCCATGGCCCCAGTAGGCTTGGCCCTGCTGGGCCCCTATGGTTTGCTGACATCTCTATGAGGACGCGTGGAAAACTACGCACTGTCGACAACTTCGGTTCGGTCCGAATGATTACCGGACGGCCAGATGCTGCCCATTGCTTGTGGTCCGCAAGCCCGCGCCTACTGTGGCTGGTAGTCGACGTCGAGGTATCAGCGGCTGGGGCATGAGGATATTTTATTCTAGTGTTTGCATGATCCGTTGAATCCATAGAAATTTATAGCTATGGTTGAATCCATTTTTGTTGTCTTGATACCTAAGCGTTTGCGGCCGTCCGCGTAGATTATAAAAATATTACGCGTTCTGTTTGTAGAAAATTTATCTATCTATCTATAAGAAGAACTTCTTATTTACGATATTTTTATTTTAGATCTATCTATCTATCTTCTTATAGTAATAATAATATTCCACAACTATCACACAACGTCGTATAGTAGTTTTTATATATCGAAAATAAGGTCTAATAAGGCCAAGAAATCGCTCTGGTTTACATGGGATATTTACAAATGAGTTTACTTCGTTTTTAACAAACCCGACCTACTAGTTCGTTGAACCGTGTAAAAATCACGACAGCAAGATTAATTAGGCCTTAAAGTTTTTAGAATTGATTATATCATGTTGATCCAAATAACTATTTTGTAAGTCCAAACAAGTGACAAGCATGATTTATGGCTTGTTTTGGGCGGGAATTGAGTTTAAACTTGTTAGAGCGACCGAATTCGCAATGTACCTCTGCCCCGTGTCAAGCACACTTCGTTAACTAGGAAATTTTATTACACCAAATTCACCCTTATAAATTCATCACAGAGTAAATTATTCACGGAAGAAATGTTTTGGTGACAGGAAGCGGTTAGATTATGCTGGAAAAAGGATAAAAAGCTTTAAGTTTCTATTTTTAAATGTTTTATTATGTTAATGTCGTGGCCAGATCGTAGAATTGATTACTTCTTTATATGACCGGCCATATCTTGAAATGGATGCATTACATGATATGGTCAACTAAAACTGGCCAGATCGTTTTTTTTTTTATTACAATCTTTTTTATTGTGCTTTTGGGTACAATATTGATTGGTCTACACTGTCTTTACATAACTATTAATACTGTAATATGGAAATATTGTACGACAAACCATTTTTTTAAAAGAGTAACCATGGAGTTTCTTGCCGGTTCTTCTCCGTAGGAAACGACCAATTTGGAACCGTGCACTAGCTTCTGACGTTTTATTAGTGCCCATGTAGGCCAATGTGAAATAAAAACTATTTTTCAATACACTTGCTCAGAAAGTGGCTCTTATTGCACTACACTTAGGTATATAATGGCACCTGTTATCAAACCGTGACATTTTGATTACCATTACGCACTAGTGCTGTAATGTAGCTATAACCTTTTTGTTCAACCTCTTTGATCGCAAATCAAATTTTGAATACGAAAAAAATCATATTTATTTATTAGGTTATTGCGTTCGTTCAATAATATTTTGTGTCTTATTACTTATTTCATGCAAATTCAACTATTTTGACTTGTAAAAACGATTTATTTAATAACAAAACATTTTATATACAAATCGTTCGTTCAAATTTTTTTTTTTCTTTGTGGTCTATGGCCGCGATGCGCGCGGTTTTTGGTGTGATTTTTTCGAGTGAAGTTCATTGGCTGTATTTATAATAAAATAAAATACTGCAAAAACATTAGAAAATGTTATATCCGTATTCTATTGTCACTAAAAATTACATTATCGTAGAAACTTTTCACGCAAGAAAACAAAAAACGACTTGGCAATTTGATCAAAAGGCTATGTAGCCAGCTTTCAGCTATAGATAAATTAAAAAAAAATAGATGCTCGCCTATGAATATAGATTTATTTTTTTACCGCCATATTGTGAGAAATGTTACTAGTTTTACTGTTATGATAATGGTTAGCTAAATTATTTTCTTCACAAGTGTATTGAAAAACGTCGTATGATACACGTGAGTAATGTATAGTTACCGTTCTTGGCTCTCTTAAGACCCTCGCCACGGCTCGGGTCTTAATACCGCCTCGACGATAACTATGTACATTACACACTTGTATCATAATGTACTATTATTTTTAGATCGTTTAAACATTAACGTTTCATGATATATCAATCAACGTTTGGCCATATCATAATGTAGGGTTTCTATGACATGGTGATCAATTCTAAGATCTGGGCACGACATTGATGTAACTACAATATTGTATTTTTTTAGTTCGTTAGATTATTTCGTTAGTTACTGCCCATGTTCCGTGTTACTTGGGGTGGGCGCAACAGGTTTGTTTTTCCATTCTGTCCATAGCATGATGCGTAATAGGACAGAATGGAAAAACCAACATGTTGTGCCACTAACTCCCTTTTCTTTCTAATCACTCCTCATACAATCCATCACGCAATCCTGAGATAAAGGGTCTTGACAGACAGACAGATGGACAAAAAAGTGATCCTATAAGGGTTATTCCGTTTGAGGTACGGAATCCTAAAAAGGGTATTTTTGACGGTAGATTACTTTCTAGCAAGAGCACGAGATAACGACGTGACACGCGTGACGCGCGGAGGCAAAGTTTTTAACGAGCTCTGACTGGTAACAAGAGGATATAAATGCCAACCTGCGAAAATGTTTTCTAGTTATCTACTTTTTGATGTTTCAGCTTTGTGGGGTGTTCCTTTTTTTTTTTAATAACTATCTGCTGCCAAGGGCCTCAGTCATATGAAACCAAAAAAGTGCCCTAAGGTAACATATTCCTGGCATAAACAGTACCCTTTGTGTTATTCCAGGACTTAGCGTGCGTTATACCACCTAACAAAGAAAAAGGAGAATGAAAAGATCTTAGTGTTCGATTACGGAGACGCGGCGCGTTGTGCGGCACTTCATAATGTTTGTGATTGCGCGAGCGATGACGCGGCCCGCTGCTGCAATGTACGACGAAACGCCCGACGCGCCGCTTAACGCGCCGCGTCTCCGTAAACACGGCCTTAGGAGGTCGCATTTTTTTGCCTGTTTTTGCCTACTCCCATGGAAAAAGCGTAAGTTTATTTACAAGTATATGTAAAGGAAGTAGAAAGGTAAACCACTTAATAGTATGTTACAGTCACCGCAATGTTTTAGTGGTCAAGCTATGCAATTATTTTTTTTTTCATTACCTATCTACATTGTGCTCACGTAATAGAAGCAACAAGGAATATGTAATCAAGATTATACGTAACTCTATATGATTTAAAAGAGTATCCATGCAGTTTCTTGCACGTTCTCCTCCGTAGAGATCTACGCTTTGCAACGTGCAATTTAGCTTCACTTATTTTTGTCTGACCGATGTTTTGACTACTCAAAAGTGCCTGTAATTGGTCTACTTGAAATAAATGCTTTTGATTAATTGATTAGGCTATAATATTTGACATTAATGTAGCAAAGCTCAGACCCTCTAGCAAGGTACGATCGTTTCGTTAAGCGTGAACGCTTGGAGTTGGCCACGCCCCCAATTCCTTTGTTCTGAAGTCATCTTAAAGCTCAGTCTCATGGTCAGAACAAAAGAATAGTAAATTTTAAATCACTGTCGTGTCGCGACACGAAGGTGAAAAGAATCCCGTAATTTTCTCACTTCTGGTATAAACCCTCCAAGACTGCGGGATTCCTCGATCGGTCACCGAGCCCGTAGATCGCAAATGAAACGTAAATGAAGGAATATGTGTTTTAGTTCGTAAATGTATGACATAACTATGAAGTCATTTCTTACACAAAAATGCTTACTGGTGACCATAAGCTCATCTAAATCTATATTATTCTACGAGTATATCAATTGTTTGAAACTCCACAATTTCTATTTTCTGAGTCAAAAAGCATCGACTACTAAGTGACTACGTTGAGGAAAACAATTCTGTGTTTTCAACATAGTTCCACAGTTTTCTACCATAAGCAACAGTGGTTAAAAAAGCATACTTATATTGCGAAATTCACTACTACATGTTATGTAACCACATATTCTGCAGGTAATAAACAAGTCAGGAACATTCAGATCTTGCATGGTTTGCGAATGCTTGTTCAAGCCTCGCTGCACTCAATCCTAAGATCTAAGACAAATGGTATTTAACGTAGTGTGCTAGTATGGGATTCCTTGCAGTAGATTTAATGCAGTTGTAAAGCTTCTCACTAAAGTGGTTTTCATTTCGTGAATCACACGAGCGTCTTGGATTTTCTAAGCAAAATTCATAGGTGGTACTACCTTACTATCATCTTCCTGCCCATGTCCTATTTACTTGGAACAATTTTTTTTTCTATTTTATCCAGTCAGATGTAACACTACTGCTTACTTTCTTTTTTTCGTATCGCTCCTGACTCAATCCATGCATCTTTTTTTGGCCTCCCTATCCCTATCTATTCATACACGCATTCGTACATATTCATTATTTTTTTAGTAACTTGCGCCTCAACCTTCCTTTTCACAGGGCTAAAACCCAGAGAAACGATACCCTTTCTACTTTTCAGTCACTTTCAAACTTCCTCTAATATACTTATTCCTCACTTTATCCATTCTCATCACTCCACACATCCATCTCAATATTCTCATCTCCGCTACATACAATATTTTTTAGTAACGGTATTTTATACAGCTTTACGGCATTGTGATCCATACAACATCACAGTTTTTTTTAATATTTTTTTTATTATTGATAGTTTCGCGCTTGACCTCTATCTCACCTGATGGAAAGCGACGATGCGGTCGACGATAGAGCGCGCTTACCTTGAAGTAACATATTAACTCTTGACTTAAAGATTCCTGGTTTGTAGCCATCAGGAAACACAGACTCCGGCAGGGAATTCCACTCCTTAGCTGTAGGCACAATTAATGTGTTCCCAAAACGTTTTTGTGCTGTGAATGCCGGATCCTTGTCACGACTGTCGCAATATCGCGTGTCGCTAGTTCGGCCTTCACCTGGTGCGACACTCCCTAAATCAGGAAGCGCATGTTGTCAGCGTAACAGACTAACACCACTGGGTGAAGTCACCGCGCAGCACGTTGTCGTCAGTCGTCGAGCAAGAAACGTCCTTGGATTATGTCCCACCTCAAAAAAAAAAAGGAATTACTCCCCTGGGTATGTACCACTAACAACGTAAGTAGGTAAATTAAAACTGTTTTCTTATAATAAAAATTGTGAGTACTTTAGTACTTGAGTTTCCTTCCATTTCACCATCAAAACCTATCATTTAAACTTTTTTTGAATAAGCACGCATGCGTAAAATAATAAATTGGTTTCCAAACTTTTTCGTACATAGATTTATAAGCGTAACTACTCAGCTGGCCCGCCAACAAATAAACATTGAAACTTCAATCAAACATGTACCATTGAAAGCAATTAATTTCAAGTACAGAGTCCTACAATGTTTTCAGAAGTAATTTAGTGGAGCAATTTAGAATTTTTGTTTGAGTATATTGGTATTATTTTTGTTGTGTTGTATTTTTGCTTTCTCTTATTTTGCCCCTAATTAGTTTTAGGCGTTCTTGAATAAGGTGCAATTAATAACGGCTGCTTTTTTTTACAATACCATTAATTTGTCTATCACATGTCTTTTTTTTCAGGTGGGAAGTCATCGAATCCATTCCATCGTTTTAGGATAACGGTAACCCTTTCAGTAATTCCCCGTGGCCCTATTGGGCATCGACCCTTCTGACTACGGTTTAGCTGACAAATCTTTGAGGCGCGTATGGTACCCTACACGATGCCTACGCGCTGCCGGCGCCTCGTGTTACCGGAAGGTAACCTACCCATTGCTCGTCGTTTGTAAACCCGTGATTACTGATCTAATGGGGTTTTCCAAGTAGGAATGACCAATGATTACAAGGTAAGAATGACAAATTATTCAAGAATTATAATGATGTCTAGTCGATAGTGATCGATGAAAAGAAAAACAAACTTGTATTGAAAAAATAATTTAATTTCAACATTAAATTCAGAATTAAGTGTTTTATGGGAATTGTCACATCACTAATTTAAGGTTTTTTTAAGCCGTTAGAAAAAGTACATATTTATCTGCATACTTTGCTGTATATGCAATAAATTCCCTCGATAGCAATTCGAATAATTCATATCTTTATAATATTTTACGTATTCTTGATAGGTCTTGAAATGTAGAGATCACTGGTTTTCTTATTACCATACTGAAATATGAAGAGATGAATTTAGTGGAACACAGCTCTCCGGGGAAATTTAAAATCTGAATACGATTTTTTGATAGAAATACTAAGTTTACGTTATAATTAGGTTTTGTACTGGCTAATCCGATTTAGAAAAGTAATTTAAACTGTGAAGCCCCAAGAGGACACCGGTGCAATCTATGAGGTGCACATAATGTCATGGGCGCGTCGTGGTGTTGTTACTTCATAAATACACAGTCTCCTTATTTTTATTTATCTAAAATTTATGATTTTTTTTTTAATTTTTATCTTTTTGCACATTGCACCGTTCGCCGTCTTTCTGTCAGCGCTGGCCAACGCTGAAAACCAGCGCTGTGTGCTCATCGCATTGTGCATGAGGGCACAGCTTTATGCTGAGCGTTCGGTCGTTTTGCACGGATGTGGTGCATATCTTTCCTTTAAAATGTTACGTTTGTCTAGTTTTTAGTTACGTCATTCCATGTAAATAAACTGTTTTTCTTTCTTTCTTTGTTTTTCGGTGTCCGCATACCTATTGTTTTTCTATTGTGTCTCTAATTACGGTATTCGATACTGTTGGTGCAGTCACGGTTGAGCGATTGACCGTTGCGTTGCATATCGCGGGTTCGATTCCCGCAAGTCTTGTGTATGTTAGTTTACATGAGCTTGCACCTACGAGTAATGCCAGGTGAGTTCTTTTTTGTAAATACGCTCAAGTGTGAGTCAGGCTCACGTTCTGCGGGTTTCGTAGAAACTTATGTTAATATTTTTTGATTTGAGTATCTGATACTAATTTCAACTCGTCTCTACGCGTTCCTAAGAAAGGAACTTGACGAAAAAAATAAAAACATAAGCTTGATAAATACGTAAGTGAGAGTATGAGGGTTTCGTTTTAGCTGACTGATGTATTTACAGAACGCTAAAAAAAGACATTAAAAATTTATTAATGGGAAAAATAATTTTTAAACACAATTTAATAAGCGGTACGTTATTCCTATAAAGTATTTTTTTTTTGCAGGAAATCAAATCAAATGTGAAGGAGGAGTCCCGCTCTGAGTGAACTCCTTTGAATTTCACTCCACCCGCTCGTCATTTGTCAGACTTTTACTAAAACATTCTTGTATTCCTTCAGTCCTATGCCCTTTTTCGGCGGATCTCATGGCGAAATGGCGTCAGCGACTATCGCAACCTCGTTCGGGGCGCGCCACAATCGAGGCGATAAGGCCCATCCTTGAGGAGTGGCTGAAAAGACCTCACGGCGTTCTAAACTTCCGCACGACGCAGGTTCTTACTGAACACGGCAAGTTCGCTAAGTTCCTGTTCCGGATTCGTGCGGAGGATTCGCCCGGGTGTCGCCACTGTGCGGAACACCCGGAGGACACGGTGGAGCATACGGTTGAGGTGTGCCCTGCCTGGGCGGAGCATCGCCGTGTCCTCGTGGGGGTGATCGGCGGCAGCGATCTCTCTCGCCGGGCCTTGGTTCAGGCCATGGTCCGTAGCGAGGAGGGATGGCAGGCGGTCGCCTCCTTCTGCGAAGCAGTAATGCCAGCAAAGGAGGAGGCCGCGGGGGCGCTCGCCCCAGCCGCCGCCGGGATTCCGATCCCGATTTCCGGCCACCGTAGGCGCGGGCTTGCGGACGGCGTGCAATGGGTAGCACGCTGTCCGATCGTCCGGTAACCGACCGGACCGAGCCCAAGTCGTCGACGGCGCGTTCTGTTCCCGCGCGCCTCAAGGAGCTGTCAGCAAACCGTAGAGGCCCAGCTTGCTAGCTGCAGGCAGGCAGGGCCGAAGCCTGCCGGGGCCAAGGGCCGTTTTCTGAGAGGAAGGCTCAGCCCCGGCACTATAGGCAACGAAGGAACGGGGTAGGTTTTTAGTCAGTAAGAGTCTGACACTACTTCCCGCTCCGCCCAAGGGCGGGATTTGTCATTGGATGATTTTACCTACCAAAAAAAAAAAAAAAAAAAGTCCTATGCCCTTTGCTTTCAGGTTTGCTACGGTAACTCTTTTGAACAATGCCACACTGCTGGCAGGCATCAGACCTGCCGTGTCCCGTCAATCTTACTGATATATTTTTGAAGCGCGTGTGGAATACGATGCACCACCTACCTCGATCTTCTCCTAGCTCACCCCTCCTCTTCCTTCTCCTGACCCTCTAACTCCTGGTCCTTAACGGATGGTTGGCTATCCATTGCTCACCGTCCGCAATCTTTAAGAATACAAGACTTACTGTTACTTTCTGCGTTCAACCCAGACTAACCAAAGGCCACGGAGCAAATAAACAGCATACATGAGAATTCAGTCGACAAAATATGTAGACAATCTACACGAAAAGAACAAGTTGACTTCCTACTGAAGTCAGATTAGACCTAATTGAGTTAGTTATATAACCAGTTTTTTTTAACTCCATATACGACGCCATCCTACATTGAACTATGGGAACACCGGAACACTTTTAAAGACAACCACACATCGTAACATGGAGGCTACGTAAGTATTTACATTAAACTCTATTCTAAGTGGAATACAATCTAGCGTGATTTGTATAATTTAAGATTATTTTCTGTATTAGCAACACCAAAATGTATTTTTTGCAATGACAACTAAAATGAACTGCGACTAGAAAGCGCGGTGACTCTGACGCGCCGTGCTGTCCTGAAGAAGTATTCCATTTACATCTTAGAGTAAGTGTCACATGTTTGTTAATTTCAACTGGTATTGATTGATGATATTTGTAATAATAAATTGTGTATTATCAAAGGAAAAGTATACAGGATGGTGTGTACCCGTTCTGGCCGTTTTATTTGCATCACTGTGGTGTATTGGCTATGTGAGAAGTCGCAAACATGATGTATTTGACACCAATCATTGGCTATCCGACGGTTGACTAGAGCAGTTGTATTATGCGAATAATTGTTATGTAATGGGTGTCATTCTGTAATTCTGTTGGTGAGCCGTAGAATATTCCAAAAAGCAGTACAATACAATCACCTTCCCGCTAGGGCAACTAAATAAGTTTCTTATCCAATCTTTATGTAAAGATTAAACTAGTTTTTGTTAAAACAAACACTTTTCTATCTGCCCAAGTCAGCTTGAATCTAAACGACCCTCCCGCATGCTGGAGAACGTTAGTAAACATCGTTTGCCGTAGTGCTGACCGTACGTCTTAAATAACGACCTAGTTGCTATCTCTCAAGGAGTTGTCAACAAACTGTAGGGGTCCAGCAGAGCCGAAGCCTACTGGGGCCAAAGGTTACGTGAGAATGTCACCACGGGCCCCGGGACAAAGGCAAGGAACGGAAAGGTAGGTTTTTAGTCAGTAAAAGTCTGAAACTATTTCCCGCCCCACTTTGTCAATTTGTCATTGGATGATTTTACCTACGTTAAAAAAAAAAAAAAAAAAACGTTGCATTAAGGAAACCGCTAGAACGTTAGATGTGTGTTTTTTTCTGTGTAATAGGGGAAATTATGCAATCTTGTAAGGTAAGCACCATGATATTTGTTATGATATCGTTTCATGTTAGAAAAATATGGTGGAATAATTACTCTGTATAAAGAAAGATATAGAAAGGATACACTCTAAAAATTAGAAAAGTGGTTCCTTTTTCATATTTATACTGCATCGAAGGACTAGAACCATTGGCCTGCGGCGGTCTTCCAGACCAATAACAATTTAGGTGTCTTCACGGCAAAAATTGCTAGAGTGGGTTACTACCCATACCCACTCTCTCTCTCTTACGAAACGCGTTTCACCATCAACGATTACATCTTTGTTCATTGTTTAACTTCAGGTGGGATCGCAGTCAAGTACCAGTTTATATCATAAAAAAAAACGAATATTTATACATTAGCAGCGGTAAGTATTTCCTATGAGAAATGGCTAGAGAGGCGCCACCACATCCTCACGTACCGCCCTCGCCGGACATGGGTTTATATGTCCATATGGGACAAAGATTCTTCAAACTTTTGAATGAAGATCAAAAACTTATTTGGTTTTGTCTGAAGGAAATCATCGATCTGTTAAAAATTAAATATAAACAAGTCTGTCATGTCCAACAAACTGTAGACGTAAATAGTCACGGCATATCACAAAGGAGTTGGCCGGGAAAACTAGATAGATTTTGCTAGAATTGGAAGAAGAAAGCGCAGGTCCATGAAAAATGGAAGGAGTGGAGGTAGGCTTTTGCCCAGTATAGCATAGCATAGCATCAGCCTTATAATGTTGTCACTGCTGGGACGCAAGCCTCTTCTCTATGATAGGTAATTAGCCGTATTCCACCACGCGGGCCCAGTGCGGGCTGGTGGATATCACATGTCGCATGAATTTTTGGTTCTAAGACATGCCGGTTTCCTCACGAGGTTTTCCTTCACCGTTTTGAGAACAGTGGTGATGAAATAAAATACACAAAGTAATGCGCCTGGCTGAGTTTGAACCCGCGACGTACAACTCGTAAGTCGGGACTGTTACCACTTGGCCACCACTGTTCTCTTTGTCCAGTATTAAGACGGAACAGGCTAATAAAAAATATTAAACGAGAACAAGACTTTTCTGGCGCAAAAAACGTTAGAAAATTCTTATTCGTTTGCAAGAGTTTTCGTTCCCAAAACTGGGCCTAACAGAATTATTTCAAGATCTCTCTAAGGTATCTTCATAATTACAATAACTTTACCTCAATCTTGAGCTACACGTCGTGTCGTGCGGGGATCAGATCATCATTCGCCGCACTAATAACATTAGGAACTTTGCGCGCAACAAGCATAACTTTTGTTTCGTTGTTATCGAGTTTCGAGGTCAATGGCGAAAAGTAAGCCAACGCTATTGTAGCTACAAATGTTGGCAATGAAAAATGTGTAGAACTACGGCTTTACTTAATATTGTAAAGGTGAAAGATGAGTGTGTGTGTGTTTTGTTATTCTCGCTCGAATGTTTGAACGGATTTCGAAGGAACTTGGTACACTGATAGACCATGTCCTAGAATTGTAAAAAGGATACTTTTTATCATTCCCTTCAGATTACTTTATTTTTCAATACACTTACTCGAAATTCTACTCTTAACCCACTGCGTTTAGGCACGCAATGGACTGTTTCCCGCACTAGTGCGAAAATGTGCGCGTGCTCGCCCCCGCCATAATTTTATAGTAATAAAATCATTATCGTATCAGATTCACAAATCACGAGGTACGGGTCAAACCCCACGAGTCGAAGTAGATTGAAAAACGTCGTTAGACACTCGTGAAAATTTGTCACTGCATCCCTCGGCTCCTTAGCACACTCGCCTACGACTCGTGCGAATTCCGCCTCGGTCACAATGACAAATTTTCTGCACTTGTATCAAAATGACGTGCATATTTGAATTAACGTGCAGGTGAAGCCGCTGGTAGCAGCTAGTACATAATATAATTGTAAAAGTATTTTTATTTTATAACGTATAATTGTATAATTATAATTGTAACGTATAATTGTATTTCATAACGTATAATTATAAAAGTATTTTTATTTTATTTGCACGACACGGCAACGGGAACGTGCCACGACCAGGCAACATACAAGATTGTTATGAAGAGATTACAACATATAAGAAGATAGGAACTTCACAAAATATACATAATATATCTATACCTATGTGCAACAGCCAAACTTCGATCAGTAATATATTTAATAGAGTGCCATAGTAGCAGCATTAAAACTTATTGCAAACCAAATCCAAACTTATGCGTTCCTGAATCACAGGTAATATTAAACTTTGCCAATACTTATAATGGAGATAGTGAAGTGGGTAAGCTCAGTTTATTGCTAATGTTTTGGAAACAAAAGAAACTCCTTTCTTGTTTACAAACTTTAATTAAATTGAAAGAAGTTACAAATATAATTGGTTCGTTCTTATTTGGACGGAGCGGACTGACCAACAGTCACGTATAATCGCGACACAGCGCTCGCTTCGGCGGATATTTTTCGACTCGCTGCGGCGGCCGCGCTGCTTGCGTCCGCGTCTCTTCCCCTCGCGTGCTCCGTACCCCTCGCGCCCCGTAGTGACGGGGGCATGTCCGCCCGGCATAGAGAATTAGTGTTGGCGTGAACATCCTCCCGGGCTGGCGCACTACTGGTGCGACTGTGGAATTATACACATTTTGTTTACGGCTCTTCGGAGCGTGCCCTTAGTTGTATTTACATCGGCGACTCTGCTGACGCCATCAGTTCCGGGATAAAGCTTAGCAACACGGGCAAACTTCCATTGGAGCGGGGCCAGATTTTCCTCCTTAAGGATGACAAGGTCCCCGACACGAAGCTCTTGTTGCCTCGTTTTCCACTTGGTGCGTTGTTGCAGCTCCGCTACGAACTCCCGTCTCCATCTTTGCCAGAAGTCTTGTCTGATTTTCTCTATAAGCTGGTAACGATTTGGACTCTTCGTATTAATAGGTGCTGATGGTAAGGATGTAAGAGGTCGCCCGACAAGAAAGTGCCCTGGGGTAAGTGGTGTAGGATCGGTAGGATCGGAAGAGAGGGGAGTCAGAGGACGGGAATTAAGTATGGCCTCGACTTGTGCTAATAACGTAGCCAACTCCTCGTACGTTAAGGAAGCTTTACCGGCCGTGCGTTTTAAATGAAATTTAGCCGACTTGACTCCGGCTTCCCATATACCTCCAAAGTGGGGCGAGTATGCTGGGCTGAACACGAATTTAATGCCGTTATCATTCGCGAAACCATCAGTACACTTACGATTGGACCTGAGCACTCTACACATTTCGTTGTGTGCGCCCCTGAAATTAGTGCCATTATCACAATAGATGACACTAGGTTTGCCTCTTCTTGACACAAACCTTTTTAAAGCTAATATAAATGCATCAGAGCTCAAACTGCTTACTAATTCTAAATGAATAGCCTTAGTCGAAAGGCATACAAATAAACATAAATAACATTTTGAGGATTGACTTCCTCTACCTTTGCGACTGGAAATAGTGAAAGGACCAGCGAAATCTACACCACATGTATAAAAGGGAAACATTGAGTAGGTTCTTTCCGATGGTAAATTACCCATTATCGGTTGACATGTTTGTCCACGAAAGCGAGTACAGAGTAGGCACTTCTTAGTTGTAGTGCGAGCTAAATTTCTACCTCCTATGGCCCAAAATCGCTCTCTGATAGACGCTAGCAGGTGTTGAGGTCCTGCATGAAACAAACGTTCGTGTTCTTGTCGGAATAATAACTGAGTGAACTGATGTTTTGCATCTAAAATCATGGGGTGCTTCTTATCATATTCAAATTCAGAATTTTGAAGTCTACCACCAACTCTCAATATATTGCTGTCATCTATGAATGGGTTTAACGACAGTAATTTAGACTTACGATTAAGAGATTTATTATTGCTTATTAATCTAATTTCGTCAGAGTAACTATCTGACTGACTTAACCTAACTAAAGTTAATAATGACTTATCTAATTCCTCAACATCTAATGGTCCACTCATTTTGCAATTTTTATTTAAACAATTGTGTACAAAACGTTGTATGTATGCGGTAATCCTAACAAGTTTATTAAAATCGGAATATTTGTCAAATTCAATTATTTTATTTACTATTGTGACGTGACATTCAATGTTGCGTGGGATTTTAAGTTCAGGTAAAATAGGGACTTGTTGTTGTGTAGGCCAATAAGTAGGGTCGTTAGCGAGGAACGAAGGCCCTTCCCACCAAAGGCTGGAAGCTTTTAACTGCTTGGGAGACACACCTCTAGAACCCATGTCTGCGGGGTTTTGATCAGTTGGTACATATCTAAAGTCGAATCCCGGCGTTAGCTGATTTATTTCGTTCACTCTATTACATACGAACACCTTCAGATCCCTGGGTGGAGTTTGCACCCATCCCAACACAACCATCGAATCAGACCATAGAACTTTTCGAGATATATTACATCGTAAGGAATCTAATACCTTTGAACACAGACGAGCCCCTAGGAGAGCGCCACACAACTCCAACCTCGGTATGGTGGTAGGATTCATTGGGGCGACTCGTGCTTTAGCACACAACAACCTAACTGTAACTTTTCCATTACAGTCTTCAGAGCGCAAGTAGATACATGCCGCGTAGGCTTGTTGTGAGGCATCGACAAAACAATGTAGTTCTATAGTTTTAGGGTTGTCACATAAAACCCAACGATCTATATTAATTTCAGATAAGTATGAAAATTCCTTTAAGAGGTTAGACCAATTCTTACAAAATTCAAGTGGCACTGGGTCATCCCAGTCCAGTTTAGCAGACCATAATTGTTGTAATAAAATTTTAGGTACTATAATACATGGACTCAATAGTCCTAAAGGATCAAATACCTTGGCAGTCGTAGAAATGACTGACCGTTTGGTTATTTGAGCAGCAGGCTGTAAATCCGTAGAAAACAGTAATTTGTCAGAGTTAGGACTCCAAATAAGACCCAAAACACTAGATTCCTTATTAAAGTCTACAAATTTTGTTGTGTCATCATCATTTTCAAATAAGTGAGGACAATTTGTTCTGAATTTTCTTAAAGGCAAAAGTGCTGAATTAAGAGTAGCAACAACCTTACGGTAAACATACTTTAAACCATCTACAGTATCGGATCCAGTATTTAAATCGTCAGCATAAAAATCATTTTCAATGACGCGTGCTATAGACTTATCTTCGCATTCCTTTGCTAACTGTAGCAGACATCGAGTGCTGAGAAATGGCGCGGAAGCAGTGCCATATGTTACTGTGTTCAGCTGTAAGATATCTATCGGCTTTGTTTCGTCATCGCGCCACAACATGAGTTGAAGATGGCGCTGCGGTTCCTTAATTTCAATCTGCCGAAACATCTTCTCAATATCTGCTGTGAGAACATATTTATGTTTACGAAAGCGAAGTAAAATTGAAATTAAATCACTCTGTATAACTGGGCCGATCATTTGTATGTCATTAAGCGATTTTCCAGAACTAGTTTTACAAGAAGCATTGAATACTACACGCAATTTAGTAGTTTCACTTTTTTCCCGTATTACTGCGTGATGGGGCATATAGTATCCACACTCAGGTTTATGTTTTAATACAGATAAATGTCCTAAATTGGCATACTCATCTATAAAATCCTTGTATTTAGTTTTAAGACTAGGATGCCTAACGAATTTTTTCTCTAGGTTTAAAAAACACCTTTTTGCTATATAATGTGAGTTCCCAAGAGCTTTCTCAGGTGACTCTTTAAAAGGCATTGCCACAGCAAACCTACCATTTGGTAATCTAGAAAAATTCTCCATAAAGTGGTTTTCACAATGTTGCTCCTCTACAGAATATGTTTTAGTAACTGGAAGGTCATCTATTGTCCAAAACTTTTCTAATGATTCTTTAATTTCTTGTGTGAAATTGCAATAGATTTGTGAGGTAGGCTGTTGTGTAATTATGGGGCCACTAACAAGCCACCCAAACTTGGACTCCTGTAAAACAGGATTTTTATGGCCTAACTTAATTAAGTTAGAGCCTACTATGTCCCAGTAGACATCTGCCCCTAAGAGGATATCTACCTCAGAAGGAAAAAAGAAATTTGGATCAGCTAACTCAATGTTACTTGGCAATTTCAAGTATTCTGTATTTATTAAAGAATTTGGTAAAATTCCAGTTATTCTAGGAACAACCAAGCACTTTACTTTAATTTCAAAAGGATTACACCTAGATTTTATATTTAAATTACAACTTTGATTAATATTACAATTAGAATTGTTAATGCCACAAACATTAACTGACCCTCCCGGGTTAATCTCTAAACCTAATTTTTCCTTTAGACTATCTGTAATGAAGGATGATTGGCTGCCTGTATCTAACAGGGCCCTGGCTGTGTATATTTTGTTATTTTTCACAATCTGAATAAGTGCTGTGCTTAACAACACCTGGTCGCTGCTAACTATAGATAGCGATACAGGTAAAGATGATGTTGAACTTTGCTCACCATTCTCTTTTGGTGTGATATGCACTAGTGTATTATGCCTTTTCTTGCAAGTACGACACATCGCCTTTAATTTACACTGATGTGCATTATGACCGCTTCGAAAACAATTCTTACATAATCGAAGTTTAGTGACCTCACCTAATCGATCTTCTACAGACATATTTTTAAATCTGTCACATAAATAAAGAGGATGATCTTCCTTATATATAACACAATTAGTATAACTTACTTTCTTATCTACCGCTACAACTAAACTTTTAGAATTTGTGTTACTTTTGGGTTTGTGGTCAGTTACCTTGTCTGAATGACTATTATTAAAATATGCAGTCTCGAGTATATCAGCCCGGTTACGTAGAAAATCAAAGAAATCACTCAACAGCACTAGTTCACTAAACTTGCTCTTATGTTCTTGCCACTTTCTACTAGTATGTAAATCTAGCTTAGATGAAATCATAAATATAATGAGAACATCCCACATATTGGTAGGCAATCCTAATGTCTCAAGCGCTCTAAGGTGTTTCATAACATGGTCAACAATAAACCTTAAAGACTTATAGGATTCCCGCTTTAATGGCTCAATATTAAATAAAGCTGTTAGATGATTATTTACTAAAATATCTTTGTTTTCAAACCGTTGACATAATAAATCCCAAGCAACCTTATAATTTTTAGCGCTGAACTCTATAGACTTTATAACTACAGCTGCACTTCCTTCAAGCGCAGACCTCAGGTAATGAAACTTATTAATATGTGGAATTTCTAAGTTACTATCTACTACAGATAGGAATGTGTCCTTAAATTCCAACCACTTCAAGTAGTTGCCATCAAAAGTAGGAAGTTTTATAGTCGGCAATTTAATTCCACTGTGTTTATGAGAACAACTAGTATTTGAATAATTATCATTATGAATATCTTGATCACTCGTCCCTTTTTTTACACCACAAGAGTCTATTATATCTTGACTACTTGCAATTAAACCAATGAACTGATTTTCTAAAAAATCTCTTTCTTTAATTTGCTCCTCAGAGTCGGAGTGTAATATATCAATTTTGTTTTGAATTTCCTCAAATTCACTCATTAATGATTGTATTTTACTTAATTTTAACTCTAATTCCTTACATTTTACAGTAGAAATATCCTTTAAACTTTTAAATTCAGTCACATAATGTTCAAATCGCGTTAAACGACCTTTAATAATACCACGCTGTTTAACTAATGTAGATAATTCCATTTTGAGCTCTGATTCACTCATATTTTATAGAACTTGTCACTAATCACGAACGCAAACAACGATTATAATAATATAAAATTATTATGTGCACTCAAACCGATTTCGGGAGGTAGAGAAGCTCAGGTCCAGTCGCACGCGCTGGTGCCGGTGCCGTAGCTCACGCCGAGCTGACAGCTTGGCCAACACCTCGCCTCATAGCGGCGCACCGATGAACCCGATGAGCATGACGCCTCAACCCAGCAGACACGTGAGGTGGCGGGATCGCTGGAAATAGTCGGCAAATAAAATTGAAAAAACGGTTCAAGTATTGAAAGGTCTCTGACTTTATATAGGTACTTAGGTATATACCTTTAATTAAAAAGTATTAGCACGTGCTTAGCGTCGTGAGTGCCATGGAATAAGCGTGAAATGTATTTGAAAATAATGAATAGTTGCGACAATTAGGTACGTGCAACGTGCGTGTTTTACAGCTAAGCTATCACTCATATAAGCTAGAAAACTTTATAGAGCTGACGCCATAATGGCGTCACGCGCACATGCTTAAACGTAATGTAATGCAACACATTTCAAGGTAAATAACAGAGTCGAAGCGCTGTCTTTATAGACACGTGCAAAACCTGTCACCAGGAGCTAGATTAGGGATATAAATACCTAACGCTCGAGTCGCAAGCGTCCGTTACGCACAATCGGGAACACACAAAGGATTTATGAACAGAGATTAGAGGAACTGGGCTTACTCTCCTTGTGGGCTAGACCTCCGATGGCTCCAGTAGGCTCCCGAGCAGCTCAGATGTCCTTCTCCTTTTTCACTACTTGCCTCGTGTGCGGCGTCGGGTTTGGTACGTGATGATGGCGTCGGGTTTGGTACGTGATGGCGTCGTCCGTTTTCTGGTTTTCTTATATATCCTGGTGTCCTGTCACGGTCGCCACTTTGTTTTGGAAACAAAAGAAACTCCTTTCTTGTTTACAAACTTTAATTAAATTGAAAGAAGTTACAAATATAATTGGTTCGTTCTTATTTGGACGGAGCGGACTGACCAACAGTCACGTATAATCGCGACACAGCGCTCGCTTCGGCGGATATTTTTCGACTCGCTGCGGCGGCCGCGCTGCTTGCGTCCGCGTCTCTTCCCCTCGCGTGCTCCGTACCCCTCGCGGCCCGTAGTGACGGGGGCATGTCCGCCCGGCATAGAGAATTAGTGTTGGCGTGAACAGCTAACATACTCGAATTTCTTCGATTGCAGAGCTTACTCCACATCTGCAATAAATAGTGGGTTTAAAAGTAAAATATGAATTTGATTTCTATGAAATTTATTACAAAATTGAAAACTTTTTACTTATTTTTAAAATTATTGAAAGTACTTTAGGTACTGGTGTCTTATAAGATTGTTTTACTCATCATTTCTCATGATGGAATGGCGACAGCGGCTGTCGCAACCCAGTGCTGGATACGCCACAATTATGGCGGTAAGTCCTCTTTTTGAGGAGTGGATGGAAAGTCCTCCCAGCGTACTCACCTTCCGTATGACGAAGGAGTTGTCAGCAAACTGTAGGGGCCCAACAGGGCCAAAGCCTACTGGGGTCAAAGGGTATGTGAAAATGGCACCCGGGGCCCTGGGACCAAGGCAAAGAATGGAACGGGGTAGGTTTTTAGTCAATAAGAGTCTGACACTACTTCCCGCTCCACCCAAGGGCGGGATTTGTCATTGGATGATTTTACCTACCATAAAAAAAAAACCGATGATACCTTTTCTGCTGTTAGCCTTTGTACGATAAAATAAACGGTATCGTATTCTTCAGTCTGTGTAAACGTTAACTTACTTATTAGAACGAAGTACCTAATAATATACTTCTTCACACACTAAGATTTTAAAACCAATACTTCACGATGAAACGCAAAATACAACGTGGACTGGAACAAAAAGAATGCACCTAGTCAGTAATGGAGATACAGCTAGCACAGGAAGGCTTCTACGTCAATACCATTAAGTAGTAAATGGAAGGCTAACCCACACGGTACACAAAGTAAATGACATTACACGGCGCACCGTTGCTTTCTGGCGATTGGCCTAAAAGCAGCAGCATAAAAATCAAGTATAGCTTTTTGGCCAGAGTATTCAAATACGATTAAAGTTAGCTGTTTACGAATGACACATTATGTTCAAAATGTATAAAGCAATACGATTCCCGTGATAGATGCACAAGATGACAAGAGTAAAAATTCTGGGTATAATGCACGGTTTGTTCTGCTTCTTCAACCTGTCCATCCACTCGATACTGAGCGATCTCGACCTCTATTGCATGTCGCTTAACCCAATCCTAAGCATTTAGTATAGGGGAAGATTGGCCTATGCCTGCTAATTTGACCCGGCCATTGGTATTAACCACAAAGCTTTATTTAACAGTATATGATTATTAGAATCCTAAACAATACCCAGTTTATTACTCTATGAACTAGTACAGCTAACATGTTAGTATTCCATTTCTTTCATACTCCATGTTCAAAACGAAAACATTTCTAGCACACAATATGAAGCAGAAACGGATTATGCTTTACCGTCTTCAAAAGAAAGTCCCAGAAAGACGTGAAGAGGTAAATGGCTCTTTTATTTTTCCGCAGTTTCTCTAAAATGGTGCAGTTAATTGTGAGAAATGGATGTGAAACAGTACGTAGACTGTGTTGAAATGTTGTGAAGGATTGCAATTTCTTTGTATTTGCCCGGTCGGCAGAGAGTTTAGAGCACTGAATAAAACCATTAAAATACAGAATTAATAAATTAATACACCGTTAAATTTTGGTCGTTTTAATCCCGTGGAGGATCGATTCGGTACATGAAACCCTATCGATTTGTAAAGATAAAAATGAAAAGTAAAGTACTTTTTTTAACTCAAATTAATTTACGCATGTACGAAATTGATTTCTTTAAGTAAACGTCAACTGATTGAGGCCAATGAACTGTAGGTAGTTAGTACATAACGACCGACAACTTCCTACAACGTCATTGACTCGTTTACATAAAGAAATTAATTTCGTAAATGCGTATATTAATTCGATTATTAGAAAAAAGTACTTTGTTTTTAACTTTATCTTTATGAATCGATAGTGTTTCATGTACCGAATCGACCCTCCACGGGATTAAAACGACCAAAATTTAACAGTGTATATTTATTTTCTCACCATAATAAGCATTGCAAACATTGGAGACTCAAATATACAATTGATTGTATTATTCTAGTTTATTGTGGGAGACTGGTAATTAAGCTAGGCTTTAGGGACCTGTACTTTAGGTCACCAGATCTCCACACTCTAACAGATAGATACATTTATTGTAGGCAGGTTACAGTTTTAATTGCTTTTAAATTGAGATTTTAAATACATCCCTTATGATCTACGACTCGATAATACATTTATGAAAAGGTTTTAGAGGTGTTAGTTGTTAGTTAGTTTATGTTATGGGAAAGATAGATATAATAGATAGATGTGTTGTGTGTAGTTGTATTTGATGTTGTTGTATTTGAGTGTCTATCGGTGAGGAAGAGAGAGCACTAAATAAAACCATTAAAATACGTGCTGTATTTTAATGGTTTTATTCAGTTTAATTGCTTTGACTTCCTTTCTGGTAAATTAACTCTTTAACTACCCATGTCGAATTAGTTCAACGAGTGTTTTCATGTCCCATTCTTCAGTGTCGTATGTTTACGATTGGGTACCTACTCCATCTTGTTTAGCTTTTCAGACCCCATAGGTGACAGAAGAGTTGACGAGATAGAGTATTTAGTAGTGGATATATCCGACTTTGGTAATTAAGTTTATCTACCTTCGAAATGGCAGCAAGAGTCTGTCTAGAACCAGTTGTTGATGTAAGCCTATGTCTACAAAAAAGGCCATCTTTCAACTCAAATCTGAACGTTAGGTTACGCAAATAAAATAAGCGAACCCCACCAAAAAAGCGTTTGAATACACTTTATCAAAATATCTTGAAAGAGGAATATCATATGCGTATTTAAGGACGACACTGATAAGTATTCAAAAAGCGTAAAGCTTTGGGCTGTTAGTGTCCAAATTGCCTGTTTATGGACCCTAAGCACAATGTTATTGAAAAAATTCTTAGGGTTTGTCCTGTAAACTTTTACAAGATTCGTGATTCTCATATAAAATTTTCTGCAATTTAAGTTAATCTTTTTTTTTACATGTGACCACAATTTTGGTGCAAGTTGACTATTCTTCATGAATCCCTATATTAATAAAAAAATAAGATTGAATTTTGACCAACGTTCAAGTATTAGTAAAAGTTCAGGCTCCACTTATATAGATGCATGCGAAACAATGTGTAAAGCCGTCCTATACCTCCGTTACCGTCCGTGTCCATGTATACCTCCGTTTAAAAGGGAGAATCTTTCGACTAGACAGACGTTTTGTTTGGTCTAGGCTAATCGCACTAGGGGCTCTAACACGGCGATGCTAGATTTTGTAGTTTTTAGTTCCTATGTGTAGTACAAATATGTTCCTACAACGGCATTGGAGTACTGTTATTAAAATTAGGTACCCGAATTTCCTTTTTGCTATGAGAGCTTTCTATCATTTATTATATACATATACATAATATTCATATGCACCTAGTAGGCAGTTTGCTAGTCAAATTTTTAATAATATTAAACAGATCAAAGTTTTTACGTTTATTTTTCAATGTTTGATTTACTTGACTAGTATAGTTGTAAATATGAAAAATCTTCGGTGTCTTCACGTCTTATTTGAGCCCAACCTTCACGTCGGCAAGACATCAAGCACGTTCACAGAGCATTAGATCCTCATACTCTTTTTTATAACATTTTTACTAACGTGCGATGAGGGATTCGAAACTAAAGTTTTAGAGGCTAAATAAACGAAAATGTAGTCTGAGTTGGAAAAGAGTACATTTTAAGTTAATGTGTAAGGAGGATTAACTTTCTTAGGTCAACATTTTGATCAACGATGCTACTAGTACGGTGGGTTTTATATCTCTCATTATATTATATACTCGTTTCCTTTTGCTTTTGGAAGTTTAGTTAACTTATAATTATGCATTAAAAAGGGTATAAGAATTGTCATGGTGTTGGCGCCTACTGCCACAGGACTAGCAACCAGCCACATAAAAAACGCGCGTTTTATTATTATAGATTTGTTCTTTTTAATGCTTGTGTAAAATAAAAATAAAATGATAGTAAAACCCTACACTAATTCCAACTAATTAAAAACAAAATAAAATATGGCGTCAAATGGCGTTTTTAGGGTTTCGTAACCAAACAATAAAAAGGGGACCCTATTACTAAGACTTCGCTGTCTGTCCGTCTGTCTGTCACGAGTCTACATCTCAAGAACTACGATAGCTAGACAGTTGAAATTTTCACAAAATATGTATTTCTGTTGCCCCTATAACAACAAATACTAAAAACAAAATAAAATAAGTATTTAAGGGGGCTCCCATACAACAAACTCGTTCTTTTGCGCTTATTTGCTCGATATCAGTAATGGCAACAGGTAGGCACTTGAAATATTCACAAAATACTCAGTTGTATTTTTACTTTAATAATAAAAGTAAAACAAAATAAAAATTTAAGGGGGCTCCCATACCAAAAAGGCCATTTATTGCCAATTTTTGCTCGATGTCAATAAACGGTAACAGGTAGACACTTGAAATGTTCACAAAATATTTAATGGTTTATTTACTTTAATAATAAATAAAAAAAATAAAAAAATTGGGGGTGCTTCCATACAACAAAAGTGTTTTTTTCTGGTCAATGGTACGCAACCCTTCGTATGCGAGTCCGACTCGCACTTGGCTGGTTTTTATTTTTCTGTAATTGTTGTTAGTTAAGTATTTTTTAAATGTAAATGGAAACTGAATTGAATAGATCGTATGTGGGTACGCCTACCCTATATTACCCTTTTCCAATTTCAAACTGGAACGTTCAATATCGCTCCGTGCAAAATGATTGTAATTCAAATATCCTTGAGATTCGAGCTAAAAACACTGGAAGGCTTTCAAATAATTATGTCCATTACGAGACATTCCCATTCCTTCTCCTAGAGAGGAAGTCTGAGTCCCAGCAGTGGGAACATTATAAGGCTGATGCTATGCTATGCTACGAGACTTATGGTATTAGCTTTTTTTGAAAGATATTCTCGTACCCTAAGTGCTTAAAAAAGTTTACGAGATATAAAAAAAATAACAGCCTTTACAATTTAGTTCCAGTACGAGGCCACGTCTATAGCCGCATTAGAAAGCGTTAATTAAGTCCTCAAAGTGTATGTGGTTCAGGTGTTAGTGATAGGCACTTGAAACATCCCAAAAGTGGGTCATGTTCTGAAAAGGGGCACCGCACTCACATTTCACGTCTCTAAAAGTTTTTGTCATGTTTTGTGTTTACCAGTTACAAAAAATCGGTCAATAACGAGTTGGACTCGCACACTGGGGCCTCCAAACTTACCTAGGTACCTATTATCTGTACAAGATTCGTGCGGAGATGACGCTCGGGTGTCGCCACTGTGCGGACCGCCCGGAGGACACGGTGGAGCACACAGTTGAGGTGTGCCCCGCTTGGGAAGAGCTTCACCGTGTTCTTGTGGGGATGATCGGCGGCGGCAATCTCTTGCGCCGGGCATCGGTACGGGCCATGCTCCGGAGCGAGGAGGAGTGGCAGGCGGTCGCCTCAGTCATGCTAGCAAAGGAGTAGGCCGACCGCATCAGGCAACGGCGCACACGCCGCCGCCGCCGCATGGATTCCGATCCCGATTTCCAGCCACCATAGGCGGGGGCTTGCGGATGGCGGGCAATGGGTAGCTCGCTGTCCGTTCGTCCGGTAACAGACCGGTCCGAGCCCAAGTCGTCTACGGCGCGCAATGTTCCCGTGCGCCTCAAGGAGTTGTGAGCAAACTGTAGGGCCCCTACAGTTTACTCACAACTCCTTGAGGCAGGGCCGAAGCCTACTGGGGCCCAAGGGTTAGGTGAAAATGAATCCCGAGGCCCTGGATCGAAGGCAATGAATGGAACAGGTTTTTAGTTAGTAAGACTCTGATACTATCTCCCGCCCCAGCCAAAGAGCGGAATTTGTCATTTGATGATTTTACCTACCATAAAAAAACCTATGTAAAAAATACCGGCATGGTGAAACATAATGTAGAGGTGTACACCACTTAGGCAGACCACCACTGTGGAGGTGATTGGTGGCGCTGACTTTTTGCACTGGACCCTGGTTTAGGCCATAATCCGGAGTGAAAAAGAATGGAACATGGTCGCCTCCTTCTGCGAAGCAGTTATGCTAGTGAAAAAAACGGCTGGACGCGTGAGGGAATGGATATCCTCGCGCCTTTCGATAGGCGCAGGCTCGCGGACGACGAGCAATGGATATCTCACCGTCCGGTAATCGTCCGGAGCGAGCTCAAGTTGTCAATAGCGCGTAGTGTTCCGCGCAGCTGGGTCGATGCCCGCCAGGGTCGCGAAGCTCGTGGACAGGTGTGGTTTTGATTAGTAAGCCTTTTCGATCCATCCTCGAGTGGGAGAACCTATTGGATGATTACCCATCTTAAAAAAAATGTGTAAATAAATTTGATTCCCAAATCGGGTCTTGAGATTTTTCCGAATTTTATAAACAGTTATAATTTTTTATCAATGTACGTTTTTACTGGGTTTTCAGACTTTTTTCTTTATTTTTGCTATGATACCCTGGTTCTTACTAAATTTCAAAATTCTAGATCAACGGAAAGTACTTATCCTATAGGTTTTGATTTTATTGCGAGGTTCAAAACATTAAGCTCAACGACCTTATCTTTTGAATGCGATGACTTAGCAGTTTGATTTGTTTACTGCTCCAGGAGGTAACAGACCTGTACCTGATATTAATTTTAACTCGACAGTAGAAGTACACAGGGTCTTCGATGTTAATTTTAGGGGTGTGCCTCCACGCGTTCCATAGAATAGGGGTCTTGACAGATGCCTAGAGGGACAACAGGGTGAGTGATCCTACTCGTTCCAGGGTTTATTTTTATGGTAGGTAAAATCATCCAATGATAAATCCCGCCCTTGGGCAGAGCGGGTAGTAGTGTCAGACTCTTACTGACTAAAAACCTACCCCGTTCCTTCGTTGCCTATCGTGCCGGGGCCGGGTATTCCTTTCGGAAGCTGACCCATGACCCCAGCAGGCTTCGACCCTGCCTGCCTGCAGCTAGCAGGCTGGGCCTCTACGGTTTGCTGACAGCTCCTTGAGGCGCGCGGGAACAGAACGCGCCGTCGACGACTTGGACTCGGTCCGGTCGGTTACCGGACGATCGGACAGCGTGCTACCCATTGCAAGCCGTCCGCAAGCCCGACTCGTATATGGGTTCCATTTTTGTCGACTGAGATACAAAACCCTGACATACACTATTTTTTATAATGTTTGTCAGGGTTTAATTGATTTAAACACAGTCATCATAAATGCATATTCTATATATTCAAAATATCTATTTTAATAGCAATAGAATCCATTTTAAAATTAACTCTACCCTTTCATCGAACAGTAAGAAAATGTTCCAAATTGTTTGGCCGTATCTCATCAGTTCTTTGAAGATAACGGTCCAGATTTACAACGTACTTAACGTGGCAAATGTATAGGATTAGCATTACAAATTAGAGCTGTCCTGGGTTTCAGTACTCCGTGAATCCTTTTTAACTGTGGATAAATTGAAACTGTGACGGTATCTGTGTTACGGGACTGAGTTATGGGGGATTATTTGGGGAAATAAGGGGTGGAAAGGGGTTCAAGTTTTAGTTGGTATTATCTTTATTGGCGCGATGGGATGAAGAGTTTTTAGCTACTTGCTACAGTAAGAGTGCCTTCAAATTAGCTGCAAGTGTCCAAGTGTCCGCTGCTTTGTTAATCCATACAAATTTAAAACGGGCGACAACAGCGCGACAGCCGCGCTGGCTGGAGGTTGTAATAACGGCAATCTTATTTAGGTTTGTTTTTTTTTCCAAAATCTTTTTTCGTTCTAATAATATCCTTCTAATTGAGATACTAAATGTACGACACTATGATGCTCGAATATAGGTTTTAGTGTGGCGGTCGCGCTGCTGCCGCGCAGTTGCCATACAGATCTTTGCGGCTAATTTGAAGGCGCCCTAAGTACTTGTTCTTGTACTTGGTAATTTATCAGACGACATCTTTCATTATGGATGTCGTGAGAGGGAGTGTTTTTTTCCCTCTCCCGCCACCCAGAGTGTTATATGTCGTTTCATAATTTCCAGATTTTTACTGATTTAACACGTAGATCCACAACTACCAAACTTGTTCATGCAAAAGTAGACTCTAAACATCGGAATTAAGGCCTATAGTGGCGTGGATGTGAGAGGACACCGGTGTCCTCTGAGCTAGGACAGATTAAACCTACAGTGTACCTATTATAGTTCCAATCAAATATTTAGTTGTGTTAAGTAGTTCAAGGTTTTTACGTTTATTTTTCAATTTTTGACTTTTATGAATAGTATATATAATAGCCATAAACAATCAAACACTTCCAATCTTTGGTGTATTTACGTTTCATTTGAACTACTTGACACGTTGGCGAGACGATAAGCACGTTCATAAAGCATTAGATCTTCGCACTCTCTTTAATATCATTTTTACTAACGTGCGATTAGGGATTCGAAGTTTAAGTTTTAGTGGCTTAATAAACGAAGATATACTTGGAAAAGAGCATATTTTAAGTTAATGTGTAACGAACTTTATTAGGTCAACAACAATCGTCGATCAAATTCAACGATACTTCTTGCACGGTGGGTTTTATATCGCTCATAATATATGCTAGTCTTCTTTGGCATTTGGATATTTAGCTCACTTAGATGTATTATGAAGGGTATAATTCAGAGGTTTGGTTTTTTAAGTAAAATAAAAAAAAAAACAAAAAAATTGTCATGGTGTTAGCGCCTACTACCACACGACTAGTAACTAGTTACATAAAAAACGCAGAGCGTAAATTTATTATCATAGAAGATTTGTTATTTTTAATAACTGGGTAAAAAAAATATATAACAAAAACCCTATACTAATTATAACTGGCTGAAAACAAAAGGTTTTAAGCAGCAGGTTATTTAAAAAAAAACCAGTGTACTATTTTTGAAAAAGCTATGTTTATTTATATCGTCAGTATCCGGTTACAGATGTTAAAGTTTGAACAGTGAATTGTCATCTATAATATCATCATGACCCTTTGTGACGTAAAGCAAGTCATTTAAATAATACTAGCAACCCGCCCCGGGCTTCGCACGAGTGCAATGGTGTTTTGAAATATATTATGCATGTAATAAAGATATAAACCTTCCTCTTGAATCACTCTATCTATTAAAAACCACATCAAAATCCGTTGCGTAGTTTTAAAGATCTAAGCATACTTAGGGACAGAAAGGCGGAAAGCGACTTTATTTTATACTAAGTAGTGATGTAAATGAGAAACAAAAATGCAAAACACAATCTCGATAGATGGCGTTATTTTTCTTTCCCGTTTTAACTTTTTTGCGAATTTCAAGTGAAAAATTCACCCCAATTTGTCAGCTTGATGACAGATGTCCACGAAAATTTTTTGCAAATATAATTATTTTAAAATAATAAGCTAATTGCTTGTAGTCTAAAGTTTTTATTGTGTGTGACGCCACCTGCACCGTACGTGTTAGGGTCGGCGTCACGATAACGGCCTCCTGTGCGGCCGCGTGAATTGTGAAGTGAGGCTCTCTCGGATGGAATCCAGCGTCCCAACCGTGACCGATGCACAAGGAAGAGAAGACAATACACAATTTGATGAGATGGAGACTCATTTTGAGGACCAACAAGCAAATGATAATTCTCAAACAAGAAAAAGAAGATCGATTAGCGATATGGATGATAACTGGACTGTTATCAATAAAGTCGGTAAACGATATAAGAGCTTAAGTAATCTAGCTACTCAAGACCTGGGTGAAAAAATAGAAGTCGCAATAACTTGTAAGGAACCCCTACCTAAACAGTTTAAATTAGCTAAACTTTTACAAGCCAACAACATTAATCGTGTATCGCGTATAAAGTACGTTAACCAGTATAAAGTGAAGCTACAATTTGAATGTGATCTAGATTTACAAAAATTAATTAACTGCTCAGAATTTAAAGAAAAGAAATGGGCTATCTTAAAAACTATGGAAGTTGAACGAAGTTACGGGATAATAAAAAACATAGAACTTGACTGCAGCGAGGAAGAAATAAAGGGTAGTTTAACGTCTGATACCGAAATTCTATCTGTTAAACGGCTTAGTCGCAGAAAAACAGATGGTTCTGGATGGACTGAGAGTGAAACAGTGAGAGTATGTTTTAAAGGTTCCTTATTGCCAACGTATATTCGTATGTATGGTGTTAGAATAAATGTAGAACCATACGTTTACCCTGTCACACAATGTTCTAACTGTTGGAAATTTGGGCATTACAAAAAGATTTGTCCCAACAAGAAAATTATTTGCCCTAAATGCAGAAAAAACCACGAATGTTGTGAAACAATCTCATATACGTGCATTAATTGTAAAGGAGACCATATGGCTTTGAGTAAAGTTTGTCCTATGTACGAAAAGGAACACAAAATCAGAAGTATAATGTCCCAGTTCAACTGTACCTATAATAAAGCTCTTACGCTGTACATTCCATCTTCGACTCCAATTCCAGAGAAAGAAACCTTTAACATAGTTAACCCTGCACCATGTTCTGTACCTCAATATTTGTCTGAAAATACAAGTTCAACTCCTTTTCAAAAAACGCCGCGGCCGTCATATTCTTCTGTATGTGCTGCCAATTTGATGACGTCTGAAGCAACTAAAAATATATCATTGCCGGTAGCCCCAGCTACCTCACGTTCGAATAAACCAAAGAAGAATAGACAACATAGTCAGAAAGTTAACGATACGAGTATTACCTATGACTGGGAATGTATATGTTCAGACTCAGATTGTGATTACAGTAAAAAGGAAGAAGAAAATACAGAAAAATCTAAAGACTATAAAAAAAGTACTACATCTAATAAAATCAAGGAGTTAATAGAAAAAATAAAGGCGATTATAAAGAGGAAAGATTCGTTATCAAACAAAATTAAAATTTGTTTTCAGATACTGTTCGAGTGGTTAATACAATTGATTTTAAATAACATTTTTGATTTGCCTGGTTTTCAATTTAATGCAACCAATGGCACATAAAAATATTTATAAATTAAAAATAATTCAGTGGAACTGCCAAAGTTTAAAAAGGAAGTTGAATGAATTGGAAGCTCTTCTCTTTCAAGAAAAGGTACATATAGCTGTATTGTCAGAGACCTGGTTAGAACCTGAGTTTAACCTGCGTATTAGTGGGTATAATGTATATCGCAAGGATAGATGGGACGGCTATGGTGGAGTCGCAATCCTAGTCCACTACTCAATTAAAGCCCAAATCGCTCAATGCCAGCCTGGAAATGCTGGCATTGAAACCTTACATGTCAAAATTCATAATTGTGAGTCCCTTAAAAATATAATATCTCTTTACTGTCCATCCTCCGTTCACACGTGTCAACAAGATTGGGATCGTCTTTTTTCGATATGTGAAGATAAAACTCTACTACTCGGTGATTTCAATGGACACCACATCAACTGGTCATGTAAAAATGACACAAGGGGTAAACAGATATTTGATTCCCTTTTATGTCACAACTTTGCTGTTATGAATAATGGCGCTCCGACCAGAATTAAGATGGTTGACGGAGTCTTACAAATATCATCTCCTGACGTGTCATTCATAACAACAGATATTGCTGTCAAGTATGTGGTTGCGCAAATAAGCTGTGGACTGTAGATTTTAAAAAAGCGATCTAAGGTTTATTAACAATATGCAGATACTATGCCTGGCATGGGATAAAGGTATTGGGAAAGAGCACTGACCTTTAGACTTCGAAGGTTCCACGTGGCACCGCCGGCGATTTTCGACTTCGCACATTTAAATCACTGCCAGGTCCTGTTTTGCACTACACGGCACCACTGTTGTTGAGTTTGAATGGTTGGATCACGAAAATAGTCAATTTTCTTGTAATTTCGAGCGGGCGCGGTTAGCGATGCGGTCACATTCACAATGCACAAAACGTCAATGTCAAATCATTTCTTGCGGTCGTGCGGGTGGAGGGAAAACGGATGGTATAGGATTGCTAGGCCAAAAAAAACAAATTACAAAAAACAAAGTCGCGGATCATAGCAAATTGGCGCAACCATTCCCCCCGGGTTTGAAGGGTTACCTTCAAAGAAAAGAAAAAAAAAACAAAGCGAAACTAAACCCTATTACTAATCTAAACTATCAATACTAGGTAGCGAAACAACTTATAACTAACTATGCCACTACTACTGATTAGGCAGAGGGCAGAGGCGAATAACCGGACGCAGGTACGATCCAGTTGCGGTTTTAACTTTTACGACTCGCGTTATTCCGTTCGAACCCGGAAAAACTTCTTCCACTACACCAAGAGGCCAGTGCAGAGGAGGCGCACTCTCAGTCTTCAGTATCACCACAGTACCGACTGTGACTGGATCTGAAGGAGTGTTCCACTTTTGACGCGACTGCAGCGTATGCAGATAATCTGTCCTCCATCGCTTCCAAAAGGACTGAACTAAGCTATCTAGCAGAGCGTGACGCGGGTGGAGCTGCAGTTTGTCAGTCTCGACATCTAAAGCGGGCAAATATTTAAGAGGAGTCGTCGTCAAGAAGTGAGCCGGCGTCAACGCTAGTGGCTCCGATGGATCACTAGACAAAGTCCGACACAACGGACGCGTATTCATCAACGCCTCTACCTGAGCGAGTACAGTGCTCAACTCCTCGTACGAGAGAATCTGTTCGCCTATGACCCGAAACAGGTGCGACTTAAGGCTTTTAATATTCGCCTCCCAATTGCCACCAAAATGACTAGCTGCTGGCGTATTAAAACACCAATCAATGCGATTCTCAGCTAAGACATGGGCGAATTCACTTTGGTAGTACTTGGAGCGTAAGAATGTATGTAATTCCGAAATATTGCGTCGCGCTCCAACATAATTTGTGCCGTTGTCAGAGTATAAGCGCTTAACGGGACCACGGCGAGATAAAAATCGTTTAAATGCAGACATAAAACCCTGCGTACTCAAATCACTGGTTAACTCTATGTGAACCGCACGAGTTGTCATACAAACGAATAGGCAAATGTATGCCTTTGTGGAACGTATACCACGACCACGGGCAATAGTGACTTTAAACGGTCCAGCATAGTCCGTCCCAGTATGTATGAAAGGTTTCACCGTCTGTACAACACGACAAGAACGATGGTCGGCCATTTCCGGCGCGTTGAAACGCGGGCGGAGCTTAAAGCAGGGCACACATCTGTGCACTCTAGCGCGTATCAAATTGCGAGCGGAAAGTATCCAGTACTTCTGTCGAAGAATGGACATTAATAAATCGGGACCAGCGTGACAATTCACCTTATGGTGATAGTCCACCAACAAATCCAAAACGTGATCCCTGCGTGGTAGAACTACTGGATGCATTTGTTCAAACTCTAACTTAGCATTTCGCAGACGGCCACCGACACGAATGAGTCCGTCTTGCAAAAATGGTTTCAAATGTTGAAGTGCGGGACTACAAGGTTTATGTGATTCTAAACTACGAAATTCTATTGAAAAATAAAATTTCTGCAACTCTCGAAGTACAACTGATTCAGCTCTATCCAAATCAGCTGCGATTATAGAACCACGCGATGGCAATAATCTCAAAAATCTTAGGACGTAAACTACACAGCGTAATAGTCTCGACCAAGACGAGACTCGATTAGACAACAACAAAACAACTGACTCTTCACGCGGAACTGATACTACAAGCGTATGTTTCTTCTCCTCGGGTGGTTCTGAAACAGTAGCGGGGTTAAACGGAGCATTTGGCCACTCGTTAGGAGTGGTATGCAGCCAGGGAGGGCCACAAAACCAAAGCGGATGATTTAAAATTTGCGCGGGAAGCAAACCACGTGAGAGACAGTCAGCTGGGTTTTCTGTTCCAGCGACATGGAACATATTTTCCGGTGACAATTCAGCTTGAATCTTATGTTCCAAGCATAGAAAGCGTTTTTCTGCGGAGGCACGGGAGCCACCGAGCGAAAAAATATCACCCTTGAAAGGGAGCGCGACAACATAACGACCATCTTTATCACGAGTAGTCGTGCGGGTATAAATCTCCTCAGTGACCTGATCCTCAGGGCTGAGAATAGGCGGGACATTGACCTCTTCAATCTCCCGGAACTTGCGGATGGTAGACTCAAGCGGCGGCTCGACGGTGCAACAGTGCGACACAGTCGAGTAACTATTTAAATAAGCGGGTGCGGAACCAACTATAACAAACCCGAGAACTGTTTCCAGTGCGTGCGGAGCGGGGTACATCGGAAGACCTTGAATTTTACGTGATAACTGGAGATGCGGGAGAATCGAAGCACCGATCAATAGATCGATATCTCCAGGGAAAGCGTAATTTCCGTCGGCTAACTGCAAGTTCTTAAACTCCGTCAGCATGGACGTGTCAACCGGTACCGTGGGCAACCGTTCCGTAATCTTATCTGCGACTAGCGAATCCATTTCAAACGAAATATTACGATTAAAACGTGAACTAAATATTATTTTAATGGAACCGTGAATGGTTGCCTTTAAACCTCCAAAACCTTTCACTTCTGAGCGGGATGACCAATTATTAAAACTAAAACCAAGGCGTTGACAACAATCCCGAGTAATAAAATTACTCTGGGAAGCGCCATCTAGTAGCGCCCGAACGGTGCGCGGTTTGCCAAAGGCATCTACAATGACAACTTGCGCGGTCGCAAGTAAAACGGTAGTGATTTGAGTACCAGAGGCGGAAAGCGAACACAATGTTACGTCGTTTGCACTTGCAGCAGGCCGCGCGTCACAAGCGTCGCGCGTCTGCGCAGGCTGCTGCTGCGATGGCAGCTTACTACTCTCAAAATGTAAGAAGGTATGATGTCTAGCTAGACATTTACGACAGCTAACACCACTGTTACATGACGTAACCAGATGTTTGTCACTTAGACAATTAAAACACAAATTATTAGTGCGGACAAACTTGTAACGATCCCTAGGCGATAATCTCTGAAATCCCGAACACTTGTACAGCTGTGTATGGCTACCCTTACACAGAGAACAGTCAGGTGTTGAGGCGGTATTAACTAGCGTATGTGCAGTCTTGACTGACTTCGATGACGCGTCTATACGGCGATCGGAACCTGTCCTATTCGTGGCTTCATGACGTGCCGACGTGCGCTGCAACACCTTAATATGGTCGCGAATAAAAGATTCTAAATCTTCGAACTTAGGTATTTCTTTACCGCGCTGAGTCGTTTCAAACAGACGAACAGTTTCAGGATCTAATTTCTTTAAACCGATATACAAAAACAAAAAGTCACAGAGGTCATTGACCTTTAGGTTCTTTACTGCACGAACAGATGATGCGAAAATATTTAAAAACTTCTCTAAATTATGATCGTTACAAACGGAAAAACTTTTCAAATCGAATAATTGATCTAAATATGCGGTGGCTACTAATCGCTTATCTTCGTATTTTGTTTTTAAAGTGTTCAAAACTAAATTGTAATTTTCAGCGCTAAACGTAATTCCAGCACAGACAGCCTTTGCCTTACCGGTCAATTTTTCTACGAGATAATGCAATCTCTCGTGATCTGTCAGCGATGTGTTCCTATGTATTATATTTTCGAAACTATCTATAAATAAATTCCAATTTCGAATGTCACCATCAAATTCAGGTATTTGAATTGGCGGCAATCGTGGGCGTTCGCGAGGAGGGTTGGATAAACCACTCGCGGGGGGGGGAGTCTCTAAACTCCTAGCAATACGTTTGATACGACAATACAAGTCATCAAAGGACGACAATGCCTGATAACTCACACAGTAATCAGGATTTAACTCCAACTCTAAAATGTTTATATTATTAATTGTAGATTCAAAGTCCGCGCGCAAACTATCTAAAGTTTCCAACGAACACAAGAAAGCATCTCTAATCGCCAGATCCGAGATTTGCAAAGATTTATCACAAATTGATTGAACACGTGAAAACTGTGAGTCCCTTTTAGCGTATAAAAGCTTTAACTGAACCTTTAAATCAGTACTAACCTTGGTTCCCTTAAGAGACATCTTGTTTTGATATATTCACACTATACACTCAAACAAACACTTAACGAATTATTAAGTAAACGATAATTATCAGATAACAATATGGTTATATTGTAAACAACAAAGTGAACGGCGAACGAACGGAACAACCTGAATCAATGAGTGAATATTACCCAATTTCTCGATTAAATATATGCGTATATAATCTATGGTTTATCCGTTTCCTACAAATGTTCACTCAACAATGAACGGGTATTTTTGAAATGCGTCTACCTACATGCAATTTGTAGGATGGTCGAATGAATTTTGTCAAGAAAAAGAATGCGATCGATTTATATCTACGCTGATATTTACGTAGCTAACTATAATTATGCGGTGCGGTTGACGGCGTAGGTACCGTAATTATCAATGACACTTTAACTATACGAGCGAAATAACGTATAGTTGCCTAAATGCCTAGATGCGGGTTTTCTACTATTATATCTAGGTAAACAGGCGCGTTGCGTTTATTCCCTATGGAACAAATACTATATTGCGAAATTACAAGAAAATGATTCACGATCCTGCTCGTATGGACCACAAAGTAATGGTTGCGCAAATAAGCTGTGGACTGTAGATTTTAAAAAAGCGATCTAAGGTTTATTAACAATATGCAGATACTATGCCTGGCATGGGATAAAGGTATTGGGAAAGAGCACTGACCTTTAGACTTCGAAGGTTCCACGTGGCACCGCCGGCGATTTTCGACTTCGCACATTTAAATCACTGCCAGGTCCTGTTTTGCACTACACGGCACCACTGTTGTTGAGTTTGAATGGTTGGATCACGAAAATAGTCAATTTTCTTGTAATTTCGAGCGGGCGCGGTTAGCGATGCGGTCACATTCACAATGCACAAAACGTCAATGTCAAATCATTTCTTGCGGTCGTGCGGGTGGAGGGAAAACGGATGGTATAGGATTGCTAGGCCAAAAAAAACAAATTACAAAAAACAAAGTCGCGGATCATAGCAAATTGGCGCAACCAGTATGATTGGACCGTGACCAATGAAAGCCTGGGAAGTGACCACCTTATCATGAAAATCACAGCTAACTGTTCATCCACCAGACAACCGGATATAAGACGAAACTTTAAGAAAACTAATTGGCAGCAGTACCGAATTTATCTGGAAGAAGCATTCCATGATTTTAATTTTACTTCTGATTTACAACAGGCATACGACCTTTTTTTAGATACCTTAAATAAAGCAGCAGACCAGCATATTCCAATTATTAAAATCAATCAAAATCCTAGTAACAATTTTAGATCAAAAACCTACTGGACTCCTGCGCTGTCCAAAATTGTGGCAGAACGAAGACTTGCATTGGCTCAGTTTCGTGCTAACCCAACACCCAATAATTTGTCGTTTTTACAATCTAAAATTAGTATCGCACAAAAGGAATTGAGAAGAGCGAAAAGTGAGTCATTTCAAAACTTTTGTACATCAATTGATTGTTTAACCTCTTCTAGTGATATGTGGAGAAAAATGAAATGGTATAAAGGTTATCATACTCGTAATCACCGCAACCAGTATGTAAGTGAAACTCAAGCATCGAAATTGTTACAAAGTCTAACTCCTGATTTTGTTTGTAATGATCAGCCAATCTTTAAATCCAATAATGATGATTTAGAAAAATGTATTTCCCTTCATGAATTAGAGAAAAGTATAAAATCATCAGAAACAGCTCCAGGTTGTGACGGTGTATCATTTTCGATGTTAAAAAACCTACCATCTAATGCTAAACTTATATTAATTAATTTGTACAATTTGTTTTTACAAAATGGTTTTGTCCCGAAACAGTGGCGTGATATCCGTATATTCCCCATTTCAAAACCTGGACGAAACCCTGACTCCTTAGATTCACTAAGGCCAATATCCTTGATGTCTTGCTTATGCAAGACATTCCATGCAATTCTTAATAAACGATTGGAGTGGTTCATGGAAAAAAACAACTTTTTCTCGAATAACATGGTGGGATTTAGGAAAACACGCTCTTGTTTGGATAGTCTTTCTAGTCTTGTGTCTAAAATACAGCATGGCTTTGCCATGAATTCTTTTACTTTAGCTTGCTTTATAGACATAAATAGTGCTTACAATAATGTAGATGTTCGTAATTTATTGATTATTCTAGACAATTTAGGTGCAGGTTCTAAAATATGTTTGTATTTACATAATTTTTTGAAAGAGAGGTCATTACTAATTAACTGTGACTCTATATCTATGCACAGAAGTACGGGAATAGGAATAGCGCAGGGTGATCCGTTATCACCGTTACTTTTTAATGTGGCTACTATTCAGATCTGTAAACAAGTATATCATGACGTGACTGTGTCTCAATATGCAGATGATATTGTTATGTATGTAACCGGCAAAAACATAATTGACGCTGTAGCAGATATTCAGCACATGCTGAACAATACTACTTCAATTTTAGCAGGCTTAGGTCTAGAAATATCTTCTTCCAAAAGTAAATTATGTCTCTTTTATAAAGGTCGTAAATTTTCCAGATATCCAATTGATATTAATGTAAATAGTTCTCGTTTACACGTAGTAGACTGTGTTAAGTATTTGGGTCTGTGGATGGATCGTTCATTAAGGTGGGGGAAACATATTAATGAAATTGTTGAAAAAATACACAAATTCCTTAATGTTTTCAAAGTTTTGTCCGGATCTGCTTGGGGCGTACATCAAAAACACTTAAGAAGGCTATACATATCAGTTATTCGTAGTCGTTTAGATTATGCTAGTTTTTTGTACGAAACTAGTGCCAAAAAATATTTAAATAAGTTAGATGTCACACAAAATCAATGTATGAGGATAATAGGAGGATTTATTAGGACTACACCTACGCACGTCATGGAATGCGAGCTTAGTTTACCGCCATTGGAGATCAGAAGATGGTTTCTGTGCGGGAAATTTTGGTTAAAAATACATTCTTATAATACTAATACAGTAAAGCCAACTTTAGAAAATTTAAGCAATACGTGTCTGAATGAAAGAACTAAAAAAGTGCCGCTTCTTGTCACAATTAATAATAATTTTAAAAATTTCCCAATCAGCTCTTGTACACAATTAGAAATGTTCTCTTTTGATACGTGGATGTCTGATATAAACTTAAATGATGTATTAAAAACTAACCTAGATTTAATTAATAAAGCAAAGAATAAATACAGTATTTCTAAAATAAAAGAAGAAACATTAAAATGTTTATCCATATATTCAGAATTTTATAAAATTTATACGGACGGATCAAAAGATGGTGATTATGTAGGCTGCGCTTTCTATGACGAACAGACTGAATGTTTTATGAAATTTAAAATCTCCACCAATTTGTCTATCATGTTTGTCGAACTCATTGCTATTTCAGAGGCGTTATCATATATTGAATCCCTAGACCAGGGCAAATATGTTGTTTTCACTGACTCAAAGAGCTCCATTCAACACCTGGCTCGATGCACCGCATCTTTTCGAGGTAGACCGATAGCCTACTCAATTATTAAATCCATTTTAAGACTTAATTCTCAAGGTAAACAAATAATAATTCAGTGGATCCCGTCTCATATAGGTATAGATGGCAATGACAAGGCAGATTATCTGGCAAAGCAAGCATGTTCGGATGGCACTGATTTCATAGCTGTTCCTCACTACATGGACTATGTTCCCATTCTTAAAAAGATATGTCTTCAAAATTGGAAAGATTACTTTGATCTTCGTTCAAGGGAAAAAGGCATTTGGTATAGAACAATCCATTCACAACCTTCTTATTCACCATGGATTGATAAGTGTTTTTTTACCAGGGCAGACCTAACCATATTATTAAGACTCCGTTCAGGTCATATGCCTCTCAATAAATTTGGTTTTATGATGAAAAAGTTAACATCACCTGTTTGTAGTACATGTAACGAAGACGAAGACACATATCATATTTTGATGAGATGTGTTCGGAATCAATCGCTCAGAACACAAATTGGCGTACATAACATTAATTTATCGAACCCTTTATCAGACAAAATAGTCCTTATAATTAATATGGTTAAGTTTGCTCTGAAAAACCGTCCGAGGACCTAGTTATATATTTTTATATAGATTATGTTTACCTACAGAGTGTCATATTCGCATCAGCGAAAAAGCTCTTTAAATAAAGATAAAAAAAAAAAAGTGAAAAATTAAGCAATAACCGTCAAGCAGGTAAATAACTGTCATTATGTCACGTATCACGCAAAGTACGAATATTAGATGGCATTACGCTTTCAGGGTAACCTGAAAGCTTTCCTCACTTAGGCTTCCTTTATTTTAACATTCTCACATACTAAATTAGATGTTTTGTAGTACAAGTAAATTATTATTTTTTTCAAATAAAAAACAATGGTACGTAAATAAATAGGTTCATTCTTATCTACCATACTCATTATTATCTGCCATAAAAGAGTCAGGTACTGTTTCATTTAAGTCTAAGTAGAGCTGATGCACGCGTCATGCTCGTGAACGGGTGCCATAATATCGCCAGTAACTTATTTCAATTTCTATTTTGTATCCCTTCATTTTTCATTATTTTGTTGACATTATGCTCACACAATAGAAGCGACTAGAAATATGAAATAAGAAGTTTGAAAAAAATTGCCATGGAGTTTTTTTACACATTCTTCTCTATAGAGATCTACGCCTTGAAATGTGCTTCGTAAGTAAAATTTTACTTCACTCTTTTGATTGAACGAAATTTTGACAATTGTCAAAAATGGTTTATTTGGAATAAATGTTTTTGATGTCATATATTTTTTCTTCACATTTAATTCCGAAAGTTATTTTTACCCAGAAAACAAAAACTTGCGTTATATAAGTTCAGACAAGTTACTGCAGCTACATAATCTGAAAAATCATCAACAAAATCGTTTTTTTTTTTTTTTTACCAAATAATAATAAGGAATGCCGTTTATTAACGTCTCTAAATATGTAAAGAGGACGACATTGTATTATGAAACGTAATTAAAATTCAATATGAAGGACGCGTAATTCTATGTTTAGCAAATTACTAGAATTGCTAAAATGGTTGTAGACTCAGGATACAAGGGTCACAATGAAATAAATAATTTATTCAGGAAGGTTCTGTATTTAAGACCTTTGTAATATTCGGATATAATAACAATTACTTTTTTAGATGACGTAGAACAATTCTTGCGTAAAAACAGATGCATTTGGGTAAATTCTACATTTTGTTCTTACAGCCCACGCAATAGGAAATATCAGTACATCTTTTTTTATGATAGGTAAAATCATCCAATGACAAATCCCGCCCTTGGGCGGGGCGGGAGATAGTGTCAGACTCGTACTGACTAAAAACCTACACCGTCCCTTCGTTGCCTATCATACCGGGGCCGAGCCTTCTTTTCAGAAACCGGCCCTTGGCCCCAGAAGGCTTCGATCCTGCCTGCCTGCAGCTAGCAATTTAGTACATCTTGACATCGAAATATTATATACCCTACTTTAGAACTTCAAATATTCCAGACTAATACCGCTGACAAATATGACATAAAAAATAATAGATTAGTAGGCTATCATGAGCTGATACGAGACAGCCAGAAAAAGCATTGTGTTTTTCAACCAATCACACTACATAAAGAGCATCTAACAATAAATTGATCATTATTATTTTCTTTGATATTTTGTTTTCGATCTTGAAATTTGGGCAAACTTATTGAGCCTGTAAAGAAATATAAATTCGAAGACCTCACATGATCATAGTTCGCACTTGCTCCGTTTTTTCAGTTTTTAGATTGTAGACTTGTTATACGCTTTGGTGCATAATTATACTTATTAGTAAATTAATACCCTGCATAGAATCTAAGTACAAATATACGAGTACATACCAGACTCCTTTTGAATACGCTCTGCAATTGCTTAGCCATTGAACACGTACATTAGAAACATGTTTCTTTAACTTGTCAAGTAAAATAGCAACAAACAAAGTTCATTATGTCCTAACAAAATATAACACAACATCAAAAGTTAGGATATTACTCTTTAAAAGAAATCTTGTTTCGTTGGCGGACGTCCATATTTTTTCTGAACAAATGCAATTTTAGAACCCTATCAAAGTTTGCCTGTTTACATTTTTCAGGTAACTTTACAGTTGCTCAAGGCCAAGTAAGTGTTGTAAGTACAAATTGGGGACAGTGAAAAGGTTTATTTGTGTATTAGTGTAGAATTTATTACAACGAAATAACTTTCACCTCCCCATCATTTGGTTGGAAATAAAAAATCGCGTTTCCAGTAGATGTGATTTTATCTTAAATGTTTTGTCTTTCACCATATGTTTATGTCGCGGGTTTGCAGACGGCAAGCGGCATTTGCGCCAACTCCAAGTATACACGGAACAAGAGCAGGAAGATGATAAACCAACTAAATTGATAGAACTGAATCAAAAATAGAACATTATAGTCATATCAACATAATCTACCGTAGGTGTGGGCTTGCGCACGGCGAGCAATGGGTAGCTCGCTGTCCGACCGTCCGGTAACAATCCGGACCGAGCCCAAGTCGTCGACGGTGCGTACTGTTCCTGCGCGCCTCAAGGAGTTGTCAGCAAATTGTAGGGACCCAGCTGGGCCGAAGCTTACTCTGGGGCCTTGGGATAGTGTGAAAATGTATACCAGGGCCCTGGAACCAAGGCAAAGCAGGAACGGGGTAGGTTTTTAGTCAGTAAGTGTCTGACACTATCTACCGCTCCGCCCAAGGGCGGGCGTTGTCATAGGATAATTTTAACTACCATCAAAAAAAAAAAAACAATACGTTTATGTGGCATATTTTTCAGATTGCGAAACTGTACTGTCAATTAAAGGATTAAAAATCTCTCACGTCTACCGGCCTGAGAGCTGTAAGTAACTCACTTTTCTTGTTTTTTATCAAACATCTTAAAATAATGTACTCGTACAGCTGTTCTACTAGTACACCAAAGTGTAGTAGTAGAAAAGTCTGGCACGCACTCACACTCCGCCCAATCATTAAATGACTTCTGCTGCACTAAGAAGACATTTAATGATTTCACACCTTAAAAAAAACCTCTACCTATACATAAAATTATATAACAGAATCAGTAAGAGAATATTTAGAGTCTAACTCAAAATAACTATATTTTCTATTATACAAAAATGACGATCTGTGCTATGCAAATAATAAAATCTAGTCTATCATTTTTTAATTCTATATAAAATTGGTAAAATAATTTGTATTACCTGAAAAGGATGACATTAATATTTCCCCATCTTTATTTATTGACATTTAAATTTTAGACATAATACTAATTTCTCAATTGAACTGATATTATTGACATTACAAGAGTATGAAATTCATTATTGTTGACATTTAAATTTTTTTGACATAAATTTCTAAATTGAATTGACGGCATTTGACATCAATATTAAGTATATTAAATTCATTATTATTAACGTTAAAGTTTTTGATATAACTGTAATTACTCAATGAATTGATAATAATGATTAAGTAATATCTAATAATGTTTATTGCATGTTAATTAGGATGAAAATTGCAATGCTTGTAAAAGGCTGCTAAGTCAAAAGTGCTGACATAATATATAACACCAACATTGTACACTTAGTTCGCAATAAACGTTTTTGACTTTGACTTTAACACTGTATTTCAGCGACAAAATTAAGTTCTTCTACTTCAATATAAAACCTTTCTTCTTACTTTTAAGTACGTATTAAAGCTATAAATAACATAGTAGATACGCAGACGGGCACTTAATTGGCATGACTACAATGTTCACAGATAGCCGCAGGACTGAGGTCTCAGCTAAGTAAGGTACTGAGATTCCAAATTAAATCACCAATGAACGGGTTGATCTTGAATTTGGAATGTGTTTTAATTGATCGTTTGATTGGGATATTGTTGTAATTAGAACGTAACGTAAAAAGTATGGAATACATATAGTACGTGGTAAATCGGTTACTGCGCCTTCGACCGTCATGATGGTTCAACTTGTCTGACGAGGATAATAATATGGCCGTGAACTTAGCAGATCATTTTCCAGTAGAGCATGAAAAAATTAGAGTTCTACTCGCATGCAGCATAGTTCTGGAGTTCCTGATACTTTTTAGGAAAAGTTCTGCTGTTTTCCTAGAAAAAATGTCAAATGAAAATATAACTAACTTCCGGTAGCAGATCATCTTTTCCAAAAGCGAAATTTTAAAAGTGCTTTAGGTGCACAAAGGCGAGTTCTATAGTTCCTAAATACTTTTAGTAATAGTTCTGTCAATTAGAGTACCAAAAAAAAAAAACATATTGAACTGATATCAGAAATAACCAAATAATATTCATAAAACTGACGATAATTATGCAATTCGACTATTTTCACAAATAATTCTATGTATGATATAAAGGTATGTAATGAGGATATTCGGGTCTCGGTCGAAGTAGGGGGCTGTGTGTAACCATAGCAAATGGATTAACTTATTTGCCTCGTACTATAACTACGGAAGCTTTTCAGGGTTTCATGTAGGTTGGCGGTTGTCACGGCTGGCGTAGTGGTTGAACGATTTGCTGCTGCAACAGAACAATATTTGGCAGAATTTTTCCGGATCTAGCTGTCTAGCATAGCATAGCATCAGCCTTCTAATGTTCCCACTGCTCGGACTCAGGCGTCCCCTCCTCTCTAGGAGAGGGAATGGGCCGTAATCCACCACGCGGGCCCATTGCGGGTTGGTGGATGTCACATGTCTTCGAATTTTTGGTCCTAGGACATGCCGGTTTCCTCACGATGTTTTCCTTCACCGTTTTGAGAGCAATGGTGATGAAATAAATTACACAAAGTAATGTGCCTGGCTGGGTTTGAACCTGAAACCACTCTCAAGTCGGGGCTGTTACCACTCGGCCACCACTGCTCTAGCTGTCTGGTTTATGTGAATTCACATGCTTATAAATACACACATGATACAAAATGCTTGAGAGAATGGGCATACTGTCGCCCCAGCTTTCAAGACCCCGACTTTGATTACCAGCCACTGTGGGCGCGGGCTCGTGGAAGACGAGCAACGGGTAGTTCTCCGTCTGGCCGTTTAAACCTAGCCCGAGTCGTCGACGGCGCATAGTTTTCCACGTGCGCCTCAAAAAGATGTCAGCAGAATTATGGAGGCCCAACAGAGCCGCTACCTACTAGGGCCGTGGGATAACTTCTGAAAATGTAATACGTCGTACTTAAACACAAAGGGCAACTGAAGGTACATAGGTGTGGTTTTAGTCAGTATAGTCTGTCGCACCCTACCACTCCACTCTAAAGAAGGACAAGTTATCAGATGATTTCCTGCTTTAAAAAAACCCATGATATAATATTGGCCTCGGACGTTCTCACGTCCCAAAAGAAACTCATGAAATAGGGGTCATTATAAATGAGGTGTATAGGCTATAGTGAATAGGCTCTTAATAAACTTGTGACCTTCACCATAAACGGTTGCATCGCTGCTTACCATAAGGGGGAATCGCAGTCAAGCACTGGTTTAAATCAGTTAGAAAAAATACCTTGAAAGGAATCATACGAATGTTACTTTTTTTTATTTTCGATTTCAAAAACAGACTAAAAATATTCCAGTAGGTACATTCAGCTACCAAGTTGTTAATACAGATATAAATATCAGCATGATAAAAATCATATCAAACAGACAACTGACACGCTCCTTATGTGAACAAAAAACCAACCTCTTTTCCTCAAAAGATTGTGTAACTTATATACAAAGTTTTGACGTCGTGTCAGCCAGTCAGTTACACGCACCAACCGTAAAAAGTAAGTAAACATGTTGATTTATATCTTCCATAAACCTTTTCTTTGAGGATACAAAATGCAGTACATTTGAGAGGATATGAAGATTTGTTACAAGTAACCATTATTCGCGTCGTGTTTTTTGCTGCACGATAAGTTGAGTATGTAAACGAGTGTTGTAAGCTTTATTTATAATAATAAAGGTTAAGTAAATACTTTAGCGTGTAAATCATCATCATTATCATAATTTTAACCGAAAAACTACTAATGAACATAGACCTCCCCCAAGTATCGCCACAACGAACGGTCCTGTGCGTATCTATCCATCGCATTGCCGCGACTCTTACCAGGTCATGAGCTCAAGTCGTTTACGGCGCGCACTGTTCCCACGCGCCTCAAGGAGTTGTCAGCAAACTGTAGGGGCCCAGCAGGGCCGAAGCCTACTGGGGCCAAAGGTTATGTGAAAATGTTACCCGGGGCCCTGGGACAAAGGCAAAGAACGGAGCAGGGTAGGTTTTTAGTCAGTAAGAGTCTGACACTATTTTCCGCCCCACCCAAGGGCGGGATTTGTCATTGGATGATTTTAACTACCATAAAAAAAAAACCAGGTCATCGGTCCACCTTGTGGAAGGCCTTTGAACACTGCTCTTCTAGTCGCACCTTGGCCGCTCCAATACTTTCAGCCTCATCCACGATCCGTTCTACGAGCAACTAGCCCTGCCCACTGCCACTGCCAAGTATGGCGAATCTTCAGGCTATGTCGGCGACTTTGGTTTTCTGCGGAAGATATATACGCAAAAAACTCCAAGCATAGCCCTTTGGGTGACTTTAAGCCTTCAGATGGGGCCCAATGTAAGCGACCACGTTGCATGGCCACATGATTACGATGCAGAAAAAAAAGGTTCATGTCAGCATTATAAAAAAAAAACAGTTTCTAAAAAAGAAACCTTGGATATATTTCCCAGTTTCAAACGATAAATTGGAATGACAAAACGACAATTGTGCCCTTGCATCTCACGTTATATAAATATTTTCAATTAAATAATTTCAACTACCTGTCTAAAAGCATACTGTTGTCAAATACATTTTAAGCAAGGCTGTTGATTTTCTTGCAGTAGTACAAAATTGTTTACTTGTTCTGTATTGTTAGTTTTTTTTTATTTTGATCGTCGTAATACAAATTTAAGTCTCAATTTTCATCTGTATGTTGCAGCCAGCGGGCTGAAATCGCCATTCAGTTAACAGCCTGGGCTTTGTACAAAACTGAGCTATTTAACTAGCCACTCGAACGATAATTCGCCCTTTAATCAAATAGGATTCATTACGTTCAATTACTTGCCTAACTCAAAATATGGAAAAAATAAAAAAAGAAATGTATTAATTTATTTTTGACTGGCCTTCAACCAATTTTTATGTGAGCCTGTACCGGTACCTAACGTGAAGGAGATGACGGAAGCTTCGTTCTCTTGCCTTGTCTCAATAACTTTAATCCCGCCATCTCCTGTGAATCTAACCTGTTCGTATGACGAAAAAAGATTGAGTATCGGTTTGATACTACTTTTAATATTTATTCTTCACATGGTAACCTTATTGTATGAATAACCTAAGCATAATAGCCAGGCCATTCATTACATGGCAATTCATTAAATGTTGCATTGACGCAACGGCTGAATATCATTTAGGCTAGGCTAACTGAATGGCGATTTTTATAAATTACTTTGTGGTTGTAAAAAACATAGTAGGGGGAGTTCGTTAAAGTGAAATGGTGCCAGCAATGCTGCGATTTGGCAAAAGAGAAAACTAAGCAAACAGAAACATTTTTTAAACAAATGCAAAGCCACGAGGGATAATTCATATTAGTAGAAACAATTGACAGTTACAATAAAGTTTATAACTAAAACCAGGTATTGAATTATTAATGTCCTCGAACACGAACTGTTTGTTTTGAAACCGTTTCAAACTGAGGAATCAACAGAATTACCAGTCACGTGTAGTATGTTCAACGAACCGGTGGTAGGGTCGTCGGCGAAGGCACTAACTTTGAAAACGTTGGAAAATGTGTTAGAATTTTTCGGGTAGTTTTCGCATCACCGCTTGCTCTGTTTTGTCGATTGTGACAAAAAGGATGATTTGATTTACGAATTCGCAGTGCTTTGTTGTCACTGAAGGCATAGAGCGTAAGAAGCGAGCACAAAATTTTTTTCTGCACAAAAAATATCTCGATTTGAAGTGATTTTCAGATTTCAGAACTGGAATTTCCGTTACTTTTAATGAATTTCCGTATTCGCATCTCAATAGAAAAGTGTTAAAGCATCTCTTATTTAAAGAAAATGAGTTTGACGTTGAGATGATATTGAATGTGTCTGAAAAATGGCCTACCGGTTAAGTACTCGTAAGTTTGTAAAACTACTTATGTTTGAGACTCGGGTCAAAATTGAAAAGATCAGAGGCCTTAACTGAACTGTCTCTATCCCTCTTTCTCATTCACACTATTTGTATTTTTACACGTCATGGTAAGGCCCCAGGGTGACATAAATTTCTAAAAGAACGTGTCATGCATTAAGATCCAAACACTAAACTGCGATGCGACATCGCATCGTAAAAATCTGCGAGCTCACATCGCAAGAACTTGCAAATGGATTGCATTGCACATTATATGGTCACCTGAACCAATGCTTTGACGCACGAAATCGCATCGCAGTTTAGGGTGGTGGAAACCCTATCTTGGGTGATAAATGTTTACCTAAAGTTGCCTGTTGTGCTATTCCAATAACTGTCTAACGTCATACACATTCGTAACACGTACGGACCCTTATCTTTACTTTGGACATTTATCCATAATATTCCTTTTGTTCAACAAAAATGTGTTTATCATCCGCAGTAAACGGGCCAAGTGGCAGTTATTGAGCAATTGCCTGTTCAATCACACGGTCATTAACTACTGTCATCCTGCTGTTATTTACAATGACATCACTAGAGAGTACAAAAAAGTTGCTAAATTTATTTTCTGTATGTGCGGTTATTCCTTTATAACCACTATAGCAGTTTTGATACTATCACACTCTATAATATAAAGAGGGAAATTTGTGAGTATGATTATAGGTTTCTATGTTTGTATGTATGTACATTTGTATGTTTGTAACTTCTTTAAGCTCGAACGGCTGAATTGATTTAGTTATAATATGGCACGCGGGTAGATTATACACTGCAGCACATAGGATACTTTTTTCATCTAGTATGTTTCCATGGGATAATTTTCTACTATCACGGAGACGAAGCCGCTGGCAGTAGTTAATTATTTTCGAAATTTTATTTGAAAGGTTTAAATTCTTACACTAAGTCACGCCTTTCCATTTGGGTAGACAGAAACTACAGCCTGCTATTATCCTTACACGTATGTGTGTGTCTTTTGCTTCATTTCCGAGTTCTTATGTACTAGGCACATTAGAACTCTCTGACCTGTCTGAAGAATGTATAGGCATCTCTTCCCAGCATTTCAACTAAACTAAGATAAACTTTGGTAATTATCTTCCTTTCATCCTCCCAACATGACTAAAGACGGCAAAAGACATTCACTATTGGATACAGTGTCACCACAACGATCTGTCCGGTGTGTCTCGCAGCTATCAGACTCCCGCGAGCCTCACCAGTTCACCGGAATTCATGGATAGTTTTCCACCACTGAGTCTTCCGATACGTGGTTGCCACTCCAAGAACGTTCGGCTTCATTAACCATCTATTTCTTCTTTGGGCAATGTACCCTGCCCATTGTCACTTAAGTATAGTGATTCTTTGGGCGTCTAAGTATAATATTTTCGTTGTATATTTTATTTTTATGATGTAAATAAAACAAAAAAAAAAACCATGCTACTAAACTACTTCCTTATCTGTTGTTCATTCCTGTTAGCGTTCATTAAAAGTAGTGGGTTATAGTTTGCAATGCAGTGCATAAGATAATGGCTGTAGCTGGCGGTTGTGTAATTACATAGCTGGCAATGACTATATTGTTGGTTGGACAATGGCAGATGCTGTTTTGTTTGTTATTGTAGGTATGATAGGGCTTATATGTAGGAGGAGGCTGCACGCGAGAGGCAACGGCCCTCACGGCCCAGCCGCTGCGGGGATTCCGATTCCGATCCTGATTTCCAGCCAACGCAGGCGCGGGCTTGCGAACGGCGAGCTATGGGTAGCTCGCTGTCCGACCGTCCGGTAACCATCCGGACCAAGCCCTGGTCGTCAACGGCGCGCACTGTTCCCGCGCGCCTCAAGGAGTTGTCAGCAAACTGTAGAGATCCAGCCTGCTAGCTGCAGGCAGGCCGGGTCGAAGCCTACTGGGGCCAAGGGTTTGCTTCCGAAAGGAAAGCCCGGCCCTGGTATCTAAGGCCACGAAGGAACGGGGTGAGTTTTTGTCAGTAAGAGTCTGACACTATCTCCCGCTCCGCCCAAGGGCGGGAGAAGTCATTGGATGATTTTACCCACCACCAAAAAAAAAGGGCTTATATGTTTAATATCAAATATTAGTGCAATGGTGATATTAAATATATTATGCATGTAATATAAATCTTTCTCTTCTGATTGATGAGGAAGATTTATATGTTAACATAAAGAAAAGTCGTAGTCACACGTTATTAAAGTGTTTCGGTTCTGTTCTTGTTTTTCCAGTTACCTTGTTTATTTCAGCATCCTGAAAATCTTGTTTCATACTTTTTCAGCGTCGTTTGTTTTTTGTCTGTAATATGACAATGGATTCTTTTCCTCTGAAATGTGGGCAAAGCCACAGATAAAAGCTAGTTAGTAAATATGTCGTACTACTTTCATTTTTAAGTCATGATGCATAGCCTGTTTAATAATTTTGCGTCGGCGAAAGACTTATTACATTATTCATTCACCCATTACACGTAGAACTACTTTCTTGGGCGGCTTACAAGATGTCTTTGCTTTGGCTAAGGTAACTCTGATGCTGAAATTCTCTTTATGCTACATCTTATGTTTACCTCTATATTATAATTCTTTTTTGTCTCATTCGTGGTTTCTGAATGGCCATTTTATCATTCAGTCTTACTCATAAGAGAGCTGGGAACTGTTGAAGTCTTACAAATGATTTGAAATAGTAATAACATACCATAGTCAGCTTTATAACAGACCCACTGTTGGGACTTAGGCTTCCTATTTAGGATAGAGAATGGGCCATTATCCTCCACCCAGGTCCATTGCGGATTTTCGGATGTCACATGTCTTCTTGGCTGGTTTCCTCACGATGTTTTCCTTCACAGCTTTGAAAGCAGTGGTAAAATGTAACAAATTACACATAGTAATGCGTCTAACTGGGCTTGGACCCGCGACTTAGAACTCGTAAGTCGAGGCCGTTACCACTAGGCCACCACTGCTCTCAAAATAGTATTATAATCATAATAACTGATGAAATATAGGCAAACAGCTACCGATGTTTAGACTTATTATAATTGTTCTTAACCTCAACTTTTTCTAAAAATAACATAGCATAGCATCACCCTTATAATGTTCCCACTGCTGGGACTTAGGAAACCTTTCTGGGAGAGGGAATGGGCCGTAATCCACCACGCGGGCCTAGTGCGGTTTGGTGAATGTCACATGTCTTTGAATTTTTGGTTCTAGGACAAGCCAGTTTCCTCACGATGTTTTCCTCCACCGTTTTTGAGAGCAGTGGTGATGAAATAAATTACACAAAGTAAAGCCTCACATGTCTTCTTGGCTGGTTTCCTCAGGGTGTTTTCCTTCACAGTTTTGAAAGCCACTGGTAAATTGAAATACTTAAATTACAAAGAGTAATGCTTCTGGCTCAGTTTGAACCCGCGACCGTGCTCGTAAGTTGGGGCCATTACCACTCAGCCACCACTGCTCACTTGTTCCTAAAAATACTTTTACTCAAAAGACCGAAAGATAAGCTAGCACATTAGCGTGCACGGTAGTTAGCGCCAAGTTCTGTGAAACGTTCCGAAGATAAATAGCAGCTAGCACACGCTGTCGTTAATTGCGTCTGGCAGAGCGCATGGCCTTAAGTGCAGCATGAAATGTAGCTTTTTATCATAGCTGCTAACTAATGAGTTGTGTGCACTTTGAAGATTAACTTGGCTGTATTTTTTCTATTTATTTTTCCGTATCGTGTCTGGGAAAAAAGCTTGCCTCTCTTGAACTTTATTTGACGAGTTTTTATTCGCGGCTTTACTAATCTGGCTTAAGTTATAATATCAGTGAAAGAATTTTATAAATCGGTCGAGGTACCCTTTTTAGTTTTTTGAGCTTTGAAATCATCAAAAAACTTCTCCCTCTGGATGAAGCGAGACAGAGTATCGAATTTTACTGACTAATGCTTCCACCTATGTTCTTTCAGTTACCTTTTGCCTTTCAGGGCTACGGTAATTCTTTTGAACAATCCTGCAGCTCACGCAGGCGTCGGCTCTAGTGGGGGGCCCACTCCATTTTACTGACATCGCTTTGAGGCACGCGTAAATTTCATCGCGCCGTCAACTCGGGCTTGGTACTTACTGGACGGCGAACTAAACAATTTCTCGCCGTCCGCAAGGTCGCGCCTACAGTGGCTGGGAATCATATAGCATCTTTCAACGCCCAGAGCTTCACCAGCGGCAGCTGAGGACATACTCTTCCTCATGGATTCATTGACAAGGTGATACAATATGGTTTACAAGACATACTGATAATTTTCTAGATCAGGTATAAAGAGATTGTTGATGACGGTTCGGTTCGGTCGGATACTTGAGGATCTTTTTTGAAGTTAGGGTCTATTAATGGAGTCGATAACATAATTTTATTAATAGCTTAGCATAATTTAATAAAAATAAACAAAAATTTTTTATAGCTTTTCGTGCATTTTTTTTTCTCTTCATTCTAACCTTTCTGCGACTTCTGGAGTTTCTGTGGATTCTGGAGTTTTACACGTGGCAATGGATTAACCAATACTTTTTGATTTATACACCGTAAAATTTTGGTCGTTTTAATGCCGTGGAGGGTTGATCTGGTACATGAAACGCTATCGATTTGTAAAGATGAAATTAAAAAATAAAGTGCTTTTTTTCTAAAAGTCGATATAAAATACGCATGAAATTATTTTCTTAAGTAAACAGGTCAATGTCCTTGTAGGTATTTGTCGGTCGTTGCGTAGTAACTACGTACAGTTCATTGGCCTCACTCGGCTGATGTTTACTTAAAGAAATTAATTTCGTAAATGCGTAAATTAATGCGAGTTAAAAGAAAAGTACTTTATTTTTTTATTTTCTTTTTACAAATCGATAGTGTTTCATGTACCGAATCGACCCTCCATGGGATTAAAACTATCAAAATTTAACGTTATATAGACGAGTCTTCAAAGTGGAATGTTTAATATTATAATGTTTGCATCAATTTTAAAAGTGGAACTAAAATAAAAATGTAATTTCCTACTAAACACTATTTTATACAATTGAAGTGTTAAACTCACTTCGTTATGCGAGTACACACGGATGTTATCCGAGTCTGGAAGCGCTCTAATGCCTGGTCACGTCTCGAGTGCGCTTGGAAAAATTATGATAATGAAACACAAGTACTTACCTACGTGGATGTTCTCAACAAACGGTTTTACGTAGATGGAATCTTTTTGTTGGATTAGTAGATCTTTGTTTTAATTGTAAATTGCGTTTCCATTTTGGAAATAAAACAATCTCCTCAGGGACGCGCTAACAGATCTTTAAAATGATTTTTTAGGGAAAGTAAATAACTTTACTTCTAAAGATTAGTGTGAAAAGATGCAAGACAGTCAAAGACATGTCTCTTTTTTTTTATTTTTAATAGGAAAAACCATCAAACAATTTCTCTCACTCCGTGTGGAGTGAACGGAATTGTTAAATTTTAACTCTCTAAAACCGCCTGCTGGGGTTAAGGGCCGTTTTCTGAGAGGGAGGCTCAGCCCCGGCATGATAGGCAACGAAGGAACGGGGTAGGTTTTTAGTCAGTAAGAGTCTGACACTACTTCCCGCTCCACCCAAGGGCGGGACTTGTCATTGGATGATTTTACCTACCATAAAAAAAAAAAAAACTCTAAAACCAATCATAATTATTCATGTGCCTTTATTTGCTCTTTGTGTTCACCGGTGAATGCTTCGAGAAATCCTATGCTCCTGGCAGCTCTAGCTGACCCCGTCAAATTATGCTGACATCTTCTTTAGGCATTCTTATCTGACGGCAAGCTAGTCAAGCTACTTTTTAAGAAGAAATGGAGGTAACTGCTTCCAATTCCTTCTATGTAGTCTACACCAATACATTCTACAGGGAACGGCTCTGCTCTGTCTAAGTAGAGTAGAAAGAGACAGACTCTCTCTCTCTCTCTTTTCAGACTTCTATCGTATACTGCATCATGTCCCTTTCCGAGTGATCCACATAATGATAACACCCAGACGTATATTGACGCCAAATCCAAAACAGGAACTCTCCGAAATAGATGTGTCCGGTTTGAGGCCGTTGCATCTCTCTAACCACTCCTCAAAGAGGAAATTTATCGTTCACAAGTGTCACCACCTGTTGAAGACGAGTCCCAAAGTTTAAGTTAACATTAACGTTTTTTGGGATCCCGATGAAAGTTTTTAAAAACATGAGCATATAACCTCGTACTTATATATATGGTATATTGACATCTCCGTTAGGCGTTCTCATCTGACGGCAAGCTAGTCAAGCTACCCATTAAGAAGAAATGGAGGTAACTTGCTTCCAATTCCTTCTATGTAGTCTACTCCGATACCTTCTACAGGGAACGGCGCTGCTCTGTCTAAGTAGAGTAGACAGAGACAGACTGTCTCTCTCTTTGTTTTCAGACCTCTATCGTATACTGCACCATGTCCTTTCGGAGCGATCCGCATAATGATAACACCCAGATGTATCGTGTCGCCAAATCCAAAACAGGAACTCTCCGAAATAGATGTGCCGTTTAGGCTTCAAAGAGGAAATTTATCGTTCACAAGTATCACCACCTATTGAAGTCGAGTCCCAGATTTTAAGTTAACATTAACGTTTTTTGGGATCCCGATAAAAGTTTTTAGAAACATGAGCATATGACCTCGTACTTTTGTAGGGCCATCTCAAGTCTCAATTGCCGGACCCTCTCAATGACAGTCTTCCAGTTAAAAACACATATCTCGACCACGCCTGATGCAAGCTCTCCTACAGAATCAGCCTACCATCTACGCTGACCCCACTAGAGAGGTTGGCGCAATAGCATGCAGGTCATCATCATCATCAGCCTTTTAATGTTCCCACTGCTGGAACTCAGGCCTCATCGCTAAGAGAGGGAATGGGCCACCACGCGAGCCCAGTACAGGTTAGTGGATGTCACATGTCTTCTAATTTTTGGTTCTAGGACATGCCGGTTGCCTCACGATGTTTTCCTTCACCGTTTTGAGAGCAGTGGTGATGAAATAAATTACACAAAGTAATGTGCCTGGCCGGGTTTGAAGCCGCGACCTACAACTCGCAAGTCGGGGCCGTTACCATTCGGCCACCACTGCTGCAGGTAATATATTTATTTAAGTAAAATTTTTAGTCACCTGATACTCCTGTTATACCTACCTTCCATTATATAGAATGCCATGCTAATTTGCCATGCCAATGCTATTTTAATCTTAAAACGGTAACCTAGTGCAATCAATAAATTCATATTGAATACGTTCATTTCTGGGGCAGTAAAAATTCATCAATATGCCTTTTGTTGGTATTTCCATCGAAAACGAGTGGATGGATTAAATATGAAATAAATACTGTTACACCGCTCCAGCTGATCGGCTTAGCGTTGAATATAATAGTGGCAGTTTCCATTCAGTTTGTGAAATTTATTCGCTGGAAAATACTATAGATTATCAGAACGTAGAAACGTGCATGTGCATAGAGCGAATTCATTTAACACATAGTTCAGATTTTTGCTTACCGATAACCACCAATGCAAACGCTAATGTGTTTTTATGGATAACTAGTTTCTGCCAGCCGCTTCGCCTGCGTGAAAGTCGGTTTAGTCCCTTAGGGGTGGAGTTTCATAAAATCCGTTCTTAGCTAATGTCTACACTCTATAAGGAACCTACCTGCTTTTTAAGTTTTTGGTGTTATAGTTCCTGAGATTTCATGATTAATCAGTGAGTGGTTTTTCGCTTTTACATATATGTAGATATTGTATTTAGGAGTTTAGTCATATTGTATTAGCATAGTACCTATGTTGTATTATGGCGCAGTGGTCGATCAACATCGCCGTTGTCTCCGAGCCGCACTTTGTCCTGCCCAGAGCCGACTGGGTTCAGGACCTGACCGGCTCGGTGACACTCATTTCGTCGGCCGCCGCCGGTACCCCGGCACTCGAGGCCGTCAAGAAAGGTCGGGGTTGCGTGGCAGCACGGTTCGGGGACATAGTGGTGGTAGGCGTCTACCTGTCCCCGAACAGATCTCTCGCCGAACTGGACAACTCCCTTTTGGAGCTGGATGCCGTCGTTGCTGGGTTTGACTCCAGCCTCCCCGTGGTCGTTTGCGGGGACTTCAACGCCTGGAACGAGGCTTGGGGTTCCCGGTTCACGAACCAGCGAGGTCGAAGGGTGGAGGAATGGGCCCTAGGACAGGGCCTAGTCGTACAAAACCGGGGTTCTGTCCCCACGTGTGTGCGGATGCAGGGCGAGTCGGTGGTGGACATTACGTTCGCCAGCCCTGCACTGGTACCGCGCGTCGTCGACTGGCGCGTCATAGAGGAGGTGGAGACGTTCTCCGACCACCGGTACATCCGGTTTGACGTCTCCGCCCAGACCTCGACCGTGCCGGTCCGACAGACCCCGTGTGGTCCGCGTTGGGCGCTGAGGCAGCTGGACAGGGACCTGCTCCAGGAAGCCGCGATAGTACAGGCCTGGGTGCAAGCACCGGACAGGCCTGTCGACATCGACGTCGAGGCGGACTGGTTCCAGGTGGCCATGTCGCAAATCTGCGACGCGGCCATGCCCCGAGTCCGGCCAGGACGTGCCCGGCGCCAAGTACACTGGTGGTCGCCAGAGATTGCGGCACTGCGCGATGCGTGCAATGCTGCGCGACGCCGGTATACTAGACACCGCAGGCGCCGCACCCGTCCACCGGGTGCGGAGGCCATAGAGGCGGAGCTGTATGAGGGATACAGAGCGGCCAAGCGCACCCTCCGAGCGGAGATAAAGCGGGCCAAACTCGAGGCCCGCAACGTGTGGCTGGAGTCTCTGAACGTCGATCCGTGGGGACGCCCATACAAAATGGTGATGGAGAAACTCCGCCCATGGGCTCGCCCGCTGACTCAGAGTCTCCGGCCCCAGCTCGTGGAGGGTGTGGTGAGCGCTTTGTTCCCTACGCGAGGGGAGCATACTCCCCCGCCTATGGCTCCACCACCACCAGCGGTGTCCGATGCGGACCACGACGGCAACGACGGCAGCAATGCTCCAGAGGTGACCGAGGTGGAGATGAGAGTGGCGGTGCGAAGGCTGAGTGCCAAGAACACCGCCCCAGGACCCGATGGCTTGCCTGGAAAAGCCTGGGTCCTGGCCATGGAGGAACTCGGGTCTCGACTGAGAGGGCTCTTCAGCGCATGCATGGAGAGGGGCCAGTTCCCGCTTCGCTGGAAGACGGGGAAACTGGTCCTTATCGCGAAGCCGGGGCGCCCCACGGACTCTCCGTCCGCGTATCGGCCCATTGTGCTGCTCGACGAGGTGGGCAAGCTCTTTGAAAGAGTAATTGCAGACCGCCTCGTCGTGCATCTGGCACGGAAGGGGCCGGATCTTGCGGACGGCCAGTTCGGATTTCGCAGGAGGCGCTCCACTGTGGACGCCATCATGCGCGTGCGAGCCCTCACGACGGGGGATGCGGTGTCCCGGGGCAGGTGTGTCTTGGCGGTGTCTCTGGACATCGCCAACTCCTTCAACTCCCTGCCCTGGAGTTGCATTGGTAGGGCACTCCGGTACCACCGGGTGCCCGACTACCTCTGTCGGGTGATCGAGGCCTACCTGTCGGACAGGTTCATCATCTACCCCGGTCATCAGGGGGAGTTGAAACGGCGAGAGATGTCGTGCGGTGTTCCGCAGGGATCGGTACTAGGGCCGCCCTTGTGGAACATCGGGTACGACTACGTGCTGTGCGCCGACCTCCCCGACGGGGTCAGCGTGGTCTGTTACGCAGACGACACGCTGGTCCTGGCGCGGGGACGGTCGTACCAGGCGGCGGTCGAACTAGCGACGCGCGGGGTTGCGACAGTCGTGGAGAGGATACAGCAGTTGGGACTCGAGGTGGCATTGCACAAGTCCGAGGCCATGTGTTTTCACGGCCCTCGGAGCGCGCCACCTCCGGGCTCCCAATTAACGGTAGGAGGAGTTCACATCGGCGTCGGGTCGACGATGAAGTACCTGGGACTCGTCCTCGACAGCCGGTGGAACTTCAAGGAGCATTTCCGACGTCTGGCTCCCAGATTGAACGCGACTGGGGCTGCGCTCAAGCGGCTCCTGCCGAACCTGGGGGGTCCAGACGCCTCCTGCCGGAGGCTCTACGCAGGCATCGTTCGGTCCATGGCCCTTTACGGTGCGCCGGTGTGGGCGCCATCGCTACGTAAGCGAGTGCCGGCCCGGCTAACCGCCTGCCAGAGGGTCATGGCCATCCGGATGATCCGCGGATACCGTACGGTGTCCTGCGAAGCGGCGAGCCTCCTTGCTGGCCTACCACCGTGGGATTTGGAGGCAACAGTCCTTGCACACATGCATGACCTACGCGTGGAGATGCAACGTCGGGGCGAAACTCCGCTGCCGCGACAAGTCGCGGCATGGCGGTCAGAGCTCCGGCGGGATCTCATGGTGAAATGGCGAGAACGATTGTCGCAACCTCGTGCTGGGCACGCCACGATCGAGGCGGTAAGGCCCCTCTTTGAGGCATGGCTGGAAAGGCCCCACGGCGTCGTCACCTTCCGTTTGGCGCAGGTGCTGACCGAACACGGCAAGTTCGGTCCGTACCTGTACAAGATTCGTGCGGAGACGACGCCCGGGTGTCGCCACTGTGCGGACCGCCCGGTGGACACGGTGGAGCACACAGTCGAGGTGTGCCCCGCTTGGGAAGAGCAGCGCCGTGTCCTCGTGGGGGCGATCGGCGGCGATCTCTCGCGCCGGGGCTTGGTTCAAGCCATGCTCCGGAGCGAGGAGGAGTGGCAGGCGGTCGCCTCCTTTTGCGAAGCAGTAATGCTAGTAAAGGAGGAGGCCGACCGCATTAGGCAAAGGCGGACACGCCGCCGCCGCCGCCGGGTTTCCGATCCCAATTTCCGGCCACCGTAGGCGCGGGCTCGCGGACGGTGGGCAATGGGTAGCTCGCAGTCCGTCCGTCCGGTAACAGACCGGTCCGAGCTCAGGTCGTCTATGGCGCGCACCGTTCCCGCGCGCCTCAAGGAGTTGTCAGCAAACTGTAGGGGTCCAGCAGGGCCGAAGCCTACTGGGGCCAAAGGTTATGCGAGAGTGTCACCACGGGCCCCAGGATAAAGGCAAGGAATGGAAAGGTAGGTTTTTAGTCAGTAAAAGTCTGACACTGTTTCCCGCCCCACCCAAGGGCGGGATTCGTCATTGGATGATTTTACCTACGTTAAAAAAAAAAAAAAACCTATGTTGTATTACCGTGAGCAATGTGCAGCTCGGGCATCCAGCCGTCCAGTAAGGATTAGTGCGTAGTCGCCCACTCAAAGAGATGCCGGTAAAAATAAAGGACCACACAGGCATCGGGCCGATGCGCTTGTTAGGGATGCGGAAACGTTTGAAACTCTGACCGTGATTCTAGAACACAAAGGGTAACCGAAAGAATCAGGTCGGTTTTAGTCAGTAAATGTCTGACTAAAACCGACCTTGTCCCTGGCCCTAGAGTGAGAAAAGTCATTTGATGTATACCTTTAAAAAATGTGTTGTTGAAATTGTATTTTGTGTATTGAATTATTAAAACGAATGAATATTGATAGTGCACATTCATATGCAAATAGTAAATAGAATACATGACTGAGTATGTACCGAAAAATAACGGAGCTTACTTTTAACACTGATAGGAAAATAACAATAATTGGTGATATATCTATCGATATTGATACACATATTTGTTAATATGATTTATATACATATTTGTTATGGATTGTTAATGCCATACTATAATATAATCATTGATCTACTACTGTTGCAAACATCGGCTTTGATAGCTGCGGTAGATTTTATACAGTATGAAAGGGCTCTATATAGAAAGACCACATAATGCCAGTGTGGCTTTAGCAGGTTTTACATCGAATCTACATAATGTAGACTCGCTGATGGTTGATGCTCTAGATGTTCATAATGGAAGCGATCGCAAAAATATTATTTTGCTTATAAATGTAACAAATACACAACAATCATTTTATTTCTAAAATTAAAATCTATATCTGAAGAAGAATGCTTGTAGGAGTTGATTAAATTGAGATGGATGTGTGGACTGAGGAGGATGATGAAGTGAAAGTGGTGTCAGTGAAAAAAAAGTTGAAAAGGAATAGTTTATTTTGGTAGAGTTGGTTTCTTAGGTTTCCATATCTCAAAAGGAAAATACGAAAACCTTATAGGATCACTTTTTTGTCCGTTTGTCTGTCTATTTGTCAAGAACCTTTATCTTGGGAACGCGTAGAGGTATAGAGTTGAAATTTAAACCATATACTCATGTCTGCGGTCCTTTCAAGCTGTGAAAAAACGCCATTTATGTTGCAAAAAATGTATTTTTCTCTTCCTCAAAGGAATCAAAATTCATGGGGTACTTCCCGTTGCCCTTGAAATTTGGCATGAAACAAGTTCTTATAGCGCAAGTATAGGAAATATTTGAAAACTGTAGTAAAAAAATTGCGATTCGGAAAAATCTTCGAAACTCGATTCGGCAATTTAACTGTTTCCTGTGTTGTGTAAGTTTGTACGGAACCCTCAGTGCGCGAGTCCGACTTACACTTGCCCGTTTTATTTTGGTGTTTTTGGTTTAGTTTATTTTGGGACGAAATGCATTATTAGGTATTGAGTTACGAATATAAATGTGAATGGAGAGAGGGAAATGTAAGCCTAAGAAACGATACACAAAGTGTACGAGCAGTGATTTGAAGGAACAGGGAGTCACGTGACGGTTAACAGGACAGGAAAGTAAAAGAATACACGTTAAGCCGACCACAAAGTGCTATGGGCAAGAATTATAATGATAGTAATAGCTATGTATATTTTATGTAGTAGTAGGATACTACAAGATATGCTTTGAAATCAGCAGTAATTAAAGATATAACACATGCAATTTTGCTTATAATTGAGAAAAAAAGAAATATATGAAATAATTATACAGAATGTTAAAGAAAGCTTCAGGATCACATATTATGAAATTAAATTTAGCTAACAATTTAAGAATTGTTGGACCATTTTTCAAAATTCCAATAACAATAAACATAGTTCGTTGCTGCTAAAACGCGAGCTTAAATAAAAACGTATCGTTTCGTCGCCGGCACGAGAAATAAGCAATAAATCCTATAGTTGGATGATGTATGGGATCGTATTTATTTGGAGAGCTAAGCCTCCATAAATCACCATAGACAGTGAGAGTTTTATCCAGCCTCCTTTGAATATAGTTACACTATGTTTTTATTGTGTAAAATTATGTACTGTTTTTTTTTTGGTTAAATGTTAGAGCGTGATGTTTATGACCCGAGTTTGGGCCCTAAGTTGGGTGATGGTTTTTGTTTTTTTTTGTGTTAAATCGTCACGAGTTAAATACCACTATCGTACTTTGTGAAGCAAATAGGACGCGATGGTCATATTTAACTACGATTCATATTTTATAATATATTTTTTTATTCATATACCTATAGGTTTGATTTTTAATAGCAACATGCCACGTAAATCTTATAATTGGTGCAATTTTAATATGGGACTTGGTTAATTCTAATAATAATATGCCTCTGACCTCATAATGGGAAATTCTAACGTGAATTTTAGTGACAGTAGACTTTTTAATTGTTATTTTAATTCCAGGGAATAATGGGATTTTATTAGTGACTGGCCAGTCTTCAGAACTTGTTACCCATTTAGATGGAATATTGATATTTATTGATTAAGAATATGAATAATTTTTAAAAGAGTTACCATGTAGTTTCTTTTTTTGTCATTTTTTCTCCATAAAAAACGGCTAAATGGAACGTACACTAGCTTCAGAAGTTTTATAAGTGGCCATTTTGAATTCAATTTATGTGATCTAATTTTTTTATCGGTGACTACACCATGTCATAATATTGAATCTAGCTCTCATCATCATCTCTAGGCGCGGGTTTGCGGACGGCGAGCAGTGGACAGCTCGCTGTCCGATCTTCCGGTTCTGGAACCGTTCGGACCGCGCCCAAGTCGTCGACGGTGCATACTGTTCCCGCGCGCTTCAAGGAGTTGTCAGCAAACCGCAGCAGGGTCAAAGCCTACAGGGGCCAAGGGTCTGCTTCTGAAAAAAAGGTTCGGCCCTGATATAAAAAGCAAACAAGGAACGAGGTGGATTTTTTATTCAGTAAAAGTCTGACACTATCTCTCGCTCCGCCCAAGGGCGGGAGATGTCACTGAATGATTTTTAAAAACGTGTGTATAATTTTTTGTATAGCTACAATTTTTTTTTATCTAAGCGTGGAGGCTTATTATTAGCGATTTGATAATATTCCACTCTATACATATATATTTTTATTAATCTGTAAGCCTTATAAATAAATCTTCAGCGTGTGAACGACCTTAATACGATCAAAGCGATGTTCTTTTGTTCATAATCTCCAGTTTCGATGTATCCCCACGCATACGTGGTTTTAATTAATTTCATAGCGGATAAAATATTTCTCTCGCTTTTTTAAACTGAAAGAAGGGATATACAAGGTTTGAATTATAAATTTTGTTTTCATGTGGTCAGTGTTATTTTGCTCACGTGATTATGAAAAATAATGTTTACCATGCGACGGTTTTGTTAAAAAATATACGAAATAGCAACCCTAGGGGGATGAGTTGTTTATTTTTTAAAGCCATTGTTGATTTTTAATTCTACACGTGCTGTACTGTGGATAATATCATAAAAACATTTAGGTACACCTTTGTGAGGGCTTGCTCGTTCGTTGCCCAAAGAGTTAGAATTGCAATTCAACTTGGTAATGTTGGGGTACATTTTCAGAGGACAATGATGTAGAGGAGTATTTCGATGTTTGAGTGTATTTTAAATTATATGTGTGTATATAGATAGGTTTACTACAGATAAATAGTTAATATTTAAGTTTCATATGTATATAATGTTGTAATTTATTTTTAATAAGAAGAATTTAATAAAAACCTTTCTCAAATATTATTAGTTTTACACAAGCTGTTCCTAACTATAGAGAGTGTGAAATGTATCATCCTGAAATAGGGCATGACTTTTTTTTTTCAATTGACGCGAATGCGTTCGCTCGTAGACAGTTATGCTATTCAATCCTGCTATTGCCATCAATTTTATTTTGTGATTTGATTTTCTTAATTTTATGTATTTGTGTGTGGCTATATATTTAGAAGCTTAAATGTTTGTTCATCTATCATTTCTCAAAGACTGAACGAGATTACTAGAAAGTTGACACGCGGACAGACTGCGACCTTAATTAGGATATAAGTGGGTACTTTTATCCAGTTAATGTGTCCTTTTACGCAGGCAAAGCCATTAGCAAAATCTGATATTTTATAAGTCTTAAATAAGTAGGTATTATGCACGTGGTACCTAATATGATAATCTTGCTCAGTTGGTAGAGACTTGCTTGGTAATAAAGCAATAACGTTGACTGCTAAAACCCGCGGAATATGAGAAGACACGCGCTTAAGTTACACGGACTTCTGACTTGGGGGCTGGACAGATAGGTACTTACTGTCGACATTTTTTAACCCTTTGAACGCTGTTTTGAAGTATGCTCTACACGCCAAGCCTTATATTGGCTATTAGCTTTGAAATCAATGATTATTAATCAATAAATTTAATTAAATGACATGCAGAAAAGACGGCATTTTTTTCAATGATATATTTAGGTACCTATTTTCTTTAATATCAGATTATAATGTCGCATGTCCTGCACATCTTTTTGTCGCCTGAACTTGTCGTCTGAAAGCGTCACATCATTGCTGTTCAAAAAAATCTTAAGATCTGGTTTGACTGCGTTGCTGGGCACTTTGTGGTCGCGTGCCTTCTTAGTTTGCAGTTGTCTGTTCAGTTCAGTTGTTTTCGACGGTTTTAGTAATGGAGTTTACGTTCAGAAAGTGATGATTTTAAATGTCGTCATAAATTCAATAAATTACTTTTGCAATAAGTTGTTCCAAAGAGAAATTGCTTTTAGAATCACGGCTAGTACTAAATAATAAGAAACTGTCAGTGGTCAGTCAAAAAAGATAATTATGGATAGTGATATATGTCCTATACAGCTCTTTCCCATAGTACTCGTAGTATCATGATGCAGAAGCACAGAACCGATTGTTTTGTAGACAGGTAAAGGATAAAATAAATTGGACATGCCTTGATTTATTTACAACGAGCTTTGTCTCAAAGACTGACATTGTCGATATGCTTTAGCACAGATTCGCTAAATAAGACGTACCGAATAAGAAAGAATAAAACAATTTATCCAAGTGAGTTGCAAACGCATATGAATATGAAGTGAAATTTTCACACATTTCTCAAAAACTATGAGTCATAAAGTTGAAAAGCTTGAGAGAAAAGACAAGAGAAGTCGCCGAATGAAATCAATAACGTTGTCGTCGCACAGTTCTCGTCTCAGCTAACTGTAGGGATAAAAATCTCGCGAAACATGACGTTTATTGCCTAGGTGCATACAATGTGGAGTGGAAGAGTACGTGGAATGTCAGAAAGAAACATCTTTTAAAATTCTTTTCAAAACATACATTTTCAAAATCTTCATAATTTTTAGACTTTTCAACCTTTTCTCTACAAAGATGTGAATATATACAGTTTAGAAATGACATAATCGATTAAACTTACTTAGATGATATTATTACAACTAGCATATACGCAAAGAGAATTAAACCCATGTGCGTAAAAAATAATTATTTTTCAATACACCTACTTCAAAACGTTGATTAGATACTACACTAAGTTTCAGGGGTTTGATTCCCCCACGTAATAAATATATGTGTGTATGTCTTGTATATATATATAAGTTAAGTGTATATAATAAGATTACATGTTTATGAAAAGTAATAATTTATTTGCTCAAACATGAGTTGAGTAGTTCCTAGAGTAGGGAAAAGTTACACTTAAAATATTAAGCCAAAAAAATATATGTATATCCGTTCAGTAGTTGAATACCTGCAGGTATACGCTCCGATTAGCTTCTGCTAGCAACTATTGCATGGAAAGGAAATTATCCCAAGAGTCGGGAGGAGTTTGTTTCCCGTGTAAAATTTCTTATGAAGATAGTATTCTAGGATGTGGTCTCTCTTGCACTAAGCTGTAAGTGTAACAAACAAACAGGCAAAGTAATACCTATGACACATGATGCTTCGATGATCTAAAAATGTATGTCAAATAATGCATAGTTATAGAAAAAAAGACATCAGTCAACAGTTTTCGGTAAAAATGAAATTCGAACATAAAAACTTTGGAAAAGTGTTCGATTCCCCATATAATCATCTCTTAAATATGCTAAACGTTTAAAATTTTAAAATTATGTCAAATTAAATTCTGCCATGAAAATTTTAAAAGTATGCCATTATAAATTCGAACACGTTAGCATTCCGCCTAACAATAATTCCGCTTAATAATTTTTCTGCTTTAAAAATATGTGATTAAAGATGATTATGCCAAGTGTGCTATGCCAAATAAATTTATTAAAATTCTGCTAAATAGAGGAAACCCGTTAATTTCGCATTTCTAATATCACTATCTAATATCATACACTAGTATAAATTTTGTCCAGCCATCTGCTTTTTTCAGCCCACAGTGCATCGTTACTAATTCGCGAATGGTGTGTTCCGGCACGCAGGCTACGCACACACAATATTGAACATAGTTCGCGAAACTGACGCAGAATATTAATCTTTTCTATACCTGAAAGCAGGCTGGAATGCCTTCTGTCGTCTTCAGGCCTCATTTTGTTATCTACGACGGTCCTGCCTGTAATAAAGATTAAGGCATATAACACAAATTTTTGGCTTGAGAAAAAGATATACAGACATAATCTTGGATTTATTTCTCGTGAGATTTTCTCGGGAACATTGGTAGTCTAGTGGCCGTGACTGACGAGTTGTAATCGCGGTTTCGAATATAGCCAGGCGTATTATTTCGTATAATTTATTACTTCTCTCAAGACCAAAAACAAAAATTCGAAGACATGTTACATCTACCAATCCGTACTGGTCTCGCTCAGACGAGCCTTTCTCCTTGAGAACAGGTCTGAGTCCCAGTAGTGGGAACATTAAAAGGCTGATTATGCTAGGGTTACCCAGGAGCTACAAGCATTTTAATAATAAATTTCATAACGGAATCATTCACTGCTTGGTGTAAGCCTGCCATCTTTTTTGTCATACTTTCCGCTACCCATTCCCATTATCATCATATCCGTCTCATCGCCGTCTTTTCTGTGTTACCCGCTTCGAAGTTTTACTTCAACGACCATATCACGTTTCGTTAAATGACCTGCCCAACTTAACATGAGACCATCGAAGCATGAGGCGCATTGTTTGCTTCTCGACATCGTCGTAGACTTTCATCCAGCCTTGCTGTCCAGAAGTCGTTTTATCATTAACCTACACTTGGTATAAGCTCGTATTAGCACTAGAGAAGAAAAGCGTCTTGTTCTTGCATCTTCATCGTCATCATCATTAGCCTTTTTTAATGTTCCCACTGCTGGGACTCAGGCCTACTCTCTAGGAGAGGAAATGAGCCGTAATCGCATCGTACCTGTTATTAAAAGTCATTCTTTTTCGAAACTTTGCTGCTTTGCTGTATGAAATTCTCAGTGATAAAATTCATCTTTTTTGTGATTCAACATTCTGATTCATTCAAAACAGAGGGTCTTGGCAATTTATCTATTCACCCCCCCTAGCCAAGTTAAAATCGTTTCGTCTAGCGTGAACACTTGAAAGTGGCCACGCTCCCAATTCCTTTGTTCTGACCACGTGATTGGGCGTTGAGATGACGTAAGAATAAAAGAATTGCGGGCGTGGCTAACTCAAAGGGTTCACGCTAAACGGAACAATTGTAACTTGGCTAGGGGCGCTGGTATTATAAAGAGCCAAGATTTATATTTTTGATTGTAATGAATAACTTTAAGCACTACTGGTTACGACTATGAGGTCCCTCTCTTAGAGGTGAGACCTGCGTCCCAACAGTGAGAACATTATAAGGCTGATTATGCTTTACACAAGGCGGGTCATTGTGGCGTCATTTGAGAGAGCTGTCCAGCGGTGGACGATTTTCGGCTGAAATAATTACGCTGTAGGTAAATCATATCGAGCTAGCTTTGCTGGACAGACATTCTAACAACATGACTATATGTATAGTTAGCAACTACTTAATCAACCCGGATTGGGCAGCCGCTGTGTCCACGTGAGGCTTATGTAATTATCTCGGCTCTGAATACACTAGCTCCGTATTGTCGATTTACAAATAGGTAGGAAAACTAGTGGTACCTACAAGTCTAATTGTAAAGGTTTAGTTTTTCTGTATGATAAAATTGAAACTTGGCCAAAGATTGTATAATCTTTTACTGTAACGTTTTATTTTTGGGAAAATAATTTCTAATTAGCCAAAAATTGAAGCTTATCTGTAGTCTGTATGTATACGAGTAAAAGGCAAAGTCCTGACTCACTCACTTACTCATCAACGCTCAGCTAAAACCCTTGTACCTAGAACGCTGAAATTTTGCACAAACGTTCCTTTTGTAACCCAACGTACGGCGAGTATCCACCCTTACGTTGTTGTAACATCTACGGTCCGGACTAGGCGTTTCGCCTCGTCGTTCATACCGCGTACGTCGAAGGACTGGAACAATTTGCCTGAAGACCGCACTTCCCATCCGATTATAATTTGGGTGTCTTCAAGGCTAGAGTGAATAGGCTCTTAATAAATTAGTGTGCCTCACCATCAACGATTGCATCCCTGCTTACCATCAGGTGGGATTGCAGTCAAGCACTAGTTTATAACAAATAAAAAAAAAATATAAAAAAAAAAATAATCACGCGGGCGAAGTCAGTTTTATATTAAAAGTTTTATAAGTATATATTAATTAGTAAGTGTTTTTGTACAATGTATATAATTGTGTATTTGTTAAATTATATAAGATAATTTTTTTTAAAAAAGTTTTATAATCTAGTTGTTAATAAGTTTCATTATATTACTTAGCTTTTACCAAGGGCTTCGCTCCCGTGAATGTAGAAAATTAGCAAAATTGTCGTATTGTACATACGGGTGTACGAAATTCTTTCGGCCAAAAATTTAGGTTTCATTTTTTCTGGAAAAAACCAGTAAGCTTTTTTTTACGTGGTTTTTTAAAAAGCGAGCAATAACGTTATAGTAATACAAACGAAAAAACACTTGCATATATAAACTCTTGCTTTTATAATCTTATTGATGAAAGTTATAAATGAAAAGGGTTTGAACGAAATGACCTACTAAAGCCCTGAACAAGTAATATTCTTATTCCCAGTTTAGTTTTCTTACAAATCATATCATTGTATCAACAAAAGAATAGTAAAAGATATATTTTAGACATGATATCTTTCATGTAAGTAATAGAATATTTTGATGCGTGACAATGCTACCCTTTTCAAAATAATTGAATCAAGTAGACCTATCCTTCGGGTCCACATAAATAAATGTTAGGATTTGCTGAATAATATACGTATTCATTTAGGATTTATTTTGTGAAGAATTTTTCAGGAAGAAAAAACTTTCTTTCTTACGAATGACGAATAAAAAAGAAAAGATTTTTACTGAAATTGCTTCAGAAAAAAATCAACATAGTATATAAGAGAGGCAGAGTGATCTTTTTTGTGAAACGTAAAATAATCTCTGAAATTAGGTTTTTTTCTTTGGTGGGAAAATATTTTAGTGACATCTTCTCGCCCTTGACCGGGGCGGGAGATAGTGTCAGGCTTTTACTGACTATAAACCCATTTGTTCCTTGTTTGGTTTCGTTCCAGAGCCTCAGGGTTCACTTTCACATTATCCATAGCCCCAGTTGACTTCGACCTTGCTGGGCCCCTACGATTTGCTGACAACTCCTTGAGGCGCGCGTGGAACACTACGCACCGTCGACGGCTTGGGCTTGATCCGGACAGTTAGACGGTTAGATCGGAATCCCGGCGGCGACTGGGGCGTGTACGCCGTTGTCTCACGCGTGCAGCCTCCTCCTTTGCTAACATTATTGCTTCGCAGAAGGAGGTGACCGCCTGCCATTGCTCCTAGCTTTGGACCATGGCCTATGGACCAACTAAATACCAGCATAATGCGCTAAGATGTGGAATTCCCTGTCGGAGTCTGTGTTTTCTGATAGCTACAACCTAGGGGTCTTTAAGTCAAGAGTGAATAGGTTCTGTAATGTCGGAGTAATGAGTTTGCATGACTTTATATGGGAACTCATACTGGTTCGTTACTAAATCGAAGAATGTTATTATTCTAGAAATATTTGAATATTTATAAGAAAATAACATTTTATTGTTTTAGAGTGAGTGCTGCGCAATTATTGGAAGTGTAATGAACTAATTTGTAATATATCGTTGAGTAAAAGTCTAAAGTCGTTTTTATATAATTATCGATCCTGGAAGTCGAGCCCGCAGCAGCAAGGGTTCGACAGTTCCTTCTAGGCAAACGTAATCCACCGTCGACCACATCATCACTTACCATCAGCTACTACCACTTATCATCATAAAAATAAAATTAAGAAGATCTTATTAATAATATGGCCTTTCAAAGATGCAGGACCTCAGCGTTCTGAGATATACTGATAAATAAATAACAACTAGTTTGGTTTAATCCAGTAAATCAGCAAGTTGAGAATCATTGGCGGCACGGCATGGCAACATTATTATTTTTATTAGCCTATTTTGTGTCCCACTGCTGGGTAAAGGCCTCCTCTTTTTCCTTGCAAAGCCTTCTGTCTAGGGTGATCTCTGGCCAAGTTTACCCCTCAAACATAATCAGATCGTCACACTTGTCAACATTATTATAATTCTTTATGTTTGCTATTTCTGGCTAACTTTGCTTCACAAACATAATCACATCGTCAAACTTGGCAACATTATTATATTTCTATCAAACCAAGACCGACCTCTGAGACGTCACCAGTACAACGAAGCAGCTGTGGCGGTGATGTATGCAAAAGTGTGTCAACTCAGATTGAAACTATTACTGTATGCCATCAAAACATTGCGTCGATTGATAAAAAAACGAATAAGTTGGAAGTGTTGCGCGGTGAGTTGAAGTGCGACATTCTGGCAATTACTGAGCATTGGTTACCTGAACCTAATCTAAAATGTGTGGACATAAATGGATTCAAACTTGCATCCTGCTATTGTAGAAAAATAATTAAACATGGTGGATCGTGTATTTACGTTCGAAACGGGGTTATGTGCGTTGAGAATGACGAATTAGTATCGATGTCAGTTGAGCAAATATGCGAGATATCGGCGATAGATTTAATTCATTTTGACATGAGTATTATTTGTATTTATAGAACGAATTTAATTAGTGCTAATGATTTTTTAGGTAGATTAGAACAATTGCTCGATAAGACCTTAGACCTTGATATTGAATGTATCATAGTGGGCGATTTTAATATAAACACCTTAACTGAATCAACCGACGTAAAAAGGTTGTTGGATATACTGTCGGCCCATAACATGACGAATGAAGTAGAATTCCCTACCCGCATAAGTTTGACAATTGCTACGTGTTTAGATCATGTGTATTCAAACTTGCAACCAGGGTCGGTGGACACGACACCTGTGGTTACACACTTGAGTGACCATTTCTAGCAGTCAAGGCTGAGGTGATGCGTAATAAAAGCACTGTAGCACAGACTCCACGCTATGTTAGGTCATTTTCAAATGCCAATCAAGTTAGTTTTGTAGCGGCTATCGCAAGTGTTGACTGGGAAGAGATAAGAGCGCGCAATAGTAACCCATCATTAATGGCTCGCCCGATTATTAACATTATATCGAATAAGATTGACATTTGTTTTCCCCTAAGGAAATGTAATTCCAGGAAAAGTGACTCGTCGTGGATAACGTCTGAAATTGATGACTATAAATTATTATTATTCGAACTAGTTGACATTTGCGAGCGTTACCCTGGTAATGACATGCACAATTTAATCACAGACATGCAACATAAATATGTTAAGTTAATTAATAATAAAAAAATCTGGACATTATTCTGATATTATACAGTGTTCAAAGAATTCTTCGAAGGCAATGTGGAATATCATAAATAAGGAGAGAGGCAAGGACAATTCTCCAATTCTTGACTTTACAGAAATTGTAAGAAATTCGGACGGAACACCGTTTCTCACAAAAGAATCGGTAGTTGACACTATGAACGAACGTTTTCTGAGCGCGGCGGCTGCGTGTGGCGCGCCGCGCGCTGACGTGCTGCGCGTGCAGGTCGAGCTGCGCGAGGCGCGGCCGCCGGCTGATCGCTCGCCTAGGCTCACTGCTTTTAGTGCGTATGAGGTTCACCAGATCATCACATCTCGGATCCCACCTAAACCGTCGAAAGATTCGTATGGCATCTCAATGAGACTTTTAAAACTGGTAGCAGCTCCTCTAGCCTACGTTCTTGCCGAGTTTTTTAATGCTTGCGTAAGGGAAGGTTCTTTTCCTGCGCCGTTAAAGCTCAGTAAAGTGTCCCCCCTGTATAAGGGAAAGGGGAAAAAAGACTGTATGGATAATTATAGACCAGTTTCTATTATACCTACGATTGCTAAAGTATTTGAGAACGGTTTGAGTTCCCGACTTATTAAATTTATGTCAGATACGAGCGCCCTGTCGGACCGTCAGTATGCGTACCGAGAAGGCCGCTCGACCACTTGTTTGGCACGTGAACTCGTGCATCGAGTCATGTCTGCACGTGAGCAAAAGAAGCAAGTGGCTGTCCTATGCTGTGATCTGTCCAAAGCATTCGATGTTGCTGACCGCGCCGTGTTAGCTGTAAAACTACAGCATTACGGAGTGGTGGGACCGTCGCATGCTTTAGTGACAGATTTACTTCATGACAGGACTCAAATTGTGGTAGGTGGCCAAGGAAAGGTGAGGTCCAAAGCTTTGAAATCGGTGATGGGAGTGGCTCAGGGGTCATCCGTCTCCAACATACTCTTTTCTTTGAATGACTTACCTGATGCTGTAACTGACGCAGAAGTACTTATGTACGCTGATGATGTTGCAGCATTGGTAACAGCTGAATCAGTAGATCAACTAGAGCAAAAGTTAAACGATGCCGCGAATCAATTGGCGTTATGGTTCCAGGGTAATGGTCTTGCTCTGAATTTGAAAAAGACCCACTTCATTCACTTTGTACTGTCAGGGCGGTCTTCACGACCACTGGCGGTATCTGCGGGTGGAGTGGCTCTGGTTCAGGTAAAAACGATAACCTTTCTTGGGTTTGAAATTGACGGGTGCCTCAAGTGGGATGGCCAGATTAATAAAGTGTGCGGTAAATTGGGAAGTGCATGTTTTGCTCTTGGCAGAATATCGCGCGTCTTACCCGAACGCGATGTGCGGTCATGTTATTTCGCGACGGTGCACTCACTACTCCAATACGGCGCTGAGCTATGGGGACGTGCTGCTGATTGGCAGCGCGCCTTCCGAATGCAGAAGCGTGCCGTGCGGGCCATCGTCGGGATACCGCAGGACATGTCCGCTAAACCCCACTTTATTAGGCTAGGCATCCTTACATTACCTGCTATACTTATATATCAGGTCGCATTATACGTGAAAATTAACCTGGACCTTTACCCAAAAGTAGGCAGCCGTCATTTATATTGTACTAGAAGCAGGGGTCAATTATCGACGGTCTCGAGAACGCTTGCCAAATCCTACAAGACGACTCATGTTATGGGCCCGACCGTGTATAATAAACTACCTGAGGCTATCTCTGGTGCCCCGACTATAGGCAGCTTCAAAGCTCGTTTGAAAAAATGGCTTATCGAGCAAGCTTTTTATTCTTTTGACGAATTTATGATTTAATTTAATTTGACTTTGAATATTAATTTGGACTTATTTTATTGTAACTTGACTTTTTATTTATTTGTTTTCTTGTATTTTCTTTTTTGTTTGACATTGTAATTTTTTATTAATTGACATTGTAATGGAATTTAGTTGTATTCATTTGTTGACATAAATGTAAAATTCTGTATATGACGTGTAAGAATCCCTTACCAATAAAGTACTATGACTACTATGACTATTTGTTTGATATCTCTGGCCAAGTTTTTCCCGGGAACATGATCAGATTGTCACAATTGGCAACATTATTATTATTATTTTTTATGTTTGCTTTATCTCTTTATCTGGCCAAGTTTATCCCGTGACCATGATCAGCTCATCAAACTTTGCAACATTATTATTTGTTTACGTTAACCGTTTCTGGGCTAATACCAAACTAACAAGCTTAAGGCTTTTCGTAAAGAGAGGTTTGAGCCAGTGGTAATCTAATAAGCCAAAAGCCAGAGCGTTGACGTAATAGGTTCATTTTAACAAACCTAGTCTCATATTAGTCAGGCGGCTCTCGGACTCCTAATAAATCCTCTCACAGCCTAATTAGAACCAGTGTGAGCTTATTTAATAAGCTGTCTGCCATAAATATGGCTCAGTTAGATGTAATTTCAGTATTTTAGGTACTTGAATATATTATTTCATCGGGTAAAATATGATACGTGTTAGGATATAAAGTGTTTATTAAATTATCAAGTGTGTAGCAGATGAGACTAAGCATTTGAGACAAAGTTCGGGCCAGGTCAAGCCTGACATGAATTTCGAGTTGAAATAAATTAGTTTTGTGACAACTTGCATAAGGGGTGAATGTGTTTGCGATCGATGATGTTGGGTTGAGGTCGACTTATATTTCTTGAGTATTCAATAGAAGTCCAACTATATTATCAATCAGTACTTTCAAAATTACTCGACAAAGTATTATTTTATTAACTGATTTTTCCTGTTTTTAATTTTTTTTATAAATACTACTTTATACTTTGTAAAACAGAATATTAAAAGTATGTAACTAATGTTGCATATTTTGTAAAAATATTAAGATAAGTTTAAAAAATTTAGATGTCTAACCTATAATGTTATGTGTATCCTAACATATTATAAAACAAAGTCCCCCACCGCGGTTGTCTGTCTGTATGAACGCTAGAAACTCAAAAACCCCTGCCCGTATTTTGATGCAGTTTTCACCAATAGTCAGTGTTTCACAAATAAGGTATAAGTGTATGTTATATGTAAAAAAAGCTAAAAAATATTCAAAGACTTCTAACTTCATGAAGTTGGGGTTCAGCCATAGGATTGACATGGAGTGAGATGAGGCGTGAAGCTCAAGACTGGTCGCGTTAGGTGACTACTGTCGACAACCTTTGCCACAACTAGGAAATCTTTAAGTCAAGAGTGAATAGGTTTCTTCTAGGTCAGTGCGATCCATCGTCGACCGTATCGTCGCTTTCCATCAGGTGAGATAGCGGTCAAGCGCGAACCTATCACTAATAAAAAAAAAAACATAGGATCTTCAGACAAGTAAGTTAAAAAAAAAGCAATGCTCAATCAATCGAACAACTCTTCTATCAGTGTCACGGCCCAATTACAGATTAAAACCTCTTATAAAAATAAACTATAAAGACCTTTATTAGCCTCATTCATCATAACAATCAAATCCAGACTCGCTATGAACAGTAACAGTGCCATAACGTTGCTGCGACTGTTTACAGAATTAATTGCTTGTTCAGCAGATGTGCTGGTAATTTATTGCGTGTTCCGGACAAGATTACTGCTATACTAATTACCTTATTTGAATGTGGAAATTTACACTTAATACGAGGCCCGTAAACCACATATTTTCAACAAGATTTTAACTTTTCTCTTAGCCATATTTCAATTTATTTTCAACATGATTTTAACTCTTCTCCATAATACTTGAATTTATTCTTTCTTTCTATTTAATAATTTCAGTAAGTCACTCAGTCAGTTCTCGTTTAGACTTTAACATTGTATATTCTAAATTATTTAATTTTGAGTTGATTTTTAATTATATTAAAAAATACAACTAATTAGTTATCAGTTTTCTAGTACTCATAACACAAGCTCTGCTTAGCTTGGGACTAGACGGCGTTGTGTGATAGTTGTGGAATATATTATATTATATATTACAATAAAAAAAACTTAATTGAAAAAAAAATACTAGATAAAATAGAAGAACTATTTATTTTTTAGTAAAGTCAATATAAAAACATAGTTTTCTGTGGAGAAAATAAAAAAGAAATCTGCAGAATGTTATGATCAATGACAAATAATCGATATCGATAAATGCATGAGTGCCTTTTGTACTAGAATTGCATTGCGGCGGTGTGGTTACCAAAATAAAAATCATGAACGACACCACCAGTGGTTTGATTGAGGAATGAGTGTTTTTTTTATGGTAGGTAAAATCATGAAAATCCCGCCCTAGGGTGGGACGGAAGATAGTGTCCGACTCTTACTGACTAAAAACCTACATTGTTTCATTCGATCCAGGGCCACGGTTCATTTTCACCTAACACTTGGTGGTGTCGTTGACAAATTAAACCAGTGATTTCTTATGAATGATATCTAATTTTTATGAGGGCGCAAACGCTGGCAGAAGTCATAAATTATTGCACTTGATTTATCATCTATGTTTAATTCCCATATCTCATTTTATTCCCATGTTCCCAACTAAGTAAGGAACACAAATTAACCTCGACCGAAAAACAAAACAAACGAGCTTCGGCCCGCTACAAAGGACAGTAAACAACAAATCAGATAAAGATGAATGATCACCCCCGCTTTAACTAAACTCGACTAAATGGGAAGTTTTCTCATCAAGTTATATGTTAGGGAGAGATTAAAGTTATTTCTGTGAATTCTGTAATATTTCGTTTTGCTCATAATATTTTTTGGCCAATATTTTATGTGAAGGTCTGTTTATGGTACTTTGTACTTACATTGCATATGGCTGGTTGGTCTATTAAAGGTGTTATCAAACCTTTATTTAACCGGAGACCACTTTTTTTTTTTTTGATGTTACCAAGGCCAGAAGTCTAGAAGAAAACTTAATAAAAATAAAAAAACTTATAATCTTCTTTAAATATAAAAGCAAGTTATAAATAGTGTAACTAATACGTAGTTATACTATTTATAACTCAAGAATAGCTGAACCGATCATGCTGAAAATAGGTGGAAAGGCAGCTTAGAACCAGGAGATGGACGTAGGATAATTTGTATTCAGTAAATAATAAAAAAAAAACATAGCCTGCTCATTTATTGGTAAATGATAGAGTAGGGTAAAGTAAGGTAGAGCGGGAGAAAAGCCGCGAGCAAAAGCTAGTAGTATAATAAACTAGTGAAAGTCGGTTTACCCTCTGGTGGAGTTTCGTAAAATCCATTCTTAGCGGATGTCTACACCCAATAAGAAATCTACCTGCCAAATTTTAAGGGCTGATTTCATCATTCAATATAAAAACTTAGTTCAACTAAACTGAGCTCAGCTTAATCTAGTTTAAAGACCCGTGTCGTAAACATGGGCGACAACAAAAGAATTGAAACTGAATTTAGCGTAAACTAGGTTCAAGTCATCGCGGTGAAACGCAAAATGAAGCTATAATCTCGATTAGGCGCTCAAACTGCGTTTTGTTTGAACGAATTGCGATTGGTTTATTGTTGAATTTGGCTCTAAGTTTGTAAGGGCTGATTTCATCATTCAATATAAAAACTTAGTTCAACTAAACTGAGCTTAGCGTAATCTAGTTTATAGACCCGTGTCGTAAACATGGGCGACAACAAAAGAATTGAAACTGAGTTTAGCGTAAACTAGGTTCAATTCATCGCAGTTAAACGCAAAATGAAGCTATAATCTCGATTAGGCGCTCAAACTGCGTTTTGTTTTATATAATCGCGATTAGTTTATTGGTGAATTTGGCCCTAAGGGCTGATTTCATCATTCAATATAAAAACTTAGTTCAACTAAACTGAACTCAGCGTAATCTAGTTTAAAGACCCGTATCGTAAACATGGACGACAACAAAAGAACTGAAACTGAGTTTAGCGTAAACTAGGTTCAATTCATAGCGGTGAAACGCAAAATGAAGCTATAATCTCGATTAGTCACTCAAACTGCGTTTTGTTTGAACGAATCGCGATTAGTTTATTGGTGAATTTGGCTCTTAGTGTTATAGTCTGAGATTCCGTGATTAATCTAACTTTCAAAACACAAAGGAACAAAAACGGAGTTATTAAATATTTTGATAACAAAGTTCATGTAATACAAAGGCGAGCTTACCTCAAAGTTAAGCTTTCTTGCACCCTACCATTGAGTGATAATTATAGAGAGATCACCATAGAGGGTAGGATTCGGTGTACAATTTTAAAATTACAAATAATATGAATAAAATAGTTCATAAGCATACCTACATACTCGTACATAAATTGAGCACGCTATAATCATGGTGGTAAGTTCCCTCTCTGAGGAGTGGCTGGAAAGACCTCATGGCGTCCTCATCTTTCGTATGACGCTGGTTCTCACCGGACATGGTCAGTTTAGGAGATTCCGGCTCTGGATTCATGCGGGATATGACACCTGGCTGTCACCACTGTGTGGATCGCCCGGAGGACACAGTGGAGCACACGGTAGAGGTGTGCCTCATATGGGCAAAGCACTGCCGTATCCTCGTGGGGACGATCGGCAGTAACTATCTCTCGCGCCGACGGAGAAATGGTAGCAAAGAAGGCGGCCGCACTCGTGAGGCAACGGCCTTCAAGCTCCAGCCGGTGGCCGGGATCCCGATTTCGATTTCCGGTCACCGTAGGCGCGGGCTTGCGAACGGTTAGCAATGGATAGCTCGCCATCAGACCGTTCAGACGTCCAGAGTTCGACGGCGCGTACTGTTCAGCGCGCGCCTCAAGTAGATGCAGCAAACCATAGGGGCCCTACAGGGTTAAAGCCTAGGCTTGTCCGAAAGTGAACCCCTGGGCCCTGGAACGATTGCAAAGAAGGAGCAGGAGAGGGTTTTTAGTCAGTAAATTCTGACACACCCTCGCGCTCGGCCCAAGAGCGGAAGATGTTATGATGGAAAAAATACAAACATACCTACTTAATACGTATATATTATCAAGTAACCAATAGGTTATACACTTTTTTCTAGTAATCGGTTATGAACTGTTTTTCCAAAAATATAAAAGACTTAAAAAAAAAACAAAAACTGAAAAAATATTATTACATAATATATTTATGTAATTATTTTGCATTTTTAGTTTCTTTTTTTAAGTTTATAACCTAATCAGGCACAAATTCAAACTGTGGTACTTACAATTTGACTGACAAAATTTTGCCCGACGCCTGTGAAAATTGGCATGATGTTATGTTCTGATTACTCAAAAGTTAATAAGAAGGTACAATTAAATTGTATAAATAAATGAGAAACTGGCGTGCTTGGTAATGATTTCAAGTGGCTTTCAAGTGGTAATTTGTTAGAACATTATGCACATTGTTTTTTTTTTTGCAAAAAATACAACTGACTTAAATGTAAAATGTAAAAAACACTGTCCAAAAAACTATTTACTAGTGTACCAATAATAAATAGTTTTGATAAAATTATCAGAACCATTTATTTATTTATGCCGTTAGAGTGGCTTTACTATTTTAATTAAGATATCTGTCTGTGTGGAGACCGTCTTCATCATTAAGTCCACTTCATCAAAGGATACTTTTTGACTGTAACTTAAGCTCTCGATGGAAATACCTAAATTGTTATAAATGCCTTTTGCTAAGAATTGTCGTTAATTTCACATAAATCATTAGAAATGTTCATAAAAATGAAACCAATCACTACGACCTTTAAAATTAAAAAAAAAAATGCGAATGACAGAAGTTTTGAGCAGATAAAAATAGGAAATATAACTGAATCGAGGACGTTCTCCTTTAAAATAAAGTTACAAGATGGAAACACATTTATTTCATTTTCCACTGTTCAAAAAAAAAAAAAAAACGCAAGTGAATATACCAAAGTAAAAACAAAGTAAGCTAGCTGTGATAAAATTGGAAGAGTCCATTACTTTTGATAGGCCGTAACCCTTTATTTGATTTGCCAAGTTTATGCAGAGTCCTCACGACTTGGGGGTGTTTTGCTATAAAATCCCACATCTGTATAATTTTCTGTTGCTTTTGGAAAGGATAAACAAAAGCGTCTCATATCGACTTTCAAGATAATATAACGTTAATGAAATTGTTAAACAGTGACACTTCTCAGCAATCTTTTTGAGTAAATACGTACTATCTACATAATAAGAATAGAAATAGGAACATTGTGATGTTAAACTGGAGAAACATTATTTGCGTTTTTTTAATTTAACAAAGATTTTGATAAACAGATCAGCAAAACCAGAGAAGTAAATTATTTAACACTTTTGATGATAGTTTTCCGTTAATTCAAAGTTCATTGTTGAAACTGACTAACTTTCAAATAGTGAAATATACCTGGTAAATTGTGTTGTGCAAGTAACATTTGATCATAAGGTGATTATTGGAAGTAAATAACAACCCAAACCTCTATTAAATTGAAAAGTTAATTTTACTCTGTGGCTCACAGGTGGCGTTTTTTCTCTGTTCACACTCATCTACCTCCTATTGCAAAACTTGTATTTTGTACTTCGTAATAAACAATTAAGTCTAATTTGTGTACCCTTTTAAATAGTGATAAACATTTTATTATTTTCCAGCTGAACAAACTTGCAATTTTAGAAGTTGAAATGATTCCGTATTTTTCCCAAAATTCATTTAAAAAATAAATTGGAAATCACTCGGCTTCCCCCAAACTCTTTGAAAGGAACCTACTAACATCGTATCTCTCATTTCAACGTCAGCTTCAGGCTTGTATCAGACATAAGCACATTTCAAGCCGCAAACTGAACATTTTCACCCCTATGTACGCGAATTGGTGACACACAAATGTACGCCTACAACTCGAAATAGGATTATTGAGAAATGGTTTCAAAACAAAAAAATATTCCAAGTATGATAACAGTTGTTTATTATCATACAATGCCAGTTTTTTTACCCGATGTGGAACAATTTATAGATGAAAATAAAGATTATTTCATGAATTTTGTGTTCAGCCCTGTTTTTTACAAACATTTATTCAGCAATAAGATTGAAAATAATTTATATTCAGGCAGCTAAACCTAATATTTTGTTATCATCGGCAAAAGGTGATTGAATCCTCTCTGAAATGGCAAAGTAAATATTGACTTCAAGCTAACACAAACAAAAATACATCGACGTAGACGCCAAATGACATGGCATTTTTTTCGTGGCAATAGTTACAATTTATTGAATTTCAAACGATTGCCGCGCCTGTACAATTCACGTCACGAATGAACAAAGAAACGCCTGCGGCTTACGTTTTGATTGTGCAACAGAAAATATACCAACCTTACACAGATAAATAGGAAGGAAGACACATTACATATTTTGATATATTTTCACAGTAGACATAAGAAATAAGAAGAAAGATAAAAAAATAGATAATCAACTCATTTTAACAGGTAATGTCATTATCAAGTATTTGGTTTCCTTTAATACATAAGCTTTTCAGGTACTGGATATTAATTCATAAGTATAAGCGAACTATTGACGGGGTATATCCACGGATAGATCAGCAATAACAAATGAAAATGCTGTCCAAAACGCGGCACAGTCCACCACATCTTTCATATTCTGAACATTCATTGTATCACCTTCACTGTGATGGTACCAAAAATATCGCTCGTTTTCATTTAATAGTGACGCTCCGGGTACTCCCTTTCCTACAAATATAACTATATCGGATCCAGGGTACCCACTATTTGTAATTTTGTTAATTGGTGCAAATTGTTTGAGTACTTCTTTAACGATACACCGTGCTTTTGGAGACCCAGCCACATCTAACCCTAAAGGTTTGAATGTGCCTTCATCAGATTCCATTATGAAATTAATATTATCCAGTTCATGCATATGTTTTTTCAAATATTCTTGAGCACCAATCAAACCAGGCTCTTCGGCAGTCCATAAAATAGCTCGGATGGTTCGCTTTGGATTAAATTTTAGAATATTTAGCACAACCGGAACAAACCAGCTTATCATCATGCCACCACCGTCATCCATTGCTCCTTGTCCTACATCCCAACTATCTATGTGACCAGATACAATTACTTGTTTCTCAGGATATAATTTACCTTTAAGGTCGACTAACGTATTCCGAGATTTTTTCATACCAAATGTAGAAGACATGTTTATGTGTAGAACGATTGTTTCTCCACTATCTTGAAGTCTTCTCATTAAGTCTGCGTCTTCTAGAGTAATTGCTGCTGTTGGTATTTTTGGGACATTATTTTCATAAGATTGTGCTCCTGTGTGTGGAGAATATATTGAAAATGGCGTTATGCTTCGGACTAGAGTAGCTATTGCGCCTTTTTTAGCAGCTTTAGAAGCACCTTGACTTCTATAAACAACGGTTTTACCATAACTTATATAATGTGCGTCGAATACTACGATTTTTCCTTCAATAGATTTCCTATCAGTTTTTTCAAGTTCGTCAAAGCTACTGATCACTATTGCTTCAGCGGTAATACCTTCTGGTGGCGTACTTACACTAGAACCAAATCCTAGTATAGCGATGTTTTTGGCATGAGGTTGCAGCATTTTGGCAGATTCGTGTACGCGTACCCAGTGTGGCACCTAAAAATTGTTAGAAACATTTATGTAAGGTATTGAGATGTGAATATTACAATAGGCTTGGCCTTGGCAAAGTGTTGAAAATTAGACCTCATTATCGATACTACATTGTCGCGGCACGTATAACAATTTCCTGGTACGTCTCCGATTTCAGTTTAATCGGCATTCAGTACAGAGCATGAATATTTAAATTTACAAATGTTTTAAAACGGATGTTAATTTAATATTCATGAGTGTATTACTATAACGACTGTATATTAATATTACTATACTGTATGAATCAGAATTTTGGCGTGTGAAAAAGATGAAAGAAAAAAGATTACATGTTGTGGAGATGAGAATACTGAGATGGATTAGTGGTGTGACGAGAAACACGAGAAAGTGAGAAATGAGTAAAAGTTTGAAAGTGGTACTAGTTACTGACAAATTGAAATCGTTTATCTTGGTATGGTCATGTGAAAAGGAGGGATGAAACACATGCTAATAAAAGAGTTCTCAGTATACACGCAGACGGATGGAGAGGGAGAGGGTGGCCAAAGAAAAGTTGGATGGATTGTGTGAAGAGTGATATGTAAGAAAAGGGAGTTAGTGATAGAGTGTCGGGTGACAAGACAGAATGGAAGAAAAAAATGTTATGGGGCGCCGCCTCGAAGTAATATAGGTCAAGAGCAGGAAGAAGAATAAGAAAAAGAGTGTATTATTACCATAACGAGTTTGATCAAAACATATCAAACTCGTTATACTAATAAATATTTGTTAAATCGAACTAAAACATTGAAACAATAAGACCATTAGTTAAACTTACTAGTCTTTTCAGAGATATCCCATAGATAAAAAGGTCAAAGAAAAAAAATGCTACCTAGTTAGTTTCCCTACCAATGTTAGTAACGATTTTGTTCCTTCTGATAAGTACATAATCGAATTAAATGTCAACATTTACCTCTAATTCTTCAGTGGTGACATCATTTAGGCCATTGTATTTTGTTAGATTTATCATATGATCTATTGAGTTTTCTAAAACTTCTGTGCCTGATGGACGAGCGCCAAATTTGTCAATGAATCGTTCATATCTGAAAGTAGAAATAAAATTGAAAATTATGTATCCATTCTGCAAAATACTAGTAGTAAAATTGATTAATGAAACGTAGAAATATAATTTCTGGATGAAACAAGTGATTGATTCAGAAATATTTATCATAAATATACTCAATCAAAACTATAGTTGTGGGTAAAATATACACTATTTCTGTAATTACGTTCTGCTTCTCTTATCTGTGATTTTTATGGTCATTAATGAAATGTATTGTGTAATGATTTTAGCTCAGTAATAATATTTGCTCACTCTTGATACATAGTCCGTCCAAAATTCGTTCTAACTTCTTCCATGATTCGTCTGGTAACATTTTGATATACGCTATTTCTTCCACTAATTCTACTTCTAGTTCACATTCGTCATCCCAACGATTAATAACAACACTTGTCTTTACCACAACTGTAAATATCGCACTTAAAATAATAATTAATTTTAATAAGATCTCCATAATATAGTGAACTAGGCCAGAGTCGGCTCAATACTAACGAGGCAGTTGTTATCGCCACTGGTTGAACTTTTGATGATTAACGTTTGTAAATTGTAATGTAAATAGGTTGATAGAGAATAATGGATGTTGTATTATTGCTATTTATTTGATGACTCGTTGTACGCTTGTTGGTATATAGCACATAACTTACATAATAATATTTAGTTTTTATAATGGGCCCAATGTGCTAGGTCTCAGTTTTCCTCTCGAGGAATGTGCCGTAATCTACCACGAGGGCCCAGGGCAGTTTGATAGATGTCATATGGCGTCCGTGATTTTTTTGTTCTATATAAAAAAAAATCACGAACGCCATATTTATTTATTTATTTTTAGGACAGGTACTCTCTGCGCTAACAGTCTAAGCCAACACGTGCAGGGAGTCATTATTATATTACAATGTAACAAGACATAAGAAAAAAATAATAAAAAAGGACAAAACAACATAAATCACATAGTACAAATCATTATTATCATAATCATCATTATCAACATTATCATCATTATATTTTTGAAACAAATCTGAGAATTTACAATTAAAAATATAATAATAATATAAAATTAACTTTAAAATTATAAAACAACATCCATCAAACCGCACTGGGCCCTCGTGGTACGTGGACGCGTCTATATAAATCATTTATATCTTAACAGTGGAACATTGTGCAGAAAATAACATAAAACAGCAAAAATGAATATAACAACAAATGAGAAAAAAAATCACAACAAAATCCTTATAAAACTCAAAAATTTTAATTCAATAATATGTTACAGTAAAAAAAAAAAATATAAGTAATTTGATTTGAAAAATAATACCTACCAGTTAAAAAATATTCCAGTCAAAAAATTAAAAAAGTTTATCTCACAAATAATATTATTAATATTAAATACCTGCATTAGCATGCTCAGCTTGGCTGTCGGTTTCATCAGTAAGTATATTTTCCTTTACCAGTGGTGATAAAATCACAACACAAAGTAAAGCTTCTGCCTGGGTTTGAACCCATGGATCGATTCTTAAGTCAGGGCCGCTATCACTGGACCACAACTGTTTCTAAATGCCCCGCTTAATTCTTTAACTAGAAGGATTGAGCAGGTTAGCGAATTTGGCCGACACGGATAGTGAATAGTTTTTTTTTAAGTAATGTGTGGGGATAAATTTAACACCCTGCAAGCATTTTACATATTATTATGTACAAACATCCCATGGTTTTTTTTTTGTTTAGAGTCAAATAGGTTAAATACTTTTTTGTTAAAAACGTTTTCATGATACAGTTATGAAATTTTGTAGCGCGATCGTATTTCGGGTTTCGTATGTACTAAAAATAAAAGATAAATAATATTTATTTTGCAAATAGGTTTTAAAACACACTTTTACACGTCAATCTTTTTTTTATCAGTTTAAACTAGATGAGGCCGGTAATAAAGGATAAGGTTGTATATATACAAAGCACAAGTCCGTTCGTGTGTGGAGTACTGCAGCCACATATGGGCTGGTGCTGCAAAATGCCACCTGGCAGCTTTGGACTCGGTGGAAAGGCGTGCGAAGAGGCTAATTGGTGATCCAAACAAAAAAACAAAAAAAAAAACGTTGTTGAAACTTCCACGGTCCGGACTAAGCGTTTTGCCTCGTCGTTTATACCGCGTACATCGAGGGACTGGAACAATTTGTCTGCTGCGGTTTTCCCGGCCAATTATAATTTAGGCGTCTTCAAGGCTAGAGTGAATAGGCTCTTAATAAACTAGTGCGCTTTACCATCGACGATTGCATCACTGCTTACCATCAGGTAGGATTGCAGTCAAGTGCTAGTTTATAAAATATATAAAAAAAAAAAAAAACAGAAAGCAATTTAAAAGTTTTTTAAGCTACAAGTACTCGTACGTACCTACACTTATTGTTGCAAAAGCATCCGCAGCAAAAAAATAGAAGGGTGATTTCATATCACGAACAGTAAAATTCATTTTGAATCCTTCGTGAACACGTGACAAAGATGCCGAACGACATTTTATATTATTCTGATATGAGACCGGAATATCTGCCAAATGATGTCTTTCATGAATTTTGTGAAAAGTTTTCTAGATTTTACAGATGTTACAAATTTAACAATGCATGTTTGTTAATTAATAAATCGCGCTTCAATGGCTGAACAGGTTTAGATGAAACTTGGCACAAGAATACACCATGATTTGAATGAAACACATAGGTTTGATACTAGATAACCTGACAGAATTTGCCCTGGAGTCTTACACCCCTATTTATAAAGAAATAATTACTTGTGACTAAGTAAAATCTTATTAAGTCATTACTTGACGTTTGAAATCTTCATTCAAAATTCAAATTTTACTTAACTATAGAATACATATTGTTACATAAGTAGTTACTTTTACTCAAGAATTTAGTTTTACTTGTTTATAAATCCGGGTGTTAGCAATGGGCTGTCAAATACTTAAAGATTAAAAAGTCGTAGTTTTCTGTAATTTCTAATGTTCTGCATAATATTCTTAATTTAATTTTATTCCAAAAAACAAATGAGCAAAACTAAGCTAAGGGAAATAGGTATTAATTTTTATATTACTCCATGCATGTAGCTCTACTGAAAAATAATTATTGGGACTAATTTGTAAATTTTCTATGTTTTATTACAAGAATGTTTGTAAGAATGTTAAACATTCATTAGGTTTTCACTAGAATGTCCGATATTTTGTTGCTATTTTTTTTTCCCTGACAGCTAAGTTATGAGCAAGTAAGAAAAGGTAACTCATACTAGCCTTACTAAGTAGTTTATTATGTAATCTGTCAAAAGAAGGTGCATAAGCACCAGGTGTGGATGCCTTTCAGGTAATGATCACATTTTTTACCGTGCCTGAGTGGTACTTGTATAATATGCCCTTTAGGTATAATATGTATTAGTATGTAGATATGTCTATTATCACATAGGCAGTATCACACAAATAGTATAAAAGCAAAAGGTTGTATGATTTATGTTCATATGTGTTAACTGTATGTTTCTTAGGGCCTTTACCTCTACCATGAGTTTTAAGCAATAGTATTCGTCGCTACTCGATATCGACGCCGTAAATATTTTGTATGGCAAATTTTGGTTCTGCAAGTGACCGCTAGAGGCGCTGCAAAATTTGCCATACAAAATATTTACGGCGTCGATATCGAGTAGCGACGAATACTATTGCTTAAAACGCATGGCAGAGGTACTGGCCACATAACGCGACGCTTAATCGGCGGTAACATCACTGCTTCGCGCAAATACATGACAAGAAAACGTCATAATATCGTTTGGTTGAAGACTAATCGCGTAATTTTTAATAACATTGTCGTGATATGACGTAGCACTGTAACGTGCATTTGTAAGACGAACCGATCGCCTCCACGCAGCCAGGCGTATTACTTTGTGCAATTTATTTCATCACCGGTGCTCTCAAATGGTGAAAAAGAACATCGGCATCGTAAGGAAACCGTCTTGTCCAAGGTCAAAAAATTTGAAGATATATGACATCCACCAACTCGCACTAGGCACGAGTAGTGGAATACAGATCACTTTCTCTTCAGAGGAGGAGTGGAGGCTTAAGTTCCAGCAGTGGGAGCATTAAAAGGCTGATTATGTGGTAATACTATGCATTGTAAAGTGACCAGGCGGTTCTTTCCTCACATTCAAACGGCTACGGATTTGTGTGGAATTCGGCACTGGTAAATCATATCCTGGAAGCTATACATAGCATACTTTTTCGATAATATGTTCCTTTGGGACATTTTTTTTAATTCTCATGCTACTAAAGTCACTGGCAGAAGATAGAACTAGACTTTTTTATCAGGGCATAACTTACTGTCGTATGCACCAATGCGTTGAAAACTGTACGAATGCACCAATGTATTCCAAACTATAGCTAAGCATTCACTTTAAATCAACTTAAAATTAAGCTCACTTCGTCAAACACACAAACAGCATTAATTACACAGAACCGAGTAAGTAACTGAGTACATCATGAAATTGAATTTTATTCAATTTACTCAAACTTAGGAGCTTCAGTGGGTTATAACTCAATTTCTCGAACACGAGTAAGATCGTTAATAAGTAGGCAGGTATATGAGACAATTTAGGGTCTGTTTACAAAATTGAAACTGCCTCATTTGACTGGCCTATTGATCTAATGGTTAATGTCTCTGACTGCTATGCCGGAGGTTGTGGGTTCGATTCCCATCCAGGACAAATGTTTGTGTGAAGACCACGATCATTGGATCTGTGTCTGGGTGTAATTTATCTATAATATGTATGTATTTAGAAATACATAAATATGTTTATCAGTTGTCTAGTACTCTTATTACAAGCTCTGCTTAGCTTGGGAATAGACGGCGTTGTGTGATAGTTCTGGAATGTTATATTATTATTATTTTGGGAAAACGTGTAGTTTTTTTTAGCTATATGCTAGTTTTTAAGCTACATTAATAGGCCAAGTCAATATATCGTGTAAATAATAATAATAATAATAAATCTGTGGTTCGCTGTCAACATGAAGTGTCGAAAAATTTTTTCTCCAATTACTTTTAAACAATTCGTATAGAAATATTATAGCAAAATTAAGTTATCCGACAAAAAAAAGACCCAAAACTACAGTAAACCGTTCATTGTAAAATACCGGTGTACCTACATAAACTACGAGTATAATGGCCAAACGTAAAATAAATAGGCTTTATGTCATATTAAGGTCACATTTATGACAAAGAAAATTTCCGACGACAAAACATAAATGTTGACGAGAGCCGCAGCACGCCGTGCACGCCCATCACCTCCGGCCTCGTCGCTCAGCCCCGCCTCGCCGCCGCCGGAACCCAGCCCCAACGTGAGTGCTGTGACACCGGCCGCGGCAGTTGCGTCGAGCTCCAGCGACGAGTTTTATTCTCCGCCCACGTCACCACCACCTGCGCGTCGACGGAGAGGACGCCGGCCGCCGAGCAGCTTAGGATCTCGAGGCCCACCGGTCTCTGATAGGGTCCCAGCTCCCGGCGGAAGTGTGCAGCGCATGCGATGGACGCAATCCATCAACGAGAACGTCATGCGCTCATACTACGGGGCTACAGAGGGAGGAAACAACCTGACCGCGTACCGTGTTCGGATGCTCTCTTTGTTTCAGGTGCTTGAGCCAGCCGTCAACGTTTCAACCCAACGACTGTCGGATCAGGTGCGGGTCATCCTGCGTAATCACATGTTGGATGATGCTGTACTTGATCGCCTCCGAACGGAAACGAGTAACCGTGTCATTGCCCCTCCGTCGCAGCCTTTAGTTCCACTTGTGGCACCACCGTCCAGCTGCACATCCCACCATGCTGACGAGGAGGATACTGACACGGTTGCTCACGTAAGTACCCAGTGCAATAGCGAACTGAGGAGTGCTTTGGAGTGTGCAGTTCGGGAATATCGCAACATGTCACCCGAACTTAGGCCTCGCTTACCTCGTTTGCCCATGCATAACAAGAATAGGGCGCTGGTGGCTGCTCTGGATTCGCAGTTGTCTGACTATTTTGATGACTGCGAAGATCTCACCGATACACATTCGATAATGTACTGCGCGGCCGTAGTGGCATGTCGTGTAGCTCACGTCAAATTCCCAACCAGTGACGTAGCTACACGACCGAAACCAGCTGTACCGGCCTGGCAGTGCAGGATCGAGCGTCGTATTGGTGGGGCCAGAGCACTCATCGGCAAACTAATTTGCTTCAGGGAGGGCAACACTCGCCCTAGAGTGATGCGCTTTGTGAGACGGGCATTTTCGGGGACAGACATCAGCCCCCGAGACTACATGTCCCGAGTCACAGAGCGCATCGACTTTCTGAAGCAAAAAGTGTATGCATGGGCAAACCGTATCCGCAGGTATAAGCGTCGGGTGGAGCGATACACCCAGAATCGCACATTCCGAAGCAACGAAAGGTGGGTATATAGGGCTTGGGAGCGACCGGACCAAGGTGTGACTGACGCACGCCTCCCGGATGATGACGCCATGAGTTCATTCTGGCGCAGCATCTGGTCGGTGCCTGTCAGTCACACCGAGGGTGATTGGATTCGGGAGGTGGAGCGCGCGTGCGATCCAATACCACAAATGGGGGCAATTTACATCAGCCCCCAAGATGTAGCCTAACTGGAAATCTCCAGGGCCGGATGGACTGCACAATTTCTGGATAAAGTGGTTCACAAGATCGCACGCTCGTTTGGCGTCTCAATTCCAATCTGCCCTAGAGTCAGGGTCGCTGCCCGAGTTTTTTACGACAGGAATAACCCACCTGCTCCATAAATCAGGCAGTACTGCGGAACCTAAAAATTATAGACCGATCACGTGTTTGCCGACGGTCTATAAAGTTCTTACATCCATTCTGAGAAGCAAAATTAACAACCATATTGACAAAAATTTGATAATGTCACCTTCTCAGAATGGATGTAGGAATGGGTCCCGCGGTACTAAGGAGCTGCTCCTCATTGATATGACCATTAGCCAACAGGTTCGACGTTCCCGAAAGGATCTGTCGACATGTTGGATAGATTATAAGAAGGCCTATGACTCCGTTCCTCATACATGGCTCATGAGGGTGCTAGAGTTGTATAAAATTGATACAACACTACGCACCTTCCTGATGTCGTGTATGAGGAAATGGAGTACGGTCCTTCGCTATCCAGGATGTCGACATATCCAGAGGAATAGCGAACCTGTAAGGATAGAGCGAGGTATATTCCAGGGTGATAGTTTGAGTCCGCTTTGGTTTTGCCTAGCCTTGAATCCTCTAAGCACACTACTGGAGAATTCAGGTCTAGGCTATCGTTTGAAGAGAGGTGGTCAGGTTATATCTCACCTTCTTTACATGGATGACTTGAAGCTTTTTGCCCCCAACAACCTGCAACTGATGGAGCTACTGAAGGTAACTGAAACCTTCAGTAGTGCCATCAGGATGGAGTTTGGTGTGGACAAATGTGCGGTCATGCATGTAAAGCGAGGGGAGATTGTGGAATCTGTGGGCACTCAACTCACGGATTCCATAAACCTGAGATCTCTCTCTTCAACCGAAACCTATAAGTATTTGGGTATGTCGGAAGCCCTAGGCATCAATATCACTGACATGAAGCAATCGTTGAAGGAGCGTTTCTTTGGACGCCTGAAGAAGGTTTTCAATAGCCTTCTTTCAGGCGGAAACAAGGTGCGCGCCTTCAATGGTTGGGTCATGCCGGTATTGATGTACTCTTTCGGCGTACTCAAATGGACTCAAACGGAACTTGACGCCCTGGATAGGCGGGTCCGAACATTGCTGACTGCATACCGAATGCATCACCCACGATCGTCGGTGATGAGACTGTATATCCCGCGGAAGTGTGGCGGTCGAGGTTTTTTAAATGCTAAGACCCTACACAACCGCGAGGTATGCAGTCTCAGGGAATATTTCCTAGCTGCCGACGTGGGTATGCATCGAAATGTAGTGGCAGTGGACAAGGGACTCACCCCGCTCTCCTTGGCTAATGAGAACTGGCGCAAACCGGTAGTGCTTGACACTGACGATCGCAGGGAAGTATGGCAGAGCAAGGAACTTCACGGACGCTTTTTCCGGGCCCTTCACAGGCCCGATGTAGACCAATTGGCGTCCGTAGCTTGGCTGCGTTTCGGTGACCTCTTTGGGGAAACCGAAGGTTTTATCTGTGCAATTATGGACGAAGTTATCATGACGAATAACTACCGGAGATTTATTGTGAAGGACGGCACGGTTGACATCTGTCGGGCATGTCACCGTCCGGGAGAATCAATTCGTCACATTATCTCCGGTTGTTCTCGTCTGGCTAACGGCGAGTACTTGCACAGGCACAATCTTGTAGCCAAGATTATCCATCAGCAACTTGCTTTAAAATACTCTCTTGTAGGATCAGAAGTGGCGTACTACAGGTATGAGCCCGACCCAGTTCTTGATAATGGTCATATCACTTTGTACTGGGACCGGTCCATCATCACTGACAGGACTATTGTAGCCAATAAGCCTGATATAGTGGTGGTGGACCGAAACGAGAGGCGTGCAATGATTGTTGACATATCCGTTCCGCATGACGAGAACCTTGTGAAAGCCGAGAAAGATAAACAAATTAAGTATATTGACTTGGCTCGCGAGGTTGTCGACATGTGGGAAGTGGATTCGGCGATCATTGTACCGATAGTCGTGTCGGGTAATGGCTTAATAGCCAAGAGCCTCGACCAACACCTGAGGAGGCTCTCGTTAGGCGGCTGGGTCAAGGGCTTGATTCAGAAAGCGGTACTCCTAGACACGGCTCGTATTGTTAGGAGGTTCCTTTCTCTGGAGCCCTGACCGCCGGTAGCTTGGACCCTGTTCCCGATACCGGTGGGCTACTATTTTTTATATTTTTAAATGTTTTTTTTAATGTGTTTTTTTTGTTAAGAAATATTTAAAAATGTATGAAATATGTATATAATTTAAATAAATGGTATAATAATAAAATCTTTGCATAATACTCATTCTTCATCTTAAATTTACTCAAAAATGTAAGATGAAGAATGAATATTATGCTGAGATTTTTTTATTATTTTTCTGGGTGTAGAGGAAAAAAGCACTGCAACATTGCATTTTTTCGTGGTTTCTCTTACATACAATCCAAGCGGGAAAAAGTTGGTTAACTATGTTTATCTAATATTTAAACACAAGAAGACCTGTTCACCCGTTCGTAGTTTTAACCTGGATGCAGAAATGAGCACTCTCCTGTGCTTGCTTATTTGCTAGTTTGCAAACACTCTAATATGAACTGAGAGAGTTCATACTATGCTTACTTTCTTCGTGTTTTCCGCGGTTTGAGGTAGTGCCCTCTTTATGTTCACTGTGTGTGCTATGTTTGAACAAACATTAAGGCAAATCTTACGGTGAATTAAGACCTGAATCAAAAACGCTTTTTATAGTTGAAGTGACTTGAAACAGTTTCTAAGTTGGTTTCAAATTTCGTTTTACATAGATATTTGCCTAAGTCTAGATTTTTTTTTTTTGAAAACTTGTTAAATTAAACTTGTTAACTAAATGAAACTAATTTATAGAAGTTAAAACGCTTTGTGATCGCATTTTAACTTTAACAAATTAGTTTTCAATAATGAAAATAGAAAAGTTTATAATATTTAATCTGATGACCTAGTGAGGGTCGCGCGAATACGATGGATGAGGCGCACGGGACTATCCGTTGTGGCGACACTTGGGGTGGCCTATAGCCAACAAAGGACGTCTTTTGACTGAAATGATGATGCTGATAAAAAAATTGGGACAAAGAGGAAAAAAACTGTTACCGTGACCCTAGAATGCAAAGAGTATCTAAAGGAACATAGTGGGTTTTAGTCAATAAAAATCTGACACTTCTCGCTTCACCAAAAAGCGGGAAATGTCATTTAATGATTTCCAATTTCTAAAATCGGTTTGAAACGCAAATCAGTTCATACGTTGATGTGTTGCAATGAGATCTGAACAGAATGTTGTATATGAATGTGTAGGTTTAGACCAACTTATTTACCTTTAAGTTCTATTTCCGCGTGAGTGAAAGCGACCAAAAAATCTTTTTGTAAAATAGGTTATGTGTCTATGAGGTTTTCCAAAAAAAAAATACCGTGACCCTGCAACGCAAAGGCAATTGCAAAATTTTTATGGACTTAAAGAGCAATGGTGATATTAAATATATTATGCATGTATTATATAAACCATTCTTTTCAATCAGTCTATCTATTAAAAAAAAAACGCATAAAAACCCGTTGCGTAGTTTTAAAGATCTAAGCATACATAGGGACTGACAGCGAGCGGGAATCGACTTTGTTTTATACTATGTAGTGATAAAAGATATGAAATTCAATACGCCGTTGACGCGGAGAAAACATCGTTCTCTTGGATTTTTTTTCGTTTTTCATCGGATGCCTTCATTCGTGCGATGCACGTTGGTGGCTCGCGATTGGTCGCTGAACCGAAGCGTTCCGTTTTCTTCAGTATGTTATCTAACAGAATGAAACCTGTATCGTGGGTACATCCACTTTGTAAATTTACATATACAAGACCCACAGACCCAAAACACCTATTTGTAGGCCATAAATATATTTCTTCCGTGCGGGAATCGAACCCACCACACGTAGCATAGCAGTTAATCGCTCAACCACTAAACCAACAGTGCTATCAAATTTTCTACAAAAAAGAACTATAGCACTCCCTAGTATGTCTTTTGTAGCCACAATATCTGTTAACAAAGAAAGCTGTAATACCCCAACTCCCATGAAACGATGAAGATAACAAATTCTGCGGCAGTAAAAGTCAACATACTCCTTTTATAAGCTGCAACTAAAACGATTATTTCCAACAAAAGAGGTGCAGCATCTTCAGGAAGCTTCCTTTAAACTTGAGAGAAAACTTAATGCTCTGTACAAACTGTTTGCTGGAGTCTAAATGTCAACGGAGCATTGAGAAGATACTTTCAATGTTGATTTTGTAATCATGGTGGATGAACTTAATTTGTCGGCTGATAAACAGTGTTTTTTTTCTTTATTTTATTATACACTACATATAGGTCCACCGTGTCCTCTGGGCGATCTGTACTATGGTCAAGTCATTCTGGCTCTGCATTCGGTGGAAAATCATCAAATGATTTTTCCCACATTTGGATGGACCAAAAAGGCATGAACATTTGCTATAAATTCAATTAGAACCGTGCGCTAGCTTTTGGCGTTATACAACGTTATTTTCAGCATATGTGGAACCCGAAACACGTGTCTAGTATTTTTATGTAAAGAATCTATTTACAAAATTTCATAACTGTATCATTAAAAGTCACAAAGTTATGAGCTTGTTATGTGACCTGATTGTTCACACAAACACATGGTGACCAGGCCATCCGGGTGACTGAGGGGTGGTTTTGCTCCCGCACCCAGCTGTGCGCTGGCGTTTAATACCCGCTATGACCTGCCGTAACCTGTGTAGTACTTAGTCTCGGTGGTGTCCAACTTATGACCCTCTTTAAATATGTTTAGGAAAAAATAAAACATGATGTAAAAATGATTGGAATCGATTCAGTTACTGATTCTGAATAACCTATATTCAGGTTTTGAATATACTAACAATAATGTCGTATAAGTGCTCATGTAGGCCTATGTGAAATAAAAAAAAAGTATTACTACTCTCAAAATACTCGTAATCACAAAACTAAAGCCTAAAATTCTATAAACATCGGCGTGAAAAGCAAAAATACATGAAAAAAATGTAGTGTCAGCGACGTGCCAGTACTAAATCAAGTCAATGAATATTAAAGGAATCCTCTAGTATCTCACTAAATCATAAACGAGAAGTTTTTATAAGAAACGTGACTTACAGAAAGATTTGTGGCAGGTTTTTTCACATTATTGTACATGAAAACCAAAATTTACTGTTGAAATGTATCATATTTGCTTTGACGATTACGAAATATCTATCTCTCTCTAATATATATAAAAAATGAATAGCTGTTCGTTAGTCTCGCTGAAACTCAAGAACGGCTGGACGGATTTGGCTAATTTTGGTCTTGAAATGTTCGAGGTTGTCCAGAGAAGAAGTATCACGAAAAAAGAAACGAGGATTGTGTTATCCTTTGACAGTTTAGCTAAAAGGTATCACAACATTCATTAACTACAAGGCGTACGAAGTTTGCGGGTTGGCTAGTTTATTTATACAAACATTTCGTACGAACAGATGTAAGAAATAGAACAGTTAGATAAATAGAATAATAGAATTAGATTTTTTTTTTATAAATAATCATAGTTTCGCACTTGACCACTAGGTATGTTTTCTGAGAACTCTTGATTTAAAGTACCTTTTTTACTATTGAGAAAAATGTCCCCCCGGCACGACTAACTCCTACGAGGACTTTTCTACTGAGAATTTTTATAGGCTTGCGTTTAACCTTTCACCTGATTTAGGTTAGCGATGCTGTGGTTGATGATGGAAAACGCTTGCCTAGAAATAACATATTCACTCTTGACTTAAATATCCCTAGGTTGTTATTATCAGGAAACAGAATCCGGCAGGGAATTTCAGGGAAAACGGCGTATCTAAGTGGGTTGTCAACCATATGCTGGTCCCCACGGCGTCGTCACCTTCCGTTTGGCGCAGGTGCTGACCGAACACGGCAAGTTCGGTCCGTACCTGTACAAGATTCGTGCGGAGACGACGCCCGGGTGTCGCCACTGTGCGGACCGCCCGGTGGACACGGTGGAGCACACAGTCGAGGTGTGCCCCGCTTGGGAAGAGCATCGCCGTGTCCTCGTGGGGGCGATCGGCGGCGATCTCTCGCGCCGGGGCTTGGTTCAAGCCATGCTCCGGAGCGAGGAGGAGTGGCAGGCGGTCGCCTCCTTTTGCGAAGCAGTAATGCTAGTAAAGGAGGAGGCCGACCGCATTAGGCAAAGGCGCACACGCCGCCGCCGCCGCCGGGTTTCCGATCCCAATTTCCGGCCACCGTAGGCGCGGGCTCGCGGACGGTGGGCAATGGGTAGCTCGCTGTCCGTCCGTCCGGTAACAGACCGGTCCGAGCTCAGGTCGTCTACGGCGCGCACCGTTCCCGCGCGCCTCAAGGAGTTGTCAGCAAACTGTCCAGCAGGGCCGAAGCCTACTGGGGCCAAAGGTTATGTGAGACTGTCACCAAAGGCCCCAGGATAAAGGCAAGGAATGGAAAGGTAGGTTTTTAGTCAGTAAAAGTCTGACACTATTTCCCGCCCCACCCAAGGGTGGGATTTGTCATTGGATGATTTTACCTACGTTAAAAAAAAAAAAAAAAAACCATATGCTGGTGGCGAATCGCCGCCTTACGGCTGGTGGTCTGATGATGGAACGGACTGGGGCGGGCTGGAATAGCGAAAGAATTCTAGAAAAATAATTGTACTAAAATAATCTAAATAAATTAGAGAGATAATAACTAGACGGTTTTCTTTTCCCAGATAACTTAGATTAGACATACATTAACAAGTTTAAATAATTTTCCAAACTTATAACTTACATAAATAGACACATTAGGCTGAAAACTTCTTGAAAGAGGATCAACATTAATATGAAAGTTATCAAACTTGACTAAAGTTTATTTTGCGATAACAAGAAGTTTACGCAAGTAGAGATACTTACGTGTTAAAGATGATAAGTTTAAAAGCAAATTATGAAGTTTCTTCAAAAGTGTCATACGTTAATATTAAAATCTTGTTAAAATCAATAGATAAGTAAAAAATTACGCTGCCTACATATTTGCGTGGGATGAAAAAGTCTTTTTTTTTTGAAGTGGGAATTCAACAAGATGGAGTCAAACGTTTAGCGTCTGTGCGTGTTTAAGGACATAGTAGCCTTTTGTATTCTAGGGCCTCGGTCACACGTTCCCGCAGCTTTAGCCCTTATCGAACTGGTCCATACCGACCGGCCGGAAGACGAGGTTCTCATTGCTCGTCATCTACAAGCCCGCGACTACGCTGGTTGGAAATCGCCCTGTGAATCTTGGCGCTCAGGGCGTTCTTTCGGCGACGGTTAGGGCGTTAGAATGTGGGCGAAAAAGATATACGATATAATTTTAACACATGTTTATAAAACAGCGCTGTATAAGTTGCATCGTGTCTATTGACGAATACGATCTACTTTTTACCCAAATTCCCCCTGCAGAAGGGTAATATTTTTCAAGAGTGTTTATGCCCTGTAGCCTAAAGGGATAAATGAATGTAGCTAGAAGATGAATTGGTAAAAACAATTGGCGTGTCAATTTATCAAGAAATGAGTAGCTACCTAAGGAAAACCTCTGAATTTAATTTTCTAAGAATTACCACAGAAATAAAAGTCCCGCTTCTTAAACTAATTCTGTATTCTCTTCCATGTTGAAGGGGTAATCTCTTTTCTAACCACCACTGTGTCCCGATTACCAAACTGAGTGGATTTGTTGTGAAACAAAAAACTTTTGGCTCCCTTTCGGTAGGTATAGGTAATCAATCTGATAAGTTTGTTCTCGTTCCAAAGTTCTATGATAGAAAGGTGAATTTGTTGATAAGTTCGGGTGTCAATGACAGGGTTTGTTGTGGTTGGAAATTGGAGATGGTTGGTTTAGTTCTCGGTTATTGATTGGGTTTGGTCTTGTTTGTTTTTGCCTAACAATTTCGGTTGTTGTTAAATAATTTCAAGATAATGTCAGTTGCTTATAAACTTGAGTCTCCCAAAATCATTTTTTTTTATGTGCAAAATTTTTTAGTGACTTCTTCCACTCTAGGGTGGAGCAAAAGGGCGTGCCAGACTTTTACTCAATAAAACCACACTGGTTTTCTTTCAGCCTTTTGAGTTCTTTGACTACGAGTACCCTTTTATATTTTTCGTCATCGCTCCAGGCATTGGCCCTGCTAGGCCCCTACGGTATACTTTTTTTTTTTTTTTTTTTTTTTTTTTTTTTTTTTTTTTTTTTTTTTTTTTTTTTTTTTGGGTAGGTAAAATCATCCAATGACGAATCCCGCCCTTGGGTGGGGCGGGAAACAGTGTCAGACTTTTACTGACTAAAAACCTACCTTTCCATTCCTTGCCTTTATCCTGGGGCCTTTGGTGACAGTCTCACATAACCTTTGGCCCCAGTAGGCTTCGGCCCTGCTGGACCCCTACAGTTTCCCTACGGTATACTGACATCTCCTTGAGGTGCGTGGAACACTACACGCTGCACCTACGGTGGCCGAAGATTGGACAGAAAAAAAAATATTGCTGTGTTACCATAAAAACATGCTAGTTTTAATAGTTGAGGGTATATCTGGTTGGTACGTGGTCTACCCGTGTATCAAGTTTCATCGAAATCCATTCATTTTTTTTTGTGTAAAAGAGAAATAAATGTCCATAAATACAAACTTTTGCGTTTACAATATTAGTAGGATTTTAATTTTACCAATAGGTTACAAAAAATACATAATTAGATCATTTTTCTCGTCAATTTAAACTAAATAAGGCCAGTTTTTCTTAGCTGACTATCCTGAGAAGAAAGAACGATACAAACTCAAATGTCAAAGCTTTAAATCTAAAGAGTAAATATACAATCGTATGAGTATAATCATACGATAGCTATGCAGATCAGTCCATTGATAAACCAACACAGATTGGCACATTGGTTTGGTAAACTTAATTAAAAAACTCCCAGTGAATTCAATTAATATTTGCTAGTTAAAGTATTAATTACTTTAAACGTACTAATATGACATTGGGGAATACACTTAAGAACCTACAAAAGTGTTTTATTTACCAATAGCACTTCAAATTAATTGAAAAGAGAATTCAGATAAACCTCAACGATTTTTTCCCTAAAATTTCGGCCAATAGAATTGGTTTCCGAGAATTCATAACTCGAACACTTTCCTCTAGGGTAAAGAGTGATATCACTAAAAGCTTGGAACGTACATTATGGTATTACTGAGGTAGATTTACAATATCATTACTGACAGCCTGGTAGGTAGCTGCTAATAGCAAATGTGCACTTATGAGATTGGTTTCTACAAGTTTTGGTAAGAAGGAGTTTTGATTGAATAAGGTTTCTCTTTGAGTTTAGAACCCAAAGGGTAAGTAAAATCATCCAATGACATCTCCCGCCCTTGGGCGGAGCACCCCAGTATGCTTCGAACCTGCCTGCCTGCAGCTAGCAGGCTGGGCTTCTACGGTTCGCTGACAGCTCCTTGAGGCGCGCGGGAACAGTACGCGCCTTCGACGACTTGGGCTCGGTCCGGTCGGTTACCGGACGGTCGGATAGCGAGCTACCCATTGCTCGCCGTCAGCACCCAAAGGGTTAAAAAAGGTATATTTTAACATATATTATATATAAAAAATCAAAAGCTCCATCGCACTATATAGTCGCTGATTGTAATGGCAGAAGATTGTGAGTGTGTTCCTTGTTACTTCTTCACGTTGAAATTGCTGAAGGGATGTTAATGAAATTTAGCACATATGTAGACCATATCCTGGAATAGCACATAGGATACTTTTTATCCTGTGAATATGTTCCCTTGGAATATTTTTTTTACAAACCAAGCCGGTGAAACCGCTGGCTGTCGCTAATAGAAAATATCTACTAAACGTTATTCTGAGTTTCAATTTTTCATGATTTGCTTTAAATTTTTAATGTAATTTTGATTTTATAAAACTATTAAAGTGAATGCTCAAAAAAAAAAGAACCCAGCTCCGGCAGAAACGAGAAGTATCTCAAATTATCAATAATAATAAGTTATAAAACAATAGCTAACTATTACCTTGATGCTTACTTGCAAACATATAAAAATTGCCGATTGTAGTCGAGTGTGTAGATCGCGCCCCAAGTTGGGCGCCAGTTTGTTGTCTTCTTTAATTACTCGTATGTAGTTTAACATCAATGAGAAAACAAATAAAAAAACATATAAAAAGATGTTTATTATACAATAATGTATTTTGGTCAATATATTTAAATGTTTATTGTAAAATAATGTATTTGGATTAATTTTTTAAGAAATTTTAGTGTTTATACACTAAAAATTTGGGAGAAGACACTGATTCGTGTAACACAGGTGTTTCCACCTAGCACAGGAGTCAGGGCCTCACTCTAGTCGTTCATTTTTTATTTGTTAATTAATTATTATTATCTTATCTGTGTATTTTGATTAATAATATTATATCAAGTAAGATCGCGGTCATTTCTGCCTGATCACTTAGAAAAAATTTGCTTAAATTCTACGACGCGGCGCCAAACCAAACCCGTTGAAGTTTTCTTTTCGAATGCAAGCAAATATGAACTTAGTGATGGTCAGGCGGAAGTGTCTTTGACCTATGATTATGTGGACACTACTGTTATACTACATAATAATATTGTATACGGTTGCATAAGTTTATGTCAGTTCTATTAAATGATAAATGATATTTATCTTGCAAATAGGATTTTTAAAAACAGTTTTACACGTTAATTTTTTCCTCAGTTTAAGCTAGATGAGGCCGGTGTTTCTTAGCTGTGGTGCTATTCTCTAAGAAAACGCAGCGCTGCCGCAACGATGAACATCCAAATAGGATACATTGAATTAACAATCCACACACATTACATTAGGTTGACAATCCAATGTATCCTATTTGGGTGCTCGTCGTTGAGGCAGCGCTTCGTTTTCTTAAAGAATAGCACCACAGACTACCCTGAGAAGAAACACCGAAACAAACTCAGGGATCAGTCATTAATTTAATTAAACTGTGAAGCTCCAAGAGGACACCGGTGTACATCACCTATTGTCTTTCTATTGTGTCTCTAATTACGGTATTCAAAAGGTTAAAGAAAGTAATTAAGACAACCTTTACATTGGTTCTGTTATCTTTATGCTCTAAATAAAAGCACGTTATGATTTTAATATTTGCCTCATGAAAACATCTCAGCAAAATTGATCTCACCGAACAAAAGGGTTTAAATTAATTCAAATACTCATTTAATTATGAAACTGCAAAAAACGAACAAAAAGCGACCTCAATGACATTTCGAATGTCATTTACAAACGAATTTTAAGTAAAAGAGAAGATTAGAACTGCAAAGACGGATTTAGGGTATCAATAAAGACTATTATTCTTCTGTACAATGACTTAGGAGTGCCCCTTTTAGCCCCTTCTCCAATATTGAATCTTGCCGAAGCATTTCAGGAATTTTTCGTTATATTTGGGGGAAACATTCGACAAAAGATACGAGGGTTTTCAATGTAAGGGCTTGGTTCAATGTCAATATGCGAGAATTTATGGGACTGCGTATTACTGGAAGAGCCTTGTATTCGCTTTATGTTGAGCGATAAATATCTACAAACCGCTGTTTTAGGTGGCGGGAAAAATAAGGTTTATATTTGTTTATTGTTTTTTTTTTTTTTTTTTGAGAAATAAGGTTGAAGAGTTTGTTGTGGGTTGTTTAGTTGAACTCCCTAATCTTAGTTACTGGTGGTTCGAATTGAAATATTTTTGAAGTGTTGTATAATCCAATTAATATAACATCACGCTATATCCGACATGAACCAAAAATTTGGTCGATACCGCGGTGGACAGCCAAATAATATTGCAATAACTATTTTTCTTTTTTGTTATTTTAATTTTATACTCTTTAGTTGTGGTATTCCACAGCTAAAACTAAATAGTGAGTGAGTTCTTTGATAAAGTAACTTTTTGTGGTGGAAATGATTAAATGACTCCCTCGCTTTAGGATGGAGTGGGAAAGCATGTCAGACTTTTTTTACCAAAACCCACCTATTTTATTTCAGTTATACTTTACGTTCTGAAGCACTAAGTCCAAAGAGTTTTCACGGTAACTGTTTCAGATGATCTCGTAGCCCTGGCAGACACCAGGTGCCTTAAGATTTGCTGATATCTCATTGAAACTCATCCTTTTTAAAAAGTCGGTAAAAAAAACTTGGGTGCATGTACAAGTACAATTACAATACCTACACAATTACAAAAAATTGCAATTATTTTGTTTTCGTTTGTAGTAGAAACTATAGAATTTAAATGATCATTATGTTGGTTAACTGTTCACTTTATCTCATGGTCGTAAGCACGACTGCTGAGCGTTTCCCAGGTCAAGTAAAAAGTGTTGTTGAGCTTTCCCATCAGGAATTCCGTTGAAACAGCTCATAGTTTGGAAGCTAGTGGTGCGACACCCTCGTTTCTTGGAATACAGCAAAGCAGTTGGTCTTGCGCCTGATCTCTCTCTAGTTGTGTCAAATTGCTGTCCCATCGGACTTTGAGAGTAGAGAACCGAGAGTGCACCTGTATTTGCACACACTTGTGCACACTTGTACAGTAAATATCTCCTGCGTAGGTATCTGGTTAATCTCCGTTGAGATTGGCCATCGTGATTGAAATTCGGTCGAGAGGATTATTTGTTAGTAGTAAGGCAGTATACCTACACAAACCCGTACGAATTTTATGTTGCTCTACTATCATTTGGGTCACAACTCCCAAGAAACAGTACCTATTTACCTATTACGCCTTTGTAACATAAAAAAGGCTCCATTAAATAAATAAACAATGTTTATTTTGGCTCTCAACCGCGACATAAGCACCTCCAGCCTCGACATCTCCAAGTAATTGAAAAAGTACTGAAAATATTTTTATGTCAGCTCAAAGTGAAAGACTTTTATAAAATTTTACGGTAAATACCTGATGTTTATCTCCACAATACTTCATAAATTCTGTGTCCAGAGTGCTTTTAAGACTATTTTAAGTAGCCATTATGGCACATTTCCAGTGGCGATTTATGAAGGTTAAAAAACCTCGCATAATTTTATGGTCAGCTGTTTTATAGGGCCATATTCGTTTGACCATTTTATGAACGTGCTTTATGGAGCTATCTTTTCCTACGTCGGTTACCGTAGATTTTGCGGACGGCAAGTAATTTGTAGCTCGCCGACCGGTAACCGTCCGGACCGAGCCCGAGTCGTCGATGGCAAGAGTTCAACGCGCCTCAAAGAGATGGCGGTAAAATCATAGGTGCCTGAGGAATTTCTGAAAAAGGAACTCGCAGTTCTAGAACACAAGGCAACTGAAGCACAAAAGTGTGGTTTTATTCAGTTAAAGTTTGCACATGGAAACTTCACAAAAAAAACTTTTTACAAAAAAAAAAATACAACCGACTTCAAACGACCGACTTTTTCTATAATAGTTTAGTCTCTTCGCTATTTAACACCGACTTCCGAAGTTGAAAGTTATTTTGCATTTTTTGGTGGTTTTTGAAGTCGGTTGTATTTTTTTTTTTGTAAAAAGTTTTTTATTTCACACTTTTTAGTAGTAGTACCCCTCAGCCAAACTTAAATAGACCTTCAGCCATTCGGTTCCATCATCAAATCATCATGACAAATCTAATAATACCAATCACGGCTAAGATTCACTGATTTATTACAAAGTTCCGGCTCTTACCTACCTTCCATCTTCATCACTAGGTCAGTTCTATGTACCCCTCCTTTTTTTTCCTTTAGTCAGCCACCAACTACATGTATAAACAAAGCAATTTTACTTGTTACGAAAGTTCTGCTAAGGTTTTTTGAAGAATTCCGTTCTATGTCTTCGTAGTTCATCATCAGATCAAAACAATATTTTTATAAGACCAACTCGAGAGTATAATCTTTCAATCAAATCAATTTTTTTCAAAATCGGTCCACAATTGACCGAGATATCGGCGAACAAACATATACAAACGACAGTTCTGCTATGATTTTTTGAAGAGTTTCGTCCTATATCTTCGAAGTTTATCATCAGATCAAAAAGATATTTTTATGGGACCAATTCGGAAGTATAATCTTTCAACCAAACCAAAAATTTTCGAAATCGGTCTACAATTGACCGAGATATCGGTGAACATACATAAAAAAAAAAATACATACAGCCGAACATAGAACCTCCTCCTTTTTTCGAAGTTGGTTAATAAAATAAAAAACGATTTCTAGGTAGGTTCGTATGAAGCAGTTTAGTACAGAGGCTATACTTCCATAGGTCGATTATTTTTAACCAACTGTGTGACGTGATAGAACCCTCAATGTGTTTATCTGCCTCTAAATGTATATATAATTTTATAAGGCGCTATAGAGTCTGCGTGGGTTGATTTTGATGATCCTTACAACTTGTCTTTATCTTGTGTCACTAAAACATGGCAGTATGGAAAAAATATGACGTCGACTAGACGTCAGTCGTGTGATTCAGTTGTTGATTTTAGATCTGCTACTAGCATGCGGTAATTGAATTATTTTCATAGATAAGTACGGAAGCATTACACTTTATAATTATATTTTATCTTTTGTACGGGTTGCAGAATTTTAGCTAAAGAGTTTTACGGGTTACAGTATTACAGCTGAAGACAAAAATATTAAATAAATGTTACCTTAAGAGTCATATCTATTGACAAGTGGTGTTGTAATATCGGTTGAAGCAAACAAGTCGCTGGTTTAAGCAACACATCCTTACTCAGCTAAAGCGTCTGTGAATGTTCCGATATCAATAGGGTTTGTTTTATAATTACAAAAGGCTATAAATCTGTCAAAAATGGATCAACACCCGTATTTATAATTATAAACAAGTAAAACTAAATAATTGAGCAAAAGTAACTACTTAAGTAACGATTTTTATTCTATAACTAAGAAAAAAATAAATTTTGAATGAAGATTTCAAACGTCAAGTAATGACTTAATAAGATTTTACTCAGCAACAAGTAATTCCTTCTTTATAAATACGGGTGTGAGAGTCCTATTAAAATATCCCAATTCTGACCATTTTCGAGATATGTGATCCGTTTTAGTAGGAATTTCTGATCAAGTTGAGCTGACTGGTGATAGATATAATATTACACGTACCTGCTTTTTATTTCTACTTTTAAATTAAGTTAAAACAAAAAATAAAAATGTTTTTTTTTTCGCCGGGGCCGGCGGATTTTGAGACTTTTACTGACTAAAAACCTACACCTGTTCCTTCGTTGCCTTTCATAACGGCGCCGAATATTCCTTTCAGAAATCGACCGTGGCTCCAGTAGGCTTTGACCATGCCGGGCCGGTACGGTTTAAGGTTATCTAGAACAAGTATTTACTTATGTATCGTGGGCGCATTTGCAAATAAGGAAAGTCACATAGACAAGACACCCAGACGCGAAAGAACTATCTGAAGGTCATACAAATGATTTAGTTCTAAGTGGCCGCAGCCACTTAACCACTGCGTCTACTATGCCGAGATATTTTGGATCAAATGCGGATCGCTTGAAGACCACGTTGGAGATGTATGCTCCACCCTGAAGGTTAGCCCCGCTTGGGCGTAGCACCACCGACGGCGGCAAACTTTCGCGTCCGGGACTGGTTCAAACCATAGTACAGAGCGAGAGGGAATCGAAAACAGTTGCCTCCTTCAATGAAACAATCATTTGAGTAAAGGAGTCTCACATTTCGGCTCCCGTTGGGGGCGCACTTGGAGTCGAAAGTCACAAGGGAACTCTCGATATGGGTTAGGATGACTAACAATTGGTTGCGGATGACTAGCATCGTTCGATGAGCACCAGGCCCGGGTAAACGCCACACCTGCCGGTTCGTTGTGCTCCTCACGCACTTCAAAGAGTACTTTGAAGAGTTTTCGTAGCCCTGAAAAGCAAAGGGTAGCTGAAAGAATACAGATAGATTTTAGCCAGTAGAAACTTGACAAAAAAAAATGCAAAGCAAAGCAATTCAGTGATTGTTCATTCAGATCCCATAAAAGTTACAAAATTATTTCGACTGTCCCTAAGTAAACTATCGAAAGTGAAAAAAACTTTACGGGAGAGCGATATGAAGTTTATGGATAGCTTTGTTATGATTGACTATTTTATCTATATATAAATTTGGTTACATATAAGTTTGGGTTTAAGAATCACTAGAAAAAAGTATTTTTTATTAAGCTGGCCAGTTTTTATCAAGCTTGAAATAGAAACAAAAAAGAAATGCAAATTTTTCAGATTCGAGAGTTTACGTAGGGACAGTCAATTTTCAAAATGAGAATGAAAATCGTTTGTGTATTCTGCCTAAATATTGTCGCAGTTGCCATTTTCTTTAATAAAAGTAATTGCTTTCGTCCTAATTGCACTGAAATAAACTTAAATTATATTTAAAGTCTCAAACCTCTTTCCTGAATTCAATTTTATATTTTGCACTTACTTAAAAAAATGTTTTACGTTTCCCGGTCGAAACCAATAAGTAAATGAGGTGCGAAAATTTTACGAGCTAATTTTCTATCAGGCAAAGGCGTTTTCATATTCAGCTTTCAGCTCTTTAACGAGAAAAGTTAGGTTGATCATTTCAATCAATCTTTTAGATAAATGAATGCAATCTTTTTTAACAGCAAACGTTTCAGAGTTCTACTTTTTTTTTTTGTTGTTTCTTTTTTATTTTACGGTCGTGTTTTAATTTATGATTTTTAAATTTAACAGTTGATAAATACCTAGTAGGTATTTAGCTCAATTGGCTTTATAATATCCCCTTTACTGGGACTCAGGCCTCTCTAGAAGAAAGAATGGGCCGTAATCGACAACGATATCACATGTCTTCAAATTTTTGGTTCTAGGACATGCCAGTTTCCGTTGTTTTCCTTTGCCGTAAATAATATTCATATAATAATATAATAGTAGATTATGTGACTTGGGGATGAAATAATTAACTCCCGAGCAGTGCAAGGGAATTAATTATTAATATTATAAAAATAATTTACCTGTATGTAGTAAAAAAAATACTTAACTGACTTTAATTAAATATACACTAAAAAAACGAAAAAAAAAACTCTTCACCGTTTAAAACTATAAACGATCTAAAATATTGCGAAGAAAAACTCCCCTGCATTTTGTAATTGGTTGGTACAAAAAATTAGGTTTGAAACTTTATCAGTTAATGTTGGAGTTTATTGAGTGGTGATTAAAATAAAAAAAAAAAATAACCTTTCGATCAAATCTAAAAAAAAAGAAAGTTACAAATCTTTTGTTAACTTTAATTAAAGCAATTTTATAGATGCTTCAAAAAATAGAAGGTTATCTTGAAGTTTATGCTCGTGATGTCAACGAAACTTATGAATTGAAAATGTTATTCTTTTGAGTTACGTCAGATAACTACCACATTTGGAGGTATCCATATCCTCTAAACCACAATTACCACACACAAATCGTTGCTGTCAACGCTGCTTTGCGGTGGAAATGGGTATAGAGCTACCATCATGGACGAGCTTCATACAAAAATAAAATAATACGACCATGTATCGGAGTTTCGGACCAGATTGCAGTGGTTGCCAATTCGGCGTCGGCGTGATACCCATATCCTGTCTCTTCTCTACACTATCCTGCACAATCCTAATTCTCCACAATACCTTCGTGAACGCTTTGGGTACTTCGTCCCCAGGGGTAAACCTTGTCGCACTGCTAATTTTCTTCTTCATCGCACTCCTTTTCATACTTCTAGCCGTTATGATGGCTCCTTCTCTGTCACTGCAGTTCGTCTGTGGAACTCCCTCCCAGACTCCCTACGTGACAGCCCTTCTTTGGATATCTTCAAGAGGAAAATTAAAGAGCCTTTCACAATGACATAGTATATATAATATATATATATATATATATTTAAGTATATTTGTATTTATGTATGCAGGTATATTTATGTATTATTTTATTCGTATTATTTGTAATTTTAAAATTGTACACTGGGTCCTACCCTCTATTGTAATATCTCTCTATTACTCAATGGTTTGCTGGAAGAAAACTCAACTTTGAGTTAAGCTCGCCTATGTACATGACCTCTATTTTCCATTTATTTTTTAAGCTGTTATAGCGTACAATAAAGAATAGAAGAAATACAATTTTTTAGTGACTTTATAAAGAAAATTCACAAAACTGTCAGCAATTCCAACAATCTATTCAAGGCATAAGATAAGCTCCTACACAAAAACCAATAAAATAAGATGTTATCCAGACGCAAATGAACCCTATTTTATTAGACTATAAATCCGTGGAGGCGCTCTTCAACTTTAAAAATATTTTAAGTAAACACATTGTTTGCTTTGTTATCGAGGAGTTGCTATCAAAAGGTGAGAAAAGAATGGGAATACCTCTCTGTAAAGACCTGATACTATCGTTAATTTGAAGTTTCTAGTTGACTGTTTAAGTTGGAAAACTTTTCTGCTGATTTACATTATATTTAGGGTTCAATACCTCAGTACGCAGAAACCTAGGATCATTTGTTGTCCGTCTGTTAAAATATTTTTCTTTAAGAACGTATGGAGGAATAGTACGCGGCAAACAAGTTGAAATATTTGCTATGGTTATCCCCCCCCCCACTTCGATTGAGACCTCGTCACACATTTACCATCATGACGGTCGACTTTGAATGCACAGTAACTGATTTTCGAGTCTCAATCTAAGTGAGGGGCTGCGCGTAACGTAAGGAAACAGTTCAACTTATTTGCCGCGTACTATATCAAGATGAAGTTGCTTAATTTACTTTCAAATACTCAGCTCTGCTACTCCTTAGAACAGTCAATAAAATTCTAAGTCAATGTAATTTAAAGATAAGGCCTTTTATGCTTCATTTACGGCGCATATTTTTATACTCGTCACGGAAATCAAAATCAAAAGGGGAGAAATAATGAAATTTGGCATAAAAAAATGCCATATATCACATAAGTAAAGCAAAAAATCGAACACCATAAAAAAAAAATCCCGCTCCGCCCAAGGGCGGGATTTGTCATTGGATGATTTTCCTTACCATAAAAAAAAACACACAAAAACACAACACCGTAAAATTTTTGTGACATGTCATCACAAAATAATTACTTTTTATTGCGATTATAAACTTAAGTTTGTACGGAACCCACGGTGCGCGAGTTCGATTCACACTTGATCCGTTTCTTGTGTCTAAAATGCCATTTCTTGAGAAAAACAATGTTGTTTTGAAACTTTTTGCTTAAAGAAATCGTAACTTAAATTCTTTGTTTGCAGGTTTGAAAAGAAAGGTGGGCCTTGCAGACGTCCTTTTAAAAAAGGTAGGCAAAAACAGTAGGCAGAAAGAAAAAAATATGTTCAAAATATATATGGCTAGAGTCAATTAGCTCAATTCGCTATTCAGTAGTTAGCCTTGTCTGATAATTAAAGGGCACCGTCTAACAAGCAGCTTAGCCTTAATGAAATTTAGCCGATGCCCCTTTTTTTGAGGTGGGAAAATCGTCCAATCATTTCTCCCACCCTTGGGCCGAGCGGGGGATAGTGACAGACTTTTACTGACTGAAAACCCACTCCTTTCTCTTCTTTGCCTTCATTCCAGGTCCCCGAGGTACACTTTCACATTATCCATGTCCCCAGTAGACTTTGACCCTACTGGGCTCCTACGGTTTGCTGACATCTCCTTGAGTCCGGTTCGGGCGGCGAGATACCCATTGCTCCGCCCATCCATTCATACAGTAGGGTGACCATGTCATAAAAAATAACTTAGGGTGCCCCCCAGATAGAAACTAGAATAAACGAGCGAATGAAGACCCCGTCATCTACTTCATGTTAGGGTTTTTTTTTAATCTTGTTGATAGAAATAGGAGCTCCGTTGTCGTATCTTACTTTTAACTGTCGTTAAATAAATAAAGTTCAGTCGACAGCGATGCGGAGGAGTTTTTTGACGCTATTTTCTAGTTAGGAGTAGCCTTTAGTGTATATATTTATGTTTTTGTGTAATGTTTGTAGGTTTAAGTGTATATATAGTTTTAATAAATTTATATTCCTCTTTTGCCAATATAATGTTACTTTTTGATGTAATAAAGTATAATTTAAAGAAAAAAATAAAAAATAAAAAATAAATAAAAATCAAATAAAATAAAAATGCCCTTTATTCACTACTTACAGTTTGAAACTAAATAAGGTATGAAAACCATAACAAAAATATACATCTTCTGCTTTACTATCAATCTGATTACATAACCTCGTTACTTCAGTTGTTTTTGGTTCATCATCACTATTCATAGCGGTCGCTTTTGCGGCGTAGGCCTCCCCTAAATTGCTCCGCGCTTGTCTATCGCACGCTTTCTGCATCCAGTTTGGTCCACAACGTTGGGTAAATATATCTCACCATCTCTTTCTTTGTCTCCCTTGCTTTCTTTTACCGTCTAATGAAATCCATTCTGTCCCGCTTTCACCCGCTTTGTCCATCTCGTATATTCCAATCTACACAGATGTCCTGCCCAGCTCCATTTCAGTAATCTTAACCTTTGATTTACATCCGTTAGTTTGGTTTTCTTCCGTATTATATCATTTTTTACTTTGTCCGATTTTTTTATGCACAACATACTTCTTCCCATTTTCCTCTGGCATACGGCAATTTTTTCCTCATCTTCTTTTCTTAATGATCACGTTTGACATCCGTATATAAGGCAAGGTAGTATGGCAGTTTCATACACTTTCTTTTTTATGCGTACACTAATATCTTTACTTTTCATTATTTCTTTTAGCCCCCAGTACTTTTTCCACGCTAAAGCTATTCTTCTTTGTATCTCTTTTTCAGTACAGTTTTCGAATGACACCAATTGCCCTAAATAGACGTAGTCTTTGACATATTCTATTGTTGCGTTCTGTACTATAACGTCCTGGTTCTCTCCATTTGTGATTATTTTTGTTTTAGAGGCGTTGAGCAATAGACCGACTTTCTTACTTTCTCTTGCCAATTCAGATATCATGCATTCTAATTCAGTTGCAGTCTCAGCAAATAACACAATATCGTGTGCGAAGCGTAAGTGACTGAGAAGTTCTCCATTAACTTTTATGCCCTTGTTGTCCCAATAAAGGTGCCTAAACACTGACTCGAGTACCGCCGAAAATAATTTTGGTGATAAAGGATCACCTTGTCGGACACCTTTTTGTACAGGAAACTCTACTCCCTCTCTTTCTAGTTTTACTTTAGCCCTGCATTTGGAGTAAACGCTCTTGATAAGATTTATGTACTTTATATCCATTCCTTGGTGTGAAAGTGCTGTCCAAATTGCATCATAATAAAAGGAGTCAAAAGCTTTCTGGTAATCTATAAAGCACATATAGATCATTCTCCCGTATTCGTTAGCTTCCTCTATTACTTGCGTAACGACCTGTTTGTGATCCATCGTAGAGTATTTTTTACGGAACCCATCCTGTTCGCGTGGCTGATTCTCATCCAGGATTTTGGTGACTCTATTCAAAATGACCTTTGAACTGTCGTTAATACATAGTTAAATAATAATCACTAATCTAAATTATTTTTTACAAAATACATGCTCTTTAAAGTGTTCGGGCTAGGCAAGTTATTTATCATTTGCAACTGTTAAATTAAATGGTTGAATATCGTTAGAGTGGCTAGCTGAATGGCGCCGTTTTGTTAAATGAAGCTACGAGTAGTTTAGTTAAAACATTTTTTTTTATTGATAAGGTTGTGTTTGATGACTAATCTCACATGATGGTAATTATGTAGTCGACGATGGAACTCGTTTGCCTAGAAGAAACCTATTTAGTTTTATCATAAAAACCTATAAGTTGTTACTATCAGGAAACTCAGACTCTGGCAGTGAATTCAGTGTCGAATAAAACGAATATTTTATTAGACATACGATCACTGACCGCATTGCATAATCAACCAACGTTATAGAATATAACATTCGATTGCGACTATCGACTCTCCATAAAATTCTATAAAACCGCATCTGCATAGTAAATACTTTAAAAGATACCTTTATATTAAAACAGTTGACCTGATTCCCTCGTCGAGTTCGAGTTATGCTCCAATAGTTATTGGAAAACATTTAGCACTTTCCACATGCCGCTCACGTCGCTTTCCAGCTTAATGTGCTCGACTTTATTTACACCGTCAGTTGATTTAATCAGTATTGGCAATACTTAAAAGTGGGAAATTGTGTCGCGCCACGCTGTACTTGGGTTTAACGCACTAAGAATACTTCCCGCATCGTGGGTGCGTTCACAAACATGTAAGCTCACATACACATGACATATAGTCCATACAAATATTTTTCCCGAGCGGGAATTGAACCCGCAACACGTAGCGTAGCAGCCAATTGCTCAGCCACTGCGTCAACTTTGCTGTCTTTACCAGCAGGAGCCCGCTAGATATAAGGGCAAGTCCATGACCAGCAGTGAATGTCTTTCGAGTGATATGGTAATGAGGAATTACGCTAAAACAAAGGGCTGTATACTGGCCTCTTTTTTGACTGTATGATTTTTATGTGTATGTCCGAGTATGCTACCATGCAAAGTGCCTTTCCAAAACTACAAAGAAGAGAGGAAGAGGAAGACCACAAATTACCTGGATGACAATTGTTCGCAAGTACTCCGATGGTTATTAGCGAAGTGAATGACACCAAATTATTAAAAGCTGACCAGTAGAAGAAAAAGCAAAGGCAAAGAAGAAAGAAGAAATATGCTGCCTATACTTAGATATAGAAGTTTAGAGTAATTTTATCGAAAATGAAATATTACTACCTAAAAACAATACCTGCGCAAACAACGTCACTGAAAAAGTAACTACTGCAAATAAAGTACTAGAAAAATGTTTCTTGCAATTGCGAAACAAATATGCAGCTAATCATACAATATTTTACATATCGGTGTGAGAGACGTCGATATAATCCGCGCCGAAGTTTCGAAGGATAGCGGTAATGGCATTGCTTATTATTTGGCGACACTCGCATCGGAAGGATCTAGTTGTATCGCAACTTTTCACTTTAATGGCCATTGCTCGCTTTGCTTGTGTGCTTTGTAGTATTATTTACATATGTGAGAATTGTTCATCTGTGTGATATTGATTCTTATTTGAAAATTGCTTTGCAGATAATTTTTAAATTTTTTGTTCACAGAATTATTGTATACATGCAGGTATTTACTGGCACAACCGTCCGGTAACCGTCCGGACCGAGCCCAAGTCACTGATAGCGCGTATCCTTCCACACATGCCTCAAGGAGTTGTCAGCAAACCAAAGGGTCCAGCAGGGTCGAAGCCTACTGGGGCCAAGGATCGTTTTCTGAAAGAAAGGTTCGGCCCTGGTATGTCTGACACTATTTCCCGACCGAAGGGCACGGAGATGTCATCAAATGACTATTTCCATCGAAAAACAAAATGAGATTTAGGTTTAGAACTACTCGTATTAAAAACAAATCCTTATTAAAAGTCTAAAGAGGAAATTACTAAAAGCATTTTATAACGAGACTAAAAAACTACTGGGTCAATTTAAAAAATTATTTCATCAGTAGAATGTTACTTTATCACTTAGTAACATAAGCTATATTTGCTTTCACACGGATAAAGCTACTACAGTATAAAATAAATTCAGAGTAAATTTTTCATTCGTTTGTAAGTAGATTACCCAGTTTTGTAAACTTTATAGCAAACTCGTGATAAACAATTAAAAAGTAAATAATAATAATAGCTTTATTGATTCATTACACAAATTATATCTAATAATATTTTTGGTTATGTTAGTACCTATTTGCTGATCCTAGTTTGTTAGTTTTGTCTTATGTTGTAAGGACCGCTTAGGAGGTGAAAGCCTCATCCATTTCTCCCCATTTGTCTCTATCCCTTGCCAATCTGTTCCAATGTACCATTTAAAAGTAAATACATTACCATAAATCATCTCAAAACTTGTAAGCTATCTTCTACGTAAAAATCCGAGCAAGTCTATGGAAGTTTTCACACAAAAAGGGCTGAAAGAGTCAAAACTTTTCCTAAACCAATTACAAGATAGACAAGTCAGTAGTTTTGGCTCCAAAATAGATGCCTTACGAAAAATAAACTGAACTAAAGTGATTTATGTCGTAACCCGTTCCTTTCAACTTTTATATACCCAATTATGAGATACTTAGACCATCAGCAAACTAGAATTAGGTCCGTCACTTAAGTAAGTGATGGACCTAATTCTAGTTCTAGTTTCACCTTTCCTGCTTATTCTTTTAAAATTCAATCAGATATTAACCAAGCCACTAAATAGTGCCATCGAACGAGTCGCCAAAATTGTTTTTTTTTTTTTTATTTGATATAAACTAGTGCTTGACTGCGATCCCACCTGATAGTAAGCAGTGACGCAATCGTTGATGATGAGGCGCACTAGTTTTGTATATTCAGCCATTCAATCAAACAGCTTGGCTACTTGGTTTAATCACTTGCATATTAAAGTCTGGACATACAAAACCTGGACCTCTGGAGTCTGGAGTCTGACCTGGGAAGAGGCTGTATTAAGTTGTAAAATTAATTTTGTTTTGCGTCCAGCCGGCTATGTATTGAAGACGTCATCCCTTACCATCAGTTAAGATAGTGGTTGTGGTTGCTTTTGACCACTATCTTAACTGATGGTAGTCTATCACAGCCATACCACACTATACACTCTTCACGCACTCGCACATACTATCTCATAATATATGCTCACAGCCATCTATAGGTCGATGCTCACAGCATGCTCACAGCCTATGGTGTTCATGTTCATTCTATAATATTTAGATTTTGCTTTTAAATTTTATTATTGCCCAATTGTAAAGTAATTAATAAATTAAATTATTACTAACAAAGTACGAATTTAATTTTGGGAAATATCATTATTGGTTAAATTTTAAGTTAAAGGGGAATCAAAATTTTTCTATACATTACTGGTATATTTTTTTCTTTTCACCAAAAGTAAAACCTTTCATAAAGGACTATATGAAAACTCAATAGCAAAAAGAATTATGTCCACCAACCGTAATAATACGAAGTAAGAGACTATTTAGTAGACTGCTATAGGTTTTTTATCACGCGTTATTATAGTGTCAATCACTATTGCAATACTAACGCGTATCTTTTCAATTCGTGTAACACTTATTTTTTGACTAGTTTTAGTGATGAAAAACTAAAAATGTGAAAAATATAACAGTACTAACCACCTTAATCTATTTTATCAACAGAAACTTCAAAATATTACGTATAAATAACACTAGCAAGGCTTTTAAACGTATCTTCGTTCGGTTACGGTTTATGGACCTGGTTTTTGCGATTGATTTCTCGTATTGTCCCCTAACATATAACCTAGGTTTCATTTCTGGCGAAAAGAAAAAAGTAATTCATGCTAAAAGTGTGCATTGGCTTTTAACTTTAACTCTGTAATACAGTTTAATTTATAAGAAACAAGTTTTTTTTTTGTATATCAACAATTTAAAAAAGAATGTATGAATGGCATCTCAAGGATAACAAAAAAGAAAAAATTGGCACAAAAAGTTCACTGGAACAGTTTTTCAAAACGCACATAGCATTATTCTAATCAGACATGCAAATTGTACTCTGTTTGTTCAGCTGAGGCTGTACTGTTATTTGTTTAGGGTTAGTACACACTGTTGACTGTTTGGCGTGTTAGCCTAACAAAAAGTTCTCTGCTTTTCCCGTTTTGGAATTTTTTGTTGTGTGGACTAAGTTGAAGTGACGTGTTGATAGTTGGAGTTAAGACGTTTTGATACTTGTTTATTTAAAAAAAAACAAAATTACACGAATTAAACTTATTTTAATTAAATAAATTGCTTTCTCGCGAAACGTTGATAATACTGCAAGGCTTTTTTATGGTTCTCTTTCCTGTCGAAACTGTTGCATCTATAATTTTAATGAAATCCTTCTAGTGATGGTTAAAAAAAAAAAGTTTTGCCATTTTTTTTTAATGCTGTATTTTTAATGTTTACATATTTTAAGTTCTTATTTACCCAGGAATACTGAGTGAAGAATTTCGCATAAAACACTTATGTAAATATATTTAGCTTGTAACCGCTTGAAGTAATAAGGTATAATAAATATAATATACCTTCCATGTGGTTTTAAAACTTGTTCTATCGTTAAAAAAGTTGGAAAATTTGTGATTGGAAAACAGTAAAGAATCTATTTTTTTATTACATTAAAACTTTTCCTGACCGTTAATATTAGAATTAGCGGTTAATCCTTACTATAAACTAAGTTTGACAGAATAAACTATCTCATTCAACAGACAAGTTAGGTCAGCGAGTAGACATCATAATAATAATGTAAAGCAAAAATCAATACCACCGTATCTGTAAGAGATTTATAGGTCAATTGTGTTAAAATTATCTTTCACATGACATCGGTGAGAAAGACTTGGTCAAATAGATTCTGGTGAGATGCCATGAAGCGTAAGAAACAGGTCAAGTGAGGAAATAATCTGATGACATGAAGCTCGGCCAGCGAGCAATGTACTATCAAAGGCTAGCCTGTCTTTGTAACTGTGCGATGCCCCATTATATGAAAAGATTACAAAAAAAAATGTTAAAAAAAATATTTATGTTTCCAGAAATTATTGAGACGAAATCTATTTAGAATATATTTTAGTTAAACACATGATTCTCGTAGACTTCTTCATTTTGAGATTTTACATGAATATATAACAAAAAAATATGACTACAATTATCTAATAAGTACTTACAGTGATATAAAATCACTGTAAGTATCAAGATCAATCTAACGATATATTTTGTGTCCCAAATTAATCCGGTTGTTTACTTTACTGTGTGTATTAAAGAAATAAAAATTCCCAAAACAAATACCGCTCCTGGGACAGTCGAAAAATTTTAGAGTCTGTTGCATATTTAAGTTATGATAATGATGAAGAGACCAAGTGTTAACATACAAGCTAAAATTAGATTAGTGAAAGATAATTTCGAGTTGCAAAGCAAGCAAGGCTTGTTTACCTGGTGAGAGTCTCGGGAATGCGATGGATGCAAGACGAACAGGATCGTTTACTGTGGTAACACTTGGGGGAGGCCTATGTTCAACAGTGGCAGTTCTTTGGCTGCAATGATAATGATCGGTGATGAGGGCTTGTAGATATTTGAAATGATTAGATTTTTATTTATTTTTGTTTTATCGTCAATATAAATGGGCCCATCGTATCGGCGGAGTTTTGCTAAATAACTTTATTTACCCCTAAATATATAAAGACAAAACTACTATTACATCTAAATAAAATTTCATTCTTCAAGAAATCAGCAAAAAGAAACAAATCCATTATCTTTTAGTATGACAGTTCCGGAATTCCGATAGGAATCAGTTGAGCAATATTGCTCCGGATTAATCCCTAATATTGCGTATTAAACCTCTTACATATTGCCCGATGAGCGGTATTTATGAATCGGCATTCTTGATTAGATTCCTATAGAGTATAGTAAATTGGACAATCGGTTGGTCCTGTATTCGTTTTGAGGTCCCATTTTGCGGAAATCTTTTCCGATGTAAGTACGATACAGCTAAGTATTGTTAAAAAAAACTTCTTTCTTTCTTTAATTCTTTATTGTACACCATAACAACTTATACAATAAATGGATAACAAAGGTCATGTAGTAACTTCGTAGTAATCACATTATTTACATAGTATTTCTTTTATTATTCAGAAGTGTATATATCTATCATCATCTATCATCATAATTTCAGCCGAAATACATCCACTGTTGGACATAGACCTCCTCCGATTGTCGCCACAATTAATGGTACAGAGCGTCTCGCATCCATCGGATTCTTGCAACTCTTATCAAGTCATCGGTCCACCTTGTATGAGACCTTGCCGTCTTTCAATACGCGGTCATCACTATAGAACCTTTTGGTCCCAACGGCCATAGGTTCTGCGTGCAATGTGCTCAGATGGTCCGGTGTTGATGGCAAGCTTCACAACACGTCGCCACTCTTCTCTGATGGCCGCCTTCCTCGTGCATTCATGCAGTGATAATGACCCATTTACTGCCGTTTTTATCTGGTCAGTCCACCTCATAAACGACCTTCCTCGTGGCCTGGTACCCTCAACCTTTCCTTTGACCACAAGTCGCTCAATAGCTACCTCTCCTCGGCGACATAAGTGACCAAAAAAGGGGAGGATACCAGATTGTACCAAAGATGATAAACGCTGCTTGATGCCGAGTTCCCGAAGTATAGACTCCTTGGTACGTAATTCAGTCCATGTCTAGGGGGTCTATCTTCTTCTTCTCTACTTCCTGCAGGGTCCACGTTTATGCAGCGTACGAGAATATGGGGAATACAAGCGCCGGAACTAGATGGATTGTTGTGGCTCTAAATATATTGCGATTCCTCTATATCGAAGTGTACCTATAGTTAAACACATTTCTCCAGTTATGTTTGATTCCATAGTACGAGTACTTACCTAGTTAAGTCCTAAGTGATTCGTAACTTCGAAGACCCGTTCAAGTGCTGTGTTGAACAAGTTTGATTGCACTTTATCTACTTGTTAATTACTGATCACACTGCATACTACATTTTAGTACGCTATTCAGCAATAAATAGACATGGAAGTACGAGTATGTCAGCATAAATGGTCGTAGTTATGCAATAGCTGGGGGTACATAAAATATGCTATGTGGCAGTTGTACTTTGCTTAAGGCCAGGTTCTACTTATTTTAAACTTTTTGAAACCTTTGGAAATCCACAAATATATAAGAGAACACCATAAAAAAATATTTTACTAAAATTGATTATATGACCAAACGCCGGGCAAAAATCAAAACATAATATAAATTAGTTGGCTCGCTAAAAAAATCGCGAATCTGACCCTAATTTACGATTTCAAACTTCTTTATCTACAAGATTACGTTACGGAAATATTGAAAAGTTAAAAAAAAATAAATAAAAATAAAGCTTGTTATTTAAAAGCGCCTCGCAAAAACAAAATCTTGAATAGTTATTGTTTCTTTAAAAAAAAACCGCGGTTTTGGGGCCGCGAAGTCGACATAGTCCCGGGCCGAGTTCATACAAAATACTCAGTGACTAAAACCGGCCCTTAAATCCTGTGATACTGCCACCAATTACAGTTGGGTATAATCTGTCAACAATTGGATACTTTTCTACAAAATTTTATTTAAAAAACAAACAGTTTTAAAAACCGCATCAAAATTGGTTACAAATTGAAACAGCAAATAGTATATCAAATATGGGTAATTGGGTATGGCGAAGAGTGGGCGCGTTGTGGATACACTTCTTTTTGTACGCACGTAACTTAATAGTGGTGACATCATATTTCAATGTCTGTATCCTTATTCTGTTGTTTAATAGTTTCTCCTTTCACTTAAGAGCGGCCAACCCAAAAGGTAGGTTTTCATACAGCCACTCTTATGTGATTTTGATGATATTACACATCTTTCTCCAGATATTTTGGATACAAAGATATCATATAGATTTTATCTACGCTTTTATAGAAATAAAAACATAAAATTGTGTAAAACTAATCCAGTAAAGACCTCTGAAAATCTGCTATTTTACGTGAACTTTGTCCCTCCATAATTTAGTCATTTATTAAAAATATAAAAAGTACTTCTACTTTTAATCGAAATTCTGAATGACGACAATTTTCTTCAAAAACTTTTAAGGGTTTAAAAAAAAACACGTATTTCCTGGAACAAGTTTTGTGAAATATTCAAGAGAAAAACGGAATTATCGAATGCAAACAGAGTTTTCAGGCGTTATCTCTCGTTTATCACGTTGCTTTTTCATCAAGTATCGCGATGGATTGCGTTTGTTGGATGGATACTATTCTCGACGTTGAAGATAGACGAGTGGGAAGGCTCACATTAACATTGAAATAAACTATTCTGATTCTAAAAATCAACTACCGAATTTTGTTTTCAAACGTAGAATAGTCAGACACATAAAATAGAATGCTAGTTCAAATACTGGCCTCCCCAGAGGTTTTTGAAATAGTACGCGCGCCGGTTCGTCGCCTCACAGCGACAAATGGCCAAACATTTTTCCACCGACCTTCGCTGCTGCATATTTTACAATGGGTCAAGAGGCTTAAAGCACTTTTCCGGTAGATAAAACACAAACCAACGTATCCATTCTAAAAACCTTAGAATAAAGTCGAACTAATGGAATGGATCCGTTGTTTAATCAAAGGGTTTTAAGCTTTTCCAATTAAGTAAGCAATTTACTAGGACAGGTTCGGTTTAGTGACGAGAAAATGAGTTTGATACTGGATTTTTAATTAAATTGATGGTTGGCATCACTGTTTCGTGGGCGTTTAAAATGTCAGCTATTAGGGGCGATTTAAGGTAATTGAATTTGGTTATTTTAATACTTCGTTTGAAGTCAAGAAATTAAGTAAGTCGTTAGGTACATTTAAGTTAATGATAGGTAAGTAAAACAGTTGCCAGCATGGTTTCCACTCATCTGTGACGTCATCTTTGCGCTAATACGCGCAGCTGTTGCGGTACTGCGGTGCGGGCGTCGTGCATTTTGGTGGACACATGATGCATACAAACTAGTGATCCCAAGGTTTCTCCATACAAATTTTGGACCCTTTTCATCGAAAATCCTCTCTTAGCGTTCGTCTATGTCATAAATGGAAACTTTGTGCACAATTTCCATACGTGTCCTGTATCCGTTTCTCTTTTTATAATATATAATTAAGAATACCCCGTTTTTTACGAAATGCAGAACGCTATTGAATTCTTAGAATATCTGTGTTTTATTCCATAATCTAATTTTAAGCGCCAAGACAAATGTTTTACGTGCTGCAAGGAAGTGTTTAACAAACGAAGTCCATTTTCTGAAAATAAGTTCCCCGATTTGGGACAATCGTGTTTCGTGAAATCGTGATAAACCTCTGGCTAGAGAAAGCGGGCCATTCTTTCGGGCCGAGCCATTGGGCCGTCGGGCCACAACGCGGTCGTCGAGTGGCTACTTTGATTGCATTGCGGCCGCTATCGAGCCCTGAATTTTTATTGAAATTGTTGTGGAGAAATGCGGGATTTTGTCTGAATCCAGGCTGTTTTATTTTTGTGGGTTATCTGTTGACCGTGATTGATTTTATTGGATTGATAATCTACTTATGCTTATATACTTCCAGTCAGTTCAGTTAGTGAAATGGTGTTTTTATTTTGTCTCGTTTTTTGTGTTGAAAACTATTTGAAACTTGATTGTTCAATAATTAGTTTATGTATGTTTACATTTGTTTTTATTTGTTTAAGTACTGACAAAAACATATTTTTTTCCATATTATTTACTAGCTGCAAGCAGCGAGAACATTCTTTCGCAATAACAATTATTATATGTGCTATTCTAGGACATGATTTATCCTTCGCCTAAGTTTTAACTCTTAATGGCCTTTGTAAGAAATAACAAACATTTATAGATACACATACAATTTGATTTAAGATTTTTGACATATGGGGCCATTCAAGTATTACGTAAGTACTAAAGGGGGTGAGGGGGCTTTTGCTTTGCTAATTTTTGATCACAAGGGGAATGAGGGTCTGGATAGCGAATACGTCAGCAGTACCTGTACATAAATTTATTAGTTTTTTTTTTTATAGTTTGATGTCAATTTGTCAAAATCACACGAAAGCAGCAAAAATCCAATGTCATTGGAAACTTAAAATCATGGATCCGTGTGTCTAGTATAAACTGACGAAAAAAAAGATTGACGTGTAAAAGTGTTTTATTAAACCTATTAGCAAAATAAATATCATTTATCATTACTGAGGTCAGTCCTCAGTAATGATAAACAGTTTCTATATTCCAGTAGCATACAAACTATCCAATAATATGCACCTCTGAATCTGATAGCGTATTGACTCAGAGTAATGGTATTCAGTACAAACACAGCCTTGTCCTATATAGGTACATACGTACATACATAATGTACTATCTACAATCACCGTAGGTAATTATGTGCCATGATTGTCTGTCTACATTGATAGACTTGAATGTTGTTTTAGTAACTGTTCAATCTCTGTACCTAAGTACATAGAATACGACACTTCTAGTTATGGTACGGAGTTACGTTTAATGGGAAACCATAAAGCAATGATGACACAGTGTAATGAGAAATTTGTATAGGTATTTATCTTGTTTTATTACATCTATGGCATGATGGCTTAGGTAATATGGCTGGGGAGTTACGTGACGTAGATATCAATGATGACGCAGTTTTTTCTCGGTGGGAAATCATCTAATGACTTCTTCCCCTATAAAGCGAAGCAGGAGACTTTTCCTGACTAGAACCCACTCCTATCTTTCTTCTTTGCCTTGCGTTCTGGGACAGTGGGTTTTCTGAAGCGAGCCCATGGCCTCAGTATTATTTGGCCTTGCTGGGCTCCTCCGGTTTTGCTGATATCTCTTTGAGGCGTGGACGACGATTCGGGGCCCGAATTCGCCATCTTAACGCAGCGATAATGACCCTGACTTACGAATCGTTCGACGCGGGTTCAAACCCAAGCAGGAAATTTACTATGCCTAATTTATTTCATCACAATTACTCTCAAAACGGTGAAGGAAGACGTCATGAAGAAATCAGCATTTCTTTGTACTAAAAATTCAACGATCACTATTTAATTGGGACCGCTTGGTTAATAACAGCTAATTCCATCTCATAGAGAGGAGGCCTGAGTTTCAGCAGTGGGAACATTATAAGACTGATTATGCCTTTTCTAAAATGGTTTTGCAATCATCAAACTGTAATTTAGAACATAGTTTGTTGACTAAGTCAAGCTACTCTAGAGTAAATTGGAAAGTACACACACATCACACGAGTTCCTCGCACTGATTCTCTTAATCAGTGCGAGGAACTCGTGTGATGTCTTGCAACTACTGTAGGTCTTTTAACAAGGACCTAAGGTGCGGTCACTCTCGGACTGCAAACAAAACAAAAGAGATGCGCAATGATACAATGCTTGCCAAATATGAAACATTTTGGCGATTTACTAAAAATCTACTTTACTATATCGGTGAAAAGTTTATATGTAGGTATAATAGTTCAGTTTATAATTGATAAAAATAACTTTTTCGTGATTTTTTTTCTACGGTACAAAATTAGCTGTATGTCATGTTTTGAATACACTATCCCGCTGAATCCTGAGAAGAATATTTCAGGGTTCTAGATAGCTATTGCAATAAAAAAGCTCAAAAAAATATGTTATTGCATATATTTTTCTGAATCTGTTTATTGCAGCGGGTCGTATACTTATGCGCATTTTTAAACTCGCAATTAGCTCCTATAGTGCTCTTAAAATTATTGTTACGTTATTCTTAAAATTATTTCCAGGAAAAGAAAAAAAAAACTAATAAATTAGTCAAATCTTTCGCCTTCCTGTTATTATCAAATCGTCATGAAAACAATATTAATCACTCTTGTTTTCGTCCAATTAAGTGTAGGTATTCGGAGTTTTAATCCGGATAAGTTTGTCGTACGACAGTTTATCATTCTGTAAGTTATTACGCTACTGAAATAAGGATTTATTACGGATGGGTGACCTCTTAATTCGTTTTAGTTAGTAACAGTGAGTTCTCGTGTCTAAAAGTTCGGGATTAACTGGCTAAACCCCGGCTCCAAATGACTTAGTATAGGTACGTTATTGAGGACAAACACGTGTAGTTTAGTTGTAGAGCAGTGGTGGCCGAGTGGTAACGTCCCCGACTTACGAGTTGTAGGATGCGGGTTCAAACCTAGGCTGGCGCTTTACGTTTTGTAATTTATTTCATCACCACTGCTCTCAAAAACGGTGAAGGAAAACATCACCAAAAATTCGAAGATATGGGACATTCACCAATCTGCACTGGGCCCGCATGGTGGTTTACGGCCCATTCCCTCTACTAGAGAGGAGGCCTGAGTCCCAGCAGTGGGAACATTATACGGCTTATGCAATGCAATGCAATTACACATAATGCGAAGCGTTTAATTGATAAGAAATCTTTTCTTTAATGATGAAATGTTTTTAGTTGTTTTGTTCTTAAGTGTTCCAAAAGTAAATTTACTTAAAAAAAGTGTTAAAAAAAAGAGTTACCACTTAAAGTTTTATTGTTATTTTTTTGGGTACGGAACCCTAAAAAGATTATGAAAGTTTGTGAGTATGTTTGTTACCCTTGCACACTCAACGGTCTGACCGGGATTACATCGATATTTTAAGGCTGGTGTCTGAATTAAGTGCCTGATAAAATGTTAAATAAAATGTTTTAGGGTAAAGTAGAGTTTGAGTAATATTCAAATTCAAATCTTTAAATCAGAAATCGGGAGTTAAAATTGTACGTAGGATACTTTTTATTCCGGATGTCCCCATGGGATAAATTTCTACTTTTACACAAACGAAACCAATGACAGAATTTAGTACATTCATATTTTTCTTTAATCTCTACTTCTCATTACTATCTCTGTCGAAAGAAGGGTACACATACCTTTCGTGTTTTTTTTTTTTACGGTGTTACTTTTATGACCGTGAAAGACACTCAGATCGACGTGGCCTGAAAGTTCTAAGGGTGTAAAACTTAGACAGACGTCGGTCGTGAATTTTCAGTCTCGTGGGTTATCGATATCGTAAACCAAGTCTACATTTTACGACTGCTACTTTGACAATTTTCAGGACATAAAACGGGTACTTGTTATAAAAAGTCTTTACTTTTTCACGATCAAGGATCATCATAAAAATCTAGGATTGGCTGACGAAGATAAACACTTCATCTAGCGCTCATAAACAAGCAAAACGTCAACACTAAACACTTAGAGCCGAAACATATAAATGCGGCGCTGCGCCGCTAAAATTGGCAGTACTGCCCGCCGCAACGCAGAATTTTGCGGTGTACAGCGCGTCGCGAATACTATAGCCTTATGAAATGGATGTATACAGTATCTTTTTTATCGTTTATTTAAAATAGAGTAATGTCTTCTTAATAATAAATAAGCATAAGTTTATTACGATCCATGGCAGAGAAACGTCTAACCACACTCAAAAATCTCCAGAAACTGGTTATCCCTGTAGGATAAGACAATAAACACTGAAAGTTGCGTTGCAGCGGCGTGAAAAACAGAGGTAGGCGGCACTGCTGATTTTAGCGGCTTCAGCGGCGCTTATTTTCGGTTAAAAAAAAACCGACCGTCAGGCTGGTTCAAATTGTGTGACAAGGATTTTAACCTATTTTCGGTTTTTTTTTTTTTTTTTTTGGTATGTAAAATCATCCAATGACAAATCCCGCCCTTGGGTGGGGCGAGAAATAGTGTCAGACTTTTACTGACTAAAAACCTACCTTTCCGTTCCTTGCCTTTGTCCCGGGGCCTGTGGTGACATTCTCACATAACCTTTGGCCCCAGTAGGCTTCGGCCTTGCTGGTCCCCTACAGTTTGCTGACAACTCCTTGAGGCGCGCGGGAACAGTGCGCGCCGTAGACGACCTGAGCTCGGACCGGTCTGTTACTGGACAGACGGACAGCGAGCTACCCATTGCCCACCGTCCGCGAGCCCGCGCCTACGGTGGCCGGAAATCGGGATCGGAAACCCGGCGGCGGCGGCGGCGTGTGCGCCTTTGCCTAATGCGGTCGGCCTCCTCCTTTGCTAGCATTACTGCTTCGCAAAAGGAGGCGACCGCCTGCCACTCCTCCTCGCTCCGGAGCATGGCTTGAACCAAGCCCCGGCGCGAGAGATCGCCGCCGATCGCCCCTACGAGGAAACCGATTTTCGGGTGTCAATTGAAATAGAGAGCTGCGTGTAACCATAGGAAATCGTTCAACTTATTTGTCGCGTACTATAATGAGCTTTCATTCAATCGGCTGCACGTATTCTAACCAATTCTAACACATCCCTAAAATTAGGCGCCTGTTATCCACATTGTTTGCATGAATTTCACATGACGTGCGTCATCACCTTTAGTGTGACGTCACGACCTGGTGACACACCGTCATCTTTGTAGCGACTTTGCACTATTGCTTGAAGGCCATGGTTCAAGTTTAATACCGCTAATGGACAACCCTACCCTGGCGGAGTATCTACTGTGGGTTCTCACTTGATTCTCGTTCGTAATAGTTCTCGTGATGTGATAATATTGTTTGTAATAAAAAAAAGAGTTGGGGATCTTAGCAGAACTTCTACGTATGTTGTAGTGTAATAGTAAAATCTTTTGTGTAATAGTAAGTTTTTTTTTCGGCTTCGTACTGGTTTAAGCGGAGTGGTCTGTCAGGCTCATAGTGACTAAAAGCACCCCAGTGTACCCTCGTACACTTGCGTCGAAGTCCACGGGTGCAGTGTCACTTTTTCTGCCCCAACCTAGCATTGGTCCGACTTCCAAGCCTCGGCCCGTATTGGGAAGTGACTCACTTATATGTACAATGTACTGTAATAGAGACACGTGTGGAACTCTACGGAGCCACTATCTCTGGTTTAGATTGATGGCGGGTAACGGATGTCGCCTAATCCATCGTACCTGGACCTTTTTAAAGTCATTAAAAGGTCCAACTTTTTAAAGGGTTTAGAAATGGATCATTAGCAGTCTACTTTATCCAGTTCGCCTTCTTTCTTTACAATTTTTTCCTTCTATAAATTTTGACTTAATTTATACACCGTTAAATTTTGGTCGTTTTAATACCGCGGAGGGTCGATTCGGTACATGAAATACTATTGATTTGTAAAGAGAAAATAAAAATTAAAGTACTTTTTTAAAAACTCGAATTAATTAACGCATGTACGAAATTAATTTCTTTAAGTAAACGTCAGCTGAGCGAGGCTAATGAACTGTAAGTAGTTAGTACGCAACGACCGACAACTACCTACAAGGTCATTGACTCGTTTATTTAAAGAAATTAATTTCATATATGCGTATATTAATTCGAGTTTTTGGAAAAAAGTTTTTTATTTTTTCTTTACAAATCGATAGTACTTCATGTACTGAATCGACCCTTCGCGAGATTAAAACGACTGATATTTAACGGTATATTATTCGTTGTTGTAACGAAAATGGGAAAACAGATTCTGTGCAAATATCAACTCGTAGAGAGTTACTCTTATCTCTTACGTTTTATGAAATACAGCTCGCTGACAGACGAACAGATAAATAGACAGACAGATGAACGAGCGAACGGACAGTAATAGGTAGGATCCAGTAAGTTGGCCCCTTTGGTACGGAATCCTAAAGCGCTTATTACTTAAATACAATGTAAGAGAAAATAAATGACATTAGAAATGCAAGCTTTTATTCTAAAAATCCAAGTGTTAAGCGCTTCTCTGATAGAACAAAATTTACATTGATCGGATTCCACTATTGAATCTTGACACCTTTCGAATTGTCGTTGTGTGTACCTCGAAGATTTACGCCGGTGAATAATTTAATCAGTAGGACGGCTTTCAACTCGCAAATCCTCTTAAATTACTTTCTAGACGCGACAAAGTCCGAAAATACGTTTATTTATGCACCAGCCAGCCGATTGTTGGCGAATTCAGTTCAACTAAAGGCTTTTTAGAACAAAAGAGTCTCTAACTGAAGGGATTTAGCGGCTGATTGGGATGGGCTTAAAATATCTGCTGAATAAACGAAAAATAAAGTTGATTTGTTCTCATTAGGCACTAGAAATATAATGGAAATTGAATGTCAAAATGAGCAGACGGGTAATGTTTGTTTTATAATATTTTTTTTTTGTATTGAGATGGGTAAATTATCAAATAAGTTTTCCCGCTCTGGGTGGGGGAGCACTAGACTTTTACCAACTAAAATTTTAAGTAAAGTCTGAATATGTTACTTCTAGCCAAGCGTCTCCACCGTCGGCCACATCATCGCTTACCATCAGGTGAGATACTGGTCAAACGCGAGCCTATCTCAATAAAGAAAAACCCACCAGTGTTATTTCAGTTGATGGACAATTTCTGAAAGGGATACCGTAGTCCTGAAATGCAAAGGGCCACTGAAGGACACAGATGCGTTATAGTCAATTAAAGTGAAAAGTGTAACACACATTTTCACTTCACCCAGACTGGGAGAAGTCCATTTACGATTACTCTCTTTAAAAAAAACTGTGCCACCTTTATTTGCCCTTTTGTTCCAGAGCTACGGTCACCCTTTCGAACAATCCCCGAACCCTTTTAGTTTAGTTTAAAAACCTAGTGTTTTTTTCTATGTTAGCATGGAAGTGTTCTCAGCTTTGAGCCACTTCTTGCTAATTTAGACATCTAAGTCGTCCCGATATCTCCTTCTTGGTGTGCCGCGACCCCGTCGTGCGATTTGAGGGCACCATCTTTGTGTTTTACTGGTCCACCGCTTGATAGGAAAGTATACGCAGCCCAGTCCAAGAAGAAAGAAGTTGCTAAGTCGGCAAGAAGTGGCTCAAAGCTGAAAATACTTAAAGGAATGGAGGTAGGTCTTTGCCCAGCAGTGGGACAGTATATGCTAGATTTATAATAATAATAGTATGGAACTGCTTTCACATTTCGGATAGCGTGTGTATGTGCATGCTCAGTACAGATTTCAAAATTAATGATAAGTGTTTTTTAAATCATTATTTTTATTAAAAAAAAAAAGATTATTTTACGTACGTTATTTTTAGAAATACAATTTTTATTATTTTGAATATTCACAGTTCCTTAAAAAATTCTTCATTTTGTAAATTTTTGTGTGGGTTTCCTCCCAGTGTTCCTCTGAAAATTAAGTTGATTGATTCATTTAGATATATATGCACTTTGTCAGGGCAATTTTATAGCATGTCCCGTTTAAGTCTCTATTCAGCGTAGAGGTAGAGATTAATCGGAATATTTGCGGTTCCTTCCTGTAGAACAAGGGTAGGTAAAGATATGTTCACTGAAAATGGGTACCGGTACTAAATTGTGCCTTACCTTCACGTAATATGTGATTACATGGTATGTGGAATTTCGGAAGTGATTCATGATGTTATAAACCTTTGAAAGGGTGGTGTGTGGTGTCTCTATAGCGGAACGTAAGGGATATGAAGGGTGATATTTCTGTCTATTGTGAAGTTGGCGTTTAATTGAAGACGCTTATGTTCAGTAATAGATTACGGTAAGCAGATCACGATTAAGGCCGATAAATTTTAGCTTTATTTCCAAACTATTTTTTTCTCACAACTTCTACACAACGCCTTCTAGTCCCAAGCTAAGCAGAGCTTGTGTTATAAGTACTAGACAACTGATAAACATACTTATATATTTCTAAATACATACTTATTATAGATAAATACCCAGACACAGAACAAATGATCGTGCTCATCACACAAACATTTGTCCTGGGTAGGAATCGAAACCTCAGGCATAGCAGTCAGCGCCACTAACTACTAGAACAACTGTAACAGGCCAGTCGATAATCTGGTAAAATATTTCCATAAAAACTTATGTGAAGGTTGGCAAGGATGATTGCCAGCTCACTTAGCCTGGTCGCAGACAGGCTACCAATCACAACCACATAACGTCGCCGCCGATCTGTTTTCTTTAGTTTTGATACATTTCATATGGACTCACTGCATGCAATGATGCTAATGGTCATCTTTACCATATACTATAAATCGCCGCTGCACGATTTTTGTTGCTGGCACCGACCACTACCCCAACACAAACTGCTGACACACACTACTTACGCTATACCCCACCCCTTTCTCCCTACGCTTCAGTTAACTATGTATTTCAAATCAAAAGCAACGCACGATCATAATTCTTTTAACGTTGATTGAAGTACTGTTTGCGGATATAAAATTATTTATATTACAAATTCCACCATCAAGCATGGGTTAATAAAGCAGCCACCGACTACAAGCATCTGCTGGTGACCACAAGTTTCCGTCGCGCATCAATTAGCTTTGCAGCCGCTTCTAGCTTCAGGTAGCGACAATTGTGGCTGTCGAGTGTGGCCCGTGTGTGGCCAGGCTTATAGTAAACTCGGTTGGAGTCTATCAGTTTGTGTGTTCACTCCTACTGAGTTCACAATTGATATCTCCTGTAGTAACTTTATATTATTTTGATGGTGGGTCTTGAAAATACTTAGATTTTTTCATTTTATCTATATACGAAGAAATGAGATAAAAGCATTAATATTTTTAATTCAAGGTTCTCGTTACGTTCTACAGCTGCTATCAATGTTTAATTCATGTTTCTGTAACAACTTGATTTGAAATTCGATAGAAATAATAGCTATTGACGAACGTGAGGACGATACTGGCATGCAATACGAGGTCGAACTGAACTCTAAGGTCGCACTAATAGTAAGGGTCAAAGGTGCAGATCGCGTGTGTTCCCAGCCAGGGTCACGGCATTCATGTGCTATCGTTATCGCTACCCCATCAACAAATCAGTCTCAATGCTCTACAAATACACCCAAAACTAAAGCCGGGTACATAACATGTAAGATAACATGAAAGAAGCATTTACTGCCGCACTAATTAAAACGCAGTAAGGAAGGATTTTTGGAAAATTTAGTTACTCATAGATTCGGATTTCTCGTAATGAGCTCTGTTTAGTTATTTAATAATCTCCTTACTGCACTTTTAATTAGCGCGGCAGTTTATAAGTGTGGACGCAGCGCGTGCACGAACCGAATACGTACCTGCTCACATAGTTAAAATGCTCTGTTCGCGCGTATAGTGTGCGTTCACTCTGTGAGGATTCTATTACATTGCATGTTACATTACAGCAGTCTGTACCCAGCTTAAGAGGTAATTAATTACGCTTTTTTCCGTATTACTTTTGGACCAAATCTAGAAATGTTTTTCTTTTTTCACAGTCACGCATACTACGATGGTTTATGGTTTCCGAATCATAATTTTACTACTACGTTAACATGTTGAAAAATACGAGCCGCTATAAACTCACGGTCGTAAGGAAATATTTACTTAATGAAAGTACCTGGTAAATTGATTGTTATGACTGTTATATTCCACATAAACATGAGAATTCTGAGGTTAATTCCTACCGACTTGGCAATTGTTAGGTATTTACCCTCAGAATCAACTGGGACCATGGCTAATGTGAAAGTGCCCCACTCTGCATTGCCACGTGTCCACGTGTGCCACGGCCCTGGAACTAAGGCAAAGACGGAACGGGGTGGGTTTTTTAGTCAGTAAAAGTCTGACACTATCTCCCGCTCTGCCCAAGATCAGGACTTGTCATTGGATGATTTTTACCCACCAAAAAAAAAAACCTCAGAATCAGAAGATTTGATATTTCGATTCAATTATACAACAAATTTTAGAAAACTTTTTCACATAATAAAACAATTTAAGATAGTGTGCCATATCATTTATCTAGAATCACTTTAATATTATAAAGGCGATGTATGTGCGTGTATTTTTGTTACTACTTTACGCTCGAAAGACTGAATGGATTTTGATGAAACTTGGTTCAAAGAGTATGTTTTCTTGAGATAATTTTCTACTTTCATGCGGGCGAAGCTGCTAACAGCAACTTGTTGTATATAAAATACAAAAGTCCTTGTTTTATTTTAACTTCTTTGCTGACTAGACTTTGTTGACAAATGCCAGGCTTCACATAAAATGGTATACATTTACAAAAATTAAATTACTGTCCCAAAAAGCATAAAATAAATGGAAAAATAATTTAGTATGTACTCAATTTATTTCAACAAAGATTCAAGAGCATTGCCATTACTTTAGGTAATTAAGTTTTTGTAATAAATTAAAACAAAGAAAGGCACTTATTTTAAGTGAAATGTTGACTAGAAGTTATTGTTTTCATTGTGTAGTAAGTTAATGAACTTAAGTTTTAGGATTAACTTGACACGAGATTGTTGCGTGGGACTTTATGCAGATTTTTAGATTTAAGCCATAAATACCCAAATGAATATTGTGTATTTTATAAACCAAGTGGGTGTCAAATAAATTATGCAGGGTAATATACCCTTGGCCTTAAGTCATTGGCCATCTCTCAGGGGATGAATGTACTCAACTACGGGAAATATTTTTACTGTACATCACAACCGTTGTGATACTTAAGTCTTTGATTATTTATTGATTTTGCCCCACACTAGGAATAACTGTCGTATCGTGTGTACTCTCACAAATATGTGGCACACAGCGCCGCAGCCGATCACTAGACCACTGCGCCAACCGTGCCCTCAAATATAGGTACTCATGTAAGATGATTAAGATAGAGAGGTACTACGGCATCCTCGTTTCCCTGACGTAGGTTCTCACTGAAAGCAATTATTTCGGGAAGTTCTTGTTTTGGATTCGGTGGGAAGAAACGTCCAGGTGTTACCTTTGTACACATTGCTCTGAGGTCATGGTGGAGTATACGGTGGAGGTCTACCATGTTTGGGTGGACGTTACGCAAAGTTCATATAGTACTTAGTGGTGGCGTATTATATATTCATTATGTCTTATAAGTATTATTAGACAGCCCCAAATCCATAATTATAGTTATGTTTTGTTTATCCAAAGGTTGTCTGTAAAAAATTGCACTGTGCGACAAGGGCGCTCATTGTACACTTATTTTTAAAAATATTTATTCCGTTATTTTATTCATTTCCGTTTTAAAGACGTCCACTGTTCGACATAGGCCTTACCCAAATGTCGCCATAATTACCGGCCCTGTGCGTCTCACAATAAATCGTGTGGGTTCGATTCTCTCACGGGCAACTCCAAAAAAGTATATTTCGCAATATCCACAACTTACACACAACGCCATCTAGGCCTAAAGTAAGTCGAGCTTGTGGTATGAGTACTAGACAACTGATAAACATACTTAACTATGTATAAATACATACTACAGGTAAATAACATTTATACACAGAACAAATGATCGTGCTCATCACACAAACAAACATTTGTCCTGGATGGGAATTGAACCCACGACCTCCGGCATAGCAGTCAGGGCCATTAACTACTAGACTAACAGGCCAGTCAACTATTTATAAGACTTACAGATAATAATTGTTCCACGTCTACACGTATGTACGTACATACGTATACGTACGTGTGTGAGTTTATATGTTTATGACGGCACCCATGATTCAGGAGTAATATTGTGACGCAAAAATTTTCTTAAAAAAAAGTATCTAAACTACCTAAAACGACCAATCCAGCAGCAATTTCAACATCCTGAAAATCTGGTTTCATACTTTTTAGCGTCACTTTTTTTATCATAGTCGGGTTTTTTTTTACTTTTATTTAAACTATTTCGGTGTACACGCATTTTTATCATTTTTTGCACACATTCAATTTTGATGATATTTTTCATAAGTGCAAGTAAAAGCCCTTTCGAATGATATAAAAACGGTTTATTTATCTTAAAGTTTTTTTTAACCCAATTTATCTACTAGAGGGCTCCACATTAAGTTTTGTGATACGTCACGTAGCTTTTGTTCAGCGGACGATTAATACTGTTCTAACAATTCCTCATTTGTCGAATTCCAATTAGTAGTTTGGGAGTTATCAGGGATCAGATGAACATAATTATACCCAATGATATACATACATAGCCTATCAAAATCATAACCCTCCTAGTTTTGCCGTAGTCGAGTATAAATTGACACTTATTTCTATAAAGGAGTTTTGGTAGAACCTTATTACAATTCCAAACCGGTCTTTATATTGCGCTTATGCTGCAGATGCTACCTTGCTGCAGTCAGTGCCAATAAAAGTTGCAATAATATCACTGTAACTGTAAAACTGCTGTGTTTCCTTTTCGTAGAAAGCCATTGTATGACGTCTGCCGGATTTTTTACCCGACTGCGCCAGAAGGAGGGTTATGTTTTTCGAGAGTATGTATGTATGTATGTATGTATGTATGTATGTATGTATAATTGTTTGGCACGCTCTGCAGCCTGAACGGCTCGATGGATTTTAGCTTGAGAGGTGTCGTTAGATTCGTATTTACTGTGAGAGTGACACTGGGTATATCAAAATAAAAAAAAAAACAAAATGGCGGATTTTAGCGCCAAATTTAAATGTTTGGCACGCTCTGCGACCTGAACGGCTCGATGGATTTTAGTTTGAGAGGTGTCTTTAGATTCGTAATTACTTTGAAAGTGATATCGTAATAAAATAAAACTAAAAAAAAATAAAAAATAAAAAACGGTAATTTAAAAAACTAAAAAACCCGACTGCTTTTCTGAGCATTCATGAAAAAGCCCTAAAACAAGAAAATCTGGCAGTCGGGACCCATTCTAGAAAGTCAGCCGTCTAGTCAATAGATTGGAGTAATCTGCAATGTAATATAGGTATGTGCTCTCAATTCTAGAATGGGTCCCGACTGCCAGATTTTCTTGTTTTAGGGCTTTTTCATGAATGCTCAGAAAAGCAGTCGGGTTTTTTAGTTTTTTAAATTACCGTTTTTTATTTTTTTATTAAAATTGTCTTCGAGAATAGGTATGTGAAATTTAGTTTTGTTGGTGCAAAGTTTTAGAGTAGAAAATATTCATAAAACTTTTTGATAGACTATAGTGACCCACCCCAGTTTCACGGCAAACGGCTTTGGTACAGGCCATGGTTCGGAGCGAGGAGGAGTGGCAGGCGGCCGCCTCCTTCTGCGAAGAAGTTTTTTTTTTTTTGTTATTAATTTTATCATGTGATCAGTCCTGTGGACTATAAACAGATGAGATGTAGTCTGGATAACTTGTAGGCTGCTGCCCCCTGCGGGGCCTGCCCTTCCTGAAATGAAGTCACGAGACTTATGTGTGACTTTTCTGGTCAAAGATGTCCCGCCGCTTCTTCAGTCGGCGAATACTTTCGGGAATAGTAAGCTGTCCTGCTAGTTGGTTTGGGTGCTTTTGGAGACGTGACTTGTAGTTAGCACCATGGCAATTGATCACCTCTTTAACCATTGGCACATTCAGAATTTCATGGATCTCTTCTGTTTTGATGAACCAAGGTGCATTAGATATCTGCTTTAGAATGCAGTTTTGTGCCCTTTGAATTATCATAGTGTTGGAGTCGCATGCTGAACCCCACAGTATGGCACCAGATTGGTTTCAGGATAGTTTTATAAATAAGAATCTTGTTATCGATTCCTAGTTTTGCGTTTCTACCTAGCAACCAGTAGAGACCTCTATATTTTAAATTCATCTCGTCTCTTTTTGTTTGGATATGTTTTTTCCAGGTGAGTCTGCGGTCCAGGTGTAATCCCAAGTATTTAACTGTATTTTGATGTGGAAGTTGGGTACCGCTGAGAGTAACTGGAGCACAGTCCTCTTTGCGGAGTGTAAAAGTTATGTGCACTGATTTCAACACGTTGGCTGCGATTCTCCATTTATTCAACCATTTTTCCATTTTATATAGTCCTGTTTGCAGGAGCTCTGAGGCCCGAACTGGACATGGGCTTGAAGCTATTAGAGCCGTATCATCTGCAAAGGTCGCAACTGTGATCTCTGGGCTTTGTGGTAGGTCAGAAGTATACAGGGTGTACAAGACAGGCCCTAGGACAGAACCTTGTGGCACTCCTGCGGTGATATTATGGAAATCTGATGTGCAGTTGTTTTCTTTGACTTGAAATAGCCGGTTGGACATATATGATTTTAGAATTCCAAAATATGTATGTGGCAGAAGTGATTTCAATTTGCATAACAGTCCCTTGTGCCAAACCCTGTCAAAAGCCTGCTGTATGTCAAGGAAGGCTGATGAGCAATATTCTTTTTTTTCAAATAATTTTTTAATGGCTCTGCACACTCTATGAACCTGTTCCGTAGTTGCATGTTCTTTCCGAAAGCCGAATTGATGGTCGGGAATGATGGACTGTTCTTTTAGGTCATTAGCTAGTCTTAGCAGCAGTATTTTCTCAAATAGCTTGGACATAACTGGTAGTAAGCTAATGGGTCGGTATGAAGTCACTTCGTGGCTTGGTTTGCCAGGTTTGTGTACCATTATGATCTGGGAGACCTTCCACAAATCTGGAAAGTAACCCACACGGAGAATGGCATTACATAGGGTGGTAAGATACACTATTGCTTTACGCGGTAGCTCTTCCAGAACCTTTTTGTCAATGAGATCAAACCCCGGGGCTTTGTTATTTTCCATAGATCTGATATTTCTAGAGACTTCTTTGGGTGTCACTGGTTTCAGGGGTAGATCAAGTTGGAGATCCTGGTCGAGTATAGAGTCTATATCAGCTTCGTCTATGTTTGGGTTTGCTTTATTTGGGCTAAAAACTTGGCTAAGATGTTGTGCAAATGCGTCAGCCTTTTCCTGGGCAGTTTTGGCCCAGTTTCCTTCTCGTGTCCTGAGTGGAGGTTTGTGATATAGAGGTCGATCGAAGTTTTTGCATGCCTTCCACAGAGAATAGTTCGTGGCTTTAGTAGGCGAAAGACCTTCTAGGTACGTCTCTAGGGCGACAGCATTTGCCTCTGATATCAGCATTTTTAGCTTCCTGGTCGCATTGTTGAGCGCTCTCTTGTCACTTGGATGTCTGCTAGTGTGCCATATTCGTCGAAGTCTTCTTTTTTCCTGTATATGTTGTCGTATGTTTTCAGAATAGACTTTACGTTGATGTGGGTGCTCGTTAAATTCCGGTGTGCAGAGCCAGCAACTTTTTTGGATGGTAGTGGTTATTATTTCGGTAGCTGCTTCAATGTCGTCCTTAGTTTTTAGAGCTATTTTAAGTTCTAGGCTCTTCTCAATTAACTCACGAAAGTTATTCCAATCCGTGCGTTTGTTGTATAATTTAGGGATCTTTTCAACATTAAGAACTGTAGTACCAATAGATAGAATTACCGGAACATGGTTTGTGTCAGTGTCTAGGCATGTTTTAATGTGGTAGTATACTCTAGATAAACCCTTGGTGACAAAGAAGTCTATGACGTCTGGTAATCTATTTGGGTCTGTAGGCCAGTTTGTGGGTTCCGCCTTTGAGATTGTAACCAGTTTGTTTCTATCTAGGCTTTTCTTCAGTTCTCTTCCCCTCGTGTTTGTTAGTCGAGAGGCCCAATGCACATGCTTTGCATTCAAGTCTCCTCCGACTATAAAGCGCGGGCCTAAGGTATTGAAGGGCTCATTGTATTGCTCCTCTGTTATTTTGTGTTTCGGAGGGCTGTATATGGATGAGACATTGAAAGCTCCATTCCGAAGAAGTAATGCTAGCAAAGGAGGCGGCCGCACGCGCAAGGGAACGACCCTCACGCCCAAGCCTCAGGGATCTCGATCCCGATTTACAACTACCGTAGGCGCGGGCTTGCGAACGGCAATGGGTAGCTCACGATGGAAGGAAAACAAAGAAAGAACAGGAGTTGATTTTAGCCGGTAAAAGTCTGACACGTCCTCCCGCTCCGTCCAAGTGCGGAAGATGTCACTGGATGATTCTCCACCTAAAAAAAACCAGTTTCGCAAGGGTATTATAAAACTTTTAAATTCTCGACTTTTCTTTACCAGTATGTATATGTTGATTTGTGTGTTGTTGTGCACTTAAGTCACTCTGTCCCGAGAAAACCGCACGAAAATTCATTCTGCAGTTTTTGAGTTTTTCGCGAACAGATAGACTGGCACGGTGGGGGACTATTAGGTTTTTCATATGCAAGGAAAGATAAAGACGTATTGTGAAATGTGAAACTTGCTCTACTAATCCAGATTATTTTTCATCATTATTTGACCCGACCTCATGATAAACGATGATACCAAAGGTAGAGTAAACTTGGCGAGAAATAATCTATTAATGGCTAGCGAGTGAGTTTGTGGATCATTTCAAGAGTATTGATACAATGACAGTCATTTTAGTCTGACTATTACTAGACAACTTCGCATCGCATTGTTTTTGTGGTGACATAACAAGAAATATATAGTTTTTAGATTTCTTCCTATACTTATGCTACAAGACCTTGCTTCATGTCACATTTCAGGATTCTAGGTCAACGGAAAGTACCCTATAAATTTTGATTCCCTTGAGTATATCGAAATATACGTTTTTTGCGATATAAACGGCATTATCTTTTTGTTCCGTTAACTTAGAAGGTTGATTTCACGTGTTCCCGAGATAAAGGGTCTTGATAGACAGACAGACAGATAGACAATAAAGTGATCCTACAGGATTTCAATTTTTTCCTTTTGAAGTACGGAACTCTAAAAAATATATGATTATTACAAATTCATGTACAGTCAAAGCTCAAAAGTGCAGTTGCACTCTACCGATACTAAAGTATATAAAAATTCTTTGTAAAAAAGGGTCAATGGATCATGAACGATTTAGTTTGTAGCATAGAATCTACAATATCGAATAAACTAGTTGCAGAACACTGGAATTCTACTACAAAGAAATTTTAGACAGTTTAGCATTGTCAGAGTGCAACTGCACTTTGACCCCTTTTTTTTATGGTAGGTAAAATCATCCAATGACAAATCCCGCCCTTGGGCGGAGCGGGAAGTAGTGTCAGACTCTTACTGACTAAAAACCTACCCCGTTCCTTCGTAGCCTATCGTGCCGGGGCCGGGCATTCCTTTCGGAAATTAACCCATGACCCCAGTAGGCTTCGACCCTGCCTGCCTGCAGTTAGCAAGCTGGGCCTCTTCGGTGTGCTGACAGCTCCTTGAGGCGCGCGAGAACCGAACGCGCCGTCGACGACTTGGGCTCCTGGACGCTGTCCAATTGTCCGGTCGGTTACCGGACGATCGGACAGCGTGCTACCCATTGCACGCCGTCCGCAAGCCTGCGCCTACGGTGGCCGGAAATCGGGATCAGTACCCTTACCATGAGTTACTATCGAAAAACGACACCATCTTACCGCAGTCGATATCGAATAAACGCGCATCGAATAGTTTACACTTAAATTCGTACCATGAGTCGGACGGACTCGCTAGCGACAACTCGATTGTTCATACGGTAAAACCGCACCGTAGCTAACTTCACACTTAAGTTTGCTCTCTTTCTAGCTGCAGTAAAAGACAGAGTAAGGTAGATAGACCTTAAACCCTACCAATTTGGTACACCGATTCTCTCTATAACCCGGCCTATTGAAAATGTAATTATTGTACAATTAATATTTTGATGGTTCAGTGATGTTGTCAATTGTTGTGAATTTAAAATGAAAAAAATTGGAATTACAGTGCACATAAAACGTAAAAAGTGTTTATTAATCTTATAAAATGTGTGTACAAATAAGTTTACAGTTTTTCTATCATACTTCTAATTTAACTTCGATTCAAGTGTTGCTCATATTGTAGATTTCAATCCTATAAACCTTCTACCACATAAATGTTCTAAAGCTTATATATTGAGCCTACCTATATTCTTTGGTGAAATTATTTTCACTAATATGTGTAAGTATTCACATAGCCAAGACCTTTCGTATAATAGTTTGGAAATTTCCTTTGCGCATCATTCGTCTTTATATGAAGCCGTGCCTACCATATTCCACGTTAAATAAGTTTTATCGGACATATCTATGCACAAATAAATAAAATAATGTTTTACGCGACCCTTTTCACAACACTTTCACCCTTCAATATGCAAGTGAGTTACTTTACTACTGTAGTTACGGTTTGTTTCGATAGCATCTGTCAAATTTGTAACTCATGGTACCGATTTTCTATAAGAAACTGCTAAAAACTTTAGTCGCTAGCGAGTTCTTATTCGATAGGTTTTGTACTTGATGACTCATACTACCGATTTTGGTTCTGCAAGTGACCGCTAGAGGCGCTGCAAAATTTGCCATACAAAAAACTTACGGCGTCGATATCGAGTAGCGACGAATACTATTGCTTAAAACTCATGGTAGAGGTACTGAATCCCGGCGGCGGCTGGGGCGAGCGCCCCGTTGCCTCTGCCTGATGCGGTCGGCCTCCTCCTTTGCTAGCATTACTGCTTCGCAGAAGGAGGTGACCGCCTGCCATCCCTCCTCACTACGGACCATGGCCTGAACCAAGGCCCGGCGAGAGAGATCGCTGCCGCCGATTGCCCCCACGAGGACACGGCGATGCTCCGCCCAAGCGGGGCACACCTCTACTGTGTGCTCCACCGTGTCCTCCGGGTGTTCCGCACAGTGGCGACACCCGGGCGAATCCTCCGCACGAATCCGGAACAGGTACTTAGCGAACTTTCCATGTTCGGTAAGCACCTGCGTCGTGCGGAAGTTGAGAACGCCGTGACACTTTGACCCCTGACCGTACAACATTAGAAATGTAAGAAAATTCAAATTTCGTGAGTTACCTTTGCACTTTCATCTTAATGACTATAAATGAGGATTAAACACACCTATCAATTTAACGTCTGCGAAATGAAGCCAATAAATTTTCAGTGGTCTATTATTATCGGAGCTTAATTTTCAAACTGGTATTTAATAGTTCAACTGATATACAACCTCCTGAGCCGTGGCTGACCTCTGTCCTTTGAACAAGAGGCCTCTGACCTTTATCCCTTGTTAATGAATAATGAAACAGATCAGAAAATGATACGTCTCGGTACACAGCTTCGTATACATATTCATATCATATCTTATTTGAGGATGAATATTCAAGATGTCTTGGAACTGAAATAATCTTATATGTTATGCATAACACCAGTTTTATGTTTGATGGGAGAAAAGGAAGTTGGTTATCTAACCCTATTGTTTTTAGGGCTCCGTGCCTCAAAAAGAAAAAAACAGAACCCTTATAGTATCACTATGTTGTCCGTCTTCCTGTCAAGACCCTTAACCTCGGGAACGCGTGGAGGTATCAAAAACATCCTGACCTGCAGTTTCTTTAGCTGTGAAAAAATAAAACTACTAAATTAACGACAAAAAGATACGGCCATTTATATTGCAAAAAACGTACATTTCGACACTCTCAATGGAATCAAAATTCATAGGTAACTTTCCGTTGACATAGAGTCCTGAAATTTGGCATGAACCGAGGTCTCAAAGTACGAGTGTAGAAAAAAAATCTGAAAACTATGAAATAAAGCGATTTTTGGTTACTTCTCTTCTCTTCTGGGTCGTAACGTGACGTGGTACTTAGCATTTTTATTCTTCCTCAATCACGGGGTTATCAACTGCTTAAATAATTTGCAGTTGTACCTGACATTAGCGCATTAACTAAACAAGAAACAAAGCGTAGGTATATAAAATTAGTATAGAATGATGTTGACAAAATGTGATTAAACTAGTAGTTTTTTTTTTTTAATATTAAAGTAATTTCAAATAATTGGACTCTAAAAACGTTGAAATATTTAGAGGTGTCCAATTGTCCAACTGTAAGCTATGTCAAACTGTTATATCCGCGAGTTCCAACTGTAAATATACTCTGACAAGTTGCCAAAACTCCTCAAATATGCACTTTTGTTTGTCTTTAAAGTTTTCGAACAAACTGTGTCGTTTTAAGAGGAATATTTTCAAACCATTCTGTAACGAGACCAATTTATTCTTCTCACAGATTCAGTAAAATTTTTGTACCAAAACTAAAGGGTACTGTTCAATTTGCATGGAAGCTGATCCGTAAAAACCTTTGCAAATTGTACAAACTACTCAAATTGGAGTAGCCCTTTGTACTAGTTTGCCCTTTTCGAAGAATCAAAGGAGTGTTTTCATCACAAAGGCAAGGTATATTTTCTGTTATCGGAGGCTGTGACCATAAAACGGATCATATCGGATCCAATTTGACGCACAAACATTTGACAAACGTGACTATGGCCCGATGTGCTTAGACCTTGCAAAATTGGATCCGTGAGTGGATTTGAACAGAGACATTAAGAATTCTTTTCGGAAATTTGTTTTTATATTTTTACTACTTTAACTTTGTCACGTTCTATATACCTGTAATATAGTAATATACCTATAAATTTTATATAACAAGACAATAGAAACAGACGGCGCAATTTTGTATGAACTCTAGCCTTGCGTTATATCAATAATAATCGATCCAATCAATTACAACATTTTATTCGAAGGTATTCAGGTTTTCAGGATTATATGGAAAAGATTACTAGTGAGTTTCTGTATACACAGTTAAATTTTAATCGTTTCAATCCCGTGTTTTTTTTTTTATCGATTTGTAAAGATAAAATAAAAAAAAATTATAACTCGAATTAATATACGCATGCACGAAATTAATTTCTTTAAATAAACGAGTCAATGACCTTGTAGGTAGTAGTCGGTTGTTGTTTACTACCTACAGGTCATTGAACTCGCCCAGCTGACGTTTACAAGAAATAGAAAGAGCACCGCCGTGTTGATTGAGCCCAGTTGGGCTGATACCCGCAAAGGGAACGGGCTTTTTTGAAAGAGATAGCGTGATCCTCAAACGCAAAAACAACTGAAGAACACAGGTTTATTTTAATCAGAAAAATTCTGACATATCTTTTCGCTTCAAGAGCGGGAGAAGCCATTGGATAATTTCCCACCACAAAACAAAACCTAAACCACAAAAAAATATACTCACTTATTCGAACTTAATATAGGAAGTCCTCGTTAATAATTAAACCAACGGCTAACAAAACATATCTGCGAAATTAAAGTCGAATGACGTTATTAATTATGGTGGCTTCATCAAACGGGTCATTAAGCAAGCCAGCCTTAATGCTTTACAAAATGGCGGCTATAATGTCCCGTCGCGAGTGACAGATAGTCGCTTGTAAGTAGGACATGCGGTCGGACGTGGGACATGAGTACATGAGCTATTGCAGTACTGAGTGCTAATGTCAAACGCAAAATTGTGAGCAGCCGGACATCATGACAAGCAGATGACGTTCGATTAAGTGGAAGGCTTATAAATCTTTGACCTTATTTATTTATTTATTTACTCACAAACTCTTAAAAATTATAAGAACAAAAATACAGACAGAAGAGCATATTAATAATGCTGCTTATATGAAATGAAATTTCTTCTAGCAGACCTGCCAGAGGGGAGTTGGATGAGCGATGTTGAGAAAGCGTATAAGACCCGTTTAAAAAACCGGAGGACTTCATCTAACCGTCGACAACCCTCCGTACTTTCTATAACCCTGCGGCGCCTAGTCCTCAGCCTCCACGCTATCGTGACCCTTCTGCTGACGGTTACACACAAGGACATGGCGATGATCTACCCAAGCGGAGCACACCTCTACCGTGTACTCCACCGTGTTCTCCGGGCGATCTACACAGTGGCGACACCTGGGCGTCACTTCCGCACGAATCCGGTACAGATACTTCCTGAACTTACCATGTCCGGTGATAGGAATTATGGGTGTGTTTACAAACTGACACTTACACAAGACACTATAACCTGAAACTGTATTTGTAATCCTTATAAATGTTTATTCCGTGTGAGAATTGAACTCGGAACTCCAAACACCTCCATCGTGATATCAAAGTTTGGAAAAAGCAATGTAGATTTACTTCAATCCTAACCGCCGTCGGTAAGTAACATCAAATACATGTGCATTTACCTAAGTGCACTTGATCTCATAGCACAAACGTTGTTTCGACACTAGTATGCACATGTTGTTTCGTCTGAGTGGCGTCTGAGTGAGATTGAACTACACTACACGGCTACACGTGTCTAGCGACGGTGAGCGCGACCGTGTTTTGTTTTCTTTGTACACCAAATACAATTGTAGGGTTCAAATTAAGTGATGCATTTTGAGAGAACGTTTTAAGGTTTCTGGTAAAGAAGGGTGAAAGATTTCTGTTGCTTTTATAATTGTTATTTTAAAGTATCAAAATTATTTTTATTTTTTACATATGGCCATGGACATGGGCACTTATAAAACGGCAGAAGTTAGTGCGAACCGTGCACCGTCTAATTGATAGTTTTCTATGGAGAAGAACCGGCAAGAAACTCCATTGTTGCTAATTAAAAAAAATTGTTTTCTTAGAATATTTCCATAATTATAAATTTTCAGACAAGGGGTTATATTATGTGAGGTCAGTGTAGACTAGTCAATATTATACCGAAGAGCACAACAAAAATAATCATAAAAAAAAGTTATTCATGAAAAGAAATAATCTAAGAATTTGCGGAGTCCACAGGGTTCTCATATTCACATTATAGAAAGAGGCTATATAAAAGCAAGAAAAAAAGAATAATTACAACTATCACTACAAATTAGTAGAACATTTGCATTTCGGATTCGGTAACATAATTTTAGGAAAGCTAACATTTTGAAAGTTTAGTTAAAACAGGATACCTACTGACTGAATGATTTAATTACTAAAAGATAATATTTATAGTCTAAGGTTTAAAAAAATAGAGCGAGATATTTTCTGCAAATGTTATAATTCTTAATTATATTAGGATAAAAAATTACCTACTTTGATAATTCCTTGATAAATCTTGATTGCTTCACTAGTATTTGGGTGTGCGTACGTAAATACCAATACCGCTGCGCTACCAGTTAATTTTACATCGTATTTTGTAAGTATCCTGAAAAAATGCAGGATTCTTCTAACCTTAAAATTGAAACCGCGGGACAAACTAGTATGCTTTCACAATAAAACGCTATTGGACATCTACTGTGATTATAATAACGCAAAATTTAAATTTGATTACTTTTTTCGATTGGTTTACATTTCGTTTAGAACCGAGCCGTAATAAAGAAAGCTTTAGTTCTTTGATAAAGTCTTATCGAATTTCCACGAGACTGAAATCGTGGTTCTGGTATTAAGTATATAAAAAAGATTGGCTTAGATAGGAAGATTTTGTTTACGATGTTTGAGCAATAGGTACTTAGATATTTAGAAGTATTTTGTAAGATAATAATAATGAGAAAGAAAATATTCTTTGGGACGAAAAACAGGAGTAAATCATTGCTGAAAAAAATGTTAAATAACATGAAAATCTCCTTTAAATATTTGAGCATATTCACCCAAATGTACGAAAAACAATAAATAAGTAAATCTGCATCAAAGTAAAAAAATAATCACGTAATAGTTTGCTATCAGGGTCGCGCATTACGGACTGAAATAGACCAGCCTTGTTGAACTGCCATTATGCCTGCCTGCTACTATTTACCCCTCAAGGTGACGGCCATTTTGTTTTCTGAGTTTATTGTGGAATAGTCGTGATGTACTTATTACTAATCATGGACTGTTTCATGATTTGATTAACAGTTGACAGGCCTATTGGTCTAGTCGTTAATGGCCCTGACTGCTATGCTGGAGGTCGTGGGTTCGATTCCCACCCGGGAAAAATGTGTGTGTGATGAGCATGATGTCTGGGTGTAATTCATCTATATTATGTATGTATTTAGAAATATATAAGTATGTTTATTAGTGGTCTAGTACTCTAACACAAGCTCTGCTTAGCTTCGGACTAGACGACTTTGTGTGATAGTTGTGGAATTTATTATTAGTTGTTATGCAAGTCTTGTGATTTAGGAGTTGTTATTGAGATTACTCATTGGCAAAAATTACGAACTTACATACAAGACTTTATGGGGGTATTTAAATAGAGGACAAGACTATTGAAACCTCCCGATTTTTTTCACACTATACAGTTTTTGAATCCTTGCTTCCTAAACATTGAAAAAAAAAAACACTATTATCTAAGTATTTAATTTTATATGAATTCATTGTTGTTGTTATTATGAAAAATTATGTCAAAGCAATTACGGTACCCCTACGCAATGCTATAGCTGATTCGCTCAAGGTTATTTTCGACGACTTTTACGTCGATATATATATATATAGTAGTATCTTGGCAACTGTTTGAGTTTTAGGTGTCCCAAAGTTATAAGTTAGTTGTAATAGATATGTAAAAAAAACAAAGGCGTTAAAAAAGTTGCAGTACAATAGTTGTTAATACCTTGAGCACAAACGTAGTTTTATCGCTGACATTAAGGGCCGAAAAATATAACTGCGTTGCGGCGCCGCAAAGTTAAAAGTGGCAGTACCGCCCGCCACTGGTGGTGCAAAAGCGGCGGGAGTCACTTCCGATTTTAGCGTTGCGGCGCCACTACGCGTTTATATGTTTCGGCCCTAAGAAGTTTGAGGCAGTTTTATTCAAGGCTACCGAAGTTGTTCTACAAAAATAACACCATTCGTACTAAAGATACACCTGTTCTACCTGAAAAGTATTTGAGACCGGCGTTATTTACTCCCGTACCTATAGGTACTTCTAGACGCGAAGGTACAAACCATATGTTGAATAATTCATGGGAGCGCACAAGTCTCTTTGTGGCTGTAATTTTGTTAGGGCACGCGAGACGCGTCAAGATAGTTGAATTTATCCTGTAGCTTTTGTTATTAATTGAGGCCTAATTTGTTTGTATTGTTAAAGAATGCTAATTTTGTTTGGGTAAGCACGTACATAAAATACGCGTTTTAGACGCGGAGTTGCGGACACCAGTGACTTACACACACTGGGTACTTCCCGGACTTTTTGCCTAAGCCTGGGTCGGTTTTGAAGGTTCCCTCGAAAGGCCAGTAATACTTTATACAAACTTTTAAGTGGGCAGGCTTAAAAATGGACTGAGACCTTACCACGAGCTCTTCTACGGGGCTCCGGTGTGGGCTACGGGGCTCCGGTGTGGGCACCGACGTTGCAACAGCAACCGAGAGCCCAGCTGAATGCGTGCCAGAGGGTCATGGCAATACGCATGGTGCGAGGGTACCGAACGATTTCCCGCGAGGCGGCGACCCTCCTTGCTGGCCAACCGCCATGGGATCTGGAGGCAACAGTCCTTGCACACATGCACGACAAGCGCATGGAGATGCAACGCCGGGGCGAAATTCCGCTGCCACGACAAGTCGAGGCATGGCGGACAGAGCTCCGGCGGGATCTCATGGCAAAATGGCGTCAGCGACTATCGCAACCTCGTTCGGGGCGCGCCACAATTGGGGCGATAAGGCCCATCTTTAAGGCGTGGCTGGAAAGACCTCACGGTGCTCTCAGCTTCCGCACGACGCAGGTGCTTACCGAACACGGAAAGTTCGCTAAGTACCTGTTCCGGATTCGTGCGGAGGATTCGCCCGGGTGTCGCCACTGTGCGGAACACCCGGAGGACACGGTGGAGCACACTGTAGAGGTGTGCCCCGCCTGGGCGGAGCATCGCCGTGTCCTCGTGGGGGTGATCGGCGGCAGCGATCTCTCTCGCCGGGCCTTGGTTCAGGCCATGGTCCGTAGTGAGGAGGGATGGCAGGCGGTCGCCTCCTTCTGCGAAGCAGTAATGCTAGCAAAGGAGGAGGCCGACCGCATCAGGCAGAGGCAACGGGGCGCTCGCCCCAGCCGCCGCCGGGATTCCGATCCCGATTTCCGGCCACAGTAGGCGCGGGCTTGCGGACGGCGTGCAATGGGTAGCACGCTGTCCGATCGTCCGGTAACCGGCCGGACCGAGCCCAAGTCGTCGACGGCGCGTTCTGTTCCCGCGCGCCTCAAGGAGCTGTCAGCAAACCGTAGAGGCCCAGCCTGCTAACTGCAGGCAGGCAGGGTCGAAGCCTGCTGGGGTCAAGGGCCGTTTTCTGAGAGGAAGGCTCAGCCCCGGCACTATAGGCAACGAAGGAACGGGGTAGGTTTTTAGTCAGTAAGAGTCTGACACTATTTCCCGTCCGCCCAAGGGCGGGATCTGCCATTGGATGATTTTACCTACCATAAAAAAAAACCACGTGCTCTTAATGTGATTAATTTCGACCTAAACTGAATTGTTAAAGGGATGAAGCTATGTGGTACTCTATCCCGCTTTCTCGCTCGCATAAATGATATTTTAATACACCATCGTAAAGCCCCTGATACTTTAATTGGTGTGCATGTATTCAAAGTTTTGGCGGATATACTGTATAGTACCTAGTAGTAAAATTTATATTAAATCAAAGCAAACTTACTGAAAGCTTGCTTTTTAAATGGTAAAGCTTGAAACCTGCCGCAGACGGGTGCTACGCCACAATGTGCAAGCGGTTTATAAAAGTTTTCTAAAATTTCTTGCTTTCACATTATCGCCACGTGCCCGCAAATTTTCATTAAAACTACATTAACTGACAAAATACACGATGAAAATTTAATGAAAGAAAATGGATGTTGTAACAATTTGTTGGGTTCATTATTTATTCACACGTTTACCGGCGAAATATTAATTTTAATACGTTTACACTACAGATGAACGCTAACGGGACAACCTGACGTGAAATCTCCATAAAGTTAATACACAGCAATTGTGACAGCCGACAGATGTTTCATTTGAACGCATAAGCTGTATAGGTACGATGGATATAGGGATGTAACGACTTTGAAATGTAAAACTGTTTATGAGAATCGTACTCCTAACTTTAGTTTCAACTACATATTTTTAACATATGTTGGTTCATGTAGTAGTTTCTTTGACATAGAATGCTAAAGCAATTGTGCAGCGATCACTGAAGGAAATCTAAACGACACGTTATCAAGTGGTTAGATTTCTGCTTTTGTAACTGTTACTGCTGATAAATCTACTTCATATAAACGACAATTTTTGTACAGGAAAATACTAATGATCATCAGGGGATGAACTATTTAATAAAACCGAAAGGCGACAAGTGAGAAGCGAAAAATCGACAATTAGTTACGAGTACTAACCGCACATTGCCAGACCCAGACCTATTCGAAAAAAGGAGTATGCCTTGTGTAGTTGAAAGTCAAACCGAAGTATAAAAACATTTCCATCTGCCAATGCTTAACGTAGAAAAGGTATGTCACTCAAATACATTTTGATCATATTTTGTTTTCCAAAATCTACAAAAAATGCCAAAAACCTTGTGTAAGTAGCATCCCTAATTCAAAGCAACCGAGTTAGGCTCGGTACTACCAAAGACAAAACGTCGGACAGTGAATAATGCATGAACATTTACTGGCGGGAGTGAATCATTTTAACGCTGGGTTGCGTTCAGGAGGCTGCTAATAATTCAGTTGGAATCATAGTGTTAAGGACGGAATGAGTAACCCGGTTTTAGTTGGTGAGTCTGTATATCTAAACATAGAACTTGTGTCCTAGATTGTAGCCTCATTGCGTAAACTACTCACGATCTAGATAATTACTTTTATTCCAGAGATAATTTAGGTGTCTTTAAGGATATTTTTTAGTTGGGAAAACATCCAATGACATCTTCCACCGGACTGGGGCTGCCCTCAAGCGGCTCCTGTCGAACCTGGGGTGTTCAGACGCCTTCTGCCGGAGGCTCTACGCTGGTATCGTTCGGTCCATGGCCCTTTACGAGGCGCCGGTGTGGGCGCCGTCGCTGCGAAGGCGACCGGCGGCCCTGCTAAACGCCTGCCAGAGGGTCATGGCCATACGGATGATTCGGGGATACCGCACAGTATCCCGCGAAGCGGCGAGCCTCCTCGCTGGCCTGCCACCATGGGATCTGGAAGCAACAGTCCTTGCACGCATGCACGATCTGCGCGTGGAGATGCAACGCCGGGGCGAATCCCCGATGCCGCGACAAGTCGCGGCTTGGCGGACAGAGTTTCGGCGGGATCTCATGGTGAAATGGCGAGAACGACTGTCGCAACCCTGTGCTGGGCACGCCACGATTGAGGCGGTAAGGCCCCTCTTTGAGCCGTGGCTGGAAAGACCTCACGGCGTCGTAACCTTCCGCATGGCGCAGTCGGAGAAGGTGTCGGGAAGGTGAAGAGAAGAAAGGAGGTGAGATGAAGATAGAGGGACGAAAGAAGAAGTTGAAGGTCCTTAACGCCTAATACGGTAAAATCCCACTTGAATCATTAAATGCAGGCGGGACTTGAAATCAAAAGCACTCAGAGAGATTTCAGAGGAGACAACATACAAACATAGTACTCTGTTTACGTGCTGCCATGGAAGAGGAAGAGGGAGAACCTTTTACAGTATCCACATAGACGTGTCCTTACAGGCGTTGCGTTAAGGGGTTTCGGAATTGATTGCCATGAACTGGTAATGTTAGGGTTAGTTTTAGTAAGATAAGAATCTCATCTTTCTCTAAAGTCAAGGCACCTTTTGAAGGTTACCTATACTATTCCAACCTATAACCAGGCTTAACAACTTTAATCGTATCATATACCCAAAAATGAAATTCTGAATTCCATTGATTGAATTGAAAGTCTTCAAATCAATTTAATCCAAATCTGGGCTTATAAAATAAATCCGTGTAATAATTCATTTTCGATTTGGCCAAATCAGATATTCAGCTTTGGTCAGTGGCCACCCGTTATTTGCCACGCAACGGTTTGTGTCCCAGTAAATTTAACCCGTAATCTGCAACATGGTTTTTCCACTCGTATATTAATGCTTGCTCGTATCTGTGTGCATGATATCATAAAATATAAAGTAGAACGGGTTATTAGTGCAGGTGGACGTGCTTAGAATTAGAAAATTTATGAATTTTGCTATTCTGTTGAAATATAATATTGCATTGATATTGCTTTTGACTTTTTTCTTTGATTTTTTTTCTTTGGTTGATTGATTCGTAAAACAGTTGGTCGATGCGATTACTAATCGTGTACCGGAAAATACGCTGTAAGGCATCCCACAAGGTAGACAGATGACTTGGTGAGGATTGCGGAAATCCGATGAGTGCGAGATGCATGGGACTGATCGTTTTGGTGACACTTGAGAAAGGCTTATGTCAATAGTCTTTCGACTGAAATGGTGATGATGTAAATGAAAAACTTGAAACCTTATTCTGTACGATAGCATTTACTGTGTTTGTGCTTTCCAATCTTTTAAAAATTTTATTAGTGAAATATCCGCAAAATTCTGGAACGTAACCAACATTTTTCTATTTGCCATCTAGCCAATCCCACTAAATTTCTTTTTCACTCTTTTGAAATTTTACGCTACGACGGATTCCATACAGCCGGTACGTTTCCATCAAACTTAAAAACTGCAATATTGGAAGTCGAAACCAATATCGGGACTTATATAGAACGGTTGGCGAATAAAGCCGACGATCAATTTCGAATATACTTCACGTACTCCGGCCACGTGATTCGCAGAGCAATGCAGTCGCGTGCATAGAAACTATATGTACAATACCATTTTCGATACTGACGCTACGAAACTTTTGATTAGTTGCGAATTTCAAAGAAATTTTCAGCAATGGTCTTAATTAAACTGTTCTTGTTCCGGATTGCTTTTCGTAGTCTTAAAATTTTTATTCATTTATTTCGTTTCGTATCAATTTACGAGTTTCTGTTGTTGAATAAAACTTGAAATGAGAAATAAATATGAAATAACTTACGTTTTTTATCTCACAACACTTTAGTGTGGTATCTGATTATTACTTATAGTGCTTACTTTATCTGATACTTTTAAACTTGATCCTATAACGATACTTAAAAACGTGCATCTACAATCTTACAAATAAGACCTAAAACTGCCTTCTCATAAAAGTATTTTTGAAAACATAACTCATAGAACCTAAATCATTTAGTTAAATATTGTTTTTAAAACGCTTCACGACTATGAAACTAATATTCCAAAAGGCAAAGAATATTGTTAGAGGAAATATATCTTAGCAGAAAACCTACCACATGGTCAATAGAGTTCTATTAAATTCATACTAATATTATAAATGCGAAAGTAACTTCTGTCTGTCTGTCTGTCTGTCTGTTACGCGATCACGCTTAAACCACCCAACCGATTTTAATGAAATTTAGTACAAAGCAAGCCTGAACTCCAAGGATGAACATAGGCTATATATTATCACGCTATTTGCTATGGAGGGTGAGTAATATTGCATCTTATCGGTAAAATGTCGACGCGCGGCCAAAATTGGAACTAATCGTTTTTTGCCATTTTGACATTTACGTCAGGTGTCAGGAGAATGTCTTGTGTTCTGTGTTTTTATCGTTTCCAAATTAAATAATCGTCATCATAATACCGAAAGTGATTATAAGTGCTGGCAAGGATCTTGAAAATCAAACGTGCTTAATAAAAGGAATGAGAAAATATCGGACCTACGGTTCCATTTTCCAAAATTGGACCATTTAACAAATAATTTTCGGGTGACCATAACAATAAAATTTCCCTATTTAATCGTACACGAGGGGTGCCTGTAAGGAAAACATAGTTTGTTGAAAATGGACTGCTACTATGTATTTCAATCTTTATCAAGTGACTATCATGACGGATCAAAAATAATGACGGATCAGAAATCAGAAATACAAAAGCAAAGAAGAAGGCAATACAAAAGCTCATAATGAAATAGCCTCAATCACTAAAGCGGCATTTAACACTGTAACACCAGAAGAATGACTGAATGTCGTCTACATGTTGACAAAATAGAAGACAAATATTTTGAATCGGATAGGTTAATGGATATCGAAATTAACAATAGACTCATCCGACTCTTCTGATAGTATTGGAGATTGATTCTAAAAGTTGTTGATGCTAAATGTGTTACTAGATATTAATTTAATAAAAGATTTACAAAGTTCTCATGACTTTTTTATAATCATCATCATCTTCCTGCCCTTTTCCCATGTTATTTGGGGTCGGCGCAACACGTTTTCTTCTTCCATTCTGCCCTGTCACCCGTCTTGCTATCACTAACTTCCTTCTCTTTCATATCACTCTTCACACAATCCATCCATCTTTTCTTTGGCCTCCCTCTCTTTCTCCAGCCATCCACATGTAAACTCATAACCCTTTTAGTAACATGTGTATCATCCCTCCTCTTTACATGACCATACCAAGACAAACGATTCCCCTTCAACTTTTCTGAAACTGGCGCCACTTTCAAACTTCCTCTAATATACTCATTCCTCACTTTATCCTTTTTTGTCACACCACACATCCATATCAACATTCACGACTTTTCTATAATATTGACCCTAATAAAATAATCTGTAACGCAGTCTATTTGTTTACTTTCCTAAAGTAAACTAAACGTATAAATATATATTTTTTTTAAATTACAGTTACTAAAGATTGTTTTCAATTATATGAGGGAAAATAGATCTGTTAGGCTGGCAACATTAAACATGCCCCTAGCAACGCGCATGCTCTTTAAATAATAGAGTATAATACGATTTTCCGCGAGTTCAAACCCCAGCGACAGTTAATATTTTTGTCATTATTTTATTTTCTTTATTTCCGATAATATACAATGATACGTCGAATAAATCAATAAAATTGTTGTTTACATGTTTTAAACATAACATAGACATTTTCGTTCAATATTTTTCCAAGTGTTTTGTAAAAAGTAATCAAAACATAAAATAATACGTGTCGATGAAAAAAAATACTTGCTATTTTTTTTTTTATTATTCCATTTAAGATAAAAATCATCACGCTATCATTGAAAAGGAGCCAGGCACTCTATGACGTTTATAACAAGAACTCCTATTTTGAAAGGAAATTATCTAAGAATTTAGCACAGTGGTTTAGTGACTTGCCATAGCACGTAGGACGATGGTAGTTCGCATCTCAGATTGATGAGGGTTTTTTTTTATTTTGTTTTCGCATTCTTACTGCTTTTTTATTGAGGCTGGTTTTAAGATCAGCACTTTCGAAACAGGTTGGCAGACACTGTCCTTTAAAATCTAACATTCGATTCCAAATCGTTCTTTTTCGTTGGTTAAAATAAAATAAGTGTATGCATTTTTTATTGAACGGTCCCAGAGCATTTTTAACAATCCTGCCGTTTTTTACGACGGAGAGAGTGCGTGTAGCACTCAAGGTTTCGCCAAATTTCATTTGAAAGTTGGAGACTCAGGGCTGTTGTGGCTGTTTCGAGTAGTTTCTATTTCGTAATCGGGCGGAAGTACAGATACTTATTACCATTTTGCGAATCGTCCGGAGGACACGGTCGAGCGTGCAATGGAGGTCTATCCCGGTTGGGTGGAGCACCGCCGTATCTTCGAGGAAGCGATCGGCGGCGGCGACTGCAGCACTGCGTTTGGCCATCAATGTGCGAGTTCAATTAGGCAAAGATACACGCGCTCAAGATTTCGCGGAAATTCATTTAAAATTTGGAGACTCTTCTTAGGGTAGTTCCCACTATGGAAAATAATTCGTCTGATATATGAAGACATCAGTCAAATATGCACCAACAATACTGGATAAATGAACGAGTAATTTAAACACCAAAAGCGATCAAGCTGCAACAATCAATGCAAACATAGGTTTAAAGAAACTTTATTCTCAATAAAAACATTACATGTCGCTTACTTGAGAACAATAATTATAACTTAAATATTCACTAATTTAGGTTCGACAACATCCGTCACAAACTTAGATTAAATCAAAACAGCGGATAACAATGGACACAAAAACATTAAAAAACTACCCGAAACTCGTCCCACCCAACGCATTCATTTTTCGATTGATGTTTGGTTGGCGATTAAATACAAACTAAGCTGGGTTTTAAATGCGCTGAATGAGAGAAGGTTCCTTATGCGTGAGGGTATCTTATTATATAGCTGTGCTCCTTCAAATGTAAGCATTTTTTTGCCATAATTAGTCCTGGTTTTTGGTAGAACCAATAAACTTGCTCGTCGTGTGCTTTCGCAAATCCATACTAATCTATAGCGACTGCTGAGGCGTAAAGATGTCCTATCTGTCATAGTTTCAAACACCTCCTTCGATCGTATTATTGTTTCACTGAAGGAAATGACTGGTTGACATTTTCTCTAACGATCGCCTTCACGACGACACAGTGGCGCAGACTTCAACCGTAAGCTCCATTGTATCTCCGAGCGATCCGTACAATGGTAAGAATTGAGAGTTTCATTCTTCTAAATTCAATACAGATGTCTCCCGAAACGCCCACATTCAGTGAGTCATGCACAAGGACAGGACGCCGTGGTGCCTCTGTATCCACTCCTCAAAGAAAGTAAAAACCACTGCGATTGTAGCATGCTTACTGCAACCCTGAAACGCAAAGAGCCACTGAAACACAAAGGGTAACTGCAGGGAAACAGTTTTTTTTTTATTGTAGGTAAAATCATCCAATGACAAGTCCCGCCCTTGGATGGAGCGGGAAGTAGTGTCAGACTCTTACTGACTAAAAACCTACCCCGTTCCTTCGTTGCCTATCATGCCGGGGCTGAGCCTTCCTCTCAGAAAACGGCCCTTAACCCCAGCAGGCTTCTACCCTGCCTGCCTACAGCTAGCAGGCTGGGCCTCTACGGTTTGCTGACAGCTCCTTGAGGCGCGCGGGAACAGAACGCGCCGTCGACGACTTGGGCTCGGTCCGGTATGTTACCGGACGATCGGACAGCGTGCTACCCACTGCACGCCGTCCGCAAGCCCGCGCCTACGGTGGCCGGAAATCAGGATCGGAATCCCGGCGGCGGCTGGGGCGAGCGCCCCGTTGCCTCTGCTTGATGCGGTCGGCCTCCTCCTTTGCTAGCATTACTGCTTCGCAGAAGGAGGCGACCGCCTGCCATCCCTCCTCACTCCGGACCATGGCCTGAACCAAGGCCCGGCGAGAGAGATCGCTGCCGCCGATTGCCCCCACGAGGACACGGCGATGCTCCGCCCAGGCGGGGCACACCTCTACAGTATGCTCCACCGTGTCCTCCGGGTGTTCCGCACAGTGGCGACACCCGGGCGAATCCTCCGCACGAATCCGGAACAGGAACTTGGCAAACTTTCCGTGTTCCGTTAGGACCTGCGTCGTGCGGAAGTTAAGAGTGCCGTGAGGTCTTTCCAGCCACGCCTCAAAGATGGGCCTTATCGCCTCGATTGTGGCGCGCCCCGAACGAGGTTGCGATAGTCGCTGACGCCATTTCGCCATGAGATCCCGCCGGAGCTCTGTCCGCCATGCCTCGACTTGTCGTGGCAGCGGAATTTCGCCCCGGGGTTGCATCTCCATGCGCTTGTCGTGCAGGTGTGCAAGGACTGTTGCCTCCAGATCCCATGGCGGTTGGCCAGCAGATTTGTGCAATGCCACCTCGAGTCCCAACTGCTGGATCCTATCAACGACTATCGCAACCCCGCGTGTCGCTAGTTCGACCGCCGTCCGGTACGACTCTCCCCGCGCTAGGACCAACGTGTCGTCCGCGTAGCAGACCACGCTGACCCCTTCGGGGAAGTCGCCGCGCAGCACGTAGTCGTACCCGATGGTCCACAAGGGTGGTCCCAGTACCGATCCCTGCGGAACACCGCACGACATCTCTCGACGTTTCCACTCTCCCTGGTGACCGGGGTAAATGATATACCTCTCCGACAGGTAGGCCTCGATTACACGACAGAGGTAGTCGGGCACCCGGTGGTACCGGAGTGCCGTTCCAATGCTACTCCAGGGCAGGGAATTAAAGGCGTTGGCAATGTCCAGGGACACTGCCACGACACACCTGCCCTGGGATACTGCATCCCCCGTCGTGAGGGCTCGCACGCGCATGATGGCGTCCACCGTGGAGCGCATCCTGCGAAAGCCGAAGGACTGTCCGTCCGAAAGGTCCGGCCCCACCCGTGCAAGGCGCGCGACGAGGCGGTTTGCAATGACTCTTTCAAAGAGCTTGCCCACCTCGTCGAGCAGCACAATGGGCCGGTATGCGGACGGAGAGTCCGCAGGGCGCCCAGGCTTCGCTATGAGGCAGGGAAACAGGTGGGTTTTAGTCAGTAAAAGTCTGACGCTCTTTTTCACTGCACACAGACTGGGAGAAGATATTTGATAATTTACCTACGTTAACACTTCGATCCACAACTACCCAACTTGTTCATACAAAAGTAGACTCTAAACATCGGAATTAAGGCCTATAGTGGCGTGGATGTGAGAGGACACCGGTGTCCTCTGAGCTAGGACAGATTAAGAAGAAGGTACAGAATTCCAAACTCTAAAAGGTGAAGGGCTCAACTCCACTGATCACTTTTTTTATAGCCTACATTTAAAAGGATTTATTTAGTGTTACTAAAAACATACAACGTTGTTTTACCAGAACAGAAACCAAAAACATACAAAAACTTATGCTTTTCCTTTGGGTTAGGGAGAAACGCCCACTAATACAACCCTTACATACTCTTTCCAAGTGTTGCCGCAATGAACGGTCCTGTGCATCTCGCATCGCATCCATCGGATTCCCGCAGTCAGAGTGGGCGCTACATGGCTGTTTATCTTGATTTCGGTTTTGTCCATGTTCATTTTAAGACCCGCTGTTTCGGAAGCTTTGACGTTCATATGTACATAATACATATGTAAGAGTATATAACACATGTTTCCTGAAGGTAATTTGCGTTTTTACCTTTAGCCGTTTTATGTGAAAGTAAAACAAAATTTTTTAATGTAGACTGAATTGTAAGATCAGAATTATTTAATTATACAAATGTTCTACGAAATTAACGCGGACGAAGTCGCGGGTAACAGCTAGTAAGGTAATAAAAAGGGATGACTTGATCAACAATGGAGCACGCTCCTGACCTGAAATCCTCCAAGTTAGGAAGTACCTAAATACGTAGATAAAAGCTAAACGCATATTACAGGTAGATAGTAGAAGCAAAATAAGCTTCTACTATCTAGCCAGGACCCACCCATCAGCAAACTAACCTCACTGCATTTTATTTTAAACACTTACAATTTACACATATTCCATATACAAACAGTATTATTCTTAAAGTATTTTATTAACAACTTGTCGCCCACTTATCAAAAGTCATTATAAAGTCGTACAACATGCAACCCCAGTTTCAATATCCGGATTTTATCAAAGTTTGCTCGATTTCTCGGCTCCCGGACAATATCCGACACTTGAGAATTAAACGAAGGCGGTCGTTTATTCTGCCTCTAAATTTATTTTTAATAGAAGTATGGTTTTCTTGGTTTTTAAGGTAACGTACCACAAAACGGAACCCTTATAGGATTACTTTTTGTTCCGTCTGTCTGTTTGTTAGGACCCTTTATTTTGGGAATGCGTGACGGTATCAAGTTGAAATCAAAATCATAAACTCAGGACTGCAGTCCCTTGAATTTGTAAAAAAATTAAACTCCTAACTTAAAGGGAAAAAAAGATATGGCTGTATATATTTATGAACATATATTTCGACATATTCAAGGGAATCAAAATTCATAGAGTACTTCCAGTTGACTTAGAATCCTGAAATTCAGAGAGTACCTGGGTTTCCAAAGAACTTTGCCTTGGATCTAGATTCAAAGCACACACACACAGCTTCGAAGCAGGTGAGATTCTGTCTCATTGTCCTTCATGCAGGCTCTGCAGTGTTTAAAGGACCCGTGGCCAGTCGTAACGGCCGTGACCTTGTATAACAAACAAACTAAAAACCTATAAAATTTATATTCTGTTAAGCCAAGTCGGGTTAGTGGTACTTAAATGTTGTAAATGTTTTATGTGTTCGTGTTAGAGACGAATTGTGACTACGGTGTTTTATTGAATCCTTTTACGATTATGTCTCAGTACGTACACAAACATTTATGTCGGCCTATAAGTTGTAAATATTTGGTGATAGTTCAAAATATTTTAAAAACTGTAGTCTTTATAATCGTCCATGTTCGAAATTGTATTATTTTAAGACTAGCCATTTTAAAATCAAGATGACTCGAAGTCTCCAGTGACCACTTTGAGTGTACATTGAAGCGTTCACAGCCAAAGATATTTGCCGATGCGTTGCCAGAATTCTCGGACCATTGAGGCAAGAGAATGCCTCGAGGTTATGAACTGTTCCTAGTGAATTTACTCGAGTGTACAACTTTAGTTTTAGTATATACGAAACCCGAAACACGTGTCTAGTGTTTTTATGTAAAGAATTTAAGAACATTTGGTAACTGAATCATGAAATATCACATAGTTATAAGCTTGTTATGTTACCTGGTTGTACGTACAAATTCATGGTTACCGAGCTATCCGGGCGACTCAGGGGTTGTATTACTCTCGTACCCAGATGTGTTCTGGCGCCATGACCTGCCATGACTTGTGTATTACTTAGTTTCGGTGGTGACTTTTGACATCTTTTTTATATATTTTTGGGAATAAATAAAACATACTGCAAAAATTATTAGAACCGATTTAGCTACTGATTCACAAACTATATTCAGATTTTCCATAAAATAAAAATAATGTAATTTATAATTGAAACAATAATAATTTAGTTTACAAAGAGGATCTAATTGAGATAACTGTGTAATATAGTGTATATATATATATATGATAGCATGAAAATAGGTTTCCTAATGCTAACTTTGGTTCGTTTCATCCCCTTAGGAGGTGAGTTTTTGAAAATCCACCCTTAGTTCTCACCTACGCCAAAAAAGGAAACCTTGTGTAAAAACTACGCTCCTATTAGTTCCAGTAATTTTGGCTATGGCAGTTTCTCCTCTTATTATAGATATATTAATTATAGAATAGAAATGAATTGAATAGAATAAACTTTATTGTGCACCAAAATAGTAATAATTCACAGGAACTTAAATGTATGGGTACAATGGCGGTGTTATATAGATACACTGTACTTTATTACAAAACAAAAATTTCATCTATTATAAGATGCATATCTAGAAAAAGAAAGCCTAAGTCATGAACATCCAGCCAAAAAGCCTTAGAGCTAAGATGCTGATTTTTTCAACAAGTGTAGTTTTTAAGCTGTCTAGTCAGTGCAAGCATTTGTCAGATAACGTGGAGCTCAGAGCTTTAATGAGCTCAATTTTATCCTGTAGTTTGCTGTCTAGACGCACCAAACGTATCAAGCAGTATAGACAGTTAACCTAACAATTTTGAAAAGCGTTTTCCATGGCCATGTGCGATTGTTTATTCAGCTACATAACGTTTACCAATATCGGACGTGATCGGCTTATCACCCATATTAACTATATGCTAATAATAGATTAATATATTATATTAATATTATATAAAATATATGAAAGTAACTCTATCTGCTTGTTAGTTTTCTACAATTCCTATCTTTTCCATTCATGTAAAGATATATTAGAATTAATTATTCTTATAAATCTTTCAGGCATGTATACGGCTGAACCATGGACATTAAGCCCCATTAGGTTAATAATATATTATTTATGCAACCGAAGCCGTGTGTAGAAGTTAGTACAAAATATATCAAAAGCAAAGATGGATGGCGTCATTTAAATTTCGATATGATTTTTTATATTTCCCGATCGCAACTGATTGGATTTGCCCTCGTAACTCACTGAGCGCTTCCTTTATAAATGGAAATTTATAATATGTTTTGTCGCTTCTATCATACGTATTTTTAGATTGAATTTCGGAGAATCTTTTAAATGAGCTTTTACTTGAGACATGGCATTGATTGAAAAAGAAACCGCGGCGTAGTAACGCAACGGGCAACTGAAAACGATATCCCCTGTGAGTTTTAGTCAGTAAAAGTCTGACACTTCCTCTTTCACGACCCAGAGCGGGCGAAGTTATTTGATGATTACACTTTTAGGGGTGCTTTTTATATCGTATGGGTTTCATCACGCATGCGGGATTGCTCCGCACGCGTAGCCCCTGCAAATGACCTTTTAATTCAAGTATTTATTGTAATGTGTGGAATACGCACGCGGAATGCGGGGCGTGATATCGGGCAGCAGCCCCGCATACGGAGCAATTTCGCATACACGTATGAAATCCGCACGATATTAAAAACATCCTATCCAGCTTTTGACGTAACATCCTAAAAGTAAATACCTTACTAAGGCAGAGCGGTTTCAGTTTCCCCAGAACTGGAACTACTGGAACTAAGAATATTTAAAAACCGTTAAATTTTCTAGTTCAAAAAATAATTGAATTTAGGTTACTACATCGGAATTTTGTGGCACCGGATATTTGCTTAGTATTTTCTTTAACAAGTCTACCTTTATTAATCTTTATATAAAAATATGACCTTTAGCCTAACAGATTCCAGCAAATCTTTGAACTATTAATTTAAACTTCATTATTATAGTACACATTTTATATTTATAAACATAACGTCAAATGTCTATACTTCTTCATCTCCCTAGCCCAGTTCATCTTCCAGTTTACCAGATGCGGCCGAATACCGGTGTTTTACATGGAGCGGCTATTTATACCTTCACAACCTAATTACTTATTCAGCAAAATGATACTTCTTTGGCTAGACTGATAATCAGACTTTCTAGCATCTGACTGCCTGTACCGAATGTCAAAAATCTTCGAATGACATCCGAGACTAAATATTTTACGTGCTTTCCGAGGTATCAGTAATGTCTTAGACTTAGAAAAGTACATATTAATTGAAAAATTATCTATATATTAAAAGTGAAACAACCCGGTATCTCCGTAAATATCAGTATGTCCATAAAGGCGTTGTTTCACTATACATACAATCCGTCTTTAATATTGCTGAAACCTTCCAGTCAAAAAACTATAAAGAGGAATGATTCGAATTAATTCTATTTCCGCCGAAGTTAATATGAGAGTTACTACCTTCGTCGACTGGCTACTCAAAAACCACCAATGCTAGAAATAAGGGTAAAACGGTTTTACTGTCGTGTAGCTAATTCCACAGACATTACGGCTATAGTGGTAACTCAATTTGGTTGTAATCTGAGTTACTGCATTGTTCGATGCGGGTGTCGATATAGTGTCAAAAATAAAATGCTTCACATGCAGTAACTACCAAAAAGGTAAGTTCATTTGAACATAAAATTTTGACTGACTTTAATTCCTTCACATTTTTACACACCAGCCAAGTGGCTGAACTAAAAATAACACACATTATCGTAATTTTGTAGGTAAAGTAATATTTCAGTAGCCTACATACCTTTTTTCCAGGTTTAAGCGATCTTCCCAATTAACCTGATAAAAGTAACGAGCCCCATTTAAATACCGCGGACGACCCCAGCGATTACGAATAACAAATGATTCGCAATTATTCCGTGTCCCAGCGTGAAATATGCGCATACATTTCACGATAAACTGTATGAGAGAACGTATGACTCATCATACAAGACCATTAATGTCCCTATTTGTCAACGTCCCCTTTAATATCAGCAAGCAATTTTCCAAGAGGATTGTGACCTTTGCATTTCTCGACCGAGTGCATAACTTGTTCTATATCCAATCTATACCAACCTCTATCGTTTTCAAGATAAGGTTCATTTCTATCTGTGGTGTCCGAGTAAACATTTCACGGCCACTGCACTGCCTGGGCGGTCAGCGTGCTAATCAATACCCAAGTAACAGAATATGGTTTTGCTTATAAATTATACGTGGATAATTACTAGAGACAGCTTGTTCGCCGATTAGCTTTTTCCTTTCAAATGGTTGTTAACGATTAGGCTGTGATTGTGTGTAGGTTGTGAAGGTCAGATAGGCAGTTGCACCACGTAAAATATTGATATTCTGCTGTGTCTGGCTGGTAGCCGAACCTATCACAGTAGGAAATTCTGGGAAGAAGGCTGAGTAGATTGTCGTTGTGAAATTAAGGTCTAAATTTTGATCGTTTTAATTCCGTGGAGGGTCGATTTGGTACATGAAACACTATCGATTTCTAAAGATAAAATTAAAAAATAAAGTAGTTTTTTTGAGTTTACGTGTGCAAAGACCTGTATACCTACAGGTCTTTTCGTTAGTACGCAATAACCGACAACAACCTTCGCTCAGCTGTTGTTTACTTGAAGAAATTAATTTCGTACATGCGTATATTAATTCCAGTTTTAGAAAATAAAGTACTATATTTTTTAATTTTTTCTTTACAAATCGATAGTTTTTCATGTACCGGATCGACACTCTACGGTATTAAAACTATCAAAATTTAGCCGTGTATACTAAAGATACACAAGTAGTTAGATATAGCAAAGGAGAATTTTATCTAATCCTTATAGCAGGTATAATGATATACATATGAGCCATAAAGTGATAGTGAGCGACCTAGTTTCCTCCTTGTTATGCATGAATTTAATGATCGAGTTAAATGCAACCATTAAGTTATTGAAGAACAGTATTTAATGGAAAAGTCTGTCACACTATCTCGGCAATTATTACTATGCTCAGATTCAGGTTTAGCTAAGATTAAACTGTGTATGAACCATTATACCCGTTCTTATGAGTACCTATATGTGAAAATTTTAGAGTACTTGTTTGCATAATATTGTTTCTAATGTAGTGCTTTACACATGCCCGGTCACTATGATTATTTTTTTTATAAATTATCATCAAGGGCTTCTTGCCTTTCTTGCTTTTAGATTTATGTAAATTATTTTTCCTTTCTTTTTTTCGGATCTGTACCTAAAAAAAGCCTTTCCTCGTATTATTTCACATTGCGTGTACGATCATCTAATGTATTTGATTGTGTATTTGTGTCGTCAATTTTGTAATTGATTGTTTTTATGAGTATTATATATTTTGTAATTTGATTATTAATTATTATTATAACTGGTGAACTAGCATAACGCGTACAGGGATAATCGTCGGTTGGTATCACATTTCGCTGAAAGCATCCAAGGGGCCACATTGAGTTAACTTTGGCCCCTCGTATGCTCCAGAATTCCAGGGTCTCAGCAATATAAATGCATGAAAATAATATTATAACATATATTGGATGTGTTTTTTCGTAATTATCTCTAACGTATGTACGATGCAATATCCAAAGTAAAAGAATTAGTAATATCCAGCGACTTAACTGCGGGAAAACGCACGCCATCTTGATGTTACAAGTTTTTCCCTAAACAACACCACTGTTCCAATCTCATTTAATACAACTAAGTGACTGATAATAATTCATCAGAAGGCCGCTATGACGTAATAATGAGCCGAAAACAATTAAGTTGATAACACAACACACTGCCTGTTATTATAATCCACTTTAGAGACCCTCCTCTGTTTAGACGAATGGAGCACCTATCGATTTCATAAATTAATGAGTTTTCCCAATATCCATTATAAATTAGGGACTGTATTTTGTTACTGGTTTAACGGTATAGTTAGACTATATGTATATATGTATCATATATTCAACCTAAGCTTACAAACGGGGTCTTATCCTCCACAGTGAAAGATCTCTAGGGTCACCCCCATTCCCAAGAGTCTCAATAAAACATCTGTTGAAGAGTATCGTCCTATTGCAATTATGTCATCTCAGCTAAAGTTTTTGAACATGTAATTCATAAATATATTTATTCCCAAGTAGATAAGTATTTTTGTAATGAGCAACACGGTTTTAGAGCAAAAAAATCGGTAAATACCAATCTTCTGACTTTAGTGGACTTTATATCAAAACGTTTGGACCGAGGAGGCCAGGTGGATGTCTTGTATTTTGACTTCCAGAAAGCGTTTGATAGGGTTAATAATGACATTCTGCTGACGAAACTTTATGCTATAGGTTTTCCACCAGGTCTACTGCGGCTTCTTGCTGACTACCTCCGCGATCGTCAGCAGTTTGTGAGACTAGGTCTTTATGAATCCCAGTCTTATCACACGCGTTCTGGCGCCAGTCAGGGATCTATACTTGGACCATTACTATTTCTGATAATGGTAAATGACCTCCCAACTGTTGTTCATTTTGCTAGACTTTTAGTCTACTATATGCAGATGACTTGAAACTATTTCTTGAAATCAACTCTGAGAGAGATTGCATGGCACTACAACGCGACATTAACGCTATATATGAGTGGAGTGTAAATAACAAGATGGAATTGAATTCGTCAAAATACTACGTCTTAAGCTTTACCAGATCACGTAATCCAGTATCTTTTAACTATAAAATCAATGACAGCACAATTACCAGAACAGTCTCAATTAAGGATCTAGGTGTCACATTTGACCATACATTAACCTTCCATGACCATATTTTAGCAGTTGCAAAAGATGCATTTAGGCGTTTGGGTTTCATTTTGAGAAAAGCTAAAGATTTTGAAAACACAAGCGCTATTATGTCTATTTTTAACGTGCTTGTTCGAAGTAAACTTGAGTCTAGTGCATGCGTCTGGAACCCACATGAGAAAAAATATGCTTTGATGTTAGAGAAAGTGCAAAAAGCTTACCTTAGATATCTCTATAAGCGGATCTATGGAGTTTATCCCTTTATGTACCCTACTAAGTTTCTTTTAGGCTGTTTAGGGTATAATTCACTTGAGGTCAGAAGGAAAAATGACCAAATTTTAAATATGTTAAAAATCCTTCGTGGTAAAACTGATACTACTGAGCTGCATGCCGAGGTGTCTCAACTTTGTGCCCCAGTCAAATATAGCCGCGTCAGGAAACATAGCTTATTCTCTGTGCCTGCGAGTCACACTGTGGCGCGAGCCCAGTCTCCTGTCCCTCGCACTCTCTCTGCGCTCAACACTCTTTTGGACACGCACCCTGACTGTGATGTGTTCGCGGATGAACCTGAATTAGACTGAAATAATCTGCTTTTATTGAACTTTCTCCTTATAAAAATACACCTTCCATCTTAATATATTTCTTCGTAAGCTCTGTCACTTTCTTCTTCTTTATTCAACCTCAGTTCTTAAGTCAAACCTAATTTTTTTTAATATTTTTAACTAGAAAAGAGTCCTACATATATACCTACTATCGGTTGAGCTATAATGTTGGCTACCCTTATAGCGTTTTGACCATTTCCGAGCTAGTTTTTTCATAATGTTTGCATATCATTTAGGTAAGCTGTCTAAGGCTAAATTGAAAAGAAGGAATATTAAGTTATATCGCCTCAGATGGTATAGATATGTTAGCAGGAGAAGCGAGAACTGTGTTGTAAAAATTGCATTGAATCTGCCAGAATAACCAAAAAAAGCAGCGGTCGCCCACCAATGACATGGTCGTCTAGAATAGAGAGAGACCTTAAGTTAGCGCATTTACCAGAACTGATAACCCAGAATAGAATATCCTGGGAATTTGTGAGAACCGACCTCAAATAATAGCAACAGGAGATAACAAAGAAGATGAAGGAATATTAAGTTATCCTTTCAATATACTCTCGTAAAGTGTGATTTGATCTCTAAATCTTGTGTAGCAGAATTTTACTTTTCAATGGACTAATTGCTTAACTAACATTTATTAACAGTAATAACAATTCATTTAATTATTTATAATTTCGTTATTTACGTTGTCAAACTGATGAGTTAGTCAAACGTAATAAAACAATCGATTAGGTTTTGTTTGAGGCTAAAATTATTCAATAACTTCTCCCGATAAAGGGTGGAGTAGGAGAGCGTGACAGACTTTTACTGACTTGAACCACACGTCTTGTGTCTTTCAGTTACCCTATGCGTTCATTGCTGACTTGGCCTCGGTTTGGATGATTTTCGGACGGCTGGGCGGCGAACAATGCTTGTTGTTTACAAGCTCACGTATAACAATCGATTAGGATATTGTTCTCTTTAGGATCCCTCTTTGAGATCCTTTGGATTTCTATAGAAACACGAATATGGAACTGGCTTGAAAATAAAAGACTGAATCACCAAAAAAGCTAGAACACGTTTCTTCACGTAAGCAGGGACTTTTCCCTAACAAATTGTAACCAAAAAATAAAGGGCAAATAATTGTGCCGCAGCAAGGTAATTTACCGGTCTGTCTTTTAATTGGCTTCACGGTACAATTTATTTGGGGTCAGACAAGAAAATGTTTCTTATTAGCAAGCCTTGTAGGAAAATATAAATTGGTATTGCAAAAAAGCAGGAAATATGTACATAATTGGATCTTATTAGACTTAGAAGAAGGTAATAAAAGTTCTAGGAAATATTTTTTTTGGTTAGCCTGTCATGTCACACTTCTGGGACAAGGCCTTCCACTTTTTCCACATTTCGCGAACCCGCACTTCCTCTTGCTAGTTTTGACGAAGTTTGTCTAGTTTGTCCCACCATCTCCTTCGTGTGCCACGACCCCGTCGCAATGTTTCAGGGACCAACTTTGTGCTACAAACTATGGGCCAAACCCAGTTTGTCGGGCATGCGGCAAACAAACAGACAAAGACTTACACGAGCTTGGAAGATGCGTATTCGAGTATGCATTCTAATGACTTGACCACACGTGCCGAGTAAAATCATGAGACAGTAAAATGTTGCCCGGCCGAGACAGTGATGTAACCGGGTTGTAGAGATAAGCGCTCGGCCGAGCAAACCATCTGTAATATTTGCCTAAGGTGCACCTTTACTGCCACGTTTCTTCTACCCATACCTACCAGTTCTTCTCATTTTATGACATCTTATTTTATTTACATTTTCTTCATGCTACTCTTCCTCTGCCAAAAGGGTGATAATTTCCAAGTTCCATTCAACAATATTAAATACGTCTATCAACGTCAGATTTTGAAATCAAACTAGTCATGCAGGCTGGTGACCCTGGCAACCCAAACATTTTCAACGGAGCTTGCTCACAGAGGGATGCGTAAGCCACCTGAATGATCGAGCAATCAAAATTTTGCTCGACCTTGCACGAGAATTTTGTAGTTCGGTTTGCGCTGACCCTAATACGGCGTTCTAACTCTGTCAATAAAAAAAAAAGTACTTTATTTAAAACTACTTTTTGTAAAATATTTTTTGTTAAAAAAGTATCAGATATACACGGCTATTATAATTCCTTTATTTTTCTCTAACAAATTAAATTAACATTAAGGTATAGACTATTGTTAAGGTTTTGAATAAATACGAAAGCCTCATTAGTGTAGGCATTCAGGCGGGTCTAATAATAATTTTATTAATTATCATGTCTGAACTCATTAGTGGTACGTTAATTTTTGTTATAAAGAATATTAATTTAAATAGTGGTATATCAGTAAACGGCAAAACATGTAATATTTCAACAATGTACCATTTACAATCGGACGGGAAGACCACAGCAGGCAAATTGTTCTACTCTTTCGATGTTCTCGGTAAAACGACAAAGCAGAATGCTTAGTCCGGACTGTAGAAATTTCAACAACATAACATATTAGCCGCGCGTTGGGTTATCTGATGGTAGAAATGAGATGGTGGCATCAAGCCATGCTTTTCCTGCGCACACTCTCCAAAATGCAAAATACCGAAAAGCCTACGCCAGTGCTTAATGCTTTTTAGATTGGACTTAACTAAATCTGAATCGCTAATTAGCCTCTTCGCACGCCTTTGCAGCGAGTCCAAATCTGCTAGATGGCATTTTGCAGCACCAGCCCACATTTGGCTGCAGTACTCACCACACGATCGGGCCTGTACTTTATATAACATTAGAAGCTGTACCGGTGTGAAGTACCGCTGGACCTTTGCAAGAACGCCTAGTTACCTTAGTGTTGAACTCAATGAACCACCCAAAATTTAAGGTCTGACCAACCTCCCTTTTCAACGAAGGACTTTACTCTCTGTTCCGCATACATCCAAAATGTGACCCTCAACAATGAACGTCAGCGCAGCCTTCGTGCAGTTACTACTTCGTGACGTCATCATCATTTCCTCAAGCTTTTGACCAGCGAACGATACAACCAGCACTCACGGCTATAAAGGGTATCCTGACCACCAACATGCCTACCTGGTCATCACCCTTAGCCTCATCAGTGACCTTGGGTAAGCACCTGCATCTTCAACCAGTTACAATAAGGGCATTGAAGAACCTCTCCTGGTCGACGCCAGCAGTAAAGCCCAACGTCATACAGCACCGCTCCAAATCACTGAAGCCAGCAGTACTACTTCAACTCATTGAAGCCTGCAGTAGCATCCCGAATCACTGGGACATCATCGCCCCGACTCACTGGGGCATTATTCCGACACATTACGACAGCACCACCCCGACTTACTGGGGAATCTCCGCAGACAGTTTCATCTCACCGAGAAACATGCGGATTTTGGTTCCGACCCACTGGAAACAACCTACCATTGGCCTGGCACGCGTCACGGCACATCAAGAAGAACTATCGATAACTCATCCGATATCCGTAGGGGAGTGATGTAGCGATCTATAGCTCCACGTAAGAACTAGAAAAGACACGAAATCCTGCATCACGTAATCAAAGTTTTCCGCGTGATTTGAATATATACGACAGCCCGATATCAACTATCGTTCAGTTGCCCACCAGAAATAACACCAGTCTGATCGGAGGATCCTCTCTTTTCAATGAAGGTATGTGGGACTTTACTCTCTGTTTCGTATACCTCTAAAACTAAATTGTAAAATATACTACACCGTATTGGGTCAAGTTCAAACTACGGGAACTTGATAAACCTATTATACTTAAGAACTATGATAGGCCAGTTACACTGACCTTGGGCCTTCCCAAGGCCAGTACGTAAATTACTCTACTCTTGACATTCTAAACTTTATCGATGACTGACAGTGGATCGAATGTTTCTGGGAACTACCGACGACGTTGATGCTATAACAATAGCAATTATAAGTGAAATGACAAAAACATTTAGTCCGGTAGATGTTGAGAAGTTTAAACTTGAATTATAATAAGACTAGTTGCAAGTTTAATGTGTGCATTGATTTGTATTTTAAGCATCCTTTCCTTTCAGTGTTACAGTAGTAAGAAAGACATAGTATTGTTGCAACTTATAGGAGGAATAATTTTTACCTGTGGTCCCATTCGACTTTTCGTCAACTCACGAATATGAAACATGCTCATATTCGCGAGTTGACGAAAAGTCGAGCCTCCCGGTTATAAATATTTTTTTCGTCGTCAACTCGCTTACACTTATAAAGTACAGTCGAATAAAAACGGCTAGCAATCAATATAGCCTCGTACATATGTATATAAATTGGTTAGTTAATTAAAAATATTATTATTTTAGCAATAATTTGAGTTCGTGACTTTAAGCTGTTAATACACTGTCGGCTTTGGTAGGTCTCCCGTTTCTGTCTCCGGGGTTTTTTTAGTAACCTAATATGAAGGGGATACGGGGCTTTTGTTTGCTCGCTTTGCTCGCTCATTCTAGCCCTTGTTATCCTCTTCTAACCTAACCTGTGAGTGTCGGGTTGCCCTAAATTTTAAGCTCTACAATCCGAGCCCAATGTGATTCGATGGATGCCAAATGACTTCGGATATTTTCTTTTGGGATATACTGGTTCCCTTATTTATTTATTTTTAACCTTTTATACAGTAATGGTGAAAGTAAAGTGTCCACCTGGATTCGAACCAATGGGTCATCACTGTGTCCTGTCTAAGAAGGTATTTTGCAAATTGATAAACTTATTAATGCCTAACGATATAAACATTACGACGTGTTCTGGCATAAAATTATAATTAACTTGGTATCAAAATTGCTGTGCCTATATAATTTCAAGTGGAATGAAACCAAAAAGTAATTCTAGATTGAAAAATGCTCTCCGCAGCAACAATTTATTAGAGCATTAAAATTAATCACCGCTTAAAACACTTCCCTGCCGGGTCTATTGTATTAAATTTAAGGATTAAAGGAATTCCAGTCATTAAGTAGAATACAAATTTGTGCGCAAAATTAACAACTGTAGGTGATAATCATAAATGTCATGAAGCGCAATTCAGTTTTATTTTATTAAGGCTTAAGTGGGGATTCATTGGCGAGTTTCTTTGAAGATAATTTATATTAGAAAATCGCAGCTTAGATATTTATTACAATGAAAATTTACAAAGGAATATTGAAAAAAAAAGCGTTTATGAAGAACTTTAGTACGAGTATTAAATATGATCATATCGATGTTAGGTTAAGCATTGTAGATACAGACAATAAATACAAAATAATAACTACAGCAGGTACTGCAGTTTATATTTAGATTCTATAATAGTAACACAACGGTAATATTGTGTCTACTAAAAATGAATCAAAAGAGAATAACAAACCAAATGAAATAATATAATGTAGTTAAGTATAGTCTCTACTGACGCTTCTACACAAATTTATTTAATTGACAATATCCGAGTTGTCATGTTATTTAAACTATTCTAATCTTTTGCTACAATAACTAATGTAGGAAACGTCTCTGGGGCTAATTTCTCGGTATTTTCACTGATGTCAAATTCAATGAGGCGCCATTCAGCTTTGGTTTGGACAATCCAATTTTCCTCCATTTTAATGCTCAAACCGACGTCTTAAATGGAATTACAAAGTTTTTTATTTGGTTTTATAAATTGAATTACAAGGGAAAATATTACAAGTTTTTCTTGAATACAGAAGTTTGTTTCAATTGTTTTTTGGGAACAAGGGGAAATCATCTTTTTTTCTTCAACAACCTGTTGATTCAAGTACTTTTAGCAGAATTATTATAAGTTTGCGCGGCTTATAAAGACGTGTCTTTTCGAGTTACACATGGTTTTTTGTTTTATATTAGTTACTTGTTTTCTTACTTTGTTGTTCAATTGTTTTCTAATAGGTTTTTCTTGGATAATTAAACGATGGCTATTAATGGTGACAGCTATGATGAAGCTTTTTTTGAGCAGCATAAATGCCTAGAGCATCAATAAGGGGATACGAAGGGGAATGAAACTTTTGACATACATTGCTGGCTTTTTCGTTCGTTTTGTTTGATAGCCACGATTCAGGCCCTGTCTAGTGTGGTTTCACTGTTATTTTTGTAAATTGTAATTTGAGTTGCTAATAAAGTTATTATTATTATTATTCCATTTATTTACATTACACATCATATTTTATACACTTTTAAATATTTCTTTATAAAAACATTATAAAAAAAAACATTTAAAAATATAAAAAATAGTAGCCCACCGGCATCGGGAACAGGGTCCAAGCTGCCGGTGGTCAGGGCTCCTGAGAGAGAAACCTCCGGACAATGCGCGCCGTGTCCAAGAGTACTGCCTTCTGAATCAGGCCCCTGATCCAACTGCCTAGCGAGAGCCTCCTCAGATGTTGGTCGAGGCTCTTGGCTATTAAGCCGTTAGCCGTCACGACTATCGGCACAATGACTGCTGTGTCCACTTCCCACATGTCGACAACCTCGCGAGTCAAGTCAAGATATTTAGTTTGTTTATCCTTCTCAGCTTTCACGAGGTTCTCGTCATGAGGGACCGCTATATCAACAATCATTGTGCGACGCTCTAGTCGATCTATCACTACTATGTCAGGCTTATTGGCAACAATAGTCCTGTCAGTGATGATAGATCGATCCCAATACAATGTGATATTGCCATTTTCGAGAACTGGGTCGGGCACATACCTATAGTATGGTACTTCTGACTCCACAAGATTGTATTTAAGAGCAAGTTGCTGGTGGATAATCCTGGCTACGAGGTTGTGTCTATGCAAATAGTCTCCGTTAGCCAGATGAGAACATCCAGAAATAATGTGTCGGATTGATTCTCCGGGCCGGTGGCATGCCCGACAGATGTCAACCGTACCGTCCTTCACAATATATTTCCGGTAGTTGTTCGTCATCATAACTTCGTCCATTATCGCACAGACAAAACCTTCGGTTTCCCCGAAGAGGTCACCAAAGCGCAGCCAGGATACGGACGCTAATAGGTCTACAGCGGGCCCATGTAAGGCCCGGTAAAAGCGTCCGTGAAGCTCCTTGCTCTGCCATACTTCTTTGCGGCCATTAGTATCCAGTACTATAGGTTTGCGCCAGTTCTCGTTAGCCAAGGAGAGCGGGGTGAGGCCCTTGTCCACCGCTACCACATCTCGGTGCATACCCACGTCGGTTTCTAGGAAATATTCCCTGAGACTGCACACCTCGCGGTTGTGTAGGGTCTTAGCATTTAAGAAGCTGCGACCCCCGCACTTCCGCGGGATATACAGTCTCATCACCGATGACCGTGGGTGATGCATCCGATTTGCGGTAAGCAGTGTGCGGACCCTCCTATCCAAGGCGTCAAGTTCTGTCTGAGTCCATTTGAGTATGCCCAAAGAGTACATCAACACCGGCATGACCCAACCGTTGAAAGCGCGCACCTTGTTCCCGCCTGATAAAAGACTATTCAGAACTTTATTCAGGCGGCCGAAGAAGCGCTCCTTCAACGACTGTTTCACGTGATCAGCATTGATGCCTAACGCTTCCGACATACCCAAATATTTGTAAGTTTCAGTTGAGCAGAGGGATCTAAGGTGTATGGAATCCGTAAGTTGAGTTCCCACGGATTCCATAATCTCTCCTCGCTTTACATGCATGACTGCACATTTGTCCACACCAAATTCCATCCTAATGGCACTACTGAAGGTTTCAGTTACCTTCAGTAGCTCCATCAGTTGCAAGTCGTTGGGGGCAAAGAGTTTCAGATCATCCATGTAAAGAAGGTGAGATATGACCTGACCACCTCTTTTCAACCGAAAGCCTAAGCCAGAACCCTCCAGCAATGTGCTGAGAGGGTTCAAGGCTAGGCAAAACCACAGGGGACTCAGACTGTCACCCTGGAATATGCCACGCTCAATCCTTATCGGTTCACTGTTCTCCCGAATCTGTCGACATCCCGGATAGCGAAGGACTGTTCTCCACTGCCCCATACACGCCATCAAGAAGGTGCGCAGAGTTGTATCAACTTTGTACAGTTCTAGCACCCTCATGAGCCATGTATGAGGAACAGAGTCATAGGCCTTCTTGTAATCTATCCAACATGCCGACAAATTCTTTCGAGAAGGTCGAAACTGTTGGCTTATGGCCATATCGATGAGGAGCAGCTCCTTAGTACCGCGGGACCCGTTCCTACATCCATTCCGTTCCTACAATCTGTGGCCCGGCTGTCGAATTGACAGTTCCGAATTTTTTCACATAAATTTTTTTCAACAAATCTATTTACAATATACCCATAAATAATGTCTATTATCCCAAAATCAACAAGAAAAAGAAAACCAGAATTTCAGTAACAATAAATACAATAGTATCAGGATGATTTAACCAGACAACATGGCATAATACTATCTATGGAAACGAAATGCTGACAAGAAGCCGGGCAAGATCGTCCATCGGATTCGTCGCTCAGCTCCGCCTCGCAGCCGCCGGGACCAACACCAACCGTGAGTCAAGAGATTCCGGTCGCTGCAGTTGCGTCGAGTTCGAGCGACGAATACTTCTCGCCGCCGACGACACCACCACCTGCGCGTCGACGGGGAAGAGGCCGACCTCCGGCCAGCTTAGGACCTCGAGGCCCTCCGGCCTCTGATAGGGTCCCCGCTGCCGGTGGAAGTGTGCAGCGCATGCGATGGATACCATCCATTAATGAAAACGTCATGCGCTCATACTTTGGGGCTACAGAGGGGGGAATTAACCTGACTGCGTATCGTGGTCGGATGCTCTCTCTGTTTCAGGTACTTGAACCAACTGTCAACGTTTCGGCCCAACGACTGTCGGATCAAGTGCGGGTCATCCAGCGTAATCGTATGTTGGATTCCACCGTGCTTGATCGATTGCGCCTGGAATCACAGAGTAGCCGTGTTTCATCTGCTACACCACCGGCCGCGGTGCAACTTCAACCCAGTGCTTCACCGCGACCCGACTACGTTAGTGACGTCGATGATGACGCGGCTATATCTGTGAGTACCCAATGCAATGAACGATTGAGGTGCGCTTTGGAGGACGCTTTTCGGGAGTACCGCTCCACTCCACCGGGGCTTAGACCTCGACTACCTCGTTTACCCATGCACAAGAGAAATAGGGCGCTGGTGTGTGCTCTAGATTCGCAGCTATCAAATTGTTTTGATGGCAGCGAAGACCTCACTGATACCCACTCAATCTTGTACTGTGGGGCTGTAGCGGCATGTTGCGTAGCTCACTGTAAATTTCCCAATTTTGACAGAGCTACACGACCAACCGTGCCGGCCTGGCAGTGCAGGATTGAGCGCCGTATCGGTGAGGCTAGAGCACTCATCGGCAAGCTCATCTGCTTCAGGGAGGGCAATACTCGCCCTAGAGTGATGCGCTTTGTGAGGCGGGCATTCTCGGGAACTGATATTAGTCCTCGAGATTATCTGCCCTGCGTCACAGAGCGTATCGACTTCCTGAAGCAGAAGATCTATGCATGGGCAAACCGTATTCGTCGGTATAAGCGCCGAGTGGAGCGGTACACTCAGAATCGCACATTCCAAAGTAATGAAAGGTGGGTTTACAGGGCTTGGGAACGACCGGACCAAGGTGTGACTGATACACGCTTGCCGGATGATAACGCCATGTGTTCATTTTGGCGCAGCATCTGGTCGGCGCCTGTCAGTCACATCGAGGGTGATTGGATCCGTGAGGTCGAGCGCACATGTGATCTTTTACCAGAAATGGGGGCAATTACCATCAGCCCTCAAGACGTAGCCCGTGCAGTCCGTCCGTTGCCTAATTGGAAATCTCCTGGGCCGGATGGGCTGCACAATTTCTGGATAAAATGGTTTCAAAGGTCGCATGCTCGCTTGGCATCTCAGTTCCAGTCTGCCTTAGAGTCAGGGTCATTACCCCCTTTCCTAACAACAGGAATAACCCACCTGCTCCACAAATCAGGTAGTACTGCGGATCCTAAAAATTATAGACCGATCACGTGTTTGCCGACGGTCTATAAAGTTCTTACATCCATTCTGATTGAGACAAATTCTATCATGTCAGCCTTATTATTATTATTATTTTATTTTTAACTTTTCGCCAAAAGTGAAACCTAGGCCATTTCTTAAAGGACTTTATGGGAAATTAATAGCAAAAAGAATTATTTCTACCAAGCGTAACCAAACGAAGTTAGAAAGTAATTAGTAAATTGCTATATGTTTTTTATCACGCGTTACTTTTTATTTTGATTTTGGTATTACACTCCATGTACGCATTAAACAGTGTCAATCACTAAGTATCGCAATACAAACGCGTACCTTTTAAATTTATGTAACACTTATTTTTTTTTTTTCACTAGTTTTAGTGAGTTAAACTGTAAGTGTTAAAAAATATACAGGACATCTTAATATATTTCACCAATAGAAATTTCAAAATATTACTTATTACACGAGCAACGCTTTTAAACGTATCTTTGTGGTTTATGAACCTGGTTTTTTTGCTACTGATTTCTCGGATTGTCAACTTTTTGTGGTACACTGGTATGCTTACTGCTTGCATACTTTTGTACCTTTTGTATTGTCCTCTAACATATAACCTAGGTTTCTTTTCTGCGAAAAGAAAAAGTAATTCATGCTAAAAGTTTGCATTGGCTTTTGTGGGCTTTTGACGGTTACTAGAAAACAGCTTTCTATAACATGTAGTTGTAGTCAACCCATAAATAAAAAAAGATTATAAAAAAATCCTTCTGATTTTTTTAAAGATTTTATGTTTGTAAGCACTGGCAGTTTTTTGCTTTGTCAGAAAATGTAACACAAATTTTCGAGCTCGCTCCTCTTACACTCGTATTTTATGATTATTTTCCGGTTGTGCAAGGTAAATTTGAAAAGTTTTATGATGTTGCAAATTTTATGATGTTGCTAATTTTATAATGTTAGAAATTTTGCACTTTGATACTTTATAGTTATTTTTTTTTTTTTCGTTTCCTTTTCTCCTTCGCACAAAGTGACCTTTGTTCGATCCGATCGATAAAGACTTTTATTTTTGTATAATACCAAAACAATTTCTGAAAGATGCCAATTAAAACAAAAAATCATTTAAATTTCTAAATCTGCCCTTGGCCTTTAAGTTCAGTAAGGAGCATTTTAGGTACCTACTTTAATGGCTTATACTCGTAATTGCACTTCAAAGGTCTTATAAACCTTTTTTTATATATAATAAAAAAAGAAAATAATGTCACTCAACTTATTAAAACTATCATACACTAAAGACAATAACTTTTAGCTAAAATACGGCGTCAAAAAATTCCTCCGCATCGCTGTCGACTGGCGGTGTACCCATAAAACTGGCGGCATTGCTAGCTCGTCATGCTGTGCTGGTGCTATCGTTGTGGCTGCGGAGAATCTCAAGCGGCGGAAATATAACAAGCTCGTCGGCAATATTTTCGAGCTGTTTGGCTGTGGTGTCCGAATGCTAATACGCTTGTTAATCAATTATCCAAACGCCTAGTTGACACTTCATGTAACCTAGAGCTGGCTTTTACCCCTAATTATACTCTTAATAACGTGTTCACTTTGTTTTTCAACAAAAAAAAAAAAAACATATGCACTGTAGCATTCAAATACCTACTACAACAATTATTATATTTGGCAAAGAAAAGTACTGAAAGAATTTGAAGGACGTCTCTAAGGGTCTGTAAAGGGTATGTAAGATCAAGGGAAGTGAATAATTTCACCCTCTACTCACTGTATATTATAGCCATAGGCCTATAATACTCGTTTATTAAAGAAATTTCAAGGACACGTTTCCTCAAAGATCTTGAAATTTTTTCAAGATCTTTATGATGGATCCACGGCCTCCTTTAGGAAATCCGGTCGCAAAAAATTCAGGACTCAAATACTCGAATGAAGATTTTTTGTGGTATTGCTTTCTGTGGCATCTTAATATTATATTGCGATAGATATTTAGGTACCTATACAGTTTTCACTTTAATCACAATCTTATAAAAAATAGTTTCTGTGTTTATTAAAGTCAAAGTCAAAAAAAAGTCAAAATGTTTTTATTTCATATAGGCACTTATAAAACGTCAGAAGCTAGTGCATGGTTACTCTTTTAAAAAAAATGGTTTGTGGTATAATATTTCCAAGTTACAGTATTAATAATTATGTAAGGACAGTGTAGACCAGTCAATATTGTGCCCAAAAGCATAATAAAAATAATTATAATAATAGAAAAGAAAGTGACTCGTAATAGGAATTCGAAGTCTACAGTGTTCTTACATTGACATTGTAAAGAAAAGTTATATAAAGAAACGAAAACAAAACAGGAAAAAAAAATTACAACTATCACCAGTTACACTATGAGATGCTAATAAAATAAATTACTAATGAAGTTGTGATAGTTGAGGTCTAAATAATATTGCAAAAGCAATGTGTCAAAAAAATAAAAAATAATGTATGTATTGAAACAAAGATGGAGCAGTTAATAGACACAATATGAATGAGTTATCAGGGGGCCACATGTGCAGAAGCAGTCATTGCCAAACAAAATTTTATTGAATTAAAAGGGCCCGAGAGGCGAGTAGGGAACACTCGCCTATCATCAACGTCGCATGAATGCATGGTTTAAAAGCTTGTTGCTTTATCTAAGGCAATCCAACTTGATATTTGATGGAGAGGCAAAGTAAAATAGCGAGATAACATTTGAAAACTGTGTTGGCATTCCGTAATTTACTCGAATATTTCACAGAACTTGTTCCAGGAAATACGTGTTTTTTTTAAAGTCCTTAAAAGTTTTTGAGAAAAATTGTCATCATATAGAATCTCGATTAAATGTGCTAGGCTTCTAACAGATGTACTTTTTATATTTTTAATAATATAATTACATTATGGAGGACCTTTTCTGGATTAGTTTTACACAATATCATGAATTAATTTCTGTAGAAGCCTAGATTATAATATCCACAAGATATCTATGTACCCAATTAATATGTAGAATATTTGAAGAAAGATGTGTAAATAATATCATAATCACGTAAGAGCGTTTGTATGAAAACATACTTCGGGTTGGCCGCTCTTGCCTGCGTTATAGTAGCAATTATCCCAAGAGAACATACTCCCAGAATAAAAAAAACATGCTATGCGTTGTTCCAGGACAAGTTCTGCACGTGAAGTAAGTTTTTTTTTTATTAATACATTATAAACTAGTACTTGATTGCGATCCCATCTGATCGTAAGTAGTGATGCCATCGTTGATGGCGAGGCACAGTTTCATCGAAATCCATTAAGCCCTTTGGGAGTGAAAAAGTATAAGACACACTTACACTCAAAGACTCGTCTTTATAATATTATTATGATATATGATTTTAATTTACTTATCTAATACAGATTGCTTAGATAAAAATTAAAATTTTTGCTACCCACTCAAAATCAAAATTGCTTATTTCATATAGTTCTACATGGATACATATAAAACGACAAAAGCTAGTGCACGACTTCGATTAATCTCTTAAGCAATGCTATTCTCAGACCTTCAGTAAAATGACCACTACCGGCTTTTGTCGCCATTGGTAGCCATTATACCCCTTTCCTGCCGCACATTACACTGAACTCATATCATAAAACTAAGCATAATAGGAACATGATTAAGTTATTACTGTGACCATTGTGCGCTGGTTATGACTGGCATTAAACACGCACTTCCAAGAATAAATGACAAGCCTTTTAATATGTTAATAGCTCCATTTCGGTACGGTAATGTAATAAACGATGATATTCTTGGCGGCTTTACCTGAGAATTTGTGAGGGGAGTAAGTATGTCGTTTATGTATATTTTTATATAAGTTTGTATAGAAAGGGGAAGAAAAACTGTTCACATACGCAAAATGATGCAATTTTAAAACTAGTTAACAAACGTAAACAAGATACGGGGAAGATATACGTTATATCCGCGCAAAACGGCCAAACGCACAGCATAAAACTGTGACCTTATGCATAATGCAAAGAAGAAGAAGGGAGGAAAGAAAGAAGTACAAAGAAAGAAGGAAGAAAAAGAAGAAAAGGAAGAAGGTTAGAAAGTTGTTAAGCTAGAATAATAACCGACGCACATACCGATTTTCAAGATTAATAGGTTTAGCAACGCTTGCCAAGATCAGTTTGTAAATGGTCATTTTATTTTTTATTTATTTATTAAAACTTTATGCAATAGTACTCGTAAATAATACTTTAAAAAGGTAAACTTAATGCCTTAGACATTTTTTACCAGTCGACCTTAGTGTGGTGCAAAAACAAAACATGGCAAGTACAATTATTTAAACAGACAAACAGTAAATAAATAAGTACAATAATAAATAAATAATTGGATACGTACCTACACATAAATAAGCAATGTTATTTTGAGAAAGTCAAAAATCCAGCCGAACCCATTCGACCACCGATTGTACTTACATACGTTCAACTTGAATGACCTTGAAATTATCGTACTGTGCTTCGCTTTGGTGGAGCACCGCCGTGAAAATATTAGGTTTTCGAATCTATTCCCATAATATAAAATGATTGTAGACACGAAAACAACCCCTTTCAGCCCACCGTGCGCTGGGCCCTGGTCCAGGCCATGAACCTAAAACCTAGGCGTAGAACGCAAGAGACACGCCCACTTTCACTCCACCCTAGAGCGAAAGAATTCATTATTGAGGATGATCTCCCATCTTAAAAAAAAAACATATCATCACTTGATTCGAGTGTTGATATTATCTCGCAGGCTTTGATTGAGCCCAAATAGTGTTAGCTAAATTGAGCATACTTATGTATTTTTGAGCTTATTTTGATTTACATTACTTTATTATACACCATTACACATATAAAAAAAAAACTAAAACACATTTTACGCATTTTTTTCGCCTTTTGATAAATTAGTTCAGTTGGAAGCAGAGCAATGCCAATCCCCGCCGGCGTCAGCCTTTGCAACGATGCTGAATGAAGCTAATGAGCAGATTCGAGTTACGTGCGAGCTGGCAGCTACAGTTTAAAATGTAAACAAGACCTTTTAGCCTCTTTTGAAGGAAAAAAAAATACCAAGAATTCATGCACTGGGTCACATTTATTTAGGTCATAATATTGTACTTTGAATTTTTTACTTTAAAAGTGACTAGGTATCATACAAAGTCATAATTTAGTACGTTTTAACCACATGTAAAAAGTACAAGACGCTTTTTAAATTGTTAAGAAGAAACTCAATAAAATGTTACTAATTGCAAATTCAAAACCTATGGAGAACGTGCAAGAATTCCTTTAGATACTCTTTTATCATGTTGTAATATCTTGATGCTTCTATGTGTGAACAAAGTAAATAAAGTAAAAAAAAGACAATTCAAAATATAGAAGTTTATTTAAGCTACTGGCAGTCAAGAGATTACCAGTTAGAATTGACAGCGTCTGTTCACGGACAACAATTTTTTTCTAATGATTTACCCTTTGATTATAGACAGGTATATAATCAAAGGATTTACCATGAAGTTTTTTGCCGGTTCTTCTCTACAAGAAACAACCGGGCCGTGGGCCCAACCTCGGCCAATCGCCATTGTGTTAACGGGGTTTTGCCCATTTATATAATGGCTACACAACGGTGATTGGCCGAGGCTGGGCCAACATGTAAAATAGGCATTAAATTTAATAAGTGCCCATGTTGGCTTTTGTAATCTGAATTGGTAGGTACTTCTATATTTTTGTATGGAATTTAAAGCAAGCAATGGAGCTACGAGTACGACACCTGGTTTTTATTTCAATTAACGCGTCACATCAGTAGGTAACGACTGGTAATAAGTTTAATTGTATAAATTGTAGGACTTGCTTTAACGGCATGTACATTATACATAATGGTTCGTTTATCTCACCAGAGGAAAGTTTTTCATGTTGTTATTGGCTGGCAAACAAAATACTGAAAGTAATCTGGTGTTTGTTTTATTGTTGATAGGCTTTTTTATAGATGGGAAATTGTTAAATAACTTGTCGTACTCTGTGTGAAGCGAGAGTCTCAGACTTGTACTGACTGAAATCAATTTCTTGAGTGGTCCTATGTTTTCTAGGGCCACGCTTACTCTTTCTGACGATCTTGCAACAATGCCATTATTCATAGGCTCTTGGCTTACACCTCCATGAGTCCATCGCCGGTTACAATTATCTGCTATACCAGTAGCAAGCCACACCGGGACTGCAAAGAAGCGTTGCTCATCAAGGTTGATACAAGATACCTAAAGAAAAAAAAAATATTTTTTTTTTCAGAAGGGAATATAGACAACTACAAAAGTAGAATACCATATTATCAATTTGCTTTTCAAATGAAAATCTGGTTTCGAATGTTTCCACAGGCCTTTAATACACCCTTGATCGAACTTCATAATGGATTAAAAAATAAATTTTTGCCTATTGATCTACCTGTGCGTTGTGTAGACAAGACATTCGTTTTTAGTGTTGAAATGTCTGGATTCAAAAACGTCCCTACTATCTATATGTTTGTCTGCTATAGTTAAATTGCTCGGAATCTAGTAGATCGGTTGGGTTTTTTAGTACACACATGAATATTTGGGACATAATATAGCCATAGTGCCACTTAAATAAATTAATAATGACTCCTTTATATCTCTATTTTACTAAATTTTACAATAAAAATTTGCTGTGTTCATATGTGTGTCCTCCTGTTACAAATTAGTAACTCAGTTTTTAAATACTACAATAAATAATATAACAAAATTGAAGGCATAAAACAATAATGTGGTACTGGTTTTATAATGGAGATGGAAGGTGTACGCCTGCGTGAAGTTTGGATACAAAACGCAATGAAACTCTGTCGATGACGCTAAACACACGATGGGTTCATAGTTTTGTATGCAAGTTTCACGCTGGCGCACACTAAGCGTTTCATGACACTACACGTCCGTGGATACAGGTTTATTTCCAAAATGATTTGTGCATATGGGTGGGCTGACCCCCGTACCGGTAGCAAATCGCTGTAGGTAGGTCTAGTGTTTCGATGATGGAACGGGTGGAGCTACATTACGGAATTCCGACGAACACTGTGAAATGTAACCGATAGAGAAGACAGATTGGCAACTAGGCATCGGTGTTCAAAACTTTGGACTTCTGTTTCGAGGAGTGCATCATTTCCAATGATCTTCTTGGTTTGTTCTTCAATCAAATTAGGTGCCTTACGCTGGTATCTGGCAAATGTGTTTAAGATATGGAGAGCAGTACCTACTCCATATACGATCAAACTTGTGCTTGATCAAAGTCCAACGTCTGTTCCAGCATGAAGTGCCATCTCAACTTTTTAACAAAATTGATGACCAATAAGTTGTAAAATAGAGATTTATTTTGTCTACCTTCTCTAGCGCAATATTATGATTGATTCAAGGTGAGAGCTACCTAGAATTCCAAAAGACCGCAGTAGATATAATCAATCAAATCAGACATACGTCTAGAATAGAAACACTTTATTTTAGTGTGAAAATATTGACTATATTTTGTTAGGTGACAAATTGGAAGCTAGATTTTATGCTTCGCTAAAGAAAATTATAATGTTTGTTTCTGTGCTGTGCATTTTTATTTTTATTTTGATCACTGTTCTTTGGTCTTCGACTCCAATTTTACCATTTTGTGATGAAAGCAATAAATCACACTGGGGTTCTAACAGAAAATATTTTCTTTCAGGATTATTTATTGCTAAAAGTTCAATATTTGTGAGTAGCACATGCCAATCCACTGCATTTTGATTTTTCTAGACCTTTTGATAGGCCTATAATTGCTCTTTCTAAGTCAGTTTCCCGTTTTTGTAGTTGTAAGTACCTAATAAATCAGAACTAATCTCAGCTAAGTGGTCGGTCTATTAATTTGAGTTAGTTATTTGAGCCTCTGAAATTGAAAACGGATTCCAAATTACTATAATTTTAGAACCGTCATTTGACATTGTAATTATAATAAATTCAAAGGAAATCTATAAGATCGTTTTCCTTGAAAATTGATAAGTTTACAGTAAACAGACAACAGAAATAAAACAAATCATTCAATTTAAATGGCGTTGCTTTGAGTTTAAACTTTGAATCAGCAGTTATCGTTCAATGTTATCCCTTAGGAGAATGTTACTCACAATACTAGCAACGGCCGCCATCTTTATAGGCTAGGAGCTAACACTTAAATAGAGTGTTGATAGTCGCATCATTAATCTTTGCTAGTCCCATAGAATAGAAGAATGGACTGAGTCATAATGTCACAAAATTAACTATTCTGTACTCGTAGAAAGAGACACAGTAATATGTTGCCAAAATTTTCCTGTAATCTAGAAGTCGTAGTGATGAATTACGCGAAGTTCTAGTCATTCGCGTATGAACAAACAAAGCATTTGAAGGTCTCCTACAAAGTCGACTGATGATCTCGTAAAGACCGATCATAACAACTGATGACTATATGAGATAATCAAAGTTCTAGAAAAAAAAAGTTGTATTAGTGTGAGAAAGATAAAGTGATCTTGCTATTAGTAATTACTAACAAGATTACTTTGTCTCACTTCCACTTTACTAATCATATTATTAGTTTCCTACGTGGCTATGTACGAGTATTTTTCAACTACATAGCCATGTAGGAAACGCTCAGTCCATGCCTCTAAGCCTTGGCTAGATCCGGTTCATTTACTATGTGACTTTATAGACTCACGATAGATCTTCTTTTGTTAAACCTTATCGATATAGAAAAGGTTTAATTTTGAAGAATAGAAAATAAAACTGGAATCCACTTGACATAAAGAAAAGAAGTGTTTACTCCAACCGTAAAATCTGGAACTAATACTTAGTCGTCTTAAACTTAAGTTAGCCCCCATCATAATTATTGTATTTTGAGTTTTCATAGTGTTTGGTATTCGTCGTAATATTTATTCATATTTATTTGTTGTACTTTTATTTCACTTAGACCTACATTAGAATTTATAAAACGATAGAGGCTAAGAAGTGTTGGGAATGGCACGACACAATTCCAACTGGTTTTCATTCGCAATTTATCATTATGTGAACATATAAAATATTTAATTATTTTACTATGTGTCTCGGTCAATTGTGGACCGATTTTGAAAATTGAAGATTATACTCCCGTATTGGTCCCATAGATATATTGTTTTGGATCTGATGATGAACTTCAAAGATATAGAAAGGAACTCTTGAAAAACTCACAGTAGATCTGTTGCAACAAATAAAATTGCTTTGTTTGAACGTAATGTAGTCGGTTAAGATACACTGAAAAAGTGTGAAATAAAAAACTTTTAGAAAAAAAATATACAACTGACTTCAATACATATAAAAAAAAGTGCTAAGTAACTTTAATTTCCAAGTCAGTGTTTCTATAATAGTTTGATCAGTTAGTTATTTAACACCGACTTCCAAAATTTAAGTTATTTTACATTTACTTATCTTAGGACCTTGAGATCCTGGACCCTTTCAAAACCAACACTTTTAATGGAGCGTGATACCAACCCAAGGTTATCCCTGTACGCACTATGCTAGTGCACTCAAGACAACCCCGGTTGGTTAAAAACTATAGCGATATAATAAAGACAATACGGCTATGGTTTTTGAGAAGGCAAGCCGGAGATGAAGAACAAGAATTCTCCCGAGAGATCGGGTCCGTGGGGTCGCTAATGCCCAACAGTTTCCACAAAAATGCCCAGCGGATTGTATCTCTCTTAGTCTGGCCCCTCACCCTAAGCATGTTACGGAAAACAAACGCTACCGATACAGACCAAGGGCTTATTGGAGCGCGCAAGCCCCACCACGACGTCAACGTAGAGATATGGCGATGAGATAATTTAAATTATCATTAATATATTCATTTTACAAGTATTTATATACTTGAAAAACACTGTAAGTAAATATATACATACATTGTGTTTTCAAATATATAAACACGCATACACGTGTGGGGGTATAACCACGAATTATACATACACTGTACGTATGTATTCTTTATATAAAAATTGGAATTTGTATAAAAACTTGAATTAATTATCAGCGTGCATTTCATTGAATCTTCAGTTATTTTAACGGTTTTTATGAGTCATTCTCATTCTTTTTTCAGTGACATTGTCTCTTCTTCCTGCCCTTGTCCCATATTACTTGGGGTTGGTGCAACACGTTTTTTTCTTCCACTCTATCCTGTCAGCCGTCACACTATCACTAACTTCCTTTTCTTTCATATTCTCATACACTCCTCATACAATCCATCCATCTCTTCTTCGGCCTCCCTCTTCCTCTCCATTCATCTACCTACTTGTAAACTCAGAACTCTTTTAGTAACATGTGTTTCATCCCTCCTCTTCACATGACCATACCAAGACAAACGATTTCCTTTCAACTTAAGTGGCATTGTAAAAAATAAAAAATAAATTGAACGAAAAAAATCAGAAACAGTTTTAGAACATTACGAAGAGTATTGTTGTTCAATTGTCTCTTTTAGCAGTCAGCATCAGAATTTGAATAGAAACATAAAAAGCATAAATTGAAATCGTTTTAAAAAGATCTCATTTCAATTTATTCATGACTAAAAGTTTAATTAATTTGATCTAGAAAATAAATTATTATAGTTTTAAAACAAGTTACATTATTGCTCAAAGCTAAGTTTAAATTAAATCTAGATAGATTAATGGATAATACTAACTCCTGCCAGCGCCTTCGCCCACGTGACATTAAAAAAAATATCTTAAGGGAACATACTCCGAGGAAAATAAAACCAATTTGCTATTTCAGGACATAATCTATCCATGTACCACGTTTCATTGAAATCCTTTATGCCGTTTGAGCGTGCAGAAGTTAAAGAGATACAAACTTTTGGTTCCATAATATTAGTGTGATGAATAATTTGGGTGTTTTTATTATCACCACGCTTGCGGATTTGCTCTGCATGCAGGAAATTTCGAAAGGCAAAAAACGCGTCCCGCATGCGTATTGCACGCATTACAATAAATACTTGTATGAAAAGGACATTTGTGGAGGTTATTCATGCAGATTAAATCCGCGTGCGTGATGAAATCCGCATGATATCAGTAGTTTAAAACATTGATAAAAAAGTCATCGGTTTATTTTGAGATGGGAAATCATATTTCAAAGACTTCTCTTGCTTTAGGGTGGAAGCGTGGAGCAGGAGGGTGTGTCAAACTTTTACTGACTGAAAATACACCTAAGTACCGTCAGTTGCCTTTTTACGCAAGTATACTTTTCACAAGTTTTTTCAGAGCCCTAGAAGGCATTGGCTCTGCGGTTTGGTTGATTTTGGAACAATGTACGCCTTTGACGCCTAGGGCTCGGTCCTCAGTCCTAAAAAGTAGGGGCGACTTGGTCCTGGAACGCAAGGCAAATAGGGATCATAGGAGTGGATTTTATTTAAAGTCTAACATGACCTTGCGCTCCACCTTAGAACGTAAAAAGTAATTTGATGATTTTCCATCTAAAAAGAAAAAAAATTAAAAAACACGACTGCCATGTCAAAAGAATAAACTAAAAATCAAAAATCAAGATGTTTTGATGATGATTCAAGATGATTAGAAAATTGAAGAAAGTAGTCACTCGTTGATTAAGCACAGAATCTCGGAAATTACTTGATCTACAAAACTGAAATTTTCATCGCAGTCGGGGGACTTTTTATACAATAAGAAAGTATTTCAGAGTGGTCCCCCGACTGCGATGAAAATTTCAGTTTTGTAGATCAAGTAATTTCCGAGATTCTGTGCTTAATCAACGAGTGACTACTTTCTTCACTTTTCTAATCATCTTGAATCATCATCAAAACATCTTGTTTTTTGATTTTTAGTTTATTCTTTTGACATGGCAGTCGTGTTTTTTAATTTTTTTAAATTATTTTATTTTATTTTAATCCTTTTAGTGATATGTCACGAAACTTTAAGACAGTGAGAATGGTTAGTATAGATTAAATCAGAATAGCAGTAAATGGTATGAAGAATGTTAAGGCCATTGGTCCAGATGGAATGCCAGTTGAAGTCTGGAAGTTACTGCGAGTGGATGGATGGACGTGATTAGCTTTGTTCTTCAATAAGTTATCGCGGAAAGAAGCCATGTCTGATGATTAGTGCAACAGTTCATTGTTGCCCATCTTTAAGAACAAGGGCGATATGCTTGAGTACAACAATTATAGAGGAATAAAGTTAATGTCACATAGTATGAAAGTCTGGGAGAAAGTTATTGAAAGGCGGCTAAGAGAAGAGAGTGTAATTTCACAGAATCAATTCGGTTTTATGCCTGATCGGGGTACAACAGATATCAGTTTTGCTTTACGCCAGCTGTGCCAGACATACAGAGGTGCGCATAAAAACTTACACATGGTGTTCATTGACCTTGAGAAGGCAAACGACCAGGTACCTCGTGAGGTTCTATGGTGGGCCCTTAAAGAGAAAGGTGTGCCAAGGAAGTATTTGCAGTTGATCCGAGCGATGTACAGTTAGTGTAGTACCCTAGTCTGGTCTACAGTGGGCTGGGCTTCACTGTGGCTGTCGGCTTACATCAGGGGTCGGCTCCCAGCCCTTACCTCTTCATGATGATAATGGACGCTCTGACGTCGGAAATTCAGGAAGAGGCCCCCCCTGGTGGATGCTATTTGGTAACGATATTGTGTTGGTTGCCGAAAGTGGCCTAGAAGTCCAGAATAGATTGGAGCTGTAGTGGCACAGACTTAAGAGTGTTGACCTGAAATTGAGCAGAATGAAAACGGAGTACTTGTTTTGTAATTTCGGCGGTCTCTCCGATCCTGTGCCCTTAGCTCTCGCCGGAACGCCCATACAGATCTGCTCCGACTTTCAGTATCTCGGATCGCTTATCCAAGGAGTTGGAGAGGTAGACCGAGACGTAACACATCACACAACTCAGGATGGATAAAATGGTAATGTCCACTGGAACAACTTGTGATCCACGGATGCCCCTCAAGTTGAAAAAGTAAAATCGACAAGTCCGAGATAAGACCTGTCATAATTTAGGGATCAGAATGTTGGGCTGTGAAAAAGACAGATGAAAAAAGATTGCATGGAGATGAAAATGTTGATGTGTGGTGTGAGCAAAAAGGATTAAGTGAGGAATGAGTATATTAGAGGAAGTTTGAATCGTTTGTCTTGGTATGGTCATGTAAAGAGGAAGGATGAAATACATGTTACTAAAAGGGTTATGAGTATACATATGGATGGATGGAGAGGGAGAGGGAGGCCAAAGAAAAGATAGATGGATTGTGTGAAGAGTAATATGAAAGAGAAGGAATATAGTTATAGCATGACGGGTGACAGGGCAAAATGAAAGAAGAAAACGTGTAGCGCCGACCACAAATAACATGGGAAAAAGGCAGGAAGAAGAAGACGAGTCATAAATATAACATGTAACACCCAATTTGCTCTGAACCTATATGCCGTTTTGGTGGTTGAAATTTGGTTTTAATGTCTTTTTGCTACTCAAACAAAGACTTGTAAAGTATATAAATGATTTTTGACTACGGGGGCCACCATAGCCAAAATTCGTCCTACCACTTTTGGTAAAGAAAAAAAAATTTTTTTTACTCGACAGTTTCGATTAATAGTGTAACATATATATATTTTTGAAATCCACTCGTCAAATTCTAGACGACAATCACATGCATTAAGAGAATAAAAATTAAAAAAAAAATGGGTGGGTGTTCATTTATTTATCTTACCCACCACATTGTATTTCCATATTTTTTTCAATAGCCTATGTTACTCGGGATGATGCAAGGATTCTAACGATACCTCATACGTGTAAATCGGTTCAGTCATTTAGAAGTTACGGTGGAATAAAGAAACTCACATACATACATACATGAACACTCCTTTTTTGGGGCAGTCGTGTAAAAACAACAAAGTTGAGAAAAGGCTATAGTCAGATTTTAAGAATATTACGTAACCAATAAATCAGGTAAGGTTTTTTACTAATCCATTTGGACCTGATTTACCAATTTCTTAAATCTAATCTCAAATTTGTATTAAAACTATGACGGCATTACCGCTAAATAAATTGAAATTCAATCTACAAAATGAAAATCGAATTCAATTTTTATTACAAAATCTGTCTAAGCTATTCTTGGCACCAACCGAGGAATATTATCTAAGGGACCGCAAAATGACATCTCTACTTTCTTTGCATCGTGTGTAAGTGACGTGCTTAACGGTGTAGAAAAAAATATATAAATAAAGCGTAATGCGCCAGTAGCTGGGAGGAAATGACATAAGACTCAGATGATAATCCTTATGGAGTATAAGGATTTTCACTTGTATTTTAAGTAATTTCCTCCACTCCAATCTAAGAGTTTGACTTATTCTAGGAGACAAAGTTAAGTAGAGTAGAGATACTTTCCCAAAAAAACTGTGCGAGTCATATTCGCATACTGAGGGTTCCGTATATACTAACTTATGTAATCTTATGTTCCATTCCCAAATCGAGTTTCGAAGATTTTTCCGAATCGAAAAAGTATTTTTTTTGTGACGTAACTACAAAATTTACATTTATCAGATTTATTCCTGTATTTGTACTATAAGACCTTGCTACGTGCCTTTCAGGGTTCTAAGTCAAAGTACCTCAGAATTTTGATTCCTTCGAGAGTATCAAAATTTACGTGTTTTGCGACATAAACGGCAGTATCTTTTTTTTTGTCAATTTAGTTGTTTGTTTTTTTTGACAGTTTCAAGGGACCGCAGACCTGAATATATAGTTTTAATATCAACTCAATACCTCCACGCGTTCTCGAGATAAAGGTTCTTGACAGACAGATATACAGACGGATAACAAAGTTATACTAGGGTTCCGTTTTTTCCTTTGTACGTCAGCGGAAAAATCCCTAATTACTTAGAATATAGTTGATAATTCATTTTCTTTGTCAGGAAAAGGATATAGGATATTTTTTATGGCAGGCTAGAGAAGGGTAGAGTAGGATAGTGTAAGATAGAGTAGGGTAGAGTAGGGTAGAACAGGGTAAAGTAGAGCAGGAGCGAAGCCGCGGGCAAGAGCTAGTATATTATTTTATATAGATACTTCAGTTTTAGCTCATTTACTAAAAATAGTACGATATCCATTCCTCTCAATATTATTTACTTGGTTTTCCTTTTACAACACCCACGGCCTTAAGTAAGTATTTTCTTTGAAATAGCACAGTGATATTCCTTTAATGCCAATATTATCTACAATAAATCTTTATGAATCTCTGTGTTTATTCAAGCTTCTAAATTTACAATCTAATAACGGAAAGTTTACGTTATTCATTGCCATTTTGTTTTCTATCAAAGCTTTGCTACTTATCCTATAAAAGCAAACTATCTACACTGGATTGCAAAAATTCTGGGTCGCAAATAAAAAGTGCGTTATTTTCTTAATACAGGAGAAGAATTATAGATGACTGATTATTACATAAAATAAAGCATATATCACGTTTGCCGCACGCTTTGATCGTCTTAGGTGACTGAAGTTGAAGAGTATTGTCTGTCGTGGTTCCCAAGTTAGTCTTAGACATGTCTTATAAGATTAAGTCTGAACTATGAGCTGGTCATTCTTCATGGAGGTAATGTCGACGTTTTGAATACTTATATGCTTTAACCTAATGAGAACTTTGCGGTGCATAAAAATAATAAAGTTAATTTAATAATCGTGCTCATATTCACTAAGGATGGACCAATATATTATTATCTACTATACAAAATTTCCTCTACATATCTGAGCCCACAGCATTATTGAGCTTTTACCGACCATTTTTGTTTTCAAAACATGCTTAGTGATACAGTTCTTTAGATCATCTAAATACTCTATACTTCTTTCATCAATTGCAAACTGATCAATTTCGAACACCCGTGTTAAAAGTACGACGCTTAAGTTTTTTTAAAGGTCATTCAAGTTTTACAGACGAATATACAATCGGCACGTACGGAGTTGTATCAAATCTGCTTTTGAGAAATCAAATAACCCTACCATTTCTATTTCTTAGCCTAATGCTTACGATGGACCGGTATTTGCGAGTGAGAAGTAATTTTCTGATTTCCTGATGTTCACACCGATCTACTAAAATTGAAGGTGTAGGTACACTTTGTGGTTTGTAGTAAGGGTTTGTAGATATAGTAATTATTCGCGTACGCCAGAAGAACTTCTGGCGTTAGCAACATAATGTGTTATTGTTATTGAATACTGAGACTAACCCAAAAAAATATGTATTATGACAGCTTGGCTTAAAAGAAAAGCAGGTAAATATTCTTTTATCATTTTGAGTTTGCCCAAATTATCTGTAATTTGTAGTTACAAATGGATTTTCTTTTGAGATTTACAATAAGCATTAAGCAATAAGCATTCTCTAAGAAAACGTAGCGCTGCCGCTACGACGAACATCTAAATAGGATATACTGAATTAACAATCCAATGTAATCGTATAGGCACATCAGGTTGACAGCTGCAGCTTAATTTATAACAGAATATTTCAGTATAAGTACCTAATAATTATAACAAAGAAATAAATTATAATATGTTCTACAACTATCACACAACGCACACACAATTACACTAATATTATAAAGGCAAAAGTTTGTGAATAAGTGTATGCATACAAAATTATTTTTAGTATATGCGAAACCTGAATATAGTTTGTTCAGAATCAGTAGCTGAATCGATTCCAATAAATTTTTACATCATGTTATATTTTTTCTCAAAAATATTTAAAAGTCACAAGTTGTAAACCACCCACACTAAGTATAACACAGGTCACTGCAGGTTATAGAGGGCATTAAGCTTATAACTTTGTGATTTTTCATGATATAGTTTTGAAATTTTATACATAGATTCTTTGCAGGAAAATACTAGAGCAGTGCTTTGGGTTTTGCATGTACTAAAAATAAGGTTGTATATGTTTGTGTGTGTGTGTACGTTTGTAACTTCTTTAGACTCAAAAGGCTGAAGGGATTGTTAACAACCCCACTGAACCAAACCACTATGGTGCCGTTCAAAATTATATTTATTTTGGTAATAGCAGCACCATATGATAATGAAGTTCAAATACAAAACTTATGCATTCATCGATACCAATATTACTTATCATTGGTAAGATCAAAACCGTGACATAGATGATCTGTTTCTGTAGAGTTTAGTTTTTCTTAGAAAAACGATTTTTATCCATTAAAATTATTAAAAATATATAGCGACATAATTATATGGCGACACAATAGAATTAAAAACTACGAAACCCTGCATCGCGCAATTAAAGTTCTCCGCGTGATTTGAACATATACAACAGCTCCAAATCAGCTCTCGGGCAGCGCTGCTCACCATACATAATACCCGTCTGTCGAAGGATCCTCCCTTTTCAAAGGAGGTTTGCGGGACTTTTCTCTCTATTCCACATACCTCCAAACTGGTGACACTCGACAATGGTGACACTCGAAAACGTCACACGCAGCCTACTACTTCGTAACGGCATCATCACTTCCTCAAGCTTTCGAGCAGTGAGCCATATATCCAGTACCCATGGCTATAAAGAGCAACCTTGGCTAAGCACACCGCACCTTAAGTCAGTCACATGAAGAGCTATGAAGAAGCTCTCCTGGTCGACGCCAGCAGACAAGCACTACGTCGCACAGCACCGCTCTGACTCACTGCTACTCCGGCTCACTGGAGCCTGCAGCGTCATCCCGACTCACTGGAGCCATCAACATCATCCCGACTCACTGGGACATCATCACCCCGACTCACTCGGCCAGTAATGAGTTTTTAATCTTCTTTGTAAGTGCGCCGCAAATATCTTTGCCGCGCACTTTTTGAATTTGTAACATCTTATGGTTCAGCGCCAAAGAAATCGAACGCAAATATTTTTTGAATAAAGACTGGCTGATACAACGGCCAATAGTCGCGCCGCTGGCTAAATACAAAATAAAAGAATAAAATATGAAGCGCCTTTTATTTTTTCATACTGAGTGATGAAAAGTAGAGTGTATCACTCAGGCGCAAATATATTTTTGCTACGTTCAGGATTCCTCACTTTGCTCTGGATTCAAAAAAGCGCCCTCGCCGTAAAAATAGTGTAATAGTATAAGTAGAGCGCTTGCAACCACTAGACTACCAATGTTAATAAGAATAATTATGCGTGCTTATCTACTAACGACTTTAAGAATAAATTATATAATATGCCTACTGGAAAACGATGCAGTAAAGTAATAACATTTCTAAACGCCTTGTTGACACTACGCGTGACCCAAGGGCTGGCTTTGACCTTGGTCAGAGCATAATTACTGCTATAGAACGTGTCAAAACCACCGGTCTTTTTACTTCTGGACAATTTTAACCATCGACAGCGATGCGGAGACGTTTCGAGGGCATATTTTGGCTTTTATCTCAAGAAATAAGACCTAAATTGTTCTATTAGAGGTAATGACAACCTTTATTATTTACTTTGGTTTATATTTGTGTTAACTTTCAAGTAACCTGGTATACAAACGAAATTTTCAGTTTTTACCCCTAAGTTGCTGCAAACTCAGGTCATAAAAGGACGCCTTATGTAAAATTTCATATTCCAATAGTTTCGGCAGCGTTGGTATGTTAGTCAATCAGTTTCTCCTTTTATGAGTTTTAGATTTTGCCGGCGGCTTCGTTTCCGTCAACCCCTACCTACCTACAATACCCTACCCTACCTACCTACCTTTCAATACTACCCTACCCTGTCCTACCAACTCTACCCTACCTACCAACCTACCTACTTTACCTTACCCTATATGTTGGTGAACAAAACCAAAATAGTACATTTTGATACAAGTGCAGAAAGTTTGTTATTGCGACCGAGGCGGAATTCGCACGAACCGTTGGCAAGTGTGCAAATTTGCACGTGTATCAAACGACGTTTTGCGGTACACTTATGAAGAAGTATTTTCTCTGAAAATTACGACCCATTTTTGTTCATTTTGAACTGAAGAAAATTGTACAAAGTTTTTTATGGTATTAGGCTATCGCAGGATTTTTTACCTTAATCACATCTATCTGGCGGCGGCGGCGTACCATAAAAGAATTCTTCCTCAAATCTTAAATTCATTTTTTTTCACAAATTACACCAATCAATAAGTTAGATTGTTAGGTCTATAATATATTTTTCAATACATTTGCTCAGAAAGTGGCTCTTATTGTACTACAATTAGGTATATAATGGCACCTGTTACCAAACTGTGACATTTTGATTACCATTACGCACTAGTGTTGTAATGTAGCTATAATCTTTTTGTTCAACCTGTTTGTTTGCGAAACAAATTTTGAATACGAAAAAAATAAAAATTGTTTTGTGGTCTATGGCCATTATTTTAACATGCGCGCGGTTTTTGGCGTGATTTTTTTGAGTGAAGTTCATGGGCTGTATAATTAAATGAAATAAAATACTACAAAAACATTATAAAATGTTACATCCATATTCCAATGTCACTACGAATGACATTAACGTAAAAAAAATTCACACAAGAAAACAAACGATGACTAGGCAATATGATCAAAAGACCATAATAATGTAGCCATGGTAGCCATAGCCTAGCGTGCCTATTTTTACCGCCATGTTATGAAAAATTTTACTAGTTTTGCCGTTGTAATATCAGTTAGCTAAATTATTTTTCAAGTGTATTGAAAAACGTCATATGATACACGTGAGTAATGAATGGTTACCGTTCTTGGCTCTCTTAAGATCCTCGCCAAGGCTCGGGTCTTAATACCACCTCGCACCAACCTTTGCAGGTTGAAAGAGAAGCAAAGGTATCAAACCGTTATATATCCTACTTAATATTACAATACTTAGTAAATATTTGAGTTTCCTTTGTTTCTGGAATAAAACACTTTTACTCGTACATTTGACTTAATATTAAAAAAAAAAACCAAATATTTTTGAATTTAGAACGCAAATAATTTGTATAACAAATTATTGTGTAAATAACCATATTTCTTTATAATATTGTGTTCATACACAATAAATATTAAAACCTTAAAAATCTGCGCCTCTGCTTTAAAAAAGCAATCCTTATTATGATAAATTTAATAAAAACATGAGGGTGATATAGATGGCATATCAAACCTAATCGTAGTGCGATAAGAGCCAGTTTTCGAGCAAGTGTAGTGAAAAAGAATTATTAAAATTGGTCCAGCCGTTCTTTAGTTAAAGCTTAAGAAATAGGGGTTCATGTTTGCATATATAAATATAGATAAGATTTAATGCCGTCACGATATTCGACCTCGAAGAATTAAGACGCCTCTTAAATCCGATACGATGATGGAAAAGATGACGTCACATGATAACGCCGCCAATCCTTTGTTTGAGAAGCTGAACCCTGTGTTAACAATGCCTGTAGATATTTATGAAGAGGAGATTGGTAATTTGAGATATAAAATTTCTTGGCATAAAGGTGGTATTGCTTTGTATAGAGTTAAGTGAAAAAGGGAACAGGCACTCCACCAGACGAAATGAAGATGTCGTGTTGTACAATTTCAATATTTAGTTTTCATTCCGCCAAAACTAAGGATAAACGAAGCAGTCAAACGGGGCAGGGACTTCGCCAGCCGTTGATTAAGGGGGGAGGGGTGCTATTGGAAGTATACAGAATAATAAAAAAAGTTTTTTTGTTTTTAAATAATAAAAGTTTATTTTCTCCACAATATAACTCCTAATTGCTAGCCTTTTATCTACGGTTACATATAGGATGTCCATTATATTGTGGGAGACTGGTGCCCAAACTAGTCTCTGAAGCTGTAAAGCAAGCTTCTAGGGGGGGCCGTAGGCTCCCCTGCCACCCCTTGGCGACGCCCTTGAAACAGGGTGACTAGAAACAAAATTTTTGAGTTTATCGCAAGCACACAAACGCGACTTTGTTTAATAATATGCAAGGATATCAAAAACATTAATGAATTTTGAACCTACAAATATTTTTAATATAAAAGTAAAAATCCTAATCAAATTTTTGTTTCTAGTCACCCCAGCGTTGCTATTTATCCCGCTTGATTACATTAGGAGACTAGCAATCCGCCCCAGCTTCGCACGGATGTAATGGTGATATTAAATATTGTGCATGTATTATACATATAAATCTTCCTCTTGAGTCACTCTATTTATTAAAAAAACCGCATCAAAATCCGTTGCATAGTTTTAAAGATCTAAGCATACATAGGTACAGACAGCGGGAAGCGACTTTGTTTTATATTATGTTTAGGTATATTTGCTATAGCTTGAAAATATAGAACAATAAAATTCTTAAATGTCTAATTACATTCTAGATATACGAAATTGCTTAGCTGTGTTTTGGAATAAACCTCCTTTACTGCGAAATATACTTATACATATATACCTACTTTTTAACATCATGATCTTGTCAATAAGTCTCCATTCTTTATAAAAAATCGGGTTTGTTTTTATAAATAGTGAAGATTTATTTACTATTAAATTGGCTCCTTTTTATATAAATTCTTATTTTATTTTATCCGCTAGTATTTTCCAGTGCGGGCTTTTGAGACTTCGAATACAGTTTTAAGATAAGCGCTATTATATCTCAGCGGTTTATAGTGAATGTACCTATTGGCTGTGCTATCTGTGCTGCGATTTTTTATATTATTATTTTTTTGCCAAGAAAGTTTGTAGCTCAGGGAGTTTTTTTTAGCCTAGAATCTCCTACAACTAGGTTAAAGCTCCCATCATATTTATAGCTCCTTAAGATTTATCCCCGCGATGTCAAAATCAGTTGTCAGAAATGTCGTTTTCAGTTGTACAAACAACTGACAAGATGCGAGAATATATTAAAACTGTCAGCGAGATCAAACTGGAGGAGAGTGGCTCTGATAGAGCAGCAACTGAAGGGGGCCTTTGCCAGGCTTACTAAATTAACAGATATTATATAAAAGAAAAAGGGAGGAATTCTGAATAAAAATGCTATTATTATTACGTTAAAATCATAAACTTTTCAGAGGAGCAAAAGGACTGTAGCTCGTTTAAGAAATTATTGTAGTATCGTCTTTATTGTTTTATCATTTCAGTCTCAATTAATGTCAAAACTGTAGGGAAATTAGTTGTAATTTTAACAGATTACAACTGCTGTGTGGTTTTCATAAAAATACGAAAATTACCTTTTTTCCTGTTTTTGGCGAAGTAATAAAGACTTCTCCCGCTCTGGGTGGAGTGAGAACGTGTATCAGACTATTAATGACTAAAACAGTGTCTACAATTTTCCTATGCGTTCCAAGACTGCGGTAACTTCCGAAAAATCCTGCATCCCTGGCAAGAAAATTATAGTAACCCATAACTTAGTTTCTTTTTTTAATGAGTAACGTGCTATGGACGACCTGGGCTTGATCCGGACGGTTGGACAGCTACCCATAGCTCGCCGTCCGCAAGTCCACTCCTTCGTTGGCTGGAAATAAGGATCGGAATCGGAATCCACGCGGCGGCTGGGGCGTGATGGCCGTTGCCTCTCGTGTGCAGCATCCTCCTTTGCTAGCATTATTGTTTCGCAGAAGGAGGCGACCGCCTGCCATCCCTTCTCGCTTCGGACCATGGCCCGATTGTTTTTTGTGCTTAATTACGCGTTACCATTGGTTAAAATCCTCGTGTTTGATTTTTCAAATGTGCGTCGTTCGATTTGCTATGGTATGACAAACTAAATTAAGTATTTTCTCGAAAGTATTTTGTACTTACTTGAATTTGGAACGCAAGCGACAATATCTTTCTGGATACCTACTCTATACTTGGACCTCCTCAAAGGAAGGATCGAAGTGAAAATAATCTTTATATTTTTATTTAATTTTTTTATTAAAAGGGGTTTTTTAAATGAATACAACTTAGTTTTAAGTAGCTTAGTTCCTTTTTAACACAATTGTCTTTACGGATTAGACGTTAGTGTGTTCTTAATGCTAACTTCATGCTTATCATACCTAAAGCATAACCATAATCGGCATTTTAATGTTCCTACTGCTGAGACTCAGGCTTCCAATCTAGGAGAGGGAATGGGCCGTAATCCACACTGGCCGAGTGCGGGTTGGTGGATGTCACATGTCTTCGAATTTTAGGTTCGAGGACAGGCCGGTTTCCTTACCATATTTTCTTTCACAGTTTTGAAAGCAGTGGTGATGAAATAAATTACAAAATGTAACGTACCTGGCTGGGTTTGAACCCGCGACCTACAATCCGTAAGTCGGGACCGTTACCACTCGACCACCACTGCTCTCAATGTAATGGAAGTTGTTTGCTGCTGTATGCCAAATAGACTTATTTACTTATTTAAAACAGCTGCCTTAGGCAGTTATACAATAAAAGCCATGTACAACAGAAAACTCCAAACATCCATCTTTCATCTTCTCCTAGCAAGTTTGAACAAATCTTCGAGCGTAAACATTTCTTAGAATAATTTGTAATTAACCAGCAAAGTTTAAATACATTACCTAGCTTAAACTTTTGAACTTACCAATCGTTAAATGTTTACCAACGTTTGGATATATTTATGATGATTACGACCAGTGAGGTGAGACCCCCCCAGTTTATGAAGTATGGTAGAACAAAAAGGTCAAGTGGAGGTTGAAATATGAGGTAATCGATATAAAAATTTGAAAGGAAATTGTTTGTCTTGGTATGGTCATGTGAAGAAAAGGGACGAAACGCTTGTTACTAAAAGAGTGTTGAGTTTACACGTGGATGGATGGAGAGGAAGAGGGAGGCCAAAGAAGAGATGGATGGATTGTGTGAGGAGTGATGTGAAAGAAAAGGGAGTTAGTGATGATGAGTGAAAGTTGTTTCTTTGCGTGTCCGTTGTTTCGTTGCGCCGTCCCCAAGTAATATGGGATAAAGGCAGGAAGAAGAAGATTAAAATTTAAGTCCGTTCAGAATTAATTAAGTTTCTCTTGGCTTTCAAATCTGGTGGAAAGGGGAAAGTGTCAAGTAGTTTTTTTTATCCCTTTTAATATTGATTTGTATTTATTTTTTTATTTCCATGTTAAGATTAAGTAGTGTTTGTCCTGTGCGAGTCACAATTAAATGTGTTTTTTCTTTCTTTCAAGTAACAAAAAAAGGATGCACAAACTAAAATGTGACGTCACTATCGTTAAGTTACACGCATGCAAAGAGATAGCGATATATTACTTCATTCACCTTACAACAATATTTGAAATTGTAGTTGTTGTTTTATTTAATAAACCAATTTTGATTAAATTCTCAGAAAAAGGTTTGTCTAAGTGTTCGATTACGGAGACGCGGCGCGTTGCACGGCGCATCGGGCGGTCCATCGTACATTGTCATATTTTTGTGTTTGCGCGAGCGATAACGCGGCCCGCTGCTACAATGTACTACAAAACGCCCAACGCGCCGCGTCTCCGTAAACACGGCCTTAGTGTTATTTGTCGTTATGTATAAAAATATATTACTAACAAAAATTAAGCTGAGGAAAAAACTATATTTAGAAATGTTCTTTTAGCTTTATTGTAGGTGTCAGACAGAAGGTTTTTACGATAAATAATTCACAGTTAATATTATAGAGTGTTCTCTCTCAATATCTTGTTCAAACTTAAAATGTATTTTTTTTATCCGTTTGAACGGACTCACTGGGCGAAGATCCGACCATTCCATTATGTAATTTTATTAATAGCTAAAAAAATATGAAAATACAAACTAAGTATAATCAATACAAAGGATGCCTGCTGGATTGTTTGAAAGATTTACCGCAGCCCTGAAATACAAAGTACAACCGAAGGAATACAGGTATGGTTTAGTCCCTTTTGCTCCACCCAGAGCGGGAAAGTTATTTAATAAATTCCCCTTTCAAAATCCATACTAATATTATAAATGCGAAAGTAACTCTGTCTGTCTGTCTGTCTGTCTGTCTGTCTGTTACGCGATCACGCTCAAACCACCCAACCAATTTTAATGAAATTTAGTACGAAGCAAGCTTGAACTCCAAGGATGAACATAGGCTATATATTATCACGCTATTTGGTATGGAGGGTGAGTAACATTGCATTTTATCGGTAAAGTTTCTGCGCGCGGCCAAAATTGGAACTAATCGTTTGTTGACATTTTGACATTTACGTCAGGTGTCAGGAGAATGTCTTGTGTTCTGTGTTTTTAATTGTTTCCAAATTAAATAATCGTCATCATTATACCGAAAGTGATTACAAGTGCTGGCAGGGATCTTGAAAATCAAACGTGTTTAATAAGAGGAATGAGAAAATGTCGGACCTAAGGTTCATTTTCCAAAGGTGGACAATTTAACAAATAAATTTTTGGGTGACCATAACAATAAAATTTCCCTATTTAATCGTACACTAGGGGTACCTGTCAGGAAAACTTAGTTTGTTGATAATGGACAGCTACTATGTTTTTGAATCTTTATCAAGTGACTATCATGACGAATCAAAAATAATGACAGATCAGAAATCAGAAATTCAAAAGCAAAGATGAAGAAGAAGGCAATACAAAAGCTCAAAATGAAATAGCCTCAATCACTAAAGCGGCATTTAACACTGTAACACCAGAAGAATGACTGAATGTCGTCTACATGTTGACAAAATAAAAGACAAATATTTTAAATCGGATAGGTTAATGGATATCAAAATTAACAATAGACTCATCCGACTCTTCTGATAGTATTGGAGATTGATTCTAAAAGTTGTTGATGCTAAAAGTGTTACTAGATATTAATTTAATAAAAGATTTACAAAGTTTCCATGACTTTTTTTATAATCATCATCATCTTCCTGCCCTTCTCCTATGTTATTTGGGGTCGGCGCAACACGTTTTCTTCTTCCATTCTGCCCTGTCACCCGTCATGCTATCACTAACTTCCTTCTCTTTCATATCACTCTTCAAACAATCCATCCATCTTTTCTTTGGCCTCCCTCTCCCCCGCCATCCATCCACATGTATACTTTTAGTAACTCTTTTAGTAACATGTGTATCATCCCTCCTCTTTACATGACCATACCAAGATAAACGATTCCCCTTCAACTTTTCTGAAATTGTCGCCACTTTCAAACTTCCTCTAATATACCTACTCATTCCTCACTTTATCCTTTTTGTCACACCACACATGCATCTCACCATTTACGACTTTTTTGTAATATTTCCCCTAATAAAATAATCTGTAATGCAAATTTACTTTCCTTAAGTAAACTAAAGGTATAATTAAATAAATTCTTTAAATTACAATTTGAATTACTAAAGACTGTTTTTAATTATATGAAGGAAAATAGATTAGTTAGGCTGGCAACATTAAACATGGCCCTAGCAACGCGCATGCTCTATGAGTAATATTGTATTTTATCGGTATTATACGATTTGCCGCGAGTTCAAACCCCAGCGACAGTTAATATTTTTGTGATTATTTTATCTTCTTTTTTGCCGATAATATACAATGATACGTCGAATAAATCAATAAAATTGTTGTTTACAGCTTTTAAACATAGCATAGACATTTTTATCCAATATTTTTCCAAGTGCTTTGTAAAAAGTAATCAAAACATAAAAAAATATCGAGACGGCGAAAAAAAAACTTACTAATTTTTTTAATTATTTCATTTAAGATAAAAATCATCACGCTATCATTGACAAGGAGCCATGCACTCTATGACGTTTACAACAAGAACGCCTATTTTTAAAGGAAATTATCTAAGAATTTAGCACATGTTTTATATGATTTGATGGTCCATAGCACGTAGGACGATTGTAGTTCGAATCTCATATTGATGAGACGTATTATTTTTTTTTTTTTTGCTTTCTTACTGCTTCTTTTATTGAGGCTGGTTTTAAGGTCAGCACTTTCGAAACAGTTTGGCAGACACTGTCCTTTAAAATCTAACATTCAATTTCAAATCTTTCGTTTTCGTTGGATAAAATAAATTAAGTGTAAGCATTTATAGAGCGGTCCCAGAGCATTTTTAACAATCCTACTGTTTTTTTACGGCGGAGAGAGTGCGTGTAGCACTCGAAGGTTTCACCAAATTTCATTTGAAAGTTGGAGATTCAGGGCTGTTGTGGCTGTTTCGAGTAGTTTCTATTTCGTATTCGGCCGGAAGTACAGATATTACCATTTTGCGAATCGTCCGGAGGACACAGTCGAGCGTGCGATGGAGGTCTATCCCGATTGGGTAGAGCACCGCCGTATCCTCGTGGAACCGATCGGCGGCGGCGACTACAGCACTGCGTTTGGCCATCAATATGCGAGTTCAATTGGGCGGAGATACACGGGCTCAAGATTTCGCGGAAATTCCTTAAAAATTTGGAGACTCTTCCTAGGGTAGTTCCCACTATGGAAAATAATTCGTCTGATATATGAAGACGTCAGTCAAATATGCACGAACAATACTGGATAAATGAACGAGTAATTTAAACGCTCAAAGCAATCAAGCTGCAACAATCAATGCAAACATGCTTTCGCAAATCCATACTAATCTACAGCGACTGCCGAGGCGTGAAGATGTCCTATTTGTTATTGTTTCAAACACCTCCTTCGATCGAATTATTGCTTCACTGAAGGAAATGACTGGTTGACATTTCCTCTAACGATCGCCTTCACGACGACACAGCGGCGCAGACTTCAACCGTAAGCTCCATTGTATCTCCGAACCATCCGTACAATGGTGAGAATCGAGAGTTTCATTCTTCTAAATTCAATACAGATGTCTCCCGAAACGCCCACAACCAGTGAGTCATGCACAAAGACAGGACGCCGTGGTGCCTGTGTATCCACTCCTCAAAGACAGTAAAAACCACTGCGATTGTAGCATGCTTACTGCAACCCTGAAACGCAAAGGGTAACTATAGGGAAACAGGTAGGTTTTAGCCATTAAAAGTCTGACACTCTTTCTCGCTGCACCCAGACTGGGAGAAGATATTTGATAATTTAACTACGTTAAGAAGAAGGTACAGGATTGCAAACTCTGAAAGCTGAAGGTGCCGACCTCAGGCTCAACTCCACTGGTCACTTTTTTTATAGCCTACATTTAAAAGGATTTATTTAGTGTTACTAAAAACATACTGCGTGTTAATATGCTTTTTTCTGACGGACAAATTATTAAAAAAAAACTTACTACGTGGTTTTACCAAAACATAAACCATAAACATACATAAACTTCTGTTTTTCTTTGGATAAGGGAGAAACACCCATTAATACAACTTTTACATACTCTTTCCAAGTGTCGCCACAATGAACGGTCCTGTGCATCTCGCTTCGCATCCATCGGATTCCCGCTGTCAAAGTGGGCGCTACATGGCTGTTTATCATGATTTTGGTTTTGTCCATGTTCATTTTAAGATCAACTCTTTCGGAAGCTTTGACGTTCATATGTACATAATACATATGTAAGAGTATATAACACATGTTTCCGGAAGGTAATTTTCGTTTTTACCTTTAGCCGTTTTATGTGAAAGTAAAACAAATAATTTCGATGCACAATGAATTGTAAGATCAGAACTATTGTACATATACAGTACAGTTCTACGAAATTAACGCGGACGAAGTTGCGGGTCACAGCTAGTATATATATATATATACAAACGCGTAATTTCTGCTACATTCGGTTTCATACAAAAATCCTGTTTCTTTCAGACGGCGATGCAAAATGAGTTGTGTGCAATACACGTGCACTTTCCCGACTGAATTGAGTTCGCGGCAAGAGTGGGCAAGGGCTGTTCTTATGTTTGTGTCTGATTTAGTAATAAAAGGTTTTATGAGTTATAATAATTCTTGAAAAACATATAATGGCAATAGAATTTCTACCGAGCAAAAATTATGCGGCTCACAATTAAAAAAATTACGCCCATCTGGCTTCATTCTTAGGGTTACTCTTACACCCATATTTATAAACGAGTAAAACTAAATACTTGAGCAAAAGTTACTACTATTTGTATTCTATAGTTAAGAAAAAAATGAATTTTGAATGCAGATTTCAAACGTCAAGTAATGACTTAATAAGATTTTACTTAATAACAAGTAAATACTTCTTTATAAATACGGGTGTTAGTCAACCACAACAACTTTATCAATAAAAAAACAAATAATTGAAAAAAATATACAATCAATACAGTTTCAACAACTTCGATACTTTTGGATATTTGTTTGAAAAGAGAATACCAATTCAAAACTAGATGCACCATTTTTGTTCACTGATGCGTAACTCTTTTGTTTGGTACTAGTATAACACCTCAAAACAGTGAACGCAGAGTGGTGCTTCAAACACGTCGAAATTTTGGGTTACCGTGTTCATTAAAATGAACAACGTTTGTTCTGACAACTTTTTGTTTTGCTGGTCTTTTTTACTGAATATTTTTGGAAAAAATTCAAACAAGTTTCTGAAAAGTGGCATTAAATATCCGATTTTTTTTAAAAATGTTATTACAATTTAGACCGTTATTAATTTTGTACTTTATACGGAAAGAAGCAGGATCGATTCGTTGAACAATGCATAACATAAGAAGGTTACCTCCCTTTTGTTATGGTTGGTAAAATCATCCAATGACAGATTCCGCCCTTGGGTGGAGTGGGAAATAGTGTCAGACTCTTACTGACTAAAAACCTACCCCGTTCCTTCGTTGCCTATCGTGCCGGGGCCGGGCCTTCCTTTCAGAAACTGACCTATGACCCAAGCAAGCTTCGACCCTGCCTGCAGCTTGCAGGCTGGGCCTCTACGGTTTGCTGACAGCTCCTTGAGGCGCGCGGAAACAGTACGCGCCGTCGACGACTTGGGCTCGGTCCGGTCGGTTACCGGACGATCGGACAGCGTGCTACCCATTGCACGCCGTCTGCAAGCCCGCGCAAGGTTACCTACCTTTGAGTGTACAGTACAGGGATCTAACTCAGATGAATACAACTTTAAAGGGAAAAGACGAAACTTTTGTCACGTGTCTGTCTGTCCGCATTCACAACCAATTATTCCGAACCTACTGGATCAATGGACTTGAAATGTTGTCTTGTGTATAGGTCACTCATATGTATGTATGTAGGTACTATCAAAGACACTTCCGTCTGACCATCACTAAGTTCATTTTCGCTCGAAACGAAAACTACAAAGGGTTTGGTTTGGCGCTGGGCCGCAGGATTCAAGCGATTTTTTTTTTTAAAGTGATCAGGCAGAAATGACCGCTATAGTACCAAATAATCATGATTACAGAATTTATGACCCGAAAAACGTCAGTTGGCTATTAAAGTTAGAGTTTAACCACGCTACGAACTTTTAGAGAAATTCTCAAAGAAAATCAGGGTCTATTAAATTTCGTGGAGGTCGGTTGAGAAGTTACACAGTAAAATTGCTAATTGGCCATGTTCAAATTTCGTTGTAAATTTACAACTGAAGATAATAGAGTCGTTATGTTCTTAAAAACAATCCCAAACTTTGCCACTTCAATATTATTCAAAAGTAAAAAATTGCCACAAATCGAAATGTTAGCAATAAAAATTAAGTTAAAATATACCCACAAAAATATTTTAGCATAATATATGCGAAACCTGGATATAGTTACCTCAGAATCAGTCAGTAAGTCACCAACATTAAGTACAATACAGGTCACGGCAGGTGATAATGGGCAGTGGCGCCAGCGCACAGCTGGGTGCAGGAGCAAAACAACTCCTGAGTGGCCCGGATTGCCCGGTGACCATGTACCACAATAAGCTTATAACTTTGTGATTTTTCATGATACTTACACTTAACAAATTTTGTACATAGATTCTTTGCATAAAAATACTAGACCCGTTTTTGGAATTTTGGCTAATACTAAAAATAGGGTTGTATATCAGATTTGACAACCCTGTACAAATTTAAAATGGGATGCACGTGTAATCATGTGAATTTAAGTGGTTGGGTAGCGTGCGATTTTAGCCAGAACAAAAATGACTAACATTCTCATTCTGCTCGGTTTATTTAAAAAAAAATAATATAAATGCTAGCAAAGGGAGGCGGACCGCATCAAGCAAAGGCAAAGGGGCGCTCGCCCCATCCGCCGCCGGGATTCCGATCTCTATTTCCGGCCACCGAAGGCGCAGGCTTGCGGACGGCGGGCAATGGGTAGCTCGCTGTCCGTTTGTCCAACAGACCGGACCGAGCCCAAGTCGTTTACGGCGCGCACTGTTTCCGTGCGCCTCAAGGAGTTGTCAGCAAACCGTAGGGGCCCAGTAGGGTCGAGGCCGAGTCTGGGGCTCTGGGGAGGTATGAAAATGCATACCAGGGCCCCGGATCCAAGCCAGGGAAGGAACATGGTAGGTTTTTAGTCAGTAAGAGTCTGAAACTATTTCCCGCTCCACCCAAGGGCGGGATTTGTCATTGGATGATTTTACCTACCATAAAAAAAGCACAGGAGGAGGCCGACCGCATCAGGCAAAGGCAACGGGGCGCTCGCCCCAGCCGCCGCCAGGATCCCGATCCCGATTTCCGGCCGGCGGGCTTGCGGACGGCGTGTAATGGGTAGCACGCTGTCCGATCGTCCGGTAACCGACCGGATAGGTCAGTTTCTGAAAGGGAGGCCCGGACCCGGCAAGCTAAGCAAAGAAGGAACGGGCTAGGTTTTAAGTCAGTAAGAGTCTGACACTATTTCTCGCTCCGCCCAAGGGCGGGATTTGTCATTGGATGATTTTACGTACCATAATAAAAATATATATACAAAAGTAGAAACCTACATATAGAACAACAATCTTTTCATTCTATTATAATCAAAGTCTACAACTCCAGCACTAAAGTTTGATCTAGAAACCTTTTCCACTAAACATCTAGAACCCTTCCATTTCCTTCGTCATTTGTATCGGAAATGAAACTATCGATATTTGGCGAAACAGTTTGTTCATTTGTTGTATCAGGCCTAACTTTATTAGCGACGAGGATTGGGGCCTTTGATGGGGCCTAAAAGGGTTCTGTATTCGTTTATTTAAACACAAACCGAGACAGTCAATATCGGATTTTCTAGAAATAGGATTGTACGAGTAGCTTGATTCGGTGTTGTTGGTACTTGTACTTTAAGAGTTTGTGCCATTTGGAAGTTAAATAATATTTATCTAACTTAATACTACCAAGTTCTTTCCATCACTTCTTATTTAATTCCTTCATCTTTAATTTGTCTAAAATGAAGAAATGCGATCAAGCATAGCCTTCTAACTGAGTTAGGCTAAGAACTCATGAAGCAGTTTTCATCCAAGTCCGCCGTAGTTGTGGGCCCGCAGATTCTGTCGAATGCAGATTTGTAGGCAAAAAATTAATGCACATTTGAGGATGCCGCTGGATCGGCGGGTAACCAGTATAAATGCGCAAGCCAATAATACTAAATCAGTGAACTTTTTATGTCTTCTTTTTTAATTTGTCTGTAAAGTGAGTATAACGCAACAGATCGTTTCTGATGTGTGTCCATGGCGATCTGGAGATCAACTGATATTTAACCACCTGTTTTGCAAACATCCGAATTGCGATAATCGACACCGCGATGATTGCGTAAGCGCTCAGAACTTCGGTGTCGTGAGTTTGGAATTAAAACATCCATTCCTTCACCGCGGCGGGTGCGAAGGAAATCTGCTTCGTGTGTTCTTAACCTTATTCGAAAACAAAGGTACTCTGGTCATTAGTCAAATTTTCGATCTTTTGGCTACAGGCAAGTAGACATGTTTTCCTATATAATATTCCTGGCTGTTAATAAATTCATCTTTCTTCAGCTCTATCTACCCGGTAACCTCCAAATAAAGCGTCTATTGTCTCAAACAATATCAAAATTAACAGGAAACTTGAAGCCAGACAAATTGTAAGTCATTCTTCAGTGTATCTGTGGAAGCTTTTCATTTCCGAGTCATAACAGTCCGTTGACTGAAATAGGAGACGTATAAATGATGACATGTCTAAATATGGTTTTGCATCAGTGTGCATGGCTAGAATTCTGTTGGGAGTCCCTTGAGTATAGTTTTGAATTGCGTCTGTTTCTGAAGTTTCGAAAAATAGGCTTTGTGCGTTTGAAAATATTTTCCTTGTCATTCTAGAAAGAGTTAAAGCACAATGCATGCCACTTTATGCGGTCTTAGGGTTGGCACGCACTGCGATTAAACGCCCGCGTTTTACCGCAGGTTTGGAACCGCAAAAAATTTAACACATGACTTTCTAATGACAATTCTAATAATATCAAACAAGTCTAGGATACACTGATTTATTACAGAATTCCGGTTCTTACCTATCAAATTATCCACAAGGGGAGTTTCACTTTGAGAGACAGAATCACTGTACTCCCATAATCGCAAGAGCTAGAAAGCCACGTCCTACAACTTCAAGTAGGGGTGGATTTTGCACAGTTCCACCCCAAACCACTGTCTCACTGAGTAGACACCGACTCCAAAACTCCTAACTTCCGGCTTCATCATCAGAACAGTTTTATGCCCCTTTTTCTTTTAGTCAGTCACCGACTACATGTATAAACAAAGCAATTTTACTTGTTATGACAGTTCTGCTATGATTTTTTGAAGAGTTCTGATCTATATCTTCGAAGTTTATCATCAAATAAAAACAATATTTTTATGGGACCAATTCGAGAGTATAATCTTTCAATCAAACAAAAATTTCAAAATCGGTCCACAATTGACCGAGATATCGGTGAATAAAAAGAATACATACAGCCCACCCCCATCCTTTTCAAAGTCGGTTAAAAATATCTCTGTTACTAAACCTTTTCATCATAATATTAACTCCTGTGTTTATTAAACTCACTAATTTTATTATTGTAACTTGCTAAGGCAAGCTGCACTGCTGTGTTCTAATGTAATCTACTAATTATACTACTCGTAACAAGTGAGGATCCTGTTACAGTTATTACTACCTACTACAGGCACCAGCGATCCACAGCCAACAATTGTCAGCTGATGGTCCTCTGTATATTAGGTATTATTTGTATTTTTTGGCTTGTCATGAGATATAAACGGTATTATTATTATTCATCCCTCTCTTTTTAGAGAAAGAGGGCATATTTTGAAATACATTTCAAAATGTGCTTGTTTCAAGAAGTTACGTCGTCAGAGCAATTAATGCAACATTCATGTTTGATCAATCACTTGCCAGTTACATATTTTCACCATAGGGGCTGTATGTCAGGTTAAATATTCATTTGGAAATTATAGTTTTGAGAACGTATGTCACAGCTAGACCTCGCTAAAGTGAAGGTCATAAATGTTGCTAAACTGGATTACTCTCAAAAACTTGGAAGATCTGACAAGTAAAATTATGCTGTTCTGATGATGAGTAACATGATACCATAGTTTTAAGATGGGAAATAACCCAATGCCTTCTCCCGCTCTATAGCAGACTCTGTTCCTTTCTTGCCTTGTGTTACAGGATCCCAAGGTTCTCTTTTGAAACCCATGAGCCCTGTAGGCTTCGGTTCTGCTGGGCTAGTTTTGCTCTCATTTCTTTGAGGCGCGCATGGATCACTACTTGCCATAAATGACTCGGACTCGGTCCAGATGTACCCATTGCTCGTCGTCTGCAAGATGACACATAGTTGAGGCTCATATCTAAAATGCCATTTATTTACAGTTTAGAAACCTAAATAAACTAGAAACCTAATAAGAGTTACACAGTTAAGTTTAAAAAATGAAATCTTGTTATATTGTTTTTACAAATGTTTAACTATAATGTTACATTAATTCACAAAATAAAAGTGGTATTCCAATCCTAGCTGCCACCAAGCTGCTGCCAGCAAGTCTCAGGCAGGCTTCACTCTCCTGAAAGTATAAAATTGTTCCAAAGCATAAAAAGTAACTATCCAATGTACCATTGCAATTTTAAGAAGACTTATTGCTTTAAAAAAATGTCCTTAAGGGCGTGGACACATGTCTACGGCACGACATCGCTACCGTGCAACGTGCCGGCGCCGCCACCGTGCAACGTGCTGGCGCCGCCACCGTGCAACGTGCTGGCGCCGCCACCGTGAGACGGCGTCGTGCCGCGGCACGATGCCGTCTCACGGTGTACCGCGGGCACAAGACAACAACCATCGTTCAGTTTTTTTCTGGAGCAGAATAATACGTTTTTGCGCAGTGCACCGTACTCGGCATCGTGACAAGGCACAACGCGTGACGTCTCACGCGTGCAGTAGATATGTGTTCAGGCCCTTAGATCAGACCAAAAAGAGGTCGCAAGATGATTTCGATATGTACCGGGAGGATTGGATTCGAGACGACGCAGGACAAAATACCTGAAAGAATTTAAAAAGGCAATAAGCCGCAATCCACCATGCGGGCCCAGTGCGGGGTGGTGGAAATCACATGACTACGAATTTTTGGTTTTACAAAAGGGCAGTCTTTTCACGATGGACAGTTTCTTTCATCGTTTAGTGATAAAATTAACTACACAAAGTAAAGAGATTACTGCCTTTAAACCTACAACATATCACTCGTAAGTCAAGTTCGTCACTACTGGGCCACCATTTCTCTTCAATATCTTAAGGCAATTTATTTTACTCAAACGGTAAATCCTTAAACCAGAATAAATTGAACCAAACACTAAATCAGTTCTGACAAATGTCCAAGAGATTTTAAAATGATTAATATTGTACCTATAAGTTATTACGGTTTCCATATTTTTGGGATTTATTCTTACTTCATTTTATGTTGATAAAAGATTGATGTTAAAATAAACTTTTAAAGGGATCTTGTTTAGGTAGTATATACAGTAACCGGGGACAAAGTTTCTGATAGATAGCGGTGTCAATGGCTCTCCTCTCGATAACTTAGGTAGAAAGTATTGGTAGAACAATGGTCATACAGCAAAAGCTTAGCGGAAATATCTCTTGAGTAAAATAAAAACTTTTTTTAGGACGAATTGTTCGCTACAAATGCGTATTTTTCTTTTTCTTCTCGATCTATAAACGCCCTGCTAATCTACATTTTGGTAAGTTTAGTCAATCAGCCTTAACTAACAAAATCTTCAAGTATCAAGTCCTTTCTAACTTATTTAATTAAAAAAAATATATATATAAAAAAATAAAAAAAAAAATAAAGAAAAAGAAAAAAAAGAATAAAGAAAGAAAAAAAAAAGATAAAAAGAAAAAGAAGAAAATAAAAAAGAAGAAAGAAAAAAAAAAAGAAAAAGAAAAAAAAATAAAGAAAATAATAAAAAATATATCTATCTATCTATCTATCTCATTTCTGGAATAAAACTTGGTCCATCTTATGTAAGATTTGGAATTATGTATCAATTATATCTATAGTTTTTGGCTACGATGAATATTTATAATATATACCTAACAGCCACATGCATTTAAATACTTTCTACGGAAACCAAGCATGTCAGTGAGTGGCAACTATGAGCATAACAGCTTTTTAAGCAACCAACCCTGATCTACAAATATGAAATGTGTATGATGTGATCAGGCCGTGTGTGCGTGAACGTTTGGAGTTGGCCACGCCCCAATTCCTTTGTTCTGACGCCATCTCAACAAAGTAATTGGGGGCGTAGCCAACTCCAAGCGTTAACGCTAAACGAAACGATTGTAACTTGGCTAGGGCGGCAGACCGACACAGTTTCATCGAAAATCACTTTATAAACTTATTTATCCAACCCCCGCTCTCAGTGAAACCTCACCTTTATAGAACCACGATGTATCTTTTTAGATAGCAGATAAAATCAGGAACCGGAGCTAGGTACTCGAAATATTGGATTGGATGGCTCTCTTGTTGGAATAACATAGTAAACTCCTTGTTTATATAATGTATTATCGGAAACCTTTAGCATAAACGGTAGTCTTAAGAGTATTTTTCGTTGACAATAAATATTTTTCCGTAGGTGTCTTAGTAAGTTTATATTTTTTTTATAAAGAAAAAGTACTCAACTTTTAGAGTCCGAATTATTTATAGTCGCAGACATGACCTTAAAAAGTTATTATAGGAATAAAAAGAGGTTGAAAAAAATATTTAAACTTACATTTTCATTACAAGAACTAAACTTCCAAATTTCTATACGATTCTCAAAAAAAACTAACATACTTCTTAAAAAGTTTAAAAACAAGTCTTTATAAAGAATCAAAAGAGAAATCATCTTTTACAGACATACTTTTAGAGGCACGTTTTATGAAGAACTTGTTTAAATGAGTTCATAATATATTATTTCAATCATTTGGTGCTCATTTCAAGCATCTAATTGTACATACGGGTCTATTTGTGCAACTTGAAAAACGCCCCAGACGTAGTTCATACACATGAGTATACAAAATTGATTGGCCGCCATTGATCATTTTATATCTGAAGTTTATTTTCTCGTACCGACAAGTTTTATGTTTGGTTTTAAAAACTAAATAGTTCGTTTACTCATTACTTTTAGAAATATCGACTTGTCAAGTGGTTTACCTGAACAACAACAGTTTTTCGGGAGTTTTAAAAATATATTTTATTTTTTCGAGTGAGTCTTTTAAAAAACTTAATTCGATTCACGTGGTCATTTATTACTACAGTTTCGGGACTAGGGCGTCTAATTCAGAGCGCTTGTAATGATTTTCTGCACTTGCATCAAAATTTACCATTTTACCCCAAACGTTTGCATAGATTTTGTGACGATTGTGACCTAAAACTTACGAGTATGTATCATGGTACACAAAAAAGGACACATAAAAATAATTTATTTTTTCTAATTTAATTTAATTCTATCTATTTTTGTAAATTTAGTCAAAAAAGAGATAAAAACCTCAATAAACTAATTTTGATCGTAATTTTTACAATATTAAAACATTGAAAATGTCGGCGAAAATAAAATGATTTTGAAAAATTTTTGGACTACTTTACAAGTAAAACTACCAAATGTCGGGACTATATAGGTATATGGAGGCAACAAAGAGAATGTGTGATAAAATAAATGGGGCGTAAATAAATAAGGGTATATCGCTATCTCATTCTTACGCGACGCAATTTGGGATCGGTTCTTATCGGGTAAAGCCGATACAAGACAAAAGGATTTACACGGTCAAATTGATAACGACAGAAGCAGTGTTAAGGAGAATCTTTACATGTCTGTCTATACTAAATGGATTTTTACATAAAAACTAAACTAAGAATGTATACTAGATCTAACTATGTACAAATAAAATAAAAAAACACCAAATACACTCAGGCTTCGAAGTACTCCTCCACATCGCTGTCATCCGGAAACGTACCCAGAAGACTGGCAGCATTGCCACGTTTAATGGCAATGCTGATTGTTTCTTTCTAATCATCATCATCATCAGCCTTTTAATGTTCCCACTGCTGGGACACAGGCCTCCTCTCTAAGAGAGGAAATGGGCCGTAACCCACCACGCGGGCCCAGTGCGGGTCGGTGGATGTCACATGTCTTCGAATTTTTGGTTCTAGGAAATGCCGGTTTCCTCACGATGTTTTCCTTCACCGTTTTTAGAGAAATAAATTACACAAAGTAATGCACCTAGCCGGGTTTGAACCTGCGACCTACAACTCGTAAGTCGGGGCTATTACCACTCGCCCACCACTACTCTTCTTTCCAATAGATGATTTTTCGTGATTTAAAACAATCTGGTCGAAATGTCCACGGAAAATTGCAGACTTCATATGTTTGTAATAAATCTTTATTAGGTTACTAGCTTTGGCCAGCGGCTTCGCCCGCATGGAAATCAGTTTCTCCATACAAATTATCAACCCCTGTTTTATCCTCTTAGGGTTGAAGTTTCGTAAAATCCGTTTGTAGTGGATGTCTACACTCTACACCCTTTAGGCAGTATTTATGGCCAAGACGCGGCGCGTTGCGCGGCGCCTTGGGCGTTTCGTCGTACATTGTAGCAGCGGGCCGCGTCATCGCTCGCGCAAACACAAAAATATGGCAATGTACGATGTACCACCCGACGCGCCGCGCAACGCACCGCGTATTTATAATCGAACACTTAAAGAACCTACCGGCGAAATTTTAAGTTTGTACGTGTTATAGTTTCTGAGATTTCTTGATATGTTTTGAAAAAATAGTTATATACGATAAAAATCACATTCAAATTCATCAGTTTTCAAGATCACGGCTTTATTGGAAACTTATGAATTTGATTCCTATAAAAAAAAAATAACCAACAATTTCTCGAGGTATTTTATTATCTTATGGCGTTTGCAATTTTCCAGAGAGATATATCTTTCACCGAAAAAATGATATCATACATCTATTATTTTAGTGTTGTATGACAAATCATTAAAACATAATTAAAGGTTTATAGCATATTACTACTTTTAGGCTTTGTTGTCTCACTTACATCTTTCATTGCTTTCAATTCTGGGCAAGTATGGACCAGGTTCTGTATATCACGTATACATTGTAGTAGATTTAGCTACAGAGGATGAAGAAATAGGGGCTCCTATAAACAAAATAAATAGGAACAAAAAAAAAAGTAATAAATTGCAATAATTTTCATTTTGTATGGAGCAGTTCCCAAAACTTAAGACCCTTCGCAGTTATACCTAAAGGGTCGTTTAAAGGACGATACTGATCCAAGTCTTTGAGGCTTACTCTAATGATTTACACCCGTATAAAGGCCGTTTTCAGTCTGACTGAATTTATGACTAGATCGCCATAAGCCTGTGATCGGTCCGTTCACACCTGAACGGTTTTTGGAAACCTCGTTACAGAGGTTTATAGTAGTTTGCGAAATGCTGGTGAATTTATTGTTTGTAAGGGTTTTATTGATTTGGGTATTTCAGAAATAGGTTTGTTCGAAAAGATTTTATTGTAAAAGAAAAAGACGCTGTTTGAGGTAGCAAATACTCTACGGTGACAACGCCGTAGAGTTACGAGTTTTATGAGATATTTTGGTAGTGCTACGCCGTAGCTAATGGTTGATTACCATTAGCTACGGCGTAGCGCAACCAAAATATGATATTTTCAAATACACACGCATTATAATTATAATTATGAATGTACCTATCATAAAATTACCTGTAACTGGAATTACAATCCCAATATTTTAAATGTTAGAATTACTACACGAGTTTCAAGTTATCCTCACTTAAAAAAACAATAAACAGAAATATTTCCAATAATTAATAACACGAAACGTGAAACGGCGTCGAGACAACAGTACGTTGTTTTGACGCCGACAATCAATAGTAACATAAATTGGAAATATAAATTTCGTTGACATAAATAATTGGAAAGCAATTTGAGTCTCGGACGGTATGGTTGAAAGGTTATTGACTTCGCTGAAACCGCATGCTGGGGTTACTGATTGTTTTTAAATTGTCGTGGGGTATGCTTTCTAGTTCCCGGTCAGTAAAATATTTTATTAAGAGCCCCCAACCTGGAATGACTTTCTATATAGGTATCCGCGCTCTTACGTAATTATGACGTTACTACACATCTTTCTTTAGATATTTTGTAAAAACAGTTTTTTTTTTTTAATTTACATAAACTAGTGCTTGACCGCGATCCCAACTGAAGGTAAGCAGTGATGCAATTGTTGATGGTGAGGTGTATTGTAGTTGTTATCTAGGTTTCTAGGTTTCTTTTTTCGTATTTCCTCTTTATCGAACATTGCTCACGTAGGCGATAGACGGAACTGGAATTACCTAAAGGTTAAAAGTTGGTGAAAACTTAGTCAAATAAACAATTCTAACTAACTAGATTATGTTACCTTCAACAAAATTTCAGCCAGAAGATATCCAGTTGTTAATCATAGGCCTTGCCCAACTGTGCGATCACATCCGATTCAATGGATGCAAGACGTATAGATATACATTTGGATCAGGTCCACTATCCAAAAGGCCTTCCAAAGCTGCGTTTTCTGGTACACGGTCGCCACTTCAGAAACTTTCAAACCATCTGTTGCTGCCACTTGTGGTTTGCAATTATTCGGGTCATATTGGTAACCTTGGTTCTCTCGTGGGTATCTTCATTCCTGTTTCAATCATTCCAGGACACTGTGAGCATAATTATTTGAAAACAATATTTATTTTTTTATAATTTATAGATACATTTTTATGACTTTTTTGACGTTTTATGTTGTTAATTTTTTGAGTAAATAAGTTAACAAAATATATTGAACATAGAAATAAACTACGTCCATATTATGCTAATAATGTGTTATATAATGGCTCACCCAGTGCCATTAGGGGAAAGTGCAGCGCTATAAATGAATAAAAAGAAATGTATATTGTGAAACACTTTCAACGAGGACTGCAATAAAGAGAATAGTCAAAAAAGAATCAAACTTGCGAGTGTTTTATTTTATTTCCAAAAGTTTCATGGACTAACAATTTTAACATCAAAAGCGTATCTATTTCTAACTATTTAAAATGAATATATTTTTTTGAATAAGTTGAATGAAATCTCGGCTGGATTTTGTTTTGACCAAATTTAATTAATTGTTCGACCGTCGGGCGTTTGATAGTTCCATAGAGTACGGATTGGTCGTGTCGCTATTAGAAAATAGAGATGCTGATAATATTCGTGGCACTTTGGCTGTGAGATTTTTCCAAAAAATCTCCTTGGCTCTGGTATGCTAATAGCAACTGAATGAATTTGACTAAAATTTACCCAGTAAAGTCTGATATGTCGTCTCGCTCCATCCAAAGGAAGAGAAATTATTTGATCGTTACTAGTCTCCAACTAAGAGAAAAAACGAAGCTGGGTGTCTATAGCAGAATTGTCACAAACCGACAGTAGATATCTGTAAATGATAAGGCCGCGTTTACGGAGACACGGCGCGTTGGGCATTTGTCGTACATTGCAGTAGCGGGTCGCGTCATCGCTCGCGTAAACACAAACATATGGCAATGTACGACGGACTGCCCAACGCGCCTGATCTCCCTAAACACGACCTAAGAGTTCATACAACGGCTGCCGTCGACATTCCAACAAATGAAGATCAGTGCCAGCCTCCATATGTGTCAAGTGTCAGAAGGTCGACGGCTACCACTGGCGCTGGTGTGTATGAGCTCTAACTCTCACAGACACGCTAGTTTTAAATGGAAACTTTTGACCATATCGTTGCAAGTAATGGCCACAAATGGACCCTGTGCTCTGTGGGTAGATCATTCAAACGAAACAAATGAAATTACTCTTGTGGAATAGATTTTAAAATGTTCGTTTTATTTATTTTGTTCAGTTCTATTAGGGCTGGCTTGCCAGGGATACAGGATTGCACCAAAGAGTTATCACGTACGTTATCGGGTGTATTTTAATCAGTAACTTTTTTTTTACAAATATTAAAACTACCTAAGTATGCAATTTGACTTCACCTATACAATTTTGATATTCATTATCATCATCATCTTTTCAGCCGAAGGACAGTTCTTCTGTTGGACATAGGCCTACCCAAGTGTCGCCACAACGAACGGTCCTGTGCGTCTCGCATCCATCGCATTCCCACGACTCTCACCAGGTCATCGGTCCACCTTGTAGGAGGGCTTCCAACACTGCATTTTTCCGTTACCAACCATTCGGCCCCATCGACCATTAGTTTTTCGAGGAATGTGCCCTGCCCACTGCCACTTTAGTTTTACGATTCTTCGGACTATGACAGCCACCTTGGTTCTTTTGTGGATATAATCATTCCTGATGCGGTCACGCGAGGAAACTCCGAGCATCGCCCTTTCCATTGCCCTTTCAATTTTAATATTAGTCAAGACCAATTAGATCTTTAGATTAGATAGCAAAATGATCACGTTGCAGTCAATGGCTCCGAACAAAAATCAATCCATTATTTTAATTGAAGTTAACATATTAACCCAATTGGACTGAACACCCCAAGAATTCCATATTACTGGAGTATTGACCTAAAACAACATCCACTCTCACATTAACACACACACTACATATCGTTTATCCAGCACACATTAGCAAATGAAAGTAAAAGATTGATCGGCCTCATTAGTGGGCTAATGGGATGATTAAATCGAATAATCACGCTATTAACTGCTGATAACAAAACTTACTGAAGTCTGCCTAGTACACCGTACCATTCCATGGCCGTGGTAGGAACGTCGTTTGATATAAGAGGAAAGTTTGTTACTACGACCGAGGCGGCCTTTGCCCGAGTCGTAGGCGAGGGTGTTATGGAGCCAAATGCTGCGTACGTTTTTCAATACTCTTACAAATAAATAAACAAACGGGTTGACGCCCACAACTGGGAGTCGCTTAGCACCCAGCCTGATACAAAAAATTGTGGCGAGGGTGAGTTCACACACTTTGCTGCGGGTTTTGGAGTAAGTGTATTAATAAAACTATGCTGGAATGTTTCGTCAGTGATCAAAAATATTTACTCATATACACACCGTGCATGAATCCGCTGTATTCCGCATATGGGAAAATGAGATGCGTCACAACCTAAACTATAAATGAAAATAGCTGTCCTTAGCTCCTAGCCAAAATCGGGCCAAGGTAATGAAGTGAGTTTTACATGAACAGAAAACAAGAAATGTTTTTGATCATTATGAAATAATGTAATACGAAAGGTTAGTTGTGTAAAAAATTTCTTCATCATCTAGTGTGAATAATGATGGGTTCTCCGGTTATAACACGTGGATGATAGGCAGCCGCTACGGTTACTAAAGCCATTATAGCCAGGCAGTGCGTAATTAGAAATGTGATGTCATTGGATGATTTTCCCCACCAAAATTGATCGATTGATGTTTTGGTTTGGTTTGTTTTGCCTTGTACCTGCCGCCCTAGTTAAGGCACTGTAAACAGGTATAGTACGCTATTGATACTTTCTGATAGTCATGGTATGATAAGGTGTAGTGGACAGAATTCTTTATACCTACTTAGTTGTGTTCTACTTGTTTGCCTTCGGATTGTTAGACTAATGTTGGATTCAGTAAGCTTACTTGCGCAAAGAATACGTCTACATTTATACAATACAACCTACCATATTATAACACTTAGAGCTATTTGAATAAACCCTGCAGATTAAAAACTTATTTCTGACAATTTATTAGACTAATATGTAATTTTTCATAATTATTATGTTATAAAATAATATTTGTTTAAACTGCAGCAAAATATGACTTATAAATAATTGTTGAAATATAATATTTTATATATTTCCAACCAGCGGGGCTATTGCGCAACTCTGTTGACAGCTCAAGTGAAGATCACTTGCTAGAATGTACATCGTATAACTGTCAAACAGCTAATTTCGTATTGCCTATCTTTAGTGACCAACTGATATGACGTTATTATCCATCGGTGCCTTTGATATCCACCGTGACGCTTTTTGACAGATGTTATTGTACCTATACTTTTAAAATTGTGATTGTTAGCTTTAAGCTGAAGATGCGATATTTAACTTAGCTGTATAATAGTCGATAAAAACTAGAGCCGGGACAATATGCACCGATAATTTTTGATAGCCACCACTTATCCACCGCAGTTTGTTAGCCACTTGATGTCATACGTAATACCAAAGTTATTAAATTGTTAGTTGACAACAAAGCTTAGTGTACATCAAATGCCAGTTGTCAACTGTTTTGAAAAAGTTAACCAATAGCCCTGCTGGGTTTCCGACATAGTACGTAGAATCATCAAACTTAAGTGGCAATCGGTTGGGCACATTGTACGCAGAACAGATGGCCGTTGGGGCCGAAAGGTTCTGGAGTGGAAGACGCAGCGTTGGAAGGCCTCCCACAAGGTGGACCGATGGCCTGGTCAGGGTCGCTGGAGTCCGATGGATGCGAGACGCACAGGACTGGCCATTGTGGCGACGCTTTGGGGAGGCCTATGTCCAACAGTGTACGTCTTTTGGCTGAAATGATGATGATGATATATTAAGAGTTTTATTAAACTAAAATTTATCTAGAGCAGTGGAATTAATATTTTATGATCTTCAACCTTTAAAAAATTTTGAAATAACAAGAAATACTTAGAAACTAACTGAACATTGGACAGGTGTCAAGTACTACGACAAGTCGTAATAAATAAAAATAAAGAAACAAATACGTAATCAAATAGCACTATTTGTATTTAATGGAGTATTCATTATGAAGAGTGACTGTATGTAGTTGATTGTTACTTTTTTATTATTTAATAAAAACGGTCCTTCAATCATAAACATATTCTTATGTCCCATTTTTTCTTCATGACTGCCTAGAGGTTAGTTCTTAATTTGGAATATTGTTTTATTCTAGTAAACGTTTGGTTCGCTGAATCGTAATTGAATGGTTTTGATGCTGCACAACACAATAAGATATTATCACTTCTGAGCAGACTTCAGCGATAGCATGCTAAAAATGATTGCCTGTAAGTTTTTTTTTTTTAATAAAACTTTGCCCTACTCTAGCAGAATACGTACGAATACGATATTCTTGTATCGTATTGTACAGTCAGGGCTCAAAAGTGCAGTTGCACTCTACTGATACTAAAGTATGTAAATTTTCTTTTTAAAAGAGGGTCAATGATCGATTTAGTTTGTAGCATAGAATCTAAAATATTGAATAAAATAGTTGTAGAACACTGGACTTCTACTACAAAGAAATTTTAGACAGTTTTGCATTGTTAGAGTGCAACTGCACTTTTAACCCCTAACTTTACATTTATAAACATCAAATTTCTGATACACAAGATAACCAGGCACGGAACAACTATATTATATATATAACTACAGTAGACATACAACTATTTTTGTTCTGTACGTGAATTGAATCCCCGACACATTTTGCAGCTGCCAATCACTCAACCACTGCGCCAACCATGCCATCATTAGTTATTAATTACTATTGTATTTGAAGATCATACAAAGAAAAAGTTATAAATAAAGTATAGCCCCATTTCATGTTCTGAGAATCCAGTCCATTCATGGTTGCCTGGAAGAGATCGCGGAATGCGATAAGGCCGCCAATCCATACTAATATTATAAATGCGAAAGTAACTCTGTCTGTCTGTCTGTCTGTCTGTCTGTCTGTTACGCGATCACGCTCAAACCACCCAACCAATTTTAATGAAATTTAGTACGAAGCAAGCTTGAACTCCAAGGATGAACATAGGCTATATATTATCACGCTATTTGGTATGGAGGGTGAGTAACATTGCATTTTATCGGTAAAGTTTCTGCGCGCGGCCAAAATTGGAACTAATCGTTTGTTGACATTTTGACATTTACGTCAGGTGTCAGGAGAATGTCTTGTGTTCTGTGTTTTTAATTGTTTCCAAATTAAATAATCGTCATCATTATACCGAAAGTGATTACAAGTGCTGGCAGGGATCTTGAAAATCAAACGTGTTTAATAAGAGGAATGAGAAAATGTCGGACCTAAGGTTCATTTTCCAAAGGTGGACAATTTAACAAATAAATTTTTGGGTGACCATAACAATAAAATTTCCCTATTTAATCGTACACTAGGGGTACCTGTCAGGAAAACTTAGTTTGTTGATAATGGACAGCTACTATGTTTTTGAATCTTTATCAAGTGACTATCATGACGAATCAAAAATAATGACAGATCAGAAATCAGAAATTCAAAAGCAAAGATGAAGAAGAAGGCAATACAAAAGCTCAAAATGAAATAGCCTCAATCACTAAAGCGGCATTTAACACTGTAACACCAGAAGAATGACTGAATGTCGTCTACATGTTGACAAAATAAAAGACAAATATTTTAAATCGGATAGGTTAATGGATATCAAAATTAACAATAGACTCATCCGACTCTTCTGATAGTATTGGAGATTGATTCTAAAAGTTGTTGATGCTAAAAGTGTTACTAGATATTAATTTAATAAAAGATTTACAAAGTTTCCATGACTTTTTTTATAATCATCATCATCTTCCTGCCCTTCTCCTATGTTATTTGGGGTCGGCGCAACACGTTTTCTTCTTCCATTCTGCCCTGTCACCCGTCATGCTATCACTAACTTCCTTCTCTTTCATATCACTCTTCAAACAATCCATCCATCTTTTCTTTGGCCTCCCTCTCCCCCGCCATCCATCCACATGTATACTTTTAGTAACTCTTTTAGTAACATGTGTATCATCCCTCCTCTTTACATGACCATACCAAGATAAACGATTCCCCTTCAACTTTTCTGAAATTGTCGCCACTTTCAAACTTCCTCTAATATACCTACTCATTCCTCACTTTATCCTTTTTGTCACACCACACATGCATCTCACCATTTACGACTTTTTTGTAATATTTCCCCTAATAAAATAATCTGTAATGCAAATTTACTTTCCTTAAGTAAACTAAAGGTATAATTAAATAAATTCTTTAAATTACAATTTGAATTACTAAAGACTGTTTTTAATTATATGAAGGAAAATAGATTAGTTAGGCTGGCAACATTAAACATGGCCCTAGCAACGCGCATGCTCTATGAGTAATATTGTATTTTATCGGTATTATACGATTTGCCGCGAGTTCAAACCCCAGCGACAGTTAATATTTTTGTGATTATTTTATCTTCTTTTTTGCCGATAATATACAATGATACGTCGAATAAATCAATAAAATTGTTGTTTACAGCTTTTAAACATAGCATAGACATTTTTATCCAATATTTTTCCAAGTGCTTTGTAAAAAGTAATCAAAACATAAAAAAATATCGAGACGGCGAAAAAAAAACTTACTAATTTTTTTAATTATTTCATTTAAGATAAAAATCATCACGCTATCATTGACAAGGAGCCATGCACTCTATGACGTTTACAACAAGAACGCCTATTTTTAAAGGAAATTATCTAAGAATTTAGCACATGTTTTATATGATTTGATGGTCCATAGCACGTAGGACGATTGTAGTTCGAATCTCATATTGATGAGACGTATTATTTTTTTTTTTTTTTGCTTTCTTACTGCTTCTTTTATTGAGGCTGGTTTTAAGGTCAGCACTTTCGAAACAGTTTGGCAGACACTGTCCTTTAAAATCTAACATTCAATTTCAAATCTTTCGTTTTCGTTGGATAAAATAAATTAAGTGTATGCATTTATAGAGCGGTCCCAGAGCATTTTTAACAATCCTACTGTTTTTTTACGGCGGAGAGAGTGCGTGTAGCACTCGAAGGTTTCACCAAATTTCATTTGAAAGTTGGAGATTCAGGGCTGTTGTGGCTGTTTCGAGTAGTTTCTATTTCGTATTCGGCCGGAAGTACAGATATTACCATTTTGCGAATCGTCCGGAGGACACAGTCGAGCGTGCGATGGAGGTCTATCCCGATTGGGTAGAGCACCGCCGTATCCTCGTGGAACCGATCGGCGGCGGCGACTACAGCACTGCGTTTGGCCATCAATATGCGAGTTCAATTGGGCGGAGATACACGGGCTCAAGATTTCGCGGAAATTCCTTAAAAATTTGGAGACTCTTCCTAGGGTAGTTCCCACTATGGAAAATAATTCGTCTGATATATGAAGACGTCAGTCAAATATGCACGAACAATACTGGATAAATGAACGAGTAATTTAAACGCTCAAAGCAATCAAGCTGCAACAATCAATGCAAACATGCTTTCGCAAATCCATACTAATCTACAGCGACTGCCGAGGCGTGAAGATGTCCTATTTGTTATTGTTTCAAACACCTCCTTCGATCGAATTATTGCTTCACTGAAGGAAATGACTGGTTGACATTTCCTCTAACGATCGCCTTCACGACGACACAGCGGCGCAGACTTCAACCGTAAGCTCCATTGTATCTCCGAACCATCCGTACAATGGTGAGAATCGAGAGTTTCATTCTTCTAAATTCAATACAGATGTCTCCCGAAACGCCCACAACCAGTGAGTCATGCACAAAGACAGGACGCCGTGGTGCCTGTGTATCCACTCCTCAAAGACAGTAAAAACCACTGCGATTGTAGCATGCTTACTGCAACCCTGAAACGCAAAGGGTAACTATAGGGAAACAGGTAGGTTTTAGCCATTAAAAGTCTGACACTCTTTCTCGCTGCACCCAGACTGGGAGAAGATATTTGATAATTTAACTACGTTAAGAAGAAGGTACAGGATTGCAAACTCTGAAAGCTGAAGGTGCCGACCTCAGGCTCAACTCCACTGGTCACTTTTTTTATAGCCTACATTTAAAAGGATTTATTTAGTGTTACTAAAAACATACTGCGTGTTAAGAGGCGTATTACAAAAAAACACGAAATTGCAAGTTTTCTACGTTGAAATTTTAGGTTTTATGTTCGTTGTATGAAATAACAATTTCTTGGTTAATATAGTTCGTTTTCTCTACTACAATTACATCAAAACTGATTTTAGATTAATTATTTAATTATTTAGTAATAAGCTTTCTCCCGATACATGTTTCGGCAAAAATTCACGGAGACATCATTTCTGAGCTCTAATTTTGAGATTCTACTAAATATCAGTCAAAAACAAAAATATTATTAGCTCTCAAATATCCTATACTTCAATCATAACAGGTAATATTTTCGTTATATGCCTTTTATGTAAAGAAAAAAAAAACTACGTAATTCAATTATCTACCGAAAAGGCTTCAAAACAAGCCCCAATATCTCCAAAGTTCTACATTATTTAGACTTCAAATTTATACCAAAATAATCATCAACATTTGCTTAAACTATAGTATTATTTTTATTTTTTAAATCGCTACTATTATTTTTTAATAAAATAAATAAAAACACTTTATATTTCACTGCGCCGGTCATCTGCGATTAGTATCGCGCGAGCGCTTGTCGAGGTCGGACCTATGTCAGTTTCTTTCCCGCGCGCTTTCGTTCCGATACTACCGTGACTACCGTCGTGTGCGCCGACTGTCGCGTAGACGCTGCCGCATTGCTATTGTGTGCGTGTGAACTACGAACGCAGTTTTTGATCTTTGTAAATATTTATTTTCGAACGGTATAATATACCGTTATATTGAAGTTATAATAAAGTGTGAACTTATACTAATTGAAATAATATTTCAATTAGTATAAAGTTCACACTTTACTAGTATACCAGATAGTGAACTTATTAAAGTTAGACTAGTTAAAGTCATGACTGGTTCTACCAAATTCAAGGACAGCTTTATATATCCAATAAAAATGTCTGCATACTTGCCATATGGACTGGACCAGACTTTCCTGTAAAAACTATAACAATCTACAAAGACGACGAATTTTGGTCGTTAAAAATGTTACCCAAATTAAAAGCTTTTTAAGAAAAATGTGTACTGCCAGAAGTTATCGACTCAAGAAAAGATCGATCAATGCCTTTGCGGGAAATATTTTTCTGATGTAAAAATATGATGTCTGACTGTACCAAATAATAAAATAAATAATACATTTTGTTGTTTCATTAAATTCGAAAGATTTCAACCATACTACCATAAAATTAAGGCTAGACTGAAAATACACTTAATAAACTAGTTATCGAGCACTAATTTATATGAATTAAAAATAAATATATACAACTTTAAAAATCTATTTTTGCTATGAATAGTATATATTACAATCGATTGTTTATCGAATACTGCAGAATATTAAAAATATTTGTTTGAATATTTTTAAATTAAAACGACATTTAAAAAAAATATCCATCTTCTAACCTCTTTCTGAATACTTCAATTACGAAAGATCAAGATCGTTTAGCCGCCGTATACACAATATCATAGTGCGAGCGAGACTGCTAGAAGCATGAATGAAAATATCGCTCACGTAGTTCGCCGCCCGCTCGATGCATAAAATACCTAAATTTGCGTAATGCCGAAATGTGAAAGGGCTCTTAATATGCTTTTTTCTGACGGACAAATTATTAAAAAAAAACTTACTACGTGGTTTTACCAAAACATAAACCATAAACATACATAAACTTCTGTTTTTCTTTGGATAAGGGAGAAACACCCATTAATACAACTTTTACATACTCTTTCCAAGTGTCGCCACAATGAACGGTCCTGTGCATCTCGCTTCGCATCCATCGGATTCCCGCTGTCAAAGTGGGCGCTACATGGCTGTTTATCATGATTTTGGTTTTGTCCATGTTCATTTTAAGATCAACTCTTTCGGAAGCTTTGACGTTCATATGTACATAATACATATGTAAGAGTATATAACACATGTTTCCGGAAGGTAATTTTCGTTTTTACCTTTAGCCGTTTTATGTGAAAGTAAAACAAATAATTTCGATGCACAATGAATTGTAAGATCAGAACTATTGTACATATACAGTACAGTTCTACGAAATTAACGCGGACGAAGTTGCGGGTCACAGCTAGTTGTTTATATTTTAGACATAAGTTTTCGTTATTGTATTTCTTGTAAGTGCTAACAATAAAGTGTACAATAAATAAATAAATAACTATTCTACTAGATTCTAATTAAATCACTTAGAACTAGCATCTTTATTATTATTACCTATAGTTAGCCTTAATTGTCAAACAACTGGACAAAGGCCTTCCTCCATTCCGTTCATTGATTTTGGTTTTGCGCTACTTGTTGTATATTCTTAACGTGCCTTCCTTTAAGGTGCCTTCCCTCGCTACACTCATGATAAGTTAATCATCATGAGTGTAGAAAGGAAAAGCACCTTAGGATTAATAAAAAAATGTCAAATAAATATGTAAGTATATCTCTTTAGAACACCAAAGTGGGATGAATAAGCAAGGCACAAGTAAAATCACAGAATAAAAAGTTCCTAAATAATGTTAAGCTTTTGAGTACGAAATTTTATTATATATGGTGCACAGTAACTTTGGTAGCTTCAGACCATAAAACAGAACAAAATATTGTTGTGTTCAAACTTTGCTACGCTCGGCTAACTTTCGAAGTAGGAAATTGTTTGGACACAGGTGTGTTATGTGTGGGGAATATTTTAAGTGCACGATTTTCATTTTTCTAAGCCTTGATATTGACCTTGAGTTGTCCCATTTCACATAGGATCATTTTGTTTTCCGTTTTTCATTCAAGACCTTTTTCTCGAGAACGCGTGGAATTATCGAGTTGAAATTAAGACTAAATACTCAGGTCTGCTATTTCTTGAAGCTGTAAAAAAGTTAAACTTCGAAGTCAACGAAAAAAACAGTATTTCGACATTCTTACTCACGTAAAACCTAAAATTTGCCATAGAGCAAGGTCTCATAGCACAAGTATAGGAAAAATCTGTAAACTGTAAAGTAGTAACGTAAAAAAAAAAAAATTGTGATTCGGAAAATCTTCGAGACTCGATTCGGGAATTTAACTGTTTTCATAGGTTTTTTTTTTTTTTTTTTAACGTAGGTAAAATCATCCAATGACGAATCCCGCCCTTGGGTGGGGCGGGAAACAGTGTCAGACTTTTACTGACTAAAAACCTACCTTTCCATTCCTTGCCTTTATCCTGGGGCCCGTGGTGACAGTCTCACATAACCTTTGGCCCCAGTAGGCTTCGGCCCTGCTGGACCCCTACAGTTTGCTGACAACTCCTTGAGGCGCGCGGGAACGGTGCGCGCCGTAGACGACCTGAGCTCGGACCGGTCTGTTACCGGACGGACGGACAGCGAGCTACCCATTGCCCACCGTCCGCGAGCCCGCGCCTACGGTGGCCGGAAATTGGGATCGGAAACCCGGCGGCGGCGTGTGCGCCTTTGCCTAATGCGGTCGGCCTCCTCCTTTACTAGCATTACTGCTTCGCAGAAGGAGGCGACCGCCTGCCATTCCTCCTCGCTCCGGAGCATGGCTTGAACCAAGCCCCGGCGCGAGAGATCGCCGCTGATCGCCCCCACGAGGACACGGCGATGCTCTTCCCAAGCGGGGCACACCTCGACTGTGTGCTCCACCGTGTCCACCGGGCGGTCCGCACAGTGGCGACACCCGGGCGTCGTCTCCGCACGAATCTTGTACAGGTACGGACCGAACTTGCCGTGTTCGGTCAGCACCTGCGCCAAACGGAAGGTAACGACGCCGTGGGGCCTTTCCAGCCACGCCTCAAAGAGGGGCCTTACCGCCTCGATCGTGGCGTGCCCAGCACGAGGTTGCGACAGTCGCTCTCGCCATTTCACCATGAACTGTTTTCATAGGTAAGTTTGTACGAAACCCTTAGTGCATGAGTTAGAAGTAAATTAATCACTCTTAATTTAAAGAATTAGACATCTGGAAACTTCAAATGAACACATGGAATGAAAACTGATCAAGATCTAGTCTTCCAACTACTAGTTTGTAGTAGTGCGTTATTTTACTTCGATAGTACCTCAAGTCACAAGCCACCGACAAACTTTTTGCAACAGCAATAAGGATCAGTTTATTTTTGGCAGTAAAGCAAAATCAGAAGTATAAATAACAACTGTGATCGGCTCATCGAAGTACTTTTGACATAAGTAGTACATGCTCTGAGATTTAAATCCCATCGTTCTCATAAATAACAATAACAATAACTAGCTGTACCCTTGTAAGGTTCCCACAGCTGGGTCACAGGCATCCTTTTTATGAGAGGGGATGAAGCGTCATCCGCAACGTGGACCCAGTCTGGGTTGGTGGATGTCACATGTCGGTCTTCTGACAAGTTTTCTTCCCTTTTGAGAGCAGTGAAGTTAAAATAAGTTACACAAAGCAAAGACCCTGTCTGGGTTTGAACCTATTACATATGTTTCGTAAATCGTGGCCGTTACCATCGGGTTATCACAGCTCTTAAATAAAGGAGGAACCATCTCAGGTATTTATTATTTATTTAAACTTCATGTACAATAGTGGTACATAGGCGGATTAAGTCCGCCTATGTACACTATGCAACAAGAAAAAACAAAAAAAAAAATACATACAGTACATTATTGGTTTTTCTTTTTCTATAAACATTTTGGTAAATTCTTAGTTGAATATTGTGCCTCGTTCAATCATATTAACCTAAAAAACTCCATAACTTTTCTTTCCAAATTCAAAATAAGGTCACAGAAGGACGTATAAAGTCTCCAATAGCCATTTTTATATAAAAGTTATTGCCATAAATCATAAAGTTATTCAACGGAGTCCGATCCACGAGATAGGCACTTAAACTTAGTTTAATGTAGTATTCAGTGCAAGTTGAGCTAAGTTGGTTCCGAGTTTCAGCCAGATAAGGGCGCTGCCATAGTACGGTAATGGGACTTTGGTGTAGACAGATGTAGGAGTGGGAGTATGTGGGGCAAACTAAGATGCGATGACACTGAACTACTTGTACAATACATGATCAAGTTTTACCAATGGTTAAGGACGGATTTAAGTGATGAAACTGATTGTGATTGGACTAGAATATTGAGTTTTGGATAGTACAAAACGGATGTAAATGTGGGTGTCTGTGGGGCAAACTATAATACGATGACATTGAACTACTTGTACAAATATATGATTAAGTTTAGTAACAGATAAGGACGGATTTGACTAATGAAACCGATTGCAATTAAAAACTTTACTTTGTTTAATTTAGTTGATAGCTCAAATAGCCTTTCTTGTTCATAAAAAATGTCAAGTGACCGCATTAGAATTGAAAGTGATCTTGTAAAACCTATCGAATTTTAACGTTGTTTTAAAAAATATTGGTAACGTGGCGTGGTGTTCATTATTTCAAAATTTGAGTTTGGGTTCTATTCGATTCAAGTATGTGTGTGTTTGTTACCGGCCAAAGCGAATTTTAGGATTAGCTAGTTTCACCAAGACCAAACCCGCGATATTGGTTCAAGAGCGAGCAAAACGAGTTCGGAATATTAAGGCTCTCCGATTCGGACAAATTCTGGTAAGGTGGGAGCTTCGTTCCTCTCCACTCCGCTCCGCTCAGCCTTATCATTTGTAGTTATATTTTTTTTAGCCACCCAGAAACACGGGTGCATAAGAACTGATTTGGTCGAGGCGAAATTAGTTCATCCTAAAATCGGGTTTGGCCGGTGATATAATTATATTCATACTTTATCATTTCCATTTGTATCCATCGATCAATGTTGAAAATAGTCGTGCACTCTGTGCTCTTTACTGTTCAATGAAGTTTGAATTGGTGCGGATACGGATATCCGCGTCTTCTCCGCTGATCTCACAATATCTTAACTGAGTTCTCTTTAGAAATTTCTTACCGAAACGTACCTCATTAGTAGAAACTAGTTAAATCAATCAGGCAATTTGTCATTTTTCAAATTATTGACCAGTGACCTGGTGAGGGTCTCGAGAATCCAATTTATTATATACGAGACGCATAAGGCCAGTCTTAGAAGCGACACTTCATACGGACTGAAAAAGACTTACCTAAAAAGTTGCAATTTGTAGGAAATTAGCAAGAAAGTTTTCAAAATGAGAACATTGAAATGTATCTCTCCCTTATTTCTTTCTTAGTCTCAATTTGTGATTATTTTTAAATCTTGAAATACTTGCGCAGAAAGAACAGGTTTTTATAAAAAAAAATCAGAAGTTACAGGAATTTTATGTCAGGTCAATTTTATTTTAATGATGTTTGGATTTGAATGAAACAGGTGTGGAATATTTTTATCCATTCCCATAATAAAATTAAATACGAATACACGAAATATTCGCATTGACTTTTATTTTACGTAGGTTATTTCATATTAAAAACTGTCATTTTTTTTTTCCTCCTGCAGATAATTCGATAAATTAAATAGTATTATTTTTTATTTTTCTAGCTTGGATTTTAAAAACGGCTTATAAATATGCTGACACACAATAATATATTTAAAATTTTACTTTTTTATGTGATAGCTTTTTTATAAACTAACGGTTCTAAAACTCTGAAAAAAAGAACTAGGATGACTGAAAATTATGGAGTTTTTTTTTATGGTAGGTAAAATCATCCAATGACAAATCCCGCCCTTGGGCGTATAAACCAGGAAGCATATGAAAGTATAAACCAATACCCTGGTATCAAGGAAAGGAAAGAACGGGGTGGGTTTTTAGTCAGTAAGAGTCTGACACTATCTCCCGCTCCGCACAAGGGCGGGAGATATCATTGGATGATAAAAAAAAACCGTAAGCAGCTGAAAACCAGTATTTTACATGGAACTACTCCTTGACCTACGTTAAGTTGATCTTTACTAACTAGTAACTGAGTACTGATCGATGCGTCCTTGGCAAGACTGGTGTTAAAAGTCAGACTTCTGACTATTTAACGTGTTGTAATGAGACGTTGTAAAACTGAGTAATGTAATGTATCCATACAAACTCCCAACCTCCGTTTTACCCCCTTATGGGTTTTTTTTTTATGGTAAAATCATCCAATGACAAATCCCGCCCTTGGGTGGGGCGGGCAATAGTGTCAGACTCTTACTGACTAAAAACCTACCCTGTTCCTTCCCTGCCTTGGATCCGGGGCCCTGGACCCCCCGCCCCCCTTAGGGGTGGAGTTTTGTAAAATCCCTGTATACCTGTACTATAACTTATAAGGTGTTATATCTACACCCTCTCGAACGTTCGCGAACCTACCTGCCAAATTTTAATTTAGTAGGTATAAAGTTTCTGAGATTTTGTGATTAATCAGTGTATTTTTCAGTAATTTTTTTAACGATCAAGAAGACACCACCACCATACCACCTAATATGGTTGCATTTCGTTTTTACTAATATAGATTATGCCACGAGTTTGCAAGTCAAAACAGATTCGATAAAACTATACAAACATCCGATTCTTGTGGCCACACTCTGACCGCAGGAATGCGAGCGTGAAGTTAAGTATTTGATCGTTATTCGGCTTTCTACTTCACGTTAATAGCTTTTGCGAATACATTGTAACTTGGACTTTTAGTTCGCTTTCAATACCACGATGTTTTCATACTTCAAGTACTTCGGAAGTGGTAAGTGGAAGAATTTGCTCATTTGCGTGAAGCGGTCTAATGGTCGAAGTTGGTTTTTGCTAATATCTACTATCGGCGAGATTGTGGAATACTTTAAGCATAATAGCTTTGTGTTGCTGTTACAAGTATGTTTTAAATATTAGAGGAATCTACTGTAGTAACGTGTCGTGAAAGAGCCCTGTTGGGCTGAAGGCTGTTAGGGCTTCGAGAGTGTTCGAAAGAATGTAGCATTCAAAAAGATTGCATGGGTTATTTTTTTTTATTAGTTGGCGGACGGGTTCAGTAAATATACTTTTTAGTGATTAAGCGTGTTTAGAATAGGTTTTGAAGTTGATAGATGAAATAAATTGTTTTTATTTTATTTTTATTTAAAACTTTATTCACTAAACATTGTACAAAGGCGGACTTAATGCCTTAGGCATTTTCTACCAGTCGACCTGTTTTTGCTTTTGAAGTGAAGTGATTTTTAGTTGAAAATGTAATTATTTTGAAGACAAAAAATATAAATTATTATTACTACAGAAGCGTATTGTTTGATTTCTTCGAGAACACATCCCGGGAACCAAGGCTACCGAACCGAGGATACCTACTCAGAGATCGGTTGCTACAAGAGTTAGCGTGATACTGAAATACAAAGGGCAAGTGAAGAAACCGAGGTGGTTTTAAACAGAATGAATCTGACATGCCCTCTCGCCCCACGAGAGAGGTCAAGTTATTTGATGGTTTCCCACCAGATAAAGAGATAGGAACTGGATTACTTCATTAATTCTTACATCCAATGGACATTGCTGTACTTCATTGCTCCCAAAGAACCGTTTTGAAAACAAATCTGATCATCCACCAGGATTCACAGAGGGTAGGCAGTTTACACTATTTTGTATGATAATAATGTTTTTGCTGATTCTATAAGTTCTTTATTAATTTTATGATCACTTTAGCAAAAAATATCGCTACAAATATATGTTTTATTCCAATATTGGCTTCTCCTAATGGCTTCACCCTCGCGCAACACGGGCATCACTCCACTTTGGAGATAAAAAGTGTACTGGACTATCTTAAAACATGATCTACCCGTGGCCTGAAATTTATCTTAGTCTGGTCAACTGCTTGAGCGTAAAGCAACAAACATACACAAATCTTCGCTTTTATGATATTAAAGTGTAAAAAAATATTATGATATAGAGTATAAAAAATGTATGATATAGAGTGTCTAGTTAAAAAATATAGAGCCTTGTCAGCATTATAATATTTTTTATATTAAAAATAGTCTCACCGTCTGTTCAGATTTGTAAACGAAACACTCCAATTAATATAACTCGTCTAAACTAGAAACAGTACAACACCATCACTATAAAATTTTACGATCACCGTTAAGACGCATACGTATTTTTCGAAATCATTTTGTATTCTTTTCCGTTCTTGTTTGTTCTTTTTTGTTGTTTGTTTTTCTGTTTTGTTTTTTTTTTGTTGCATTTGACATTAGAGTGGCATTGAGCAGTGGTGGCTGAGTGGTAACGGCCCCGATCTACGAGTCGTAGGTCGCGGGTTCAAACCCAGCCAGGCGCATTACTTTGAGTAATTTATTTCATCACCACTGCTCTCAAAACGGTGAAGGAAAACATCGTGAGGAAAGCGGCATGTCCTCGAACCAAAAATTTGAAGACATATGACATCCACCAACCCGCACTGGGCCCGCGTGATGGATTACGACCCATTCCCTCTCTCAGAGAGGAGGCCTGAGTCCCAGCAGTGGAAACATTAAAAGGCTGATGATGATGATGATTCGACATTCCGCCGTTCAACCGTCTCCTGATTTTCTCAAAACACCGTCAGATTTAGTTTAAAAAGTTTTTACGAGAATGTCTCTTATTTAGGTTAATGGTGACGATGTAAAAGATTGAATTTCACAAACGAAGTATTATGTCGGGAAAAATGTAGTACAAAAAAGCTTTTTGTTAAATCTTCTATAGGCAATAAATTAGATACGTTGACAACGGGTGAGAAAAAAGTTTGATATTTTTTTTTGCTTATAATTTTTGATAAAATAGGAGCCTCGCTTGACAAAGAGAGACTGGACGGATCAGTGGAAGTTGTTTGTTGGTATATCGATTGGATATCGATGAAATTGAAACCTGAAATTCAGTAAAATAACTATTTTTTATAGAGATAAATAAAACTGAACATCATCTCTACAACACATGATAAAACCGGTTTTATGAATCGGACTCACGCACCGATCGTGCTGTAAATAGTTCGATTCTCGAATCAATATTCCGAACGTCCGTTTTTATAAATCAAAAAAAAAAAAAAGAATTATTTTGTGAAGTTCGAATTATTTCGGATTATTTCCTTTACTTGCGCTACTCAGTATTGTGTCTTAAGAAACATGATTCTTGGTCAATAAGAATTTCCTAATAAGTTTTGATTCTCCTGCGATCGTCAAAATATACGCCACAATGGTACATCATGACCAGACTCCGCTCCATAAAAAGAGCGCAAACGTTCCAATCTTTAAATTATATACACCGTTAAATTTTAGTCGTTTTAATCCCGCGGAGGGTTGATTCGGTACATGAAACACTACCGATTTGTAAAAAAAATATTAAAAAATAAAGTACTTTTTTTTAAACTAGAATTAATTTACGCATGTACGAAATCAATTTCTTCAAGTAAACGTCAGCTGAGCGAGGCCAATGAACTGTAGGTAGTTAGTACGCAACGACCGACAACTACCTACAAGGTAATTGACTCGTTTACTTAAAGAAATTAATTTCGCACATGCGTATATTAACTCGAGCTTTAGAAAAAAAGTACTTTATTTTTTAATTTCATCTTTACAAATCGATAGTGTTTCATGTACCGAATCGGCCCTCCACGGAATTAAAACGACCAAAATTTAACGGTGTATATTTTCTTAATAGTTTGATTTTTTCGTGGCTTCAAGGAGTAACAGTACCCGAGTGTTTATTATGTACATGTTGTATAAGCTGACAGCAAAAAACATTTTTTTATGTCTACCACAAAAGGCACAAGACATCTCTAACTAAAACCCATTTGTCATTTTCTTTGCTCACCTGACATTCCCTCACTTTTCGCATCAAAAGACACATCACAGGGTGTCTTAAATTCTTCAAAACGTTACAAAGGCGTAAACGGGACACTAGGTACGATTCAGTGAGTGGTTCTAATGAGGGCCCAAGGGCTACGTCTGCGCCATTAGTCGTGGCGTTTCCTTTTGACGGTCCAGTAAATATTTGCCAAGGTATCGCTGAAAAAGTCAGTGTTTAAAAGTAGACTTTAATGTGTACGGAGAGAGTTTGAATTAGTTTGGTACGGGTTGTGTTACAGATAAAATATTAGCAATAGTGTTATGTGAGCAAGGTTTTGATTTGTTTTTTTTTTTCACTTTAGTCACCTTTTTGAAGTTTTACTGTAAAAGGAAATCCTTTTTAACCTTTTTCGAAAAGGAGGAGATTGTTAGCCGCGCTACAACCATGCTGCAGGCTGCGGCAGTTTGCGGGTAATTTGAAGGCACCCTTATTTCGTTGATTTTATTGATTTGGATTTTTTTGTTTTAAGGGGTTATACTTCGAAGATGGTCCCATGGTTATCAGGTCAGGATATGACGATGGCATCCTCGAGAAATCAAAAGAACTCTTCAAATTAAATCTGCACACTTGTATTGGTTATATTCTATACGTACCTACAGAACTTACAGACATTATTTTAGTTTTGAGGCAAAAATCCAACCAACCGAGAGTTCCTGGTTTCGCATTTTTTATTGTTTTTTAGGGAACAAAATGTCCAACAAGACATGAAACTATTGGAACTACTTGAATAAAACGTTGAAGACAGATATAAATGGCGATACAAGATTGGAAAAGCCGACCCTGCGTAACAGGATAAAGGCGAAGCAGAAGAAGATTTTTTTTACTTTTGTAAAAAAAAAAGGTTGACTGAAAGTAACTTCAGCAAAAAAATACAGAAAAAGACGATTAATGTAAAAAAATAAATTAAGTACAGGAACAGATAGGAACAGGGCAGCGGTAGGCCTGAGTCCCAGCAGTGGGAACATTATAAGGCTGATGCTATGCTATGCTAGGCCACAAGAACCAACGGGATCACTGAAAGTTAATTTTAAATGGTGTACCAAGATTTAACAAAACGAGGTCACGTATTTTTACGGCCCTCAGAACGCCATCATGGGGTTCCCAAGTAGGAGTAGTTCACATCGGCGTCGTCGTCATCGACCTGGGACTTGTCATCTACAGCCGATAGAATTTCGGGGAATACTTCCGACATCTGGTTCTCAAACTAGATCTGGCTGGAGCTGCCCTCAAGCGGGTTCTGCCCAACGTAGAGGGCCAGACGCCTCCTGCCGGGGGTTCTACGCAGGTATCGTTCGGTCTACGACCCATTATGAAGCAAAGGTATAGGCGCCGTTGTTGGGAAAGCGATCGGTGGCCAAGCTGCACGCACACCAGAGGGTCATGGACATCCGGATGGTTTGGGAATACCGCAGGTTTCCCGCGAAGCAGCAAGCCTCTTTGCTGGCCTCTTCGTTGTTACTGCAACGATGGGGCAAAATACCGCTGCCAGAAAAAGTCACGGCATAGCTGACACAGTTCCGGCAGGATCTTATGGTGGAATGGTGTCAGCAACTACCGTAACCCATTGCTGGGCATGCCTTAATTATGGCAGTAAGTCTTCTCTTTGAAGAGTGGATAGAAAGACTAATAAAAAGTTAAGCGTGCGAGTGACAAAGACCAATAAAGCTTTACACCCTATAAAGCTCCATCTCTTTTACAATTCAGTTTAGGTCCTGAAATGGATCACGACAAGAGTTCGTAGTAGAGCCACAGTACTGAAAAATAAGCCGATGAACTAATGGTCCTTATATCACTCACTCATTTGGACGCAAATGTTCGAGCATATCTAACTTAATGATCCTTTCCCTCTTCATTTATAATCAGCATGCTTGAATGAAACTTAGTTAGCAGTAACATGATACATAAATCATTCTCTAAAAACATTTTCTTCGTATCTGACTGCACATAATCGTATATATCGCTTATTATATTATTTTAAAGGCACTGCTCCTAAATGAAATAACAATAAATCCCTTTCAGTATGTATTATTTAATTCTCAGATGGGTTTCATGTGGCTTTGAACTTTTGAAGGTTACGGCTGAAGGTCAGAAGTTAGGAGACAGTATTTTGTTTATAAATAATGTGTGATTGAAATGAAAAACCTGTAGGTATTAGCGTGCGGTAATGTAGCGTCGACAATGCAATCAATGTTAGAAGTGACGCTACATTACCGCACGCTTCTACTACACAACACAACTACTAGAGAAGATTTTTTTAAACTTATAAAGATTGAATTGTAATCGTTCTTAAAAATATATTTTCTGGGATGGAACTGTAATGAGATTTTTTCGTACAAAATTTTTCATACAATTTTCCATTATTTTTTTCCAAAGAAGCCATCAAGTCAAGTCGATGAGCAATGGGTAGCCTACCATGCGGCCGTCCGGTAAATCCTCAATGGCGAGTAATGTTCTCAGCTCACTGGCTCAGCAGAGTAACGGCTATCAACTTACCCGGGCCGCAGGATATTTGGAAAGAGTCACCGTGGCTCTAGAACGCAAAAGTCAACTAAAGGACACAAGTAGATTTTAGTCAGTAAGTCTGACACGTCTTTTCGGTCCACTCTAGAGCCGCAGAAATCATTAAATGATCTTCCATCTCAAAAATAAAAGGAACCCGGAGTCTGGATCTATTAATGGCAATTGGCTTACTCTTACATGAGGAAAAAGTCATAAGTTTATCATCACTACCTACTCTTAACACGGTGAAGGAATGTTTTCCTTCACCGTTTTGAGAGTAGGTAGTGAAAGTGTCGTTAGATGAAAGCATGTCCTAAAACCTCGTGGACGTGGCGAATTACAACCCGTTCCCTCTCCTAGAAAGGAGGCACCTAGTCCCAACAGTGGAAAAAATATAAGACTAATTATGCTTACGCAATTAATTGAGTGATTTGTGTAATTAATGTCACAACCAGTGCTCTGAAAACGGTAAAGGAAAACATCGTGAGGGAACTGGCAGGTCCTAGAAACAAAAATTCGAAGACATGTGACATCCACCAACCCGTACTGGGCCCGCGAGATGGATTACAGCCCACTACCTCTCCTCTCCTCCTCCTCTCGAGACCTAACAATGGGAACATTATAAGGCTGAAGCTATGCTGTATTATGCTATAAGCATAGCACAGCTTATCATGCTATAAAATTCTGTTATATCAAACTTACTACTAAGTGCAGTGTAAAAGACAATTTATTATCATTTGAATACAAGTAAAAGCAGCAAAAGTTGTACTGTAATAAAACTATTATTTCAACAACTTCTCAGAGAGCGACGGTTGTACATAGTTAATTAATTTAAAATTTCATTAAACTACGGCTGCGGTGCAATTTAGCTGAAATGCGACTCAAATCCTACTCACTTTAAATCATGTGCTTTAATAATGTCGGTACAGTCGACAAAAAAGAGCTTTGGGATTGAAGTTAGTGTCATAAAACAGGTAAAAATTTTTTGGACAGTAAGTTAAGTAGATAGTTACAAATCATGTAAGTAACTAGATGTTTCTATTACAGTTGGATCATGTCATGTGTTCCTAGTAAAAACTGGTGTGCCTGCCTTACTCATTAAGATTTTTTTATTATTTTTGTTCTTGTCTTAAAATAAAAAAAAATCCTATGGTGTGACATTCACCAATCTGCACTGGGCCTGTGTGGGGGCTCCTTCCTTCTCTTAAAGAGTCCCAAAAGTAGCAAAATAACAAAGCAAATTATGCTAATCCTTGTCGGTGATTATGACAATTTAGCGATAGTAAAGCACTCAATTGATTTCTTAGCACCGGAGTGGGGTGCGAGCTTGCGGACAGCGAGCTATGGGTAGCTCGCTGTCCGACCGTCCGGTAATCATCCGGACCAAGCCCAGGTTGTCAACGGCGCGCACTGTTCCCGCGCGCCTCAAGGAGTTGTCAGCAAACCGTAGAGACCCAGCCTGCTAGCTGCAGGCAGGCAGGGTCGAAGCCTACTGGGGCCAAGGGTTTGCTTCCGAAAGGAAAGCCCGGCCCTGGTATCTAAGGCCACGAAGGAACGAGATGGGTTTTTAGTCAGTAAGAGTCTGACACTATCTCCCGTTCCGCCCAAGGGCGAGAGATGTCATTGGATGATTTTACCCACCACCAAAAAAAAAAAGCACCGGGGTGGGGTGAATCCAACGCTGTGTCGTTTAAACGAGTCTCGTGAGTTCTCTCTGATTATGCAATACTAAGCCTGTTTTTACTGATTCAAGATTCAAAGCATTTTATTTCAAGTAAACTATTTACTGGCACTTTTGAAAGGTCATGAAGTCAGTCTATAAAAATGATGCTGATTGCACGTTCCAAAGCCTAGATCTCTATGGAGAAGAATGTGCAAGAAACTCTATGGATACTCTTTTAAATCATGTAAAGTATTACAAATATTTCGGTCACACGTTTCTTGTCGCTACTATTATTTGAATTGTTCTCAAAAATAATGTAAAGAAAAAAATAAACAAATTCTAAACATAGATATTAAAATAAACCACTGGCAGCTAAGAGATGACTAGTCTCAACTGACAGCGTCCGTTTCCGGACATGATGCATAATCTGCATAACTTAGTTAAACTATTTTGAATTTCGAATGATCTAACTCACACGCCACCCATATTTATAAAGAAGTAATTACTTGTTGCTAAGTAATTTCTTGCTTGAGGTTAGAAATCTGCAATAAAAATTTCAATTTTTCTTATATAGAATACAAATTGTTCTTAAGTAGTTACTTTTACTGAACTATTTGGTTTTACTTGTTTCAAAGGCCGATTGTACATACGATTGTACAATAAAAATGACCTTGTAAAACGTTAATTATCGTACTGTAGGTTCAGCCGAAAATTTTGGTTTCCAATCTTTATTTTTTTTTGGAATAAACCAGATAAAGCTTTTTTTATGTTATTTTCGAAAAAGGGGGAAATTTCGTAATAAAAATACCCCTTGGCGTGTGAGGGGATAAATACGGGTGTTAGACATTTAGGCAAACATGACAAAATACCTTCCTTAATTCCTTGTACGGGTTTTTCTAAGCAGACCGTACATGTCAGTGCAGAGAGTCGGCGCGACGCCTTAATGAACACATTTTCACTTGCAGACTTCCTAAATGTGACGTCACAAGTTAAAAGGGCGTATGTGTTGCATATACCACCTCTTGCCTCTTGAGATGTTGGGTTATGTAAGATTCATGCGTGTTGATTAGTATCGCGTGGGTGAGGTTTCCTCGTTGATTTCAATGAGCTTGATTTTACCTAATTTTTATTTTTCAGGTGCTCATCGTGTACTATTTTGGTATAAAAACACTAGTAGCACTAGTTTGAAGGAGACAAGATACTATTCATTCAGAATAATACTTTATTATTATTTTTATTATATTTTTCTCGAGGGAAAGAGAAAGAAAAGAAAACTTTCGGCTGATATCATGCTTTACGACGCTAGAAGGCACTACATGTCTTTCGAAGTAACAGGCGCAAAGCCGCAGACGAAGCCATAATAGGCTAGCAGCCATTACTTCATTTTTTGGATATTTTCAATGGTTTTTTTTTTTACTTACGCTTACGTTTCACCACTATAAAGCCTATCAACAATATAAATAGTAAATGATAAATGATAAATGATATGATAAATGATATTTTATTTTTGCAAATAGGTTCTCAAAAACACTTTTACACGTCAATTTTTTTTTTCGTCAATTTTAACTAGATGAGGCCGGTGTTTCCTAGCTGACTACCCTGAGAAGAAACACCGAAACAAACTCAGGGGTCAAAGTCTCTTTTAAAGTCCATACAGCAAACAAGTAATGGTCAAAACATATGAGAACCATGCAGATTAGTGTCTGGGATGGTCTTTTGAAGAAAGAACCACACAGTTCTGAGTGGACCTGTCCAGTCAGTGCAAGCATTTGTCAGTATTCGTAAAGCTCAACTCAGGACTACTAAAGAGCTCAACGACTTGACGAACAATACCAAAGAAAGGACATTTGGGTAGGCCGCAAAAAGTACTCATAACTGTCAGACATTAATTAAAATTAGAGAAAAACGAGAAAAAAAAATCCACATAGTCCCCAAATTCACAATAATAAAATATACAAAAATGTAATTTTACAGAGTTAATATTGCTAAAATAAAAAAATAAAAATTATAAAAGTAATTGTTAATGTCAAATTGTAAAAATAAACAATGTCATAATTGTATAAATAAGAATTAAAAAAGAATAATAGTAAAATAGTTATCTAATCTGATGAAAAGCATTATTTTTAATCTTATTTGTTTTTGAGATTGTAACTTGTAACCTTATACTCTCATGACGGCTGTAGGAACGTTTGAAAGAATGGTCTTGACTCTAGAGCGTAGGGCAATTGAAGGTCAAAGGGGTTAGTCAGTAAATGTTTCGTTCCTCCCTAGAGCAGGAGAAGTCATTTGATGAATTCTTTAAACAAAAAAGGCTCTCGTGTCTTCCCCCGCGCCATACTTTTCGGATCGCGCCAGCACGTGGCTTCAGAGCTTGAAATAACAAAAAAAAAAAACCAGCCAAGTGTGCGATTCGGACTCGCACACGAAGGGTTCCGTCCCATTGAATAAAAAAATCACTTTTGTTGTATGAGAGCCCCCCTAAATATTTTTTTATTGATTATTAAAGTAAAAATACAACTGAGTATTTTGTGAATATTTCAAGTGTCTACCTGTTGCCATTATTGATATCAAGCAAAAAAGGGCAAAATATCGCGTTAGTTGTAAACAAAACAAAATAAATATTTAAGGGGAGCTCCTATGAGCTCCCCTTAAATATTTATTTTGTTTTGTTTTTAATATTTGTTGTTATAGCGGCATCAGAAATACATAATTGGTGAAAATTTCAACTGTCTAGCTATCACTGTTTTTGAGATACAGCCTGGTGACAGATAGACGGACAGACAGTGAAGTCTTAGTAATGGAGACCCGTTTTTACCCTTTGAGAATGGAACCCTAAAAACTATAAAATAAATGAAATGGTTTTAAAAACAAAATCCACGAATTGTTTCTACTTACTCGTACCATTACTCTGTGTGAACTTACTTACTCCATGAACGAGATAAGTAAATGAGCAACTTCTTCAAATTAGTCCAGAGACAGTAAAAAAATAGTTCCCTTGAACCTAACTTCTTTGTGATTTTTATAAAATCTTAACAAGCTTTATTGTATAAAAAACTTTAACTTACTCCTAGACTTAGCACAGAAGAATTAACTTAGAAAGTTTCACATAATAAACGAGTTTTTAAGCGAAAAACTCACAGATTGCTCAAGCTGAATTATTGATGACCTTTCCTTGGTAGTGAATAATTTCTTTAGATATTCACAAAGTGAATAAGAAATTTAAAAAAAAAATTAACCTACTTCCAGTACTAGTTTATCAAGACCATTTCGAAGAGCTTAAACACGATGGGGTTTTATGCCCCATTTTAGGCTTGCTACGTTCCTATGGCCACTATCCGACTCTCATTAGATCATGCCAGTACAGTATGCCTCACCACCAGTACAGTATGCCTCACCATCTGCGCTGAGCTGCGCTGCGTTGTAAACAAAGATCTTGATAGTGCTCCCGTAAATTGAAAGTCTAAAAATATTAAATGTGCTCAACAGACAGTGAATAGTGCGTAAAAGTGAAAAAGGACACGAAAAGCAACTATTACAGTGTTATTAGTGATAATAGTAATCTAATAACTATAAAAAGTGACATCTAAAGTGTGTGTATAAATCATCAACAAATCAGTATAAACTACCAACAAATTAAAAGAAAGAAGTGTGTGAAGACTCCGAGTCCTATACAGTAAAGGAAAGTCTAAAGTCAACTTAGACCACTATATGAAATTTGCATAATCTAAAATTATAACACTACAGATTCGTTTTTTATTTAAAATACATTGACATCCGCGCCATCTCGTAGCTAAGTTGTGAACTGACATAACTAATCGATAACAAATGACAGAAAGTGTTGCAATTCCAAAATAATAATTACCTACGTTTATAGTTTTTTTAAGTTGCACATGTCATAAGTAGCGACATCTGTTATCTAAAGACTATGTATATTATATTAATACAATCTGCTATTTCGACAGCAAAGTCACTGAACAGATAGCTAGTAAGCTAATAAACCCGGCTGCTACGTAAAGAGGCTCGGGTTCGAAACTCACCACAAGAAATAATTTTTGCATTTATTTGAGGTTTATTTGAACAACATTAAATCATGAACTTCTTAGAAAACATTACGTTCCGTCGCACACGCACACGCTCGGAACCAGAAAATGACAGTATTATTTCACACACAATAAACGAAACCATTAACAGCATGCCTGACTTGTCTGAAGGCGAAGATGACTACCAAATAAAAACATTGACGATTGAAATTGAAAATCTGACATCTCAATTAAATGGCGCGCACAAAGAAATTGAACTATTGTCATTAGAGAATAATAACTTAAAGCAAACAAATGATGAGTTACGTAAAAGAAACGAGCTTCTTAAAAAGATTAACAGCCCAGCTAAACTTAGAGCTACACCAAAAAAATCTATAAAAAAGTGTTCAAACACAAAGGAGACACAGACAGAAACAAATGTAACAAGTTGTCCTAGTAAAAGTTCACCGGCCGTAAAATCGCAGAGGAAACACACCAATAATAATCAGTTCGTAACAGACGTATCAAATACACCTAAGGGCTGCTCTACAAACTCGTCAAAAAAGGAAAATATCCTCGGGAAGACCACAAAGGCTACCAAATCAGAATCCACTAAGAATAAACTATGTATTATTAGTGCCAATAAAATAAATAATATTCTATCAATCGCAGAGGACACATTTCAAAACAGTCAGATATGTCATTACATCTCTCCAAACTGTGGATTATTACATCTTGTTAGTAACCTGCATCAAAAAGTAACGGACTACACAATGAATGATCATTGTATCATTTTAGTTGGAGAGGAAGACTTCCAAAGAACCAATAACTATGTAGAAATAATAATAGAAGTAAGGAAGATATTAGAAAAAATTAAGCATACCAATGTTATTTTATGTGTTCCCACCTTTAAATTAAGTAATTACTCAACTATGTTTAATTGGCGCATAGAGACTTTTAACAATTTACTACATCTTGATTTACAAACATATGGTTACGCAACTGCATTTGACTCGAATTTGGATTTACTGTATGACTTTACAATGTTCTCAAAAGTCAGTAGAAAAATAAACGACCGTGGAATGCGAAATATATTTCACAACTTACTGTTAACTGTATCTGAAAGCTCGCCGACAGAATATGAAGATATTATAACTGATGAAAATGTCAACGTCGTGTCACCAAGTCGTGAGTTTTTTCGTTGATTACATGTACGTTTTGCACCAAAATATTGCCGGACTTCTAAACAAATCAGATTTATTATATATTTACATTCAAGAATTGTCAAGTAAACAGAAGGCTGTAGACGTATTATGTATTACCGAGCATTTTATAATTTCAGGCCAAGAAAAATTATTAAATATACCTAATTACAAGTTAGCTGCATGCTATGCTAGACAAAATAGAAAACGTGGTGGTGCCTGTATTCTAATAAAAGTTGGGCATGAGTACAAAGAACTACCTGAGATAATGAAATGCTCGATATCAGGAATTATAGAATGTTGCGCTGTAGAATTACCTGTACAAAAAATTATATTTATATGTGTATATAGACCTCCTAAACTGTGTAACCTGAATAAGTTTTATGAAAACTTAGATCTCATTTTAAAAAAAGTGTGTATAAAACCTTTAAAAAAAGTAATTTTATGTGGAGATTTTAATATAGATGTTTTAAACAGGAATAGAATGACGTTAGAATTTGAATGTTTTCTTAGGAGCTACAACCTCAAACTAGAAATTAATCAACCAACTCGATTTATCAGTAATACGTGTTTGGACAATTTTGCACATAATTTTAAGAATGACTGCCTCCATGAAGTGATTGATTTTGGATTATCTGACCACACAGCCCAATTAATGAAAATAAAAGTTAAAAAAACCAGACAATTAAAATCGTGGAGAACATTAAGAAGAGATATAACCGAGGAAAATCTTATTAAATTTAGAACACATCTCCAAAGCCTATCCTTTTCTGATGTTTATAACACAGAAAATTCTAACAAAGCGTATGATAACTTCTTAGAAATGTTCCTACTTTTATATGATCTCTGTTTCCCTCATAAATTAGTAACTATAAAATCTGAAAAAAGAATAAAATGGGTTTCTCGGGGGATACGAATATGTAGCAAGAGACAACGTCAATTACTGTGGCAACATAGGCTTAAACCAAATTGTGAAAATAAAAGGAAATTTATTGATTACTCAAAAAGATTTAAGAAAATCATTAAACTGACCCAGAAAGCTCAAAATAACTATATGATAAATAACTCTAAAAATAAATCCAAGACTGCCTGGCAAGTTATTAATAATAATAAAATGGTAAAAGAACCCATTTGTCAAATAAAAAAAGGTAATGAATTAATTACAGACCCTAAAATAATAGCCGAATCTTTCAATAATTTCTTTATTGACCAGATTTCGGGTAAAACAAAACACACGTCTGGCAATATTAATATTAATATCAACCCACATTCAATATTCATGACTCCAGTTATTCCGCAGGATGTAACGCGTGTAATACGAAACTTAAAAAATAAAAAGAGCGTCGGCTATGATGGCATTTCAACCAAGGTTGTTAAATTCGTTTCAAATTGTATAGCTGCGCCCCTTGCTCATATCATTAACGTCAGCATATACTCTGGAGTATTTCCAGAAAGTCTAAAAACTGTAATAGTTAAACCACTGTATAAAAAGAATGATAAAGACGAAATGGAAAACTATAGACCAATTTCACTAATTCCCATATTCTCAAAGATCATAGAAAAATTCATTTATGAATCTCTCTACAGCTTTTTAACAAAATACCACATACTTTGTGACGAACAAAAGGGTTTCAGGAAAAATAAAAACATCAATATGGCTATTTTCGACTTCCTCCATAAAATAATGCCAAAAGTGGACTCTAAAATACCTACATGCGCAATATATGCCGATATGTCGAAGGCGTTTGACAGTGTGGATCACGATACCCTTCTAACCAAACTTTGCGCATATGGTATTCGTGGCAATGCCCTTAATCTAATCAAAACGTATTTAAAGGGCCGTAGACAATGTACGGAGATATCGAGCCTGTGTTTAAAATCTAGAAAGGAATTAAAATCTATATCATCTTTTAAGGAAATAAAATATGGTGTCCCGCAGGGCAGCGTTCTCGGACCTCTGTTATTTTTATTATATATAAATGACTTGCCACAGCATATTCTTTATCCAATGGTATTATTTGCAGATGATAGCACATCAATTGTTTCATGTATCAATAAAGAATCTTATGTTAATGACATTAACAATACAATTAATAGTTTAATAAAGTGGCTTGACCATAATAATTTAGTTATTAATCTCCAAAAAACAAAAATCATGCACTTTCATCAACGCATACATATGGGAGATATGGATATAAACTACAATGGTCAGACTATAGAAAAAGTAAATAGTACAAAATTTTTAGGAATTTTAATTGACAGCCAGTTAACTTGGAAGCCGCAAGCAGAAGATATATGTAAACGATTAGGTACAGCTGCGTTTATGTTGCATAATTTATCCAAAAAAGTAAATATACCGACAATATTAGTGGCTTACCATGGTCTAGTAATTTCTATATTAAGATTTGGTATAATATTTTGGGGTCATTGCAGTGAACGGGAAAGCATTTTTTAAAGCACAAAAGCGCTGCTTGAGGTCTATATTTGGTCTTAAAGTAACAGACAGTTGCGTATCTATATTTAAGTCTCATAAATTATTAACCTTCCCATGTCTCTATATCCTAGAATTGGCAATTTTTGTAATAACTAATCGATCTTTATTTGCAACTTTAATAGAAACCAGAAAACGAAATACAGCTATGAGATCTCAATACCAGAATTTGCTAAGCACGGGTGTATATAAAACTAGCTTATTAAAAAGAAATGTAATTTGTATGGCTCCTGTAATCTTTAATAAAATACCTGATGGAATCAAAAACTTACCATTACAAAAATTTAAAAAACGTTTTACAGAACTACTTGTAGATAAATGTTATTATTCTGTGCAAGATTTCCTAAACGATAATTTTTTGTAATGGTTTTTTTATTTTATTCTACTCTAATTATCTATTCTAGTGTTTTATAACTTAGTACTTACTTTGTATTGAATGTAGACATGCAGGAAAAATAACTATAAAAATAGCTTTAGTATTTGAAACTGACCTAAGAATTATAAATTGACTTTAATATTGCAAATGGACATTGGTATTGTATGGTGACATTTTTAATTGCATATTGACATTAATAATGTATAATGACACTAGCACTGTAAACTGACATTAGTATTTTATATTGACATTTTTGTATTGTATATTGACATTTTGTATGTATATTGACAACATTGCCTTGACATTGATATCTGTCGCTATTTATGATTAATCAATATGTAATAAGGAATCTTTTAAATTTTTTTTTTTTTTTGCTGTCCAGTCTGATTGAGGTCTTTATGAGTTATATGATAAATGTTACAATTCTATGCAAGATTTCATAAACAATAGTATTTTTTTGTAATATCCTAGATTCTTTACGTTGTATTAAATTTGCATGCTATATAAGGCAGAATGTACACGGATCCTATTATATTATCAACAACTTATGTTTATGTACCTACATTCTAAGCAAATAAAAATATTCTATTCTATTCTATTCTATTCTATTCTATTCTATTCATGGTCCTATATTAATGCATTGTCATCCAAATTACACAGTCATACCTACCGAATTTCAGATCAATGGGTTACCCTTAAGTAAGATTTTTCCTAAACAAACACATATAAAACAAAAAACATTGCATGTAAAAATAAACAAAAAACTAGATAAATGTATGAGTGTGTTTTTATAAAAAAAATAGTCACATTTTTAAAATAGTCACTTTTTTAAAATAGTCAGTTCTTTAATACTGGCTATTGACAGCAGCTTCATCCGTGTGAAAGTAGAAAATTGACCCAAGGGACTTACTCCAGGGATAACGTGTATCATAATAAATATGTGCTATTGCATGACATAGTCTACCCGTGTGCAAAATGTCATCCAAACCTTCTCAAGCGTCCAAACGGCGAACATCCACCTTTACATTATTGAAACCTCTACGGTCTGGACCAAGCTTCTCGCCTCGTCGTTTAAACCGCATACATCGAAGGACTTGAACAATTTACCCGCTGCGGTCTTCCCATCCGATTATAATTTGGGTATCGTCAAAGCTAGAGTGAATAGGCCTTTAATAAACTGCAGCGCCTCACCATCAACGATTGCATCACTGCTTACCATCAGGAGGGATCGCGGTCAAAAAAAAAAACATACACACATTCACAAACTTTGGCCTTCATAATATTAGGGTGACATACGCTTAATTAAAATTAAAACGATATCAATAGTTTCAACATTCAATTTATTAGACGTTTATAATATCGGAATTTCATTATAACGTATTTTTTTTTTCTTTTCTTCGTCTATTTTTACAGCGTTTACACTTATAAGGGAGCTTTACATCACCCAATAAAAAGTCCTTTTTCTATGTATTTACAAGCAGTAAAACCAAGCATTGTTTCAGCATCTATAAATATACATTTATATTATTTTTATATACAAAATATTTCTTCAGATCTAACGTTTATTATTTACAAATTATTTTAGATCAAACAATTTTTTGATCGGACAACAGAAGCTTTGCAAGTTCTCTTTTGATTTCAAAATGTTTTTATAACCACAATGGTATTTCAAAGTTTCTCTTTGACAACTTATTTTTGATTATTTATTTTCGTTTTCTAACTGATTTTGTTCTTTATTGTTAATAATAAGCTTTATTTACAGTTTTTCAGTTCTCTAAAGTGATGTTTCAGTGAAATAATTTATATTTCTCGAAATAAATTCATACTGCAAACAAAATAATGAAAATTTGAAACTATGTCCTTTCTGATTCTGCAGATGACAATAGGGAATACGTATGCAATTTTTCGGATTTCTTACCCACAAAGTAAAAACGGAACTATATGGACTCCGCTGTTCGTTTGTCTGTCACTAGACTAATAAATTAAAGAAATTGAATAGTTTCACAGATGATGTATTTCTGTTGCCACTATAACGACAAATACTAAAAACAGAATAAAATAAATTGTTTGGCCTTTGTGTGCGAATCCGACTCATACTTTTTTATTTGCTAAATTAAATACTTTTCAGATCTACTTAATAACTATGGAAAAAAAATATCTTCATCAACTTTGAAGTTAAAAAAAGAAAATCCATGGTCTTTGATTTCAAAGACCACAACACCCGTACGGACGCCCGCCATAGGAAATGGCGTCTTGATGAGAAAGACAAGAATATTTGTTTAAAATTGTTTTTAACTCATAAATATTGATATTTTTTTCACAATTTACTTATGGTTGACAATCGTATTTTTTTTTCATGCAAATTTCCTATTTTTGTTTTTTTTTATCCATTGTTTTTATAACAGACCTCCTTGTCTTCTCTTCGTCTTATTAAAAATACATCACTTTAAAGAACCATAGCATACAATCTAATACACTAGTTATAAAAAATATAAGTCGGTTATACATATTTTACAAATTGATATCTTAATTTGATACGCACTGAATAATATATTTTATTGTACTCTCGATAACATGGAAGAACTGCAAAATGACACGTCATACAGAAACACAAGAATCAATAAATTAAATATTTTTATTTTAGTAAGTATTAACTCGGTGGTAAAGATTCATCGCCAGGCACATTACTTTGTGTAATTTATTCAATTATCCCTCCTCTCATAACGGTGAAGGAAATCGACATGTCTTAGAACCAAAAAATTTGAAGACATGTGACATCAACCAACCCAAATTGGAACGACCTGATTCCCAGCAGTAAAAACATTCTAAGACTGATTATGTTTATGCTTTGTCCTTGTCCGTCGATATAAAGAAAGAAAAAGACCGAAGCCTTTAAAATAGATAAGACTTGGGTCATGTAGTGTTTGATTTAAATCTTTTATAGTCAAAATGTTAATCTTGATCAATAGTTTAGGTATTTTTACAAATTAGTTATGCTATTTTATAAGCATTGTTTTGCATGTAGTGGAATATTATTTCTCATGTTTATTAAATATAAATTTGTAGATACAGTCTCGAGTTATATTTTCGTAAGAGAAAACGTATAAAACAATGTTTCTTTATTCCCTGAAAAGGTAAATGGTAATTTGAAAAATATAACTCCCACAAAAGAATTCGCTTTGTAACTTTTTACTTCATACAACTTGAAACACGCAATGTATTTTTCACGCAAAACTCTCGTTTGCTTTAATTATCGTCGACTGCATACCTTAATTTGCATAATTACCTTTTTAAATAATAACTGCACTTGTATTTTAAACTCTGCAAATTACTACTTTATGACTTGAAAGTACTTGAATGAAACAAAAGGACGTTGACGACTGACGCTACGCTTAATGTGGACATATTCCAACTATGTTTAAACACCATAATATTTAAGGTAACACTGAGAAAACTACGTTTCTGTAAGGACAGTACACACACCAATTTTCTCATTATTTAAACAAAATTATACAAACACATACCCAAACAATTTGAACGTCTATTTTTGTAGTCATAGCTTATATCCTTTTTTTAGCTCTATATCTTTCAAAATTTCCGAAGGGATGGACCAAAACTCCTTGCCTTTAGCCTTCAGCTAAAGGCAAACCCTCTGGTTATTATCTAACAGCCCAATCGTCAATGCGATGTTAGTGATTCCGGCTTTAGCCAAAACACTAAAGCCCCGATATCTAAGAGTAACATATTGCTAAAAGTAAATAGGTCAGAGATAATGTAAGTTCAAAGATTGAAGTCTTCGAACAAAGGTGGTTAGATCCTTGATCTTATCATAATTCCACAGCATTGTTCGTTTAAATAAGGTTCATTGATAATCATAACTTAAGTCTTAAAAACGACACAGTGAATAAATGTCTTAGGTATATATTTTCTGGGCTCAGAAGGCTGGCTTTGCCGTCAAACTCAAATATTTATTAAAAAATACTAAAGCCCCGATATCTAAGAGTAATATATTGTTAAAAGTAAATAGGTCAGAGATAATGTAAGTTCAAAGATTGAGGTCTTCGAACAAAGGTGGTTAGATCCCTGATCTTATCATAATTCCACAGCATTGTTCGTTTAAATAAGGTTAGCATACTAGCCTCATTGATATTCATAACTTAAGTCTTAAAAACGACACAATAAATAAATATCTTAGGTATACATTTTCTGGGCTCAGAAGGCTGGCGTTGCCGTCACACTGAAATATTTATTATCCTTTTACGCTGTTTCAGAAAACCGTTTACGTGGGGACAGGAGACAGAGCACCAACAGACATGACCACGAAACAAGAATGGTATCTAGTAGCATAGATTTAATACTGGCAATTTTATACAATGTGTTGAAAAGCTCTGACTGTTTATGGCAACACTCTGTCAAAGACATGGAAACAAGTTACTTAGGTGGTATTAAAATCAGTGTTATCCAGTATCATCATAGCAAATCACATAGTGTACGCGGCAAATAAGTTAAACTAAAATGGCCGTCGTTGCTATGGTTACGTGCAGCCCACTGCTGTGCCGCACGTCGACCGAGACCCGGAAATCTGTTATTGTGCTTTCCGGTCAATCGCCATTTTAATCCAACTTATATGCCGCGTATAATACTAATGCCTACTTCACGGTTTGACAGTTATATAATAGTCTACGGTATTGTTGACGTGTCAAAAAGCTTTCACAGTAAACTTAAACCAACACCTAATAAAGACGAAAAACGTCGTCAAAGTTCATGAAGGCTAGCATCGGTGTCACTCTCTGCCCCTCCTAAGAGGAGCGTGGACTCGCAGGGCTGCGAGTGAGGCTGTGTCTCCGAGGGATGGAGGGGCGGCAGTAGTCACAGCTCGATGGGGGCCGCGCCCTTCCATGTGACGCCGGCTCGAAGGAGATGGTACAGTCGAAGGACGCACCATATGCAGAGGCACTGTGAAAGAGTATGAGGTGGTGAACTTGTGTTTTAGTGTAACATTAAAATAAGTATTTAGGGATAACACCGCCCATAGTGTTATTCTACAAAATGATTCTTTCTTTACGAGTATTTTGTCTCTTCTATTACATGAGTATATTTTATGAATTTGTAGCCCTACGAGTACGGTTATATATTATTATAATATACCTATTCTGTAAAAGATTACCCTTAATTATTTATTTATTTATTATATACTTCATTGTACACCATTACACATACAATAGGAAACTAAAAACTAAAACACATGCATACAATGGGCGGCCTTATCGCATTCAGCGATCTCTTCCGGGCAACCTGGAATGGGCCCTTGTTTCTTATTTTTTATTTATTTTCTCATTCTAAGTTATGACAAATCCTAGCTTGGGAAATCTGTTTTAAAGACTATACAATAAAAGAACATGATTGCAATTTCCTTGTGATATCTTGAATATGAATATTTTTGGAACGAGTTACAATGACTTGTATGATTTGGTTCGAATTCTTGCTAATTCTTTTTCTGCAATATTTTATCAGTTAAGAGAAAGGTACACTTGTACAGTTTAACAATATTTTGTAACTTATTATTTTGCATACAAATTTTAATCCACTTTTAATAGAATGACTTAACCCTATGTTTTTTTTTTGTCTTATCATGTTTACATTAATTTGTACATTTTTATTTTATTATTATTATTTATGTACACACTGTGCTTATAGGGGCACTAATTAAACAACCCTTTTTTACAACTGTGTATCCTTTGTTCCAAATAAATATCTGTCCAAATAATCCAATTTAATTGTTCCAAATAATCCTGTGGTCCAAATAAATATATAAATATACCTAAACCGTCATTCCCGTAGTTTATGACATTTTTCAACATGAAAATATTAGTTTATTTTAGTTTTCACTAGGAAAAACCGACTACAATTTTTATAAGAAGCAAGGCAAATAACCAGTGAATAAAATAACCCATTTATTTGCACTACAAAACTCTTCCATTACCTACCGAAGTTGTCAACTTAAATGGACTAATAGTTCGCCGGAGTAGACATTTGATATCCAAGGCAAGATAAATATAATTGTTTGACACACCTTGCGTATGTCTACGTGTCCAGTTTGAAGTTTAGCGAATACACACAGTTGTGTCTATTTGTACATTTAATAGTGGTTAAGTGACTGTAGTAGCTCAATTGATGCTGTTTTCAACTATCATACAATACTAGTCGTATTCGATATTAAACCTAGGTTAATCCCGGGCTTGCAGACGGCGAGCAATGGGTAGCTCGCTGTCCGACCATCCGGTAACCGACTGGACCGCGCTCAAGTCACGACGGCACGTACTGTTCCCGCGCGCCTCAAGGAGCTGGCTGTGGCTTCGTAGAGGCCCAGCCTGCTAGCTGCAGGAGCAGGGTCGAAGCCTACTGGGGCCAAGGCTCGGATTCTGAAGGAAGGCTCAACCCTGGTATGATAAGCAAAGAAGGAATGGGGTAGGGTTTTAGTCAGTAAAAGCCTGATACTATCTGCCGCTCCGCCCAAGGGTGGGGAATGTCATTGGATGATTTTACCTACCATCTAAATCAAACTTAATTAAATAAAATCAAAAAGCATCAAAAAACGCACTTCAAAATACACCGAATTCATGGCACGGTTAGTACAGAGGTTGAGCGATTAACTGCTGCAATGTATTGTATGTATGATATTTGTAGGGCCTACGAGTCTGCGTGTCTTGTGTGTGTGAAATTACGTAGTGTGGGGCAAACATTGAAAAAAGAAAACATCTGACTGTTCATAACTCTAACACCCGTATTTATAAACAAGTAAAACTAACTACATGAGTAAAAATAACTACTTAAGTAACAATTTTTTTTTTGATTTTTTTTGTAGGTTTCTAACCTCAAGTAATGACTTAATAAGAAATTACTTAGCAGCAAGTAATTACTTCTTTATAAATACGGGTTTTAGTATAGTGTTTAAGTAGAGCACTGTATTATTCTTAAAAAGCATATTTTCTGCCAAGGGAAGTTTTGTTGAAGCACACAATGGCGCTCGTTGCGTTATTTTGGGGTCACGTCCCGTGTTGACTTATGACATACGTGGCACAAAAGATTCTGAAAGACTTGGATAAAACCTAACCTGGATACTGTACGCCTGTACGGTGTACAATAAAAGTTGGCAGCGTTGACTTTTGAATTTCACAACATGATTTCTACGCCTTTCTTGTTGGCGTGTGGTTGATATTACAAAAGAATTATATGAAGCCTGCATTTGAAAATGTTTGCGTTTATATTGAGTTACATAACTACGTAGCAAAAGTTACAAAGAAAGTAGCTTTAATCCGATACCTTATTAATTAAAATGGTACAAATCAAAATTATGTACTTTAATAAACATGAATAATCATACACCTCTACACATACAAGCGGCCTTGGTATAAAAAAAATACAACTAGGTATTTAAACAAACTGACAATAATAATATGTACAAATAGGTAGCAGAAAAATTCATTGGACATCAAAAAAATCATCCACATTCGTCAATGCGAAAAACACCCAGAACGCTGGCACTAAATCTAATAATACCTAATAAATGTGCATTCTATTATTAAAATAAGCATAAGTAGGATATAACTGAAACAATCGTAAACAATTCTAAAGTCCTCAGTCCTCAGTTCAGACAAAACAAAAAAATAAGCATGTTTAAACGGGCACACAAGTGCATTTATTTATGTTAATACTACGGGTGTAAAGTAAAAAAAGATCAGTATATTTTACTCACAAAACATATTCCGCAGTACTTTATTTAAAGTACATATTGCCTTATTTTTTAACTTTTTAATAATAGTTTATTTGCACAAAAAACTTTATTTATTATTGTCATCAATTCATTTTAAAAATACAAACACATTGATTGAGATGTTTTTACTTTATACCTATTGACCAGACAGGTCAGTGTCTATATTATGTTCACTTACGATGTTCATAACGTATATGGGATATTATTAGTCAATATGAAAGAATGGAATTGAATAAAATACGTAACATAATTTTATACTTACATTTAAAAATATCCGTGGTACTAAGAATGATATTTCGGCTTTGCACATTGAGTCGAATTGCTGAAACAAAAGAAAAATGGTTCAATTAGAATAAATAATCAGTTACATCTGTTTTAGGTCGTAAAACGGTTGTTAAAAATTGTTTTTATTATTAGAATTATAAATTACAATGATCATTGTTTTTTTTATATATTTAAGTTTTAGTTTTGTATTGTGTTCATTTTCTTTATAGTTTTCATTTTTTGTTGTTGTGGTACCTCATATCTAAATCTAAATAATGAGAAAGGTCTATATATAATAAGTATTTTTTTTTATTATTTAGGTTCCATTCTATAAACCTCGTCAGCATGAAAAGTCAGAATGCATATCAGTCGTCATTCTCATGACAATTCCAATAAACCAAAACCCGCTTAAGATAATAATATTGTTTAAAGTTTTCCTTTTTTTGACTTTGCCCCATACTAGAAACTACTCCTGTATCGTGGATTCTTTCACAAACATCCAGTCACGTTCATTCGCCTTGGTATCATATCGCTCCAATCCCCAACATCCATCGACTATAAAGCCCCTAGACTATGCTTGCTCTAATGCACCGAAAAAATTCTGTCAACTAGCTGATGTGCGAGAAGCGGGGTACTGCGTTCTGATTGGTCCGACCAAGGTCATTACGACACTCTAGGGATGGGATAGATTTAAATAAATCAAGAAAGTATCGATATTTTTTTTTTAAATATTTAGTACAATTATTCATTGTATTTTTTACCTTCCTAGTTCTTAATATTATTTTAACATAAAATGTACATAGTTTATGTTATTAATAAATTTTGAGTGTTAACGTAAAATTTAAAAAAAAAAAACTAAAAAGCTCAAAAAACTCCTCTCTATTTATAAAAACGTAATATTAGGTACTTATAATAATTATAACGGTAAAAAATAGTACCCAAGGGACTATTTTTTTCGCTTGTTTGCAATTATCCATCTATTTTTAAAATCAGAATCTTTCGGGAAACTAAAATCAATAACCGGTTAACAATAAAATTTAAATTTTATTGTTGTAAGTATAAAATGATCGTATGAATAGTAAAAAGGTATTTTGCTTTATCGATAACAGAGGCGGTCATAAGAATAGGTACATCACTACAAACATCAGATCTATTAGTCAGATGTGTTGACAGACATGCATCGCCTGCCACACGTCTAGTGGCTTTAAGGTCGTTGCCAACACAACGTCACATATTTTTGCTTTTCAACTGTGTCCTAAAAAATGTCAGGAAACCCTTTATACACTTAAAGGGCTTAACAATCAATATACGGATAGATACTGTCATCCCACTTCAGACAATGGACAACGGACAGGTTTTATTACAGAATACATTAAAATGGTCTACCAGTCAAGGTCAACGAACTTTACTTAATTCTTTTATGTTTTTATCTGTACTTGTTTTAGCCTCGAGCATATTTCTTTATGACCAATAAATAAAAAATAGTATTAAAAGTGCCTTTACGAATATGTTGTTTTTTTTTTTTAAGTGTGGAAAAGGAAAATTTTCAGAGGTAACCACCACTACTACCTACGATTTCATTAAACATTAAAGGTTATTAGCATATTTTAAAATTGAAAAGTCTTCAAATAACTTGTCGTGCTCTGGGGGGTTCGAGAGGGAGTGTCAGAATTTTACTGACTAAAAACTACCTGTGTGCCAACAGTTACTTTTTTATTTTCTAGGGCCATCCGGCCAAGGTAATCCTATCGAACAATCCCACAACCCTAGCAGGTATTAGCCGTAGAAGGCGCCGTCAATTTTGACAACTCTTCAAGGCATAGAACACAACGCTCCATCTACATCGACCCCGTTTTGGTACAGTGTTGGATGGTAAGCTACCCATGATTTCAGTTTGTGTAAATTATGTAACTACGCGGGCTTGTGGACGGCCATCAATGGGTAGCTCGCTGTCCGACCATCCGGTAACCGACCGTACGTAGTCGACGGCGCGTACTGTTCCCGCGCGCCTCAAGGAGCTGTCAGCAAACCGTAGAGGCCTAGCCTACTAGCTGCAGGCAGACCAGGTCGATGCCTAGGCTGATGTCGAGGCCAAGGGCCGCTTTCTGAAAAGAAGGCTCGGCCCCGGTATGATAGTCAATGAAGGAACGAGGTAGGTTTTTAATCAGTAAAAGTCTGGCACTATCTCCCGCTCCGCCCAAGGGCGGGATTTGTCATTGGATGATTTTACCTACCATAAAAAAAAAACTACCGCGTGGTGGATTATTTCCCATTCCCTCTCTCTTAAAGAGGAGGGCTGAGTACCAGCAGTGGGAACATTAAAAGGCTGATTATGCTATGCTATGTAATTTTGTGAGCTGGTAAAATTTTGCCAATTTTAATGGAACTTTTAGTAATAAATTTGCTACACTAATGAGTGTAGCAAATTTAATGGAACTTTTAGTAATAAATTTGCTACACTAATGAGTGTAGCAAATTCATTTAGCGGTGTAAGTTTAGAAAATGGCGCTAAAATAATAAAGCCTGTAGTGACTAATTTTTTTCAAAATTAATTCAATTGTATCGCAAATAAGCTTTTACTGCATTTTATATAGACTTAAATCAATCGTTGAAAATTAGTATTATTTTGTGAGTGTGTGAAAATGGCAAACCATTCGTTTGCTATTTTCAATATTGTTATTAATGCGGCTCACAATGCAATAATTCGGTAATGAACTTATTGGCACATTAATTATACTGCGGTACAATTATTTTATTAAGTGTTTATATCGTTTGCCAAAGTTATGACGGAATAACTATTTGTGTTGTTACTGTTTTGAATTTATTACTGAGTGAGAGGAACTAAAGATAGTAGTACTAAACGGGAATAATGTAGGGTAAGATGGGGATAATGTATAGTTATATAAAGTATAATTCATTATGACAAGAGAGTTCTGATGGCGAACATTCCGAAGTGATTTTATTTTTTATTTATTTTTGCAGATGAGGAATACTTTTAGCCTCTCAGAAAATAATTACAGTAATATTATTAAGGCCTAAGTTTGTTTGTATGTAGGTAGGTACAAGTGTATGTGTTTCCATGTTTGTATGTTTGTTGCTCTAGCACACTCAAATGACAAAAGAGATTTCGATAAAATTTAGCATACGGGTAGGTCCGCTGGGTTTCCGATCCCGATTTCCGGCCACCGTGGGCGCGGGCTCGCGGACGGCGGGCAATGGGTAGCTCGCTGTCCGTCCGTCCGGTAACAGGCCGGTCCGAGCTCAAGTAGTTTACGGCGCGCACTGTTCCCGCGCGCCTCAAGGAGTTGTCAGCAAACTGTAGGGGCTCGACAGGGCCGAAGCCTACTGGGGTCAAAGGGTATGTGAAAATGGCACCCGGGGCCCTGGGACCAAGGCGAAGAATGGAACGGGGTAGGTTTTTAGTCAGTAAGAGTCTGACACTACTTCCCGCTGCACCCAAGGGCGGGATTTGTCATTGGATGATTTTACCTACCGAAAAAAAAAGAATAAGGCATATAGTTTAAGATATGGACTTTTTATACCGAGATTATGTTCATTTGGAATATTTTTATACTTTTACACAGGCAAAGCCGATAGCAAAAGCCAGTTCAAAATAGTTATTTGTTAAATTTAAAATCGCGTCAATACTGTTGATAAAAGACATTTCGTTATCGAGAAGTACTTATGGTATATGTCTAATTATATATGTATATGCGTATATGTGTACTTATGGTAGATTTCTAAAAAAAAAAAACACGTTTAAAAACTGTGCAAATAATATATTCGCACATGTATAAAATCGATTCTAACTTAAATTGCTTGTCGTACACACGATTCTTGTTTTCACAACTTCGCATTCGCGGCTTTTTTATACTGACTGATAGGTTTGTGGTGAAGTAAAACTTTCCAGATTTTTCTATTTCCTCTTTTGGTATTGGAAAGTTATGTCATTGAAACGGCATACATTTTTGTTTGGTTTTTGACGTTATGGTTTGATCACATTTAGCATAGCATAACATCAGCTTTTTAATGTTCCCACTGCTGGGACTCAGGCCTCTTCTCTAGGAGAGGGAATGGACCGTAATCCATCACGCGGGCCCAGTGCGGGTTGTTGGATGTAACATGTCTTCGAATTTGGTTCTAGGACATGCCGGATTCCTCACGATGTTTTCTTTCACCGTTTTGAGAGCAGTAGTGATGAAATAAATTACACAAAGTAATGTGCCTGGCTGGGTTTGAACCCACGACCTACAACTCATAAGTCGGGGCCTTTACCACTCAGCCACCACGTCACCACGATCACGTTTAAAATGAAAGAAAAGAAAGAAAAACTTTGTATTTGCGGAAAAAGAAAATTTACTATGATTTAAACTAGTGCTTGACTGCGATGAAAAAAAAAATGCTTGATTCACCTGATGGTAAGCAGTAATGCAAACGTTGTTGGTGAAATGTACTAGTATATTAAGAGCTTATTTAGTCTAGCCTCCAAGACACCTAAATTATAATTTATAATAGGACGGCACGACCTCAGTAGGCAATTGTTCCAATCTTAAGATTAGTTTACGATGTTATATCTACATATGTACACAAAAAATGTATATATATAAATCATACTATAGAAAAAAATCGTGGTAAATCACCAATAAGATGGACAGACCAGATCAAGGCCGTAATTAAGTGCTCGGATTGCGAAGGTACCCGGAAAGCTGCAGTCCACGACAAATGACACCGTATTACTGAGATCATCACTCAATGTGATTGAGAATGATGACCACGACCATTCTGGCAAGAGTGTACAGACTAAGAAGAATAGGGAAAATACACGACACATCCGCGTAGAGCATAACGCCAAGCCAAGCTCAAAAATCTTAGCCAAGAAACCAAAAGTAATCTTGGCCAGACATCGCGCAAGACAGAAGAGTTTGAAGGGAGAAAGAAGATGCCTTTGCCCAGCAGTGGGATACAAAATAGGCTAGGATTTATTTTTGCATTTGTTTGCGTTAAAGATTTGGTGTTTGGTAACAAAACTTAAAAATGTTAATGAACATTTAATAAGCGATTTAGAAGTCAGTGTCTAATTTATTTTTTTATTATCTACTTTTAAAGCTATCATAATTATCGATCAAATTCTTATGAGTATTATAAAACATACTACTTACTGTTCCAAACACGTTCACAAAGCCTATATGGTTGCGCCAATTTGCTATGATCCGCGACTTTGTTTTTTGTAATTTGTTTTTTTGGCCTAGCAATCCTATACCATCCGTTTTCCCTCCACCCGCACGACCGCAAGAAATGATTTGACATTGACGTTTTGTGCATTGTGAATGTGACCGCACCGCTAACCGCGCCCGCTCGAAATTACAAGAAAATTGACTATTTTCGTGATCCAACCATTCAAACTCAACAACAGTGGTGCCGTGTAGTGCAAAACAGGACCTGGCAGTGATTTAAATGTGCGAAGTCGAAAATCGCCGGCGGTGCCACGTGGAACCTTCGAAGTCTAAAGGTCAGTGCTCTTTCCCAATACCTTTATCCCATGCCAGGCATAGTATCTGCATATTGTTAATAAACCTTAGATCGCTTTTTTAAAATCTACAGTCCACAGCTTATTTGCGCAACCATTACTTTTTGGTCCTTCGAGCCGGATCGTGAATCATTTTCTTGTAATTTCGCAATATAGTATTTGTTCCATAGGGAATAAACGCAACGCGCCTGTTTACCTAGATATAATAGTAGAAAACCCGCATCTAGGCATTTAGGCAACTATACGTTATTTCGCTCGTATAGTTAAAGAGTCATTGATAATTACGGTACCTACGCCGTCAACCGCACCGCATAATTATAGTTAGCTACGTAAATATCAGCGTAGATATAAATCGATCGCATACTTTTTCTTGACAAAATTCATTCGACCATCCTACAAATTGCATGTAGGTAGACGCATTTCAAAAATACCCGTTCATTGTTGAGTGAATATTTGTAGGAAACGGATAAACCATAGATTATATACGCATATGTTATTCCGTTCGTTCGCCGTTCACTTTGTTGTTTACAATATAACCATATTGTTATCTGATAATTATCGTTTACTTAATAATTCGTTAAGTGTTTGTTTGAGTGTATAGTGTGAATATATCAAAACAAGATGTCTCTTAAGGGAACCAAGGTTAGTACTGATTTAAAGGTTCAGTTAAAGCTTTTATACGCTAAAAGGGACTCACAGTTTTCACGTGTTCAATCAATTTGTGATAAATCTTTGCAAATCTCGGATCTGGCGATTAGAGATGCTTTCTTGTGTTCGTTGGAAACTTTAGATAGTTTGCGCGCGGACTTTGAATCTACAATTAATAATATAAACATTTTAGAGTTGGAGTTAAATCCTGATTACTGTGTGAGTTATCAGGCATTGTCGTCCTTTGATGACTTGTATTGTCGTATCAAACGTATTGCTAGGAGTTTAGAGACTCCCCCCCCCGCGAGTGGTTTATCCAACCCTCCTCGCGAACGCCCACGATTGCCGCCAATTCAAATACCTGAATTTAATGGTGACATTCGAAATTGGAATTTATTTATAGATAGTTTCGAAAATATAATACATAGGAACACATCGCTGACAGATCACGAGAGATTGCATTATCTCGTAGAAAAATTGACCGGTAAGGCAAAGGCTGTCTGTGCTGGAATTACGTTTAGCGCTGAAAATTACACTTTAGTTTTGGACACTTTAAAAACAAAATACGAAGATAAGCGATTAGTAGCCACCGCATATTTAGATCAATTATTCGATTTGAAAAGTTTTTCCGTTTGTAACGATCATAATTTAGAGAAGTTTTTAAATATTTTCGCATCATCTGTTCGTGCAGTAAAGAACCTAAAGGTCAATGACCTCTGTGACTTTTTGTTTTTGTATATCGGTTTACAGAAATTAGATCCTGAAACTGTTCGTCTGTTTGAAACGACTCAGCGCGGTAACGAAATACCTAAGTTCAAAGATTTAGAATCTTTTATTCGCGACCATATTAAGGTGTTGCAGCGCACGTCGGCGCGTCATGAAGTCACGAATAGGACAGGTTCCGATCGCCGTATAGACGCGTCATCGAAGTCAGTCAAGACTGCACATACGCTAGTTAATACCGCCTCAACACCTGACTGTTCTCTGTGTAAGGGTAGCCATACACAGCTGTACAAGTGTTCGGAATTTCAGAGATTATCGCCTAGTGATCGTTACAAGTTTGTCCGCACTAATAATTTGTGTTTTAATTGTCTAAGTGACAAACATCTGGTTACGTCATGTAAAAGTGGTGTTAGCTGTCGTAAATGTCCAGCTAGACATCATACCTTCTTACATTTTGAGAGTAGTAAGCTGCCATCGCAGCAGCAGCCTGCGCAGACGCGCGACGCTTGTGACGCGCGGCCTGCTGCAAGTGCAAACGACGTAACATTGTGTTCGCTTTCCGCCGCTGGTACTCAAGTCACTACCGTTTTACTTGCGACCGCGCAAGTTGTCATTGTAGATGCCTTTGGCAAACCGCACACCGTTCGAGCGCTACTAGATGGCGCTTCCCAGAGTAATTTTATTACTCGGGATTGTTGTCAACGCCTTGGTTTTAGTTTTAATAATTGGTCATCCCGCTCAGAAGTGAAAGGTTTTGGAGGTTTAAAGGCAACCATTCACGGTTCCATTAAAATAATATTTAGTTCACGTTTTAATCGTAATATTTCGTTTGAAATGGATTCGCTAGTCGCAGATAAGATTACGGAACGGTTGCCCACGGTACCGGTTGACACGTCCATGCTGACGGAGTTTAAGAACTTGCAGTTAGCCGACGGAAATTACGCTTTCCCTGGAGATATCGATCTATTGATCGGTGCTTCGATTCTCCCGCATCTCCAGTTATCACGTAAAATTCAAGGTCTTCCGATGTACCCCGCTCCGCACGCACTGGAAACAGTTCTCGGGTTTGTTATAGTTGGTTCCGCACCCGCTTATTTAAATAGTTACTCGACTGTGTCGCACTGTTGCACCGTCGAGCCGCCGCTTGAGACTACCATCCGCAAGTTCTGGGAGATTGAAGAGGTCAATGTCCCACCTATTCTCAGCCCTGAGGATCAGGTCACTGAGGAGATTTATACCCGCACGACTACTCGTGATAAAGATGGTCGTTATGTTGTCGCGCTCCCTTTCAAGGGTGATATTTTTTCGCTCGGTGGCTCCCGTGCCTCCGCAGAAAAACGCTTTCTATGCTTGGAACGTAAGATGCAGGCGTCTCCTAAGTTGAAGCAAGCCTATGATGATGTGCTGATCGAATATTTAGATAAAGGTTATATCTCATCAGCGCCTGCCGAGACTGAGGAGACGCGTGATTACCCGTTTTACATCATCCCGCACCATGGAGTTGTTAGAGAAGACAAACATACAACTAAACTGCGTGTGGTTATGGATGGTAGCGCTAAGACTAGTACTGGCATATCGCTTAACGATATCTTGTATTGTGGTCAGAACCTCCAGGGTAACTTATTTGAAATAATAGTAAATTTTCGCTTGTTTGCTATTGCGCTCTCTGCCGATATTCGGCAAATGTTTCTTAGTATTGGAATCAGAGAATGTGACCGTAGATTCCAACGCTTCTTGTATAGATTTTCTCCGCAGGAACCTTTGAAGGTTTACGAATTCAATCGTGTTTGTTTTGGGCTTAAGTCTAGTCCCTTTCACGCTCTTCGCACTATCAAGCAGTTGGCCGCTGACGAGGGTGATACATACCCGAAAGCAAGGGCCACTATTGAAACCGGATTGTACATGGACGATTTTGTGTACAGTGTACCTAGTGAAGCAGAGGCTATAGAGACCGCTGCTCAAGTAATCAGCCTCATGAAGTCCGGTCAATTTGATCTGGTGAAATGGACAAGCAACTCGCAAGCTACATTAGAGTCGATTCCACCGTCACACCGGTTGACTTCGGTAAAGGAATTCGATGATAGTGATTCGCATAAGATCCTTGGTTTAAGTTGGTCACCCGCAACTGATATTTTCAGTCTTAAAATTAGCTCGACTCCGCCAACTTGTACCAAACGCGTTATCCTAGCATGTGTAGCTCGGATATGGGATATAATGGGTTTTGTGGCTCCTGTCGTTTTGTATGCAAAGCTGCTTATAAAAGAGCTTTGGCTTTCCAACTGTGATTGGGACGACACCGCTCCTGACAGTGTTGCCAAGTTGTGGGCTCGCTATAGGAAAGAGCTTCCAATGCTCGATCAGATACAGATTCCTCGCCATGTTGGTATAGTACCAGACACTGTTGTTAATGTGGTAGGTTTCGCAGACGCCAGTGAGAGGGCTTACGGGGGAGTGGTTTACTTTCAGGTCCAAAATGGCGATAACATTTCAGTTTTCCTCATTAGTGCAAAATCAAAGGTATCTCCTCGTAAGGTTGTCTCTCTTGCTCGTCTCGAACTCTGCGCTATTCTTATGTTGGTTCAATTGATTACATCTATAGTCAAAACTTGTCGTCCTCGCATTAATATAGAGAGAATTGTAGCGTTTTCAGACTCAACCGTTGCTCTATGTTGGGCCCACTCTTCACCCCATCGATGGGGCACGTTTGTCGCAAATAGGGTGGCTAAGATTCAAGCTGAATTGTCACCGGAAAATATGTTCCATGTCGCTGGAACAGAAAACCCAGCTGATTGTCTCTCACGTGGTTTGCTTCCCGCGCAAATTTTAAATCATCCGCTTTGGTTTTGTGGCCCTCCCTGGCTGCATACCACTCCTAACGAGTGGCCAAATGCTCCGTTTAACCCCGCTACTGTTTCAGAACCACCCGAGGAGAAGAAACATACGCTTGTAGTATCAGTTCCGCGTGAAGAGTCAGTTGTTTTGTTGTTGTCTAATCGAGTCTCGTCTTGGTCGAGACTATTACGCTGTGTAGTTTACGTCCTAAGATTTTTGAGATTATTACCATCGCGTGGTTCTATAATCGCAGCTGATTTTGATAGAGCTGAATCAGTTGTACTTCGAGAGTAACAGAAATTTTATTTTTCAATAGAATTTCGTAGTTTAGAATCACATAAACCTTGTAGTCCCGCACTTCAACATTTGAAACCATTTTTGCAAGACGGACTCATTCGTGTCGGTGGCCGTCTGCGAAATGCTGAGTTAGAGTTTGAACAAATGCATCCAGTAGTTCTACCACGCAGGGATCACGTTTTGGATTTGTTGGTGGACTATCACCATAAGGTGAATTGTCACGCTGGTCCCGATTTATTAATGTCCATTCTTCGACAGAAGTACTGGATACTTTCCGCTCGCAATTTGATACGCGCTAGAGTGCACAGATGTGTGCCCTGCTTTAAGCTCCGCCCGCGTTTCAACGCGCCGGAAATGGCCGACCATCGTTCTTGTCGTGTTGTACAGACGGTGAAACCTTTCATACATACTGGGACGGACTATGCTGGACCGTTTAAAGTCACTATTGCCCGTGGTCGTGGTATACGTTCCACAAAGGCATACATTTGCCTATTCGTTTGTATGACAACTCGTGCGGTTCACATAGAGTTAACCAGTGATTTGAGTACGCAGGGTTTTATGTCTGCATTTAAACGATTTTTATCTCGCCGTGGTCCCGTTAAGCGCTTATACTCTGACAACGGCACAAATTATGTTGGAGCGCGACGCAATATTTCGGAATTACATACATTCTTACGCTCCAAGTACTATCAAAGTGAATTCGCCCATGTCTTAGCTGAGAATCGCATTGATTGGTGTTTTAATACGCCAGCAGCTAGTCATTTTGGTGGCAATTGGGAGGCGAATATTAAAAGCCTTAAGTCGCACCTGTTTCGGGTCATAGGCGAACAGATTCTCTCGTACGAGGAGTTGAGCACTGTACTCGCTCAGGTAGAGGCGTTGATGAATACGCGTCCGTTGTGTCGGACTTTGTCTAGTGATCCATCGGAGCCACTAGCGTTGACGCCGGCTCACTTCTTGACGACGACTCCTCTTAAATATTTGCCCGCTTTAGATGTCGAGACTGACAAACTGCAGCTCCACCCGCGTCACGCTCTGCTAGATAGCTTAGTTCAGTCCTTTTGGAAGCGATGGAGGACAGATTATCTGCATACGCTGCAGTCGCGTCAAAAGTGGAACACTCCTTCAGATCCAGTCACAGTCGGTACTGTGGTGATACTGAAGACTGAGAGCGCGCCTCCTCTGCACTGGCCTCTTGGTGTAGTGGAAGAAGTTTTTCCGGGTTCGAACGGAATAACGCGAGTCGTAAAAGTTAAAACCGCAACTGGATCGTACCTGCGTCCGGTTATTCGCCTCTGCCCTCTGCCTAATCAGTAGTAGTGGCATAGTTAGTTATAAGTTGTTTCGCTACCTAGTATTGATAGTTTAGATTAGTAATAGGGTTTAGTTTCGCTTTTGTTTTTTTTTCTTTTCTTTGAAGGTAACCCTTCAAACCCGGGGGGAATGGTTGCGCCAATTTGCTATGATCCGCGACTTTGTTTTTTGTAATTTGTTTTTTTGGCCTAGCAATCCTATACCATCCGTTTTCCCTCCACCCGCACGACCGCAAGAAATGATTTGACATTGACGTTTTGTGCATTGTGAATGTGACCGCACCGCTAACCGCGCCCGCTCGAAATTACAAGAAAATTGACTATTTTCGTGATCCAACCATTCAAACTCAACAACAGTGGTGCCGTGTAGTGCAAAACAGGACCTGGCAGTGATTTAAATGTGCGAAGTCGAAAATCGCCGGCGGTGCCACGTGGAACCTTCGAAGTCTAAAGGTCAGTGCTCTTTCCCAATACCTTTATCCCATGCCAGGCATAGTATCTGCATATTGTTAATAAACCTTAGATCGCTTTTTTAAAATCTACAGTCCACAGCTTATTTGCGCAACCACTATATTAATGACTATTTTAAGGATTATATTGAACATAAATGAGGTAAGGTTCCAAGCACCTCCAATTTATTGAAAAATAGCAGTTGGCAAAGGCCAAGATAACGGGTCGATGATGCAGTGATTGCTCACTGTGCAGCAGGGTTAGTTAATCATGCTCGTGTAAGCAACGTGTTACAATAACTAATGATGATTATATATGTATATATAGAAGAAGCGATCATTTTGAAAAAAGAAAATGTTTTTTCTTCTTTTATGTAACAATTTATTTACTGTTTCCAGATTTATTTCAATATTTGCGCTAGAATACCTTGCTTTATGCCAAATATTTAGGATTTTGGGTCAACGAAAAGTACGCTATGAATTTTTGTTAGTGACGTAACTATAAATTTAACAATTCGTAAAAAATTTTGAGAATCGATTCGGAAAATGAACTGTTTTCATAGGTAAGAACCCTCAGTGCGCGAATTCGACTTACACTTGCTCGGTTTTAATTTTTTTCTTTAATCAGCATTGCACCTATCACGAAATGAACGAAATTATTTGAAGAAATATACTGCAATTCCATGTTTATAAAGAAATAAACGATTCAACACCAATTACTTTACTTAACACAGAAGTATAAAATCCATCATGTATCTATATAAATAAAGGGAGGTTTTCCTTTTGACTGACTTTTTTCTTTTAAGAGTTTTAGTATTTTTGGCTTGATATGTCATATCAAAGCTCAGTCGAAAATACTAAAACTAAAAACGTGAAATTTTGCTCAAGGGTTGCTTTTATGACATAGTTGACGTAGGCACTAGGGGAGGATTTTCCAAAAAGCAAGCCTGCTGGGGTCATGGGTCAGCTTCCGAAAGGAATACTCGGCCGCGGCACGATAGGCAACGAAGGAACGGGGTAGGTTTTTAGTCAGTAAGAGTCTGACAATACTTCCCGCTCCGCCCAAGGGCGGGACTTGTCATTGGATGATTTCACCTACCATAAAAAAAACCCCTCGAAAGGGATAAAGTGGGGGTTCCAATTTTATATGAAGGGAAAAAACTGATGAAGCGCCTTGTAGAAGCTAGTTCAGCATAAACCAGAATAGTTCAATATCAAACTATTAGATCGACAACATTTCTCATCAGAAACGAGATCCGATAGTTAAAAATTTAACAATGAGATCCTAACTAACTTAAAGATCGGAGCTATTATACCGGTTAATCATGAGATGAATCGCAAGCCTGAACAGACTTTAAGTAAACTGGAGGCTCGAACTAACTAAAAACTGTGCTTAGCACTCTGCCGGCGAGTTTGTAGAACAAACGGCAAACTTCTGACTTCGGTAATTGCGATATTAGAAGAGAAGATTTTGTTTGATAAACGATACTAGACGATTAAGCAAGGGCTGAGGCAAGAGAGATTATGAAAAGAAAATTAATAAAATTCATAACTATATAAGTACGAGTATGTATGCAACTAGGATAAAAAAGAACTTTTAATTTTATGACAACCTTAATTCCTAAATCTTATTAACCGACTTCGAAAAGGAGGAGATTCTATGTTCGGCTGTATGTATTTTTTTTATAGATATATGTTCACCGATATCTCGGTCAATTGTGGAACGATTTCAAAAATTTTTGTTTTGATTGAAAGATTATACTTCCGAGTTGGTTCCGTAGAAATTTTGTTTTGATCTAATGATGAACTTCGAAGATATAGAACGGAACAATAAAAAAAAACATAGTAGAACTGTCGTAACAAGTAGAATTGCATTGTTTATACATGTAGTCAGTGAGTTACTGAAGGAAAAAGGGGAGGGGATACATAAAACTGATCTGATGATGAAACCGGAAGGTAGGTAAGAACCGGAATTCTGTAATAAATCCGGGTATCCTAGCCGTATTTGGTATTATTAGAATTGTCATGATGATTTGATGATGGAACCAAATGGTGGAAGGTATCTGTTTAAATTTGACTGAGGGGTACTACAACTAAAAAGGGTGAAATAAAAAACTTTTTACAAAAAAATTACAACCGACTTGAATGAAAAAACCACAAAAAAGATCAAAATAACTTTAAATTCGGAAGTCGGTGTTTAATAACGAAAAGATTAAACTATTATAGAAACACTGACTTCCGAAATTAAAGTTATTTTGCTCTTTTTTGTGTTTTTGTCACTGAAGTCGGTTATTTTCTTTTACTTTTGAAATTGATTTTAAATATAGAAACTTGTAGTCAAAACCTAAAATAAAAGAATTAAATGAATTAGACATGAGTCGTTAAAACCCGATGTAACTTGTGTTTTCGAATTTTAAATTGAACGAACGATCGAAATTCGAATACCAGAACGAATAATAAACGAAACAATAATCCACATACTGGCAACACATGCGTCAAAATACGAACGTGACACCCAACTGGCTCGAATCCAAAAATAGAAAGAATGAGGTACTGGCATGAAACATTGCCATGAAAAGGTTGACTTTTGACAACCACTGTAGGTTTCAACATTTATATAATTTGAGATAAATTCAATCCAGCGCCAACCACTATTATCGAATGTACCAATTTGTATTTAAAAATGAGACCATTTTGGAGGTAACAAAGGAACATATGGTGTGGGTTTTCCCCGCTTGGGCGGAGCACCGCTATGTCCTCGTGAAAGCGGCGGCAACCTCTCGCGACGAGTGCTGTTCAGGCCATGTTCCAGAACGAGGCAGAATGGCAGGCAGTCACCTTCATCTTCAAAGCAGTAATGCTAGTGAAGAAGATGGCCACACGCGAGAAAGAACGAAATCCTCATGCCCAGCCGCCGCGACTCCAACCGCGACTGCCCCCACAATAGGCTTGAGGATGATGAGCAACGGGTAGTTCGTCGTTTGGCTGTCCGATAACCGTCTGGAGTAAGCTCAAGTTGCAAAAAGTGCGTGGTATGCCACGCGCTCCTCAAAAAGATGTCAGCAAACCGTAAGGGCCCAGCGAAACCACTGCCCACTAGGGCCATAGGAATTTTGATTTTTTTTTTAGGACACAGGTATCTCTCGCGCCAGGCTCTGGTACAGGCCATTGCCAGGAGCGAACAAGAATGAAAAGCAGTCGCCTCTTTCTGCGAAGCAGTAATGATAGCGAAGGAGGCTGCCGCACGCATGAGCCAGCCGCTGCGACCCCGATCCCGATTTCCGCCACTGTAAGCGCAGGCTTGCGAATGGCGGGTAATGGGTAGCAAACTGTCCGGTGATCCGGTAATCGTCTGGACCGAGTCCAAGTCATCAACGGCGCGCGGTGTTCCACGCGAGCCTCAAGATGTCAGCAAATCGTAGGGGCCCAGCAGTGTCGAAGGCAAGGTTAGTGAAAATAGACACCAGGGCCCTAGAACAAAGGCAAAGAAGGAATAGGAGTGGATTTTTGTCAGTAAAACTCTGACATGCCCTCCCGGTCCACCCAAGAGCGAGAGAAATCATTGGGTGATTTCCCACCATAAAAGAGAACATAAATATAATTATATACTTTATATTAATTAACTATATTCCGATTAAATTATTTCAATTATTCTATGTTCAAAATATACATAGATCTTTTGGGGAAATCTTTAGTGGTATATACCACCGTGGCACCTTATTGATTTTGTTTGAAGGTTAATCTTTGCCCTTGTCGATATCTGTGAACCACGGTAACCTGTTGAGATAGATATCTGCTACGTCTAGTAGCCTAAAATGCTCACGATTTTGTTTGCATAGTAAAATTTACATTTGCATTCCCGTCTCATATTTATACTTTATTCGAGACGGATACACCATCATGTGTTTGTGAGACACGTCAAAAAACTCCCTTGCGTGCAACATGCACTTTTAAACACGACTTGCGTATTTTCTATCAGGTGACCAAATCTCTTTGAGTCAGAAAATATTTAACACCAAAACCAAAGAACTACGTTCCTACATATTTCGACCGAAACTGGCTTCAAAGTTTTTGGTGTGTTACTCCGATTCTACAAAACAAAAAACGATTGCTCATTTTTTGTTTCTACGTCGTGTGCAGTTTGAAAATGGAATGCGTAAATTCGAACACATCTTTATTTTTTGTTATTGTGACCACGCCGCGCGGCCATTCATAAGCTTGTTTTTCTCAACCATATAAAGGTGCGTTTCCACTGATGGAGCTGGGCGGAGTGGGCCAATTTGGCCGTTCAGGGGAACGGACCGTAAATTGGCCAATCACAGTGCTCGAAATCTCCACTCCGCATCAGAGTAAACAGTCCGAGTGAAGCAGAGTGATGTTGAGCGGACTTTCAAATAAAACAAATGAACACGCGGCCTTCGATTTGTATAAAACAAAGTTAGGAACTGCAGTGTGACTACCAGCTCGTAACGTAATCCATTTTACTACCTAAACTGTACTATTAAGGGATGGAGTTATTTTATAGGGCGTATATCACCAATTTCTCCATCCCGCTTTTTGACTCGCACGACTGACGTTTTATCATGTCGTGATAAGCCGCCTAAGGGGAGAGCACGAAGCGAAGAATAGATCTAATGCACTCCGCCCAGCTTCGCTTCAGTGGAACGCACTGTTATAACCCTTACTACAAGGCAATAAAGCCTAAATCAGCTTTTACTTTATTCAGTAGTTCAATATAGTATTTTTCCATTTATGACATGCTGATGTTGCATTTTTACGCAGTGCATAGAAATTATATGGGTAGTTAGTTAGTTAGAATCTGAGCGCCGCCGCGTAATCTATTGTGTCCGAACATAGAGGCCAATTAAGAGGGACATTGCCAAATTATCAGTTTTAAATTGTATATTTGTGTCTTTTGTTATTGTGGTAATTAAAAGTGGTTCCAGCAATAAAGTTGTTTTTTTTTAAAAAGACGAACGGGGTCGGCCTTATAACAAATTGGTGTCAGAAGTGGGATACCAGAGACGAAGTCTTACGACGTTGAGTCAAACAGACGCTGGTATCCCGAACCTTGTAGCCCCCGTTCTATTGATCGACAGTAAGACTTGACCTAAGGTCAAGCCTGCGTCACTGCTTGGACGACGGTCAGCCTCAGCTCTTCAGCTTGAGCCCGCTCCAGCCACATCAGCAATTGGACGACGGTCAGCCTCAGCTCTGCAGCTTGAGCCCGCTCCAGCCACTTCAACACTTGGACGACGGCCAGGCTCCACTGTGTAGTGTGAGCCCGCCCCAGACAGCATCTCATCACCGGCAGCTTCAGGTCTAACTCACCAACCTTCAGACTCGAGAAATTCCACGGTCAACTGTGAGAAAGTTCAACTCCTATACGTCACAGCGGCAGCGCAACGTGACTCCGGACTCCGAGTTTCCACTGCGCACCTGATAATGCAAGTGTCAGCCATTATCGTGTTACTGTGAGTGTTTCTTGTGATCTATTTTTACTAAATTCAAAGTGTCTCTGAATTCGCTGAATTTGATATCTTAATTTTAAAGACTTTTCTATTTTCACTGATTTTAATTGTTTTATGTGCTCTGTCTTTAATTGTTCTAATATTGTTATTTAAATATTAACTTCATTTTGCCCAACATATCGTAATATTTTATGTCTGTAAAACAAGAGTCTTCTAAATCAAAGGGAATGTCCGACAAAATCACATTATCCGTGTTAACCAAATTTATAAAATCCTACAATGGTGACAGGGAAACTCTCCCTGCATTTCTCACAAATTGTGAGAATGCCATGTCGTTAGCTTCTCTCGACCAACAAACCGTATTATGTAAGTACGTAATTTCACAGTTAGAAGGCAAAGCACAAGTTGCATGCAGCCTTAGATCATTCTCATCGTGGTCGGAGTTAAAGACCTTCCTGAAGGCCACTTTTGGAGAGAAAAAACACGCTACACACCTACTATCAGATTTGCAACACTGTAAACAGTTATCCGATGAGGATGTTACTAAGTATTCTCTTAGAGTAGAGTCAATATTAACTCGCATACAATCAGACATACATTATAGTTGTAAGAATGACAAGGAACTGCCTGGCAGAATAGCAGCCATGGAGGACCTTGCCCTAAATACTTTTATGTTAGGGTTAAACTCTTCCATATCAACTATTGTCCGTTGCAAAAACCCATCTAATCTCAATGAAGCTATACAATACGCTATTGACGAAGAAAAATTATTTAATTTATCTAAGTCTAAACAAAGATCCTCTAAACAGTGTTCTACTTGCAACAAGATAGGTCATAGTTCATCAGAATGTTTTAAGAATAAAAAGCGTGACCAAAATCCTAACATTTTCAGCAATTCACCGTCTCCTAATTCTAGTACCAATCGCGAAGATCATCCTAAAACTTGCAATTATTGCAAAAACGTTGGTCACACAATTAAAGAGTGTCGCAAGCTTCAGTATAATATGAAGCAACGGCAAGCCGCTGATCATGCACAACGTGACCGTAACTTGGCACCTAGTAATTCAAATGACGCACTTACACATACCTGTGAAAATTCTGCTAAAATTAGTGACGATAATTTAAACTAAGCAAGATTTTGGTGCCGTGTCTGCCAAAATCAAACAAAATTTTAAATGACACGAAATATGCTAATTCATATACTAACTTTACAAAATTCGCATCTCATCCGAAAGAGATGAGTTCTTCTAAATTCGCATCTCATCCTAAAGAGATGAGTTCTTCTAAATTCGCATCTCATCCTAAAGAGATGAGTTCTTCTAAATTCGCATCTCATCCTAAAGAGATGAGTTCTTCTAAATTCGCATCTCATCCTAAAGAGATGAGTTCTTCTAAATTCGCATCTCATCCTAAAGAGATGAGTTCTTCTAAATTCGCATCTCATCCTAAAGAGATGAGTTCTTCTAAATTCGCATCTCATCTTAAAGAGATGAATCCTTCTAAATTTACATCTCAGTCAAATATACTGAGTTCTACTACGCCTAGTGATAAAACGAAATGTCACTTATGTGTCAATAAATTACAAACATGTAATACTAATTCTAAACCTATATACGAAATTAATGACTACTGTAAAAAGGTAGCTTTACCTCATACTTATCTAAATACTAATCACGCTCGCGAAAAACTATGTTTCCTTATTGATACAGGATCGACAATTAGTATTGTTAAAGGATCTTGTTTACAAAAACTTCCAAATCTATCTACCGAAACTGTTAAGTTAAAAGGTATTAATAGTTCAGAAACTCCAGTCGAAACTCTAGGTACTTTCCAAATGGAGTTCAACCTATCGGATACTATACATAAGTACAAATTCCATGTCACTAAGGATGACATCAATCTTACTAATTACGATGGAATAATTGGCAGCGATTTTTGCAGTTATTTTAAATCAAACATTGATTATTCTTCAAAATCAATTTCTATATTAAATCAGACCATTCCAATTATTTATTCTCAACCTTCCTACAATATTCCAGCTCGATCCGAAGTAGTTATCGAGTGCACTGTATCAAATTACTCTCCCAATCTTTATCATAATAATGAAGCTCTCATACTAGATCATATCTTACGAGAAGGCGTTTATGTCGCTAATTGCATAGTATCAATTAAACAGAATGGTAAAACAAACGTGACTATTTTAAACACTACCGAGTGTGACATTGAAATAAAAGACTATCATGTTACGGCGACTTCCCTTGAACTTGATCGTTCAACTATTGACTCTTATAATATTAATGCTATTTCTTGTTCTAAAACTGATCGCGTAAATAAAGTATTAAATCTTATCCGGTGCTCTCATCTCAACGATGAGGAGAAAAAGGCTATTTTAGAATGTTGTTCGCAGTATACAGATATTTTTCATATCGAAGGTGAACCCCTAACCTTCACGAACGCCATTGAGCATACTATTAATACAGGTGATACACCACCTATCAATGTTAAATCATATCGGTTCCCTGAATGTCACAAAAAGGAAGTCGATTCCCAAATTCGTAAAATGTTAGAACAAAATATTATCCGTCCTTCAACTTCGCCTTGGAGCGCCCCAGTTTGGGTAGTCCCGAAAAAAATGGACGCTTCTGGCAAACAAAAGTGGAGAATAGTCATTGATTATCGTCGACTTAATGACGTCACTGTTTCCGAATCTTATCCACTGCCTCTTATCACTGATATTTTAGACCAATTAGGTCACTCTAAATATTTCAGCACGTTAGACCTCACTAGTGGTTTCCATCAATTGAAAACCTGTCCCAAGGACACGCCTAAAACAGGTTTCACAATTAGTACAAATTTGGACATGTCTGGTCACTACGAATTTACCAGGATGCCTTTCGGGCTGAAAAATGCCCCTGCCACATTTCAGCGTCTTATGAACACCGTGTTATCAGGCTTACAAGGCCTTCATTGCTATATATATCTTGACGATTGTATAGTGTATAGCCAAAATCTACAAGATCATATACAAAAATTACAATTAGTATTCGACAAATTTCGTGAATATAATTTAAAGCTCCAACCGGACAAGTGTGAGTTCTTAAGGCATGAAGTAACTTATCTTGGCCATATTATCACCGATAAAGGTGTATCTCCAAATCCCGAAAAGGTTAGTGCTGTATCGCAATTTCCAGTGCCTAAAAATCCTAAAAATATTAAGTCATTCCTAGGTCTAATAGGCTATTATCGTAGATTTATTGAAAACTTTTCTAAACTAACTAAACCGCTTACGTCTCTATTAAAGAAAGATGTTGAGTTCCACTGGGACACAGAACAACAACATGCATTCGATATTCTGAAAGAAAAATTAATTACTGCTCCTCTTCTGCAGTACCCTGACTTCTCACAGCCTTTTAATGTTACTACTGATGCTAGTAACTACGCCGTTGGTGCAATATTATCTCAGGGTCCCGTCGGTAAAGATAAACCGATTGCTTATGCGTCACGGACCTTAAATAAACCTGAAGGTAATTACTCAACTACGGAGAAAGAGTTATTAGCTATTATATTCGCCGTCAAAACTTTTCGACCATATTTATATGGCAATAGGTTTAAAATAATAACAGATCACAGGCCCCTTGTATGGCTATTTAATGTAAAGGATCCGGGTAGCAGACTCATTCGCTGGCGCCTAAAACTTGAAGAATACGATTACGAAATCGTTTATAAACAAGGTCGCCTCAATTCTAACGCCGATGCGCTATCCCGTTGCCCTATCAATGCTATTGACATAAACAATTTAAATAACCTTTCTTATGAACATTATTTCAAGGCTCAATTTACAAATCAACTTCCAGTCCCAAATACTATCATTGAAGAATGTATCGAAGGACTACACTTATCTAAGTTAAACACAATTGCTTGCCCAGTCTCCTTAGACTTCGATTACTCTATGCCTCATTGCGAGGAAATATTATCGCGGCTCGATAATACTAATGATTTACTAAATTCCGAACGCGAGCCACATACAATACAATGTGTTAACGACAAAAATAAAAACTACTATTTTCTGTTTACAAAAGTACATCATTATGAAGAAACAAATTATAGAGATGTTTATAACTTACTAATTAAACTTAGAGACTTACTAATTAATTGCCAAAATGTCTCTAATCTCGCATTACCAGATTTCACGGACCCTTTCTCAAAGCTTACATATACTAAAATATATAATATGATTTCCTATATTTTTCATGATACCAATATAAAAATTCACATATATAAAAATCAATTAATCTATCCTACTCCTGTAGAAGTTCCTAAAATATTAAAAGAAAATCATGACTCTGTTATAGCAGGTCACCCAGGGTCACAACGGATGTATTCGCGTATTAAAGCTGCGTACTATTGGAAAGGCATGCGGTCTGACATTGAACAATACGTAAAGAAATGCAAGCTTTGCCAAATTAATAAACCCTTGAGGAAATCAAATAAAGCTCCGATGGAGATAACTTCCACATCTACAAGGCCGTTTGAAAGACTGGCCCTTGACGTCGTAGGCCCCTTACCTGATGCAGGATTCCAAAACTTTAGATTCATTTTAACCTTACAAGATGACTTAACTAAATTTACTAGCGCTTACCCAATGGTTACGGCTACTAGTGAAGAAATAGCCAGAAACTTAGTTCATTTTATGTCTCTTTTCGGTTTTCCTAAAACTATTCTAACAGATTTAGGTACATGTTTTACATCCGAATTATTTAAACAATTGACCGAAATACTGAAGGTCAAGGCTCTTTTTACTACTCCGTATCATCCTCAAACCAATGGAGCCCTTGAACGCTCACATGCTACTTTAAAGGAATACTTAAAGTCCTTTGTTAACGAGAACCAGAACGATTGGCACTGTTACTTATTCACTGCAATTTTATCTTATAATACTACACCGCATAGCACAACTAACTTTACTCCTCACGAGTTACTTTTTGGTTATAAACCATCTATCCCAAATTCACTATATGAAAGCTCTGGTAACACATACAACGAATATATTCGAGCTTTACAATATAGAATGCGCTTTAGTCGCGAGAAAGCCATTCAAAACATTTTGAACAGTAAAGAAAAATCGAAACAATATTATGATGCAAACTCTCGTGACGTAACTTATAAGGTAGGAGATATGGTGTATCTCAGACACCATCACAGGCTTCGCAAAGCTTTATCGCCCGTGTGGAAAGGCCCTTACAAAATTATTAAGGTTCATAACAAACACAATGTAACCCTACAAGTAGGTCGCAAGGCTATTAAATACCATACCAATGAAATTAAGCCTGCAACATCTTAACCTATGTACTATATTTCTTTTCAGAATAATATGCTGTCATGGCACTTTATGCCTCAGCCGCACCGAATCAAGCATCATCCCAATCTATCACAGTCCAGGGATTTATTTTGAACCTACTACTAATATTAACTTTTATACTGATCATTGGAAAGTGATCACTCACGTAGATTTAGTCTCTTTAGAACCTTACCTTAATAAAATCGAATCTCTGTTACACGATACTCTAAACTTGTGCAATAAAATTCAACCTCAAGAGTTAAGTACATGCAAAGATGTGTCTAGCCCTATCGAAGTTTTAATCCAGTCTAATTCTATCAAATTGCAATCATTATCGCATATCATCTCTAATCAATTGACAACTAAAGTTAAACGATCTCTAGAATTTGGAGGTGAAATCTTAAAGTTCTTTTTCGGCACCTTAGATGCAGATGATGCCCGAAAATATGATGCTGCAATTGAATCATGCAAAAAGAGTGAAACAGAAATATTTCATTTAATGAGAGATAACATTCACATTGTCAAATCTACTATAAATAATTTTAACACTACTATTTACAAACTTAATCAAAATGAGATGAAATTAAACGCGCAAATTAATCAAATGAATGAAATATTTTCCCAAATTACAAAAACCGATAACCTATTACTTTATACTTCAAGGTTAAACAACCTTCTTAACATTATCGAAGGTTCTTTACTTGCTATTTCTAATTTACTAGACACTACACTTAATTCTATTTTATTTTCTAAGGTTAATGTACTTCATCCTAGTGTTATAAGTCCCTTAAATCTTTACTTAGAATTAACTAAGCATAGTAGTCAAATAAGCAAAAGGTTAGATTTTCCAGTTCCTTTAACTATTCAAAATATTCATTCTATAATTGATGTTTCTGAATTTAGTTCTTATTATTACAACAATAAAGTCATTTTTATATTACAGATCCCTTTGATCACTCCTGATAAGTTCATGACCTATAAAAACATACCGTTACCTACACCTCATGATGACTCACATAATACATTTGCTCTGATTCAACCTTCTAACTCTTATATTGCATTAAGTGATGACAGAATGCATTATGCTATGTTGGACACTCTTGATAAATGTAAAGTAGTAAATAGTAACTTTTCTATCTGTGAATTAAATACTATATACTCATGTATAAGTAACCCAAATTGTGAATCTAAAATCTTAACTGAAATAACATTGTCATTACCTACAGAATGCAATGCTAAAATATTATATGGTCAAATTGATATTTGGCAGAAATTAAGAAATAACAAATGGATTTATGTTCAATCAAATACAAATAAATTAACTATTAAATGTGATGAAAACATTAATGATCATTCAATTACTGGTACAGGAATTGTAAAATTATCACCTAATTGTATTGGGTATTCTAAAACTGTTCAGTTACTACCAACTAGTTCTTACTCTTTATTTACTAAGTCTCCTTTAGATATAAGCTTTGATATAACAGAAGATGATTGTTGTAAGAAGGACATATTTAATAAAAGTCTACCACATTTGTCACCCATCTCTTTAAGTAAAATTAACTTAGATTCTCTCAAATATGCAACTCATCAAATGGATAGTTTAGAGCAAGAATTGAATAACTTAGAAAAGGAATCCCATTTTATTAAATATGGCCCTTATTATTCTACTTTTACTTATATTCTGATTGTGTGTTTATTTTTATACATAGCTTATAAGATATATAGATATTTTAAGAACAAAAATTCTTCTAATGCTGGATGCTGTGTGCAAATATTTAATCAATGTTATAATCAGAAATCCAATCGTAAATCTAAGTTTTCAAATAGTATTGAGATGAAAGAAATGTCTTCAACCTCTGAAGATGACAGACAATCAGTTCAGTCTTTGCCTATTCATTACCCGAATTATAAATCAACTATTAAAGTTAATAAAGTCAGATTTCCGTCAAATAGAAATTTAAACTTTTAATGTAATGTTAATTCACTAAAATTGTGTTTTATTATAATTTAGTATAAGTTCTAAATGTCTCTCTTAACAGTTACATCTTTAATCTTACTTCGCATCATCTTAATGAGATGAAGCTTCGTTTTAAAGGGGGAGCTGTTATAACCCTTACTACAAGGCAATAAAGCCTAAATCAGCTTTTACTTTATTCAGTAGTTCAATATAGTATTTTTCCATTTATGACATGCTGATGTTGCATTTTTACGCAGTGCATAGAAATTATATGGGTAGTTAGTTAGTTAGAATCTGAGCGCCGCCGCGTAATCTATTGTGTCCGAACATAGAGGCCAATTAAGAGGGACATTGCCAAATTATCAGTTTTAAATTGTATATTTGTGTCTTTTGTTATTGTGGTAATTAAAAGTGGTTCCAGCAATAAAGTTGTTTTTTTTTAAAAAGACGAACGGGGTCGGCCTTATAACAGCACCCTGAAATGAGTCTTTCTGGTGCATGAAAAATGAACAAAATAAATCCACGTATGGAGTATGTGACGCCTGTCAAAATAAAAGATTAAAACGTATAAGGAAGTGGGACTCGTAATCTGTTGTCATATAACCGTTACTCAGCACGGTTGGAACAAAGGAAAAATTTTGAAACAGAGTTTGTTTCATGTATTGCCGAAGTTGAGTGCGCTTGATGTTCGCCTCTGTTCTGTTGAGTCGTAAAAGGATAATGGACTTGAGTGTGAAAGGGCGTTTTGTGAGCTTTTATCGACGACACAATTAATCAGTGTTGTGTTAATAATATTCAATCTTACTAACCATAGTGTAAAAATGTGTAATAAATTTTACCTATGTACAATTAGACTGAACTACAGAAGTGATACTTGTTTCTTTATTGTGGGAAAATCATCCAATAACAAGGACGCAGACTTTGGGTGGGGCGGGAAATAGTGTCAGACTAAAAATGACTAAAAATCCATTCCTGTACCTTCGTTGCGTTTTATACCGGGGCTGCAATTTTGCTGGGCCTAGGGGCCCACGATTTGCTGACAATTCATTGAGGCGCGTGTGGAACACTGTGCGCCGGCAACGACTTAGGCTCGGTTCGGACGGTCAAATGGCGAGCTACCCATTGCTTGCCGTTTGCAAGCCCGCGCCTAAGGTAGGCGGAAATCGGAATCGGAGTCCTGGCGGTGGCTGGGGCTTGAGCGCCGTTATCTCACGTTTGCTGCCTCCTTCTTTACTACCCACAGGTCATTGGACTCGCTCAGCTGTTGTTTACTTAAAGATTTTGTACATGTGAATATTAATTCGAGTTTTAGAAAAAAGGACTTTTTTTTTCATTTTATCTTTACAAATCGATAGTGTTTCTTGTACCGGATCGATCCTCCACGGGATTAAAACGATCAAAATTTAGCCATGTATATCCAATCATGTTGTAATAACATTTGTGACATCTAACAATTCCTTAAACCGTAATAATTTGTCATGTTCAATATATTCTCGAGAAACCACTTGTTGGTTCTCTAACCCCGCGCAAGACTTTGAAGCCGAGCAGACAATTTCCTAATTAAAACACATATATATTAGTACACGCTAAGGTATAGCTTCATTTATGACTACAGGAGTCTAATTAAAACACTATTTTACTCCTAACTAATTTAAAGACTTATGTCTTGTGTACGCGAATTAATTAGTTGCAAATGACTTTATATACAGGGTGTGTTTTTTAAACAGTAGGTTTTTGACTTAACTTTTGCTAGTAAGAATTCCGGAAAACCATGCAAAAAATTACTCTGAATGCACCGCGTTTTTTATAAGGTTTCGTACCTCAAAAGGAAAAAACGGAATGTGTGTGAGATGCCCATCTGTCTGTCTGTCAAGACTCTTTATCTCGGGAACGCGTGGAGGTATCGAGTTGATATTAAAGCCATATACTCAAGTCTACGGTCCCTTGAAATTTAAAAAAAAAAACAAACTTCTAATTTAACGAAAAAAAAAAGATACGGCCGTTTATGTCGCAATAAAAAGAACATAAATTTCAACACCCTCAAAGGAATCAAAATTCATAGGTTACTTTCCGTTGTTCTAGAATCCTGAAATATGGCATAAAGCAAGGTCTTATAACACAAATATACGAATAAATCTGAAAACAACAAATTTGTAGATCCGTCACAAAAAAAAAATACACTGTTCGATTTGAAAAAATCTTCGGGACTCGATTCGGGAATTGAACTATTTAGATAAATAAGTTCGTTGGTACGGAAACCCTTGGTATGCGAGTTTTACTCGCACTTGTTAGATTTTTTTTGCCTTTCGATGGGAAATCATCAAATTACATACATCTGCCGTTCTGGATATAGCGAGAAAAAGTATAATACTTTTACTGCCTTAAACCTCTTGTGTACCTTCAGTTACTCTTTCCATTCTATGACCACGGTAAATAATCAAAAATCCCGTGACCCTAACAGGTATCGACTCTAATGGGTCCCTACTCATACGGTTTGCTGACATCCATTTGAAACGCGCGTTGAATACTGCAAAGTCAACGATTCGAGCTACCCATTTGCTCATCGTCCGAAACTCTTTCGAACTACTCTCAGCCCAAAGCCTCATCCCTATACCGTAGTCTGCGGACTACTACTAAACATTTATATTAAAACATCCTTATTTATCTACAAAGGTACACCCTGTATACGACCTATAACATAAACACACTACAACACCATTTTATCCAAGTTGGCACCAAACAGCAATGGACCTTATTTAGTGTGGCAACACACGACACAGGACAAATTAAATGTATGTATTTGCATTAACAGACCGTTTACTTAGCGGATTGGACGCGCTGTGTTGCCATGCGGTACAATGAAATTGATTAATTGGAATAGCAACTTTATTTTATTCTGTATGCGTTGGTTTTGTTCGAAGATATTATGTGTTCAATGTTGGAGGTTTATTTTGTTTATTTATTTAGTTTATTATACAGTTTCTGATACTCTGAAATGGAGATGTAGTAAATAAAAGTGCCTAGCTTCTTTAAAAAAAATATAAAAAGAGGAGGAGTTTGATAATAATAAACCCTGTCTTACAATTTTTTTATATAAATATTAGATTTGTAAGTTCGGTGTTGTCTTTTATTTTCCTGTATACTACAATTTTATATTTTTAACGTACGAGTATATGTAGTTTTAATGTAAAACCTAATGTATAGCAGCAGGCAGCGGAGTTCGGCAGCCGAGTTTCACCCCGGCGTTGCATCTCCACGTTGATCAAAAGCTTGCATTTAAATGCAAGTTCTTGACAATGTTGAGTTTTCTCATAGATATTAATGTCTACGAGAAAATTATGTGCAGTAATTGACGTATTATTTTACCAAACCAGCTAAAATAAGATATTGCAACTTCTCACTTCAGTTGCTCGGAAATATGAAAAAAAAATCAGCCTTGCGTTTAAATTTTCAATCTTGCCAGTTAACAAAATTGCATTACAAATAATTATTTTAGTGGTAAATACAAAGTACACTGTGTGTCAGTTGTATTACGTCTCAAAAGTAAATAAAAACACAATTGTGCACTAGCAGTTCCACCTGTTTCGAATCAACCTTGTTTAGAAGACAATGGAACCCTGTGATCAACAAATTGTTGCCCTGTCGATCCTTTGTCTGCTTGTTTGTGCTCTGTTCACGACAGACGATGTATGGCATCGTTGATTGTTGCCTACGGCATTGAATGCATTACTGTCTGGAAGACGGAAATGTACGGCATGATGGTAGTCTGGTAGTTTGTAGAGAGATCAGAATAACAGTTCTTCGTTCTTTGGTGTATGGATTATCGTTTAAAATAATTAAAAATTAACTTGTAAATAAAAGTTGTATTTTAATTTGTATTTATGCTTTAGATGAATTTTAATTTTGCTTTTTTTTTTCATTTTGCAGCTTCAGTGTCAATTTTTATATTGATTAAAATTAAAATAAGTTTGGCGGCCGTAATACGTAGATATATATGAAATTATTGGATTTGTATTGAATTAATTGTATAAGTATTAAAATAGCCACTTCTAGCATTAATACTACTTTTATGAGGTATATGGTATTAAGCTAAATTATATAATAAATAATATAGTACTCAGTAAATAAGTTAAACCTAACCTGACCTTATGATTACGCGCAGCACCAACTCGATTGAAACCAAAAAATCTGACTCAAAAATCAAATATACACGTTCAAGGTTGCCACCATGATGGTTCAACTTGTGTGCCAAGGATTATAACACCAGCCTTTTTTTATTTACGTTCATACAATCACTTCAAAACCAAAGAATAAATACAGATAGAAATGCACAAAGTTGTGGCTTCACTACATATTATAAAACAAAGTCGCTTCCCACTGTCTGTCCCTATGTATGCTTAGATATTCAAAACTAAGCAATGGATTTTGATGCGTTTTTTTTTTAATAAGTGTAAGTAGAGTGATTCAAGAGGAAAGTTAATGATATATGTATAATACATGTTTAATATCACTATTGCACCCGTGCGAAACTAGGGCGGGTCGCCAATAAATTATAAATAAAAAAAATCTTTACATTTTCTACTGTAAGTATACCATTATTGGTTGGTTAATAAATGATTATTTTATCAAAACTAAACTCGAAAGCAAGGATAAGCACAAACATAATAACTCTAAGACAATATTTGTGAAGTTGCACATAAGCACTTGCACATAATATAAAATCATTATTGCTCAGAGCTCGGGCGGGCAATATTGCACCGGATACGGTTCGTTGCGACGTAGCCTCGTCACAAATGTGTTATTGCCGTTGGAGTTTTATTCCCGGAAATGCATTCAGTCATACATACGTTTTTAAATATAAGATGTATTTGCAATAAAGAGTTTGTATGTAACATCATGTCGGTATTTTATTTTGCAAAGAGTACAAGTAATGTGTACTTTTAACTGCTAGAATATGTCAGAAGTGAATTTGAGTAATAACTTAAAAACTACATTAAAATGAAGCATGTACTCCTTCACCTAGAGAGGAGGCCTGTGTCCCAGCAGTGGGAACATTAAAAGGCTAATGTTGGTGATGATATATTCTGAAATCCCTCTAAAATCTAATTTTTCCGGGGTGGTATCGAATTTTTTGGGATTTCATTGTTTTGTTTTTTTTTTTCATTCGGCTATATTTATGTAAATTGAATAATTTCATAAATTATTATTATTTTTCACTGATAAAAACCATCCGTGTTTCTTTAGTTGCCCTTTGTGAGGGCCACGGTGACAAACCCAACAATAAGCTGCGTACGCACGTGAAAAGTTTGTTGCGTTGCATGATACGCAGCAACTTGGTTTGCACGAGCGTATCACTAACGAACATCGAACACTCTGTTTGTCAAACATGTTTGCGGCAATCCCATTAGTATGTTCTGCATGGATGGTGTTCTTCGTAAATCACTGAGAACACCAAAAAACCTTTCCACTATTTACAATGAAACATGCCATGGATACCTACAGAGATAGTGTTCACGACTGTTGTTCGCAAACTTGATTCGAACTATATTCGCATTCGTGTTCGAATATCCATTCATATTCGAATATCTATACGAACGAACCAAATGTTCATGTTTGATGTTTGTGTTCACTATGTTCGTGTTTGTACGTGCGTAGGTACACGGCAATAGGCCAACATAGCTATGTCTAATGCGCTATTTCGGAATTACACTAAAATTGTAAAGGAGAAAGTTTGGTAGTATATAATGTATGTTTGTCACTTTTTTACGCGATAATGGCTCAATGGGTTTTGATGAAACTTGATACACTGGTAAACTATACTCCAAAATATCTTCTTAGAATAATTTACCACTATCACGCGTGTGACACTGCTGGCAGTTGCTAGTAAGTTTATATTCATTTATTAGCTTCCACAATGTAGGTATTATTTACATTAGACAAGTACATAACTACCTAACTGCTAATAATAGCCTTGGGTTCTGTGCAAAGTAATTCTACTACCGAAAGCTATTGTATAAATTCCATAATGTATAACATTGATCGGGTAACATTTCAGTAGAACATATCAAACGAAAGGTTTTGAATATTTTGACAATATATCTTTTTTTTTTTTTTTTTTTTTGGTGTCGGGTAAAATCATCCAATGACATCTCCCGCCCTTGGGCGGAGCGGGAGATAGTGTCAGACTCTTACTGACTAAAAACCCACCCCGTTCCTTCGTGGCCTTAGATACCAGGGCCGGGCTTTCCTTTCGGAAGCAAACCCTTGGCCCCAGTAGGCTTCGACCCTGCCTGCCTGCAGCTAGCAGGCTGGGTCTCTACGATTTGCTGACAACTCCTTGAGGCGCGCGGGAACAGTGCGCGCCGTTGACGACCTGGGCTTGGTCCGGATGTTTACCGGACGGTCGGACAGCGAGCTACCCATAGCTCGCCGTCCGCAAGCCCGCGTCTACGTTGGCTGGAAATCAGGATCGGAATCGGAATCCCCGCGGCGGCTGGGCCTTGTGGGCCGTTGCCTCTCGCGTGCGGCCTCCTCCTTTGCTAGCATTACTGCTTCGCAGAAGGAGGCGACCGCCTGCCATCCCTCCTCGCTTCGGACCATGGCCCGTACCAGGGCCTGGCGCGAGAGATCGCCGCTGCCGATCGCACTCACGAGAACACGGCGATGCTCTGCCCAAGCGGGGCACACTTCGACCGTGTGCTCCACCGTGTCCTCCGGGCAGTCCACGCAGTGGTGGCACCCGGGCGTCGGTTCCGCACGAATCCGGAACAGGAACCTCCCGAACTTACCGTGTCCGGTGAGAACCTGGGTCATGCGGAAGGTTAGGACGCCGTGAGGTCTTTCCAGCCACGCCTCAAAGAGGGGCCTCACCGCCATAATTGACAATATATCTGCTCATAGAATTTCACTTTGTTCTACCTGCAAGCAACTCGCATGCGAGTTTAATTACATTGCAGGATGATTGGTTACATCTTCTTGTATTCGAGTTGATGGCAAAATTCTTTGATTGTTTGGGCCCAGTAGGTAGCAGTAGGCCTACGTATAGGTACGCCACGCCATTCTAAAACGCAAGAAGTCATTGAAAGACCTCCCAACAAAAACAAGCAAACTATAAACGAAATCAGTTCACGGTAGCATCGGTAGCACTCATTAAGTCCTTTAAAGTGCAAGTGTAAGGGCACTTTAGGCACTCTGGCGTGTGGTTTATGTTCTGAATAGGGCCACTCTACTCCTCAGGTATCCGACGAGTTTGTTTATAAACCCCCATCTCGTCAAGTTGTGTTTACAGCGGCCTACCTGGGTGCGAAACTGGTTTAGAGCTTGTACACACAGGCCACTATTTGATCGATCACGTCATACCTAGGTGGCCCGCAATAAATTATTGAAAAAGCGTGTACGGTCCCTATCTTTTATCATTATCTTAATTGCAGATCGAAGGGTATCTACGCAAACACCAGACTTATATACTTCTAATTAATTTAAGTGCTTGGGAAATCGACTAATTAGTCGCATATGGATACCTTTTAATAGATAGGTTACGAAATTACTTTGACCTTGAAACATATGTTAATAATACATTCCCCGTTCAAGATTATTTAACACAAATACCCAAAGCAGCATAATTATAAGTGAAAACATAAATTTTTGTTTGATGAAAAAATGTCATGTCAGGCACTGGTAATATGGCATCTTTTACTCAAATATTAACAACCCGCCCCAGTTTTTTATGGATGTTACGAGTACAAATCTTTTAAATTTTCAGCTTTTCTCTACCCTTATGTGCATGTATTATGCAATCAAACCTCATGGATCGGTCTGTCAACTGGTGGAAACCGCGTGAAAATCCGTTCAGTAATATTCGACAACAGCTGGACACGAAAGTCAGATGAAAACAAGATAGCTATTTATAAAACAATTCTCAAACCAATCTGGACTTACGGAATCCAGCTGTGGGGAATTGCTAGCAATATCAACATCGATATTCTGGAAAGATTTCAGAGCAAGACATTGAAAACCATGCTAGCTTGTACTATGTGAGCAACTGATAGTACATAAAGACCTAAATATTAACACTATCAGACAAAAGATTGCTTGACACATTGAAGGCTATCAAACGAGAATATCAAATCACGTCAATGAACTGGCATTGAAACTAGTTGGCATAGAAAGCGTTACACTCTTCCGACTGAAACGGCATAGTGTCCTCAAGGGCTTGTTTACGAAGACGCGGCGCGTTGGGCGGTCGTCGTACAATGCCATATGTTTGCGTTTGAACGTGCGATGACGCGGCCCGCTGCTGCAATGTACGACAAACGCCCAACGTGTCGCGCAACGTTGCGTCTCCGTAAACAAGCACTTAGCTTACCGCGAGATTCGGTCAAACCAAGATATGGCACGGCGGCGGAACCGGCCTCATCTAGTTAAAATTGACGACAAAAAAAAATTGACGTGTCAAAGTGTTTTTAAGAACCTATTTGCAAAATAAATATCATTTATCATTTATGAACGGGTCTCTCAAGAACCTTTCTGCTAATAAAACACCGAGCGTGACTAACTGAATGGCTTATTGTGTCCAACACAGATCGCCAAGTTGCAGAATATGCATTTTTGAGTTTACTGCGAACAGACAAACTGATGTGGTGGGAGACTTTGATTTATAATAGCCATGTACAAAGATAAAGATGAGAAATTTTTTGACTATGTGTGTATGATTGTGCTTCTTTTTGCTCGAACCGCTGCACGGATTTCGAATTCAAACTTGGCACACAGGTTGACCATGTCTTAGGAAAGCACTTAAGATATCTTTATCCTTTATCACGTATGGTTTCTTCCAGGGCAACAGCATTGTTGCAACAGGATTGTTCGAGAAACTACTGCAGCATTGAGATCTAAAAGTCAGCTGAAGAAATACATGTGGGTAATAGTCATTGATATATTGACACGTTATGCACTAACATAGCAATCAGAAAACCTAGACTCGAAACTCACACACCTATCATCAGTGTCATCACAGTCGCAAACCTAAAGTCACTAATAGACAGCAAGGGATCAAAACCGAAAAAAAAAATTTGCGAAACACCCTCGTTTATGTCACTTACCGATTGCGACTGAGTGAAATCAGGTCATAAAGGCCTGATTATAGCGGTCCAGGCACTAGAGGCGAGTCATCTATCTTACGCAGTTTTAATATTATCTAAGGTATAAGTAAATAAAAGTCTGACACATTCTTTTGTTGCACCTAGAGTGGGAAAATTTGTTTGATGATTTCCTACCCCAAAAAAAGATCTTTATACGAATTAAAAAAGAATAAAATCTTACCTTGTTAACATGATCTCTAAGAATATTGGAGTACACCATGGCCATTGCTTCTAACGCCATGAATGTCATACATCCGACGACCCACGGCACTAGAAACGCCACATTTTCCTGCAAAAAAAAAACGCTATTAATACAATTGCGCTTTTCGTAAGTTTAAATTATAATAATAAAATAATAACAATATTTTACAACTTAAACATATATTTCTAAATGCTATAGATACCCAGATATATATCTATATATATAAAAGAAAGTCGTGTTGGTAACACTATTATAACTCAAGAATAGTTGAAAATTGGTCGGAAGGTAGTGTAGAACCACGAGGAGAATAATTTTTATCCCAAAAAATATTCAATACCTGCTCATTTATTGGTATAGTAGGATAAAGCGGGAGCGAGGCCGCGGGCAAAAGCTAGTTATATATAAATTACACCCAGACACAGAACAAATGATCGTGCTCATCACACAAACATTTGTCTTGAAATGAAATCGAACGCACGACCTCCGGCAACCAGCAAAGCAGTCAGGGCCACCAACCACGAGACCTACAGGCATATTACTGACGAATATAATACAATATTGCCATTTCCAGTAACTTTAAAGCCACGTTTATCTATGGACTTCACGGTATGTATTTCCTGTGTTAAGAAATATATTGTTTTCCTTGTTTTGTTGAGACAAGATTTGTTGTTTTGTCCTATTACTAAATTATACCTTATTTTGAAAAAGGTTTAATTTGTTTTAAATAGAAATTTCGTTTGTTTTCCGTGTTTTGGTATCACGTAACATGTATATCTTTTCCACGTCAGGGAAAATTGTTTATCAAATTATATTAATAATATTCTACAACATTCACACGATCCCATCTAAGCAGGGCTTAGCTCAGGTCGTCTACGGCGCGCACCGTTCCCGCGCGCCTCAAGGAGTTGTCAGCAAACTGTAGGGGTCCAGCAGGGCCGAAGCCTACTGGGGCCAAAGGTTATGTGAGACTGTCACCAAAAGCCCCAGGATAAAGGCAAGGAATGGAAAGGTAGGTTTTTAGTCAGTAAAAGTCTGACACTGTTTCCCGCTCCACCCAAGGGCGGGATTCGTCATTGGATGATTTTACCTACCACAAAAAAAAAAAAAAAATCTAAGCAGGGCTTTGTGCTGTCACAAACTAAGAGTACTAAACAACATACTTATATATTTCTGAACAAATTATATAAATGACACCCAGACACAGAATAAAAACGATCGTTCTCATCACACAAACTTTTTTCTTGGGTGGAAGTCAATTCAATCCTCGTTTGGCCTACTTTCTTTAGACATTCTAAAACCATAAAAATCCTACATCAATAATATAGCCAAACAAGAAAATCCAATCATAATAATCAATCAAATGTTAACGTTTAAACGATCTGGCCAGTTTTAGTTGGACATATCGTGAAGTGATCAATTTCTATGATCTACCCCCCTAACCAAATTACAATTGTTTCATTTTGCGTTAACGCTTGGAGTTGGCCACGCCCGCAACTCCTTTGTTCGAACAAACGAATTGGGGGCGTAGCCAACTCCAAGCGTTAACGCAAAATGAAACGATTGTAATTTGCCTATGGAGGCTGGCCACGAAATATGCATTCTAATTGCACAGATAACTCTATTACCGCGTTGGAATTTTAGTTCCTAAGTGGCGACATAGATGTCGCTGCAATATTTAATAGCCTTATCTGCCTTATGATGTTCCCACTGCTGGAATTCAGGCCATTTTTTTAAGTGAGGGAATGGGCTGTAATTTATCACACTGGCTTCGAATTTTCGTTTCTAAGATATGCCAGTTTCTGCACAAAGTGTTTTTTTTTTCCTTTTTGAGAGTAGTGGTGATGAAGCTAACTACATAAAGAGAAGCGCTAGTTTGGATTTGAACCAAGAAATTTTGTATTCCATGGTTTGAACTCACGACTTACAACTCGTGAGTCTAGTTAGCCATTAACCCTGGACCACCAATATTATATATCAAATTAACATCTTCTTAGTATTTGCCGTAATAAAGCAGTTTCGCACAGAAAATTATCGAAAATTATTTGATATTATCAGTTAAACACGGACAGCAATGGCAGTTTGAATATATACCTATCGCTACGATAAAATGTAAATGTAGTCAATATATGTAGTTAATTGATTTGCTTGGCTAAACATATATCCGCTCATTGGATTAGTATTTTTGCTGAAATACCAAAATAAACTATAAATAAAACTAAATACATTTCATTTAATTTATCCTGGCAATCTTATTAAAACCCCACGTAAAGTGTTGCTAGATACAAAAATACATTTATTTCACTTTTTACGAGACCTATCGTCTTAAAACCGGCATTTTAGGGACGCATAAAATAATGTAATAGAACAGGGATGGCGAACCGGAGGCACGCGTGCCAATGGAGCACGCGCCAAAATAATATATATTTTAAAGGTGTTTCTCACTATTTTTTTCTTTTATCTAGTCAAATAATTAAATAATTCTAAATATGCAATATACGAATTTCACTTACAATAAGCCTTATCAGAAGGTTTAAAGTCACAAAAAGGACAATGGAAAATGCGGTGCACAGTTTCCCTTTTTGATCGAATCAGAAATGGAGGTATCTGCAGCAGGGTCAAAGTTTCCGACATAGCACAAACTTAAGTGGCAATGGGCAGAGCACATTGCTCACAGAACGGATGGTCAATGGGACCGAAAGGTGAAAGGTTCTGGAGTGGTGATCGCGCGCCTGAAGACGCAGCGTTGGTAGGTCTCTCAAAATGTGCATCGATGTCCTGGTGTGGATCGCGGGAATCCGATGGATGGGACCCGACCGGTCCTAGCGACCAATATCCAACAATGAATGTCTTTCAACTGCAATGATGATAATTAATTTCGAGTTGTAAATTAACTGCTATATTAATATATTATTTAGTTGTATTATTTATTTATTATATACTTTATTGTACACCCCATAATGTGGACGGGATAAATATTACAAAACTAAGTGTACAATGGGCGGTCTTATCGCTCAGGGCAATATCTTACAGACAACCTTAGGATGGACTGAAACAAGAGGGGATAGATTTGGGGCGATCAGTGTACAAAAATCATAAATAATATTCATCATCATCATCATTCACGTCCACTGTTGGACATAGGCCTCCCCCAAGCGTCGCCACAATGGCCGGTCCTGTGCGTCTCGCATCCATCGGACTCCAGCGACCCTGACCAGGTCATCGGTCCACCTTGTGGGAGGCCTTCCAACGCTGCGTCTTCCGGTACGCGGCCGCAACTCCAGAACCTTTCGGCCCCAACGTCCATCGGTTCAATAATATTAAATATATTTAATAATAAAAATAAAAAAAAAGTTTTGTAGTTTGTTAATAAAAACAACGTCAATATTTGTTGGCGACACGTCATGACTGCCGTGTTTCTTTCATATATTTAGTGGTACGTTCTCCGATAACTAAAGGTTTGTCATCCCTGTAATAGAATGCCGCAGAGGTTGAAATAGAGCTGGTTTGATTACACTTATTTTGTTAAAGGCTCTGAGATTGTTTCGGTCCCAAATAAATATTATAGCAGGTTTTATTTTTGTTTGCGTACTTATTTAGTAAAGTTATTTTTAGGTACGATACTAAATATAATATAATGTACTTTGTGAAAGGGTCATTCTTGGTAAAGGGTTCTCTCTAAGCCATTTTAAATGTTTTAGTCAGGTGGCTATGTACTTGGTGTCTGCCGAATTTCTTTATAAAGTTAGTCTAATCGATATATATTTAAAAGCAAAATACCATTCACTGATTAATCGCGAAATCTCAGAAACTATAACACCTATAAACTTAATATTTGGCCGGTACGTTCCTTATTTTGGGAGTACACATCAACTAAAAACGGATTTACCTAAACGGGTTTTACGAAACGGGTTTTACGAAACGGGTTTTACGAAACGGGTTCTACGAAACGGGTTTTACGAAACGGGTTAGTAAGTTTGTATGGAGAAGTGACTTTCACGCGGGCGAAGCCTCTGTCAGAAATTATACCTAACTAATTTCTGACAGAGGCTTCGCCCGCGTGAAAGTCACTTCTCCATACGAGTACATAAATTGGTCAGTAATCATTAGAACGGTAAATCATGCCATTTTATTGGGTTGGCGCAATATACAGTTCGTTCTTTCATTATGCCATGTGTTTGACTGCCTCGTTGATCTCGTGGAGTTCTCGGTTCTGTTTCCGGGTCGAGCAAAATGTGTTGTTGGGTTTCTCCATTAGGAATTACTTTGTAGCTGCTCGGAGTTTGGAAGTTGGTGGTATGATACCCCGTGCCTAGGAAATCACGTAATGCCGATGGTCGTGCGGCTGATCTTCCTCCGATCGTGTCGGATTGCCGTCTCATCAGATTATAGAGTGCACCTGTGTTTGTGCACACAGTTGTGTAGGTACTATAATAATATCTCCTGCGTATTTGGCTAATCCCTGTTGAGATTAACCACCGTGATCGAAATTCAGTTGGAAGGATTATGTCTTGTCAACCGTCATGCTATAACTAACACTTTATTCAGTATCATTTCTTATACAATCTGTCCATTCACATACACAATCTTATTTTAGTATACAGTGTCTAGTATTTTTATGTAAAGAATCTATGTACAAAATTTCATAACTGTATCAAGAAAAATCACAAAGTTATAAGCTTGTTCCGTTACCTGGTTGTTCACACAAAAACATGGTCACCGGACTATCTGTGCAACTGAGGGGTTGTTTAGCTCCCGCACCCAGCTGTGTGCTGGCGCCTAATGCTCGCAATGGTCTACCATGACCTGTTTTGTACTTAGTATCGGTGGTTTCCAATTTGTAACCTTGTTTAAATATTTTTGGCAAAAAATATAAAAATGATTGGAATCGATTCAGTTACTGATGCTGAACAAACTATATTCGGGGTTTCGCATTTACTAAAGATAATGTTGCATACTAATTGCTTTTTAGTAACATGAAAGAAAGAAAGAAGTAAGGATAGGTCAGTAAGATAATTTAAATGTATTATGTAGGTAGGGACATATACATAAGTCTCTACATAATTAGATTGTACAATATAATTTAATCAATATCTGGATCTCCAATAATTGACAATGATGAGTCATGTTTAAACGGCGGTAAGTACTTGAAATAAAAAAAAAAAAAGAAAATTCAATACTCACTTTATAAATACCGTAGAAGAGGAATATGCTGAGTACGATCATGAACATCTGTGTTCCTATTATCGCAAAATATGCTATCTGTACACCTGTAACAAAAAGAAAAAGGGTTTAGTGTAATGTTAACAAAATATCAGACAGAGTTTCATCCGTTTTGCACGGATTCATTTCTATTTAATTCTCGGAATTAAGTTTTACGGTTTAGTACTTCAGCAACAGTTAGCAACTGCGAAATATTATTTTTTTAAACCTTCAATTCTTCATTTAAAACTTTTTTTTGAACTCCCTTCGAAGGCTGATTGTACATATGGTACAACTTGAATGACCTTGAAAATGTTAATTGTCGCTATACGAATCTATATTTGTATTTTTCCGGGAAAAGGTTTTTTTAAAGGGGGCAATTACGTAATAATAATACTCCCTGGCATGCGAGGGGGTAGTCGATAACTTGTTTTTTATTCTTTATTTATTTTATGGTTGGTTTTATGGTAAACTGAAATAGACAGAATAATAAATTAAGTAGGTATAAATATAAAATATTAAACGCTTTACCATAAAGGTGGTAGTCACAGATGAAGGCTGTTACTAAATGACATCATTTTTGGCATCTTTCGAAGTTAAATCATGGTTGTAATGATTGTTTTTTTTTTTTGGGAAAACGATATTGTAGAGAAAACATAAATTAAAAAACGTATTACACAAGGTATGAGCAACATCGTAAACGCTTATATATCACATTTCCGTCCCAAAATGAGATAGGTATGTCATTACATTATTCATATTATTTTTTGTCGCTACGTAATATTTTTTATGGAGTAAGGAAAACGGCAACACTCATAATTTGGTTTGATTTTAACGAATATAGAACCGAAACTCAAAAATCTTCAAGTCAAGCATGCTCCACCTACCACCACATTATCGCTTACCATCAGGTAAGACAGTGGTCAAACGCAAGTCTATTATTAATGAAAAATAACAATCCGGTAGTTTTTGAGTGCAAACAAAAACACAATTATGAAAAAGTGTTTTTAGGTACAAAAAGATAGAAAATGTTACTTTCACAAGTTTACAGTTTGTCGATCGGACATCAGAAGGCTAATTCTCGTATCTAAAATACGGTCAAAATCAAATCGTCGCAAAAATATAATTATCTTCCTGCTTATGATCCGTTTTATTTGGGCGCAATATATATTTTTTTGTCAATTACGTTGCAAAAATATATCAGTCTCAATCACAGTCAAAAACTTGTCAAAATGTAGGAAAATTAGAGGTGTTTTTAAAAGATGGAAACGACGATGCGAATCCGCTGGTCCTTTGAAAAATTGCCCATTACATAGACAGACGTCGGTCCCTTACATGATGGATGCGGAGATATATTCCGACCCAAGCAGCCGAAGAGGACAAACGAATTGACGCATGACCGCTATCCCTTAAGGAGAACCTACTCCTTAATGGCCATGCGCGTGTGAACGGACTTCCTTAAGCGCTAGACGCCTTGCGTGCGCTTGAGGACCGCAAATATGGGTAGGTCGCCGTCCGGTAACCGTTCAGACCGAGCCCGAGTTAAGACGGCACGTAGTATTCCACACGTGCCTCAAAGATCAAGGTCAGCAAAACCGTAGGGGCCCAGCAGGTTCGAAGCCTTCTAAGGTCATGAGTTGTGCGAAACAAAATCCTGTGGTCCTGGAACGAGGATAAAGAAGGATCATAAGATTTAGTTTTAGTCAGTAAAAGTCTGACACGCCCTTTCGCTCCGCCTTAGAGCGCAAGAAGTCATTAGATGACTTCCCATCTAAAAAATAACTTTTAATGGCAAGTTTCCCCTTAAGAAGATCCAACGATGAATAGAACGAAATATTTTCGTGAAAAGGTGGATTGTATGGAAGAATAATATGGTGAAATTACTAGGGTTAGGAGTAAAAATGGGTATTGTTCAACTGAAATTAAACTTGAATAGATATTTTTTTCCACATTTTGGTTAGGTATTTTCCAAGGGAGCGTATATGTAACTGTATATTATGTGTATAATAATAGTAATATTTAGTTCCTTAGGAAATCTTTGGTATGAATGATAAAGTGAGTAAATGCTTTATTTTTTAATTAAATATTTAAAAACGTTTTATATAAATACAACCTGCAACATAACGCATTCTGAAAGTAGTTAGTATGTTTATAATCGGTGACTGAATCAATTTATAAAATAGATATATTCTTTTATCCTAAAATATTTCATGATTATTTTAAAATAACAAACTCATAAACATCCCGTATAAGGGTGTATATTATCCTAGTTTCATGTTGTATAAAAGTGAATATTTTTTTTTTAATGAAGTCACATGAAATAAAGCACGAATGAACATCGAAATCCGCAAATAAATCCTGCTCTTATACCTTCGTACCAGTTCTGAACTATCTAGTTCTTGAATCAAGTTTTCCAAGGTCTGGCTAACGTCGTTAGGGACGACCACCAGACATATATCTAGATAGACAACCTTCTTTAGTTAGGCAGAACTGGGGAACCGAGTATCAATTGCGATCCAACTTGGAGAAATTTATATGCATCGGCGGATTTGTCGACAATTGCTGTAATGGAAAAGGGTTTGGGTACCATTTTGAATGTAGTATTAGCCGTAGATTTGCGTCAGAAAGCAATATTCTCATGGTTGATATTTCACATTCTATCAAGTCACGATATCACGCTGGTGAAAATAAATGTCAAAAAATTTCTCAATATTCAGATAAAATAACAGTTTTTGAAAGTTTAATGCTGAGGTAATTGAATGCTCATCTTAGTTTTTAACCTGGAACACAAAGGGTAATTGTAGGAAAATAGATGGGTAAATGAGATAGAGATAGAGTGGAAAGTCTCGGTGCGTTACGCGGCGCGTTGGGCGTTTCGTCGTACATTGCAGCAGCGGGCCGCGTCATCGCTCACGCAAACACAATCATATGGCAATGTACGACCGACCGAGCGACGCGCCGCGCAACACACCGTATCTCCGTAATCGCGCACTTTGTCAGTCTGACACGCCTTTCTACTGTAACTTAGAACGGACGAAATCTTTGGATGATTTTCCACCTCTAAAAAAAATTGATTACATAATCATCATCGTTATGCTGAGTTCTTAGTTGAGGTCCTTTTAACAGCAACTGTATTTTTGTAGTTTTAAGTTTCTTATAATTTTACTTTATAAATACTTTTTTTACCGAGAAACGCAATATTTTCCTTAAAAAAATTGTTTCAATTTTCACCAAAAAATCATAATTATATACTAAATAATATGTAAGCAGCAAAAACTAATATTGCGATAAAAATTCTGCTCACGCCTGACAAACATATTGCTTGGTGAGTTTGCCAGAAATATCTGGTGCATTTTATGCATGATAATTTGCATAATCAAAGTTGTTTGCGCGCTATCAGCTGGCCCATGCTTCGCTGAGTCGGCAAGTGCCTTGGATGCGGTTCAAAAATTTCACGCCAAACTTCATAAAAATATATGTTTATAGGTGTTATGCCAAGTTAAGAATAAAGTTTTTTTTTTTCCCTTGTTCTAGAGTACATCCAAAGGATGAACTCTAATTTTATTACAATCTAGCCTTATATACAGACTAATAAGTAATTTAATTATATCCTAAACTAATAAATTGTCTTTACTAAGAATGTGTCCAATAGCACTTTTCTTATTGTTTCTATTAAGGCGAATACACTTCGTTCTTGTATTTATAAGGTAGCAATAATGCTACATATCACTATTCACTATCACTAAACACTAACTCGAACGGTTTTGTTCTTTTTAGTCTTCTCACTATATTCGTGTGGTCGAGAAGCTGGATTGCCTCGATGTTCACATGCTGATGAAGTCGCCTTTCGTGAGCTTCTGCAGATTTTTTTATCCGTTTCTCGATGAACTCAACTTTTAGGTCCCGATGGAGGTCATCATTTCGTATGTACCAAGGTGCATTTACAATTTCCCTTAGTACCTTGTTCTGAAATCGTTGTATGATATTTATATTTGTCTGTTTGGTGCAGCCCCACAGCTGAATACCATAAGTCCAAACTGGCATCAGGACTTGTTTGTATAATAACAATTTGTTTTGTACAGACAACGTGGAATTTCTCCCAAGCAGCCAATACATTCTTTTGAATCGTAAGTCGAGTTCATCTCTTTTCTTCTTGACGTGGGCTTTCCAGCGTAACTTAGCGTCAAGAGTCATACCCAAATATTTGGCTGTATTTTCGTATGGGACTTGTTTATTATTTATATAAACTGGAAAATACTGGTGTTTCTTGTTACAAAAGTCTATGTGTACAGATTTGGATTCATTCAATTTAATCCTCCATTTTTTGGTCCAGTCATAGACTTGGTTAACAGCCATTTGAACCTTTTCAACTGCTTCTTCGTGGCTGTTTCCAACAGCCATGAGGGCTGTGTCGTCAGCGAAAGTCCCAATGGTATTATGCTCTGGTTCTGGAATATCGCAAGTGTATATTAGGTACAGGACCGGACCTAAAACACTTCCTTGCGGTACGCCGGCTTTTATTTGTTTCAATTCTGAGTAGGCATCTTCTTGCCTTATTCTAAAGACTCTGTTTAGGATGTAGGATTCCAGGATATCTGCAAACTGCTTCGGTAACAGGCTCTTCAGTTTATTATTAGACCTTCATGCCATACTTTGTCGAAAGCTTGTGCCACGTCTAGGAACACAGTAGAACAAACCTTCTTGTTTTCAAGGGCGTGTTCTATTACGTTTGTGATCCTATGCACTTGATCTATAGTTGAGTGCTTTTCTCGAAAACCAAACTGGTGCTCTGGTATTATTTTCTTGCTATGTATTATTGGTTTGAGTCGTTTAAGTAACAGCTTTTCAAATAGTTTTGATATTATAGGCAGCAAGGAGATAGGTCTGTATGATGTTGTTTCATGTGCAGGTTTCCCAGGCTTTGCTATCATGATCACTTCAGCAACTTTCCATAAGTCTGGTACATATTTAAGTCTAAATGCAGCATTTATAAGGGTTGTCAACTTAACCAGACCCTTTCTTGGTAGGTTATGAAGTATTTCCCCAGTTATTAAGTCGTAACCTGGTGATTTTCGACAGCTTATATTTTGTTTTATTTCTCGTGCGACTTCTCTTGGCGTTACTAGTTTAATATCTTCATATTCTGGTGTCATGTTAACCGAAGTGCGGTCTTCAATGGTAAAGAATAAATTGGTGAAATTAAATACTTCACAAGTTCAAGAAAGATTAACAGTCAGTTACTTTAAGTTCATCATCATCATCATCATCAGTTCAGCCAAAAAACAGGCATTGTTGGACATAGGCCTTCTCCAAGCATCGCTTTAGCGACCGACGGCCTTTGACTACGAATCTCCGATATCTATTCAGCAATTTAAGTGTGAAAACATGTTGAACAGTGTAATGAGTCCAGATACACAATTTCTTGATCAATAAAACATCTAAAAACCTTTCGACAATATTGTTCACAGTCCTTTTCAAACGAATCCCCCAACTCCCCGATCATCAAAACGTACAAAAAATAAAAACTAATAGCAGTCCCAGAATCAGACAGTTATAGACTGTAGTCTCAAAAGAGCCCCTAGAGCTCGAAGCAATCGCGTCGGCTACGATTGTCACGTAAACGATTGAAGTGAACAAACAAATCTGGCCAAAATCGATTACATCGATATCCCAAAGGGTTCTCGATACGACAGTAGTTACGGTTCACGAACGCGCGTCAATCATTGCAACGTATCTGTCTATCCTACTAATCTTATATATAGAAAGGTCTTAGGTATTGGTGATCAGATGTTTAGATGCTTTCCATCGATTTCTGAGTGAAGAATTTACTATTGAAAATTCATCAAACTTTAATCAGAAAACCTGCCAAACTTTGACACTATCAAAACAATCAATTTAAATCAGTATTTGTCGGGGCCGGTACTTATTATTATTTGGTTAATCAAATATTTTAAATCAAAATCATTAAAAATGCGTAAATAAATTTCAATGATAAGAATTGCACATTAATCAAGCTTCAACGACCAAATCCACATAATTATTTTATCTATAATATGCATATATTTAGAAATATATAAGTATGTTTATCAGTTGTCTAACATAACACAAGATCTGCTTAGCTTGGGACTAGACGGCGTTGTATAATAGTTGTGGAACATTATTATTAGTAACATTATTATACCTGTATTAGAACATAGAATATTTTTCATTCATGGCTTTTTTACATGGAAAATTTTAGAGTACATCTAAGCGAAGACGCTGGTCGTGCTCGTAAATTGCAAAGACGGCTAGAAGAATCCTATCAATTGTTACCCTGGATTGGAATCCAATTATAGTTCACTATAACTCAATTGGAATAATGGGTTCATGTCAAGTACCTAAGACGCCGCTGAGATACGATGCATTGCATTGTCCCAATAATCTAGCTGGCTCCTTTGAATAGCTTTTGTAAAATAGAAATGAAAAATATATTCTTAGAGCATTTGACAGCTGAGAAGGCGATGACATGACGCGACTGCGATGACGCAATCAACTAGAAGGGGCAAGACACCATGAGTGGTGCGCGGACTTGTCTCTGCCACTTTTGCTCGGGACCCGGATGCGACAGACGTGTTTTAGGCCTCATAATTTTGAATTATATATATCGGTGTAACGGTTTTCTGATTGTTTGTCATTCTAAATTAATAAATACTAGTAGGTTGTTCCGAGTTTTCTTTAAAAAAAAGTCAAATACACTTCTGATCCATAAGAATATATTAACAACTTCTGCCTGGTTTCTGCCAGTGAGTCTTTTTACCCATGAGAAAGCTTAGTAGATTAGATATGCCTTGATACAATGATATATAATCTGTTATTTTGTTATGCTACGTTTTCTTGTGGCAATGATTAAGTAAAATTCTACTGGTCATAGAATGCGCTAAATCCAGTTAGAAAACCATCCTATAAGGCCATCATCAAAACATCGACGCCTAGTAGCTAGCCTGTCAGTTTATTACGGTTTACATTTCTGGGAATGTAGATCGAGATTGCACAATTTAATTTCGCTAAACTGGTCATACGGCGTTGCGCCACGGGTACATGGTGGACATCCCACCCATACTTACTACACATTTTGGGAACACATTTATTGTACGTACAGCTAAGGAGTGCCATTCCCTGCTGGAGTCTGTATTTCCTGAAAGCTACAAACAAGCTTTCAAGTTAAAAGTGAATAAGATGCTTTAGGCAAGTGTGCTCCATCGTTAACCACATCATCAGTTGAAATTGTAGTCAAATGCGAGTTTATCAATCAGCTTAGTATTAGAAGCTGCTGTGTGAAATCGAAATATCAAATGTGTGATACATAAAAGGACAACATGAAGACATAATATTATTATGAAATATTTAGGCCAAAATTTAATATAGCAGCAATATTTCAAGGATGAAAAAATCTACTATTTATTTGGTCCATTAATGTTATGAATAGAGCTGCTTTTTTACAATTCACGTTTGCATAATTCTCTAAAACAAGATTTATCTTTCGAGATTATAAGCTCTGGTCATAATGAAAATTATTCATATTCATACTTTCATCCCTGGAATAACAAAGATGTGTTAGTTACACCGTTTATAACTCAAAAAGTGGCGAGACCGATTTTAATGATCTTTGCTTTTTCGCCCCAAATAGCAGGATTACTACTAAAATATTGGCAAAAAGAATTCGTAGAAAAAATCCAAATATATCGAAAAATTACAGCAATTGTCAAATACATTTGTCTCAATTACTCGATCATTCGGTCAATTAGTTTCACTATTTTCATTGAATGTTATTCGGTACAAACTTCGCCGGGTCGACTAGTTGTCTATGAATTGAAAATCAATTTGTAGAATTGCCTGAAGTGCCGACGCCCGGGGCGTCTCTTGCAGCGGCTGGGGCGTCAGAATTGCCCCTCCCTAACGGTTTCCGCCACCTACTTTGCTGGCATCACTGATCCAAAGAAGGAAGTAATTGCTCTTCAAGACCTTTGCTCCGTACTATTTGACCTAGACCAGCGTTGGAGGCGAGAGGTAAGTGCTGACAGTGAGGAGGCCTGCCTCACAGTAGTCCGGATAATATAGACTTATTATCTTCTTTTTATTCGTTTTATTTTATAAAATTTAGGTGACTTACAACTAACAGTGTAAAATATGACAGTAGATTAAACCAAGACGAGCTATTTACAAGCCTCCACATAATATAATATGGAAATATTGTTGAAGCAGTTACAAACATAATTGATAACAGACAAGTATACCTAAAAAAATATTAAAAAAATTGAATTATAAAACAATGCTTCTAGACAAAGTAGTGTTTATGGACTATAAACTGTTTGTAAAAAGATTAATATGAAAGGATGCTCTGTAACTAAACTGTTAAACGCTCTTATTACACGAATCAAGTAAGAGTTGCTTCGGTAGACTGTGCGTGAATGAAAAGCGTGGTGAAAAATTCTCATACGATAATGTCAGGAACGATGAGAGATATCTTAGATTACAATTCAAGGCATTCCATCTTAAGTCGTCTCATTTTGATCAAATAATGAATATCAGTTATATTTTTACGAGTTAATTATTTATCCGATGCTTATACCTACTATGATAATGGTTTGGTTTTCGATTAGGCAACCAGCTGTATAAATCAGTAAGTTGTTCACGTGTAAACATGGATCCGACACGTCGAATATTGGTTAAAATGTTACCTGTCGATAATACGTTGACTAAAACATATCATGGATATGATCGAATCCCAAATAAGTTTTGGAATTCACTTTAATTTCCGCAAAAATATATTTATTTACTCGTATCTAAATATATTTTATTGTACACTAAGATTAAAAGATTATAAAATTTTGAGACTTAAATAAAAACATACAATGGGCGGCCTTATCGCTATCTTAACGTACACGCTAAAAAATCGATAGTTAATCGTTGTTTTAACACAATAAGAAAAGGAAAACACGAATAATAATAAATTATTGTAATTGTTTGAATTGTATTCATCAACACTAACATCATGCTTTCGTTTGTCCTGTGTCTGGGTGTAATTTATGTATAATATGTATGTTTGTATTTCAAATATTTATGTATTATTTCAAATACAGTTGTCTAGTACTCATACCACAAGCTCTGTTTAGTTTGGGACTTGATAGTGTTGTGTGAAAGTAGTGGAATATTATTATTAGTTGTTATTGTAGTTTTTCTAATAGTAATTCTTTTATTGTATGTTATTGTTGTGTATGGTATTGTGTGTGAATTGTTCGTTTAATTGACATCTTTTTTTTAATCAGAATTAATTACATTTTTATTATCTTCTTATTGCGGGTTGTTATAGTACTTTTTTTTTAATTATTGATAGGTTCGCGCTTGACCGCTATCTCACATTATGGAAAGCGACGATGCGGTTGACGATGGAGCGCGCTTACCTAGAAGAAGCCTATTCACTCTTGACTTAGAGATTCCCGGGTTGTAGCCATCTGGAAACACAGACTCCGGCAGGGAATTCCAATTCAGGGAAGCTGTACGCATAATGAAAGTGTTCCCAAAACGCTTTGTGCGTATAGGTGGGATGTTCACCATGTACCGGTGGCGCAAAGCCGTACGTCTGGTAGTCCGATGATGGAACGGGCTAGGTGGAATTAGGCTATGCAATTCCGACACACACTCCCCAAAATGTAACCGGTAGAAAACCTAGCAACTCGACGTCATACTTAAGACTTTGAAGCCTCGAGTCGACGAGTACATCTTTGCCAATGATCCTCCTGACTCGCCTCTCAATAGCAACTCATTGATTAGTTAATTGGTTATAAGTTAACCAATTAACTATACGGGCTATAAAAACTTAGTTCAACTAAACTGTGCTCAGCGTAATCTAGTTTACAAGACCCGTGTCAAAAACATGGGCGTTTAGAATTGAAACTGAGTTTAGCGTAAACTAGGTTAAATTTATAACGATGAAACGCAAAATCTCCATTACACGCTCAAACTGTATTTTGTTTGAAATAATCGCGATTATTTTTATTGGTGAATTTGGCCTTTAAACATTAGTCGAGTGGCAAGCGTGATTGTTAAGCTTGGGGTTCTGGGTTCGATTTCCCTTGGGCAAAAAGTGCTGTTGAGATTTTCCGTTATTATTAATTACTCAATAGTAGCTCCGAAGTTAGTGGTGTGATAACGACATTCCTCAAATTCGGTCAGGAGGATAATTAAATTGATACTAATTAATGGTTTCTTCTGATTACAAAGGATCTTTCGGTTTAAACAATAAGCAAAATTATCTATTGCTGATTATTTCTTTGGGAAAGACTTATTTTTATTTGTATTTCGATAGTACAGTAACTACATTATTAATCTTTTTGACGGATAAATTTCAGTAAATTTTTAGTATTATTCATTTTAAAAATTCTAAAAATAATTTGTTTTCTTTTTTCTAATAGATGGACGCAATCAGTAAACTGTGACACAGGCAGCATTATATTATTTTCTAAAGCAACATTCCCGCTTTTGTCTCCCAAAAGAATTTCCGTCAATCTTTTACAATCCGTCTTGGCATCCAATCCCAAATCTTCGCAAAGGACTCAATCATTCGGATTGATACGTTAGTTCATCTCATCTTATGTTTTTATTTTTCCCCTTCAGGTTCCTCCGATCGACTGCCAATCACGCTTCTAGCACGGTTGTGTTATTCCTGTAGAATATTCCCTGGCTTTAATGCAAAATCTGGCTCGTTTCTGGAAATCATGTTTTTAAATTGTAAGAAGAGAATCCATGACTCGGCCATCGGGAGTCGCGGTACAACTACCGCCCACCGCAAGCGCGGGTTTGTGGACGATGAGTAATGAGAAAGTCGCCGTTCGGCCGTCTAGTAACCGTCTAAACCTCGCCTCGGGCCTCCGCCCTAGACTCCACCTTAGTCTAAAGTCACACCTACGAGATTCTAGACTAACGTACGAGAGTCAGGCAACGAAGGAACGGGGTAGGTTTTTAGTCAGTAAGAGTCTGACACTACTTCCCGCTCCACCCAAGAGCGGGATTTGTCATTGGATGATTTTACCTATCATAAAAAAAAACCTACGATAGTCCGTTTTTAACATTTTTGTATGGAATCCTATCAGGCAGCGTGTGAACAAATCTAACACAATTCTTATGCAACCAAACCAACTGCATACTGAAATGATGACTTTGAGAAAGCTAATACCTCCCATATCCCGAGTCTTTTGGACTAGCTCATAAAAAATAAAAAAGTAAATCTTAGAGTCAAAACATAAAACTGAACTGGCTTCTGCGGCCTTTTTATACCAAGATATTCCACATAATCCACTTACTCCGAACGGCAAAACGAGCGTGAAGTTATGACATAAAAAGTTTATTAAACTTAGTTTTCCTGGAAGTTATTAAAATTAAACGAAGTTTACGTAACACCAAGCAGAGTCTTGGAATATAAAATTAAAAGTGGACACCTTGTTTGCGGAATGAAGCATACTTTGAGCGTTAAAATATTGACCCACAAATGATAGTTCTTAATTTTTTTTGATGTCACAAGTATCCCATTAACAGCTCTATAATATATCCTACAGTATGTTGATCAGCATCATCATTTCAACCAAAAGACGTTCACTTAGAAAGAAGAAAGAAAAATAGTTTATATACTCGAAATGACGCAAACTTAAAACTAGCTGAAAACATTATACAAGGGAAATATATGCGTCACATCCGCGCAAAATTCATTCTTTTTTTACGAATCTCATGGGCCCATTTTTATTACTATTTCCTGGCCATGAGGAGAAATTAGTTAGAAAGTGTGTTTATATTTATTACTAGCAATAGTGTTTAAGTCTCATGTATACTAACCGTTGGACCATGATGTCCGATGTAAACATTTGAATTTAAATTTGAATTTGAAAATGGCCGAACGCTCAGCATAAACCTGTGACCTTTTGCATAATGCGATAAGCCCACAGCGCTGCTTTTCAGCGTGGACCGATGTCGGCATAAAAACGCCGCTCTTGAACATAAACCTCCCCCAAATGTCAGCACAATGAACGGTCCTATGCTTTTCGCATCTTACGGATGACTGCAATTGTTGTCACCAGAGATCTGTTCAGCACGCGGGAGGCCTTTCAATTCTGCTTCTTCTAATACGTGATTACCACTCCAGAAACTTTAGACCCTATGACCAGGCTTTGATTGATTATGTACAGGTATATAGTCAAAGCCTATGAGCATCTGTTCTACAAGCAATATATGTTTAGCGATTCTTCGGGCTATGTCAAGAACCTTCTCTCGATTCAATTCTGATTCGATCACGCAAGGAAACTCTGAATAGATTCCCAAGGGCTCTGTGTCTCTTGGGTGAATTCTGATCTCGGGCTTGCGGACGACCGTCCGGTAACCGTCCGGACCGAGCCCAAGTCGTCGACGGCGCGTAGTGTTCCCCGCTTACCTCAAGGAGTTGTCAGCAAACCGTAGAGGCCGAGCAGGGTCGAAGCCTACTGGAGCCAAGGATCGATTTCTGAAAGGAAGGTTCAGCTCCGGTTTGAAAGGCAACGAAGGAACAGGAACCGCTCAAAGGCGCGGAGATGTCATTAGATGACTTTATCACCGACAACAAAAAAAAAAAATCTTCTGATGAGGCTCATTGTGAACGATCACGTTTCAGGGCCATATGTCATGACTGGTCAGCGTGTTGGGTTACGGCCCAATCCATCTCTTAAAGGGAGGCTTGAGTACCAGCACTGGGAACCATACAAAGCTAATTATGTTATGTGTTATGTTATAAAATATACTCTGGAAGTTAACAACTTTTCTTGGTACAAAAAGGTAAACAGTTTTTTCTAAGTAAGTTTTAATATATTATCCAAAGTAACATGTTTATTTGACAATAAACCACCGAGTGGTGAACATCTATTGTTTCGGTTTTCACATTTAACCTTTTTAATTAAAAAAGTGATAAACTGTTACGAGGGTCGACATAGGTTGAACACAATAACTAAAGTTTTCGTAGACGATAGATAAATTATGGAACGTTTTAAAGACTGTAGAGGATATATAATTATACAACCTTATTTTCAGTTTATGCGAAACCAGAAACAAGTGTCTAGTAATTATGGCGGTAAGGCCCCTCTTTGAAGCGTGGCTGGAAAGACCTCACGGCGTCCTAACCTTCCGAATGACCCAGGTTCTCACCGGACACGGTAAGTTCGGTAGGTTCCTGTTCCGGATTCGTGCGGAACCGACGCCCGGGTGCCACCACTGCGTGGACTGCCCGGAGGACACGGTGGAGCACACGGTCGAAGTGTGCCGCTTGGGCAGAGCATCGCCGTGTTCTCGTGAGGGCGATCGGCAGCGGCGATCTCTCGCGCTAGGCCCTGGTACGGGCCATGGTCCGGAGCGAGGAGGGATGGCAGGCGGTCGCCTCCTTCTGCGATGCAGTTATGCTAGCAAAGGAGGAGGCCGCACGCGAGAGGCAACGGCCCTCACGGCCCAGCCGCCGCGGGGATTCCGATTCCGATCCTGATTTCCAGCCAACGTAGGCGCGGGCTTGCGGACGGCGAGCTATGGGTAGCTCGCTGTCTGACCAAAAAAAAAATGTCTAGTATTTTTATGTAAAGAATTTACCGTGACCTGTGTGTTGTACTTGGTGTCGCTGGTACCCAACTTGTGACTTCATTTAAATGTTTTTTAGAAAAAATACAGATAGCATGGTCTGAATCGATTTCAAAAATCAAATTATTGAAATCGATTCAGTTACTGATTCTGAACAAATTATATTCAGGTTTCGCATATGCCACGTTATACCTGAATAATGGAATCGTAAGAAGTATATCGGTATTAGGTTTGACAACATGAACGATACTGAGAAATATTAAAACTGCTGGTCAACGCAGACTATATAATTCTTAACCGATCATCCGCGTTTAAAATTAGATTACATTTAACTATCTTTTATTTATTGACTCACGGATATATGTACAAAACTATTATAACGTGTGGTCAATAACGTAAATAATGACAACATGTTTGAGGTGTTTTAATTTCGTGCGATTTTCATCGCTCATGCGAAATTCGTCCGCATGCGGGGCTGCAGCTCAATATCACGTTCTCATCCCGCGTGCATGTTTCACGCTTTACAATAAATACTTGTATGAAAAGTACATTTTGCCGGGGCTACGCATGCGGAGTAATCCCTTACCCGTTTTTTTTTATGGTAGAAAAAATCATCCAATGACAAATCCCGCCCTTGGGCGGAGCGGGAAGTAGTGTCAGACTCTTACTGACTAAAAACCTACCCCGTTTCTTCGTAGCCTATCGGAAGTTAACCCATGACCCCAGTAGACTTCGACCCTGCCTGCCTGCAGTTAGCAGGCTGGGCCTCTTCGGTGTGCTGACAGCTCCTTGAGGCGCGCGGGAACAGAACGCGCCGTTGACGACTTGGGCTCGGTCCGGTCGGTTACCGGACGATCGGACAGCGTGCTAATCCCTTACCCGTGACAATATCATTCAGTGAAATATTTTAAAGGTAATGGTTCATATGCATGTGTGTATGTAAAACATACGTTTAATACTTCTTCACGTTCAAACGTCTGAATGGATTTGGATGAAAGACGCAATCGTAGACTATATCCTGGAATAGCACATAGGATACTATTATTTTCCTCAAGTATCTTCTCTTGGGATAATTTTCTACTTTTTTGCGGGTGAAGCCACTGGCAAAAGCTAGTACTTTATATAAGAATGTAGTTTACAAACTACTCTTACAATTTTAATGTAAATCAAAGGTTAACCTAATACCAAACGTTTTCGTTTATTTGCGTTTACTGAATAGCAAAATCAATTCATCATCCACTAAGTTATTCAAACTGTAAATTAATTAATCCACAATCTTACACACGCTAGGCATTATTTTATTTATTCCGGAGCCAAAATTAACAAGTTTCAATTGCGATTTAACCCTAAACCTGCCAATTCCAGCCACGACCCGCTACATTCTACCCTTATACTCAAAAAACAATAAACCCTTAACCCGTAAACAGAGTCCGTATCCAAAACGCGTTTACCCTACACTCGTCCTTAAATAACATTCAGGCATCGGACAAAGTGAGAGACTTGCGCGAGCGCGAAGCATGTGAAAAACTTATGTGAAACGGCGTTTTGCAACCATGATGGAGTGATTATGCCGACAACCTGGTCGCTAGGCACCTGCTTAACGTGACGTTTTAAAGCATTAAATATGTCGTAGGTATTAAAGATATCATAGGTATCATTGCCGACTGGTAAGCATGATGTATAAGTTTGTTTGGATCCAACGCAATGTATGGTGAAAAAACAACGAGAAAAAAGAGAGCGCTAGAAAAATCTATTAGAATCAGGTAGATAATTCCGTCACTTACTTAAATATTTCACAGGATTCGAAAATTGTTTTTTTTTTTTAGTTTTTGGAAAAGTTTTCGTCATTCAGAATTTTGATTAAATGTGAAAAGTCTATTATAAATACTTTTTTTATATTTTAAATTTATGAGTACATTATGAAGGGCCAAAATTCATACAAAATAGCAGGTCATAAGAGGTCTTTGCTGGATTAGTTTTACTCAAATTCATGTTTTGATTTCAATAGAATGTAGATTGTATCTACATGATAGATATCTTCCGTATCATTTTCCAGGTATTTTAGAAATATCTGAAAAAAGATATATACGTCATAATCACGTAAATGCGGTTGTGTGGAAATGTATTTTAGGTGAAAAAACACGCCTAGCCTATATATGAATCCAAAATTCGCGATTATTTTCACCAAACAGATAGAGCACGTGACAAAATTCAAATTCCATAGCCAAACGGATATTTTCAATAGATATTATTGGCTACTTAACATACACAATGATAAAATAAATACACACGAATAAAAGCTTGGTAAAACCGCGAAAACGCGTCCGCCCCCGCCCTCGTCACTCTGTACAAGGCCTCAAGGTATGTGACACGCGTCCTCGATTACAACAATTGTTCGCATTTCTCCCAGCCTGGCTTCATAATGAGAATTCTTCACCATTCAGTCTCCCGCAGGTGAGTTCGAGGCACTTTCTATTTGTATTTCTCGAGGCTGTTCGCTGAATTTAATTTTATTCGTATTGGTTTATTGTTTTTGAAAGTTTTAGGAAAACATGTGATATTGGTAATGGTTTGTTTGTTACACGGTTATTGTATTCCTTAGAAACTGTATCTATTTATTTGTGTGTTAGTTTAAATGTTACGATGAATATTTATTCATATGTTGTGCAGAAGATGTGATCAGCAACGCTGTCACCCATTCTTATAGTATGTATTCAAAAGAATGGTCATAAGCATTTATATATATTTATAACAATGTTAGGCACCAACTAGAAGTTTCTAGGTCTGCAGGTATTGCTTTTCATTTTAAAAATATATATTTTCTCCCTGCTCCATTTCAAACGTGACTCTTGAGAACTACATGTTCTTGTTCATAAAAGCAAGTTTATGAACAAAATTTTTAAGTTCGGTATATAACGATGTCAGCGAATATATTTCTCTCATTTACAACCAGCTAGCTGAGTGCACAATGTAGAAATTCAAAGATTTCAGCGAAAAATATTGTATAAAATATTTTAAGTACAGTCGTACAGAAAAGGCTTTCGCTGTAGAAACTCTGAAGTTTCGCTAAGGACCGCGTCGCGAGATGGACGGAGTTACGTCTGGAGACGAATGGCCCTACATTCGGCCATAAACGAAACATTACAGAAGGTTGGTTCAATGCAAAGCGAAAACACTCACACAAATATAGGGTGACTGGTAATTAGTGAACGATGTTTAAACACGTTATTGTAGTCATGACAACAAGCAACTACGGGACCAAACCTGAAACTGAGAAAAAAATCAGCCTAGTTCAGAACATTTTGACCAGTTAGGCGAATATAAATGTACTTACTGGCCAGCAGATTTTTTAAGCGATTTCAGGTTTTGTCCCATAGTAAAAGTTGTTTGTTGTTATGATTACAATCACGTGCTTAAATATCATTCACTAATTACCAGTCACCCTATATACGTGATACGAACACGAAAAATTAGTACAAGCTGCGATAGATTTTATGTTCATTCGTACGTCTATGTTTGTGGTGCGTGCGCTTGATTTCACCTTTTATTATTAATATAAAAGATCTAACCGTCTTTACACTTCTGTGATAATACGGTACTGTCATTTATACATCCGCGGACTGTTTCGCAGATGTCCACTATACTTTATAGCGTGATATAGAGGGGATTAACATCCTCTTCGCTTTTTATAGATATAATTTTGGGGTTATGTGCTACTTATTATAATATATGTCTTTGTGTTCTTGTTGTGGAGAGCTTTCTCTTTCACGTTATTCTGTGTGCTGGGATAAGACGTCTTTTTATTCCATACTTTTTGCTCTAATCCAGATAGTATACGTAGAAAAGTGTTCTTCTTTCTCATGTGTTCTGTGTTTTTTTTTTCATGAATATTTTAGTAGGTGTTTCTCAAATAAATTCTCAGTATTTACATCTAAAATGTACACATAGATGTTTGTAAATCCCTCAATTTTGCTCTACGCAAGGTTACATTACGAAAATGTTACCAAAATCAGACCAATGATTTGCGAGATCAGTACGAATAAAGGCTCGGATACACCTCATTTTTATGTACTACCCTAATATCCTTTGTACACGAGGCTTAGGCGGTAATGTAAGACAAGATGAATAAGGAATTCCTTCTGAAAAGGTTCCTTTGTATAATTCATTTGCGGGTACGTAAGTACACGAAGCTGCATAAGTAGGGTCAAAGTCTTTTTGTACGAACATTCTCATCTAACGGGGCATTACGGCTCATGTTGGTTGCTTAAAGTAATGCGTTTCATTATAGTGTGGGACTGGGGTTTATGAAGGGAGTAGATTGAAGATTATGAAATCAAATGAATTAATTAAAGTCTTGTGTTTCATTATTTTGAAATTACAAATAAAATTTTTTATGGCGTATATAGAATTATTCATGCCTTATTGCCTTTATGTTTACTTAATTAAAATAATTAGTGTAGTGATATTTGACCGCTTTTAAAAGAAAACTGATATTTATTTAATCGTAAGAGAACCAACAGCTAATACAACAGAGAAAATACTTTTTAAAAAAGTCATTGTAAAAGAAAATCGCATGGTTTTTTATAGGAAACTACCAATTGGGACAGTGCATAACTTCTACGTTTCTGAAATTTCCTAAGTGTCCATGCGGAATAAATACATATTTATAAATAGAACTGAATTGAATTTGAGGGAAACATATGTTAAGTAATTGCATTTCGGTCTAAATAAGCAAAAGTTAGGGCAATAAAATTTTCATTGTTGCTGTATCTTTCCTTTTTGCCTGTTCCCATTTTAATAAGAACCGCCTTAATGGTATCTGTGTCGTCTAAAAAGACTACGGTTCCGTCTCCTTTAAACAGTTAAGAGGAACCAACTCCCAACACAAACATATTCGGCTTAGTTGTAGATATTATGCAAATTCGTAATCCCTTTAACCGTTGCCTTTGTTAAGTGAAACCACAGTCCATTAAAAATTTCAGTAGAATCATTGTACAGTTCGATTTGGTGAATGGTTGAAAAACATATTCCAATTCGATGGCGCATGATGAAAAAGGAAAAACGTGTAAGTTTCGGTACATTTAAGCGTTCTTACTTGAGTTTTTTTTTAAAGTAAATTTAATTTTAATTACACTGGTGACATGCTAAGTGGATCGCACACATCTTGTATGGTAGTTCGAAATAACAGCCACTGATAACCAAAAAAAGATCTGATTTATTGCGTAACCTTAACTACCACGTAACTTATGATACATCAATGTAGCGTGAACGATCACTAGTGACGACAGCTGTCTGTGAAACCTACTTATGTACTATTGCTTTACAATATAATTCGTACAAGGCGAAGAAATAATGCTGAACTTCAATACCCAAAAAATATATAAATACATGACTCATACACTAGCATAATGATGCATCAGTGTGCACTGAATTACGAGCTCTAGGTTTACGCTACTGAACTGCCGTTTCACTGTGAAAATGCAAACGAGGTGTCTATATTGTGTCTCAAATCGGCAGCTATTGACCTTTGTGAACCTAAGTAATAACCTTTATTCTGAGACTCCTTGAAACCTTATCTACATGCCTCGCATAGGAAATGTTTGAACAGAATACGAATTCCTTATTTATGTAATAAACGACACGTGTATTTTGGATTGTGTACCTAACTGAAATTTTTATATTAGGGAAAGTCAAGATTATGGCTATGGTTATTTTCAGTTCAAAATATGTCTTTTCGGGCTTGCGGACGGCGACCAATGGGTAGTTCGCTGTCCGATCGTCCGGTAATCGACCGGACCGAGCCCAAGTCGTCGACGATGCTTACTGTTCCTGCGCGTCTCAAGGAGTTGAAGCCTACTGGAGCTATGGACCGATTAGAGTCCGGCCCGATTTGTAGGGCTAAGAAGAAACAGGGTTTTTTTATGGTAGGTAAAATGATCCAATGAAAAATCCCCCTCTTGGGTGGGGCGGGAAATAATGTCTGACTCTTATTAACTAAAAACCTACCAGCTACCCATTGCCCATCGTCCGCGAGCCCGCGCCTACGGTGGCCGGAAGCCGGGATCGGAATCCCGGCGACGGCGGCGGCGTGTGCGCCTTTGCCTAATGCGGTCGGCCTCCTCCTTTGCTAGCATTACTGCTTCGCAAAAGAGGGCGACCGCCTGCCACTCCTCCTCGCACCGGAGCATGGCTTGAACCAAGCCGCCGCCGATCGCCCCCACGACGACACAGCGATGCTCTTCCCAAGCGGGGCACACCTCGACTGTGTGCTCTTCCGTGTCCTCCGGGTAAGAAGAAACAGGGTGGGTTTTTTAGTCAGTAAAAGTCTGACACTATCTCCCGCTCCACCCAAGGGCGGGAGATGTCATTGGATGATTTTATACCCACCAAAAAAAAACATAGGCCTAATTTTTTTTTTTTATTTTAGGTAAAATCGTCCAATGACAAATCCCGGCCTTGGGTGGGGCGGGAAATAGTGTAAGACTCTTACTGACCAAAAACCTACCTTGGTCCATTCATTACCTTTGTCCCAGGGCCCCGGGTAACATTTCCACATAACCTTTGGCCCCAGTAGGCTTCGGCCCTGCTGAGCCCCTACAGTTTGCTGACAACTCCTTGTGGCGCGCGGGAACAGTGCGTGCCGTAGACGACTTGAGCTCGGACCGGTCTGTTAACAGACGGACGGACAGCGAGCTACCCATTGCCCACCGTCCGCATACATTTTATGACCACCCACCAAAAAAAAAAAACATAGGCCTACATGAGCTCGTACAAAACGTCAGAAGCTTAGAACACGGTTTGTTTCAGTTTTCAACTAGGTTCAATTTTCATAATATTTTTATATTACAATATTAATAACTGACAGACGTATTTAATTATAAATGTATTTCGTAATGTCTAAAAAAATTAATTGTTTAAGTAAATTAGATGTCCAGGAAAATTAATTTAATTATAAGCCCATCCGCAAGTTCTAGTAAAAGTCTTTCACTGGGTTTAGCTTTAAAAAAAACCTATATGTAGAATCTTTAATATAAGCTAATATATATTCTTTTATTTTATTTGCAGAGGTATTGTGGATAGACTGCTAAATGAAAAGGTCTGCGATAAACATACATAATTTATGTAATCACGTCTTTATAAGAGTTGTTCTATCTATACGTAAAACTACTGACGATATCGAATGATAAGAAAACAACTGAATGTTTTCTTACATTAAACAAACAAAACGAAAGTAAATAACAATGTGTAAGGAACAAATCCAAGCCACAATCCCCCATTTGAAACAAGAAACATCTAACTTAATCTAACTGTGAAGTTTACACCATATGTTTTAAGATGAATCCTCAGGGAACGCGAGCAAAACTGACTGGAAAATTCTGAGAAATATTGTATTTAAGGAACTGAAGAAAAATTTCAAAACTTCAGATGACACAGCTTTCTAGGGAATTATGAATTTCATGTTGCATGAAGTTTTAATACGAACTTTATTGTCCTGCGAGTTAAAAAAGCCAAAAAATGGTCAATCTCATTATTTTGAGCTATCAGTAGGCAACTGGGGTACCTCTTTTACATCTAAAACACTTACAAATTATGTAATGTATTATCATCGTTCACAGTTCTACTTCTCCTACTCCTGAACTCTTCGGACTTCCTCAAACCTCAGCCGTTCATATCCTGACCCCGATTTCCAGACGGCTTGCGGACGACAAGCAATGGGTAGCTCGCAGTCCAGTAACCGAACGGACCGAGCTAAAGTCGTTGACAGCGCGTAGTATTCTACGCAGGAGATGACCGTCTTACCGAGGCGTCTCCTGCGGCGGTGACTGGGCAGTAAAGACGTCCTCTCCCCTTAAAGTTTCAGCCATCTTATTCGCTGGCATTACTGCTGCGAAGAAGTAAATTACTTTGTATTATCTCTTACTAATGCCATGTTCTGAACTAGCATCAAACAGCGCGAGGTTATCACCACTGATCGCTACCATGAACGAAAATTTTACAGCACCTTCAAATCCATTTTCATTCAGCCAAAAGTACAAATCTTTGTTCATTGATGAAAGAATAAAAGTGAAAACCAGATGCTGTTATGATTTCTAATTACATTTATATACCCTCCATTTTCCCAGTACTCTATCGCCACGCTTGGCAATTTCCTCGTCATCAAGGGAATTATGAACACCATCGGGACCCGACGCTTTCTAATATAACCGAGTTTACATCAATTTTACATAAACTTATTTCGCTGAAGGCCAATTTTAAAATGTACAGACTTCCCTCGCATGTGGGGCTTAATATTTTATTGTATTAGACATTTAATGATTTGACTTTCTTGAATTTCTGGTAACGCCAAACTTTGGCTTGTTACTTTGCTTTTCAGTTGTTTGTTTCTGTTTGAGATATGTGAAGTGTAAATTATTTACACGTGTAGATACTGTCTGTTATTTTTTGTTGCTTGACTGGCTCGGGTATCTTTATAGATAAAAAAAAAGGTTCTACACTTTTGAGCTGTTTGGGGTCGCAAAGGTTGACGGTAATGCACGTCAAAAGTGTTTTTCGCCGACTAATCGAGATTTTGCGTGACTAGAGAGCTGGCTCGTTCTTTGTCCTAAGAATTATCATTCAAAGTGGCAATGTTACCAGTCTTTTTAGAAAGCGCGTACAGATGGCACTAATGAAGAACTTCGACGCCTATGTGTATTTTATATGCACGTAGATAGGTTATTTAGCTCGTCGTTTGTTATTTAAGTAATTTATGTTTTTCTTTTTTTTCTATTCTTTTTTTCTGCCTTTTCTTTCACTTTTTATCTTTTCTTTCTCTTTTCTATGTTAAAGTCTGCAAAGTTTAAAGCGTTGATTGACTTCAATCTTTAACTTAGGAATCAAAATGTAACTTCTAAATTATTTTGAAATAACGGATAATATGTAGTTTGGAACCATTTTCATATTCAATATTAGAAATAAAGAATTCTTGAAAATGAAGTTAACAGTACTGTTAAACGATTTTTTTTGGGGGTAGACATAGACTAACATAATTTTTTGGTGTGCTCTTAGTTAAATTAATTTTTAAAATAATTAATTTTATTATTTAATGAAATAAAATAGTTAAATTAAAAGATAACCGCCCCATACCCGCTATATATTGTTATCAAGTCTCTAGCACTGATACATACTAAGTCACACATCACTACTGATCACCACTGAACATGGACACAAAACTAGCTGCCAACCTTGAGGACCTCGAAAAATTATTTGGCTCCCGCATGCAAGAATATGAAGCTAAGTTGCTGAAAGCTACATCGGGTGCAGCTCTATCTCCATCGCCTGATATTTCTACAATTGCAAGTGAGTTTTTCGAGTTTAAGCAGTTTGTCTGTCAAGCATTATCCAAATTGAAGGAACAAAGTGAACTACTCGCTGCTGGCTTCGACAGGCACGAAACAGCCTTGCGTAGAAAGGTCTTGTTATTCCATGGTGTGCCAGAGAGGGATAATGAGAAGTTGCTTGATGTGGTGCAAAATGTTATATCCAACCAACTTAAATTGTCAGAGTTAAGTAAGGTCAGCAATACCATCCATGTTTGTCACAGACTCGGATTCTCACAACAGAAGGCCCGTCCCATACTAGTCCGGTTCTTCAAGATGGAGAATCGACAGCTGGTATGGGAAAGCAAGAAAGCTCTGAAGGGCACAGGGATAACTATATCCGAGTTCTTGACACAAGCTCGGCACCGTGTGTTTGCGGCTGCTCGCAAGCATTTCGGCATGTCAAACTGTTGGTCTATGGAAGGCAAGATTGTCGTGATTTGCCCAGACAAATCTCGAAGGAAGATTGAAACGGCACGCGAACTTCACGTCCTGTTCGCCAAATTCCCGTCCTGCTCAGTCGATACCGGGGATTCTGCGCAATCTGAAGAACCTGGTTCTCCGGTGGCTACTACAACGGCTGCGCCCGCTAAGCATTTAAGGAAGACGCGTCTGCGCAAGTAACATGTTCGTTGCAGTTGATATTTACAGACTATAAGCTTTATTCCCTCTCAATTTAGCCGCTTTGTACGTTTACATCACTTTACTTGTACTTGAATTCGCAGGCCGGTAGTTTTTAAAGTTATTTCTGTCCCACCGTAAAGTCTTTTATTTTAATTTTTCAACTTTTTGCCGGTGTTAAGTTTTTATCTTTGACAATGTTTACTTATTACTATGAATCTATTGCGTGATTTGTGACATTTGTCTCCTGTCAGATCGTTTTTCATTTGACAGATGACAGTAACATCGGCTCTTGCCCTGTTACGTTCAATTTCACGTACGATTCGATTTGTAAATCGATTGTATTTACTTTAGAAAATTTACTTCACTATGGCCTTAAGAATCTGGATAATAGATATTTTGTTTGGCTTACGTAGCAACATTTTTTTTTTTTTTTTTTGTTTTTGTTTTCTTTTATTTCAATTTATTTTAGTGTTTTTTATAAATGATATTAATTGTAAAATTTCTGCCAGTATACAAGCGAATTGGGGTGGTTATCGAGAAAAGCCTTATTGTTTTTATTATTTATCTTAGTTAGTTTTTAGTTTTAGTGTTTATATCTTTTTTTTATTTTATTTTATTTATATATATATATATATATATTTATTTTAAATAACTATATACATCATGAACGATTTAGCTGACTTAAATGACAGCTTCTTCTCGTGCTCTTCCACGGATAGCTTTGCTAGTGCGGATGGTGACCCTTCCGTCCCACTCACCTTAAGCGATAAAATTTCTTTTCTTTTCTCCAATGATCACAAAAACTTGCATATAGCGCATATAAACGCCCAAAGTGTTCCTGGTCACTATTCTGATCTTCTGGCATCCATTAGCTGTGCTCACCTTGATGCCCTATTGATATCGGAATCATTTCTGAAACCTTCTCTTCTCTCTACTCACTATTCATTGCCCGGCTTCGTCTTGATCCGTAACGATAGGACCGGCAAGGGTGGCGGAGGTGTGGCTATTTACCTTCGCGCTGATCTACCCTACAAGGTAGTCAGCTCATCCCCCTCTCTGTATTCTGAGTCGGCTGAATACTTGTTTGTCGAAATTTCTGTCCATCATACTAAAGTCTTGCTCGGTGTGCTATATAGCCCTAATCTTCGCATTGATTATTTTGATTCTCTCGACTGCACTCTCGGTAATCTTTGCCCTATGTATGAGCACGTTATTTTAATGGGTGACTTCAACACTTGCTTAATTAAAAATGACTATCGCTCTCATAAACTCCTTTCACTTCTATCTTCTTTCAATCTTCAAGTCCTGCCCCTTTCTGCTACTCACTGTTCTCCGAATTGTTCTCCCTCTTTGTTAGATCTTATGATTGTCTCTGCTCCCAACAATGTGTCTAAGCACGGTCAACTTACAGCTTCTTTCTCTTATCATGACCTTATTTACTTATCATACCGTATCCGTGTGCCCAAGCGTAAGTCCCAACTTCTATATCTTCGTAATTACAAGGGCATTGACCTGGAGGCATTGCAGCGTGATGCCGGTGATCTCGATTGGGCCCCTCTGGTTGAAATCGATGACATCGATGGAAAGGTGAATTACCTCAACACAACCGTTCTCGAATTATTTGACAAGCATGCCCCTTTACGACGTGTCAAAGTAAAATACAGCCCTGCTCCATGGATAACGCTTCAAATTAAAGACCTTATGGCCCGTAGGGATAGAGCTAAGAGCAGATATAAGCGCAGACCTTCCGAGCTGAATCTCTCTTATTTCATATCGTTACGTAATTGCTGCAGGCGTCTGTGTCAAGATGCTAAGAGACGCTATTTCCACGAACAACTTTATAATCGCAGTTCTTCTGATGTTTGGAAATTTCTCAAGTCTGTAGGTATAGGTAAATCGTCGATCAACCAGTGTAAGGACGTGAACCTCAATGATCTAAATAAGCATTTTTCTCATCTTCCCTTTTCTCTTGATCCTTGTATCAAAGCTGCGACACTGGAGAATCTTTCTAGTCTGCCGGTACCTCAGTATCCTCACTTTAACCTAAGAGATGTTACTTTGGATGACGTTAAGAAATCAGTTCTTGCAATTACGTCTTCTGCAGTTGGTTATGATAAGTTGTGCTCTAGAATGATTACTCTCATCCTTCCCTCATTACTTCCTGTTCTCACTCACATCTTTAATCACTCTTTTACCTCCTGCTCCTTCCCGTCTGTCTGGAAACAGGCTCATATTATTCCTTTACCTAAAATTAACAATCCAACTCTATTAACTCACTTTAGACCTATTTCTATTCTCCCTTTTCTTTCTAAAGTTTTTGAGCACATAATTCATAGACAGCTAACTCTTTTCTTGACGTCAAACTCGATTATATCTGATTTTCAATCAGGCTTTCGCCCAGGTCACAGTACTGTTACCGCACTTTTAAAAGTAACTGACGATGTCCGCTGGGCGATGGAGAACAGGTCTCTCACTGTCCTTGTATTGCTTGATTTTAGTAGCGCCTTTAACTCAGTGGATTTCGACATCTTACTTGGTATTCTTAAATCTATTAATTTCTCTTCCTCCGCTTTAGCCTGGTTCAATTCTTATCTTCGGGGACGCTCTCAGTGTGTCCGCCTTGAAGAGTCGTTCTCTGATTGGTGTAATCTCACTGAGGGTGTACCTCAGGGTAGCGTTCTCTCTCCTCTTCTTTTCTCGATCTTCATTAACTTCGTAACTAGAGTAATATCGTCTAGTTTCCATCTTTACGCAGATGACTTGCAGCTTTATCGACATTTTGTTGTTGCTGATGCAGATTCTGCTATCGCTGCTATGAATCATGACCTGGATTGTGTCAGCGCTTGGGCTAAGTCATTTGGTTTGCAGATCAACCCAACAAAATCACAGGCCATGATCATAGGTAGTAGATTCGTTCGCAGTGGGGCTGTAGTTTCTTCTTTACCGCCTTTATTTCTTGATGGAGTTCGTATTAACTACACTGAAACTGCTAAAGATTTGGGTATTATTATAGACTCAAATCTTTCATGGCGTGCGCAGGTCAACGAAGTAAGTCGAAAAGTAAATTTTTCTTTCCATTCACTAAAGCGCCTCCAGGGTCTATTGCCTTTGAAAACTAAGATTTGTTTAGCCCAAACACTTATTCAGCCGATTATAGACTATGCCGACGCCTGCTATTTGGATGCTACTGAGGAGCTATTGAACAAGCTTGAGCGACTACAAAACTTATGTATTCGGTTTATTTTTGGTTTACGAAAATATGACCATGTTTCTCACTTTCGCAAGGAACTCAAGTGGCTCCCTATCCGTCTTCGCAGGAACACAAGGATTTTATGTCTCCTTTTTAACATTTTACATAACCCGTCTTATCCCTCCTACTTACGTGACTGCTTTTCTTACGCTCGTCCTAGTGACGCGCCGTGCAGATCACACCTTAGATCCCTTCTCAAATCCCATCCACATAAATCTAGTTACTTCTCCTTTTCTTTCTCTGTCCACGCAGTAAGGTTGTGGAACTCACTCCCGCCTAGCATTCGAGATTTGAAATCAATCTCACTCTTTAAAAAAAGAGTAAAAGAGCACTACCTCTCCTCTCAACCATGATAATTATAGATATGGTATATATATTTATGTTATGTTTATGTATAGTTATATAAGTATTTTATTTTATATTTAACTACATATTATGTATTATTTGATAGCTTAGATTAAGATTTCACACTTTCTTCTTCTCTTGTTTCCTACACACTATTGTCTACATTTCTTATAATTTCTCCTTTAGCAGGTCTGCTGGAAGAAATTTCTTTAGAAATAAGCAGTACCTTTGTACTATTATTTATTATGTGTTGTCTTTTTTTTGTTATATTGTGTGTACATAAATTGTGAAATAAATAAATAAATAAATAAATAAACGATGTACCCCTCCAACAAAAGGGGTTGCGTTCGTATTAATAAATAAAAGATGTCTGCCGCTACGTCACCGCTACTGAAACGGATAATGTGAGGTACGTTCTTGTTCAATGTTGTATCGTTTTATATTCATAAGGTTCGCGAACACTGAGATAAATGTCAGTGATGTTTTGAAAGAAGGCACGTGTAAAGAAATGATTTGTGTCATGTGCTCTCGACTTTTTCTTTGAACAAAGTTAACAGTATAAAATGTCAGCAGATTATGTGTTGAAAATAACAAAGATGAAACTGATTCAAACAATAGTTCAGATCATATTTGTATCTTAATTATAACAATAACAAGCTGTTTCTAGCAGCTTCATCATCCTTTTTAATGTTCCCACTGCTGGGACTCAGGCCTCCTCTCTAGGAGAGGGAATGGGCCGTAATCTACCACGTGGGCCCAGTGCGGTTTGGTGGATAAAGCAGGTAGCAGCTTCGCCGTCGTGATATTAGGTTGACATGATTTTTTGAACATGCTTTAGAAACAAAAATCAAAGTTACTCCAGCTCATGTAATAGGAGATTCTGAATCACAAAAGCCAGTAATTGTTTTGTTAGTGAGATGCATAAAAAGTAATATTGACTCCAAAAGATTAAGAAAACGTTATTGTGATTATACATGGATAATATAATTATTCCTTGCCTATTTGTTGTAACCTGCTAACCAGAATATACACCGTTGAATATTTTTCGTTTTAATACCGTGGAGGCGACCCTCCAGTGTAGATCCGGTACATGAAACACCATCGACTTGTAAGATAAAATAAAAAAAATTAAGTACTATTTTTTCATTAAAACTCGAATTAAAACTCGAATTAATTTTTGCATGTACGAAATATCTTTACAAATCAATAGCATGTACCGAATAGACCCTCTACGGGATTAAAACGATCAAAATTCAACGGTGTATACACATACATTTATTACTAAACGTAATATGTATCCAACACATAATTATAATCGAACAGCAATACACAAAACGATAAGTACCTTTAATAAGTATTTGTAATCTATCAACTTTGTGTTTGATAGATTCCTAACACCTATTCATCATCGCACAATACATTATCAATAAGAGGCTTACTACCCTAAAATACTGCCACACTAAATGTATGCTCTATCCCAGAAATGCTTCCAATAATAATTACGTCACACCACGCTTAATCGCATTTCGAATTTATAGTGTTGGACCAATGCGAATTCTAATGCGATTCTCAATAATCGAATTTTCTGCTTGAATTGAGCTATTGACCCTATTCGAAGCTCTGAAGCCCAGATATGAGTTGGATAGCAAAGAGGCGGGGTTATACCCAGGACGGGACTGAACGATTGGGCTATCTTTGTACCGTAGATTTAAATACCATTTATTTCAAATATAGAATCCTCGTTCGATGTACGCGGTATAAACGATGAGATGATCCGGACCGTACAAGTTTCAAAAACGTGGATATTCGCCGTATTTTGTCCGATCGAAGTCATGCAATTCTCGCGCACACTCTCCAAAATGCATCCAGTAAAATACCGAAAAGCTGGCTACTCTACGCCTGCGCTCAAGGCTTTGTAGATTGGACTTAACCAAATCTGGATCACCAATTAGCCCCTTCGCACGCCTTCCCACCGAGTCTAAAGCTGCCAGGTAGAGCGGTTGGCTGCTGTATTGTGTTTCACGGATTCTATTTCTGCGTGGAATAAATATTTGTATGGCCTCTACAGATGGTTTTTCCAGATCTTTACCAGATTTTTGTTTACATGTTTATTAACGCACTCGCGAACCAGGAATAATTCCGAAGTTTGATTTCTCTTTAAGAAAAAACATCCAAAAAAATGTGATATTATGTTTTTTTTTTTTCGGTGGTAATATCATCCAATGACATCTCCGCGCCTTTAGGCGGGGCGGGAGATAGTGTCAGACTTTTATTGACTAAAAACCATTCCTGTTACTTCTTTGCTTTCGTTCCAGGGCCACGGGTTTCATTTTCACATTCCCCATAGCCCCAATAGATGTGATATTATGTTAAAAGATAAGTTGTAGAAATCAAACCTTATTACTGCTCAAAGAAAAACGGGATTAACATTTGACGATATCCCTTATTTAGCTTTCCCAAAAGGGTCGTCGGAACTTGAAACACCCATCTCAATTATAAATATCATCTTGCTTACGTTTTAGACCCTTCATAGATAACTATCAAGAATTTCTAGATAATATTCCCAGTAGCTAATGCTATCATTTATATTTCAAGTTTGCACGAAATTGCCGAACTTGCGGAGTGCCTAAACAAACTGCCTATAACTAAAACTAACATGGCGAGGACATAGTGTAGTTAAAACTTACTTTATACGGGGGGTCACACATGAGATACGTATAGACAAAAGTAAAACTGTTTATAAAACGTCTGCAGTTGAAGATTTTTGAGGTGAGAAATCCTCCAATGATTGCTATCGCTCAAGGGTAGAGCCAGAGGATGTGTTAGACTTTCACTGACTAAAGTTCACTTGTGTCCTTCAGGTGCCCTTTGCGTTTCAAGACATCGGTATCTCTTTGGGCGTACGATATGTTAAACATAGTGTAAGCTATGGCTTCACTTGCAATAACGGACATTAATTATAATTTTGTCGTCACTAATACATTTTTATGCGACATTGCGAAGCGTTTTAGAGATCCAGAAGATTTAGATAATATCATAGTTCAAGTAGGCTTTGGTTCGATATTTATGTGAAGAACTCAGATCGTACAAATACTGATATAACAACTACGAGTACTTCATTTCACTTTAAAAGTCACTATAAGACTGCTAAATTAACTACTTTTTTCCTATCAATTTTCAAACCTATTCTCGAAATCAAATCGTTCAAAATATATTTATCAAGCCAGCCCGTTAGCTATTAAGAAAATTACTCATGCGATTTCTTTCGATATCACAATAAACAAAGTGAAATTCGGTCGACGATATAAACGACCAAATTCTAAAGTGTATGGGATTGATATAATCATTATTTCAGTAAAAGACGTCCACTTTTCGATAGCTCCCAAGCGTTGCCAAGATCCTGTATGTCTCGCGTCCATCGGATCCCCATGGCCTTTAGTCCAAATTCAGTTATTCTTTTTATTTCTTATTGATAGGTTCGCGTTTGACCACTATCTCACCTGATGGTAAGCGGGCACGCCACGATCGAGGCGGTAAGGCCCCTCTTTGAGGCGTGGCTGGAAAGGCCCCATGGCGTCGTCACCTTCCGTTTGGCGCAGGTGCTGACCGAACACGGCAAGTTCGGTCCGTACCTGTACAAGATTCGTGCGGAGACGACGCCCGAGTGTCGCCACTGTGCGGACCGCCCGGTGGACACGGTGGAGCACACAGTCGAGGTGTGCCCCGCTTGGGAAGAGCATCGCCGTGTCCTCGTGGGGGCGATCGGCGGCGATCTCTCGCGCCGGGGCTTGGTTCAAGCCATGCTCCGGAGCGAGGAAGAGTGGCAGGCGGTCGCCTCCTTCTGCGAAGCAGTAATGCTAGTAAAGGAGGAGGCCGACCGCATTAGGCAAAGGCGCACACGCCGCCGCCGCCGCCGGGTTTCCGATCCCAATTTCCGGCCACCGTAGGCGCGGGCTCGCGGACGGTGGGCAATGGGTAGCTCGCTGTCCGTCCGTCCGGTAACAGACCGGTCCGAGCTCAGGTCGTCTGCGGCGCGCACCGTTCCCGCGCGCCTCAAGGAGTTGTCAGCAAACTGTAAGGGTCCAGCAGGGCCGAAGCCTACTGGGGCCAAAGGTTATGTGAGACTGTCACCACGGGCCCCAGGATTAAGGCAAGGAACGGAAAGGTAGGTTTTTAGTCAGTAAAAGTCTGACACTATTTCCCGCCCCACCCAAGGGCGGGATTTGTCATTGGATGATTTTACCTACCCAAAAAAAAAAAAAAAAACCTGATGGTAAGCGATGATGTGGTCGACGATGGAACACGCTTGCCTAGAAGTAACCTATTCACTCTTGACTTAAAGGCTTTAAGTCATTTCTTCAAGCCATCATCAGATATCAGTCTATTTTGTTAGATGCGTTCGAACGCTGTTCAGTGCCATAGGCTCCTTCTGTACGCGGTCCAAAATCTTTTAGCCCCATAAATTTTGACTCACAGAGTCACTCTTAAATAAGAAGTAATTTTAGGTCTAGGCCCTGATGTGCTCCTAAATCCAGGACTTCTCACACATGCTTTATATAAATTTGGGTGAACAGAAAACAAACGTTTGAAAATCGTTGTTGCTAAATAATAGAATGTCACTTTCTACAGTCCAATTTTGGCTGCCTACGTGTAGAAGAAAGTATTTCGTTTCTATAAATTCGAACCAACTATTTTATCTGAGTGAGGGTGTCACCGTATTTGGACGGAATGAGAGAGATTAATGTCCCGAACTGCCTTATTGTAGCTAAAAGCGGACATTACATTGCCCGTTGCGGAAAAAAAGGACTACATAGTTCTTTGTAACATATATCATGCTGGTATTGGGGTGAAAACACGATTAACGTAGATTTTTCAGCGGTGATTGGGTTTGATAAAACCATGATATCTTTATTCTTTATTGTACATACAATTTTATCAAATAATAAAAATTAGGTTTTCTTACAGCAAACCATAAATACATAAAAAATTAGAAAAATCTTTACATTTTTATCCTCAAATCCTCAAATACAATCATGCACAACATAACTTAATCACGTAAACTATTAAATCTAACTTAAAACTAAAAATATATTAAATAGAAATGTGTACAACACACAATATATAAACCTAATATATACAATAAATAAAACATACATATTTACGGGTCCTGTTGATAGGAAATGTTCCTTAATAAAAAGTTTATGAAATATCTACCACAAACAATGAGAGTTTGTGATTTTTTTGGATTTACTAAAAGTCCAAAACTTTTAACCTATTGACAGATATTTTTTAAGATCATTATTGATTGCATCGATATTCTAGCGTCGTTGAGCTTTTCAAACTTAAAACTGCATGCAAGTCGTCTGTATAGAGATGAAAATGTGACAATGAACCTTAGTGATTGCATTAATAAAAACAGAGAAAAGAAGAGGAGAAAGAACGCCACCCTGAGGAACACCCACAGCGAGATTGCACCAGTCAGAGGAAGCCTTTACTAAGCGAATCGATTTCGAGAGACCCCCAAGATAGCAATAACCTATGCAATCGATATATTGAGAAAGAAAAGGATACCTAAGAGGATGTCTAAATCAACTGAATTAAAAGCACTGCTAAAATCCAGTAAAATCAATACTGTAAGAAGCCAGTTTTCCATGGCCAGTCGAATGTCGTCAGTTATCTTAACGAGTGCCGACACAGTACTGTGACCAGCCTCCCAAGCCAAGTTATAATAGTTTCGTTTTGTGAGAACGCTTGGAGTTGGTCACGCCCTAATAAAAGACGGAATCCAAATTGATAAAGACTCAGCAGGCTATTAAAAGAAAGGAAATCAGAGAGTTGATTATTAAGAACAACCTCATTAATGACATCATCATTATTACCTTTTTTCCAACTAGCTTGAAGTTGGCTTCCAGGCTAAGCGGATACGGCTGAATATCTGCGTTTTACATAAAGCAACTGCATCCACAACCCACCACAACCCAGTTACTGTGTAACACGATACTCTTTCGATACTCGATAACGACGACGACTGTGAAACATCTACGAATGACAATAGAGACAAACGGCTTTACGAGCTTTCCGAGGCACAGGTTCTCAATAATGTCCTAGATAAACTTACGAAATTTGAATTGGAAAATTCACATTAGTACTGTGTGTGTGATAAAAGTATCATTATTACGATAAAAGGTTAGCCATCCCCCTTTATCAGGTAGCAGCTGATCTGACAGTCATTGTCCTGACTTAGCTATGAATATTCGATTAGAAATGGAATAAATAAATCTTAGATAAGTTTTCTGAATTTTTTCAACGTTCTGCACGACCAAGGAAAACAGAAATTATTTTTTTATAAGTCAAGTCATATATTACCAAACTCAATAGCGCAATCAAGTCCAAATTCCAGAACATTCTGGATTCTTTAAAACTACTCTTTTTAGAGTACTTTTTTCATAAAGTTATGACCCATTGTACGAAGCTACCTTCTAATTTCAGCAAGCCACACACACTCACATACTCTATAAACACACACATACATAAGAACCCACAACTCTTGATATTCAAGCTTTTCCAGTTTTAAATAAATAAGGTTTAATTTTATCTTGCCGTCCCTGTTCAGGTTACGTGAGCGAGTGAGAGTGGCGTTATTCATTTGAAATTCTCTTTACACTAATATTAGATACTGGTATGCACCTGACCTGCCTTGTACGTGTTTGTATTGCATTTTCGTGTACACTGGCTGCAACGTGAGGTTATGATAAAAATATTTCAAGCATTTGTTGTAAAAGCTAGCCGAGCTCGGGCGGAAAATTTCCTTTTTATTAATTACTTCGACCCCGTTAAGAGTGCAGCAGAGATGGAGATTTTTCAAGTAGAAAATTCTGCAATAGGTCATAGTTTGCCTGGCTAATGCAGTAAACAGAAGAGGTAGCTTTTTTTTTACTTTTTGCTGTATTTTTTAACTTTAACATGGTCAACTGGTATTTTAGCTTGTATATTTAAAAACCTCTTCTTAGAGAACCTTTTTAAACTCAACCCGTAATATATAAGGATCAAGTCTACTCTCTAAGGCTCCTGTAGAGAGTTCCTCATAGATATTACTCATCCCATCCCATTCTTACTTATTCTATTCATACATATTTTTATATCCTTACATATTATAAAACATAACGGAGGAATGAAACGCATGTTACTAAAAGAGATAAGAGTTTACATGTGGATGGATGGACAGGGATAGGGAAGCCAAAGAAGTTATAGATGGATTGAGTGATAGCGTGACGAACGACAGGACAGAATGAAGAAAAAAAACGTGTTGCGCCGACCCGAAATAAAGCGGGACAAGGGCAGTAAGATGATGATGATGACATATTATAAAACAACTTCTCCTAGCGCTTACTTTTTATATAAACGCTACAAACTTAAAAAAAAAAACTACTGAACTACTACTACTCAAAAACAACTGATTTTCATGCAATTTTCAATAATAAAGACAGAATGGTTTACAAGCAAGGTTATGGTGTATAAATGCGTATTTAAAGTAGAGATATTTTTTATACGTACTATTGCTTTATTTATACGAGCATAAGCTAGTTACAAATAGCTCTACACATTAAAATACTGCTATGAAAAGCGTTGTTGCATTGCATCGTTGTCAGATTGTCTCATTTGAACATTGCACTTTGAATATCCCTGATTTGCTAATTTCTATCATCATCATCATTTCAGCCAAAAGACGTCCATTGTTGGACATAGGCCTCCCCCAAACGTCGCCACAATGGCTCGTCCTGTACGTCTCGCATCCATCGGACTCCAACGACCCTGACCAGGTCATCGGTCCACCTTGTGGGAGGCCTTCCAACGCTGCGTCTTCCGGTACGCGGCCGCCACTCCAGAGCCTTTCGGCCCCAACGGCCATCTGTTCTGCGTGCAATGTGCCTAGCCCATTGCCACTTAAGTTTGGCAATTCTACGTGCTATGTCGGCAATCCTGGTTCTTTTGCGGATATCTTCATTTCTGATTCGATCACGCAAGGAAACTCCGAGCATAGCCCTTTCCATTGCCCTTTGGGTAACTTTGAGTCTTCTTATGAGGCCCATTGTAAGCGACCATGTTTCAGAGCCATATGTCATCACTGGGCACACGCACTGGTTATAGACTTTCGTCTTGAGACACTATGGTATGTTGGACGAGAAGACATCGCGCAGCTTCCCGAACGCCGCCCAGCCGAGTCGGATTCGACGATTGACCTCTTTCTCTAAGTTAGACCTACCCAACTGGACCGTCTGTCCCAGGTAAACTAATTTCTATAAAAAATATAAAATTCCTCTACGACATATGTTGAAATTCAACGTTGATTATGTACTAAATATTTCATTGAATGTCTTTTGCTCAGAACACTCGTCGTGTACAAATGAATTGGACAGACGAAAGGACGGTCACATTGTAACGCTCATACATTTTTGACCTGTTGCTCTCAACATTTCGCATGACCGTGCAAATTTTTACATCGGTGACAGCAAAGCGACGGGCATAGAACCAGAAAATGAACAATTTTGTTCTAGAAATTCTTTATGCTTTTTGACGTTGGCATGTTCTTTGAGAAAAAAAATAAAAAGAAACCGATTTCATTCCTCTATTATTTTCTCTAATACCTTGGTTATTACGGAAAGAAAAAAATAAAGAAATGGCGCGGAAAGTCAGAACTTCAAAAAACTGACGTGTCTACTATTTATTTTTTTTATTTCGAATGGAATGTTTTTATCTAACACAGACTGTCAGATCAGCTAGTAAAGGATAAAGAGGGATGGCTAACCTTCTATCGTAATAATGGCACTTTGTAGGTAAAAAAACTGGTCAAGTGTGAGTCGGACTCGCGCACTAAGGGTTCCGTACAAATTAACTTGCTATGTAAATATTTCAATTATTTATTCCTATAAGACCTTTCTTAATATCTTTCATGATTCTGAGGCAACTGGAAGTACCCTATGAATTTCGATTCCCTTGAAAGTGTCAAAATATAAGTTTTATCCCACATAATAAATAGGCCGTATCTTTTTCCGTTAACTTAGAAGTTTGTTTTTTTTTTTTAGTACAGCTTCAAGGTACCGCAGACCGGAGTATATGGTTTTAATTTCAACTCGATTCTTCCACACGTTTTTAAGATAAAGGGTCTTAATAGACAGTGAAATTGATTCTAAAAGTGATTCTACTCGTAAAAGGATTCCGTTTTTTCCTTTTAAGGTACGGAGCCCCAAAAAAATTAAGAACAAGACTGCAGCGCTACCTAGTGGGTCCAACTGTATATTCAAAGCATTCAGAGATCCACCCAAATATTTATTTATATATACAAAATTACTTTCAATTTGGTTGAGCCGTTAAGGAGGAGTTAGGTGACAAACACACGTACAGAAGTATTATATGTATAAATATTATCTATATTACAATTTATTAATCATAACTTATTTGTGTCTTCAGACTTTATAATTTTCTTTCATAATAAATGAGGCAAGTCTTTGGCGCATTTCATGAAAATTGGAACCGATTTTTTCTTGTCAAAAACTAACATCATAACTTCGTTTAGTTATGCATGAGCTGTTGCCAAAGTTCTGAAATGACGAGATCTTGTCAGACCACTAGATATTATTATACTAAGTGCTTTGGAGTCTTATTAGTTCTTTGGCCTGGACTTTTACTAAGTTTTATTTGTATTGCTGTTTTTACTTCAATCTGTTTGTACTTTGTAACAGATTAGTTTAATTTATTGTGCCTAAATTGCTTTACGTTTCGTATATGCACTTACTACAGTTTATCAACTGAGGTAGCTAGATGTAGCTCAAGTAAACCAATACAATGTAAAATTGACCACGTTTCGCAGCCATATATCATAGCTGGCAACATGAATTGATTATATAACTTATACCATATCCGTGGAACAATTTCTCAAGAAAACACGTTGTCAGATTGCCGCGTTGTAACGACACAACGTGGCAATCGCGGCTTCAGACTAAGTGCTCGATTACGGAGACCCGGTGCTTTGCGCGGCGCGTCGGGTGGTCCGTCGTACATTGCCATATGTTTGTGTTTGTGCGAGCCATGACGCAGCCCGCTACTGCAAAGTACGACGAAACGCCCAACGCGCCGCGCAACCCCCCGCGTCTCCGTAAACACGGCCTAAATCGAAAAATAACACAAAACTTATGTAACCTCGTAATAACTACGCTTTACACAATGTTTAATTAGCAAAGTAAATTAGTTTAACACGTCCAATTACTTCTCGTTAACGCAAAGTAAATATGAAATTATTGTGGTGTTGATGCTCCACGTTATTATATATGATTAATTATTCCGCCATGTTGTTTGCAAAGTTAGTATTGGATTACCTGCTGAATGCGGTTCTCAACCGAATGCAATTGATTATATGATTAATAAAATCTTATTTGAGGACGTATAATCACATATTTGATTGTTACGAGAATAACGCGTATTGGATACAATATGTTATCATTTTGGCAGATTGCAGAAAGAAAAAAAACATTATGACTCCCACAGGACAAACAACAATAAAATAAAAAGAAAATGTTAACCAAACTGTTTATAAAATAACTATAGTTAACAGTATCAAATATAACAACAGGATCAATTAGAGCGAGACATTTCTGCTATACATTACAAGCCTCCACAATTAGTATTAGAGATATATTATTGTTAATACAGGTAATAATACTAGCATCAAATATTTTTTTACTAGCTTTTATTTAGTTTCACCTGTCCCGATGTTTGTCTGTCTTCAAATCTAGTAAATTAAATTTGATCTACTTCCCGGTTACTGCTGAGTTGCTGATTGAGCTGAAATCTTTATGCATCTGTAAATCAGATAACAGTGCTAAATTATTATGACATAGAGCTGATTTGATGATGAAACCGGAAGGAACTCAGCAATTAAACGACACAGCCCCATCGAGTTTGGGCTCGTGTGATTCATCTTGACGAGTATTTTGGTGCTAGATGGTAACTGAAAGATGGCCATAGAAACTCGGTAATAAGCGTAATAAGATACCCTATCGTGTTTAAACTTTTTGGAATATACTTGATGAGTATTAATTACACCTATAGGTATTGACCGCGCTATAAAAGCTTAGCATTAGCATAGCATCAGCCTTATAATGTTCCTACTGCTGGGACTCAGGCCTCCTCTCTAGGAGGTTTGGGCCGTTATCCACCACGCGGGTCCAGTGCGGGTTGGTGGATATCAAATGTCTTGGAATTTTTTGGTTCTAGGACATGCAGGTTTCCTCACAATGTTTTCCTTTACCGTTTTGAGAGTAGTGGTGATGAAATAAACTACACAAAGTAATGCCGCTTAGCTTGGTTTTAAGTCGGGGCCTTTACCACTCGGTCACCGCTACTCTCAATCACTATAAAAGCTTGCTATGAAAAATATATTTTCATTGAAATCTTTTTTGGGTGTTAACAAAAGCTCGGTGTAGTGGTCGTACTATATGGAGTAAACACATTATTTCATTACGTTAAGGTTAACATGTGCGCTTCCGTCAAAATATCGCATGAAACTGTCAACTGTTACTACTCATGTACTCGAGACAAGTATACAAACACGATAACCGGTTACACACACCTAATTACAAACAGTGCTTAACTGTTACGGGGTGTAGGTGACGCCCGGGTGTCGCCACTGTGCGGACCTCCCGGAGGACACGGTGGGAAGAGCATTGCCGTGTCCTCGTGTGGCGATCGGCGGCGGCGATCTCTCGCGCCGGGCCTTGGTACAGGCCATGAGTGTCCGGAGCGAGGAAGAGTGGCAGGCGGTCGCCTCCTTCTGCGAAGCAGTAATGCTAGCAAAGCTAGCAAGAGGAGGCTGACCGCATTAGGCAACGGCGCACACGCCAACGCCGCCGCCGCACCGGGAGTCCGATACCGATTTCCGGCCACCGTAGGCGCGGGCTTGCGGCCGGCGGGCAATGGGTAGCTCGCTGTCCGTCCGTCCGGTAACAGACTGGACCGAGCCCAAGTCGTTTACAGCGCGCACTGTTCCCGCGCGCCTCAAGGAGCTGTCAGCAAACTGTAGGGGCCCAGCAAAGCTTCGGCCTACTAGGACCTAGGGTTAGGCGAAAGTGAACCCCGAGGCCCTGGAAAAAAGGCAATGAAGGAACAGGGCATTTTTAGTATGTAAGAGTATGTAAGAGTCTGACACTATCTTCCGCTCCGCCCAAGGGTGGGATTTGTCATTGGATGACTTTATCTAACTTAAAAAATAAAAGAAAACTGTTACGGGATGAGAAGCTCTTGACTTAAAAATAACACTTTGGAACTACTAATATATCAAACAAAACCAAACTAAACTGATTTATCGCCGGAAATGGTTTTCATTGACGTCATAGCTTTAAGTAGAAACCAAGTAAACAAGTGAAGCTAGCTCAGCTGTTTACTTAGCCTTGGGATCGCTACGTGATATATTACAACAGTACCCTTTTTATGATAAACTGTTATAAGTCAAACCGTGGTCACAACACTCCTATATTCGTTTAAAAGAGTGACCAAGGCAATGCAAAGGGCAATTGAAGGACTCAGATGGGTATTAGTATGTTTTTTTTTTAGGTGGGACACGTCGGACACAATGCCGGATCAGTTAAGTAGCAATTGTAGCAATAGTAGTAAATGCTACTATGTTCTCTTTGCCTAAAGTATTAGTCATACGAAAAAACCATATGTTGATAAAGCTATTAGACGGTTAAATTTTGATCGTTTTAATCCCGTGGAGGATCGATCCGGTCATCTGAACGAGATCAAAGATCTGTAGATAGCTGTCGGTCGTTGCGTACTACCTACAGGTTACTGAACTCGCTCAGCTGATGTTTACTTAAGGAAATGAATGTCATTCGTAGGTATATTAATTCGAGTTTTAGAAAAAAGTGCTTTTTTAAATTATGTCATGTCCCGGATCGACCCTCCACGGGATTGAAACGGTCAAAATTTAGCCATGTATGTCTTAATCTATAATACATAAATATATATTTTTTAATATATTAACCCAGCCGTTATCGAGGGGTAGGCTTCAGAAAGTTACCGTTTTATGACACTAAATGGGAGCATGGGCCTTAAGGGGCCCTTGATCCGATACTAGTCGGATGTTATTAAATAACTGCTCTCACTCTGAGTGGAGCCAAAGGGATTGTCAGATTTTTACTGACTAAACCCCATTGTGTACCTTCAGAATCAGAATAGTTTATTTCAAATAGACCATTTACAGGCACTTTTGAATTGTCAAAATGTCGGTCAGTCCAAAAAAAGTGAAGCTAAATTGCACGTTCCAAAGCGTAGATCTCTATGGAGAAGAACGTGCAAGAAACTCCATGGACAGTCTTTTAAAACCATGGACACTCTTTTAAACTGAGTGGAGCCAAAGGGATTGTCAGATTTTTACTGACTAAACCCCACTGTGTACGTTCAGTTGCCCTTTGCGTTCTACGGTAACTTAATCCCGCAGCCAAAGCTTGAGTACTTTATGACGCGAGCGCGAAGTGGCCGCTCTGTCAACAGAGTTTCATAGTTTTTTTTTATTGTTCATAGGTTCGCGCTTGACCGCTATCTCAACTTATGGAAAGTGACGATACGGTCGACGATGGAGCGCGCTTACCTAGAAGTAACATTTTTACTCTTGACTTAAAGATTCCTGGGTTGTAGCCATCAGGAAACACAGACTCCGGCAGGGAATTCCATTCCTTAGCTGTACGCACAATGAATGTGTTCCCAAAAAGTTTTGTGTGTGTAGATGGGATGTCTACCACCGGCGTCGCTTCGCCGTACGCGTCAAGTAGTCCGATAATTTAATGTGTTAGACTGAATTTTGTGTTAGCTATGAGGAGACGTACACCAAGCGTACCATGGCAAATACACGTCTATGAAGCTACGCGTCCGTATACAAAAGGCCTAAATCCGTTTCCTTTCTGCCTGCAAACTACCCTAACCAGTCTTACATAATTATTATACCTTTCCTTTTCTAGCAAGAAAATCAGTGCAATCATAAAGCCGGTTGCTCAATATCTTAATAACAGCTTCCCCTTCATTATCCACGACGCCTCGCTGTGTCTCCGTGGCCCACTTTACCGCACCCAACAGCGAGGAAATGCGGAAAAGATTTCACCATAATGATTTTACCTAGATTTGTGTCTAGAACAGAGCTTTTTATATTATATAGATTTTTTTATGTTGGTAGAGTGTTATCAATATTCAAATCACACGCAGGTGGTGTGTATTGTTTTTATTATGGATAGGCTCGCGTTTGAGACTATCTCGCCTGATGGTAAGCGATGATGTCACCGACGATGGAGCACACTTGCCTACCAACCTTTTCACTCTTGACTTCAGGACCCCTAGGCTATAACCATCAGGAAACACAGACTCCGGAAGGGTATTTCACCAATAATCAATAATCATTTATTATTTGTTTAACATAGGTATAATACAGAACTTAAATTAGTTCATAGGTCGCTCTCCTTAACTGTGTGCTGTGTGTGTGTGTAAGTGTATCTTGGTTACTGTTTCACATTCAAAAGCATAAGCATCTCTATCTATCTTCTGAGTATGGTTTCCGCACTTAGTCCTCTACGGACCATTGTACGTGGGCCATAGCGGCCATAATCTCAGGTGGGCTTATTCCAACCAGCCCACCTCTCTCCAAAAACTGATCAGGCCTCTCAGGTTCTTCAGGGCGTCAATAAGGGACATCGGAGATCCCAAGGTCCGTGTGCGTGTATCAGTGATCCCCGTGCAGTCCAGGAGCACATGCGAAACTGTCTCCTCCCCCTCCAAACACGCTCTGCACAGGGGAAAGCATAAGCATAATCAGCTTTAGTTTATAATTTTCGCACTGCAGAGAGGCAGACCTCTTCTCTAGGAAAAGGAATGGGCCGTAATCTATCAAGTAGGTCCAGTGCGGGTTGTTGGATGTCACATGTCTTTGATTTTTTGGTTCTAGGACATACGGTTTCCTCACGATGTTTTTTCTTCACCGTTTCGAGAGCAGTAGTGATAAAATAAATTTCACAAAGTAATGCACTTAGCTGGGTTTGAGAACATACGCGACCTCGACTCGTAAGTCGGGCCCGATACCGGTATTTGCAAAATATGTTAACTTTCTATTAATGGGCTTAAAAAAAATGTTAATTCAGGCAACTCCTGAAATAAATGAATTGAACTGAATTGTGTATATATAAGAGTAATACAATTCGGTCAATGGAACCTTCATATTCGTCGTCGCACAAACATTTTTATTCGATATCAGAATAGAAAAGCCAAGAATTTTAAAGATTTCTTGTGAAATACCAGTGGTTTTTTTTTTGTGAAGATGATGCGGGTCGCTGGTGTAACGTAAATAGTAAACAAATATTAAAGCTTGCCCAACTAAATCTTAGTACAAATACGGTAAAGTAAAGGTCGTATTTCCAATAAAACCCAAAGAAACGTAAAAATAATTCTTGAGAAAAAAATCGCACGTTTTTAGAAAAAGCAACCACGCCTTCCTCATATATCAACACAAACGTCGGCCATAATGTAAACATTGATACCAAGGTCGTTATTACAAAGAAATATCGCCGTATTATTCATGCTACAATTCGGTACGCTATACATTTATACATTCGTGTGTTACTGTTGCCACTTATTGCGATCCGAACGAGCAATGTATGCTAACTGGATGATAAATGTCGTCATATTTCTTCGTGATCCAGGTATCGCTAAGGAAGTGCGGTGTAGTTTTCTTTTGACATTATTTCGTTCGGAATTTCGATGTCGACGTGTCTTGGAATAAGTTACGAATGTGTTGTGGATAAAATAATAAATGTGCTGGTTTTCAGGTGGAATAGAAGGTGAGATTACCAAGCATCGATTTGTCGTGATCTTTATCGTTGAGTCTTGGTAGTTTATTAGTTCAATATGACAGCTGCTGAATCACGTAACTATTATGTTTTGTTGTGTTTCCGGTAATTTGTGCTATTCACACACAAGGGTAACTACATTTTTTTAACGTAGTAATCAATAAATAATTTCCCCTGCTCTGGGTGAAGCGAGAGGGGCGCGTATGATTTTACTAACTAAAATCTACTTGTGTTCCCACAGTTGCTTTTTTGCGTTCCAATGTGCAAGTATGGAGTTATTTTGACTACGATATTTACTGTCAGACAGATTTTTTGGTACTGTTTTACTATCTGTATGTAGTAAATGCATGCAATAAAAATCGTAGATAAAAATCATAGCTTGAAGTTCTACTAGTTTTTAATAGATTGAATTTAAAAAAAACTCACTTGTGTTATAGTTTACCTTATCACAAACTGAAGAATTTTATCACGCTACAACCCACATCAGCGAAGCAGTAACTAAAGATGCGGGAGAAACCGCAGGGAACAGCTAGTCAGTTATAAGATTGATACAAATTTTATTAACAAAAACTAATTAAGAAAAAGATGTTTCAGCTGGACACATCCCACGAAGGAAAAGTCTACACGCTGTTTTATTTTGTGTTAATTCAATTATTATAATGAAACAAAGTACTCAGTAGTAAGTATATTTCTACTTTGATGTTTGTATAATGATAATATAATACTGACATAATTTAATATAACAAAGTTTATTATTTGCCTACGGTTTGTATTTCAGTACAGTGTCATATGTCACATCACTACCCACATTCATTTAAGGCGCCTACGAGCTGTCATTAAAATATGAACTTCAAAAATGATGAATAAAATTAATTCGAGTAATATTCGTGGGCAACGAAGTTTCCTCCCACTTTCGCAACTCTAAGTGAAGAACAATAATGAAAGTGAAGCACTCAATATCACCAACCCATTTCAGAAACGTTAATGAATAATTCTCAACAATTAATATCCTCGAAGGACCAAAGAGAATCTTTCATAATTGACTCGTTCAGTAATTTCGCTTTCATTTACTCATTTTTGTACGAACGAAATTGTTTCCCTTTCCCTTTTGCATTCGACAATGATACTTCGGGTCCGCCGAATATTGCCGGGAATTGCCGAAAGCTTTCTTTTAGCAATTCTCGTGATTTGAATATTAATGAATCGATATCGTTAAAGGTTCATTTTGTGTGTGATGGGGAGGAATTTGAAGATCTTTTAAGGTAAAGGTAGATTTTATTGGGCTGTGAAATGAATAAAGTGAATTTTAAAAGAGTGCTTTTTGTGATAAGTGTCAATGATTCGTTAAAGTGACATTGGTCTTTGTGGCATAATATTGCATTTACATGGTGCAGCCTAAGTATAAACTTACGTAAATCTGCATACAACGTCATTTTGTTTCTACTGTTGTTGCGCTGACAAAATTTTATAAAAATATCTTTTTGTAAGTCTGTGCTGCGTGGACGCACCATATTATGACATCTTTTTCATTATGATAAACATATTTCTTTTTTAATATGAAAAAGTATGATTTAAATTGTGTTGTCTCAACTCTCATGTAAACCATTTAGGAATCCTAGAAATATCTACTTTCATGGTTGGGAAATCATCAAGTAAGTGTACTATCCCTTAGAGTGAAAGATGGGGGAGTATCAGACTTCTTCCGGCTAACATCCACCCTCCCTTCCTTACCTTACCTTTCGCGTTCCAAGACCGCGGTTAATCTTTCGAAAAACCCCGTAGCTCTAGCAGAATTTTGAAGCTAAACTTAGATTAGCTTATAATAAACGTATGTACCTATGATTAAGACTTTAGGCACTTCATTATGAAAAGGTTAAACCTAGGTGAACTATAATTATTTGCAGACAAATGTTTGTCTGACTATGTAAAGTCACCTTAATACGACACCTGAGCTAACAGGTCTATTAAAATATAATATCTATTTTTAGTCCCATCTGTTATATCAAAAAACTTTTATGACCATTTGCCAAAAATGGATGTAGAAATATTACTTTCGCCTTGTTATTCGCACTCACACAAAAAACTTAATTTTATTGTTCTAAAAGTTTTTCCCCCGTAGTCTTTACTATGGGACCGTTCAAGTATTACGTAATCAGATTTTTTTTTGCAAATATTAACCCCCCTCCCCTTGTCAGCAAAAAAAAAAGACTAACAAAATATACTGCTGACGTAATCACCATCCAGAACCTCCCCTCCCCCATGTCATCAAAAATAAGCAAAGCAAAGACCCCCTCCCCCCTATAGTGCTTACGTAATACTTGAATCGCCCCTATCCCACAGTTGAGCAAAAGCCATTTTCAGGTCCTTCCAGACATTTTTTCCCGCACCGTCTCGAATCCGTTTCCCAGTTGTTTTTTCTTATTTTATTTATTAAATGATTATTTAGATGTGTGCAAAATAGAATGTGAAGTCCCGCAAACTTCTATTGAAAAGGGAAGAATTACCAACCAGAAGGTATTGTGTCTGGCACAGCGAACTACCTGATTGCTGTTGATTTCAAACTTGTAAAGCTCCAAGCGTGATGTAGTATTTTGAATTTTAGTTCCTAAGTGGCTTTTGAATGCGTGTCATAATTTTGCAAATGGGGCACGTTAGACCGGGTTATAGGCAGGCAGGTAACCAGCCTCCCTACCCAAGTTATAATCGTTTCGTTTAGCGTGAACGCTTGGAGTTGGCCGCGCCCTAAATTTCTTTGTTTTAACCATGTGACTGAGCGTTAAGATGGCGTCAGAACATTGGAATTGGGAGCGCGGCCAACTCCAAGTGATCACGCTAAACGAAACGATTATGACTTGGCTAGGGGAGCAGGCATACATACTCCAGTCGATAACGTGCCCCTGTATGTTTGCCTAGTTTACTATAGTAATTAAAGTAAGTAATTACAACTCAATCTCAAGATTCTTCTAAAATAAAATATTAAAAAAAAATCTATTCTATTCTATTCTATTCACAAATTTATTGAAGTTCAGTTACCTAAACAGTAAGATCGTCACAAAAAGGCCGAACAGGTACAATTGCCAAGATGATATTTTTATATCCAGTCAGTAATCTGAAAACAAAATTATCTGGGATTTAAGATAAAATGTTTTTTTCCAATGATAAGAACTTGTTGAAGCGTAGATTTCTTTTTGTTTCTTTGTGTGGAGTTTGTTGTTTCGGAGTAAGTAAAATAATATTGTTTTACTGTTTGAAGGTTGAATTGGCTCGTTTGTGGATTGAACTCTCAAATTCGCAAGTATAAGTTTAAATCCACAAGGGTTTATTTTTTTTTAATAAAATAATAGCGACTTCAGTGGCATCAAAATAAAAAAAAAATGAATAGAATATAAAGTTAGGATAAAATGTGTCAAATTCTAGGAAATGGTTTGCCTACATATATTTTTAACATTTGCCTTTGAATTTAGTGTGAGTAAAAAGAAGCCTAAGTCTAAGTTTACGGGAGTCGCAAAAAATTGTCCGCCAGCTCCGAATTGTGGACTCCAACTCCAAAAAAAAAAAAAAAGAAGCTCCAAATTGTGTGTTTGACCTTGTGTGACCTTTAAACCGCTACCTAATGAAAAACATGGAGTGTATAGGTAAAATATTTATGTTCTTTTATTTTCATGTATATATTTATCTCTTTTGGAAGGCTTACGAGGGGCCGAACTGCCGAAGCCAATTCGCAGAGGTCCTTAAAACAATTTCCATGGAACGTTATACCTACCGACGATTATCTCTGTACACGATATGCTATAGCAACCAAGGACAACCCTCAGTTGGTCGGAAACTATTACAACATAAGGAAAATAAAGTTATAAGGCTTTCCATGGTTTTGGGAGGCTTAAGTGGACTGGTTGCCAAGATCTATGTTAAGCTTTTGAATATTTGGCGTTCGCTTGGGGCTTGAGTAACTACGAGACTGGCCCCTGCCTGTGCTTTATAAATATAATATGTGTTCTTCATTATTTGTGAATTATAATAATATAATGAAGATAAATAAATAATGAAGATATATAAAAGAAGAATCTAGCTGACATAATATCAAGGCACAGCCGAAGCTGAATTATCAATTTTAATTCAGACATGCATTTGAAATTATTTTTTTGATACAACTAATGCAAAGAAATATTGATTTTATCCCTTTATTTTGGTGAAAATGATTTTTTCTAGTAATATAGATTACTAAATTAAGTTTAGGAACCAGGTGCTATTGTACTGATAAACATCAAACTAGTTCGCACAGTGCTCGCAGAACAGATGGCCGTTGGGGCCGAAAGGTTCTGGAGTGGCGGCCGCGTACCGGTACCGCGTAGCTGCAATGTTGGAAGGCCTCCTACAAGGTGAACCGATGACCTGGCAAAGGCTGCGGAAATCCGGTGGATACGAGACGCACAGGTCCGTTCGTTGTGGCGACATTTGGGGGAGGCCTCTGTCCAACAGTGGACATCTTTGAGCTGAAATGATGATGATGAAACACCAAAAAAATTACAACGTGGGTCATTCTTGCTAATTTAGATTAAAACTCATAAAATAAAATAAAAAATACTTTTCCATTAAAAATAATGCAAAGGTATTTGAAATCAACTTTTGTAGTTATTTTTGGTATCAGCGGGTGTTTGATTTTACACAAAGCAACTACTTTATTTTTAAGATAAGCTTATATCCGTTTTCACTAAACAAAGCATTTTTTCTGATAATTTAGGGTATACCAAAGTTACACTTAACTTCAAAGAGTTAACTAATTTTGACAAATAGGTATATATTCTGTAATGTTTTTTTTTTTGTTTTTTTTATATTTCCTTCATAGAAAAAGATAAGAATTTGGTGTTTATTTATTTTTTTAATAAATAAGAATCCGAATAAACTAAGGCCGTTATCCAATCTCTTAAGAGTCGAAAGAATTGTCTTACTTTTTTCTTGATTCAAGACAGTTGTATTTTCCTCCAAGGATTGATTGATTACATGTACTCAAAGATATTGCTACGTTTCTTGTGTAATTAATTTACGAGGAATCTGGCTTACTTCTTAGTATTTTATCTTAAGCCATTCAAGGACAGATTGTATCAATAAAGCTGACTTTATCCGTATTCTTTGAACTCCGTAGCTTCGGTTATGCTTCATAAGAAAACGAAACATTTATTTATGTACGTAAACGGATATATTTTTTTAATGGCAGATTGGCAGCAATACTTTAATAGCTTGGAAATGAATGGATTGTGTGAGGAGTGATATGAAAGAAAAGAGTGTTAATGATAGCATGGCAGTTGACAAGACTGTCTAGGTTAAATAATAGTCAGAATAAAAAAAAACTTTTCGGATATCCCAGTTTATGAAACATTACGTTACGACCAACAAAAGTGGTTCAGCAACCAAATACGGGGGTGAAGTCACAGGGGATAGCTAGTGGATTGTATAACCAATGAAAGTACAGATATTAGACTAAGTGTGTAATTAATTATATTTAGGCAGCTAATTCAAGTCCATTCCTTATCAATTCGTGGACACAAAAAGACGTCTGGACTATTGTTCACTAAATAGTAATTGTAACCAACATTAACTACCTACAATAGGGACTTAAATTAAGTTTGAATGCATGTATTTAATTTGAACTCTGAATGGAGTCCATAATCGAAATCCAGGTTTTCTTTGCGTTTCTTTGTTAATTTGGTTAATTTGGTAATCTCATAGACAGAAGCTGATAAAAAAATAATTTCCGATGGTCTATTTATCATAATAATAATATGCTACAACTTCACACAACACCATTTAGTCCCAAACTAAGCCAAGCTTGTAGTATGAGTACTAGTTAAGTGATAAACATACTTATATATTTCTAAATACATACAATATGTTATAGATACGTTATACCTAGACACAGAACAAAATGATCGTTCTCATCACATACGATCTTTGGCACAGCAGACAAGGCTTCTTTCTAATTACTAGATCAACAGGCCACTTAAAAATTTAGGTAATGTTGCAGTTCAATAATTGAACACCCAAGTCAGGGCATACAGAGAAAGGCTATAGGCGTGTGGCATTAAGCTGTAACCCACAGGAGCAGAGCAGTAACCAAGGACGCGGTTGAAATTGAAACTACAGGGGACAGTTAATTGTTGATTCAAAAAAGTTTTGTTCTATCATTTACATGTCTGTTCAAATGCTGGAATAACCACCGCGCCAACCGTGCCATCACGCAAAAGAGAAAGTCTTCTAAAAAAGAAGCTTGTTCTTACATAAATAATAAATAGAAGAATTATTAAAATATATATATATATCTTCGTCTCTATTGAAAAGAAGATATTTTTTTTGCCTCTTTATAAACAGTTTAAAATTGTAAAGATTCAGTTTAATTCATGTTTTGATAAGAAATCTGGTATTACATTTTCATCCCAAAAATAAATCGTCTTAATATGTTTCGAAAAAAATTGGGAAAGTTTGGTAAAAAAGATAATCAAAACCCAATTTATTCTTCGTTACTTTTATATTAACATGCGAGTATCATTTTCCCTTTAGCACTAATAGAAAGAAAACCAAAATAATATTATGATGGCCAACTAATTACTTTGTGTATTCGTTACGGGTCACGCAAATATGAGACTGCTCAATTATCTGTATCATTTTCGACTCTTTGTTTTTTAGATATATATTTACTTATTACTTCGTTATACACGTGCAGCCAATGGGTGTTCTACACACGAGCGGTATTCAGGGCCGGCACGAATAACCTGTATACTTTAAGCAAGTGCACTATAGGATAAACCCCGGTTAGAGGAAAACTATAGCAAGAAATGGAAAACAAAGATATTATTAGACCATAGTTGTGGGAGGCAAGATAAAACTTCTCCTAAGTGGACTCCTAGAACTATAGAGATTACAGCCCTTGCCAAAATATTATTAAAATATTAAAAAAAAGAGGCAAGAAGTGACGTGTATAATCAGTAAATGGGCCCTCAAAACCGGCTCATGCTAGTTATGTACTCAATGTTATTACTACGTGTATTGTAGCGACAAGGGGCAAACAGTACATATTGAGGTGCTCGAGATGTGAAAAGGTGTATACCATTTACAGCTATCAAGACAATCCCGGAACTACGGTAAAGATCCTCACCAGCATCTTAGAGGGTCTATTGTAATACTAACTGTTACCAGGGCTTCTTATATGCCATTCCAAGATGTGATTTTCTTATGTTCCAAATATCATGCAAATCTGTTCAGCCGTTCGAGCGTAAAGAAGGAACAATCATACACACACTCACAAAATATTCACCTATTACCCGGCCCGGCCCGGTACAAGGGAACGGGGTAGGTTTTTAGTCAGTAAGAGTCTGACACTACTTCCCGCTCCGCCCAAGGGCGGGATTTGTCATTGGATGATTTTACCTACCATAAAATAAAACCTATTTAAGTGTGATTATTATTTTTACAATATTGAAGTAATGGTAGATTATACATAACAGGTATGAATGGTCAATCAATTACATTTGAATTTATAATCATTTTAACTTTTATTTATTTTCTTTTACTTGTTCTTTTTTTTAAACTTAGACTATATATTTTTTCTAATTATTAACATTAATTAAAGGTTCACCTTTCGTTATGCTGTGTATTGAGTTCTGTAGGCGATCAATCATTTTTGTTCAGTCAATTATATTGGTTAGTGTTGATAACATACACAATCATACTTTCTTTTTTTTTGCTTTTTTAAAGCCACAATATAAATATTATAATATCATATATAATCCGTTTAAATTTTGCTTTAAAAAAAAAGATCTGGAGTTGTGACCGCGTACTGGAAGATGCAACGTTGGAAGGCCTTCCACAAGATGGTGTCGCTGTGGCAACACTTAGACGAGATCTATGTCCAACAGTGGACGTCTTAAGTCTGAAATGAGGATAATTTTATAACGGTTTGGATTACTTCCAACTTTCATGCGTGTGACTGAAGACAGAATATTTATCTTAAGCAAAGAGATTAAAGAGATACAATAGAGCGGACATCAGAAGAAAGGTCTTAAAAAAACTGTCATCATATGTCAGCTAGCTTTCAATAGTAAACATGCGAATTAAATTTGTAATTTATATGTTTTTACGCTATTTTCTAGAACTGTTTGCGAAAATTATTGAATTCTAATTAATTACACAGTAAATACGAAAAAACTGAAGTAAGGTCCAGTCGTTTACACTAGACTGAGCGACTTACTACTCCTAGGAAAAAACTATCGGATCTGTTCGCTATGTCCTGTCTATTGGTAGTCTATATTTAATGTCTTTGATCTTAAGAAATATAATTCAAATCAAGTGCCTACCTCACGCTGGTTGAGATTTTTCAAAAGAGTGGCTTTGCCAAAAGGCTGAAGGTTTTCAGAACAGGGTGGATTTGCAAAAACTCTAGCTCTACCCAGAGCAGAAGAAGGTTTTTGAGATTTACAAAGAAACTTTTTCCCTAAGTTTTTTCACTTATCTAATAGGTTTTCTTTGATAGTTAGTCCGTAGTTAGTTCAAAGTAAAAAAGTTTTAGATTTTTTTCCTTTTTGTTCGTCATTTTAATTGGGTTCGTCGGGTCATTTGATATATTTTTGTTGCTTGGTAACAAAAAAAAAAAAAATTAGATATCCAAATGTTGATGGGAAAAGACCCAGGGGCAGGAGTCCGGTACGTTGGTTTGAATAAATTCTTGGTACACTGGAGATCACAGTCTGTGACGCCATCCACATCGCCGAAGATGTCCTATCTTCATCCAACATGGCAAAATATAGTCCACAAAGAAGTTATACGACGATGTCACGACCCCTCAGCATTAAGGATAAACGACACAAGGAGGAGATATCAAAACTTTATAATTCTTATTATCACTTTGACATTAATTATACTACATGCAATATAATAAACGCACATCCATTACAACTGATATGTTCAGCTAGTTTTTAAGTTGTTTTTTTTTATGCGTAATACTTCTTAATTTGATTTGAAATCTTTAATAGTTGCCTGGAAGAGATCGTAATATGCGATAAGGCCGCCAATTGTTTGTATTTTAGACATAAGTTTTCATTTCTTATAAATGCCAACAATAAAGTGATACAATAAATAAATAAATAGTGACACAATCCTCACTAGCATAATTGGCCGCGTTTTAACTTTATCATGACGACAGATGGACGTGTAGTTAAATGAAGTTATTCACATATAGACACTTTACTACACGATAAACTGACGTCTACTACTTTTTGTAATGACAACAGATTGTCGTGACAGTAAGAACGGCTAGCACGACAGTCGTAAAACGATAAAAATATGTCAAATGTGACGGTAAATCATGTGTTGTTGTTGTGAACAGCAACGTCAGTCGTCCGACGATAAATTAACCGTTACGACATAACGCGGCCCTTCTGTGTGCATGCGTAGATACCATTACTGATGCCCTACCAATGAAATGCGACGATGCCCAATCATTTGCCTTAAATTAGAATAACTTATTTCTTAAATCAAACTGAAATATGCACTTAGGCAGTGTTGCCTAAGTGCATATTTCAGTGCTAAAATTATGATTGTTACTAAATTTCCTAATTGAAATGTACAGTCTTTCAGTCACATCACAGTCTTGGAATATAAATTCTAAGCACATTCTAAATGTATTGTTAACATTTTGTAATTGAAATGTGTTTGAAAATCGTAGTCAAAAATGTCAGCGACAGTTAATAAGAATCAAAATCAATATAGTTTATGAGGATTTTCGGGACATCACGGTAGGTTTAATTCGAAAGAGTTACTGTGGCCCTGTAACGTAAAAGTCAACTAAAAGAACTGAAGTGGGTTTTAGTCAATAAATCTGTCTTACCCCACGCAAACCGGGAGGGGTTATTTGAGGATTTTAAAAGTAAAACAAAAATGCATGAAGATTTGGTAAGCATGGCTTCGTACCTATATTTCACTCTCCCACAATAACGTTTGCCGATGTGCAGTTAAAAAGTAGCGTTGTGCACTCACCATAATAAACATCGTCCAGTTCCTTATATCTCTTGGCATTGACGCCAATTCTCCAACTGTACAACAGCACCACTAGTATTGATATATTCTGAAACAAGGATAAACACAGAATTATTTTTTATTCAATAAAAACTTACGAAGATTTTAGTTGAAAAGATGCTACAGTATTAGGACATAGCTCTAGTCGGGTGGGCCCTACTGAACCTTAGATTAACTATTATAAGTGTAGTTGTCAAAAATTCTAAGACATGTGACATTCACCAACCCGCACTGGGCCCGTGTGGTGGATTACGTCCCATCCCCTTTCTTAGAGAGAAGGCCTGTGTCTCAGCAGTGGGAACATGAAGAGGCTGATGTTGATGATGATAATGATATCTAGTTACACTATCGAACTATAGCATACACTGTTAGTCAAAATAGTTTTTTTTTTTTCAGTTTACTTCAGTTATTTTCATGGTGTCATGTCTTAAGGTGGCCCTTGTCCACTCGCCATGTCGAGCATGGTTTAAAAGCTTGTTGTTTCATCGAAAGTACCTAATCCAACGCGATTTTATGTTTTGATTTCTGTCGAACCCTAGATAATATCCACAAGATATCTGTATATCCAAAATATTGGAAGAAAGATGTGCAATAACATCATTATCACGTAAGAGCGGTTGTTTGAAAACTTCGATCAAACATGTACGATTTTTTTCTTAATCCTTAATTTAGTACATGTTTCATCGAAGTTTGAAAATGTACCTTGGGTTAACCACTCTTTAGGCATTCAATTATAGGGAAATACCGCCGATATCTAGATATTTTTTGTTTTACAGAAAAGGAAAATTTGTTCAATTTGAAAATTAAATCCCAGATACTCCCTCAAAGTTAAATTAATATATTTACTGTTCCTTCAGAGTATATGTATTTTTTTTTTATATGTTTATAAAAATAAAATCAGACGTTAATACTAGGAATTAACACAAAACAAAGGAGTCTGGGATTTATAAGAACAAATCTAACAAGATAAGGTATAAGTTTAAGAAAATACAGTACAAACATACACATATTATAAAAGTATAATAAAGTTTGTTTATACTTCATAGCTTAGAATGCTAAAACTGAGGCATTCCCCATATACATACGTGCATTATACGTCACATAGATTTGACATCATAATTTACAAAAAATATGGAGTTGAAACACTAGGATCAAACGGTCCGAGTGTTCATAAACTGTATAAAGACCTCTCAAAACGACTTGTTGACACTTCGCGTGACCCAAGGGCTGGCTTTTAGTTTGGACAGAAATGAACATTGCTATAACACAGCGCAGTAACGCCGCCAGTCTTGCGAGTAGCTATATTACCAGTCAACAGTTCGATGGCGATGTAGAGCAGTGGTGGCCGAGTGGTAACGGCCCCGACTTACGTGTTTGTAGGTCGCGAGTTCAAACCCAGCCAGGCGCATTACTTTGTGTAATTTATTTCATCACCACTGCTCTCAAAACGGTGAAGGAAAACATCGTGAGGAACGATCGTTTTAATGCCGTGGAGGGTCGATTCGGTACATCAAACACTATCGATTTGTAAAGATAAAATTAAAAAATAAATCACTTTTTTAAATTCGAATTAAATTACGCATGTACGAAATTAATTTCTAGGTAAACGTTAGCTGGGCGAGTTCAATAATCTGTAGGTAGTTATTACGCAATGAGCAACAACTACCTACAAGGTCATTGACCCGTTGAGGCAACAGCCTTCATGCCCCAACCGCCACCGGGATCCCGGTCACCGTAGGCTTGGGTTTGCGGACGGCGAGCAATGGGTAGCTCGCCATTCGATCGTCCAGTGATCGTCCGGACCGAGCCCAAGTCGTCGACGGCGCGTATTGTTCCACGCTTGCATCTCAAGGAGATGTCAGCAAACAGTAGGGGCCCAGCAGGGTCGAAGCCTACTGGGGCCACAGGTTGTGAGAAAGTGAACCCCGGAAAAAAGGCAAAGAAAGAACAGGAGTGCGTTTTTAGTCCGTAAAAGTTTAACACACCCTCTCGTACCACCCAAGTGCCGCCCGGGTGTCGCCACTGTGCGGAACACCCGGAGGACACGGTGGAGCATACTGTAGAGGTGTGCCCCGCCTGGGCGGAGCATCGCCGTGTCCTCGTGGGGGCAATCGGCGGCAGCGATCTCTCTCGCCGGGCCTTGGTTCAGGCCATGGTCCGGAGTGAGGAGGGATGGCAGGCGGTCGCCTCCTTCTGCGAAGCAGTAATGCTAGCAAAGGAGGAGGCCGACCGCATCAGGCAGAGGCAACGGGGCGCTCGCCCCAGCCGCCGCCGGGATTCCGATCCCGATTTCTGGCCACCGTAGGCGCGGGCTCGCGGACGGCGTGCAATGGGTAGCACGCTGTCCGATCGTCCGGTAACATACCGGACCGAGCCCAAGTCGTCGACGGCGCGTCCTGTTCCCGCGCGCCTCAAGGAGATGTCAGCAAACCGTAGAGGCCCAGCCTGCTAGCTGCAGGCAGGCAGGGCCGAAGCCTGCTGGGGTTAAGGGCCGTTTTCTGAGAGGAAGGCTCAGCCCCGGCATGATAGGCAACGATGGAACGGGGTAGGTTTTTAGTCAGTAAGAGTCTGACACTACTTCCCGCTCCCCCAAGGGCGGGACTTGTCATTGGATGATTTTACCTACCATAAAAAAAACCACCCAAGTGCGGGAGATATCATTGGATGATTTTCACACCCAAATAAAAGGGCAGAAAGATGATGATGATTATGATTTATAAAGGAATTCCCTGCTCGAATCTGTGTTTTCTGATAGCTACATTCTATAGGTCTTTCAGGCTTGGTGACCATTTGATGACCATTTTATTATTAACCAGGTGATATAGTGGTCAAGTGAGAGCCTAGTATCAGTAGTAATAAAAATAGCAATAAAATATCTCATATTTAACGACTAAGTAGCAAGTCTTTCGTTGCCAAATACTACATCAAGTATACTTCGAAATTCAATAAAGTTTTATTAAAAGAATATTCAAGTTCACATAAGATATAACCACTCAAACTTGGTACGGTTCGAGAAAAGAATGCTTGAAAATAAGTGAACAAATATAGCATCCATTGCTCTCAAATGGATGGGGGTAATAAAAGTAGTAGATGGTAGCTAGGTACATTATTTTATCTCCCCATTTGAGGAAGGAATAGGTAATAACGGGGTTTTAGAAATACACAATTATATACATTATAAAAAACACTAATTAAAACTTTATATACACTAAAACCTACTCCTAACTAAAAAATGACGTCATAAAACTCGTCCGCATCGCTGTCGAATGGAAGTGTGCCCAAAAGGCTGGCGGCATTGCTACGTTGTATGACAATGCTTAATCTCTGACCGAAGTGAAAGCCAGCCATTGGGTCACGCGAAGTGTCAACTAAACGTTTGAAGAGATCTTTAAAAAGCGCATGAGCACTCGGTCCCCACGGCCCAAGAGTTTCAAACCCAAACGGCTCAAAAATATAACTGCCGACGAGGTTGTTATATTTCCGCCGCTTGAGGTTCTCCGCAGCCGCAGCGGCAGTACCAGCACAGCAGAATGAGATAGGAAGATGGGATGGCGCAAGAGTGTCGACACAGGTAGCGTCCCACACTAAAGGTCTACCCATTTTCCACGGAAATAATGACATACCGTCCGGTTTCTTACCATAGTCGCGTGCCAGCCCGGGTTTTAGTAATAAATTATATCTGTTTGAAGACAGTATGCCATAGTGACTCTTCGTCATCTTCCTGTACTAATACCCTGTTACTTGGCATTGACCCAACACGTTTTATTCTTCAATTCTATCCTGTCACCCGTCAATAGGGTTGCCACCTGTACTTTATAATAAAGTACTGTACCTACTTTATTTCAGGTATTTGTACTCTATACTTTTTTTATTGATAGGTTCGCGACGAAAGCGACGATGCGATCGACTGTGGAGCGCGCTTACTTAGAAGTATAGGTTACTTCACTCTTGACTTAAAGATTCCCGATACTTTATGAGAACAATAACTATACTATACTAATACTTGAAAATACTCTATTTTACATGATTGGACTTTTTAGGGATTTTGAAAAGTTTAGTCAAGTATTTTTTCGCTAAACAAAATTATTTATCGATTGGTGCTGATCGTGCTCGCCATTTCAGCATTCACAGAAAGAGATTTTTTCTGTGATGGATGAAAACATAATACACAAAAAAAGAAAGAAATTGTATTTTATTTTGATACTACGTCCTTTTTTCTTACCTATGATAACCATTGTACTTTATCTGAAAAAAAAGGTGGCAACCCTCCGGTCTTCAAGTTATTATTGACTCCCTTTTCCTTCATATGACTCCTCACACATCACTCATTTTTTTCGATCTACCTGTTTGTTCAGGCTAATTTCTGAAACAGCTGGATGGGACTTTCACTGATAGATAACTGATGTTATAAGAAGTAACTTAGGGCTGATTTCATCATTCAATATAAAAACTTAGTTCAACTAAACTGAGCTCAGCGTAATCTAGTTTAAAGACCCGTGTCGTAAACATGAGCGATAACAAAAGATTTGAAACTGAGTTTAGCGTAAACTAGGTTCAAGTCATCGCGGTGAAACGCAAAATGAAGCTATAATCTCGATTAGGCGCTCAAACTGCGTTTTGTATTATATAATCGCGATTAGTTTATTGGTGAATTTGGCTCTTAGGCTTTTATTTTATAAAAAGTATTAAGGCACTGTGAAAAAATAAAACTTCTTTTAATTATAAGTATTAGTAATTAAAATAATTATAAGTAATTATAATTAAGTTGGCCATAACTGGTCTGTTGGTCTAGTGGTTAATGGCCCTGAATGCTATGCCGGAGCTCGTGGGTTCGATTCCCATCCAGGTCAAATGTTTGTGTGATGAGCACGATCATTTGTTCTGTCTCTGGGTGTAATTTATCTGTAATATGTAAGTATTAATAATATATAAGTATGTTTATCAGTGTATAGTACCCATAACACAAGCTCTGATTAGCTTAGGATTAGACGACGTTTTGTGATAGTTGTGGAATATCATATTATTATATATTATATTAAATATATATTAATTTACGTTAAGATCGACAAAAACAAGTTTTTCTTTATTTAAAACTGCTGATCAAATTCTGACTGTCATCAAAATAACTGTCATAATTTAACGTACATAATCATTATCCCAATTTCCTATTGGCCATTCATTAATGAGTAATGGTCATGAAGAGGCTATAACATTAACGATCTTATATGACGATATAGCTTTTATTTATACAGTTATGGCTCTACGGGACGTCGTCCAAATTAATACGATAATTCCTTCAATAATGAACAACGTTCGGAATAACGACAGCACATAATTTATGGTTGCTTCGTTCAGCAGTATTTGGTAACTTCCATTGTATTAAATCTGCTGTTTTAGTCACATCTTTTATACATACAGACTAAATCAAAAAACCGACTTTAGGGTGTTTTTATTATCATGCAGATTTCAGCACGCATGCGGGATTGCCCGCCCCGCACTTGTCCCGCGCGCGTATTCCCAGCATTACAATAAATACTTGTATGAAAAGGATATGCGCATGTGGAGCAAATCCGCATGCGTAATGAATTCCGCATGATAATAAAAACTCCCCAAGGGTGTTTTTTCCACAAGTGCGAGTCGAACTCGAAGGGTTCCGTACTATTAAATATACTCATGTTGTATATTCAATGGTACCAACCGCACTATATTGTAGCCTTTTTTTATTAATATCGAACAAAAGACAGCAAATCTTTTTTTTTACTTGAGAAATAATTAAATAAATATCCCCGTTCTGGGTCGAGCGTGAGAGAGTGTCAGACTATTACTGAATAAAACTCATATGGGTCCTTCAGTTGCCATTTTGATAAGGACTGCGGTAACACCTTTCAAGAATCCACAGACCAGACGGGTGTTGGCCCTTCTGGCCCCATCAATTTTGCGGAATGGCCCATGGCTTGTCATCCAATTGTATCACACAAATTCATGCACCATTATTGCAGCAACATGTTTTTGTACAACTGTAAACATGTTGCGTAAACAATTACATGTACAGTGTTGTGTAAAAACATGTTGCAACTACAAAAAAACTTGTTGCAGCAACAATATGTGAAACATTTACTACCATAACCTTTTGCTCATAAGTCCCACGTACAATGAACACTGTATAAATTTTCCATTTTGTATTGTTCTACGGAAAATTATAATTCATCTGTCAATGAATGTAGATTTATTCCATTGATATGATATTAATGGCTTTTGCCCTACCCTTCACGTAATAAACAGTAACGTATTGTTATTTGGTGATAGCTGTAATTATAACCGGATTAGCCACTCGCCCCAGCTTTGCATGGGTGTTATAAGTTCTCGGCTTTTTTCTGAGTTATAATATTCCACAACAGCTACCTATCACACAACGCCGTCTAGTCCCAAGCTAAGCAGAGCTTGTGTTATGAGTACTAGACAACTAAAAAATATACCTATATAAATATTTTCATATACATACATATTTTAGATAAATTACACCTAGATACAGAACAAATGATCTTGCTCATCACACAAACACTTGTCCTGAGTAGGAATCGAACCCACAACCTCCAAAATAGCAGTCAGGGACACTAACCACTAGACCAACAGGCCAGTCGATATATCCAGATGAATATGCATGTGTGCACTTAAACTTTCTTCATGAATCACTCTATAAAGTTTATTCTTTATCTTTACAATAAAGTTTATTCTGTTCCGTTGACCCCATGACCTCAACTTGTGCAGAGTCACCTCAAGTCCCAAATGTTTTGAACCTCCCCACAACTATCGAAACACCGTGCGTCCACTATTTCGTCTACCACCTAGTGCGATCCCCCCTGCGCCAGGACCAGAGTGATGTCAGCACAGGTAGACCTCGCTGACCCCGCTGGGGAAGTTACCGCGTAGCCTGTACTTGGTCGTACCCAATGTTCCACATAAGGTTAAGTCCAATCTATAAAGCCTTGAGCACAGGCAGCCTTTCGATAAGCCTTGGTAGAGTAGCCAGTCTTTCGGTATTTTACTGGATGAATTTTGGAGAGTACGCGGGAATTGCATGACTCGATTTCGCCAACACCTTTCTACCATCCGACAACTCGGCGTAAGGCGAATATCCACCCTTACGTTATTGAAATTTCTACGCTCCGGACTAAACGTTTCGCCTCGTCTTTTATACTGTGCTCATCAAAGTACTGGAACAATTTACCTGCTGCGGTCTTCCCGTCCGATTATAATTTAGGTGTCTTTAAGGCTCTTAAAAAAATAGTGCGCTTCGCCATCAACGATTACATTACTGCTTACCGCCAGGTGGGATCGCAGTCAAGCAGTAATTAATATAAATTAAATGTGCCTTTAATACCTTTTTGTGTTTCAGGGACACGGTGACTCTTTCGAATACTCCTCACAGCACTGTTTACCAAGGCTAAAATAGAATTTCAGTTACTGAAAATCTTTACTGTCCATATTTCTAGCTTTTTTTTTTATGGTAGTTAAAATCATCTAATGACAAATCCCGCCCTTGGGTGGGGCGGGAAATAGTGTCAGGCTCTTACTGGCTAAAAACCTACCCTGTTCCATTCATTTCCTTTGTCCCAGGGCCCCGGGTGACATTTTCACATAACCTTAGGCCCCAGTAGGCTTCGGCCCTGCTGGGCTCCTACAGTTTGCTGACAACTCCTTGAGGCGCGCAGGAACAGTGCGCGCCGAAGACGAGTTGAGCTCGGACCGGTCTGTTACCGTACGGACGGACAGCGAGCTACCCATTGCCCGCCGTCCGCGAGCCCGCGCCTACGGTGGCCGGAAATCGGGATCGGAATCCCAGCCGTTGCCTGATGCGGTCGGCCTCCTCTTTTGCTAGCATTACTGCTTCGTAGAGGGAGGCGACCACCTGCCACTCCTCCTCGCTCCGGAGCATCGCTTGAAACAAGCCCCGGCGCGAGAGATCGCCGCCGCCGAACGCCCCCACAAGGACACGGCGATGCTCTTCCCAAGCGGGGCACACCTCGACTGTGTGCTCCACCGTGTCCTCCGAATATCTCTAGGTAATTAATAGTATTTAAACCTTGATTTATTAATTGCCCCCAAGTGTTCGTAACTACTAGTTTAGCGTGCAATTCTAACGTCACCAGCACGAAGTTCAGAGATGACATCTGTTGGTTCAATGTTATTGAAACTTCTCCAATACTCCAGTACTTGTACCTACGAAGCTAAACTAAGTTGGACGTGTGGACTTGTGATAGGGAGATTCACAACTTTGTCTTGGCTTTGTTTGAAATTAATATTAATTAGTTCTTTTTTCCATTACATAATGGTTATTACGCTCTCCACGGTTGTGATAATCACTTTCGCTAGCATTAGCTCTTCACAAGGAGGAGACCGCTTCCCATTTCTTCGCTTGCTCCGGGTCTTGGTCTGAACGTGAGACGGATTCGAGATATTACTTCCACACTATGATCTATTGTGTCCTTCGGATTGTCCGCACAATGGAATGATACCCAGTCATTTCTTCCATCTGACTCTAAAACAGAAACCTCCCGAACTGGTCATGCACGGTGAGGACTGAAGTGGAAGATGAAGATGTAGCCACTATAGCCACTGCTCATAGAGGCGACTTACCGCCGCTTTGTTAACTATTTGATGATACTTCTTTGTTTTCAATTAAAAAGGAAACACTGTCAATAATAAAATTACTTTATTTAAGCTCAGAATAAGACTACTTATGAATAAACAACTTTAATCATTAAAACCTTTAAAAAACAATGAGAGTTTACAACAGTCTATGAATACTTCCAACAGGAACTCATTTGCGAAGATGAAAGAAAAACTTTGAATGCTGAAAATAATTTTCATAATTTCACAATTATTTTAAAAGCTTTAATTGAAAAGTGCCTGCTCAACAACTAATTACTGTAATAAAACCATTTAAATGAATATAAAAGTAATCTCAGATTTAAATCAGCGTTGGAAAACGCGGATTTACACTTGGCTACAAAATAATTTTAACTACTGCGAAAAGTTGAGCTCTATGGAGACAGAAATGTAAAATAAAAAGGGTTATATGAAGACTAACAGAAATTTGAAGTTAATGCAATCATAATATCATTATGGTATTTTGCTAATTTATGTCTCATAGCCATTTGGTTTTGAGGTGGGAAATTATCAAATAACCGCTATCACTAAGTCCTGTTTTGCCTAAAAAGCGAGAGAGAATCAAACTTTAATGACTGAAACCTGCCCGTGTACATTCATTTGCCCTTTACGTTCCAGGAACAGTTTTTGAAAGAGATACGATCGGGTATCTCTTTCGAAAATTCCCGCTGCTCTCGGAGCATCAGCTCTTACTAGGCTCCAACGATTTTGCTGACATCTCTTTGAGACGATTCTACGGTCCTTATCGGACGACCGAAAGTTGAACTACCCAAGCAATGGGTAGTAGCTGTCTTAGAAACATTTGCCTATATTATTTTTTCGATCAATCCCACAACCAAAATGATTTGGACAGTCCTATTTGAAGATGATAAAAACTGATCGATGAGACTCAGGTTCAAGCTATGTAGGTACGTCAGAAGCTGAAGCATTGTAGTTTGAAGCCTGGTACCATGCGTGCTTGCGGACAGCGAACAATGGGTAGCTCGCTGTCCGACCATCCGGTAACCATCCGGACTAAGCCTAGGTCGTCGAAGGCGCGTACTGTTCCCGCGCGCATCAAGGAGTTGTCAGCAAGCCGTAGAGGCCTAGCCTGCTAGCGGGCAGGCAGGGTCGAAGCCTACTGGGGCCAAAGGTCGGTTTCTGAAAAGAAGGCTCTACCCTGGTATGAAAAGCAACGAATTAAGGAGGTGGGTTTTTAGTTAGTAAGAGTCTGACACTATCGCCCGCTCCACCCGAGGGCGGGAGATGTCATTGGATGATTTTACCCACCACAAAAAAAAGCCTCGTTCCATGCACTGTTGGTTATTATATACGCCACCTCCTTTTTCTCTGTGCAATATTGCTGTTTTATTCAAGAATTACCTTAAATACATGTCCGCAACTCCACGTATTTTACAAACAAGAATATAATTAATTCACATACACAACACCTTTTACAAAACCCTGTTGTTTAATACTTTGTAACTCCAGGAACATTGACCCAATTCCAATGTGGTTTCATTTATTATACTCGTGTATAGACGTGAGCGTCCCTACACGCCAGCTGACGCAGATTCCCGAATATCGTGTAACTTTATCGCAAGTTGCTCTGGTCATTCCATAATATTAAACCTTTCACGCTTCTGTTCCCAATTTATTTACGAAACAAAGTTCGTGCGGTTTGTTTACATGTTAGTTTTGTTTGAGGATTAGTTTAGTACGAAGTACCTACTCATACCAGCCTTTTCATTGTGGCTTTTGTTTTATCTTTTACGGAATCTGGTGTTGGTTTGAAATACACATGCATAAAACGAATTTATTCTGAAATAATACTGGCCACTAACCAAAAAAATTAAAGAGTGGGGGCGTTAAAAATAAATAAAATTATAGTTCAATTTAATAGTGAATTTCGTTTTGTTTTTAAATAGTGAATTTCGACTATGTCGAGTGATAGTTAACATTAATTCGTAAATTATATTTATTTATTATTTGGTAACCCTCGAGGAAAAAGATGTTATAAGTTTGACATGTCTGTCTGTCTGTCTGTGTGTCTGTCCGTGACATCATAGCTCCTACACGAATTGGCCAATTTTAATATAATGATAATAATATAATAATATCACACAACGCCGTCTAGTCCTAAGCTAAGCACTATGTGTTATGGGTACTAGACAACTGATAAACATACCTACTTATATATTTCTAAATATATACATATTATAGATAAATTACACCCAGACATATTCACATTACATTTTCTTATGTATAATTTGTTTCTATATATTGTTTTTAAGTATTTTAGTATGTCTCTTTTTAATTTGTAATTACTAGTTCATCTACCAGTTTTGTTTTATTAAATCTAAACTTATTTATTCATCAAATCACAAATTAGCAAATATCGTTCACAAAAAACTATCTCTATCTACGCAAGAAATTAAATTGATATTTTAATTCTACGGCGTCTCGACATTAACGACGCTCTCAAATTAAAATAAAAAAAATCCCCAATAAAACAAAAAGTATTATTCCTTTGTTTGTAATTATTGACAGAAAGTCAGCGTCCTATAACGAGGCGAAAACGGGGACAAGCCTTTTCAATGATTGGACTATTAGGGAGAGAGCTGAAAGGGCTCGAAATACTGTCAATTAATATTTTATCTTGACTGGCATTTCTTTTTGTAAACAACATTTTAATGGAAGTTGCCACGGAATCGCTGAAATGTAACCTAGTAAACAATTTTCAAAGTTTCGGAGTTTGAATGAAATATGTAATAACATTTTTCTACTTATTTAAAATTAATGTGTACAATTTTTCTTCGTGTAAACAAAAAAAATCTTCCAAGGTGAGCCTAACTGTTTCCTAAAGGTGCTTTTCCAACAATGATGTAAGAGGTAGCTAGCTGGGTAGTGCAAAGGTTGTGCAACGTTAGCTAGTATAGCTGAGTGATGTGAGGGTAAATAGCGAACTCTGTTTACATTCACTCATATTCCTCACCCGCGTTCCTCATACACATCCCTCGCGTTAAGTCTAACACTCGTATTTATAAACAAGTAAAACTAAATACTTGAGTAAAAGTAACTATTTAAGACGACTTTCAACTTAAAAAAAATCACATTCCTCGCACGCGTTTCTTCAATGCTTGACCGCATCTCTCGCTTTGTTCACTAAAGCTGCAATGCACGAAGCGGGGATAGGAAAATTGACTAATTCCTTTGGTGGAAGTTTTCCTTGCGCACCGCCTCGCTACCTCATAGATCTCTAATGTATAATCACCCTAAACATTCAGCTTATTTCTACTGTCTTTGGTAGGCCTAATTAATTAATGAGAAAATTGTTATTTCAAGCAAAAACTTATTAGAATAACCACAAAAGGAAAAGCAATTTACCGAATGAAATAATTATATACCTCGGTAATACTTCAATCAGAAGTCTGGACTAAGACAAATTGCTTTCGCAGCTTAAACTTGGCCTAATAAGTTGTTTGCGTAAACTTTCAGGATTGAGTTAATAACTTGAAGTAAGACTAGGTTCCTTCTCCCGACCTGAATTTGAAGATTTTAGTAAAAATTAAGCACATTATAATTGGTTTACAAAAATTTGTAAAATAGTAGCAAGAGTGAATATGTTACTTCTATGCAAGCGTGCATCTGTGCACTATCTCACTTGTGGTCAAACGCGAGCCTATGAAAGAAATATAATTATTGCCTTGACGATACGGATAACGCAGCGCTTGAGCGCCTACTGTAGAGGTGTGCCCCGCCTGGGCAGAGCATCGCCGTGTCCTCGTGAAGGCGATCAGTGGTAGTGATCTCTCTCACCAGGCCTTGGTTCAGGCCATAGTCCGGAGTGAGGAGGCATGGCAGGCGGTCGCCTCCTTCTGCGAAGCAGTAATGCTAGTAAAGGAGGAGGCCGACCGCATCAGGCAAAGGCAACGGGGCGTTCGCACCAGCCGCCGCCGATACTCCGATCCCGATTTCCAGCCACCGTAGGCGTGGGCTTGCGGACGGCGTGCAATGGGTAGCATGCTGTGCGATTGTCCGGTAACTGACCGGACCGACGGCGCATATTGTTCCCGCACGCCTCAAGGAGCTGTCAGCAAACCGTAGAGGCCCAGCCTGCTAGCTGCAGGCAGGCAGGGTCAAAGCCTGCTTGGGTCATGGGTCAGCTTCTCTAAAGAAGGCCCGGCCCCGGCACGACAGGCAACGAAGGAACGGGTTTTTAGTCAGTAAGAATCTGACACTATTTCCCGCTCCGCCCAAGGGCGGGATTTGTCATTGGATGATTTTACCTACCATAAAAAAGCGCTTGCAAGAGCGCCTAGCTGTTACATTACGTGTCACATGTTCGATTCCCGTACGAAACAAAGACAGTTATTTCGGGTCTAGGTGTCTTGTGCATGCGTATTTACATGTTTGTTAATGCGGTCACGATACAGGAGTAATTGCTAGTGTGATAAAGTTGCCTATAGGTGACTGTTGCAGTAAAGTAAATAATAATAATTATAACCAAAGGTCTGGTGGCCAAAAGCCTCAACGACCACCTGTCGAAGCTGTTGTTGCGCGGTTGGATCAAGGGCCTGATACAGAAGACAATACTCCTCGATACGGCTCGCGTTGTGAGGAGGTTCCTGTCCTGGGGCCTTAACCACCGGCAACTCTAACCACCGGTGGACTACTATTTTTTTCAATATATTTTATTTGTAAGTTCTTTTAATAAATATATTAAAATGTAATTAATATGTTGAAAAAGATGAAAAATACAATATATCTATAGATTTATCTTGTTTATATTTATCATGTCACAGGGCTAAGATATCAATAATCGACCTTGACATGTCCCGAGAGTACTGTGTAACTGAGAGGAACATTAACCTGTGTGAACGACACCCTCAACCTAATTATTTATAATGCGGTCGTGCCGAGGCAAAGAGCAACACTGTTACAGGCTATTAGATTAATTTAAAGGTTGTTAATTATTACGATATGAGAAGATATTGCCTGTTTTAAGGTTTTTTTATGGTAGGTAAAATCATCCAATGACAAATCCCGCCCTTGGGCGGAGCGGGAAGTAGTGTCAGACTCTTACTGACTAAAACCCTACCCCGTTCCTTCGTAGGCTATCGTGCCGGGGCCGGGTATTCCTTTCGGAAGTTAACCCATGACCCCAGTAGGCTTCGACCCTGCCTGCCTGCAGTTAGCAGGCTGGGCCTTTTCGATGCGTGCCACATGTTCGATTCCCGTACGAAACAAAGACAGTTATTCCGGGTCTGGGTGTTTTGTGCATGCGTATTTACATGTTTGTTAACGCGGTCACGATACAGGAGTAATTGCTAGTGTGATAATGTTGCCTATAGGTGACTGTTGCAGTAAAGTAAATAATAATAATTATAACCAACGGTCTGGTGGCCAAAAGCCTCAACGACCACCTGTCGAAGCTGTTGTTGCGCGGTTGGATCAAGAGCCTGATACAGAAGACAGTACTCCTCGATACGGCTCGCATTGTGAGGAGGTTCCTGTCCTGGGGGCAGCTCTAACCACCGGTGGACTACTATTTTTTTCAGTATATACTTTTTGTAAGTTCTTTTAAGAAATATTTAAAAATGTAATTAATATGTTGAAAAACATGAAAAAAACAATATATCTATAGATTTATCTTGTTTATATTTATCATGTCACAGGGCTAAGATATCAATAATCGACCTTGACATTTCCCGAGAGTACTGAGTAACTGAGAGGAACATTAACCTGTGTGAACGACACCCTCAACCTAATTATTTATAATGCGGTCGTGCCGAGGCAAAGAGCAACACTGTTACAGGCTATTAGATTAATTTAAAGGTTGTTAATTAATACGATATTGGAAGATATTGCCTGTTTTAAGGTTTTTTTTATGGTAGGTAAAATCATCCAATGACAAATCGGGCCCGCGCTTCCTTAATCTAGTTCTGTTTATTTATTTACTATTCACCTGTTACCCATGATTTTACCTGCATCTTTGTTTACTACTCTACTTTTGTGGATCGCAGCGTAATATTACATCCTCTAGCTTTTCCAGAAAAAAACGGGATGCTAGAAAGGTAAAGAATAGTCCATCAAAGTAAATGTGAAAAGAAACAAACATTTTAATGCAAAATTTACGGAACAGTACCTCTACCATGAGTTTTAAGCAATAGTATTCGTCGCTACTCGATATCGACGCCGTAAATATTTTGTATAGCAAATTTTGGTTCTGCAAGTGACCGTTAAAGGCGCTGCAAAATTTACCATACAAAATATTTACGGCGTCGATATCGAGTAGCGACGAATACCATTGCTTAAAACTCATGGTAGAGGTACTGGGAAGGATTGAAGCAGCCGGTTTTTCCGTTCTACGTCAGCCTAATCGCGTAACACACAAATCAATGTGATCGATCGCATATTCTCTCATTTTGTCATCTCGACAGTAGGTTGCGTATTTTTCATTATGGAGCAGATGAATTTTCGAGTATAGGCTATAAATCTGAAATTTCTTTCGATTGTGAAAGAAAATACTGTCAGTATTATTCTTCTTCTTCTTCCTGCCCTTGTCCCATATTACTTGGGGTCGGCGCAACACGTTTTTTTCTTCCACTCTATCCTGTCAGCCGTCACACTATCACTAACTTCCTTTTCTTTCAGTATTATAAATTACGCAATTTGGTTTTGTTGGTGTTTTTATTAATTAATAAAAGTTTTAAACTTTATAACTGTAAAAAAAACTAGGAAAAGAAAGCAAAACATTTTATTTGCCAGAGTAAACACATAATTGCAACCTTAAGACTAACATAATACAAATTACATACATTTTGGAAAACAATGTAGGTTATTTAGGCTTTAAAAAAGGATAAGGTACAAATAAATAAAAATATCTATTCGTGAACTAAGTACCGTTTTCAGAATTATCTAATTATAGACAACTTTTCAGTAGTAGAAGAAATATTAGAATTTAAAATGAAGTATAAAAATACGTTTTACCTAAAAGTTCAAATTAGTGAATAAACTAGTAAAAAGACCAATAAAATAAATTAAACATTATGAGTTTTATACTCAGAAATTAACAGACGTTTTCATTACGAACCAGCTTGCAGACGACGAGCTAGAGGTAACTCACCATCCGGCTGTCCGGTAAGTATCGACCCCGAGTCATCGGCTCGTAGTACCTTTTGTGACCTTCCCTCAATTTCCCATTGTGTTGTAGAACCGCGATAACTCTTCACGCGAGCTCACGCGCAGCCCAAACCTTACCGTCCGTTGGTTGGTAACGCAGTGGTAACCAACATGAATAAAAACATCAGCAATTTTTCGTCGCTTAGTAACTACTTTTTCAGTACTGGAAAACCGGCTTTTATCCCTACCGCTTTAAGGCATGCAATTTACTGTTTTTCGCACTAGTGCGGAAAAGTGCGCGAATTCACCCCCATTACAATTGATATCTATCGTACCAGGTAAGGCGCTGAGCAACCCCCATGAATCGCACGTCAAACCCCGTTTATTTACGTGTAAGTATATGATGTATACCGACACGTGAAAATTTTATATTTATTATTATTATATTATAAGATCATTTATCGACTCAACGACATAACTCGACAAAACACAAACGTAACAATGTGTTAGAAACTAAGAACTATCGTAGTCGTAGTACTTACAGTTGTGCGGTTTACCGCAATTCTGAGCGGAGGGACCTGTAACATCTTTGCGGTTTAACTCCTCCTGTAGCCGGCAGTGTGTGTGAGGCCTTAATCGTGTTTGTTGTTTGTATAAAATGTTTTTGCTGGATCATCTTGTTTATACCTAAGTTGAGTTTTTAAGGTTGCTTTTGAATCTATGAACACTTTCTTTAAATTGATGATTCGAGCACTTTTTATACTTCCCTTTTTTTAATCCCGTGGAGGGTCGATTAGGTACAAGAAACACTGTCGATTTGTAAAGAGAAAATTAAAAAATAAAGTACTTTTTTTAACTTGAATTCATTTATGCATGTTCGAAATTGATTTCTTTAACCATGCAGCTGAGCGAGGCCAATGAATTGTAGTTAGTTAGTACGCAACGACCGACCACTACCTACAAGGTCATTGACTCGTTTACTTAAAAAATAATAATTTCGTATATGCGTATTTTATCTTTACAAATCGATAGTGTTTCATGTACCGAATTGACCCTCCACGGGATTAAAACGACCAAAATTTGACGTTGTAAATAATTATTAAAAATTAATTGAAAGTTGGTTTCTGTAGAAAAAGACATTACAGAGTTTGTTAAAATTGCTCTTAATTCTGCTACTAGGTAGATTCTTGAGAGTTCAAATATTGTTTACTATCTAACATCGTTCATTGCTTGGGGCTAGATCGACTAACGAGTTTAAGCTACCACGAAATGAAAATAGCGCTACCACTGAATGAATTTAACAAAATACAACTCATTATTGAAAATGATCGTCCATGGTTTGTCGGCGATATTAATTGTTTCAATTATGAACTTATTCCTGCAATAGCAAAATGTAATTAAACTCCATTTAACAAAGCACTGGTCACAACGCAAGTTAAATGAACTTGGCTTTTGACGTAGTTTTTTTTTTTTTTTTTTTTTTTCGGTATTGTGGTATGATTGATGACATAGGGTGAAAACTAAAGAGACAATCATAGATTAACGACTGAGGGGCGTTCCTCTACACGGTTCTATATTCTTATACCAAACATCTATTAAATAGTACCATTTGTTTAGTCACTTGACAACTTTTTGTTTTCTGCTCCGTTTAAACACGCTTTCATCATCATCATCATCATTTCAGCCAAAAGACGTCCACTGTTGGTCATAGTCCTCCCCCAAGCATCGCCACAATGGCCGGTCCTGTGCGTCTCGCATCCATCGGACTCCAGCGACCCTGACCAGGTGCAAACACGCTTTATCTGACTCAAATTGATACTGGACACACATTGTATGCGCAGTTCAATTTAATGCCCAACCCAACTCTCTATAAACAATAAATAAATTAATTGGCCCGTTGAGAAATGCCCAAGTAAACTACCACAAACATATTCTGAAGATAAGTGAGATTATCGATTTATCCAATAGGAAGTTTGAATCCAGCTCACTTGCCCAAACTATGCTCTATTTACTAGAGTAAACTCAAACGTGCATTCAACTGTACGCTTGTCAATACGAACAATGCTTTTGATGTTACTATAAACGTGGCCACTTATGAAACCTGGATGACCCAATTTACGAGTAATATACTCGTAGATGCAATAAGGACCTTGGCCTATTAGAGCCGATGTCTGCCAATGCTACGGGATTGTTCTAAAGTGTTACCGTGGCTCTGGATCGCACAGGACGAATAAAGGAACGCAGGTTTTTTTTGTGGTAGGTAAAATCATCCAATGATAAATTCCGCCCTTGGGCGGAGCGGGAAATAGTGTCAGACTCTTACTGACTAAAAACTTACACCGTTCCTTCGTTGCCTATCGTGTCGGGGCCGGGCCTTCCATTCAGAAACTGACCCTTGACCCAAACAGGCTTTGACCCTGCCTGCCTGCAGCTAGCAGGCTGGGCCTCTACGGTTTGCTGACAGCTCCTTGAGGCGCGCAGGAACAGTACGCGCCGTCGACAAATTGGACTCGGTGCGGTCGGTTACCGGACGATAGGACAGCGTGCTACCCATTGCACGCCATCCGCAAGCCCACGCCTACGATGGCCGGAAATCAGGATCGGAATAAAGGAACGCAGGTTGGTTTTAATAAGTAAAAGTGTGACACTTCCTCGGTTTTAATAAGAGAAGTCATGTGATGATGATGATAAATTCTCATCAAAAAAGCCTGTAAGTACTTGTATTTTGGTAGTTCCAGCTAGGTAATCCTATACATTTATGGACTATTCCAAACGATGCTTTATGAGATAAAAATTAATAAAAAATGAATTATTTGTCAAATGACACGTTATGAAACAAAAGTTTATTTGGTTATTTTTTTGTAAACTATTTAGAAAACTTGTCGTATAATGATGAAAGAGCGAAATATGTTTTTGCCAAACGTTGGTTGTCAAATGAAAATTTGTAAATCGATTTTTGTGAACTGACAGGTCATTGCAATTTGCAGTACAGTATCGGATTACAGGGTTAAAAAAATATATTGGTATTTTGTAAAAGAAATAAAAATGTGCCTTATAAATCAAAACTTGACGTTTTACCTTGTTCTAACAACCCTATTTATAAAGAAGTAATCACTCGTTGCTTAGTAATTTCATATTAAGTCATTGTTTGACGTTAGAAATCTTCATTCAAATAAAAAAAAAAAATCTTAAGTATTGTAGTAACTTTTACTCAAGTAATTAGTTATACTTGTTTACAAATACGGGTTTAAGTAAGAGAGTTATGATGATAATGATTTACATAAACTATCCTAGTTATGTAAATCATGCATTTCATTACCACAAATATTATCCGACACTGAGCTGCAAGTTACCAAAAACCTTTCAAAAATGTGAATTTCCCGGACTACCCTACACTACAATTGCTATAGAACGATGCGGGTGACAGCTGTCAAATTCATCAAATGTAGCTACCCTTTTCTCTCATCTTAAAGATGCATATTGTTGTCCTGCTGTCATTCTACCAATGCTATGTAAAGAGGACTATAAAGCATTCACCGTAATGGCTTGCAATATTTTATATCAAACCGAATTTACTGACATTGTCAACATCGAATTATGCGAAGCGCGAAAACCGGCAATCCTCGTCCATGTCAAATAATGAATTATGGATATTTTGCTGTAACTACGTGTTACGCGACTGGCGATTACTCCGCGTAATATGTTTTCAGAGAGGATTAATTTTGTATTTTAATTTACTAATGGGCTTTTTCGGTAATTAATTATTTGTGAGAATTTTATGTACGCTTTTCGTTTCGGTTGAATAATTTTTTTACCAAGTGTTGGGTATATTACACGACGAAATTCTTCATTTAAAACACTAAAAAACAGCTTATTAACATGAAAATATGCCATCTTAACACTAGCTAACAAACATCGTGAGGAAACCGGCATGTCCTAGAACCAAAAATTCGAAGACATGTGACATCCACCAACCCGCACTGGGCCCGCGTGGTGGATTACGGCGCATTCCCTCTCTTAGAGAAGAGGCCTGTGTCCCAGCAGTGGGAACATTAAAAGGCTGATGATGATGATGATGAACAAACATAAACAATAAATAGGGAATATATGCGTCACAACGCCCTTGGGCGGGGCGGGAGTAGTGTCAGACTTTTACTGACTAAAAACCTACTCCTGTTCATTCTTTGCCTTACATACCGAGGCCGAACCTTCCTTTCAGAAAACAATCCTTGGCCCCAGTAGGCTGCGAACCTCTTGGGCCCCTAAGGTTTGCTTTTGATTCACGTCTGAGCAAAACGGGTGAATGCTCAGCATAAAGCTGTGGCTCATGCAAAAAACGACAAGATCACAGCGCTGGTTTCCAGCGTAGGCCGGTGACGGTGTCGACTCAAAGACGTGTGTAGTACTAAAATATAACTGACGACATTTGGGTTGTAGGTACAATACCCGTGTCTAATTCTTCAGGGAGTCTAAACGGGATGTTACATGATATATTATATTGTAAAACCACAAAACAAGTCAACCGCCTCTTTAAAAATGTACCAACATAGGACATAAGTATGGCATGAAATATATTTTCCAAGTATTGTATATTTATTCGGCGCTCGAATTCAAGCCTTGTCGCTAGCTCTCACCTGAGGTGGCATGTGAGCACCTCTCGCCGTTCCAGATATTGCACATATTTGCCACCTATTATGGAGGAAAACATTCTTAAGAATTCGCACGTCGCATACTATTATGAATTTCAAGGAAACTTCAGTAGTATTCAAGGAGATATTTTTCATTAAATCTGCTCCACAAGGACATTTTTATATGTTTTTATTTCTTAAAATACTTGACGATGATAGCGGTTTTTTTTAATGACCTTTCCCACTCCGTGGCTGTGTGAGAGGGCGTGTTAGACTTTTACTGACTAAAACCACACCTTTGTTCCTTTTTTGCCTCGGGTTCTAGGATCCCGGGGTTCCCTTTCGGAAGTGGCTGCAGGGGTTTCGGCCTAGGTGAGCTCCTATGGTTTTGTATACATCTCTTTGAGGCATGTGTATAGGACGAAACGCTGTCAACGACTGGAGTTCGGTCCAGGCAGTTACCGGACGGCCAGACGGCGAGCTACCCATTGCTTGCCGTCCGCATCGTATCGGCTGAGGCGTGAGGATGTCCGTTTCCTCACGCATGTGGCCGCCACCTTCGTTAGCATTACTGTTTCACAGAAGGACATTATTGTTTACCTACATTATTTTCCATTGTTGCTTAGTATTAAAATTATTAAAAACTTTTGTACACTTCATTACTTTTTTTTTTATTCAGTGACTTCTCTCACTCTACGGTGGAACAAGAGGGCCTGTCAGATTTTTACTGTCTAAAACACAGCTGTGTCCTTCAATTAACCTTTACGTTCTAGGGCTACAATTATTCTTTCAAATGTTTGTGCGTTTCTATGAATATGGTTTTTCGAGTTATAAACATTTTTATAATGTTTTAGTTATAGAAGTTCTACTGTATCGGGCTTCATATTATCTTATCTACCTGGATAATAGTCTGCTTTTAATGACCAGCTTTGACTTACACTAAGTAATACTTTAGTAAATTCCTGAATAGTATTTCACTGTTGGATTTTCAACCGAGAGTTGGGCTAAGCCGATTGTTCAAAATTAAATTAAGCGCTTTTTAGGTAAAATCAAAGTCCTAAATGCGCAAATGAGGAATTAAAACGGCTGTATTACTGTGCCACCATATCTTTGGGAGATTGCTCATGATACAATAGTAAAAGAACCGCGATTGACTGGATTTTGGATCTTTAATATCACAATATAGCATAGATAGAAATGCGACAGTCGATGCCTTAGGCCTTAAGAGCTCTCAACGCAATCCATTTAGGTACCTAAACTGAACTGTGAAAGGGATAGAGCTGTAGGATGTATAGCCCTGTCCCTCTTTCTCGCTAGCTCACTTGACATTTTAACAAGTTATAACATAACACCTAAGGCGCCTGTTGATTTTATTGTCTGCATCGAATCACTCGCGCGTTACTGGCGATGCATTATTAGTAAAGCCACACGTTTGCTTCGATACAGTTGCGTGCTGTAAACACACTGTACAGTACTGTATCGATACAAAGAGTTGTATTGTAATAGGCGAATTCTTTGTTAAGTTACACGTAGCTATTAATAGAGTTTTTGTTTACTAATTAACCAGATCATTTTTTTTTTTTTTACCAAATACGACAAGTAGTAAAAAGGTAAACCGTACTGAATTGATGCAAGGAGCCTTCTTGGGCGGACGAGCCATATTAGATATCGTTCACACCAAACGTATCGTCCGCCGCCAACTGTGAGCATGCTCACTGTCAGCCCCACTAGTGACCGTGGGTTCAGTATGCCGCATGCGTTCTCACCAAGCCGACAATACGCTATAGCGTAAAATGCGCACTCTTTGTGAACTTTTGATGCAAACTCTTTGTTAAGTTACACGTGTCTACAAAACGAATTTTCGTTTACTAATTATGCAGACTAACAATTATTTTGTAATACAGTAACTCTGGCAGTCTGCCCACTCTAACATAAAAGACTATCACACATACATATTACGAAAACTAATTACAAGTTGCGTCAACACATGCGACCTCTAATGGCGAGTGTATGTAAATATGGCGACTGACTAATTAATTCGAGCACGAAGCTTTTATCAAAATCGTGAAATGTTTGACTAGTGCAGCTTTTTTAATAAGGGAGGGTAAATATTAAAATATGTTTCATATTTTTAAATAGGTCATCATCACATATTGTATTGCTGAGTTTTACATTGGGGTTGAATTTAATACGACTGGGTTTGTGTGAGATCTGAAATGTTTTGAAAAAATTCTTTGTTTATAATTGATAGGTTCGCGTTTGATCATTAGATATTTCACCTGCCCCCCTAACCATGTTACAAGCTTTTATTTTAGCGTGAACACTTTTTTTTTATGGTAGGTAAAATCATCCAATGACAAATCCCGCCCTTGGGCGGAGCGGGAAGTAGTGTCAGACTCTTACTGACTAAAAACCTACCCCGTTCCTTCGTTGCCTATAGTGCCGGGGCTGAGCCTTCCTCTCAGAAAACGGCCCTTGACCCCAGCAGGCTTCGACCCTGCCTGCCTGCAGTTAGCAGGCTGGGCCTCTTCGGTTTGCTGACAGCTCCTTGAGGCGCGCGGGAACAGAACGCGCCGTCGACGACTTGGGCTCGGTCCGGTCGGTTACCGGACGATCGGACAGCGTGCTACCCATTGCACGCCGTCCGCAAGCCCGCGCCTACGGTGGCCGGAAATCGGGATCGGAATCCCGGCGGCGGCTGGGGCGAGCGCCCCGTTGCCTCTGCCTGATGCGGTCGGCCTCCTCCTTTGCTAGCATTACTGCTTCGCAGAAGGAGGCGACCGCCTGCCATCCCTCCTCACTCCGGACCATGGCCTGAACCAAGGCCCGGCGAGAGAGATCGCTGCCGCCGATTGCCCCCACGAGGACACGGCGATGCTCCGCCCAGGCGGGGCACACCTCTACAGTATGCTCCACCGTGTCCTCCGGGTGTTCCGCACAGTGGCGACACCCGGGCGAATCCTCCGCACGAATCCGGAACAGGAACTTGGCAACTTTCCGTGTTCCGTTAGGACCTGCGTCGTGCGGAAGTTAAGACTGCCGTGAGCGTGAACACTTGGGGTTGGTCATACCCCCAATTCCTTTGATCTAACGTTATCTCAACGATCAGTCACGTGGTCAGAATAAAGGAATTGGGGGCGTGGCCAACTCCAAGCGTTCACGTTAAATGAAACGATAGTAGCTTGGCTAGGGGGGCTGATGGTACGCGGCGATGTGGTCGACGATGGATCACGATTGCTTAAGAATATCCTATTCATTTTCATTCCGAACCACACTCCCCGAAATGAAAACCATAGAAAACCTATAGGCTAGCGACTCGCTGCCGATACTTAAGGCTTTAAATCTTCGATTCCACGAGAGCATCTGTCGATTTGGAGATGCTTAGAGGAGCTTTAACTTCAATCAAAACACTAGAGGCAGTTTGGAATGTCAAATTTACACCCAGAAATTATTGGTTCTCGCTTTACATTCTTACATTTAGTTTAGCTTAAAAATAGCAAGATACTCCTTTTTTTATTATTTGAAATTTTGAATGAACATAAATGTGTAATTGCGTATATAAATCATTAAAAACCATGGAATTCGTTCTGTATCGCGGGTCGGTTCACAAACACAAAACAACCAAACCCGGAACAAACCAAAAAAAAAAAATGGTAATTTAAAAAACTAAAAATCCCGACTGCTTTTCTGAGTATTCATGAAAAGCTCTAAAACAAGCAAGTCGTTGTACCCGATTGCACTTAGCTATATAATATTTTAAAAACAAGATAAATTGTAGCAGTCGGGACCATTCTAGAAATAGAGGCTTAGTGAATTGAGAGCACATACCTATATTACATTGCAGATTACTCCAATCTACTGACTAGACGTCTGACTTTCTAGAATGGGTACCGACTGCTACAATTTATCTTGTATTTTTAAAATATGATATAGCTAAGTGCAATCGGGTACAACGACTTGCTTGTTACCCGACTGCGCCAGAAGGAGGGTTATGTTTTTCGAGAGTATGTATGTATGTATGTATGTATGTAAGTATGTATGTATGTATGTATGTATAATTGTTTGGCACGCTCTGCAGCCTGAACGGCTCGATGGATTTTAGCTTGAGAGGTGTCGTTAGATTCGTATTTACTGTGAGAGTGACACTGGGTATATCAAAATAAAAAAAAAAAAACAAAATGGCGGATTTGTAGCACCAAATTCAAATGTTTGGCACGCTCTGCGACCTGAACGGCTCGATGGATTTTAGTTTGAGAGGTGTCTTTAGATTCGTAATAAAATAAAACTAAAAAAAAATAAAAAATAAAAAACGGTAATTTAAAAAACTAAAAAACCCGACTGCTTTTCTGAGCTTTCATGAAAAAGCCCTAAAACAAGAAAATCTGGCAGTCGGGACCCATTCTAGAAAGTCAGCCGTCTAGTCAATAGATTGGAGTAATCTGCAATGTAATATAGGTATGTGCTCTCAATTCTAGAATGGGTCCCGGCTGCCAGATTTTCTTGTTTTAGGGCTTTTTCATGAAAGCTCAGAAAAGCAGTCGGGTTTTTAGTTTTTTAAATTACCGTTTTTTTTTTAGAACTTTTTCATGAATACTCAGAAAAGCAGTCGGGTTTTTTAGTTTTTTAAATTACCGTTTTTTATTTTTTTAGTTTTATTTTATTACTATATCACTTTCACAGTAATTACGAATCTAACGACACCTCGCAAACTAAAATCCATCGAGCCGTTCAGGCCGCAGCGCGTGCCAAACAATTATACATACATACTCTCGAAAAACATAACCCTCCTTCTGGCGCAGTCGGGTAAAAAAAAACAGTATAAGCTTTACAAATATTTGTTTAGAGTGGGAATTGAACCAGCGCGACACGCACACATGTCAGTCACTCAACCTTGCGGCAACCATGTCATCACACGAGATCACAATACCAAAAGTTTGTATAGATATAGCCTTACAAACGAAAACTGAAACAACCTCTGCCAATGAAGGTCGATTGCTACCTAATTGCCATCTGTTAAATCGTGTGCGATCACAGATTTATGTTCGCCATCCATTGCGTAGTGACAGAACTTGCTCGTCATTAACCCGGCCGTCGGCGGCTAATGTATTGTGTCCCATGTGCTGCAGATTAAAGTTAACGGTAGTATATCGGGATCTAATCTTTGTAAATGTTAAGTTTGGGAGGTTCCTGCACCGGATTCGTGCGGAACTGACGCTCGGCTGTCACCACTGTGCGGACTGCCCGGAAGACATGGTGGAGTACACGGTAGAGGTGTGCCCCGCTTGGGTAGAGCATCGCCATGTCCTTGTGGGAGCGATCGGTGGCAGCGATCGCCACTGATCGCACTTACATCTCTACTTGTACCAAGGTATAACTGTACAAGGCACAGTCCGAAGCGAGGAGGAGTGGCAGGAAGTCGCCTTCTTCTGCGAAGCAGTAATGCTAGTGAAGGAGGAGACCGCACGCATGAGGTAACGGCGCTTACGCCCCAGCCGCCGCCGGGATTCCAATCCCGATTTCCGGCCACGGTAGGCGCGGCCTTCTGGACGGCGAGCAATGGGTAGCTCAACGGCGCGTACTGTTCTATGAGCTGGCGACTGAAGCCCACTATGACCTGCCGTGACCTGTGTTGTACTTAGTGTCAGTGGTATCCAACTTGTGACCTTTAATAAATATTTTTAGAAAACAATATACTTAACATGGTGTAAACAATTTTGGAATCGATTCAGATACTGATTCTGAACAAACTATGTTCAGGTTTCGCATAATTAAACTAATAATAATGTTGTATAAAGATGGCTAGAAAGTGCCAAAGCAGCAAAACTGTTATTTAACCAAAAAATTAAAACAAATCATAAAAAAAAATCTCACGAATTGGCGCTTGACTCACCTGAAAAGCAGTAGGTACTATACTACGGATCTACTACTAGCATAAAGTTTAACCGCATTTCTTGTGATCACCCGCCAGTTTTGCGGGCGAAAACTGCAACCGTGAAGACTGTGTAACTACATAAAAGTGCGGTCTCGCGAGTTTGGAAATAAAGCAGCGGTTTTCTCTATCGCGGCGGGCGCGGTTGAAAATCGCGTCGTGAATTCTTAGGCTAAAATGTAAGCAAAAAACGCGTTGCGCCGATCCCAGGTAACATGGAACATGGGCAGAAAGGTGATGAAAATTTTTAACCACACTACGATAATATTGATTGGCAGCAGTAATATTGTTGTGGTAGTATCTACTTCTCCAAAAGATCTGCTTCACAAAAAGCTTTTAATAAAGCAGTGTAAACTTATACCGAAATCAATCAAAATGTTTGTGATTGTGTTAGACAAGAAATGCTTATGTAGATTACTCGCGTAGACATATATTTAAAGACTAACAAAAAATCGTTCCTATAATATTTACTACTAGCTGTGCCCGCAATTTCGTTCGCGTAAACGACGAAACTTATCAATGAGTTTTTTGTTTATAGTGCTATTTGTGTAGAACGTTATCTATCGAGCATACCGGTATTAATACTTCTGTCCCAGTGCGGGCCCTTTGTGGGCAATTACAATAGAAACGGGTGATGTAACCTACAACAAACTTATTATTAGCGGTTGGTACAGTAATCGGGTCTAGGGATCGAACCGCAAAATTAAGTTTGTTTTTTATTGTATATACTTTTCCGGGATAAAAAGTACCCAGTGTGGTGCCCAGGATATTAAAGAATAATTATACCAAGTTTCATCGTAATCGAACCGGTAGTTTTTGCGTGATCCCTGAACAAACAGACAGACAGACAGACAAAATTTTTTTTATAACTTTTTTGGGTTCAGTGTCGGTCTAGTAACAGTGCCATTTATTTTTTTGATATTTTCAATGTACAGAATTTTTACTTCTACAGATTTATTATAAGTATAGAATAGATTAGCTTTAGGCAATGTTAAATAAGGAAGCTAATATTTTGTATATTATTAAAAGAAGATTTTTTCTTAATATTCAAAATGTTAGCTTCAAATAAATATTTTATTTTATTAAACATAATGTGTATTTGTTTTAGACATAATGTTACAAGAACTTATTAAAACTAAGAAAATATGTGTAAAAACAATCTGTACTAGATCAAATAGGCGCCTAACTCAGAATATACTTATGCTACAACATGTAATTTTGCGACATAAGAAACAACTTCAAAAACTAGACTAGTTTGCGTCGGACATGCGCGCGAAAGATTCCGTAAAACGATACTAGAATCGAGCAAAAAATGCCGACAAAATAAACGTTTAATTTTTATCTTAATATTTTTTGTTTTTGTAGCGGCAATAAAATACAGATTTTGTAAAAAGATTACTCCATCTCTTACAAGTCATGAGAGACGGCCCGCTAACAGACGGATAGATGGATATACAGACGGACGAACAGTGGAGGTTTAGTAATAGTAATAACGTGCTGCTGTCAGTTTTTGGATACCTTAAAAACAATGGTATCAATATTGAGTTACAAAACTGTCTAATACTTTAATCGACTTCAATCCTTTTTACCTCAAACTATCCAACACATCAACCATCTCCAGACCTAAATACATAAAGCTTCTGGTAAATACGGCACGGCCGACTTCTGGCACGGTTGGCGTAGTGGTTGAGCGACTGGCTGCTGCGCTACGGGTCGCGGGTTCGATCCCCGCACGGAACAAATATTTTTAACACCTACAGACAGTTGTTCCGGGTCTGTGAGTTTACATGTTTGTGAACGCACCCACGATACAGGAGAAATTCCCAGTGTGGGGCACAGTTTTAAAAAAAAATAGAATACCTATCATCAAACCCTGAACATCTGTAGGGGCCCAACAGGGCCGAAGCCTACTGGGGTCAAAGGGTATGTGAAAATGGCACCCGGGGCCCTGGGACCAAGGCGAAGAATGGAACGGGGTAGGTTTTTAGTCAGTAAGAGTCTGACACTACTTCCCGCTCCACCCAAGGGCGGGATTCATCATTGAATGATTTTACCTACCATAAAAAAAAACCCTGAACATCTTTCTAACTCCCTATGTCATAAATCATAAGGCTAAACCAAAAAACACAGCACCCATGAGAATTTCGTTTTTTAAAAAGGGTTGCTTTGAAGTGTTATATCTTCAAATAAACTTTATTTATTTATTTATTTATTCATTTTGTACACACAAACACTTAAAAAAGAACCAACACAGATAGAAGAGCACAAAGGTACTGCTTATTTCAAGTGAAATTTCTTCCTGCAGACCTGCGACAGGAGAGTTGGATGAGAGATGTAGACACAGTGTACAGAAAACAAATAAGATAGCTAATTAAAAATACTATATTATTCAAATTAAATCATACAATACATATATAAATACATACATACATACAATACATAAATTAAATTATAAAAATATAAATTATAACTTTATGAGATGGTAGAGAGGTAGTGTTCCTTGACTAGCTGTTTGAAGACAGATATATTTTTAGCGTTACGGATCTTGGCTGGAAGTGAGTTCCACAGTCGTACCGCATGAAAAGAGAAGGAGTTGGAATAGAAATGGGTATTATGGGATGGGAAATTGAGATGGTATTTAAGGTGGGATCTGCATGGGGCATCGCCCGGGCGTGTGAAGGAAAAACGATCACGTAAGTAGCCAGGATACGCAGGGTTGAAAAGGATGTTGTACAAGAGACATAATACCCGAGTGTTCCTACGAAGACGGATAGGGAGCCACTTGAGATCCTTGCGGAATTGAGAAACATGGTCATATTTTCTAAGGCCAAAAACAAAACGAATGCATAGGTTTTGCAAGCGCTCAAGCTTATTTAATAGCTCCTCAGTGGCATCCAGGTAGCAGGCATCCGCGTAATCGATGAATATTAAAGGTATTATTTATATTAAAGGTACGTTATTATTTTTTCATAATTAGGTAATTATTGGTTTCTTTATGTTTTATATTTTCTGTAATATCGATGTATTTACATATAATCATTTTTGTATGAAATCTAAGAAAAGCTGCATTATTTCGTAATAAGTGTTCTACCGTAGAAACAATGTGTCTCAAGTTGTATGCAATAATATACCCTTAGATGCCGACGATCCAATGAGATGCCTAGGCCGATATTTGATTGAATTAGAACTGAAGTAACTCGTAACTGCCATAACCAAACAACTCAAGTTTATCAATATCAAATTTAACTAAATGGCTACCCGAAATTCAACCATTTGATTAAACGTCGCACTAAATTATTTGGCTATTTGTCCTTCAGCCATTTAGTTGTTTGCCGATATATAATAGACTGCCTAGGCCTCAAATTAGATGGCTAACCATACCAGTAAGTTGCGCCACTTATAAACGGCAGTGGATAGAATAAAAATCCGTCAATTCCTATACATCCTCTATGTCAAACTGCGAGTCAACGTTTTGGGGTTCCGTACCTCAATAAGAAAAAAACGGAACCCTCATAGAATCACTTTGTGGTCAGTCTGTCTGTTTATCTATCAAGACCCTTTTTCTCGGGAACACGTGGAGGTATCGAGTTGAAATTAAAAACATATAGGTACACAGGTCTGCGGTCCCTTGACGCTGTAAAAAAAATCAAACTTCCAAATTAAAAAAAAAAAGAGAGTGAGTGTTGAGTGTCGAAGTGTACGTTTTTTGCGACATAAACGGCTTTCCGTTGACCTAAAATCCATAAATTTAGCATGAAGCAAGGTCTCATAGCACAAGTTTAAGAAAAAATATGAAAACTGTAAATTTTTAGTTAAGTCATGAATTTTTTTTTTGTGATTCGGATGAATCTTCGTAACTCAATTCGGGAATTGAACTGTTTTCATAGGTAACTTTTTCAGTGCGCGAATCCGACTCGCACTGGCCTGGTTTTTTTTTGGGTGCGGTCTCTCGCATGTCAGCCAGTAAGGTTGACGTCTACTTAACCGCACTTTCCCGTGACAGCGTTGATAAATTAAAGCTGGACCCTTTATTTTGTCTGGGGAAAAGAAATCTACAAACCGACCGAAGTTGGAAGGTTTCGTATCATGAACCGAACCGATGTCCGATATCCATCCGGACCAAGCCCGAGTTGTTAACTGATTGAAGGAACCTAGATATGGTCAGTAATAATCTGGCACGATCTCTCGCTCCACCATAGAGCGGAAAAAGTCATTCTATGATTTCCCACCACTAGTAAAAAAATCTTTTTGATTATTATACCAGGTAAATAATAAAGTATACTTATCTAAAAGAATACATACTCGTGTTTCCAGAACGCAAAAGGCAACTGAAGAAACATACACGGGTTTAGTAAGTAGTATACCGGAAAAAGAGCACACCCACCCTTGGTTTGTACTATTACAGGAAGATTATCAGCATACCGTAGGGGCCCTATAGGACCGATTCCGTACTGGGTCTACGGTTTGCTGATATCTCTTTGATGTACGCATAGAATACTACGTGCCGTCAATGACTCGGGCTCGGTTCGTATAGGACGAGCTGACGGCGAGCTGCCCATTGCTCGTCGTTCGCAAGCTCATGCTTACGGTGGCCGGTGATCGCTCTGCAATTCCTGACGCCCAGGGCGTCTTCTGTCACGGTGACATGAGGATGTACTTTCCCTTAATCTAGTGGCCAAAAAAATAACCCTTAGTTTATATTAAGAAAGTTGAGAATGCTGACTCTAACAGGACGTCGAGGGGTCTCCGTGGTTTATGGATTAACCGTTATATAACTCATCTCACGTACATTTCTATGTTAGGACTGCTCTTTCATAAATAGCAGGCACGTTCCGGCTTTAGCAATGCAACAGGCTAATTCATCCTGCTTATACACCGTATTGCGCGTATTTTATCTATACACCGTTTAATTTTGATCTTTTTAATCCCGTGGAGGGTCGATTCGGTACATGAAACACTATCGATATGTAAAGAGAAAATTAAAAAATAAAGTACTTTTTTAAACTCGAATTAATTTACGCATGTTCCCAATTAATTTCTTGAAGTAAACGTCAGCTGAGCGAAGCCAATGAACGGTAGGTAGTTAGTACGCAACGACCGACAACTACCTACAAAGCCATTGACTCATTTATTTAAATAAATAAATTACGTACATGCGTATTTGAAAAAAAGTACTTTAGTTTTTTAATATTATCTTTACAAATTGATAGTGTTTCATGTACCAGATTGACCCTCCATGGGATTAAAACTATTAAAATTTAACGGTGTATTGTATACATATAGATAAAATACGCGCGGCCGCAGCACGGGTGTAGCGCGCCAGTCGCACTGCCGTCGCTTTAGTTGTTGCAGAAAAATATTTGAGCTAGAAATAACTAATATGTTACTTGTAAAGAGCCTCTACCTACACAACGAGATATTTTAACAAAAATAGCAACGATCGTATTTTTTTAACATTGTACTTTTTTTTTTTTTTTATGGTAGGTAAAATCATCCAATGACAAATCCCGCCCTTGGGCGGAGCGGGAAGTAGTGTCAGACTCTTACTGACTAAAAACCTACCCCGTTCCTTCGTAGCCTATCGTGCCGGGGCCGAGCATTCCTTTCGGAACTAACCCATGACCCCAGTAGGCTTCGACCCTGCCTGCCTGCAGTTAGCAGGCTGGGCCTCTTCGGTGTGCTGACAGCTCCTTGAGGCGCGCGGGAACAGAACGCGCCGTCGACGACTTGGGCTCGGTCCGGTCGGTTACCGGACGATCGGACAGCGTGCTACCCATTGCACGCCGTCCGCAAGCCCGCGCCTACGGTGGCCGGAAATCGGGATCGGAATCCCGGCGGCGGCTGGGGCGAGCGCCCCGTTGCCTCTGCCTGATGCGGTCGGCCTCCTCCTTTGCTAGCATTACTGCTTCGCAGAAGGAGGCGACCGCCTGCCATCCCTCCTCACTACGGACCATGGCCTGAACCAAGGCCCGGCGAGAGAGATCGCTGCCGCCGATCGCCCCCACGAGGACACGGCGATGCTCCGCCCAGGCGGGGCACACCTCTACAGTGTGCTCCACCGTGTCCTCCGGATGTTCCGCACAGTGGCGACACCCGGGCGAATCCTCCGCACGAATCCGGAACAGGTACTTAGCGAACTTTCCGTGTTCGGTAAGCACCTGCGTCGTGCGGAAGTTGAGAACGCCGTGAGGTCTTTCCAGCCACGCCTCAAGGATGGGCCTTATCGCCCCAATTGTGGCGCGCCCCGAACGAGGTTGCGATAGTCGTTGACGCCATTTCGCCATGAGATCCCGCCGGAGCTCTGTCCGCCATGCCTCGACTTGTCGTGGCAGTTTTAACATTGTACTAAGAATTGATGATCGTGATGAAATCCGCATGTTATTAAAAACACAATAAGGTACAAAAACAAAACACGAATATGAGAATTTTCGTCATAATATTCTTCTTTATCCTTTTTCCCGCGTACCCGAAGGTTTATCCGGTTTTCCATAATCGTGTCAGTATGCAAACAAGATTTGAAAATTGTCAGCGATTTCGTTTCATTTGATCGATGAGTTTTGTATGTTGAGTTTTTATAATTGAGTTTGGGCCTATCCGTCAAATATATTTTGGGAACAATGTCAAAAGACATTTTGGTAGCGCTTGTCAGTCCCATCTTTTTTTTTTAGACAATCCATATCTCTGATAACTGTGAAGTCACTTTTTCAAGGTTTCTAATTACAAGAAACGATCCTGTATGATTTATGTAACTAATACTACGAATGAACTAAGCGAAGTTGAACATTTTTACAAAGTTTATAACACCGCCAATATTCGTTCTTCGAATATTTTGAAATTCAAGTCGAAGCTTTGCATTGGCAACGATAGTTAGGCAAGACTATAGTCTTGCCTTTGTTTCTCTACATTTTGTATTCAAAATCTAAGAAAGTTAGAGTCTGTGCGGAAAGAGTACCGTCATAAGATTTCAGGGCGCAGCCATGCATAAAATTTTTGTAATGTTAAGAACACTGTTACGTCATTCTAGTGCGACTGTAATAACTTGATATTTTGAAAGTAACTAATTAGACTAGGTATTGCCAGCAGTTCCACACGTAAAAATTATAATAATCCGCCACAAAAAAAAATATTTATGAAACGTTGCCCCACATTATACATATTTTTTTGGAATATGATTGTATGATGCCCAAAAAAAAAGATTCATAATATACTTAAATTAAAACATAAAATAATGTCAAATTATTATTATTGAAAATATTTATGTATCTATACATATATATGTTTGTGTGATGAGCACGATCATTTGTTCTGTATCTGGGTGTTATTTATCTATAATATGTATGTATTTAGAAATATATAAGTATGTTTATCAGCTGTCTGGTACCCATAACACAAGCTCTGCTTAGCTTGGGACTAGACGGTGTTGTGTGATAGTTGTGGAAATATATATATATATATATATTCTACAGGATTTGTCATAATCACCACGGTTACCGAACGCAGTGGTGTTACAATAAACAGAGAATGTTAATACCCAGTCTTTGGTACATACATATCCAATTGAATATACATTTTGCACGCCAAAAACCTCACCTCACATTAGTCTATATTTAGACATGTCCTATATAAATAGCGAGCACGTTCACCCGTAGGCCAGAGTTAAAGCAACAGGCTGATTATATCGTCACGTCACACATCGCAAATGGACGCGACTTGCGTTGCTCCACAGAATATAATATTAAGACCACTGAGTCTTACATTATGTGGTTACGTAGCCGATTTTTTTTAAACTGTATATAGAAGTTATTTGAAGACATGTGACATTCACCAAGCCGCACTGGGCCCGCGTGGTGGATTACGGCCCATTCCCTCTTTTAGAGAGGAGGCCTGTAGCCCAGCAGTGGGAAAATTAAAAGGCTGATGATGATGATGATGATATAGAAGTTAGAATAAGCACTTTGATTGTGGAACTTAAACTGTTTTACTACGTTTTTTTTTTATTATGGTAGGTAAAATCATCCAATGACAAATCCCGCCCTTGAATGGGGCGGGATTGTCAGGCTCTTACTGACTAAAAACCTACTCCGTTCCTTCTAAGCTCTATATTTCCGGGGCCGGACGTTCTTTTCAGAAATCAGTCCATGGCTCCAGTAGGCTTCGGCCCTGCTGGGCCTTTACGGTTTACTGACGTTGCTCAAAAAGCTCAAAAAGTTAAGTTTCTACATCTGGATACAAAATAAAATGACTCGATTTAACTTGACTTCATTCAGAATTCGAGTACGGCTAAGATTCAAATTATGTAGAATTTTAATTCGAAAAAAAGTTTTTTTTTTTATTTTAAAGTTTTGAAACTTAAAAATAAAAAATTAAAACTTTTTCTTAATTTTGGTGATGTAAAACAGCTCTGATAGACTCTCCGACTTTCCTAGTTTTTAGCAAATATCGATATAATAATTGTATTTTGAAATCATCCAATGACTTCTCCCACCCTTGGGTAGAGCGGGAGGCCGTTTCAGACTTTTACTAACGAAAACTCACTCCTGGCCCTTCTTTGCCTTCGTTCCAGGGCCCCCGGGATTCACTTTCACACAAGCCATAGACGATCCAACATGTAGTGTTTCTTCATCAAATAACTTCTCACGCTCTCGGTGGAATGAAGAGTGTCAAACTTTTACATTGATGGAAAGGGCTATGCTTTGGTTTTTCCTTGCGTAATCGTATCAGAAATTAAGATATCCGCAGGAGAACCAAGGTCGCCGACATAGTACGAAGAATCGCCAAACTTAAGTGGCAATTGCTCACAGAGCAGACGGCCTTTGGGGCCTAAAGGTTCTGGAGTCGCGACCGCGTACTGGAAGACGCAGCGTTGGAAGGCCTCCTATAAAGTGGACCAATGACCTGGCAAGGGTTGCGGGAATCCGATGGATGCAGGATGCACAGAACAGTTGATTGTGGCGACTCTTATGGTCTTTCGGCTAAAATGATGATGATTATTCATACAAAAAAATAAGATAGTTTTTCCTGAATACGCGTATTGACCTATGTACAAATCATATAAAAGCAAAAGTGTTTCTCCACGCTGGAACAGATGTTCGAATTTCAATATAAACTGGTCCATGTGTACAACATGTCCTAAAGTACTTTTTCTCCCCGGAGTACGTTCCTTCGATAATTTTCGACTTTCACGCAGACGAAACTGCTGGCAGAAGCAAGTCCATAAGAAATTCTTACGCCTAGCCTCCCAAAGAATTCTCCAAAAACATTTCTAAGTCGTCTGATGTAATTTGTTGAGTAAGTAAGAATAAATCTCAGTGTTTAGTCCCTTGTGGTTGCGTAATGCATTTAGCCATGTTTCGTATCTACTCCAGACAAGAGGATCTTTTACCCTTGGGAGTCGTAAGTTTCACTCATTGTAACAAATGGTGAATGGATGGGAGGTAATATTCACCTGTTAACCTTGTAGAGGTGTATTTAAAAAAGCTTAAGGCTTTCGCCCACGGCGACTTTTTGTCGCGGGTTTTGTAAGCGCGTAACAGCACGCTAACATGCGTTAGTCGCAACACGCTACAGAAGTGCAAAACTTCATTTTTGTGCCGTACTGGGGGGCTAAAAAGGCCACTTTAGCAGATCTGCATTCGAATAATAATATGAATCATGTCAAAAATCGCAAAATGGTCACGAATTGGCAGTTCATGTTGTTATACGTAAACAATATACATATTCGGTATGATTCTGCAATGCAATTCATCTATTTGACAGTTTTTTTGACAGACGGGTCTAAATGACAGCACATTCGTAAAATTTTACGAATATAAGAAGAATTGCTAAAAGATCGCAAGTATGACAGGAATTCAGGAAATGAATAGCTAAATGTGACCTTTTTAGACTCGCTGTATCGCGACAGTATCACGTTTGCATTACAACTAAGAATAGTGGTGTAGGCGAGGGCAAACCGCCAGCGACCGAATCGCGACTGTAGCGATGCAAACGTTCGACAGCATCACTACTAACGCGCTTTAGTCGCATTTGCAACGCGCTACAGAAGCGATGCCAACGTGCTGCTAACGCGCTAAAGCATCGCAGTTTCAATCGCGACTGTATCGGACAACATTGGGGAGAGAACGGAGGGAGATTGGCGCGTGAGTGAAACATTGTACATACAAAAACTTATTTTTTGTGCTGTTATTAAATCGCGTTTGCTTCGTGACAGAAGCGCGACAATATCGTGTTTGCATCGCGACTGAAAATCGTCGTGATCAATACAGTCGTGAAGCGAACGCGCGATAGTATCGCTACTGTATCACTACAAAAACTCGGCGTGGGCGCGGGACTTAAGATAACTCGATTTAATACCGAAGCAGTATTTTATTACATAGAAGTTATTGCGCCATTATATACTAACTATTGTCTTCAATTTGATTGAAACAGTAACATCAAATGTGGCTCTTAACTTTGATTTAGATACTCGTAAACCTATTTATTGGTAACATAGAAATAGTAAATAGAATAGCCTTTTATTCCATGTAACAATCTCACAACAATATAGTATTTTTACTTGGTTTTTTTCACTTATAATATGCAACAGTTTAATTTAGATAAATAATTAGTTAGATTTGTTTCATTGAACCGACGGCGTCAAAACCTTTGACTTTGCATTGGTACATTTTTTTAGCATTGGTGTGGAAGACGAAAGAAGAGTTCCAATAACATTTTTCCTCTGTAAAGCCAGGTACAAATTGCTGTAACGTAACACGCAATGAAAGAATTTGCCGTCCACATTGTTGCAATAGAATTCCTGTAGTGTGGACGCCTTGCATGCGCGTACTGTGCACACTACGCACGCGACCAGAGCATCTGAACTACATATGTGAGTAAGCCACACTTATGGAAGCCACCACATACTTGCGCAAATTAAGACTTGCACAAGTATACTGAAACGTGTGTTGAAAGATACTTGCGTAAGTTTCTGCACAACACACGTTTCAGTATACTTGTGCAGGTCTTAACTTGCGCAAATATACTGAAACGTGTGTGGCTACCATTATGAAATGCTTTTTTATGTTACATTACAACAGTCTGTACCCGGCTTAGGAGAATCTAGTTCTGTGTAGCTAAGTTATTTACTTTTTGTATTTAGGCATATAATAGACAACCCAATTTTTCCAAAAAGAAATAGTTTTGAAACAGTTTTGTCCGACGTCAAGAATTTAAAAAGATTCTTGTTCTTTGTGCGGTAATAGCATACATCTGTCACTACGTATAGTCTATGGTAGCCGCAAATCTGGTAGAAACGTATTCTATAGAATGACGAAGAATGTACTCACCAGGGTATAGAGGGCACTAGCGTAGGCAGCGTGTTTGACGTGCAGCGTCCGACAGCATGGCAGCGACGTGTCCTGCTCGTGTGCACTCCACGCTTTCATCTGTTGACAGAAATACAATTCTACATTAAATACACAAAATACAGAGGCAGTAAAAATATTGTATTTTTATAAAAACAAAAATAAATGTACAATGAGCAGTCTATGATCGACAACACAACGAGTATTGATATAATACACTGGTCAGAATTATATTCTTTTGAATACCGTAATTAGAGACACAATAGAAAGACAATAAGTTGTGCGAACGTTGGCGTTCCCTTGGGGCTTGACAAAAACGAAAGTTTCTGAGTCTGTACGTGTCCATATGTGTTTAATACTTCTCCTTGCTCGAAATTCAATGAAACTCGGTACACGGGTTGAAAAGTTCTCAAAATAGCACTGGAAGACTTTTTATCCAGAGAGCATATTCCCTTTGGGAAATCTTCTACTATCACCCGTACAACCCCAAAACCAGCCAGGCGCATTACTTTCTTTAATTTCATCACCACTGCTCTCAAAACGGTGAAAGAAAACATCGTGAGGAAACCGGCTTGTCCTAGAACCAAAAAATCGAAAACATGTAACATACACCAATCCGCATTGGGCTCGCTTGACGAATTACAGAGAGTAGGCCCTCTTCTAGAGAGTAGGCCTGAGTCCCAGCAGTGGGAACATTATAAGGCTGATGCTATTTTATGCTATGCTACCTGTGCAAAACCGCTGGCAGCAGCTAGTTCGTAATAAATATAAGGTTCCAAGAATTCCAGGGTTCGGGGGAGTCACACAACCGATTTCCAAACTTCGGACTTAAAAATTTAATAGCACCATTTGTCTGACCCGGGAATAAAACCCAACCTCAAACTTAGCTGTCGTACTTGCAACCACGAAGTCAACAAGGCAAAAAAGTATATAATTTTTGAACAGTTAAAAATTAATTATGTAGATGTACTTTATAACCAAATCTAAGTTCGAGAGTAGCTTAACTTAAATTGTACTCGATTCAACGAATTTATTCTTCATCCTTTCTTTTTGATAACCAAATTTATTCAGATTTACTTTTTTCCAAGTTAATTAAACAATCACCCACGTACGCATCGTAAAATGGATTAACTGTTATAAAAGAAAAGTTCCTGAAAGGCGAAAACGAACCGGAAAACGAATCATTTATTGCCTCACTAGATAAATTAATGATTTGGGGAAGGTTCAGAGAACGAATCGGAGAGAAACGACTGGGGAACATTGAGTCGGAATTTGGGTCAATTTTTAGATTGGGTTACGTTCAGTATAATTATTTTTTTTTAAGTTTTTCTTCTGATGTTTTTTTTTTTTATTTTGTTGTCATGTTGTCACTGTCATTCAGTGTCGAAATGGAAAGACAAAAGATAATCGAGACTACTTTTTTCTACTTTTTTTTTTCTTCCAAGGAAAATCCCAGGGTGGGTTTTCCTTCTAAAAGCGAACCCATGGCCCCAGTAGGTTTCGGCCCAAATGGCCTTTACAGGTAGGTATGCTGACATTTCTTTGAAGCGCGCATGAAAATTAAGACTACTTTGTTCTGTTTTAACAGGTCTGGTGTAACAGGACTCATACATAATTAATGTGCGGTCCACTCATGGCCCAACAGTAAAACTGGTTTTTGTTTGTTTTAGTTAGTAATAAGTGATCTTTTGTAATTTATTAATATGAATAGTGATATTTTTTTAGAATAAAAATGTATTCTTTCTCTTAATTTATTAGTTGAAACATTTTTCTTTTAACCGACTTCGAAAAGGAAGAGGTTCTATGTTCGGCTCCATGTATTTTTTTTATGTCTGTTCACCGGTATCTCGGTCAATTGTAACCCGATTTTGAAATTTTTTATCTTGACTGAAAGTTTATACTTACTTATACTTCCGCATTGGTCCCATAGAAATATTGTTTTGCAAGAGATGTTACATTCACCAACCCGCACTGGGCGCGCGTGGTGGATTGGCCCATATCCTCTCTTAGAGAGGACATTAAAAGGCTGATGATGATGATGATGATGAAGTGCGAGTCAGATTCGCGCACTCAGGGTTACGACGATGTAGCAAAAAAATTGTAAAAAAAAACCACTTTTTTTGTATGAAAGCCCCAATTAAATATTAATTTTATTAAATTTTTAGTATTTGTTGTTAAAATAGCAACAGATATACATTAAAAAGTGGAATTACAACTGTCTAGCTATCACGCTTCATGTGATACAGCTTGTGTATCCTGTGTCCGTTGATAGACAGACGGACAGCGGTGTGATAGCAATAGGGTCTTTACCCTTTGGATACGAAACCCTAAAAACTAAAATAATAAAAAGAGAATTCATATATAAATGAATTCTAAACCCCTTGCACGCCAGAGGGTATTATTATAACGTAATTGCCCCCTTTTTAGAAAATCAAATAAAAAATAATTAAAAATAAACTTTTTCGGGTTTTTTTTTTCAGAAAAAATAAAGATATAGAAATAATTTTTTTTTTTTTTTGTATATTTGTGTGTACATTAAATCGACTTATATTCTAAGTGATAGACAAGCTCGTTCATGGAAACTATTTGTCACTATATCATACTGAAACGTTAAAACAAAAGTTCGCTGCAGCGCTAAATTGTCATTAAGACGTCTAACAAAACTTTTAAAACTTACAGCGCTTATATGCTGCAAAACTGCACTAATGTCATCAAGTCAAGTTGTACGGCATGCAGAACATGTAAGTCAAGCAAAGTAATTGTACATGGCATGCCTAATCTAGTGCGTAGTACATATATATCGATGGTACAGTAAGACAATTAACGATTTTCAAGGACATTCAAGTTGTACAAACGTATGTACTATCGTCCTTCGAGGGGATGACGCGGTCGTGTTAGTGTTAACAAAACCACAAAACCGCAACCAGTCCACCCACGTCCATTCTACATGATAGGAAAACAAAAGAAATATTTCACCCGGAAATCGTTGACACATTTGACGGAATATCGTCTATCAAACCCGAAATAGAACGCGACAAATAAAAACAAAGGAAAGAATTCCGATACACCTAAATCAGTTTTATTCAGTAGCTCATGGTTATTACTATTTTATTAGACATTCGGAAAATACTTTCTACAAGTTTTGCACACTTCAAGGAAAATGAAAACAAAAGAAAATATTACAATACATCATTTAGTAGTTCTTTTGTTTGTTTTGATTTGGAAGAACGTTCATGTGCTGAATGTGATGCATAGTCAGCCTTAGTGCTCGATTACGGAGACGCAGCACGTCGGGCGGTCCGTCGTACATTGCCTTAGGTTTGTGATTGCGCGAGCGATGACGCGGCCCGCTGCTGCAATGTACGACGAAACGCCCTACGCGCCGCGTCTCCGTAAACACGGCCTTATAACGTTTCCACAGTTTCCGCAGCGTTGGAAGGCGTCCCACAAGGTTTCTTTTTTGGTGGAAAAATCATCCAATATCATCGCCGCTACGTTGGGCGGGGCGGAAGATAGTGTCAAACTTTTACTGACTAAAAACCCACTCCTGTTCCTTCTTTGCCCTCATTCCAGGGCCCCGGGTTTCATTTTCACATTCCCCATGGCCCCAGTAGGCTTCGACCTTACTAGGCATCTCCTTGCGGCGCACGTGAAACGATACGCGCCGTACGCATCTGTAAACCCGCGTCTACGGTGGCCGGAAATCGGGATCGAAATCCCTGTGGTGGCTGGGGGAGGCCTCCCACATAGTGGACCAATGACCTGATGAGAAGTGCTGAAATGCAACAGATGCGAGGCGCTCAGGACCGTTCGTTGTGGCGAAACTTGGAGAATGCCTATGTTCAGCAGTGTCGAGGGCCATCTTTCGGTTGAAATGATGATGATGATGATGAATGTTTTCAGTGCCCTATTTCTAAGAGAGAGAATGGGCCATAATCCACCATTCGGACCTTTTGCGGGGTGATCACACGTCGTCGAGTTTGTAGCTCTAGGACTTTTTTTTATGGTAGGTAAAATCATCCAATGACAAATCCCGCCCTTGGGTGGAGCGGGAAGTAGTGTCCGACTCTTACTGACTAAAAACCTACCCCGTTCCTTCGTTGCCTATAGTGCCGGGGCTGAGCCTTCCTCTCAGAAAACGGCCCTTGACCCCAGCAGGCTTCGACCCTGCCTGCCTGCAGTTAGCAGGCTGGGTCTCTTCGGTGTGCTGACAGCTCCTTGAGGCGCGCGGGAACAAAACGCGCCGTCGACGACTTGGGCTCGGTCCGGTCGGTTACCGGACGATCGGACAGCGTGCTACCCATTGCACGCCGTCCGCAAGCCCGCGCCTACGGTGGCCGGAAATCGGGATCGGAATCCCGGTGGCGGCTGGGGCGAGCGCCCCGTTGCCTCTGCCTGATGCGGTCGGCCTCCTCCTTTGCTAGCATTACTGCTTCGCAGAAGGAGGCGACCGCCTGCCATCCCTCCTCACTCCGGACCATGGCCTGAACCAAGGCCCGGCGAGAGAGATCGCTGCCGCCGATCGCCCCCACGAGGACCCGGCGATGCTCTGCCCAGGCGGGGCACACCTCTACAGTGTGCTCCACCGTGTCCTCCGGGTGTTCCGCACAGTGGCGACACCCGGGCGAATCCTCCGCACGAATCCGGAACAGGTACTTAGCGAAATTTCCGTGCTCGGTAAGCACCTGCGTCGTGCGGAAGTTTAGAACGCCGTGAGGTCTTTCCAACCACGCCTCAAGGATGGGCCTTATCGCCCCAATTGTGGTGCGCCCCGAATGAGGTTGCGATAGTCGCTGACGCCATTTCGCCATGAGATCTCGCCGGAGCTCTGTCCGCCATGCCTCGACTTGTCGTGGCAGCGGAATTTCGCCCCGGCGTTGCATCTCCATGTGCTTGTCGTGCATGTGTGCAAGGACTGTTGCCTCCAGATCCCATGGCGGTTGGCCAGCAAGGAGGGTCGCCGCCTCGCGGGAAATCGTTCGGTACCCTCGCACCATGCGTATTGCGTACGCATTCAGCTGGGCCCTCGGTTGCTGTGTCAACGTCGATGCCTACACCGGGGCCCCGTAGAGGGCCATGGACCGAACGATTCCCGCGTAGAGCTTCCGGCAGGAAGCGTCTGGTCCCCTGAGGTTGAGCAGGAACCGTCCGAGAGCAGCCCCAGTCCGATTCAGTTTGGGAGCCAGACGTCGGAAGTGCTCCTTGAAGTTCCACCAGCTAGCTCTAGGACTTGCCGATTTCCTCGCGATGTTTTCCTTCACCTTTTTGATTGCAGTGGTAATGGAATAAATTAAGCAAAGCAGTTGAAACGTTAAAGGCTGAATATGATGATAAGTTAATACGATATGACTAACTTTATTTACCTTTTAACTTATTTCCGTTACACCCAGTATATAAAAAAAAACCTAGTAACGGGTATTTGCATCCATAAAAAAGGAATACAAAAGGCCTAAACTCTCACTAGACTTTTCTATAAATCCATTGGAATAAAAACTACAAAAGTTTTTCTTAGCAAAGTATTCTGTGTTCTGGCTTAACCTGTAAAGACAAAAAACAAAAAACTTTTTATTTAGTTACCAGGCCGAGTGTGTTTTCTTTATTTCCCTTAAAAAGAGCCCGTTGGGAGGTAGCTAACTGGAGTTTAAGTGGGATTAAAAATAATATTACCATTGGATCGTACTTCTGCGGAAATAAGCGAATTACATGCCTTTCTGACAAGCACTTAACTAGAGGCGAGAGATTCGGCTATGGTTGTTACCATAAAAATAAAACTGTTTTCAGATTCGGTCAGAAAATGACCGAATATTCGTTTTTTTTTAATGTAATAAACTAGTCTATAGTAGGTAAGTATTGTCGCAATCGTTGATGTTGAAGCTCACAAGTGTATTAAGAGCCATTCACTCTTGCCTTGAAGGCACAAAATTATAATCGGACGGAAAGACCGCAGCAGGCAAATTGTTCCAGATTCGTCCGAGACATGCGTCTTTGAGCTGACGGTTGTTATAGATACCTAGAAACTAACTAACTCGTTCGTCTCTATGTATAATACATAATTTTATACACAGGCAAAGGCGTTGATTTATTCGATTATTTATTATTTTATGAGAGTTCAATTATTACTATATGATTAAAAAAAAATCGAAGACATGTGACATCCACCAACCTGCACTGGGCCCTCGTGGTGAATATCGGCCCATTCCCTCTCCTAGAGAAGAGGCCTGAGTCCCAGCAGAGGGAACATTATAAGGCTGATGATATGCTATGCTATATAATCGCAATAGTAAGCAAAGTTATATGCTATTATATCGAAAAAATTTTTTTGATTTTGGATGTTTTTTCTGTCATCACGTCAGTTTCAGTTTCGATTAAGGCCGAAACTAGAAGACGAACCGAAAATTCGGTTACAGTTTTGATTTTGACTAAAAAACTCATTTCGGTTTGTCACTAGTGTTTATATTTGCACTTAGCTACTAAACAGCACATTGGAAGGCAGGTTTCATTGTCTCTTTGTATGTTAACTTCACAAAAACGTTTTTTCATAATACCCAACTTAGTATCAAACAGAAAAAAAATGGAAGATTTTTAAATCGCAGAAATCTCAGCATGTCACACAAACAAAGTCGCAGGTCACAGCTAGTTAGTGAATAAGCATAAATCCGCTTTTATCGAAATATTCTTTTTCCCCTTTAATACGTTTTTTGCTGAATGAACGCTAAGGTTTTGCACGAGTTTGATAACAATGCGACTTTCAGCTTTGCTGTTTGAGCCTTTGACGCTTTCATATGTAAAGTTCACGTTTTATTCCGTGATAGTATAGTTAGAAGTGTTAGTATTTATAGCGTTATTGATGTCCGCAGAAGGTCGTATGCTCCAACCTTTCGCTGAATTATAAATACGGGATTAATGTTTAACGTATTTTGGCCAGATGATACTCGATGTAAACCTCAAGTTTCGTTTGAAAAAGATGGCTAGAATAGAGATCTTAAAATAGATGAGGAGTCTTGAAATAAATTATGATCTTAAAATAGGAGAAGGATCTTTAATAAAGGCCAAGTTCTATTCATTTTGAACTTTTTTGAACCTCTGGAAATCCACAAATATAAAAGAGAACACCATGAAAAATTATTTTATTAAAATTGGCCATATGACCAACCGCTGCGCAAAAATCACTATGATATAATGTTAGTTGGCTCGATAAAAAATCGCGAATCTGACCCTAACTTACTATTTCAAACGTGTATATCTACGAGTTTACGTCAGGCAGTATTTATTTGAAAGTTACTTAAAATAATAAAGCTTGTTTTCTAAAAGGACCTCGCCAAAACAAAAATCTTTAATTATTACGGCCGCCAAGTCGACATACGCGTAAACTTAAGAGTAGAGATTAACTCTTGTATCGTGGGTACGTTCGCAAACATGTAAACTCACATACACTGTCTTGTAACCCGTCACACCTATCTGTTTGCCGTACAAATATTTGTTCCGTGCGTGAATCGAACCTGTGACCAGCAGCGCAGCTGAAAATCATTTATCTACTGCTCCAACCGTGATGTCAAGTCTTATCCTAATACTCTAAAAAAGTTTACAAAGTGGAATAAGAATAAACCTTTTTTCTACGAAAAACACTTAACTCCAAGTAATCCGAATATCTCATCTTCATTTTCCATTTCTACTTACGCTACATACAAATGTTCCAAACGTATGTATTACATTCGATAAGCCTAAACGCTCCTGCCTATCCACTCAAATGAGGTGTCATTACAGTCATATGGTTCCGCAGAGTATCATAGAACGAGGAGTCAGACATCTAAAATGGCGGTGATCATTTTATTTCATTTGACAACGAAAATGTTCTACATTGAGTTGAGTATCAAGAGAATTGGTGACGCGATAGAATTAATAGCAGGGACTTATCTATTTTGGATTTGCACCTTATAGCATCGTAGTAGTATAGTATATAGGGTGACTGGTAATTAGTAAACGATACTTAAACTCGTGATTGTAGTCATTATAACAAACAACTTTTACTATGAGACAAAACCTGAAATCGCGAAAAGAAATTCTGCTGGTCAAAACATTTGTGTTCGCCTAATTGATCAAAATATACTGAACTTGGCTGTTTTTTTTCACGATTTCAGGTTTGGTCCCATAGTAAAAGTTATTTGTTATCATGACCACAATCACGTGTTTAAGTATCGTTCACTAATTACCAGTCACCCTATATAGGGTGTGGTAATCTTTTGAATAAAATTAATACTAATATTTCTTTGCAAAATTATACTGTTAAGGCTAATTTAGACGGCGCGAGTTTTTTATTATATCACTGGTTTCTGTCGGCTGCTTCGCCTCCTATAGTGAGATTATGTGCATGTATGTGAGTGTGCTTGGCTGTTTACTATTTAAAAAAATATTCCATGTCGTCATTAGGGTATCCAAAAATTGTTTTACCAAAAACATTTTTTTTTAATACCTAACCTTAACAATGTTAAAAATCAATCCTGAAAGGCCTTATCTTTCTTAATAATCAGAAGACTTTATATTTTTTGTAGAAAATTTACAGTTTTCAGATTTGTTCCTATATTTGTGGTATAAGACCTTGTTTCATGTGTTTCAGAGTTTTAGGTCAACTAAAAGTACCCAATCAATTTTGATTCCTTTGAGAGTGTCGAAATATACGTGTTTTGTAACATAAACGGCCGTATCTTTTTTTTTTTCATAAACTTAGAAGTTTGATTTTTTCACAGTTTCAAGGAACTGCAGACCTGGGTATATAGTTTTAATTTTAACTCGATAGCTCTACGCATTCCTGAGATAAAGGGTCTTGACAGACAGACAGACAGACAGACGGACAACTCTACAGAGTACTGAACCCTAATGCTTAAAAAAATATCTCTTGAAATAAAAATAAATCAGATACACTGAAATTCACCGGTTTATTGCTGTAAGCTTGTCCTGTTACAAGATAACACAGATGAAACGACTTTTGCTGAAGTTTCGGAGATCCTATTTTTTAATGAAGGCGCTCGTTATTTTAGACCATTTCTCCCACCTCAAAATAATTTGCAAATGAGGTGTGCTGAAGATAATTTGGAAAAAATAAAAGTATTTGAGTCCTGAATTCTTTTTTCGGAATTTTATTTTAGATTACAAATATAACATTGCAGTCCTCACTATATAATTTTTTGAAAATGAGCTTTATTGCATTCATAAAATTCTCAAAGATTTATATATATATGTCACAGCCAATAGCTTAATTCGCAATTTAGTTAACAACCTAGCCTTTTTACTAAATTGCAACATTAATTAGCCGCTGAATAATATAGCATAGCATTAGCCTTATAATGTTCCCACTGCTGGGACTCAGGCCTACTCTCTAGGAGAGGGAATGGGCCGTAATTCATCACGCGGGCCTAGTGCGGGTTTGTGGATGTCACATGTCTTCGAATTTTTGGTTCTAAGATTTTCCGGTTTTCTCACGATGTTTTCCTTTATCGTTTTGAGAGCAGTGGTGATGAAATAAATTACACAAAGTAATGCGCCTGGCCTGGTTTGAACCCGCGACCTACAACTCATAAGTCAGCCATCACTGCTCTCTGAACAATATACAGACATTTAATCAAACACCTAGGCAAATTACATGGATTGATAACGTTTAATTAATGACTTGCCTAGCCCGAACATTTCAGAGGGGCTGTGGTAAGTCTTAAAATTAATTCTAATTTATGTTCAGCCGCCAATGTTTTGACAACTGTCGTAAGTAAGATAAGCCGACAAAACCCTGCTTTGTAATATTTCTTTTATAACCTTACCTACCTAGAAGTTGACTAAGGCCTATTACTGTCAAAAAGTCTCGACGAAGCGGCAACAACGCGACGGTACGACATTTTTTTTTTTTTTTTTTTGGTAGGTTAAAATCATCCAATGACAAATCCCGCCCTTGGGCGGAGCGGGAAGTAGTGTTAGACTCTTACTGACTAAAAACCTACCCCGTTCCTTCGTTGCCTATAGTGCCGGGGCTGAGCCTTCCTCTCAGAAAACGGCCCTTGGCCCCAGCAGGGTTCGGCCCTGCCTGCCTGCAGCTAGCAGGCTGGGCCTCTACGGTTTGCTGACAGCTCCTTGAGGCGCGCGGGAACAGAACGCGCCGTCGACGACTTGGGCTCGGTCCGGTCGGTTACCGGACGATCGGACAGCGTGCTACCCATTGCACGCCGTCCGCAAGCCCGCGCCTACGGTGGCCGGAAATCGGGATCGGAATCCCGGCGGCGGCTGGGGCGAGCGCCCCGTTGCCTCTGCCTGATGCGGTCGGCCTCCTCCTTTGCTAGCATTACTGCTTCGCAGAAGGAGGCGACCGCCTGCCATCCCTCCTCGCTACGGACCATGGCCTGAACCAAGGCCCGGCGAGAGAGATCGCTGCCGCCGGACGGTACGACATTGCCGCTTCATCGACAGCATTTCATGGTTTTGTATATAAGCTTCAAGCAGGTGTACACCAAGCGTATAGTGACGAATACGCGGCCATGAAGCTATGCGTCCGTGAACAGTGCGGTGTAGTTGCCTTGGGATAAAGTGCGAACAAGTACAGCGAGGTTCGAAGTCGAACGTCATTCAATCTAACCTGCTCGCTTTGATCTTTATGAGTGATTTAAGCATTAGTGAACCAGTTCATTAAATGCTGAACATGGCACGCATGAGTACCTATCTTCATAATTTATTATTCTGTAAAGTTATGAAGTTTCTCATCGAACGACTCAAAATGTAACAAATCTTCAGCAAGCAAACTTACTTAGTCCGAGTATTCATTTGTTATTGAACTTTCATTTGCACCGAACTCATTCACTTCTAATGAATTGCTTACGAGTTCTTCACCCCATTTCTTGTCCAACATATATGAATACTTTTTTTTTGTGGTGGGTTAAATCATCCAATGACATCTCCCGCCTTTGGACGGAGCGGGAGATAGTGTCAGACTCTTACTGGCTAAAAATCCAACCCGTTCCTTCGTTGCCTTTTATACCAGGGCCGAGCCTTCCTTTCAGAAACAGACCTTTGGCACCAGTAGGCTTCAACCCTGCTGTCTCTATGGTTTGCTGACAACTCCTTAAAGCGCGCGGGAACAGTACGCGCCGTCGACTACCTGGGCTTGGTCCAGATGGTTACTAGACGGTCGGACAGCGAGTTACCCATCGCTCGCCGTCCGCAAGCCCGCGCCTACGTTAGCTGGAAATCAGTATCAGAATCGGAATCGTTGCGCAGCTGGGGCGTGAGGGTCATGCCTGGACCACGCATTGGACCATGGCCTGTACCAGGGCCCAACGGCGGCGCGAGAGATCTCCGAAATGAATACTTACTTCAGTTTCGTTATTTACAAATGTAGATAGGTGTTTAAATGAATTATTTTTACTTCAAGTAGACTACATATTTGCGACTATACCAACATGTTTTTCCGTAAACGCATGTTTATCATTAGTATTCTGAATAAATAAACCACAGACTGGCTTGTTGTAATAATATAATAATGTAAGTTTATTTGCAAATAAGTACTAACAAGACGGAGAATCCTTGGTAAACATTAGGCTGCGTACTATTTTGTACCAAATGTTGTTTGTGTTCAGAAATAATGATAATAACATAACACAAATCGAATTCGGTCGGTAGAAACATTACGTTGTTATTTGTGCTCCTCAGTTTTTAAGTAAGTTTGGCGGCAAAAAGTGGATATAATAACATTATTATAACGTTCACGTGAAGCTAGTGAAGTGACCTATCAAACTGTGTAATTTTATAGTGATTCCGTTACGTATCAGAAAGTTATAACAATATTAAACTGTGGTAATAAAAAACTTAAATTTGAAAAGTTATTAACGAACTCTGACCCTGACCTAGGGCAACCCGCAGAGCGCTCGATACCTCCCGCGCTAACCGCCACGGTCCCCGTCGTCGCCTGCTTGACCTGCGCGTGATTCACCGCACAGTGCATAGCTATCACATATTTCGACGATACATGTAAAGCAGCCTTGGCGAAGTGGTTTACGCAGCGGAATATTTACTCGGTGTGGTCGCCAGTTCGAATCTCAGGAATAGCATTTTTTTTTTTGTTTTATTTTTTTTTCTTTCTGCTTTTTTTTACGTATCATGGCTGGGAAAGCAGAACAGTGGGGTTGCTGCTATAATAAAGACTTGGATGGTGCATCTATAAAATGCCCTACCTGTGGAAAGTTTTACCACTACGGTTGCTTGCTCATTGAACATCCGCCCAATGATATAAGCGCTTGGAAATGTCCAACATGTCTGAGCTGTACGCCGAAGGCGTGCAGGGACGACTCAACTCCAGCACGAAATATCTCCATAGGAAGAGGTTCCAAAAGACAGGCTGTTGGTTCTCCCTCTCCTCCCACCTTATTAAGTGATGTAGACGAGCTTCGCTGTGTTGTTAAACAAGTTATTAAAGAAGAATTTAAGGAGATGATAAGTGTGTTCAACAACATTATTGTAAGCACTGTTAACCAAGAACTGGAGCCAGTAATGAAGGAAATGCAAGGACTTGTTGAGTCGGTCTCCTTTATGAATAACGCTTTTGAAGAAATGAGGAAGGTACAACAGTCATCAAGGGAGACAATAAAGAAATTGGAAATCAGGAATGCAGAGCTAATGACCACTGTCGATGACCTTAGCGAAAGACTTACCAACCTGGAGCAGCAGACCCGTTCCAATAATATCGAAGTGCAATGTGTGCCAGAGAATAAAAACGAAAACTTAGTCAGCACTGTTTCCCAACTTGCACGCATTGTGAAGTGTGAGATGAATGAAGGAGATATATTAAAGTGCTCGCGCGTCGCTAAGGCTAACCCCTCGAGCAATCGTCCTCGCTCCATTATTGTGCAGCTGGCATCCCCTAGAATTCGAGATCAGATACTGGCTGCAACTATAAAGTTCAACAAACGTAACCCTCAGGAAAAGCTAAACTGTTCCCACCTTGGTTATGGTGGGCCGAAATCTGCTGTCTATGTTACTGAACATCTGTCCCCAGCTAACAGAGCTCTTCATGCAGCTGCAAGGATTAAAGCCAAGGAGAGCAGCTACAAGTTTGTCTGGGTCAGAAACGGTAGAATATTTGTGCGTAAAACCGAGGGCTCTGAGTCTATCCAAATCAAGAGCAAGAATTCCCTCAGTAAAATGGTTTAGCAAGTAAGATTTTTCAGTTATAAAGTAATATTATAATACAATGCAAGTTTCTTTGTTCCTCTATTTATAAAATTCAAGGAAATTCTTATTTATTACCAAAATTGCAGAGGCTTGAGAACCAAAACAAATATGTTTTATTGTAATTTATGTAGAATGAACTACGATGTTGTGATATTAACTGAAACTTGGTTAAACAGTAATATCCTGAGTAGTGAGCTTTTTGATGATCGGTATGAAGTCTACAGGCGTGATAGGGAATCGACTGGGTTTCACAGCAATATGGATGGGGGTGGAGTGTTGATTGCTGTTAAGAGAACTTTCAATTCCGTCCGTATCGACCGCTGGCAAAGCCGTTGTGAGGATCTCTGGGTCACAATGAATATAAGTAAGTCTACTCAAATTGCTTTCTGTGCTGTCTACTTACCTCCACCAGTAACTCTTCTAACGCTTGATCATTATATTGAACACTGTAACACAGTTCTGGATTCTATAGATATGCCTGTATGTATTGTGGGTGACTTTAATTTGGGTAAAATTAACTGGGACTCATTAGCATTGAGCAGGTCTCTCTCTAAATGTTGCCTAAACCTACTGGATTTCATAAATTTTAACCAGTTGGTGCAATATAATCATGTGAAAAATTGTTCGGGCCGCATTTTGGACTTAGTAATGTCTACAATGCCTGCATGTTCAGTAAGCGAGTCTATCTGTCCTCTTACCGGTATTGATATACTGCATCCTCCCCTTGAAGTAACGTTTACACTGGCACAGGATTGTAACTTGCCTTACAGCACGAACAGCAGACCCAACTTTTTTAAAGCAAATTATGTGGAAATTAATAAGTACCTATGTGAGCTGAACTGGAATGAGCTTTTTGGACATACACGCGATGTAAACGAATTAGTTACAATATTCTATAGACATTTAAGAGATGTTATTACTAGGTTCGTACCTAATAGGATGCCAAGGAAAGGCCGATATCCACCATGGTTTGATAAAAGTTTAATTAAATGTCTGAAAGAAAAGAACAAGTTGAGGCTACGCTTTAAAAAATATAAAAATCCTATGGATGAAATGGAGCTTGAATTGATTTCCAAGCGATGTGAAAGTTTTGCCACAAAATTGTACAACGATTATGTAAGGAAACTAGAAGATGACATTAAGACTGATCCTAAGCGTTTATGGAGTTATATTAAAGCCAAGCGCGGAGGGTCTAGTACCTACCCACTCACTATGACTAACGGACAGATCGTAACTTCAGAAGGCTCTGAAATCTGTGATCTTTTTGCTGACCATTTTTCAAGCGTGTACATATCTGATTCAGATACAGAATGTAATTATTATTCAAGTTTTCTTCAAGCAATTTATAAAAATAGTCAGGGCTTGGCTTCCCTAGAAATAGAAAGTGAATGCCTACTTAATAAATTGAAATCAGTTGACATCAGAAAGGGAGCTGGTCCCGATGGCATTCCCCCCGTATTTATTTATAATTGTGCATTAGCTCTGGTGAACCCTTTATTAATCATCTACAATGTGTCCCTGTCCACAGGAACATTTCCATCAGAATGGAAAAAGGCTAAGGTAGTTCCAGTATACAAGTCGGATAAGAAGGACTCTATCAATAACTACAGGCCCATCTCAATTCTATCTACATTCGCTAAGATCTTTGAATCTTTTATTTGCCCTCATATCCAGCAACATTTCAAAATGTACTTGAGCAACTGTCAGCATGGGTTCGTAGCTTCAAGATCTACGGCTACGAACTTAGTAGCATTTACTGAGTCCCTAATTCAGACTATTGACGACGGCAAACAACTGGATGTCATTTATACCGACTTCAGTAAAGCTTTCGACAAAATGCCCCATTCCATCTTATTAAAAAAGCTTGAAGTATACGGTATAGCTGGGCCTTTGTTAAAGTGGTTCAAGTCGTATCTTTCAGGGCGCGAGTTCTATGTCGTTGTTAACGGCTTTCAATCCACAACACGAAGTATCACCTCTGGCGCGCCGCAAGGATCGCACTTAGCTCCAATACTTTTTATTATATTTATCAACGATCTTCCCTTATGTCTGCGATTTTCCGAGCCGTTTATGTACGCCGATGACTTGAAATTGGCACGTAAGATTGATTCTTCAAAAGATAGTGAGCTCCTGCAACAAGACCTTAATCAAGTGATTAAATGGTGTCGAAATAATAAAATGCAGTTGAACTCAAAAAAATGTTATCATGTAAAATACACACGGAACATTAACTCCATCGAAACTGAGTACTTTATAAACCAAGACAAGGTCCAACAAACAGAAATTATCAGGGACTTAGGAGTACTCTTCGATAGGAAAGTAAGCTTTGTACCCCACATTGAAAACATAATTAAGAGAGCTTCCAAAATGGTAGGATTCATAATTCGCAACACGAAAGATTTTCGCAAAACTAGCACGAAAATAATGTTGTACAACAGTCTCGTGCGAAGTATTTTGGAGTACTGTAGCGTTGTATGGAGGCCTCACTTCGCCACCCATATTCTGAGGATTGAGCGTGTACAAAAGCGCTTTATGTGGCATCTAGCTTTTTGTGAGGGGAAACACAAGTCATCATTACCCTCATACAATTCTCGGCTGCAACATTTCAGAATGCAACCCTTATCCGCACGCGGAGATGTTGCTGATCTTTTATTTTTATTTAAACTGTTGCGTAACAAAATTGATTGTCCCGACTTACTTAGATTAATTAGATTTCGGGCGCCTGCTAGATATCCCAGGAAAAGCATAACGCCCCTGTGCCCGCCAAATCGAAGGTCTGTACTTGGTGCAAACTCTCCAATTCCTAGATTGTGCAAGATCCTCAATGGATATAGTGACTTATTAGATGTACACCACGCCAGTCTAAGTGCAGTTCAAAGAGTCATTTTATTGAGCAATCATACAAACTTGTAGGGATATTGCTGTTTACATTTTGATGTTTTTTTTTTTATTTTTTAATAATTTATTAATTTATTAGTTGTATAATTTGATAGACTATTTCGGTTGTTTATTTCTGTTATGTACATATATATTTTTTAATGATTATGTCTTGTGTTTGTTAATGGATTTAGATATTTTAAAGTTTATTACCACAGTTCAGTATTTTTCAGTATTTTTTTTTTGTTGTTGTTTTTAGTTTCTTTTTTATTGTTAGTGTAATTTATTTTATAGAAGTGAAATTTGTAATCTAATTTCCGTATCCATTATTATTATTATTAATTTTATTTAATTTCTATCTTGTTCGTTAATTTGATTTAATATTAATATTAGTTTAATTTAATTTTCATAGTCGCATTATATTCACACTTGCATCAAGAATATTATGTAATCTAATAATATTTAATGATTTTACCACTGTTTTTTTGTGCTAGCGGTGTTAACCTATAATTAATTGTTGCGCCCGCAATTGTATCCTATTATAATTATTAAGTTGCTAGTGTACTGGTGTAAACAGTTGTTGGTTAACCTGAATAAAAAAAAAAAAAAAAAAAAAAATAACATTGAATAGACTGATTGGTAACAATTAATTGGACTTTCAGTAAAACTGGCTCGTAAACAAACCGAATATTTGTTACCAAGGCAACTTTATTATTCCCTCAGCACTGAATTGAGGTACTCTAAATTTAAAGGTAGGTATAATTTTTGAGAATAAATTAATTTTATAATCTTATCATCAAATATAATCTTAGCAAGAAAATCTGTACCAAGAAGAAATTAAAAAAGATAGGTACAAAAAAATAATAATTTCAGAAGGATTGCCAACTTTTCTTCCAACATTTCAAAGCGAAAAATTTATTACAATTGTGATGTTTGAATTAAAATAGGTAGCCGACAAGGTGTTAAGAATTTTATGCCTTAAAACCCTTACTTTTTATGAATAAGAACATTAAATATGCCGAAGCACTTACATAGTATTATAATTTCAGAGAATTTGTGATAGAAATATTAAAGATATCTCAGGACCTTTTCGTCACTGGCCTAGATATATAAATATGACTTTACCGTAGCGTAGAATTTTGAAAATCAAGTTATTAGTATACATGTGGATGAATGGACAGGGAGAGGGAGGCCAAAGAAAAGATGGATGGATTGTGTCAGAAAGAAAAAGAAATAAAGATAGCATGGCGGGTGACAGAACAGAATGAAAGAAGAAAACGGGTTGCGCCGACCCCAAATAACATGGGAAAAGGGGAGGAAGATGATAAGTTAAAAAAAAAGAGATTTTTAAGGAAGATTTCTAGCCTTAAGTAATTAATTAGAAAAAAATACTTAGCTTCAAGTAATTACTTCTTTATAAATACGGGTGTAAGTAAAGTATTGATCGCTTGTTAGAAGCCTAATTCTTAACTGATTCAATTGCGAATAGAAAAAGCTTTACCCATCAAATTAAAAGAACAAGATTTTATAGCGTTTCTTATCGAGTTTGTAAGTTTAACAAGATTTTTTTTTAAGTTTTTTATTAACCTTTACACTTTTCATTAAAGGACAGACGACTGATAAACTTGATTCTTAATGAAGGAAATGGTTGAAAACACACTTGTGTGGAAAAAAGAGAGGGTCGCCTTTACCCTGCGGTGGGACAGAACCGGCTATTACACACACCGCATACTTGTTCTGTCTCTAACTAAGATTAGTTACTCCTTCTTGCTCGAACCTATGAACAAACTTCGATGAAACTTGATACATGGATAGACCACGTCTGGAACAGGATAATCATGTCTTGGTACGTAGGATATTTTTTATCCCGAAAGTATAATTTTCTACATTCATGCGGATGAAGCTACCGGTAACAAATAGTTAGATTATATTAGACGAGTGACAACAAAAAGCTTCTTTTCATTACACTTACTTGAAAACCCGCTCTAAGCCTTACTGCTTTTAGGAACATAATTTACTGTTTTCCGCACCAGTGTAGAAAAGTGCGTGGACAACGTCAGGTTGGGCGGTAACCGACTTCCGCGAGTCGCACATTATCCCTTATTTATTTATATTGAAATGAAAAATTGTATTGTATTGAAATGAAAAACGTCGTTTGATACACGTGGAAATTTGTTACTACAGCATTCAACTCCGTAACAATTCTGCCTCAGTCGTAATGAGAAAATTTCTCCACTTGTATCAAAATTTACTATTTATAGATAAAATACACCAATATTGAAGTTTTCATACAGTATTTTACATTGTTCATACGTCAAAGCCATTTACTATATTCATGCATAAAAAAATTCTATGTTTTCTAGTGCTAGTGTGATTTAGTAACCCGTCAAACCCTTCAAAACGATCACGTTTGACGAGCATAGTGCACTTTTATGAATTTTTAACTCGTCCCCAACGACTGCAGTAACAAATGAGTTTTTACTGTAAAAAAAAATACCTTAAACAAACAAAATGGAGTAGTTAATATTCTACTCCATTTTGTTTGTTTAAGGTATTTTTTTTTTTTAATTCGATTTTAAATAAAAAAAATATTTGAAAATGTTTATTTCAATTACATATTACTTCTATAATTGTGAAAAAAAAAACTGTGTCAGTTTTGGTTCTAAGAGAAAATATTTTTTTAATAATTAATGTTGATAGGCTCGCGCCCGACTTAAAGATCCCTTTTTTGAAAGCATTGGCTTATTTTGCTGTAACAGTAAAATTACCGTTACTTACGTCCTTTTATGCTATAATTTAGGTAATATTACATTTTCTCTATATCAACATCTTAAAAATAAATCGGAGCTTTTATTACTAATATACACCGTTAAATTTTGGTCGTTTTAATCCCGTGGAGGATCGATTTAGTACATGAAACACTATCGGTTTGTAAAAATAATATTAAAAAATAAAGTACTTTTTTTCTAAAAGTCGAGGTAATAATTATACGCATGTACGAAATTATTTTTTTAAAGCAAACGAGTCAATGACCTTGTACGTAGTACGCAACTACATACTAACTACCTACAGTTCATTGGCCTCGCTCAGCTGCCGTTTACTTAAAGAAATTAATTCCGTACATGCGTAAATTAATTCGAGTTTAAAAAGAAAGTAATTTATTTTTTAATTTTCTCTTTACAAATCGATAGGGTTTCATGTACCTAATTGACCCACCGCGGGATTAAAACGACCAAAATTTAACGGTGTATATGGTAACCTGAATCAGTTTTGAATTCATAGGATTAATCGAAAATTATAATGAGCGGTATTGTTAAGCCAAATATTTGGATTCCACTAGCTTTGCCATGACGGTCGTACCAGGCGGCGGTCGAACTAGCGACGCGCGGGGTTGCGACAGTCGTGGAGAGGATCCAGCAGTTGGGACTCGAGGTGGCATTGCACAAGTCCGAGGCCATGTGCTTTCACGGCCCTCGGTACGCGCCACCACCGGGTTCCCAATTAACGGTAGGAGGAGTTCACATCGGCGTCGGGTCGACGATGAAGTACCTGGGACTCGTCCTCGACAGCCGGTGGAACTTCGAGGCGCACTTCCGACGTTTGGCTCCCCAACTTAATCGGACTTCGGCTGCACTCAAGCGGCTCCTGCCGAACCTGGGGGGTCCAGACGCCTCCTGCCGGAGGCTCTACGCTGGCATCGTTCGGTCCATGGCCCTTTACGGGGCGCCTGTGTGGGCGCCGACGCTGCGAAGGCGACCGGCGGCCCTGCTGAACGCCTGCCAGAGGGTCATGGCCATACGGATGATTCGGGGATACCGCACGGTATCCCGCGAAGCGGCGAGCCTCCTTGCTGGCCTGCCACCATGGGATCTGGAGGCAACAGTCCTTGCACGCATGCACGATCTGCGCGTGGAGATGCAACGCCGGGGCGAATCCCCGCTGCTGCGACAAGTCGCGGCTTGGCGGACAGAGTTCCGGCGAGATCTCATGGTGAAATGGCGAGAACGACTGTCGCAACCCTGTGCTGGGCACGCCACGATTGAGGCGGTAAGGCCCCTCTTTGAGGCGTGGCTGGAAAGGCCTCACGGCGTCGTGACCTTCCGCATGGCGCAGGTACTAACCGAACATGGCAAGTTCGGGCCGTACTTGTACAAGATCCGTGCGGAGGTGACGCCCGGGTGTCGTCACTGTGCGGAACGCCCGGTGGACACGGTGGAGCACACGGTAGAGGTGTGCCCCGCTTGGGAAGAGCATCGCCGTGTCCTCGTGGGGGCAATCGGAGGCGATCTCTCGCGCCGGGGCTTGGTTCAAGCCATGCTCCGGAGCGAGGAGGAGTGGCAGGCGGTCGCCTCCTTCTGCGAAGCAGTAATGCTAGCAAAGGAGGAGGCTGACCGTATCAGGCAACGGCGCTCACGCCGCAGCCGCCGCCGTAACTCCGATCCAAATTTCCGGCCACCGTAGACGCGGGCTTGCGGACGGCGGGCAATGGGTAGCTCGCTGTCCGTTTGTCCGGTAACAGACCGGACCGAGCCCAAGTCGTTTACGGCGCGCACTGTTCCCGTGCGCCTCAAGGAGTTGTCAGCAAACCGTAGGGGCCCAGTAGGGTCGAGGCCTAGTCTGGGGCTCTGGGAAGGTATGAAAATGCATACCAGGGCCCTGGAACCAAGGCAGGGAAGGAACAGGGTAGGATTTTAGTCAGTAAAAGTCTGACACTATTTCCCGCTCCGCCCAAGGGCGGGATTTGTCATTGGATGATTTTACCTACCGTAAAAAAAAAAAAAAAAAAACTAGCTTTGCCATAATATGATTAGGTGTGAATAGCATTACAATAAATTAAAGTTAATGCAGTGAAGCTCTTGAAAGTAAAAACTTTTTAGTTCAGTTAATTCATTTAATGTACTATGTTGAATGAAGATTGTAAAATTGAAATAAAACGATTATGGTAATATCAATTTGTGATTCATTTAAAAGAAAAGTATACGAATAAGAATCTTCAGTCAGTTTTACTTTTTTTTCATTACAATACTAGCAAATCGGCAAACTTACACCTAATATTTGTTTTTTTTTTTTTCGAGACTTTTTTCATATTTTCTCACCGTTTGAACCTTCACGAATATTTCAAGACCAAAATTAGCCGATTCGGTCTTGCCGTTCTTGAGTATTAGCGAGACTAACAGCTATTCATTTTTATATTTATATAATAAGAAGATGATATAGGCTTGCGTTTGAACACTGTCTCATCTGGTGGTAAGCTTTTCTTTATATGTACAGAAATATATAACAAATAATAATTTTATCGACCACGAATTTATTTTTAACTGTTTTCTGCCGCATGAAAGAAGAAAATCTTTCCAAGGCAATATACTTTTGGGATTAATAGTATCAAATTTGCTATATTAGGTCATGATCTACCTTTATACTAAATTTCGGCAAAATACGTTCAAAAATTTCAGTGTGAATGAGTAACAAACATACACACATATGCATACTGCCATATGCGAGCTTCCCCTTGACATCAAAAAAACTGAAAGTAAATTTTCCTTCAAGCGTAAAATTCGGAACTACTACTTAAAGTCCTCTCAACCTTAGTTTCAGTCTTCGTCATAATTGCCATATATTATATTCTCAAATAAGTTTTCATAATGATTTGATAATTATCATAGTATTTATTAGTTTATAATATTAGCATATATACGTATTTTATTATTATAAGGAACTTAATTTATACCACATTCTATTTGAAATATTTGTTATTTATTTATTGTGCAAACCTACCACAGTATTCTGTTTTTAATCCAATGGTTGACTGGTAGAGAATGCCTTGTTGCATTAAGTCCGCTTATGTACCACTACTGTACATGAAGTTTAAATAAAAAAATACTCGTTCGTAGTACATATTAACTGTGTCACCTTTACAATATAAATATGATTATAGAGAAAAGTAAAGTGAATGTACTTATAAAATTGGTACGTTAATTAGGCATAAACCTGTAACTATAAATTTGTACAACATTAAACTCGTGCGCGTATTCAAAATAAATACATAGGGCGAAGCTGTTAAATAATTACAAGAACTATTTATGATTGTAATATTAGTGTTTTTTTTTTAATAAGTCCTTACACAATATTTTTATTTTTATGTATTTATTTTATAGTTGTTTTTTTTCGATTTGTCTACAAATATATTATATAATATTGACTATATAATATTGAAATATATTACATAACTGACAGTTGAATAATTTATTGGTACCGAAAGTTTCGAGACGAAACACGTTGATTGTTTAATTAACTTTATTGATTTTACTTCATGAACATACCTTCTATTTCACACCTGTTACAGTTTGACCCTCAAACAATCTAAGTTTAACAACGAAAATAATTATCTTACAACTAATTTTGTTACTATTGAAAATACATAAAACTTATGTGAAACTTTACCTTTGACTGTGTGATGTATCTTCGAGAATTGGGAGATCACTTGCTATCATGTTACAACAAAGTTTATTATCACATTTTATTTGTTTACTTTCGTATCAAAATGTTCGTTCGGAGAGCGCGACGGGGCGTGCAGCTTGCTACGCCGCCACGGGTACACTGGCAATGCTACGCGGCAGCCGTAGGCACCGCTACGAAAGTGCTACGCTCGTAGAAACTCAAGTTTTCTTTTACTGTACCTACGACATTAGTTTTGCGTGTCGCCTCACTTTGCAGTATTGTTTTTACGACTTTATTCTATACTTTTTCTTAGTTAGTCATTTATGACAGTTTTGTACTTTTCTTTTGTGTATAGAAACATTGTCATTGCCAATGCCAAATCAATATAAAGTTCAACTTTCAGTTTAAATATTTAGTTAGAAAAGATAACGAGCAAAGTAGGATAATATTCTTCGATTCTAGAATCAAAAACAATTTATGAGCAAACGTAATACGTTGTAAAGTACCATTTTTATTTAATAGGTTATCATTGAACAGTTTCTCTTGCTCTGAGTGGAGTAAGAGGGATTGTCAGACTTTTACTGACTAATGTAAAAGTCTACAGGACTGAACCCACCATTTCCTTCAGTTGCTTTTTGCGTTCCAGGGCCACGGTAAGTTTCTGTTTTATTTCTAGGTAGAATAAAATATTCATTTCCGTCTAATAATAAAAGAAAAAGTGAATTTCTTAATTCCGCAGTAAATTCGCTGACATGCACACAAATTGCTGGGTCTGCATTTTGCATAACATTAAATATTGCGAGGCGGGTGTACTCAAGTGTGTCGACTTAACTCGGACGAGTTAACGATAAAATGAAAAATCTGATACCAAAATTTATGTAAAAGGAATTGGTATATCGAAAAGCCAGATTATATTTTATTAATGTTGCCATACTATAATAATTCCCCTGTAGCGTGGGTGTATTCACAAACATGTAAAGCCATAAACACAAGACACACACACACATGCCACATACGTATGCATAGCATAGCATCAGCCTTATAATGTTCCCACTGCTGGGACTCAGGCCTCCTTTCTAGGAGAGGGAATGGGCCGTAATCCACCACGCGGGCCCAGTGCGGGTTGGTGGATGTCACATGTCTTCGAATTTTTGGTTCTAGGACATGCCGGTTTCCCCACGATGTTTTCCTTCATCATTTTGAGAGGAGTGGTGATGAAATAAATTACAGAAAGTAATGTACCTGGCTGGGTTTGAACCCGCGACCTACAAATAGTAAGATGGGGCCATTACCACTAGGCCACCACTGCTCATACTTATGTTCCATGCGGAAATCAAACCCGCAACACGCAGTGTAGCAGCTAATCGCTTAACCACTGCGTCTATACTCGTAACCGTCCAAACCGAGCCCGAGTCTTCTACAGCGGATACAGAATAGACAATAAGAACTTAACAGAAAAATGATAGACAAAGGTGATGCTTATTACTATTTGAATGCTAGCGATGAAGAAGGCCTCGCACGTGAGGGAATAAACATACTTACACCCCAGCTGCCAAAACCCCAACCCCGATTGCCAGCCACCATAGTCATGGACTTGCGAACAATGAGCAATGGGTAGCTCACCGTTCGGACCGAGCTCGGGTCTTCGACGGCGGGAAGTGTTCCACTCGCCTCATAAAAATGTTAGTAAAACCGTAGGGGCCCAGCAGGGTCGAAGCCTACTGGGACTATGGGTTTGTTTCTGAAAGGAAAGTTCGGGGCCCTGGAGCGAAAGGCAAAAAAGAAACATAAGAGTAGTTTTTAGTCAGTAAAAGTCTTACATACCTGTGGGAGAAGTCATTGGATGACTATCCAAGTAAAAAAAAAAATTCAACAAATAAATAAAAATATTTTTTAAAACTACTTCACCATCATTATGTTAACTGAAAGACGTATAGTCCTGTCACATAAGCTGTAGGCCCCAAACACAAATAAATCTGCAATGATTGCGATGTGAATTGATTCACATTACATATTGTAAGGTCGGCTAAACCTAGCTAAACCGGTGTTTTGTCGCACGAAATCGCATCGGCGTCGTATTGCATCGCATCATAGTTTTGTGAGGGAGCTCTTAAACAAGTTGCGCCACCTCGCCAAGGTCTGACCGTCTGGCATCCAGCAGTTTCTTGCAGCCACCACTCCAGAACTTGCTTCGAATGGTAGAGGCAGCCTCGTTGGTCTGTTATTGGTCTTTGATTTGACTAAAAGGCAGACACGGTGGACAGTTTTGTTTTATACAGGGTGTCCCGTAAATAATGGATCAAACGTAACGGGTCGGTAGCTTACCTCATTTTCAACAACTAATTTGAACAGTAAAAAAAAAACCCATAAGGTAACCAAGATATTTTTTTTTTTTCGATTTTTACTATTTTCTGTACCAGCATTCAGTGTTTTTAATGCTGTTGCTGCAAATGGTATCATATTTAGGTGTGATTTTTGTCATACATTTCTGAATAGTTTACTAGTGTTATAAGATACCATTTTTTTAAATAACATTTTATTTGCCTTAGAAAAAAAATCTTGAATTGAAAAGTTTTGTTTTTAAGATGAAAAGACCAGAATTGGAAAAATTCTCCTGTAAAAAAATTGTATGACACCGAAGTGTACCATTATTTTAAAAACTTGTACAATTACTAAGGTTTGCAGATTGGTATAAAACTTACGCCTAGTCTTTGTCGTTACAAAGATATTGCTATGAATCTGACAGAGGTGCAAAATTACGAAATCAAATAAAATTGAAAAAGTGTGCACAATTCAACTATTTTCTTAAAAATGTTTAGGTATCTCAGCGTATGAAAAAACTTAGGAGGTTAAATTAAAAAAAAAATACAAATAAATCGTTTATTTTGTTTTTACAGTAAATGTTCAAACTGACGTCCCCCTACGAGAATGCAAAGTCTGCACCTCCTAATAAAGGAAGCTCTTATCCGACGGACAAAATGGCTGTTGTTTATTTCTGATACAGCAGATTGGATGCGCTGACGTAATTCTTCTTCCGACGTTATTCGTTGTTTGTAAACTTTGTCTTTTAAACATCCCCAATAAAAAAAATCTAAGGGATTTAAATCCGGAGATCGCGGAGGCCACAAAATTGGTCCTAATCGGCCGATCCATCTGTCAGGGTAAGTTTCATTGAGTTGCGCCCTTACTGCCGTCGCATAGTGAGCGGGGCATCCATCATTTTGTAACCACATTGCTTGCCGCACGTCTTCTGGAATATTTTCTAATAACGTTGGCAACTCATTCCTTAAAAAATGCAGATAGTATTCGGCGTTTAGAGTTGCTGGTAGTTCAAAGGGCCCTATTATTTGCCCATTTATTATTCCTGCCCATAAATTTATTTTAAATTGATGTTGGCTCCTGTCCTCTCGCATCAAATGTGGGTTTACCAGCTGCCAACTGTGCAAATTATGCAAATTGAGATATCCATCTCGCCGGCATGAAGACTCGTCACTCCATAAAATTTTATTAAAAAACTGTGGGTCCGCCCGTATCATTCTAAGCATCCTTTGGCAAAATGCTACTCTTTGCGGGTAATCACGTGACGTCAGCGTTTGAACACGTTGCACGTGATATGGGTGCAACCGGTGCCTTTTTAGAACTCGATGTACCGTCGATCTTGGAATACCTGTGCGTTGCGCTATGACGCGAATTGAGACCGACGAATCTTCCTCGATTTCTCGAATAATAATTTCGTCATTGACTTGTGACGGTCGCCCTTCACTGGCACCCCCAACTCCGGTGCCAAGAATTCTTCCCTCAAGAAGCGCGTTATGCACTCTAATGAATACGCGATAGTCGGGATGTCGATCCCGGTTCGGGTATCTTTCACGATACAATCTTGCGGCCGCCCTGGCATTACCTCTTGCTTCTCCGTAGATAAAATGCATTTCGGCATACTCCCGTGGCGTGTACTCGTAACGAGGCATCGTACTACTGCACACACGTACAACCACACACAAACGATTGTTTTCGAAGTCCGTAGGATTGCCAAGTCATTCATCCAAAACACAAACAGTTCCAAATCGTTAGGCAAAGCAAAGTCCAAATACACCGCACAAGTTTAATTTTAAGGAACACAACAGTTAGGCACAGCAGGAGCGAAAGTAGTCTGACGTACGTATCAACTCGAAGAGAGATTCGTGTCAACTAAACAAATAAAATCAAGCAACATTACCAAAAATACAAAAGCGGCGCTATCTATCCCTTTCACACTGAGTGAGGTGCAACTCCGCAGGTAGCGGTCCCAAATGCCAAACACATGACGTCATCGGCTCGGAATTACGCTACACGCTTAACCACATGCTTAGATTACAAGCATAAGCCATTACGAGAAAGAAAAGTTAGATTGTACCATTTTAATTTCTGTTCTGTCTTCTTCATCACATTCATACGAGTAGCAATATCTTTGTAACCGCAAGGACTAGACGTAAGTTTTATACCAATTTGCAAACCTTAGTAATTTTACAAGTTTTTAAAATAATGGTACACTTTGATGTCATACATTTTTTTTACAGGAGAATTTTTCCAATTCTGGTCTTTTCATCGTAAAAACAAAACTTTTCAATTCAAGATTTTTTTTCTAAGGCAAATAAAATGTTATTTAAAAAAATGGTATCTTATAACACTAGTAAACTATTCAGAAATGTATGACAAAAATCACACCTAAATATGATACCATTTGCAGCAACAGCATTAAAAACACTGAATGCTGGTACAGAAAATAGTAAAAATCGAAAAAAAAAATTATCTTGGTTACCTTATGGGTTTTTTTTTTACTGTTCAAATTAGTTGTTGGAAATGAGGTAAGCTACCTACCCGTTACGTTTGATCCATTATTTACGGGACACCCTATAAGACCTAACTTCTGCCAGCGGCTTCGTCCACATAAAAGTAATCGTAGACTTCTCCATACAAACTTTGAACCCTAGTATCATCTTCTTATGGGGTGAATGTTCTCTGTAATTCTTTCTTATTCTTTATAAACTAAGCACCTCTGTGCAAAATTTCAGCGTTCTAGGTCCAAGAGTTTATGCAGGGCTAAGTAAATATTCTATATATATGTTTGAAATAATTAAATATTGTTGCTTACATTTCATAGCTAATAGGGAGTAATCTAAGAATTATTCGTGCAAAATTTATATTAACTCGCTTTATTCGTTTTTGTGCCAATAGAAAACGTCGCTTTCCATTTATTATACGTATATATAGTTTATCCATAACTAAAATTAGTACGCAGAAAAGGTTTTGATCTTATAGTTTTTAGATTAAGCTCAAAGATTGCCAACTTGATTACTTTTTAAATACGCTCGCATTCTTCGAAACCTATAGTCATTTCGTGTTGTGAATCTGTATTGGATAAAAATTGGTTTTAGTCTCTTCTGATATTATTAGATTTTGAATCGGGATTGCCTATTTTGTGATACAATTCTGTTTTGATTAATAATTTTGCTAGATGAAAAATATCGACAAAAGTTATTCGATATTTGGTCAGTGATGAGTTAATGGTACTAAATATATTTAACCAATTTTCTTGATAAATAAAAGGAGCCTATAATAATGTTCCCAATTGCTGGTACGTATATATGCGTCTTCTATAGAATATAAAAATATAAAAGGAAATGGACGTGAACGTGGGCCCAGTGCATATACCTATAAGGGCCCAGTAGGGTCGAAAATTGGAGCCAAGAATCTGCTTCTGAGAGGAAGGAACGGGGGGGTTTAGTCTGTAAAAGTCTGACACTATGTGCGCACCGCCCAAGGGCGGGATATATCACTGAATTTTCTCCTACAAAAAATAGGTTGCAATGTTTTGATTCTCCGTCGTGTCGGATACCTCACAATGTTTTTCTCCACCACTATTATAAACCGCCTATCTGTGTTCAATTCAAATTCTGCATTGGAGCCAAGGGAAATGGAGTGTCATAGCATACTATTCTGCGAAGCAATAATGCTAGCAAAGGACTCGGACGCAAAAGTGAGGGAACGTACCTCTTCACACCTCATTCACTCCGACTAGAGACGCCTCAGGCGTCAAAGATCGCAAATCTATCTTTGGTCACCACAGACATGGGCTTGCGGACGACAAACAATGCTTAGATCGTCGTCCACGGTGCGTAGTGTTCCACGCGTGCCTCAAGAAATGTCAGCAAACGGGCCCAGCAGGTCCGTTTACCAATCGGCAATCACAGCTATCCCTGATAGCTACCACAGCGCAGTTTACAGATGACTGAGCATCCGACATTTTTCTCCAATTCTATTGCTGAGCAAACCAGGAGGAAGAGGTAACGACGAAATAAATTGCTCTGAGCGTTTTCCAGTTATTTATAACTCAAATCGCGTTTTAATTTATCGTCTCAATACGCGTTTGCAATCAACCACACATAAACTCTAATAAGACTGAGAATCTCACGCGAAAACCTTTTTAATCTTTATGTTTTCATGGGTTATATTCGCTTGTATATTTTGCCAATGAGTAAAGCTTAAGCGCTGCGTTGTACAAGCTTCGACTCTCAAGTAAATTACAATTACTTAAGACACGCATCTGTATGCGATCAGCTCAGTGTTCACTTAAAATTAACTAAGACTTCTGTACTGAAGTCATTTGCATATCGAAATAAATGGATTGGAATAGCTGTCAGCGTCTCTTAACAGTAACTCTTGGTAGTAAACACAGCTGTGAACTTTAGACCTTGGATTTGTGTGTAGATTTGTGTCCTATTTTGGTACAATCGTGGAGCTCGTTATTTTAATTTTACTTCTATTTTTTCCTCGTTTATTCCATTAACTAATTGTGTTTTTTCGCCTTGTGCTGTGCCAATAATATATATGACGGCGCGTGACATTATTAAATAATGAAAATCTGTTAATTTGGAGGATCGTAATTGGTTTTGTTACTTTTTTAATCATTGGTCATTATTTTGTTATTTTTAGTGATTAGTCGATTTGATTTTGAGATACTGGTAATTTTAACTAAGAGCGGGTACAACCGAATGGAGTTGCGTCTGTCATGACGGGCGAACGTGATGTCAATTTTTCGTACAACCGTTGCATGTTTTGAGCACTCGCAAACCCATTGGCTCTAAATCGCTAATTATTGTTGTAATCGTCTATTGTTTACGTAATTTAGGTGTCTGTATACTTAAAGTAGTGAACAGTCATCGCTAAAGTGTATTAATTTAAAAGTTTCCTGAAGTTCAACGCCCAATATGGATTACCGCACTGACGAAGTCACGAATCAGCAATCAGATGCAACAGCCCGGTCTCCCGATTTCCCGTTATATATATTAACTATTCTTCTTTTCGTGAAAACAAAAGCTTCAGTCCTAAAAGTAAAGACCAGGCCTTTAACCCTCCATTATAACCGTTATGTTAAAATAATAGAGGAAAAACGTTTATTTCACTTGTCAGGTTCAAGGTATTAAGTGTTCTGAACCTGACCTTTGGCTCTGAAGTTATAAATTCCCCGGAGTACGAAATGCCGGATAACTTTTCGTATAGTCCTCACTTTTGTTATGTTGTTAGCCAAAAATGTTTTAATGCATGAAATTCATTCACGTAAGTGTAACTAGACGTTTGAAATCCTTAGCAAAGTTTTATGTATTTACGAGATATTTCCGAAGTAGAAAATTGATTTCTGAATTAAAACCAAAAATTGTAAGTAAAGCCCTAAACTGACTAAAAACAAAATAATGTATGACGTCATGAAACTCCTCCACATCGTTGTCGACTGGTAATGTGCCCAAAAGACTGGTGGCATTGCCACGCTGTACGATAACACTTGTTTTCTGTCCAAGATGAAAGCCAGCTCTTTGATCAGGCGAAGTGTCAACTAGACGTTTCGACAGATCTGTATATTTGTGCGCAATCGGACCTGACGATCCGAGAGTTTCAAGCCTAAACGGTTCGAAAATATAACTTCCAATAAGGTTATTGTATTTTCACCGCTTGGGGTTATCTGTTTATGTTGAACATTTAATTTTTGTTTGCATAATATTTACTAGCAGTATACTGCGAACTACCTCTTTTTGTTAGTTCTTATAGTCCATTCTAAGGTTGTCTGGTAGATATCGCTGTCAGCAATAAGATGGCCTTTGTACCCATAGATCTTCTGTAAAATAGTTACTATTTTAGTGTACAGTAAAGTTTATTCTATTTTACTCAAATTTTTTACTGTTTTATATAAAATCTGAAGTCTAAAAATAATTAATAAATATAAAATTAAAAAATTAAAAAAAAACTGTCGAAAGTCGCGCTCATCCATATGCATCGTAAAGAACTGGTCAAGACAAATCTAATGAGCCCAAACTTGATGGGTTTACTAAAAAGCATTCCAAAGTTTCATCAACCACCTCCCAGTTATAGCATCAGGTCCTTGTCATCATGAGAAATGTATAGAACTGGTTAAGGCGAAGCTAATGACCCCAAACTCGATAGGTTTACTATGTTAATAAGCAATCCAGGGTTCTTACCTTTGAGCTCTATCAGAGCAGCTCAATGGCACCATATTGTACACGAGTATTTCAAATATTAGGTCACACATATGTTTAAAATAAGGTAAATACCCATTAAGTGTTTAAAAACCCTGCAGCAGTTAACAAACGAGCTGATGACTTTGAACAGCTGCACAGATCTTTATAAATTGTAGCTAAGAACCATCTCGATTACTTCAGTTTTCAAACAAAAAAACTGCATCAAAATAGGCCCATTCGTGTAGCAGCTACGATGCCACGAACAGACAAACAGACAGACAAGTCTAACTTATAACACCCCTCTTTTCCGTCGGGGGTTAAAAATAATATTAATAAACTCTGATTCTACGAAACATTTTAAATATTCTTCCTTGTTTATATAACAATGTATATAATGAGATTTATGTTGCTTTCAACTCCAAAGCTTTTGATAGAATATTTTATTTCCTCGAAATATGCATAATTATAATCTGCATGAATAATGTACAGGCCCTATTGTAGGTATAGACGAAGGTGCCTTGTCAAGGATTATGAATTCTGACACAAAGCTTTCATAAATTGGGACGCAGACTTTACATTATCAAAACGGATAAAACCCAAAAACTGAAAATAATGGAATATTTTGGTTATCTAATTGGAACATAGTAATTAATTAATACCCACTGAAAATGCTGAAATAACAAATTAAATGTTAAACCTGCTTTTGTTACGTAGTGTTTTTTATTTTATGATCGTAAATCATCTAATGATTTCTTTCGCTTTAGGGTGGAGCTAAGGCGCGTCAGACTTTTACTAACTAAAACCACACTTATATTCCTTCAGTTGCCCTTTGCGTTCCAGGATCATGGGTTCCCCTTTCAGAAGTCGATCCATGGCCCTAGTAGGCTTCTTCTCTATTGAGCTCCTACGGTTTTGCTGAAATCTCTTTGAGGCGCGCCTGGAACACTACATGCCATCATCGACAACTTGAGCTCGGTCCGGACGGTTGCAGGTCGGCGAGCTACTTATTGCTCGTCGTCCGCAAACCCATGGCTACGGTGGCTGGTAGTCGGAGTAGGGTCTGCAAACCATATTTTCTTATTCTATTTCTCTCTTTCAATCGTACGGTATTTCAAAAAAAAAAAAAGAAGTATAATTTTTACACTTGGGATAACCGTTTTGATTATTCGTAAGGTACATAGCATAAGGCTTAGATTCCGGGGTTATATTTTTTTCTAAGAAGCTCTTTTATATAGAACAAATATTTATTTTACTAGTAGCATACATATTGTCGAAAATATCACTTAGTAGATGCAGAGGACCTTGACGACCAAATAGACAGAAAATGAACGTAGTCCATTGGCGGTCAGGAGTAATAGGCTGGCCCGCAAGTTTGCGCGTTGTAGTGACCAGCTCCGCTAGCCAAGTTACAACCGCTTCGTTTCTCTTGCATCGAACGCCTCGAGTCGGCCACGCCCTCAATTCTTTTGTTCAGACCACGCAACTGAGTGTTGAGGTGACGTCAGAACAAAGGAATTGGAGGCGTGGCCATCTCGAGGCGTTCGACGCAAAAGAATCGAAACGAAACTTAGCCAAGTTACGACCGTTTCATTTCGATTCACTTGCGCTGGCCTAGCCAGGCCTACTGGTTGAAGTAACACTATTTAGAGCCTACTGTCAGACTTTCTACACGGGCAGCCTGTGGTTCAAATGCAAGTAACAATGGATTTAGGATGCTGTGAGGGCTGCTCCGCTTTTGTATTGCCTCAGGTATGTTTGTGAAGGTCCAACGGCTTCAATGCTATCGTGCGCAAGCGGTGCGCTTCGTTATGTATCCTACAGGTCATTGCTGATATACAAATTTCCTGAAGATTCAAATCTCCTGATATCTTTTGCTCGTGCTAAAATTTTATAACTTTTGAATTGTGAAAATCTTTATTTTGAACCATCAAAATAAAGATTTTGTTATTATCTAATATATAAAAATTTCGTATCACAATGTGTTTATACTGTGATACGGCACTCGGTCAAGCCGTTTCGAAGGACTTCGATGTTTATCAAGATGTTTATTTTTATGAAATTTTTCCTACTATTTTGGTAGGTCGGAAAATAAATCGTCGGCTATTTTTCCCCCTCTTCCCATAATTTTCTTTGATATTTTACATGTCAGAACAACGTTTGCCGAATCAGCTTAAATATATCGCGAATACGCGCTATTTTCTCAAAGTTACACTTTTTGAAAGACTAGGTTTACTCTGGACAAACATAATAGATAATTAAAAATAGTTTTTCGGTAATTTTGCCACTCTATACATTGAATATAAAATAAGAACTATTTATTTAACCACTAAAATATAAAAACGTTAATAAATAGCAATTAACAACATCAAACTAACATAAAGCTGGACTTTGCTAAAATCTTTTAAAATGAAAAATAGTTATGGCTTAACCTATGAGCTAAAAGATTCTGCGAAATCCTTTTGAAAACCAGGTCCTATCTATCGACCAGTAACTCGATCAATACCAATCTTTTATTCATTGATCAGAATTCGAAATAGGAGAAGTGTTCCGGCTCCTTAATGCACAAACGAATATAAATTCGGAAGATGTTTTCTATCAAGAATATTGTTCCAGTCACGATTTGAGGAAATCTCGATTCAAGTGGAGTTCGCTTTTGTACGTATGAATCGAATAAACAGCCTTATGAAATATTTATAGCGCGCGGCGAACCTTCTATCAGTTGTTTGAAATTCTCATCGACAGCGACAGCGTTAAGCTACGTATTAGTTAACGAACAAAGTTGTGGAACATTGTTTCAGCAACATATTGCAACATGTTGCATCGAATGTTGCTGGTAACACTATTGTTCTGTAAGAGATAGTCCGCACGAGATTTTTTTTTATTGTGATCGGCTCACGTTTGCCCACTATCTCGCCTGATGGTAAGCGATTGATGTGACCAGGGCTTGAAATACCGTTAAAAATATGGTATCGTTACAGCCTTTTGATGCAGGTATTGTTAACTAATAAATAACGTTACTATATTTAACGTTAAATCTGGCACATTTTATCGTTAAAAATACGTAACGTTAAAATCTACGCTATCGTAAATTTTATCGTTATGAGTTAATTTTGTTACCGTCGCTCTCATCCAATCGCAAAAGAATGTCAGACAGCATCGACGCTAAGACTGTGCCCCAAGACTATTTGGGTGTTTAAAATTCTCTTTGCTATTCTGAGTGGTGCTTATTCTTCTGAATATACATGGTTGGTTTTCCACCCGTAATGTGCAATCGTAAAAAAGCGAATCTGACTGAAGCTTTTTCTTTAGTCTCAAAATGGGTAAGTTCAATAAAATTATCATTGGCTATTTTTGAAGTTTTCTATAATAGCTAAGCGTACCTAGCATGTAATATTCCGTTTTATTTCAGCAAAGCGAAGCATGTCACCTGACGTATTTACATCTGACTGGAATAACCAATTCGAAATAGACGCGGCACTCAAAGCTGAAATACAGCGGACAAATCAGAAAAAAAATAAACAAGAAGATAAATGTGAGAACAAGGAAGTAGCTGGAATGATTAGAGAAGGCAAATGTGAGACCAAAAAAATACCTAAAACGGGTACAGAATCCACCTCCGAGAAGACCTGTTCAGACTGTGTTATATTTAATGACTGTGCTGGTAATGATAGAAGAAATGAGAATTTTTCACGCTTACTACAAGAAGAATTACAGTTTATCCAACCCTGCATGCGGACACGTGTATATACAAAAATTTTACATTTTGTAGACACTATCAGAAATTTTCACTCTAGTGAAATAGATATAACAGACTCAGAGAAAAATAATTAAACTTACAATATGATCGATTGCAGTGTAGCATACCGTAGCTGATTGGTATCCATTAAACTTACAATTTAAAGTACCTAGTGCAGACGCAGAGTCACTGTCTACACGACTTACGGTGATCTGCTATCGTTACTTAATATTATGAGAGAGTAGAAAAACTTTGTTTTTTCTTGTTCCTATTATGTTAGAATATACAGGGTATCCTACGAAGTATGGTAAGCTGAAGCCCAGAGATAGAAGACCCCTAGATAATCTTGAATAGCATAGCATAGCATCAGCCTTATAATGTTCCCACTGCTGGGACTCAGGCCTCCTCTCTAGGAGAGGGAATGGGCCGTCCACCACGCGGGCCCAGTGCATGTTGATGGAGGTCACATGTCTTCGAATTTTTGGTTCCAGGACATGTTAGTTTCCTCACGATGTTTTCCTTCACTGTGCGAAAGGTCAGCTGTAGTTGAAGAACAAGCGTCTTTGGCCAAGGCATCGGCACGTTCATTGCCCTTGATACCACAATGACTAGGTATACAAACTAACTGAACTTCTCTTTGACTAGTAGCACATGAATACAAAGATTTTTTAATTTTTAAAAGTAGTGAACTGTGTAATTTACTTTTGAAGGGATTCTGGACTAAAGCTTGAAGACAGCTAAGGGAGTCAGTGAAAATTACGGCCTTATTAATATTATGGTGTGACTCTATAAAACGACATGCTTCTAGTAATGCCACAAAATGATACTGGAGCTTTGGTAGTATACTGCTGCTCCAGTGTAGCTAGAATCAGTGAATTTTGAAGCATCAGTGAAAAATTTTTGAAAATCCTTCCAACGCTCGCCTACCGCCACATTGAAAGCCGAATTCGCCGAAGGGGAGTTCTTGGATATGCCGATATTGTAAAAAATTTTAGGAGTAAAGCATAGAACGTCATAATCGAAATTAAAAAGGGGTAATTTGGGATACTGGATAAGCGGACATTCCAAGTTTTGAGTTGTGCGAAAGTTTTTTAGGATTAGGGGGATTTCTTTATTTTTCCAATAGTTTGAGGTTCTGTATACGGTATTTAACTCGTTCAGTTTTGCAATGAGAGGATGGGAAGATCTACAAATTACTCGTGACAGGAAACGGGAAGCTAGATATTGCCGCCTCAAGGCTAGGGGGGGTTCAGCGCATTCGACCTGCAAAGCGTTGATCGGAGAAGACTTCATGCACCCAGAGATGATCCGAAGGCACTTAGACTGGATCCTATCCAGTCCAACCAAAGCACCTTTGTTGCATGGAATAAAATGAAACGTACCATAGTCTAATATACTACGGACTAGGGCATTATAAACTAGTTTCATGGATAGGGGTGGGCACCCCACCAGACACCTGCGAGGACTTTTAAAATAGAAATGACGCGTTCGCATTTCTGGATTAATGAATTTATATGGTACTTACCTGTTAATTTTGAGTCAAGGGTAACGCCTAAAAATTTCACCTTACTTGTTAATGGAATATTTTCCCCTGAAATGGTCACTGAGATGGGAGGGACAGTTCTTTTCCGAGAAAATATTACTGCCGAACTTTTTGGCGCAGATAGTGATAAACCGTGGTTTAAAAGCCAATGGTTCAAAGAGTCCAGTGAGAGGCATAGAGACGATGCAGCGTCAGCGATGGAGGCATCTGTCACATAGAGGGCTAAGTCATCAGCATACTGAAGGATGTGACAGTTACTATTTAGGCAGGAGCCGATATCAAAATTGTATAAGTTGTAAAGTAGAGGACTGAGGACGAAGCCCTGTGGGAGGCCTCTCCAAGTCTGCCTTTTGTCGAAATCCTCACCCTGGACTCTCAGAACCAATGAGCGGCAGAGCATTAGTCCACATATGCATTCAATCATCTTGGCTGGGATACTCAGCTGTTGCAGTTTCTGCCTGAGAACAGGAAGAAGAACATTATCATATGCAGAGGAAATGTCTACGAATGCTGCGACCACGGATTCGTTTTTGGAGAATGCTAGACGAATGTCTGTTACTAAGATTCCAACACTGTCCATTGTGCTGAGCCCTTTTCTAAAACCAAATTGGTAGTTCGGCAGCAAATCTCTGGATTCGACTATCCACTCTAGTCGGTTTTTAATTAGGTGTTCCATTAATTTGGCTAGGACTGAAGACAAGGCTATAGGTCTAAGGCCATTCGGATCATCTGCATGTTTTCCTGGTTTCAACAGGGGGATAACAATTTGTACTTTCCATTGGTCTGGGACCCAACCACGATTGTAGCAAAAATTAATTATGTTTAAGAAATATAATTTAGTTTTATCACCAGAATGTGTTATAAAAGAGTATGGCACCCCGTCAATACCAGGTGCTGAGTCCCGGACATGACTGAGCACCGCATTTAATTCCTTTAAAGTAAATGGCACATCAAAAGGGTCATCAGAGACAATATGTGGGGGAATGTTAAAAAATTCAGAAGGAAGGGGGACATAGGGTGGAGCAATTTTGTCAAAGAAAAATTCAGCTGTTTCCCTGGTGATTGGTGCAGATATTGATGGTGAGCAACCACGTCTAAATCTATTAATGTTCTTCCACACAACTGAAATCAGGGTGGAAGGAGATAGAGATGTACAGAACTTGACCCAACCAGCACGTTTCTTCCTACGTAGAAGACGTTTGGATCGTGCATAGACTTGCTTGTAAGCCATCAAATTTTGTGTGGTCATTTCCCTGTTATATTGTTTTTCAGCCTCGTTTCGTAACTTAACCACTGAAGTGCATTCTTGGTCCCACCATGGCGGTGAAGGGATTTTGTTCCGGGCACTGTTTTTAAGAGGGAAACAAGAATCTGCACTGGATGTAACAGCAGCAACAAATCCCTCATAGCAGCTTTTGGCATGGCAGTGATCAGAAGGGTTGAATAAACTTGAATTTAAATTTGGAAGAACATCAATTTTCTGATCCAGTAATGAAGCAAACTTTGTCCAATCTGGTTTGGACAAAAGTTTTCTCTAAATAGGTCCTGTTGAACAAAGAAATAACAATAGGGTAATGATCACTACCATGCGACAAGGATGTGCATTCCCAATGGGTTGAAGAGGCTAATTCAGCAGAACAAAACGTTAAATCAACGCAACTTTTGTGTTGACCGGGAAGTGACCTGCGTGTTGGGCAACCATTATTTAATATGCAGAGGTTCATGTCATCCAAAATTTCAACCAAAGCTACACCAAACGTATCACAACGCTCAGACCCCCATCTGTAATGGTGACAATTAAAGTCGCCCATGACCAGTATTAGGCCCTGAGTGTTGGAAAAAATATTTCTGAGGATAGTTAGAAAGTTTTGATGAGAGTGAGCAATATATATAGAAAAAACTGTGATACCTTCTATCCTTCCAGATACGACACTCATATCTCCTGTAAGCAAGGGCAGTGGTAGGGGGGAAAGTGGCACACGGTTGTTAACAAGGAGAGCCGAGCCACCATAGCCATCGGATCTGTCACATCGGAGGATGTTGTATTGTGGAATACGAAAGCTAAGACTTGGGGTGAGCCAAGTCTCGGCTATGGAACAAGCGAGGGGTTTGTATTTATTGAGTAGGAATATGAGGTCATGCTTTTTATGCCACACTCTCCTCACATTCCACTGTAGGAATACTTGGCTGGACGCCATTTCTAATTTCTAAGAGAGTTTTCAAAAGTTTTTCGGCAACGTTGGACGGTGATTGTGAGTTAGAGGGAAGAGTAGGGATAATTGTAGGTAAGAGTTGGATGAGAAGTTCTATAATTGAAATTGAGTTGTTGGCAGAGATATTATTACTGTTAAGAGCACAGCCATTGGGTTGTGAGGGTTGAGGGGAGCTAATAATTTTTTGGTGAGCAAATTTGTCATAGGATGCAGAAAGAGGAGCATGGGTCTTAGGTTTTATTGCAACGGTCTTGCGGTATGACTGGGTTTTGACAGCATTGGCATAGTTCTGGGAAGGTGTAGGGACAAGTTTACTGGCCTCCACATAGGGAATTGATTTTTCTGCCATAACCGTTTTGATAGCCTTCTGTCTACCATGCTCGGGGCAAGACTTGCTATTAGCAAAGTGGTTCCCAGAGCAGAGCACATAAAAAGCCTCGCCCTCAGTAATGTCGCAACCATCACCAGGGTGATCGTGGCCACATTTACTACAGCGCGGTTTGGACCTGCACACGCTAGCCACATGACCAAATCTACAGCACTTTCGGCATTGGATAGTGGGGTAGATATATTGTTCTACAGGAAGCGATGTGTAACAACAAAAGACCCGTTGTGGTAAAACTTGGCCATCAAAAGTGATGACGCAGGTTTCCGTGGGTTTCCATACGTTTGCACCGTCTATATGTGTTTTCCTATTAATGCGACGCATTTTCAGGATTTGTCCACATCCGGAGGGCACTGACAAGTAGGTTAGAGCTTCTTCTTCCGAAATATCAACTGGTACACCTGTGATTACGCCCATCCTTGTGATGTTAAAAGTGGGAATCGAGGCTGTAAAGCTGTATTTAGCAAGAAGGTTATTTGTTAAAAAGGCATTTGCGTCCTGAGGGGAGGTAAACTCCAAGGATACACGGTTTCGGCCGACTCTTTTTACGCCATCCCGAAGAACATTAGCGATGTTGTTGGAGATAAGGAACTTACCGAAATTTACTGGGTGGAGTGTGGTGCCTGCGTTTGGTGTAGCCTCGATCTTAGAGACGTGGACGATGAAGGGGCCTTTGTCCAGAGCTGAGTATTTAACACGGCCGATTTGGCTCTTGGGTTGTTTGCTAGGTGGAGTAGGTATGGGCGTTTCCACGCCACTGGGGCGCTTACGTGAGCTTTGGGTCACATCCATTTCCGAAATGCTACAGACAACATCGGCGAACTGAGAAAGAGGGTTTTGGGTCAAAAGGTTAGGGGAAGCTGAAATGTCTGGGGGGTCGGGATCAGGGGGCACGCTTTTCTTATACTTAATCTTTCTTTTATTTTCTTAAATAAACAATAATCATATTTAAAGTAACACGATAATAATGATTATTTGGTTGAATAAACATTAATAAAAAAAAATTGTACACATAGTATTTTTTGTTAAACGTAATAATTGTCATCATAATATTGCGCCAAGGTCATCTTATTCTTAGTTGAAACGCATAGAAATGCGTTACTTACACACTGGGTAGATAGGTACCGACTGAGCGAGACGCCCGCAAATCCACTCTAAGGGCCAAAACACATGTATGTTGTACGAGGTCGCGGGAATATCTTATGTCTATTATGCACATAGTGATCGAAAAGGCTGACTTAGCTAGAAATTATTATTTGCATCTTATAATTTGCTTAATTCGGTCTTTTTAACCACTGTGTAGCGACATTCGACCCTGGACGTCGTAGTTTTTATGACATCGTAATGTGTGTAAATGTGTTTTGCCCCTAAGATGTAGTTTAGGTAGGTATACTTAGTAGGTAGCCAACCGACGGCAACAGTCGCAACAATTCAAGTGGTTGACTGTGAAATAACAATATTTTATTACAATTAGTTTGAAATGAAGATAGAAATAAATAAATAAAAATATCTTATTCTTCCAACGAAATCTTGCGTTACATCTTTATTATAGTTACAGTCGACCGCATGGTAGGTAAGAACATTTTGACCTTGAACTGGTTTAGCACGGGGCGTTTCATAAGAATAAGAGGCCAAGCTATAAGAGTATTGTTATAATCGCCGTGCAGTCGATCATAATATAGAAAATAGGCATTGAGCTACTTATGTACAGATAATAATTAAGTATTTTAAATTACCCTTAATTTTTTTCGACACTCTGGCACTAAACAAGTTGAGGTGTTTATTTATTTATTTCAAAATATCTATATACGACATTTCTTTTCTTTCGTCCCATCCTTGAACTTTTCGTAATCGTCACTCAAACCAAAAGAACTCACTAAATCAGCTGTAGTAGCGAGTCTAAATTGAAGTAATAATTCGCGAGCGTGTTCTATAAGCTCGTGCGACTGGATCAAGACAACAAACGAAATGGCAACAGCGCGTAAGAGGCCGCCCGCCGCTGCCTCCACCGCGCCGCCGTGCCGCGCCGGCGCGCCTTTGAGAAAACGGCAACGTCGCATAAAATAACGAAATTATACCGTTACTTGTTACCACTATTTTTACGATAACATTAAAAATACCCTTAATATTTAACGCAATTTTTAACGTTATTATAATGTTATGGTAATAAGTAACACTACCAAATCATACCGATATGCCAGGTATCTCTATGGAAATACCGTTACCGTTATTTTTAATGTGAACTGGTAACGTTTTCAAGCCCTGGATGTGACCGACGATGGAGCATGCTTGCCTAGAAGTAACCTATTCACTCTTGACTTAAAGACCCCTAGCAACAAAGTTTCTCAGATCAAGTTGACGGGATTGTATGAAAGTACGTGCATATAGCGACGCGACAGCTCGGGGACTTTTTGCCCGCGGGATGGTGACAGGCCGGTGACACAAAAATTGCCCCGCCTATCGGTAGCAATTTTAAGAAAAATTTCGGGTTACTGATGATCCTGTGTCTTTGTCTTACTTTTACGGCGAGAAGAAAGCGATAGCGACAAAAAGTTGCGAAACAAATAAGTTGCTCCTTAAGTGGCATAAACCAATATTGGACCAACCTGCTGGGACACAAGTCTCCTTTTTGAGACAGTCAGGCAGTCAAAGTTGTTACGGCATGGTGGAGTACATACTTATAATAAATAAAATTGTGCAGTTTTGTGTATCAACTTTTAAAGTAGCTATATGTTCAACGACACACACACATTCAATTTTGTTAAACATATTACCAGTTCCATCGCTGTTTTGTTGGAATGCACTTCCTCACTGTAATAATCGATGAGAGATGTTTGAGTGCTAAAGTGTTCATGACTCACAGAATAAGCACATTATTACTAGTCGCAATATTTAAGATTGCAGAATATTAAAGGACAATGGGCTAATTGGTACACCCCTCCAATAGCAATAAGATATATATCGTTAGATAGGTCTTTTTAACTGAAACAACATTTACTATGACAGCTTTGTTGAAATGTTTGTCCATTCTGAGTTTTAGGTTAAAAACAAAAGTTAGGTTACGTTAGGTACTAATTGGTACAACCTACCAATAGCAAAGACATATATGTCGTTGGATAGGTCTTTTTAACTGGAACAACATTTACTATGACAGCTTTGTTGAAATGTTTGTCCTTTCTGAGTTTTAGGTTAAAAACAAAAGTTAGGTTAGGTTAGGTACTAATTGGTACAACCCACCAATAGCAAAGACATATATGTCGTTGGATAGGTCTTTTTAACTGGAACAAGATTTACTATGACAGCTTTGTTGAAATGTTTGTCCGTTCTGAGTTTTAGGTTAAAAACAAAAGTTAGGTTAGGTTAGATACTAATTGGTACACAAAACTCAGAACGGACAAACATTTCAACAAACCTGTCATAGTAAATTTTTAAATGTTGTTCCAGTTAAAAAGACCTATCCAACAACATATATGTCTTTGCTATTGGTGAGGTGTACCAATTTTTTTTTTATATTATTGATAGGTTCGCGCTTGACCGGAAAGCGACGATACGGTCGACGATGGATTGTGCTTACCTAGAAGAAACCTATTTACTCTTGACTTAAAGATTCCCGGGTTGTAGCCATCAGGAAACACAGACTCTGGCCGTACGTCTGGTGGTCGGGCTAGGCGGAATTAGCCTATGCAATTCCGACGCACACTCCCCGAAATGTAGCCGGTAGAAAACCGACAGGCTAGCAACTCGGCGTCGATGCTCAAGACTTTGAAGCCTCGACTCGACGAGTGCATCACTGCCAATGATCCTCTTGGCTCGCCTCTCAATAGTCTCAAGCGCATCAAGCTGGTATCGGGCAGATCCGTCCCAAAGATGAGAGCAGTACTCCATACACGATCGAACTTGCGCTTGATAAAGTTTGAGCAGCTGATCCGGCGTGAAGTGCCGTCTGACCCTTGCGAGGATTCCTAGCTTTTTTGCAGCCAGTTGAGCCTTTGATTCGATGTATGGCCCAAAGTTGAGAGTAGATGTCAACGTTACACTAAGAAGATCAAGATGGTCGGATATCGGCACGGTTACACCCCGGAAAGTTGGAGCAGGGCAGTCAATTGACTCCTTTTAGCGGAAAATAGACACGCCTGGATTTTAGCAGTGTTGAACCTGACCAAATTGGCATCGCCCCATTCCGAGACAGCCTCCAAGGACAAATTCAACCGGTTCTCGAAGAGACCGGATCTGGGACCCACTAGCTCGTTTAATTACCTTGTTTTTAACATCTAACCTAACCTAACCTTTGTTTTTCACCTAAAACTCAGAACGGACCAACCTTTCAACAAACCTGTCATAGTAAATGTTGTTCCAGTTAAAAAGACCTATCCAACGGCATATATGTCTTTGCTATTGGAGGGGTGCACCAATTAGCACCTCACCTAACTTTTATTTGTAACCTAAAACTCAGAACAGACAAACCTTTCAACAAACCTGTCATAGTAAATGTTGTTCCAGTTATAAAGACCTACCCAACGACATATATGTCTTTGGTATTGGAGGGGTGCACCAATTAGTACCTAACCTAAACTAACTTTTTTTTAAAAATAAAACTCAGAATGGACAAACCTTTCAACAAAACTGTCATAGTAAATGTTGTTCCAGTTAAAAAGACCTATCTAACGACATATATGTCTTTGCTATTGGAGGGGTGCACCAATTAGCACCTCACCTAACTTTTATTTGTAACCTAAAACTCAGAACAGACAAACCTTTCAACAAACCTGTCATAGTAAATGTTGTTCCAATTAAAAAGACCTACCCAACGACATATATGTCTTTGGTATTGGAGGGGTGCACCAATTAGTACCTAACCTAAACTAACTTTTTTTAAAATAAAACTCAGAATGGACAAACCTTTCAACAAAACTGTCATAGTAAATGTTGTTCCAGTTAAAAAGACCTACCCAACGACATATATGTCTTTGGTATTGGAGGGGTGTACCAATTAGTACCTAACCTAAACTAACTTTTTTTTTAAATAAAACTCAGAACGGACAAACCTTTCAACAAAACTGTCATAGTAAATGTTGTTCCTGTTAAAAAGACCTATCCGTCGACATATATGTCTTAGCTATTGGTGGGGTATACCTTGTTTTTAACATCTAACCTAACCTTACCTTTGTTTTTCACCTAAAACTCAGAACGGACAAACCTTTCAACAAACATGTCAGAGTAAATGTTGTTCCAGTTAAAAAGACCTATCCAACGACATATATGTCTTTGCTATTGGTGGGTTATACCAATTAGTACCTAACCTAACCTAACTTTTGTTTTTAACCTAAAACTCAGAACGGACAAACATTTCAACAAAGCTGTCATAGTAAAGGTTGTTCCAGTTAAAAAGACCTATCTATCGACATATATGTCTTTGCTATTGGTGGCGTATACCAATTACCTTGTTTTTAACATCTAACCTAACCTAACCTTTGTTTTTCACCTAAAACTCAGAACGGACAAACCTTTCAACAAACCTGTCAGAGTAAATGTTGTTCCAGTTAAAAAGACCTATCCAACGACATATATGTCTTTGCTATTGGTGGCGTATACCAATTACCTTGTTTTTAACATCTAACCTAACCTAACCTTTGTTTTTCACCTAAAACTCAGAACGAACAAACCTTTCAACAAACCTGTAAGAGTAAATGTTGTTCCAGTTAAAAAGACCTATCCAACGACATATATGTCTTTGCTATTGGTGGGTTATACCAATTAGTACCTAACCTAACCTAACTTTTGTTTTTAACCTAAAACTCAGAACGGACAAACATTTGAACAAAGCTGTCATAGTAAATGTTGTTCCAGTTAAAAAGACCTATCTAACGATATATATCTCATTGCTATTGGAGGGGTGTACCAGCTTCCATACATTTTTGCCCATTGTCCTTTGTGCAACTTTTCCTCAACTTTATAACCACTGAATAGGCCGCCTTATTTGTGTCCATGAAGTTTGTATCTAGAGTTGTAAAGTTTACAAACATTGGAACTTTTCTCTGTTATCTTTAGGCGCTGCGTGTATGGAGATCGCTTTTCTGAACAAGAATTATAGTCTCATTTGCCAAGTCGTTTGTGTAAAAGGAGATGATCAACTTTTTAATAACTTTATCATTAGATTGTGTATACAAAAATCTTATATATTGCATACAATTGCGTTATAGGTTGTTTTACCCAAACCTAAACCATCCCAATTCGTCGACGGCGCGTATTGTTCCACGCACGCCTCAAGGAGTTGTCAGCAAACCGTAGGGACTCAGCAGGGCCGAAGCCTACTGGGCCAAGATCGGTTTCTGAAAGGAAGATTCGGCCCCGGTATGAAAGGCAAAGAAGGAACAGGAATGGGTTTTTATTCAGTAAAAGTCTGACACTATCACCCGCCCCGCTCAAGGGCGCGGAGATGTCATTGGATGATTTTCATACCGAAAATTGTGCGCGCGCGCTGTATTTCTAATGATGTTCCCGATAGATTAACTTCTTACTGATGTTTTCTCGCAATCTGTAAACTTTTTGCGAATAAGTGTCCATTGTGGAGTGAAACTGATCTATCCATCATTTGGGCTGCAGCCACTTGGTCGTTCGCCTTTAACCATGCCAAATACAATGAGTTGTTCGAAGATTGAGCTATTTTTCCTGCCTATGTGGCCAAATAACTCTAGTACTCTACGCATACAGTTATTCGATAGTCTTAAGGTTCAGTTCTCGTTAGATTGAGATGTTTGTACGGAAAGCAGTCCAGAGAATTTGAAGCATTTTCCTCTATCACCACATCATGAATGTATCAATACGGTCGTAGTCCGCATTTTTCGAAGTCTAAGTACCAGCTTATGGAGATTATGGAGAAGACAAGACGTTTAACCGACGTTTAATAATTTATTATCAATTTATCAGTCAACAATAAAGATTGTTATAATAAAATTTAAATGGCATTGTTTGATTTTAATTAAAAAATCGAGAAAGAAAGTAATAAATTTCTATTAAAAGTTTCTAAGCTAAAGATTAATTGCTGAAAGTTTAGACGTTTGCCAGTTCGTAAAATTTCTTGAAATAATTAGACCACATTAATCATTTATAGTTTTAGTTTTAAGTTTAATTTCTCTAGAATACATACAATATAAATATTATCTGAAAACGAATTGGAGTTCATTTAAATATATTATTAGTAGATAAAATACTAATAATATACATTATATAAAATACTACTTAATTAAAACTATATTTACACTTAAACCTACTTCTAACTAAAAAATGGCGTCATAAAATTGTAGTTAGTCATTAGTAGATTGATAGAAAAATTATTACACTATTGGTATTTTGAGATTCCGTACCATTCTAATATACTCGTATAATAATTATCTCTCTGTAGCATTATTCTAAAGACTAAATAGTCTAAGCAACAGTCTTCATATTTGCACTATTATCTTACTGACTCAAATCCGATTATACAGAACAAGATGAACAAAAATTCGTAAAAATTAGTATTTTCCAAAATTTTGCTTTGCATTTTGCCTTTGAATGATCTCTTTTTAAACATGCTATTTATTATGTATAACTCGGTAATTTTATTTTTAGTGTACAATAAAGAATATATCTACGAGTACGTTAACGAATAACGAAATTTGCTTTTCGGCGTTTATAAATTCTTCATTTTCATATTTGATATAGAACTGATGTACAAGTAGGTATAGATTCGTACTTGACCGATTTGTATTTATTTCCTTAAATTAAGCACACATACAAGCAATAATCTCAATAACAACACAATAAAAGCGTAAACAGCGCTTACTACAATCATCTATTAGGATATTTTTATCTCAGTTTCAAAGCACAAGACAGGTAAATCTCAACATTCGACACTTTTGCTGACTAAAACCACTCAGGCTACGTTTTTTCTTTACCCTTCCGTTCTAAGACCATGGATTTCCCTTTTAAAAGTCAACTCATGGTGCTAGTAGGTTTTGGTTCTGCTGGGTCCTTACGGTGTTGCTAACAGACTCGAACTCGTACTCGTACTCGTAATAATTTAATTTCAATAGCTTGAAAGTGTAATTTATTTTTAATGAGGCAAACAGTTAAAATCTTTGTTCATTTGTCGATAAATCTTTTTTTACTTCCTATGATTATACTGGCTTAAAGCCAAGACTTGGTATTTTTTGCCTTCCGGTTTTCTTAATACTAAAATAACTCATTTTCAGCAGGTTTATGGTAATGTGATTACTAATTAACTTCTTAAGCCATTTTATTCTCACCTTTTGAGACAAAGTTTCGTTTGTAATTAAAAGGTGTGAATAGCAGCACGCTGTCCGATCGTCCGGTAACCGACCGGACCAAGCTCAAGTCGTCGACGGCGCGTTCTGTTCCCGCGCGCCTCAAGGAGCTGTCAGCTAACCGTAGAGGCCCAGCCTGCTAGCTGCAGACAGGCAGGGTCGAAGCCTGCTGGGGTCAAGGACCGTTTTCTGACAGGAAGGCTCAGCCCCGGCACTATAGGCAACGAAGGAACGGGGTAGGTTTTTAGTCAGTAAGAGTCTGACACTACTTCCCGCTCCGCCCAAGGGCGGGATTTGTCATTGGATGATTTTACCTACCATAAAAAAGAATATATATATGGTGAATAGCACAAGCTAAAAAACTGTGGTACTGGTTGACTAATAAAGCAAAATGGCCTGTAAGTACCTCAACTGTAATAACCGTCTTTCCAATAATTATTACTCAGAATTACCAATAATTATTATTCAGAAAATTTGTTTGTAAATTAAACCCGAAAGTTTCACAAAGAAAATACTTGTTAGAAAAATAGTGTTTGCATTTAGAAAGCTAATTGTCTCAAAAATCTCCGTTGAAAATGTTGTTTCTAACTAAACAAGTGCCTATCTAAATAAACGAAGTATCTCAATAAATACACTTTACAAAATTTCAAAACTGAGTGTTAAAAAGATAAGCTTAACGCTCTACTGCAGTGCGATAAATATATTCTTTAATCTCCGCTGCGCAAAGTCAGCATTCGGCGTCGACATTCGGCTGTCGGCATTCGGCTTCTGGGTCTCGGCCTCGGTGAGACGATATCAATTAAAACGCTGAAGGCACACCCGTATAACTTCTTATCGTCCGCTGCCTGGCGTCTGCGAACAAAAGAAACGGTGTCTATCTTTCTATACCCTGAGTCTGCTACCACTGTAACTCGAATCATTTATTTAATACGTGCGAATTACGGGCGATATCGTCGCTTTGGTCGAAAGAAACATATAGTAAATAAATACGCTATCCACATCTAAATCTACCCTACTTCGCCCTACGACTATGCTGCCGCGACTACGACCTCGACTTCCAGTCACCGTACGCGTGGGCTTTCAGACAGCGAGCAATAGATAGCTCGCCATCCGGACGTCCGATAATCCGTGGGATCGAGCCCTTGTAGTCGACGGCGCGTAGTGTTCCATGCACGCCTCAAAGATATATTATCAAAGTCATAAGGAAAGAAGGAATATAATATAATAAAATATAGGAGTGGTTTCAGTCAGTAAAAGTCTGACATTCCCGCTCCAGCTCAGTTCTAGAGCGAAAAAAGTCATTAGATGATATAGAACCTTAAAAAAACACAGGGACTGAAAATACTTATTATTGTCATGCTAGATCTATGTCACTTCACAGGCGACCCACTAAATATTTGTAGCGACATCTAAGTCGTCACAAATGAACTAATCCAGCATCGCGCAAGTAAGATTCGCGGCGCGATTGGAACATATAGAACAAACCCGAAATCATCTATCGGGTAGTAGCCCACCAGATATAACACCTGTCTGGTCGGAGGATCCTCCCTTTTCAACGGAGGTACGTGGGAATTTACTCTCTGTTCCACTACCTCTAAATATTTATATTATAAATAATAAAAATAAAGAAGAGTAGCAAAATAAATAAAATTAATTTCCCCCTAAAAACCAGTAGTAAGATCCTCGGAATTCACGTAAAGCTAAAATAAAAGTCACTTAAAATTTGGAACAATATTACCGTTGGAACGAAATCGCGATGCCATGATTAAATCTCCAATATTGGACAATTGTATGAGAACTGTGGCAACTCTGAGTTTACAAGTAGATGGATGGAGAGGAAGAGGGAGGCCGAAGAAGAGATGGATGGATTGTGTGAGGAGTGATATGAAAGAAAAGGAAGTTGGTGATAGTGTGACGGCTGACAGGATAGAGTGGAAGAAAAAAACGTGTTGCGCCGACCCCAAGTAATATGGGACAAGGGCAGGAAGAAGAAGAAGAAGAGTATGAGAACTGTGGCGGGAAATAAAACGTAATAGCTTAGCAACTGTTTCACTCATGTGGAACTGAGATCTCGCCTTTCCGGGATGAAATATAACCTGCTTTCAAAGCTAGACAGGGTATTAGCTGGATCGGAAACTTCGCTAAGAAACTAAAATAATGATACCTTTAATTGATTTATAAGCGACTGGACGATATTTATTTTACACGTCGGTATGAAGCTCATAATATTAGTTTATTTTTATTTTTGGCTTTTTTATTATGGTAGGAAACTCATCTGATGAATACTTCCGCACTTGGGTGGAGCGGGAGGGCGTGTCAGACTTTTACTGGCTAAAACCCACTCCTGTTCCTTCTTTATCTTTGTTCCAGGGCCTCGGGGTTCAATTTCACTTAACTCATGGTCTCAGTAAGCTTCGACCCTGCTGGGCTTCTACGATTTACTGACATCTCCTTAAGAGCCCTTTCACATTTCGGCATTACGCAAATTTAGGTATTTTATGCATCGAGCGGGCGGCGAACTACGTGAGCGATATTTTCATTCATGCTTCTAGCAGTCTCGCTCGCACTATGATATTGTGTATACGGCGGCTAAACGATCTTGATCTTTCGTAATTGAAGTATTCAGAAAGAGGTTAGAAGATGGATATTTTTTTTAAATGTCGTTTTAATTTAAATATGTTCAAACAAATATTTTTAATATTCTGCAGTACTCGATAAACAATCGATTGTAATATATACTATTCATAGCACAAATAGATTTTTAAAGTTGTATATATTTATTTTTAATTCATATAAATTAGTGCTCGACTGTGATCCAACCTGATGGTAAGCAGTGATGCAATCGTTGATAACTAGTTTATTAAGTGTATTTTCAGTCTAGCCTTAATTTTATGGTAGTATGGTTGAAATCTTATCGAATAAATGAAACAACAAAATGTATTATTTATTTTATTATTTGGTACAGTCAGACAACATATTTTTACATCAGAAAAATATTTCCCGCAAAGGCATTGATCGATGTTTTCTTGAGTCGATAACTTCTGGCAGTACACATTTTTCATAAAAAGCTTTTAATTTGGGTAACATTTTTAACGACCAAAATTCGTCGTCTTTGTAGATTGTTATAGTTTTTACAGGAAAGTCTGGTCCAGTCCATATGGCAAGTATGCAGACATTTTTATTGGATATATAAAGCTGTCCTTGAATTTGGTAGAACCAGTCATGACTTTAACTAGTCTAACTTTAATAAGTTCACTATCTGGTATACTAGTAAAGTGTGAACTTTATTATAACTTCAATATAACGGTATATTATACCGTTCGAAAATAAATATTTACAAAGATCAAAAACTGCGTTCGTAGTTCACACGCACACAATAGCAATGCGGCAGCGTCTACGCGACAGTCGGCGCACACGACGGTAGTCACGGTAGTATCGGAACGAAAGCGCGCGGGAAAGAAACTGACATAGGTCCGACCTCGACAAGCGCTCGCGCGATACTAATCGCAGATGACCGGCGCAGTGAAATATAAAGTGTTTTTATTTATTTTATTAAAAAATAATAGTAGCGATTTAAAAAATAAAAATAATACTATAGTTTAAGCAAATGTTGATGATTATTTTGGTATAAATTTGAAGTCTAAATAATGTAGAACTTTGGAGATATTGGGGCTTGTTTTGAAGCCTTTTCGGTAGATAATTGAATTACGTAGTTTTTTTTTTCTTTACATAAAAGGCATATAACGAAAATATTACCTGTTATGATTGAAGTATAGGATATTTGAGAGCTAATAATATTTTTGTTTTTGACTGATATTTAGTAGAATCTCAAAATTAGAGCTCAGAAATGATGTCTCCGTGAATTTTTGCCGAAACATGTATCGGGAGAAAGCTTATTACTAAATAATTAAATAATTAATCTAAAATCAGTTTTGAGGTAATTGTAGTAGAGAAAACGAACTATATTAACCAAGAAATTGTTATTTCATACAACGAACATAAAACCTAAAATTTCAACGTAGAAAACTTGCAATTTCGTGTTTTTTTGTAATACGCCTCTTAAGGCGCGCGTGGGACGATACGCGTCGTCAACGACTTGGGCCTGGTCATGGTTACCAGACGGTTGGACGGCGAACTATCCATTGCTCGCTATCCGCAAGCCCGCGCCTACGTATTTCTTAGGGCTGTGGTAGTGTTTGAAAGAGATACTGCAACCTAAAACGCAAAAAAAAAACTGAAGGATTACAAGTGTCTTTTAGTTAGTATTAAGGCTGATATTGTCTCTCGCTCCACCTACAGCGGAAGAAGTAATTTGACGACTACCCATTGACAAAAGAAAGACGCATTATTTCTTAGTGATCTCCACACTATAGAGGGTATTGATACCATCCTTAAATTCAAAATTCAAATTCAACAACTTTTTATTTCACATAGGCCTACATGAGCACTAACAAAACGTTAGAAACCAGTGCATGGTTCCAAATGGTCGCCATTAAAAATACATTGCAATCAGTCCATTACGTTCACTCTACTAACTTAATAAATAGGTCTCCTCGCTTCAGGATCTTTTCGCCGCGAAAAGTCATTATTGGTACACCATTCTCGTATTGAAGAAATTGAAAAACTTATAACTCAACGTTAGTGGAAGGAATTTAGCATAGTTAACTTCAAAAATACATTGAATAATTTTGCACTAAACAATTAAACTTCTCTCACATATTCATACTTTATCATCTAAAACTAGCTCAGAGATATGTAAACAATTCTCCAATTAAATGTCCCTTTAGGTTTGAGAATTCCACACTAAATCTCTACAACAAACGACTATGACTCTCACAATAATTAGCAGGAATCCTAAAATAGCTGGAATTCATTTCGAGAGATAAAATAGGATAATGGATTAGCTCCAGTTGGAATTTTAATACCTAATTACAACACTTTCTTATCTAACGAAAAAAAGTAATTGCTTGAAACAATAAGACTTCTAATTTATTTCAATTGAATTATTTTGTTTACTTTTTTTTTGGATTGTCAAGAAGTTGGTCACACAGAAAGATTAGCTAATTGCTCCTTTTAAAGCGTAGATCTTTATGGATTGAAATGTGCCAAACTACATTTACATTATAATTATAGTAGGTAAATTGGTTACATTTTTATGATTGCTTCAATTATTACTGGAGAACATTTAAAAGAAAAACCATTCAACATGTAAAGTTTGAAATATACCATTGGCAGTTGAGAGATGACCAGTCTCACCTGACGGCGTCCGTTCATGAACATGACGTGTGTGTCAGCACTATTCAGTTAAGCTATTTAGTTAAGTTAGCTATTTTGATAGGCACTTAATGATCCACTGGAATTAGCGTGATCAGATGAATATGACGTAGACCTAGGTAATACTTTCGATACCCTGCCCTAGAGTTGCATTAGGGAGGCATTCTGGTATCAACCGATGCCGGCATACCTCTGTCGTTCAGTTGAGATTTATTTGACAGACAGGTTCATCATATACACCTGTCACTGGAGAAAGGGAAACCGGTGAGAAATATCGTACGATGTCTCACAGGGATCAGTTTTGGGGCCGCTCCTATGGAACATTGGTGGACAGATGATGAACTCAAAGTGGCGGAATTTGCAGAACTATTCTTTGTGATGATGGTTTAGTTAGAAGGTCCAAGGCCAGAGTGAACAACTTTCAGTTTAGCCAAAAGATGACAATATGAGGATTTTAGTATATGTTAGGTAGCAGATTGCCTATTTACAAAAGAAATTTCTTATATTGTCATAGGTTAAACAACATTCGAGTGCTTCATAAATTCTATATTTATATCAATGGTGTACTTACGAGTTGTACGTCGTGGGTTCAAAAACAGGCATTCGTTTTACTATGTATAATTTATTTCATGACCACTGACTTCAAAAGGACGAAGAAGAACATCGTGTGGAAACCGGCATGTCTTAGAACCAAAACTTCGAGGACATTTATGATATCCACCAATCTGCACTGTACCCGTGTGATGGACTCCCTCTCCTAGAAAGGTAGCTCGAGTCCTAGCGGTTGAAACCTTATAAGGCTGATTATAATTATTAATTGATTAAAACTTCATTCAACACAAAGATATAAAGGCGGGCTTAATGTCTTAGGCATTCTCTACGAGTCTACCTTGGGTGGTAGAAAGGCAGTATTACAGGAGCATAAAAAGGAGGGATTTTTAAAAAAGCAAGGGTACAAAAGTATATCGATAAAATAGACATAATATTATAGTATACAAAAAAATAAAACCTGTTTCTCTGGTTACGCGCAGCCCGAAAACCATTTACTGCTCGTTCAAGGTCGACCAGCATGATGGTTCAACTTGTCCGCTGAAGATTTGTATAACCTCATATATACATCATGGTAATATATAATATACGCTAGGCTAGCAAAACCCAACAGGCAAACTACATTTTTCTGCTCATTAGCGACATCATTCAAAAGACCAAGGAGGTTTCTCCAACAACAATCATTAATATGTTTTTGTTAAAGGTTCACACCGCTACAAGATGCACGCCTCCCTGAGGTTGTCTATGCCATTTATCTCTTGAGACTGTTTTCAGGTCACTGATCCACGTGGTGGAATTCGATTTAATGACATTTTTTTTGTTGTTCGACAAGATGGATAGATGTGGTTAAAAATTAATGTTACGCAAAAACAACGTTTTTCATTTTGTTGGTGGCTGATTTTTTTGGAGACCAAGGCGTGTATTAAATAACTTTCCACAATTTTTGCGAATGGTTAAATTCATGCTCGGAAAAATTCAAAGTTTGCCGGAACTTAATAAAGCACAGACGATTATTTGTGGAATTCGATGTAATGATATTTTTTGTATTTGACAAGACAGATAGACGTGGTTAAAAATAAATACGCAAGAACAATTTATTCGTTAGACTGATTTTGCAGAGAGAGATAGAGGTGTGTATTAAATTACATTTCACAGTTGCAGCGAATAGGAAATTTTTATTTGGGAAAACTTAAAGGAATTTTTATCATCATCATAATTCCAGCCAAAGGACATCCATTGTTGGACATGGGCCCATGTGTCGCCACAACGAATGATCCTGTGCGTTTCGCATCCATCGCATTTCGTTGACTCTCACCGGGTCATCGGTCCACCTTGTGGGAGGGCTTCCTACGCTGCGTTTTCTGGTGCACGGTCGCGACTCTAGAACCTTTCGGCCCCATTGACCTACGGTTCTACGAACAATGTGCCCTGCCCACTGCCAGTTAAGGTTGGGTGATTCTTCGGGCTACGTCGGCGACCTTGGTTCTCCTGCAATGAAACGTTGTCTAAACTAAATCGACAACAAGGCAGATGTTATTTATTACCATTATAAATCAATATACAATTAAATACAGAGCTTTAGCCATCCACTTAGTATGAAGCAGGCTTATTCCCAAAAATACTTTTTTCTATTATTTCCCTTAAAATTTATGACGGAAAAATCCCAGCTTTCTTGAGTTTTTCCTGTATTCTAACAAGTGGCAACTACCAGTGGTGGCCTTTTGAATAAGGAACATATTTTCACCCACAAAAGAGCTTCAGAGCTTTGCAACCGCGAAAATACTGGTTGAATTTATTCTTCAAATCTAAAGGAATGGTGTTTCTCCTTTGGTTTACAATCGAGGAGTCAGTGAAAAGTTTTAGTTATTGTTAGACAGACTTGCTAGTTGTAAACAGTCAATGCGTTTTGTGTTTATCCGTTACCAGATTTATTTGACGTTTGTAAATTTGTTAGAGGTATCTAAGTACCTAAATCTTTTTATTTCTCTTGTCATTGTTGTTTTTAACATAAGTTCTAAAAAAAACCAATGATAAAGAATTTTGGCATTTAGCATTGACGTACAACTAAAAATTTAAGTAATATCCTTTAATACTTATTAGAAACGAAATATATATATATATCTAGAAATAAATTATAGACTTTAAAACTACAAGCACACGATCCAACATAAACTAAAAAAGGTTATTTAGAAAAAAAATGTCAGCAGAATAACCTAATTTCCTTCAGCCTTTACTTAAAACAAAGTAACTCAGTTAAATCAAAATATTGTAAACTAGCCTCGTCTGGCGGAGTTTTAAAACTAAAATAGCGGAACTCCAAGGAAAATAAAAGTTAAACTGTGCTTAAACCGACAAGGTTGCTCTATCTAATTACTAAAGCTCTAAAATTCTGAACCAGTATATTCTATAGCTGTAGTTAGTGGTTTCTGAGCACGATTTTTTAAACATTCCAGCTTAATCCAGTAAGCATTTTTAAATAGCTCATAGCTTAACAAAGCATTGGGCACTCCATAATTATGGCGATAAGTCCTCTCTTTGAGGAGTGGCTGGAAAGACCTCACGGCGTTCTCACTTTCTGCATGACGCAGTTCCTCACCGGACATGGTGAGTTCGGGAGTTTTCTGCACTGGATTCGTGTGGAAGAAATGCCCGGGTGTCAGTATTGTGTGGATAATCCAGAGGACACAGTGGAACATACGATAAAGGTGTGCCACGCTTGTGCGAAACACAAGGTATTCCCCTAATAACCTGGGGGCAATCGGTGGTAATGACTTCTTGCGCCGGGCCCTGGTACAAGCCATGGTCCGGAGTAAGGAGGTGTAGCAGGCGGTTGCCTTCTTTTGCGAAGTAGTAATGCTAGCTAAGGAGGCGGCCGCACGCGCGAGGGATTGGTCCTCGCACCCCACGCCAACGGGATCCCGATCCTATTTTCCAGCCACTGTAGGCGCGGGTATGCAGATGGCGAGCAATGGTAAGCTCGCTGTCCGGCCGACCGGTAACCGTTCGGACCGAGTCCAAGTCGTCGACGGCGCATATTGTTCCACGCGTCTCAGGGAGATGTCAGCAGGGTCAAAGCCTCTGGGGCTTTGAGTTCGCCTCTGAAAGGAAAACCCGGGGCCCTGGAATGCAAGGCAACGAAGGAACATAGGAATGGGTTGTAGTCAGTAGAAGTTTGACACGCCCTCCTACTCTGCCCAAGGACGGGAGATAATTTCTCATTTCACATTTTTTGCATTGGATGATTTCTCACATAAAAAAAAAATTATTCAGTCATTTTTAAGTAGTTCATAGCTTAACATAACACAATGAACCTTACAATGTTCTTATTACTACTGTTCCATTATCAACCACGCGAGCCCAGTGCAGGATATCGCTTGTCTAAGCTTTGGTTCTAAGGATGCCACACGACGGCAGCGCAGTTGTAGCGCGGTAGTCGCACGTTTTTATTTACATGGAATAACAAAGCAGCGCGACGACAGCGCTGCAACCGCCCTGCCGTGCCCGTCACGCTGCACTTTGTATCTAATTTGAAGGCGCTTTAAGACATACATAAGGTTTACTCATAGTTTCTTCCTTCACCGTTTTGTGAAGAGTGGTGATAAAATAAATTACAGTATCTGGCTTGAACCCACAACGTACAGTAGGGGTCAAAAGTGCAGTTGCACTCTACCGATAATAAAGTGTCTAGATTTTTTTATAGAACAGGATTAGTGGATCATCACTCAGCTCGTTTGTACCATAGAACCTAAAGAATTAAATAAACCAGTTGTGGCCCAGTGGCCCTCTTTTACAAAGAAATTTTATACACTTTAGCATTAGTAGAGTACAACTGCATTTTTGACCCCTGACCGTACAATTCTTAAGTCGGAATTCTCACACTATTTTTTAAGCAGTATTGATAAAATATATATAAAAACTCAATTCTTGCCATTTATATTTTGAAACTGAAATTAAACCCCTCGGATCATGGGTTCTGTGCTCACAAATTTGGGGTTGGTTGCCATCCTGATTTCCTGGGGGAGTGCATTCCAAAGAGAAATAGCTTGAACTTGAAAGGAATAGTGAATTAAGTCAGTACGATGAGTAGGACAATGTTGTAGACGGTTTTGTGATGACCGTAGATTTTTGATTATTATCGTAGTATTGTATTGATTATTATCTTAGTATTAATTGATAAATAAAATCAAAAGTGTAAATCACTCAGTTTTTTTATTTCTTTTATTTTTTATTATCCCAAGTTAAAAAGCTTTGCCTCGATTTTTTTTTATTAAATTTAATTATATGTATTATTATTATTTTGAAAATATTACCTAGCAACCCTAACCCGGATCCCATTAACGGTTCCTTCCACTATGTAAGAAGATGGAGGAAATTAAAGATAAAGTTAGGAGGTCATTAATATTATTTATCTTTTCGCTCGGGTTAATGGAGAGAACTAAAATAAATTATGATAGTGAGCAAAAAAAAAATAACAGAAGAAATTTAAAATATTTTTTGAAAATAATTAGTCGAAAACCCGCTCTAACCATTACTGTTTTTAGGCTTGCAAGTTGCAATGTACTCATAATATATTTCGCACAAGTGTGAAAAGTACGGTGGCCTCGATCACGGCGCATAAAAAGTCGTCGCACGTCCTTTCTAACAATGTATGTTTATAAAATGTTACTTATTATTTTCGAAAAATTGTGTCGAAAAACGTCGTCTGAAATGACCTCACCTTTTCTATTATCTTGTGGGTGAAGCCACCGGCAGCACCTAGTACAGCATGACTTTACCACAAAAAAATACAACCGACTTACATGAAAAAAAAAAAACACAAAAAGGTGTATTTTTTTAAATAACTTAAATATCGGAAGTCGGTGTTAAATAACGAAGCGATCAAACCATTATAGAAACTTTTTTTTTTGTAAAAAGATTTTTATTTTACACTTTTTTGCTGTAGTACTTCCAGCCAAAATTAAATAAATACCTTCCGCCATTCGTTTCCATCTTCAAAACATCACGACAATTCTAATAATACCAAACACGGCTGTGATACACTGTTTTATTAGAGAATTCCGGTTCTTAGATACATTTCGGCTTTATTATCAGATCAGTTCTATGTATCCCCGGGGTGCCCTTCTTTCTTCAGTCAGTCACCGACTGCATTTATAATTAAAGCAATTTTACTTATAAAGACAGTTCTGTTATGTTTTTTTTTTAAAGATCCGTTCTATATCTTCGAAGTTCATCTTCAGATCCAAACAATATTTCTATGGAATTAATTCGGGAGTGTAATCTTTCAATCAAAATAAAAATGTTCAAAATCGGTCCCCAATTGACCGAGATATTGGTGAAGATACATATAAAACGATAGTTCTGCTATGATTTTTTGAATAGTTTCGTTCTATGTCTTCGAAGTTCATTATCAAATCAAAAAGATATTTTAATGGAACCAATTCGAAAGTATAATCTTTCAATCAAAACAAAAATTTTCGAAATCGGTCCACAATTGACCGAGATATCGGAGAAAATACATTTAAAAAAATACATACAGCTGAAAATAGAACCTCCTCCTTTTCGAAGTCTGTTAAAAATAACATCAATCAATAAGACGTTTTAATTGGTTTTAATAATAATTTTGGTTTAGAATTGAAAGAGAAATATTTGTCACAAAACTAAAAACAAACCACTTCAGACAGCAGAATCTTTGTTTTATCAAAATAAAGAACAAATGTACCTACGAGTAAAACAAAAATGGTTAAAATAAAATTATTAAAAAACAAGCGAACGCTTTACCAGTGAAAACATAAAAAGAAACTTGAAGCCGTTTCATGAAGTTTTTCCATTCTTCATTACGTTCGGGAGTTGTTTGTTTATAATTACACTTTTTATTCTCCGCAATAAAATTGTCAGGTAAAGTCTTAAGTCCGTTGGTTTTCTATTGTTATACCTTTACTTTGTTTCTTTAAAACAGTGGTTCGCAAACCAACCTTTTTTTGCCGGTGACCACTTTAGTTTTTTGTCATAAGCAGAGCTTGAAATGCAAGAAAAATCTATGTTAGTAAAAATTAAAAATTTCACACCAATTCTTTTAAATGAAATTCAACGTCTATTGTAATAGAAATTACATTTCTGATAAAAACTTAAAATATATTCGCATGATTGTTGCCTACTTTTTTTTTCGAAAGGAGAGTTTGAAATATTTAGATATTTCACGGACCATTACGTCAGCTTTTGCGGACCACCAGTGGTCCGCGGACCATAGGTTGGGAACCACTGGTTTAAAAAAAAAAAAACTTAATTTTTTATTTTATTTTTTGTTTTAACCGTTTGGTTTTAAATGGGAATATTACGTTGAAGGTCGTCTTCATGCTCCAGTTAATATTGGGTCAGCTGAACTAGAGATGTCAGTAAGGCCAGTAAACAATGATGTTGTCAGATAGGTCAGCGTAGTGGAAAGAGAGGTCATGCATGAATGACTCCTAAAATAAATCTCAAGTATGACCTCTACCATATATTGTTTTATTATTTAGACTTTTTAGGTACTCTGGTTTTCTTAGTAATCTTTACTTTTTTATGAACCAACCATTTTGTCTCTCTGCCACCCTTGGTTAACTGATAGAGGATGCCTAAAACATTAATTTCACCTTGCCTTACCTCCTTAGCACCTTTATGTTGCATGAAGTTTTATTTTAAAAATAAATAAAAACCCATAAGGACTGCCAATTTTCCCTATTTCAGTTTGACCTCATATAAAACTCTCTCCTGTACCAAACTATTATCTAGGTACTAATGTGACGTTATCTACAAAAGTGTGAATAGAACAATATTGTCGCTATAAACAACAATTCCAGCCATACTATACAACCTTCAGACGACTCCTAACAAAGTACACTCACTGTTCTTGACACAATTTGATAGAGGTATGTTTAAGCTGCAAATGGATTTTTATTTATTTTGTAAAGAGTCTTGTATTTTCTTTCAAGTAGAGTGATGTCTAAGCTATAACGAAGTGTAGCAAAATATAATGTATTTCCTTCAATACTGACCTAAATTCTTGCGTCTAAACCGTGGAACGACTAGATCATCTTTTATTAAGAAAAAAAAAAGTAAATGCTGTAAAAAAACCTCTTTCATCAGTAGTTAGGGGATTTGAGACTGGCAGAATATGAAAAATAAAAAAAAAACACTTTAAGTTTTAAAAAAAGAATGTTGTCAGATAAGATTAGGATGGCTGGCATGCCAATAGGCGGGTGTAACTGTGACTTTTATATACTTACCTAGTCTCTGCTCGTGCCTTCGCCTACGGGATAGTAAGCTTCTCCTTTCAAACTTTTTCTTATTCACTCCGAATTTTGGGAAGTCCTCTCTTATTCTGCCCCCGATAGTAAAAAAGACGCATCTAACATTTTTTCCGGATTTGAGTTAAAAATACAGACAGATGCGCCTTTTTTTTCTGATTCCGGAAATGTATATAACTCAAATCCGGAAAAAATGTTAGATGCGTCTTTTTTACTATCGGGGGCAGTATTGTGCCTTGTGCAAAATGTCACATTTCTAGTCCCAGTAGTTTTAGCACTGCGTTTAGTCAGTCTGTTTACCCTTTTATTTAGATAGACTAGTAACTATAAAATAGTAGTCTTATAGAAATAAATTCTATAATTCAATGTACATTTGCCTTTCATTATCTTTCGTTCTAAACAGCTTTAGTAAGTCAAATTTTACATTTTCTTAGAAACCGACCTTTCTCGATATAATAATATTTCTGTCAGTAGAATTATAGATGGTAACCGTTTGTTCACCAATTCATTAAGTAAAACATTTTATTTACAATATAAACGTAGATATACAGTTCGCATTTTGGAAGTCTGTAATTTTGTTACATTTTCAATTAACAGAGTCTATAAGTTTTACATTATTCATTGGTATTCAATGTTGGGCTTTCTTATTAGGATGTCACAATTGATGGAAATCACGGGGCTCCATTGATCTAAAAATATTGGTTTGTGATTAAATAAATTGCCTACAAAATACTGACGATGCATACTGATAAAAATCGAAAAAAGTCAGCTTTGTCATTTGGCATATTAAATGAGTATGCAAAATGACAAAGCTGACTTTTTCAAAGGTTTGTATGGTGAAACTTACTTATAGGCAGACGTACTGGCAGAAGCTAGTCAATATGTATACACCGTTAAATTTTGATCGTTTTAATCCCGTGGAGGATCGATTCGGTAAATGAAACATAAATAATCGATCTAAAAAGATAAAATTAAAAAATACGAGTCAATGACAATGTTGGGAGTTGTCAGTCGTTGCGTACTAACAACCTACAGTTCATTGGCCTCGATCAGCTGACGTTTACTTAAAGAAATCAATTTCGTACATGCGTAAATTAATTCGAGTTTAAAAAAATGTACTTTTATTTTTAATTTTTATCTTTACAAATCGATAGGGTTTGATGTACCGAATCGTAATCGTAAAACGACCAAAATTTAACGGTGTATAGATTCTTTTTCTTTTCTTTTCATTCGTAATACATTTTTCATTTATACAGTATCATTTTCTCAAAAAGTTACATCATTCTTTATTCTCATAAAAATCAGTTTCTACCTCACACGCTCGATACAACATTTTGTCGGGAAGCTTACTTGTTTTATTTTTATTACAACGGCTGAGACACGATAACATAATTTAAGACCTTTATCGAAAGGTGGATCGCTTCGCAAAAGAAAATTCTCTTTTGCTGTAGCATAGAAAATATCTTTATAATATACCGTATCCAGTTTACCGTTCCCAAAAGAAAATGAACCAACGATAACGGATTCATGCTCATTGATTTAAGGACACTTCTAGCAAAATTGAGTGGAACTTTTCCAAAATATAAATTGATTGAAGAATTTCAAAGATTTTTTGCGTCTGCCTTTTTTGTGTGGATGTGATATCGAACTATATTGAAAGGAAAATTTATTTGATGCCTGTTGGAGATAAGCGCTAGCTTTGATAAGGTAGGATTTGTTTTATCTAGAAATAAAAATAGTATTTCAAAAAAATATGTTTAGTAGTTGTAGCCCATATTTTAAATATAGTTTAACATTACCAAACTAGAGTAACAACAGTGATTGATTTTTGTTTTTAAAACTAAATGTATATTTCTCGTTAACAGAAAATCTTATCACCGCTTAAAATTATCGTGGTATATCAACGGAAAGATCAGCGATGATATAAGCAACAGCTGTCCAAAACGCCGCTCCAAGATCAAGGTTTTCGGTAGTTTCAACATTCATCGTATCTCCTTCAGTATGGTGGAACCAGAAATATTTATCATTGTCATTATGAAGACTAGCTCCAGGTATCCCATTACTGGTAAATATAGATATATCAGATCCTGGACTATCACTTTCAACAAGAGTTGAGGCATTAATAGATTGAAACAGTTTCAAAACTTCAGCCACAATACAACGCATTTTGTGGTTGCCATTGACAACCAGTCCCAGAGGAGCGAACGTACCTTCATCAGATTCCATTATGAAGTTAATATTGTGGCTCTCATGTTCATGCGCTTTTTTATATGCGTGTGCACCGTAAAGTCCAAGTTCTTCAGCAGTCCAAAGAATAGCTCTAATGGTTCGCCTTGGGATTAAGTTCAGACGCTTTAAAATCACTGGTGCTGCCCAGCTAACGAAAATGCCACCTCCATCATCCATAGCTCCCTGGCCAACATCCCAGCTGTCGATATGTCCTGACACGATGACGAGCTTTTCAGGTTCTTTGTATCCCTTCAAATCAATGAGTGTGTTCCTTGAAACCGTGGTTTCCAGTGTTGAAAACATTACAAGGTGTAGTTTGACTTTCTCCCCTCGGTTATATAGTCTTGTGATCAAATCAGCATCTTCCAAAGTGATGGCTGCCGCTGGTATAGGCTTAACTTCATCGCTATAGGTCTGAGAACCCGTATGCGGGGAATTAATGGAAAACGGAGCAATTGACCGTACCAAAGACGCAACAGCTCCTTTAGCAGAAGCTTTTGCTGCGCCTTGCGTCCTATATATCACAGTATCACTGTAAGTCGTAAAAATTGGTACATATAAAACAATTTTGCCGTTGATTTGTTCATCTGGCGTGGCTTCTAAATGTGTGAAATTAGATATTACTACCACTTCAGCTGTGATTCCATTTGAAGGTGTTTTAACACTTTTCCCGAGACCTAAGATTTCCATCTTCTTCTTTCTTGGTTCATACATAGTTAATACTTCAGCACCTCTTTCCCAGCGTGGAACCTGAAACAAAAGGATATTGAATAATTTCATCTGAATAAAAAAAAAAACTAAAAAGTGGAAACAAACTTAAAAGATTATGTCACCTGTTACTAGTCACTTATTTAGTGGCAATATTTAACTGATCTTTAACTTTTTCCTGTTTTCTACTACAAAATATACTTTTGTTCCACCAAAAATTCTAAGTGTGTCCTAAAATATGGTCTTCTGGGTAGTATAAAAGTATAAAAAGTTATATAACTCGCAGAAAACTACGAAATAATCGTATTATATTAATATCCCACCTCAACTTTTTCAGTAATAATTTCATTTAAACCTTCTTTATGAGACAAATCAATCATGTAGTCAATAGATTTTTCAAGGTCTAGTGTTCCCGACGGCCGCGCTCCAAATGTGTCCACAAACTTTGACAATCTGCAATAGTAACAAAAACACAAGTTTTAAACCACAATCTTTGCCTTATTAAAAAGAAATTACGGATACTATTTATTATTGTTGCCCTAACATGTTTGAAAACTTACTCATCATAAGTTTTGCCTTTAAAGTCACCTTCCAGAACATAATTCAATATCTTATCCTTAACATTTTCGTAAGCCCATATCTCTTCAATCAATTCATCCCCCAGCAGATCTTGGCATGTATTTGATTTTTCGTTCAGAACCTTGGCTTCATTCGCAACGACAATAAAAAGGGTTACGAATACAATAAGATTGAAATTCATTTTTCTTCCAATGTCTCTGAGACATTGAGATGTTTCGATAAAGCGAGAGTTCTTTTATAGTACATCTGTTACCGGCATAGTATTAGACTCAGACATTTTATGTAACGACGAGCTCGCCATTGTATATAGGGTGACTGGTAATTAGTGAACGATACTTAAACACGTGATTGTAGTCATGATAACAAATAACTTTTGCTATGGGACCAAACGTGAAATCGCCAAAAAAAAATCTGTTGGTCAGTACATTTGTGTTCGCCTAACTGGTTAAAATGTACTGAATTTGGCTGATTTTTTTCGCGATTTCAGGTTTGGTCCCGTAGTAAAAGTGGTTTGTGAACATGACTACAATCACGTATTTAAGTATCGTTTACTAATTACCAGTCACCAACATTAGGCATTCTATGAAATGAAACTGTTTATTTCTACATTCTATGAAATGTTTTTTTGTTATTTCCAGATTGGCAAACAAATAAGTATTCAAAACACATAAATCACAATAAAACACTGTTACAATATATTTGCAAGGCTGTGATTTGCCTAGCCAATGTATATAATGCCTAACATCATTTAGAATGCTTCGAGAAGATTTTCTAATTTTTTTTTATTATGGTGGGTAAAATCATCCAATGACAAATCCCAGCCTTGGGCGGGACGAGAAATAGTGTCATACTCTTACTGACTAAAAACCGACCCCGTTTCTTCTTTGCCTATCATACTGGTGCCGAGCCTTCCTTACACAAACCAACCCTTGACCCCAGTAGGCTTCGACCTTGCCTGTCTGCACCTACCAGGCTGGGCCTCTACGGTTTGCTGACAGCTCCTTGAAGCGCGCGGAAACCAGTACGCGACGTCGACTACTTGGGCTCGGTCCGGTCGGTTACCAGACGATTAAATAGCGAGCTAACTATTGCTCGCCGTCCGCAAGCCCGCGCCTACGGTGGCCGGAAATCGTGATCAGAATCCCGGCGGCGGCTGGGGCGTGAGTCCCGTTGCCTTTGTCTGATACGGTCGGCCTCCTCCTTCGCTAGCATTACTGCTTAGCAGAAGGAGGCGACCACCTGCCACCCCTCCTCGCTCCGGACCATGGCCTGTACCAAGGCACGGCGCGAGAGATCGGCGTCGCCAATCACCCCCACGAGGACACGGCGATGCTCTGCTCAGGCGGAGCACACCTCTACAGTGTGCTCCACCGTGTCTTCCGGGCGTTCTGCACGGTGGCGACACCCGGGCCGGTGCCTCGAGAAGATCAGGTAAAGTTTGGAATATCTTTGTTGAAATACCTACCCATTTAAAAAGTGTACAGATACTGAGCAAGTGATCACTTGACCCTATTTCTCAACTAATTAGTACAAGAGCAAGCTAAATAAGCTCAAGAACTTAGGGTACCCCAACACAGACAGGTTCAGTATACTCGTAATTTAATTTCTTTTTTTCGTAGTATTTTTTTTTTTTAGTATTCCACAACTATCACACAACACCGTCTAGTCCCAAGCTAAGCAGAGCTTGTGTTATGGGTACCAGACAGCTGATAAACATACTTAAATATTTCTAAATACATACATATGCGATAAGGCCGCCCATTGTATGTACTTTACTTAAATAGTTTTCCTTTGTTTTTTTATTATGTATGTTCAATAAAGTATATAATAAATGAATAATATTATAGATAAATAACATCTAGACACAGAACAAATGATTGTGCTCATCACACAAACATTTGTCCTGGGTGGGAATCGAATCCACAACCTCCAGCATAGCAGTCAGGGCCACTAACCACTAGACCAACAGGCCAGTCACAATATTATATTTCACATAGGCCTACACAAACATTAATAAAATGTTAGAAACCAGCGCACGGCACGGCATAGTTAAAATTAATACTGTTTCATATTAAAATATTTAAACATTTGAGCGCACAGTATTGACCAGTCAACACAGTACCAAATAAGTAGATACATAAAAAAAAAACTAAAAACAAAATAGGAAACTATCTATGGGTCTACAAAATCTACAGTCTAATATTAAACTTAAAAAAACTGTTTTCAAATGATATGATTATATAACAGTAATAAATCTGAATAAAAACCATATCCACAAATGAAATAGAATCATTCCAAAAACAATGTCATGAATAAGAGTTACATTGTTATGACAATGTTAAATTCTTTAAAACCCTGCAGATAGAAAAAGGTCTGCCGCGATCCGTTAGCTTATTTTACTTACGACTGTCGTTCTCACATTGTGGCCGAACATTTAGCATTGTATAGAGACATCTAGCAATGCTGGAAGCTGACTCTAAGCTAGTTGGGAAAAGTCAAAAAAAAGTATAAAACTTTGCCTAGACGTTTTAGGCACTCTACAAAATGCCGGATTGTACAGATTACCAGTAGCATATCTATCTCAGTATCTTATCGGAATTGATGGTCGAATGTCTAAAATGTCTATAAGACTACTTATGTCTAGGTTTGATGGACATTTAATACTCGAGAGTCTATAGAAAACACGCGTATCTTGTGGATTTCGATATCTTATCAAAATGTATGTTAAATTTCAATTGTACGCATACCACTTTAAAGTTTTATTTTGGATCAACGCTGTATTACTTAAATGCTGAGACGTAATAGATAGTTAGTTTTCATCATCATCATCATCATGATCATTTCCTATCAGTAGGCTATACAAATATTTGTTCCGGACGGGAACCGAACCAGCGACACGCAGCACAGCAGCTAAACGCTGTGTGTCGTCAATTATTATTGAAAACTATAGTACTTCACCGTACTATAGTTCGAACTATAGTAACTATAGTTATATCCGAAAATCGGTTATAATACTCTTCACACAAGTTGAACCATCTTGATGGTCGACCTTTAATGCGTAATAATTGATTGACGAGTCTCAATCGAAGTCCCCGGGCTGCGCGTTACCACAACAAGTCCTCCTTCTGCGAAGCAGTAATGCTAGCAAAGGAGGAGGCCGACCGCATCAGGCAACGACGTACACGCCGCCGCCGCCGCCGGGTTTGCGATCCCGATTTCCGGCCACCGTAGGTGCGGGCTCGCGGACGGCGGGCAATGGGTAGCTCGCTGTCCGTCCGTCCGGTAACAGACCGGTCCGAGCTCAAGTCGTTTACGGTGCGCACTGTTCCCGCGCGCCTCAAGGAGTTGTCAGCAAACTGTAGGGGCCCGACAGGGCCGAAGCCTACTGGGGTCAAAGGGTATGTGAAAATGGCACCCGGGGCCCTGGGACCAAGGCGAAGAATGGAACGGGGTAGGTTTTTAGTCAGTAAGAGTCTGACACTACTTCCCGCTCCACCCAAGGGCGGGATTTGTCATTGGATGATTTTACCTACCGAAAAAAAAGAAAACATAACAAGTGGTTCAACTTATTTGTCACGTACTAATACTAACTTGTAAATGTAAGTATATAATTTATGTTAATGTGCAATATATCGAAGCAGACAAAATCTAAGGCTACATAAGAATGACTATAGTAGGGTTACCAACTATATCTATTGTTAAAAACAGTATTATACTGTTTTTCAATTAATTATACTTTTTATTGTTGAACAATAGTAAAGTATACAAAATACTGTTTTCAGCATTAAAATGCTTATACTATAAATGTTACACATATTTTTTTCAAATTTCAATTAAGGTCTTCCAGAACGATCTTCCAGTCTGAACACAAGAGTGTTTTCTTGAATTGAGTACCGACTAAAAGTAGAGCCATTTATTACCTTAGAAGAATTTAAAAACATTACTCAAATTGTCACATATCCGCTACCCCAGCATTTACTCTGAAAGAGTTTTTTTTAGTAATTAATGCATAGGTGAGAATAGCAACAGAGCCAGATTTTTCTGGTCTCTGAATAAAAATAAAGAATTAAATATCTGATCTCAAAAAAAAAATACAGTGTAAAATAAATAAAATTCTGTTATTTTTTCTAAAATACTGTTTAAATTATTCTCTGATCAAAAAATACTTTATTTATTGTAAAAAAAAAGTTGGCAACCCTAGACTATAGTAAAGATGTATTGATGTTTCACTACAAAAAAAAAGACCGAAATAAGTTGTAACATGACCTTTAAAATCTTGTACAGTTTAGGAGATTTTCTTTGAACTAAACTTGATCTTTTTTCGCATATCTAATCAACAGATAAATTCATAACTATGTCATAAATTCGTTTTTCACGGCTATCTGCTGCTGCTGATTTTTTTTACTTTCGTTATCAGAAAATGACTTCTGCTCTAAGTTGGAGCGAGAGGGCGTGTCTGACTTTTACTGATTAAAACCTACCTGAGTCCTTGAGTTGCCCTTTACGTTCTGGAGCAATGATATTTTACGTGGTAAATAAGTTGAACTAAAATGTCGATCGCTGCGATTATTTCGTCCCCCAAATTGCCGTATTTCAATTGAGACCCGAAAATCTATTCATAGTAAAAGGTCATAGTTCAACTTGACGTGCCGCGAAAAAGTAATACCTCTTTCAAAAAAGACAGTTTCTGCTACATGTGGAAGTTATTAATATAAATCTTGAAATAGGGCTTAGCGATCTCCTTCAAAGATCCAATTTAACAACGGAACCACTACAATGTACAACAATACTCACTCATCGTAGGTCTTCCCTTTGAACGGTCCTGAGACCACGTAATCGATTATCTTCGTTACCCGGTTTTCATAAGATGCAATTTCCTTAACCAGAGGCCCAAGATCACAGGCACTGGAATCAAAAACCTTTATATGTGCACGATTGTAATGAAAAATCTTCACAGGTACACGTTTACACTTGGCTTCGAAAACTAGAACGATTAGCAAGAAAAAATATGATTTTAAAAACATTGCAGAGTGTATACGTCTTCTCCTGGTAACAGGCGGTAAACAAATAGTAGACAATTGGACGAGAGGCTAACCAAAGCGGTCAAGTGTGAGCGGGACATGGTCGTGGAAATGAACATTGTAAAACGGTAATGTAGCGTGTTCGCTTGATTTTATTAAGATTGTTTATTTAGGGTTCCGTCAAAAGGAAAAAACGGAACCCTTATAGGATCACTTTGTTGTCCGTCTGTCTGTCTGTCAAGACCCTTTATCTTGGGAACGTGTGGAGGTTTCATATACTCAAGTCTGCGGTCCCTTGAAGCTGTGAGAAAATCAAACTTCTAAGTTAATGGAAAAAAGAGACGACCGTTTATAACGCAAAAAAACGTATATTTCGACACTCAAGGGTATCAAAATTCATAGGGTACTTTTCGTTGACCTAGAATCCTGGAATTTGGCATGAAGCAAGGTTTTATGGCACAAGTATAGGAAAAAATCTGAAATCTGTTAATTTGTAGATAAGTCACAAAAAATTTTTTTTTTGGAATCTCGTCGAGATTCGATTCGGGAATTGAACTATTTACATATATTAGTTTGTACGGAACCCGAGTCCGACTCGCACTTGCCCAGTTTTTTTTTTAAAGAGAGAAAGAGCTCAGTTGAACAAAAATATGAATGTTTCCAATGCGATTAAGATTAATAAGTTGACAATGATCAAGGGCCTTCCTATGACGTGTTGAAATGTCAGTCATGCAAGCAATAAAGAGGGATGGAGCTATACATCTTATATAGCTCCATCCGCGACATGGATCGCGTTAAGAGGTCGTGGTAGGGCTTCGGTTAATTTAATATGGTGAACAGTTGTAATTTTTTAACTAGAAGTACTAGAAGTGCATAAATAAGCTAATGGCGAGTTTACCTGATTCGCTTCTCGCGCCGGGTCTTGTTACAGGCCATGGTCCGAAGCGAGGAGGAGTGGCTGGTGGCCGCTTCCTTCTGCGAAACAGTAATGCTAGCAAAGCAGGAGGCCACACGCATGAGCAACGGCCAGCCAATTCCGATCCCGTTTTCCAACCACCGTAGGCGCGGGCTTGTGGACGACGAGCAATGGGTAGCTCGCCGTAAGACCGTCCGAACCTTGTCCATATCGTCTGCGCGTGCTGTTCCACGCATGCCTCAAGGAGTTGTCTGCAAACCGTGGGGGCATTGCAGGGTCGAAGCCTACTGGGGCCAAAGGTGTGCTTCTGAAAGGGAGATTCGGCCCTGGTATAGGCAACAAAGGAACAGGAGTGAGTTTTTAGTCAGTAAAAGTCGAACAAAAGTTTCCCAACTGACAAAACCTGATTCACAAGTAACTTCTTCAAGCGGTTTTGTTAGCATGTGGACGTGAACTATAAGTTTAAGCGAGATAATAAGTACTTAGCCTGTGTGCTCCCTTGTGGTTCAAGCTTACTCCGTACTTGATCAAATTTTGCTCAGTAGCTTAGTCATGAGAACGTAGCAGACAGACAGAATTACTCTCAAATTTGTAGTTTTAGTATGGATTCTGAATAAATGGTGGTTTAAGGCAATTAATTCAGAAGTTAATTAAGATAGTGACAAGACCTTACTGTCACTTAATGCAAAGGAAGGAATTGATTAATGTAATTTTGATTGAATTGAATTGTTACAATCATTATTGATTTAACTCCTAATGCTTTTATTGGCAATAATAATTTGATAGACTTTTGAGTGGTGCTTATGTAAATAATTTACAGAGTCTTGTACAATTATTGGAACGAGAGTTAGTGTCAGGCTTAAACTGACTAAAACCCATACGTGTTCTTTATCCTTTTATGAAGCAGCAATGCTAGCAAAGAAGGCGGCTGCCGCGTGTCAGAAGTAACACCTAGCATTGGGCATCGTAGGGCGATATCCGCCCGTAGATCGCTAGATCATAGGTCGGTAGTTCACCGTAAGCTCGTCCTATAAGGACCAAATCCTAGTCGTCAACGGCGCGTAGTGTTCTACTTTCACATCAAAGATATGAGAGCAAACCGTAGCAGTCTAGCGGGGCCGATGCCTGCTAGGACCATGAGGAAAAGTGTGAAAGGGAACCCGTACTCTTAGAACGTAAAAGGCAACTGAAAGTGGTGTGGTTTAGCATAGCATAGCCTTATAATGTTCCCATTGCTGGGAATCAGGCCTCTTCTCTAGGAGAGGGAATGGGAATGGCATGCAGCCCCAGTGCTGGTTGGTGGATGTCACATGTCTTCGAATTTTTAGTTTTAGTGCTTTGGTGAAGAAATAAATTACACAAAGTAATGCGTCTGGCTGAGTTTGAACCCGCAACCTGCAATTTTTAAGTTGGGGCCGTTACCACCACTGCTCTTTAATGTGTTCTTCTAGGGTGTGGTTTTGGTCAGTAAATTTTGACAAGCTCTCGCGCTCCACCCCAGAGTGAGAAAAGACATTAGTTGATTTCTCACTTCAAAAAAAAAACCTATGTTCCATTATCTGCTCTTTGCGTTCCAAGGCTGCCATAACTCTTTCGAACAATCTCGAGTCCTGATGAAAACATTACCATTCTATTTAATAAATGGGTTAATAATGTTCCTAATATAATTCATTTCATCGACTCATTGTCCATCGCATAATAACGGGCGCACAAAACACCGGCGGGACTCATCTATTCATGATAAGCGACGCCTTATTTAAGGAACAATAGATCTATTAAGATAGAGATAGTTAGGGACCTGAACCAGACGGTTTATTGGAACCGTTTGATACATAATTAATTTTGCATTTGAAAGAGTAGTTTTTTTTTTTTTCTTAACTATCACGCAACGCTGTCTAGTCTCAAGCTAAGCATAGCTTGTTTTATGAGTACTAAATTGATAAACGTACTTATATATTTCTAAATACATACATATTGTAGATAAATTACACCCTGACACAGAACAAATGATCGTGCTCATCACACAAACATTTGTCCTAGGTGTGAATCGAACCCACGACCTGCGGCATAGCAGTCAGGGCCACTAACCTCTAGATAAACAGGCCGTTCAATGCAAGGTGAAGTTTATTTTTAATTTAGTTGACATATTTTGTAAATCGGGAAACTTAAGTAGCAGTGGGCAGGGCACATTGCTCGTAGAAGAGATGGCCAATGAGGACAAAAGGTTCTGGAATTCCGACCTCGTACGGGCAGACGTAGCGTTGGAACGCCTCCAAAAATCTTCCGGGACTCGATTGAACTATTTACATCAGTTAGTTTGTACGGAACCCTCAGTGTGTGAATCCGAATTGCTCTTGCCTAGTTTTTTTTTTTTTTTAACATCTATCTTATATTAGAGAAAATATAATTTACGTCATTGTAATCCCATCCCCCCCTTTAGGTGGCACCCGGGGCCCTGGGACCAAGGCAAAGAATGGAACGGGGTAGGTTTTTAGTCAGTAAGAGTCTGACACTACTTCCCGCTCCACCAAAGGGCGGGACTTGTCATTGGATGATTTTACCTACCATAAAAAAAAAATCCCCCTTTAGGTTTTTTTTTAAGTTGGTAATCATTCAATAACATCTTCCACTCTAGAGTAGAGCGGGAGGATTAGTTGGACTTTTACTGACTAAAACCCACTTCTTTGTTCCTTCCTTGCCTTGTGTTCTAGTAGTTCCATTTCCTGGGTTTCCTTCTCGGAAGCCAATCTTGAGCCGCTACGGTTTGATGACATCTCTTTGAGTCGTGCGTGGAACACTACGCGCCATCGACGACTGAGGCTCGATCTGGACTATTGCCGGACGGCCGGACGGCGAGATACACGTTGCTCGTTTTCCGCAAGCCCACGCCTACGGTGGCTGGAAATCAGAGTCAGTCCTAGTGGCTGGGGTGTGAAGATATCCGTGCCGCTAGAATTAGCCTGAATAGAAAAGGATACCGTTCTAGGAATAAAGGAATAATTGTGTTTTTTTCGTCGTGGTCGCTCACAATGTTTTTGAGTTTCCTTGCGTGATTGAATCAGGAATGAAGATATCCGCAAGAGAACCAGGGTTGCTGACATAGCACGCAGAATCGCCAAACTTAAGTGGCAATGGGCTGTGCTCATTGCACGCAGAACAATGGCCGTTGGGGCCGAAAGGTTCTGGAGTGGCGGCCGCATACCGGAAGACGCAGCGTTGGAAGGCCTCCCGCAAGGTAGACCGATGACCTGGTCAGGGTCGCTGGAGTCCGATGGAAGCGAGACGCACAGGACCGGCTATTGTGCCGACAACAGTGGACGTCTTTTGCCTGAAATGATGATGATGTGTTTTTTATATCTACCTATCTATGATTGTGTTGTGTTACAATTTGTTTTCTCAAACCAGTGACCGTGATTGTTTTTCAAAAACTTTTATATTTGTCGGAATAAATAAAGTATTGTTTAATTTACGTACTGAGCGAATTTTACGATGTATATGTATATTATTAGTTATGCTTCGTTAACATATTGTTAAAAAGAAGATTATTTGAATAATAATTCTCGCTCTCTGAAAAGTTAAAACAATAATAATTTAATTGCTGAGAAATTGCAATTATTATTTTCATTCTGTGCGGAATAATTGATTGCAAGTTAGTATAATGACCACTTATGTAAGTAACTTAAATGTCATGAAATTTAAGTTACTTACACACTCACCACTTATGTAAGTAAATTCAACCGTAGGGGCCTAGCATGGCTGATGCTCACAATAGATATAAAAATAACCAATTTAACACTAAACATGTATTAGACTGATGCAGTTTGAATATTTTTTTAAACCTGTACCAAAAATAGACTTAAATCTATCACACATCACGATGGCCGTTTTAGCGCCATTTGGTACGTACGTATTATTATGAATAGTGCACATCCGTTGGTGACCAATCAAAATCCATTTCAATCGAGCGTATTGTACTGTGAACCGACTGCGATGACCACAGAGCTCGGAAAATCCGTGCCGGCAGTGGCAGATACGCCTTCTTATAATGTCATATCTATAGTCAATTTGGGCTAAGAGGCTAGAAGAGAAGGCGTATGCCTTCTTATAATATCGTATCTATAGTCAGAATTATCACTGACCCTTAATTCCTAGACATTTACTGGCCCATTCTGTTTTGTAAGAAAAAAAACGACATATTGAAAGCATTTCCCGTATAGTCAAGGAAATATGATCAGAAATGTGTGGAAGAGCCAAAGCGATCGTGTGGCCTGATATGTCCGTTTCATTTTTGTAACTACGTCCTACAGAGAAGGCGCTTATTCACTGTTCCTCTTTTAACAGTTTAGTTAAAATTGTGACAGTAATTTTCAGGCCAGTCCCCGAGAGAGGGACGGAGCTATATATATATAACAGGAAATCGGGAGACCGGGCTTTTGCATCTGATTGCTGATTCGTGACTTCGTCAGTGCGGTAATCCATATTGGGCATTGAACTTCAGGAAACTTTGAAATTAATACACTGTAGCGATGACTATTCACTACTTTAAGTATACATACACCTAAATTACGTAAACAATAGACGAGTACAACAATAATTAGCGATTTAGAGCCAATGGGTTTGCGGGTGCTCAAAACATGCAACGGTTGTCAACTACCCTATGAAAAATTGACATCACGTTCGCCCGTCATGACAGACGCAACTCCATTCGGTGTTACCCGCTCTTAATTAAAATTACCAGTATTTCAAAATCAAATCGACTAATCGCTAAAAATAACAAAATAATGACCAATGATTAAAAAAAGTAACAAAAAAAATTACGATTCTCCAAATTAACTGATTTTCATTGTTTAATAATGTCACGCGCCGTCATATACATAAAAGGTAGCCCCTCTTTTTCACAGCGATATCATGATGTCATTTACACATCATAGAAGGCTATTCTCCATGTCCATAGATTAACAATGCCCTCTCTAGCAATGGCCGTGTTTTAATACTCTGTGACGAATGCGTATGAATTCACGCAATTCTCACTGGTGTGAATAGCAATTCACGTTTATGATTAAATATGTAGTAATTGCGGGAAAACGATAGGCCTTGTAATTGACACTATTCTGTCGTCGACTGAATGTATAATTTTACTTATTATGCAATATTTGTGGTGTTATGTGCTTGGCATTTTGCCATAATGTTAATACAGATATGTAAAACCGTAATACATTTTGCCTGAATGTTTGTAGATTTGTAATTTGTCTAAAATTATTATTATATTATATTATTTTATTGTTACTGTTTCTCTAAATGACACTTTATTCAATAAATATTTGTATAGCATGAGTAAAGAGCTTATAAGTTGGTGGTTTTATATTTTATATTTTGTTGTGATTTCTTTCGAAAACAAAAACTACATATTTTATTTAAAATTTTAAAACCAAATTTCATTCAAATGAAACAAGACAAAAAGAAAGAGTTTAGGACATAGAAGAATTATGGGTAACACTGCAGTGTTTATCCAGAAGTACTAGTTAAGGCTCCCCGACATTCTTTGGATCACTGTACGATAGTGTTTTTAACAATTAAGTCAATTTCTTTCTTTCTTAATTAAACTTGCGCCATAAAAAGGGCACTGGGCTGAACGTGTCAAAAGCAACTGATCCTTAGTGCTCGATTACGGAGACGCGGCGCGTCCGGTGGTCCTTCGTACATTGCCATATATTTGTATTTGTGCGAGCGATGACGCGGCCTGCTGCTGCAATGTACGACGAAATGACCAACGCGCCGCGCAACGCGCCGCATCTCCGTAAACACGGCCTTAGATTTTACATGAATTTCTCCAAACTCCTTCCTCGCTACGTATCCTTGATATAGTAAGTCAGTAAGCTAGATCCGATGTTCTTGGACTTGCGTTAATGCCTACACTTAATTAGTGGTCATAAATCATGTTAGTGCTCCGAGACACTTGCTCCTACATGCCAGTGACATGCCCTACATAGATTTACTCAATAATTAATACCGAGTACTCAGACTCGGTCATTATTGCGAATCTGTTGTTTATATTCTGCATAAGTCCTCTGTTGATGAAAAACTCGTTCGATTAGTGCTGTCTTCTTTACAAGGAAGTTTGATTTTTTAAAATTTTAGAATACTTGCTTGTTGCCTGGAAGGCCCGGTGACCATGTATTTGTGTGGACAACTAGGTAACATAACAAGCTTATAACTTTGTTATTTTTTCATGATAAACTGTTAATGTTTTATTTCCTTAGTTATTTTCATTGTTCAAAAAAGAGTAGACTCAATTCAGACTTCTAAATGAAAATACCAAAACCTATACTAAAATTATAAAGCAGAACTATTTGTTTGAATGCGCTAATCTCAGGAAATATTTGATTCAATTTGAAGAAGTAAAGTAGGAATGTTGTTGATTTCTTGTCTAAATTTTTTTTTTTTCATATAAATATGGTGCGTCGTAACTTTCCTACTTCTGAGACACGTTTTCATGAATATTAGAGATCTCTAAGGGAGTTTTTAATATCGTGCGGATTTCATCACGCATGCAGATTTGCTCCGCATGCGTAACGTCCGCAAATGTCCTTTTCATACAAGTATTTATTAATGCGTGCAATACGCACGCGGGACGCGTTTCTTTTTGCCTTTTGAAATTTTCTGCTTGCGAAGCAAATCCGCATGTGTGATAAAATCCACATGATATCTAAAACACCCTTAGAAGAGTGCCCCATTTGTGAAGGACGTTTTTAAATAATAATATTTTCAAAAATTATATTTGGACTTATCTTAAATTTCTGATTTAGTATGCAATGCATGCATGCAAGAAATCTATTTATTCATTTCAACTAAATTAGTTCAAATGTATAAATAGATTTCTTAATTATTTGTACATTTACAGAAGTTAGTTTTTTCTGCGACATAGAGACTTCCTGTAATAACCGAATTCGAACTTCCTTGGTATAGCACTGTAATCTTACATTTACATGACATAATTTCTTTTAAAAATTGTAAACTCTATCTTATTAGGTGCAGTCTAGACAGTGTAGTATAGACAGCGTCATCAAACGGATTCTTCAACATTCAATTCTAAGGTTCTTCAACATGTAAGGGACCAATCCATGCAGCTATTTGTACCTAACAAAATATCAAATGGCTCAACCATTGCACTAAGGTAAGCGTGAAATAAGAAAAAGCATTAGCAGAGGATATACCATTCCTTTAATATGTTCTCCTAAAGTAAGCCTAAAGACATTATGAGTCTACTAATTACCCCAACTTGAAGATACAAGCCTCATTACACACAAACGAAGTTGTTTACCAAGAAAAATAATCTTAAACAAAATGTTCGTGTAGATAAGTTTTTATAGCAGAAGGGATGGAAACACGTTGTTTAGAAACTTTTCAGAGAGTTCAAAACTCAAGGGACTTCAAAAGATACGAGAATTTGAAGAAGCGAGATAATTTTAGTACATTCTTGAATTTGGTTGCTGTTTTTATTTCTCGATTACTTTTATTTTTTTACAAGTTTACATTATACTTACTCTAATATTATAAACAGAAAAGATTTCTTTTTGTTTGTAATGAAGCAACTCAAAAATTATTATTGGATAGATTGTGCTCAATTTTACTCGTGAGAATTGTTTTACCAATAGAATTGCACTTTATCATTTATCGCCATAAGCTAAATACTTTCTATTTCTAAGTAAGCGAAGCTTTTTTTTTAATAATACTTAGAAGGTTATTGCATCACAGATTCTTGTGTTCAGAGCCTAAAGCAAAGTCAGTAATAAAGTTACTTTTCACCATTAATGTAATATCAGCTAAAGCACTAAGAACTGGTGACAGGCAGACTATTTTCTTTACAGGGATCCGTTAAAGGATCTGAATGGGGCCGCGGTAACTCTTTCAAGCTCTGGCAGGCTTCAGTCTTATCGAGTGCCATCAATTTACCATTTATTTTACCCTTAAGGCCGTAACTCACGAGCAGTGCTATAAAAAAGTGACTTTCTAAAGCCTATTCCTTGGTCACAGCAAGATTGAAAAAAATATATGTTTATTACAGATTCATGTACCACATTACATTATCAACATATGTTTTTTCGGCTTTAAAATTTCCTTTAAAATTTTAAAACCTTTTACTATTTTAGCTACGAAAATATCATTTCAACGATGCACGATGTTATCAAAAATAGAAAGCCTAGACAATTTGGCACTGTAATTATCTGGGAGCTACAGCAGTAAATTATTGTTCGATTTAATTGGTCAAATAAGCGTCCAGTGTTGTACTGTTTTCGACTAATTAATTTTAACACCCTTGTTAATTGCAATCACTTTGTTTTAGATTTATTGGTTATATGTATTTGTGAAACTGTTTTAAGTAATGCTAATGGTAATTTATCGAGTATCTCGTTACTTGTAATATTTACATGATAATTTAAGGGCAAGGTTAAGCCCTCCGCTTGGGCAAAGCATCGCCGTGTTCTTGTGGCGTCGGTGATCTCTCGCGCCAGGCCTTGGTACAGGCCATGGTCCTCCTTCTGCCAAAGTAGTAATGCTGGCAAAGGAGGAGGCCGACCGCATCAGGCAATGGCGCTCATGCCGCAGCCGCTGCCGCCGGGGTTCCGATCCCGATTTTGGGTCACCGTAGGCGCGGGCTTGCGGACGCCGTGCTATGGGTAGCATGCTATCCAACCGTCCGGTAACCGTCCTGACCGAGCCCAAGACGTCGACGGCGTGTACTGTTCGCGCGCGCTTCAAGGATTTGTCAGCATACCGTAGGGGCCCAGCAGGGTCGAAGCCTACTGGGGCCATGGGTAATGTGAAACTGAACGCCAGGGTCCTAGAACGAAGGCACCGAAAGAAAAGGGTGGGTTTTTTAGACGGTAAGAGTCTGACACTATCTCCCGCTCCGCCCAAGGGCGGAAAAACGTCATTGGATGATTTTTTCCCACCAAAAAATATATAAAAACTGAGCAAGTGCGAGTTGGACTCACACACAGAGGGTTCCTTAGGTACAAACTTACTAATGAAAACAGTTCAATTCCCAAATTGAGTTACGAAGATTTTTCCAAATCGCAATTTTATTTTTGTGAAGTTACAACAAATTTACAGTTTTCAGATTTTTTCCTATACTTGTGCCACGAAACCTTGCTTTATGCTAAATTTTAGGATTCTAGATCAACGGGAAGCACCCTATGAATTTTGATTCCATTGAGAGTGTAGAAATATACTTTTTTTTTTTATCGTAACCAAATAGCAAGTACCTTATTCTTTTATACAATACAGTTCTTGTTTGCACAATCGTTAAGTCTAAGGTTCTGTGAAAGTATAACAGTGACGTCAATTGGCTTGTGGTACGTAGGCGTGTCTGCGTTTGTGCGCCATCTAGCCCATGGTTACTTACTTAGGTAAAGGTTAAGTATTTTTTTCTTTTTAATATTTAAATAGGTTATTACAATACGAAGCATTAGAAGCGGTGGTTTAGATTTTTTCTTTATTTTAGTGTAGGTTATTCTTGTATAATTTCGTTCTGGATAATCATAACCCTTTTATCTTTTCAATTTTATTTAAAAGGCTAGAACTGTCGTAACAAGCAAAATTACTTTGTTTATTATACATGTCGTCGGTGGCTGACTAAAGGAAGAAGGGGAGGTGATACATAGAACTAATTTGATGATGAAGACGGAAGGTAGGGACGAGCCGGAACTTTGTAATAAACCAGTGTATGCTAGCCGTGTTTTGTATTAGAATTGTCCTGATGATTTGATGATGTAACCGAATGGCGGAAGGTACCTATCTATTTAATTTGGCTGAAGGGTACAACTAAAAAGTATGAAATAAAAAACTTTCAAAAAAAAAATACATCCGACATCAATAAAACCTCCTTTTTTTTAAGTCGGTTAAAAAAACCAAAAAGTGCCAAATAACTTTAATTTCAGAAGTCGGTGTTAAATAACGAAGAAACCAAAATATTATAGAAACACCGACTTCTGAAATTAAAGTTATTTTGCACTTTTTGGTGTTTTTAACCGACTTCAAAAAAAAGGAGGTTTTATTGATGTCGGTTGTATTTTTTTTTTTGTAAAAAGTTTTTTATAAAACAAAGTTCTTCTTCAAAACCCAATAGACTCAAAGATTCACTAACGTATAGAAAGTTATTGACTAAATGGTTAAGGTTCATGATTTAAGAAATTGACAGCCCCGAACGCCGAACCCCTGTCGGAAACCCCTGTATCCGGTTCATGTTAGGTTAGTAGTAACTAATATAATATAGTTGAGGAACTAACAACGTCTCTTGAGACTGTCTTGTAGCTACAGTTTGTACTGTATGTTAATGACATTGAGATATACACCGTTAAATGTTAGTCGTTTAATCCCGTGGAGGGTCGATTCGGTACATGAAACACTATCGATTTATAAAGATAAAATTAAAAAATAAAGTATTTTTTTCTAAAACTCGAATTAATTCCCGCATGTCCCGAATCGACCCTCCGCGGGATTAAAACGACCAAAATTTAACGGTGTATAGGCGTATAAAAAGACGTAATAATCTATGCAGTAAGACGAAACTTATCACTTCGATCCACAACTACCCAACTTGTTCATACAAAAGTAGACTCTAAACATCGGAATTAAGGCCTATAGTGGCGTGGATGTGAGAGGACACCGGTGTCCTCTGAGCTGGGACAGATTAATGTTCAATTATTTATTCATTTTATACCTAACTTCTGCTGGCAACTTTGCACATGTAAAAGTAGAAACCATAGAGTATATTTCACGCAGTGATAATCTAGCAGTACTTAAAGCAAGAATGCGCTTGAGAAGCGAGTCAAGGCACTCAAAACTCCAAAATCTTGATCACCGACGCTAAATTGCTGTTAAAAGAATTTGTCAAATCAGTCCATATAAATCTTTAATTGGCTAGCTGTTGCTCGCGACTTCATCCAACTCAAACTTATAAAACAGCACCAATGTTAATTACAGGGACTTAAATTTAATTTACATTTATTACTCTCATCTTTTTTATATCAAGGGGAAGCACATTCATGAGTTTTATGGTAGAAACAGCGTAAAGATGTGTCTAGACCAGACATGGCGAATGCGCTGCTCATGAGCCGCCTGTAAACTCAACATTCAACATTTTGCTCGCGTAACGCACGCGCAGGGTACGTTTGGTACACCGCTCTAGTGCAATTCAGGCAAAGATTACACAGAGTGCACGTGTCGCGCGTGTTCTGTATACACATAGCTTACTTACATGCAGTTCTGTTGGTTTTTATACTGTATATTTGTGGGTAAGAGGAAGTATTTGTAGCGCACAGCTCTTGCGCCATTTGCGCACGACGCAGGAACGGCGTGCGAACATGAAATGCACGCAGCTCACTAGTGAGTTACAAGCGGCTCATTCACCAGATGTAGATACACCTTAAAAATTAAACCCATTCACATTTACATCTGTACACTAATACATCCTTTACGTAGATCCATTAAAATAACAACTGACAAGAAATTGATCATATCCAAGACTACGGCTTTCAATGCAAATTCACCTAATTGCTCTAAATGTGAGCCGAATACGTGGTAGTACTAACTGCGACGATAGTGTCTCTCAAGTGGTGTATAAACACACTAAATTATTCCTGAGATAGTGATAGCTTTCAATGCAGTTCCTTCAACTGTTAGTTCTGTAAATGTACTACTCTGCCTGTCAAATGAGCTCAGTTGTCGTAGTCCTTGAATTGTACATAAATTAACATTAATTTTGTGGTAAGGGGAATGAAGAGACAATCACAAGTACCTACTATTTGGATGTTTCTGGTTAAGAATTGTTTCACCAAATTCAGAAGTTAAGACGGGCCTTCCCAAGCCGTTTATCGTCAACGTAAGCTTGGTTTAAAAGCTTGTTTTTTCATCCAACGGAATTCTACGCAATTTTTGATTCTTTATCAAAAATTGCGTAGAATTCCGGCAACATGAAAAAAGAGAAATAACGCCTGAAAGCTCTGTTGGTATTCAGCAACTACGTTATTCACTAGAATATTTCACAATACTTGTTCCAGAAAATACGTGTTTTTTGTTAGATCCTTGAAAGGTTTTGGAAAAATAAGTGTCATTAAGAATCTCGATTAAATGCGCAAAGTTTTTAGACAGTTATTTTTTTATATTTTTAATACAATAGGGTTTTTCGGTGGATATACATCATCCAATGACAGCCCCCGCCCTTGGGCGGAGCGGGAGATAGTGTCAAAATTTAATGACTAAAAAAACCACCCCGTTCTACATTCGTCGTTGCCTTTCATACTTGGGCCAAGATTTCTTTTCAGAAGCAGACCCTTGGCCCTAGTAGGCTTCGACCCTGCCTGCTAGCAGGCTAGGCTTCTATAGTTTGCTGAAGTACGGATGGGTTAGTTTTACACAAATTTAAGCTTTGAATTCAATAGAAACCTGAACAATATCCACAAGTGTTCATAACCTCGAAAGAGAGGTTGTATGAAAATGTGTCTCGGGTTGGACGCTCTTAAGATCAGCCAACAACAATAAAAAAAGGAAAAAGAATTTTGTACAAAAATATTTACCAAAGCTTTTTTTGAGACGGGTTTTTACGTCATAATAGACTGGACAAACTCACGGATGAAAACCCTTTATCAAAATTTATCAGCCGTACACCATATTCTATTATAGGACGACTACGATATAACTCTAAATAAAATCAGCAATATTCGTCTCGACCCGACACCACGATACGATCTATTACCCTTCCAAAAATAAGGGTCATATCCCTTGTTATCATATTTACAGTGTTAACGGTATCCTTAATTTAATAGCATATACTTATCAATGCTGTAGACCCAAGAGGTTGAAGTTAACATTAAGTTTATCAGACCGTAAATTCATTTGAATAAAGCCTCCGTAAATGAAAGGATTATGTTTCATCTGAATTTCTAAATAATTAGATATTCATTGCCAATGTATGAAAATTGGGGTTTGAACAACGCTTTAATTACAGAAGGTTTCAATTTAAATCGAATATTCTGAAGGTCGATCACGTATTGGTTCAATTAATATCGCAATACCTAGCAGGATTGTGGTTGTTTTAAAACATATAAACTGTGGGACACATCAGTTGGAGTTTCTGAACATTTAACTCGACTTTGATGAGACACTCATTGGTTTTAGATTATGGACGGAGGAGTTTTGCTTCGAGAACTGAGTAACCAGACGAGCCTCTGAAAACAGAAGTACAATCACATTGAGTTTGTTTCGGTGTTTCTTCTCAAGGTAGTCAGCTAGGAAACACCGGTCTCATCTAGTTTAAAATGACAAAAAAAATTGACATGTAAAAGTGTTTTTAAAACCTACTTACAAAATAAATATCATTTATCATATCATTTATCATTAATGTTAAGTTTTTTGGTATACATGCTGTCTACATCTCTCGCCGAACAGGTTGCATTTTGGAAAGTGTGCGCGGGAATTCCACGACTTGATTCTACTATCGGACAACCCGACGTACGGCAGGCATCTAAGCGTTGCACCTCGTAGATTATTGCAGTCATTGAACTGAGGGCTTCCATAGTATCAGCTGTAAGATAGCCATTTATTACGATAGGTCCTTCTTGAGAAAAATTGAAACTGGGCGATGTAGTTACCATTGATATTAATGCCTAACCCTCTCCAGCCTATAACCTTGAAGACATTCTCCATTGCGGAATAGAATAGTTACGGAGACATCACGTCAACTGTCGCAAACACGCGACTGGTAGATATCTTTCAAGGTCTGGGTCTAGTTCTAGCGTCGGAATGTTAGATTTTTCGTACAAATCTTTCGGTAACACGTTTCAAATAAAACAATTTATTACTTTTTCAGAATAACCCAGACTGATTAATCTTAGTTTTTGTTCAGTTTTTAATTTTAAACATTTATTTACTGCAGAATGACTGTTATATTGGCAAAGACTAGTTCGTGATTGATGTTGCTTTAATTTGTTAGTAAATTAGGTGATCAATCAATATAATTAATGGATTATACCGCGGATAGCTCGCAGTTAAACGAAACTTAGTTCAAGGGCTGCGTTATACTTTTCCTTTAGTATTTTACGGAAATGGGGTAGCTAAATATTAAGTAAAAGAACTATTTTGTTGACAAAGATTAATGTTTTTTTTTCTGAAATTATGGATTAATAACTGATAATGACTACACTGATACTAGGCGATGAGAGCCCGTGCATTTTTACGTAATTATATACTTTGGATTGCTGACCAAATGATTTAATATGTTTTATATTAATTTTCATACAGCATCTACTCCCAAATTAAACAGTGTGTGTTATGAATATTAGACAGCTGATAATCATACTTATCCATATATTTCTGAATAAATACATCGTCACCTGTATGGCAAAGTTGCGAATCTGTTGTTTTACGCAAGCAGCAGACTTGCAACCTTACCTTACAGGAAATAAAGTTGCGAATCAAACAAACTAACGGCAGATTAACAACTTGGTCTTACAGATGACGACATATTCATCATCATTATCATCAGCTTTTTAATTTTCCCACTGCTGGGACTCAAACTTCCTCTCTAGAACAGAATAGGCAGTAATCCACCACGCCGGCCCAGTGCGGGTTGGTGGATGTCATATGTCTTTGAATTTTTGGTTCTAGGACATGCCGGTTTCCTCATGATGTTTTCCTTCACCGTTTTGAGAGCAGTGGAGATGAAATAAATTACACAAAGTAATGCGCCTGGTTGGATTTGAACCCGCAACCTACAACTCATAAGTCGGGGCTGTTACCACTCGGCCACCGACGACATATTAAATCGAATGAAATCGAACCTCCAGCATATAATTTAAGTATTCAGTGAAGCTTTGGACTTGCTTATGGAGTTATGTCCCTTATTTATAAATAGAAAGCATACATTTTATGTAATATCCCTGTCGCACTGTAGCTCAATCTACGTCTGCTATACCGAAAGCTACCGATGCTCAACGTGCTCATGAAGACGAATTTGAATTTGACCTGTTTGCAAATGAATGGAGAATAAATGAATATTTGCGGTTCTGTGGGAGGACAGAGTGCTAGGATTAGCTTATTTTAATATCAGAGTCTATGTTGCTGAACTAAAAAGTAAAAATAAATTACATAAGTAAATTAACGTCATGGTTGGCGTAGTGTTTGAGCGATTGGCTACTGCTATGTGTGGCGCGGGTTCGATTCCCGCACGGAACAAGTATTTGTATGACCTACTGATAGGTATCTCAGGTCTGAGTTTACATGTTTGTGCTCGCACCCACTGGAGGGCACACCACAATTATGGCGGCCAGTCCCCTTTTTTTTTATATATTTTATAAACTAGCACTTGACTGCAATCCTACCTGATGGTAAGCAGTGATGCAATCGTCGATGGTAAAGCGCACTAGTTTATTAAGAGCCTATTCACTCTAGCCTTGAAGACGCCTAAATTATAATTGGCCGGGAAAACCGCAGCAGGCAAATTGTTCCAGTCCCTCGATGTACGCGGTATAAACGACGAGGCATAACGCTTAGTCCGGACCGTGGAAGTTTCAACAACGTAAGGGTGGATATTCGCCGTACGCCGGGTTGTTCGATGGTAGAAAGGAGATGGCGGTATCAAGTCATGCAATTCCCGCGCACACTCTCCAAAATGCATCCTGTAAAACACCGAAAGGCTGGCTACTCTACGCCTGTGCTCGAGGCTTTGTAGATTGGACTTAACCAAGTCTGGATCACCAATTAGCCTCTTCCCACGCCTTTCCACCGAGTCCAAAGCTGCCAGGTGGCATTTTGCAACACCAGCCCATATGTGGCTGCAGTACTCCACACACGAACGGACTTGTGCTTTGTATAAGATTAGAAGCTGTTCCGGTGTGAAGTACCGCCGGACTTTTGCTAGAACGCCGAGTTTCCTAGCTACCTTGGCTTTGGACTCAATGAACCGCCCAAAGTTGAGGTCTGAGGAAATTTCTACCCCCAAGAGCTGAAGGCGGTCGGTGCACTCCCATCTTTGAGGAGTGGCTGGAGACGTGTACGTCCTCACCTTCCGCATGACGCATGTCTATACCGGACATAGTAAGTTCAGGAGTTTCCTGTGTCACCATTGTGTGGGCTGCCCGAAGTAGACGGTGGAGCATACGGTAGAGGTGTGCCCCGTTTGGGCGGAGCACCGCCGTGTCTTCTGTGAACCAGTAATGCTAGGAAAGGACCAAGGAGGCCGCACGCGTGAGGGAACGAACATCCTCACGCCCCAGGCCGTCGGGGCTCCAATTCCAACTAGTGCTCCACGAGTGTCCTCAAAGAGATGTCAGCTAACCGCAGCGACCCAGCAGATGCGATGCTCGCTGGAACCGCGAAGATTTTCAAAAATGGAAACCCGTAGTCTTACGTAAAGGGCAACTCGAAGACACGTGTGGTTTTAGTCAGTAAAATTCTGGCATGTCCTCCCACTCCACTAAGACCGAGAGAAGAAGTCATTGGACGATTTCCCATCTTTAAAATACCATGTTACAAAGTTATTCCTAGTATGAGGCATAGTTTAAAAAAATAAAGTTAATAAATTGTTGTTCGTTTTTTGTGCAATCAAAAACAAACTAAAACAAAAACAATTAACTGTCATGTTTCAAACTAGATAGATTGCTATCTGCAAAATAAAATTGATGAAAACAATCTCATCAGCCGCTGAAGTATTTATTTTACAGAGCTTTTATTTTACATTTCGTTGAATATAAGCGCAATTTCCTAAAAACAACACTGTTTCCCCGCGCTTTCCAAACGAGTTGATAGTAAATAGCAATCCCTAAATCGCGCTCTTTTGTTTCCCGCGCGAATTCAATTCCGCTCAATGACGTAACAAACAAAACTGTCACAATAGAACCGGTATTTTGTTAGTGTCCTTTGCTTGTGGACATGGACTGTTTACTGTACAATGTACATCCCCTTGCTTATTTCAGAGCTAAAGCGTCTATTACACCACTCGATATTCCGCACAAGTTACACAGACTGTCTTAAAGTTTACTTCCGATAAATACAGTCTGACCCTTATTACACTACGCGACGTCGACAAAACCGGTCTGAATATCGAGTGGTGTAATGGACCCTTAAAAGGGACATGATATTTCGGGAACTCTAAAGGTTAAAGGGGAGTTAGAATCAGTGATGCCTGAGGCCTGAGGTGGTATATTTCAAACCACAAAGCGTTTTTAAGCGGATGCCTACGTAATCTATAGGTAGATTGATATTTCATTTTGTATCTGATTTATTTTAGTTGTAGACCAAGAAGAAAGTGCACTAATCTACTAAACTAACATCAAATGACTCGGGGTCCTCTCAATTTTGCTGACAAGTCTTTGATGCATCCGTCGCCATTGTATCGGATGGCAAGCTAACCATTTCTCGCTGTCTGCAAACCCGCACCTTCGGAAACCTGGAGTCATCCTGTGACTCCCGACTCCCCAAGGTGTCTCCGGCGTTAGTCGAGTCGTGAGTCTTGTCCCCACTTAGCTCGCAAAGCTGAGATAGTTTTTCACGCTTTTGAGATCCACTGTAAGTGTGGGCTTGCAGACGACACGCAATGGGTAGTTCACCATGTACCAGTCCAGTAATCATCCGGACCTAGCTCAAATCGTCGAGGGTACGTAATGTTCCACGGGTGCCTCAAAGGACCAGCAGAACCAAAGCCTAACAGGACCAGGCCATGAGCTGACTCCTGAAATTCGAGGTTCCCCTGGTCCTGGAATACAAAGGATAAATGAAGGACACGCCTTCGGACTCGTAAAAATCATTAGATGATTTTCTACCTTAAAAAAAAATACTTTTGCGATGAAAAGTAATTTTGTAAGAACTAAGCCTTTTGGATTAGGTTATTATCAAAACCCAACACGGCATAGAAATGTAGGATCATTAACCAAAGACAATAAATCTTTTGAATGTTGCTCTTGTGGGTACGGATTGTTAACTTTGGCGGCAACTGTATTGAGATTGACTCATAATACGCTCAATCGTTTAGATATATCTAACAACGTGCATGACGGGATAATCGAACTCTTTATAGGTAAAAAATATTTTTTCATTTACACGTTCTACAGCCATAATATCTACTGAAGGCGCAGAAAAACTGTAAATACGAAAATGGACAGAATATTATGTTGAGTAGATATTTATTTGTGATATAAAATCGTATTAATTGTACTCTAGAGGCGAGATAGTAGCCGTTAATACGAAAATGTCGTAAAAGGTACTCATTTTGTATTTACTGGTCTTGTGACTGTGGTCAACTGATCTTGTGCCAAAAGGAAGCTTCTTAAAGTAATGATTACTATATGTTAGGGCCCAGTAGGATTGGTCTTGTGGACTAAGAGCAATGGGAAGCTAGCCGTCTCACCCGTCTCAGCGACAGACACTACGCAGTATTCCACACGCGCCACCAAAAGTTGTCAGCAAGGGGCCAAGGATCGATTTCTGAAAGGAAGGTTCGGCCCCAGTATGACATGCAACGAAGCTAATTTTTGATAAAAAAGAGCCTAGTGAAAAAGATAGGGTACCGTGGAACGCAAAAAGCAACTGAACGGCACAAGTGGGTTTTGGTCAATAAAAAACTGACACGTCCTCTTGCTCCACTCAACAGTGAAAGAAGTCATTTGATGATTACGGTATTTTTTTTTTATGGTAGGTAAAATCCCGCCCTTGGGTGGGGCGGGAAATAGTGTCAGACTCTTACTGACTTAAAACCTACCCTTCCATTCATTGCCTTTGTCCCGGGGCCCGTGGTGACATTCTCACATAACCTTTGGCCCCAGTAGGCTTCGGCCCTTCTGGACCCCTACAGTTTGCTGACAACTCCTTGAGGCGCGCGGGAACAGTGCGCGCCGTAGATGACTTGAGCTCGGACCGGTCTGTTACCGGACGGACGGACAGCGAGCTATTGCCCACCGTCCGTGAGCCCGCGCTGATGATTACGGTAGGATTGCAGTCAAGATCTAGTTACACCAATAAAAAAAAATAGAAAATTGTCCCGAGGGAACTAACATAATCTAGAACATGGTTAAACTGTATGCTTTCGAATACATCCGTTAAGCCTTCCGAGCGTGAAAATGCTACAAATATACACACACGGTCACAAACTTTAGCCTTCAAAATATTAGTATACTAGCTTCTACCAGCGGCTTTGCCCGCGTAAAAGTCGGTTTCTCCATACAAACTTCCAACACCCGTTTTACCCCCTTAGGGGAAGAGTTTCGTAAAAATCGGTTCTTAGCGGATGTCTACACCCTGTACTAGTGTGTTGGTGTTATAGTTCTTGAGATTTCGTGGTTAATCAGTGAGTGGTATTTCACTTTTTTAATATTAGTATATTCAATACGTACAAAACGATACAACAATAACAGACAAGTATGGATATTATGATAGTTTGAGCTTTCTAGAAACGTGTGGCAATCAATCATTTATTTCCCCATTCACCACTCCATACAATCTCATTTCCTCACTTTGTATACACGGTATCGTTTTCCTTCTTTACAATCAATATGATAATGCATAGGAACCAACAAGTTATTGTTACAACAAGCACTATATTTACCAATTTCCTACATTTTCTCGATTATTATATAAACATTGTTACACTTATTATGTTTATATAACAGTCTTCATAGGATCGGAGTGCGCTGTTTATTTTTGAACTGCACTGTATTTTATTAACTCCTGTTCTTTCTTTCTTTATTTTTATATTTTTGTTACAATGTTCTGGATAGACGGATGCCCATTGGGGCCGAAAGGTTCTGGAATGGTGACCACGTAGCGTTGGAAGGCCTCCTACAAGGTGAACCGATGACCTGGTAAGGGTTGCGGGAATCCGATGAATGCGGGACGCACAGGACCGTTCATTGTGGCGACACTTGGGCGAAGCCTATCTCCAACAGTGAATGTCTTTCGACTGAAATGATGATGATGATGATGTTACAATGTTGCATATGCATTCTCCTGATTTGTTTTTACTTGGTATAAGAAGAGAAATAACGTAAATACTCGTAAGAGTTCTTTAAACTAAGAACACAAGCACATGGCAGAATTGCCTTTCAACGTGGCAATATTACCAGTCTTCTGGGCATATTTACGGATGACAGGGATGTGGAGGATTACTTCGACGTCTGTGTGTACTTTGTTTTTGTATTATATTATACACAATTATTTGGTTTAGTGTAAATACTTAGTTTAGCTATTGTTTAAGTTTTTTTATGTACATATATTGATAGAATATTATGTAATTAAAATAAATTAAGTACACAAATATAAATAAAAAAACTAGTTTCTCATTTTAAAAGTCATTTCATCTCATTTTATAAACTACAATTCAAACCTATTATCTATTAGCTTTTGCAAAAAGCGTCGCCAGCGTGATAGTAAAAACGAGTCCCAAGGAAATGTACTAAAGGTATAAAAAGTATCCAATGTATAATTCAAGGTCTACCGATGTGCTAATTCTTGTTGAAATCCCGTTTAGCGATTCGAGCGGGAAGAAGTAAAAAATATACTCACATGAAATATACTCGCAAACTTTTGCCTTTAAATTTTGTGATGATATCTCTATTTAATGTGACAGTAGATAACCAATTAACGGGTTTTTGGAATTGCAGGTTTTTTAAAAACTGTGGGTTGCTGCCCGATATCACGCCCCGCATCCCGATTGCGTTTTCCACACATTACAATAAATAGGTACCTACTATTGTATGAAAAGGACATTTGCGGCTACGCGTGTAGAGCAATCCTGCATGATGAAATCCGCATCATATTAAAGACACCCTTAGCAAAAACATTACTCTAGCTAACTATTCATCAAAATGACCATCATTTTACGGTTTTTAACCACATTACACAGAAGATACTTTTCAAGTTTATTTCAAAATTCTTCCTATTTTTAACATCTTAGCTACCTTTGGAATAAAAGGCAATCTAATCTACCAAACAGCAATAGAGACGTACTGGCATGCCAGCTGTAGCATAACTCAATTCCGCTTCCGTGCATTCTTGCATCCTTGGCTGCCCACATACCTGCGGACATTCGGTACGAAGCTTTGTTAGTTACAGTTCGTTTACTCGTTAAAGGTAGTTCTAGATATTAGGGTAGGGTACATTACGGGTTCATTTCAAATAGGGTAGGGTAGGGTATTTTTAGGGGGCAAAAGCATTAAAACAGCCGAGTGGAAATAAGTCCGGTAAAACCTGAAATCTGCCCTATTATTACTTTGCTGAATGGCTAGTATGAAAGGGAACGAAGTAAATATTATTTTGGTGAAGTAGGAAATTATCGATCATTCATAAGTGCGGTGTTGTTGATCAAACTATGGCCCATTTTGTTTTAGAGTAATTTGAATGTCCGTGTACTTAGGTATACGTAGCTTTTTATGGTTCCGTAACACAAAAGGAAAAAACGGAACCTTATAGGATCACTTTGTTGTACGTCTGTCTGTCTGTCAAGATACTTTATCTCAGGAACGCGTGGTAGGTATAGAGTTGAAATTTAAACCAAATACTCAGGTCTGGGGTTTCTTAAAGCTGTAAAAAAGTTAAATTTCTACGTTATAGTTAACAAAAGATATAGCCATTTATGTCGCAAAAAACGTATATTTCGATTTTTAAGGGCATCAAAATTCATAGGGTACTTCCCGTTGACCTAAAATCCTGAAATCTGACATCAAGCAAGGTCTCATAGCACAAACATAGGAAAAAATCTGAAACCTGTAAATTGGTAGCAATTCAGGATTAAACTTTTTTAACCTGTTGAATACCGTAATTAGAGACACAATAGAAAAATAATAGGTGTGCGGACGCAGGCGTCCTCTTGGGAAATAATGAATTAATAGGTCAGTTTGTACGGAACCCTTAGTGCGCAAGTCCGACTCGCACTTGCCCGGTTTTTCGATGATCTGAACAACACATCTGACGCTGCAAAAAAATGTTTTAATATTGGGAGAAAACCTTCAAAGAGCTCCTGGATTTTAAAGAATAGGTAAGCCCCCCAATTCGTTTCTTCGAACAAGTGAATTGGGGGCTGTCCACTGACGGCCAAGTTCAGTACATCATTTTGTCTTGTTAGGTGAACATAAATGTACTGATTGGCTGCTTTTTTTTCCGCGATTTCGGAATTGGGCCCATAGTAAAAGTTGTTTCCTATCGTGACTACAATCTCGTGTTTAAATATCGTTCACTAATTACCAGTCACCCTATATATTACCTACTGTAAAACCCTGGTATTGATATATTTCAGATTTTACTAGTAAATCTTAGGATAAAGTGACGTGTAGGTAAATGCCAGAATTTCATGAAAGAGAGATTATATAATTTTTCGGGCTTTTTAGTTCCATCCTATTTGTCTATACAAAGTTATTTTGTCTTGAAAACTGAAACGTCAAACGATTCTTCTTAGATTTAATGACCTGTAAGCCACTACCGCAGATTGAACTAGATTAGTAGGTACTCGATCAAGTGATAAGAAAAAGTATTATCGCATTGTGGAATGTTTTGCAATAATCGATTCACATTGATTACGATGGTAATAAACAATGGTTATCGTTACATAGTTAATAAGTTGATTACGTAGACATAGATAAGTTTATGATTTTTTTATTATTGTTTATTGGGAATTATCAAATAACTTCTCCCGCTCACGGTCCCGTGGAGCGAGAGTCACCTTCAAAACGAAACTTTTTCGAATATTCCTACAGCCCATGAATGGGTAATGTAATGATTATCAAATAAAATAATCATAATTCGTTCGACTTCTATCTAAAAGCGACAGATGGCGCTAGTGGTTACGCGAACTTGAGACATGCATCTTAGGTCTACGGTCCCTTAAACCTGTTAAAAATTAAATTTCAAAGTTGATAAAAAAAAAGATGCGGCCGTTTATATCACAAAAAAATTAAATCAAAATTCATAGGCTTTCCGTTGACCTATATCCTGAAATTTGGCATGAACCAAGGTCTCATAGCACAAGCAAAGGAAAAAGGCCCAGTAAGGCAACATATAGTAAAACAATATTTTTTAACTTTGGAGGTATTTGGTACAGAGAGTAAAGTCCCGCAAACCTCCGTTGAAAAGGGAGGATCCTCCGACCAGACGGGTGTTGTGTCTGGTGGGCTATTGCCCGACAGATGATTTCGGGTTGTTCTATATGTCCAAATCGCGCGGAGAATCTTACTTGCGCGATACAGGATTAGTTCTTGTGTGACGACATAGATGTCGCTACATAACTAACACCATGTAGGTACTTTTACATTATACCTATGAGTAACAAACAAATATATTTGATTTGATTTAAAAAAAAAACATAAAACAAATATTGTCGTAACTCAATTAACCCTGTGTGTGCGACTCTGACTCGCACTTGCCCGATTTTTACAAACACCTTTCATTTTTGCCTCTAGCTTCCAAATCCAATATTGTAAGAAATTGCAGCAAAAAATATTATACAAAGCTCCACTTGACCTATAAGCTCCACAAATACATCATCTCCTGTCATATTCCCTCGGCGCTTTGCGAGTAACTTTTTTGCGTAAGTAAATAAACTGGAAGCGAGTTACATTCCGTTCACTCACTGAAACGACTGAGTATGAAATATTACTTCAATTTATTCACGACCCGCCCTTTAGGGTTCTGAACATATTCAAGGGCACACGTAGGTCCTTCTGTACGTCATTATTATTTCCGGCAGTGATTTGGGAAGCAAATTGTGTTTTTGTGCTCGTCAAAGGTTACGTAGTATTATTGAAACCATAATTTATATAGCTTTGAGGTTTTTTTTGTGGGGAAAATCATCCAATGACATCTCCCGCTCTGCCTAAGGGCGTATCGTAGTATCAGACTTTTACTAACTAAAAAACCTACCTCGTTCCTTCGTGCGGCCTCACCCTTTGTTAACATTACTGCTTCGAAGGAGGCGACCGCTTGCAACTCCTTTTCGCTTCGGACCATGGCCTGTACCAAGGCCCGTCGCGAGAGATGGCTGCCACCGATCTCCCCCACGAGGACACGGCACTTCGGTCGGTCCACATTATAGTACTAAGGTTGGGTTATTATCGAAATATGTATACTTTGTTTGCCAAATTCTATTTATGTGTGTGTAACCTCTATATAATTTCAGTAATGTATTGAAGGAACCATAAGCAGTAAGGTCGTTTTGATTTGATTACTTGAAAAAATCAATCACTAATCTTTTTACTAACTAAATTGCAGATACTTTATTAAGTTACTAATGCAAATTAAAAAAACTTAACTTACATTTTAAAAAAAATGCGAAGAGCGTAAACTATAAATCACAACAGCAAATACTAATGCAAAACCAAATTATTTCAGACACAAAGCTGATTAAAGCAAGAAAAATAAATTGATCTACTTAACAAAAAATTTAAACGTTTATGTTATTTTTTTATTGTTAATAGGTTTTCGCTTGACCGCTATCTCACCTGATGGAACGCGATGATATAGTCGACGAAGGAGCACGCTTACCTAGCAGTAACCGATTCACTCTTGACTTAAAGATTTCGGGATTGTAGCCAAACCAAAAGTGTACCTAAAACGTTTTGTGCGTATAGGTGGGATGTCCATCATATACCGGTGGCGCATCACTGTTCGTCAGGTGGTCCGCTAATAGAACAGGCTAGGCGGAATAAGGCTATGCAATTCCAATACACACTCCCCGAAATGCAACCGGTAGAAAACCGCAAGGCTAGCAATTCGGCGTCGATGCTCAAAACTTTGAAGCCTCGACTCGGCAAGTACATCATTGCCAATGATCTTCCTGGCTTGCCTCTCAATTGTCTCAAGACAATACAACTCTTTACATTAGAACCATCAACATTTTGTGACTCAAGTGACTCGTACTATTTCTCTATAATAAAAAAAAATAATTACATAAAAATACAAAAGTCCTCGGCGACGCTTGGGGGAGACTTATGTCCAGCAGTGGACGTCTTTCAGCTGAAATGATGATGAAAACTAAAGTCTTCAAAAATAATCTAAAACTTACTTACTTTACTTAATCTTTTCTCTTTTTGATGTGGTTGCCCATAGCTAAAACTAAATTAGGGAGCAAGTTTTCTGGTAAGGTACCTATAGAACTGAAAAAATACATTACCATTACATAATTTTCGTATGTTATTGCAGCAATCTAGACAAATATGCTATAATTTACTAAAGAGTTTCATGGTCTATCACCAAAAATCTTCATCAGAAATTCACAATTTACCTAATCAAAAAAGAAACATCAAAGCTAAGATATCATTCAACAAAAGACAAAACAAAAATTCAGTCAACTCGAGAACCTTTTTTGAAAGTTGATTAAAGAGTAAACGCATCGTGCTAAATGATAAGAACCACAAACTGTATGTACCTAACAACACCAAATTCTTATTGCCACTAACCCAAATAATTAAATGAAAGTAAAAAATACATATTTCACTAGAATTTAAACTTGGAACGGAGGGCATTGCAACTGACATAGTACCTATGTAACCACAAAATAAAGACTAACAAATTGAATTAAAAATTATTACGATTTAAAAGTACCTGTCTAAAACACGACAACAAAACAAAATTATGTCGCCCACACTGCTAAAAAAGCAAAAACAAAATTTAAACTTGGAATAAAGAGCATTCAAACTGGTGTAGTACCAAGTGACTCGTGCTAGTTCTCTATAACATAAAAATAAGAACTACCAAATAAAATTTAAAGAACCAAAAACTAAAAGTAACTGCCTGAAATAAAACACCAAAACCAAATTATCTCTGCCACAACGCTGAATACTGTAAGAAAAAAAAATAAGACCTACTTCACTAGAATTTAAACTTGGAACAGGGTGCTTGGAACGTGATCAAAATATTTCAAGCAGGGTCTACGCAGTCGCGAGCCGTAAATTAACTTAATTACTACTGGGTAATTACCGTTGTCTGATGTATTCAGAAGCAAATTTTCCTCTACAGTGAAGCTTTGGCTTTATTATTTCAGTTGTTTTGCCAAAATTCATTTGTTTTTAAAGGGTTTAATTTGTAAGAAGTTGTGTGTGATTGATTTGTTGTTTGCTGGTTGATACATTTTGATGATTTTTTTTTATGCGGATCACTGTTTTTAATGATATAAACTATTGCTTGACTGTGATTTCACCAGATGGTAAGCAATGATGAAATCGATGATTTTTTAAAATTATTATTTGATATAAACTAGCGTTTGACTGCAATCCCACCAGATGGTAAGTATAGTGATGCAATCGTTGATGGTGAAGCGCACCAGTTTATTAAGAGCCTATTTATTATAGCCTTGAAGACACCTAAATTTTAATCGGATGGGAAGACCGCAATATGCAAAATTTTCCAGTCCTTCGATGTACGAGGTTTAAACGACGAGGCGAAACGCCTAGTCCGGACCGTAGAGGTTTCAACAACGTCAGGGTGGATCCTTGCCGTACGTCGGATTGTTCGACGGTAGAATTGAGATGGTCGAATCAAGTCATGCAATTCACGCCTACAATCGTACTAGTTTACTAAGAGCTTATTCACTCAAGCCTTGTTGTTTTAAGTTAATTGGAATTTTAGTATTTATCATCATCGTTTCAGCCAAAATACGTCCGTTGTTGGACATAGGCCTCCCTCAAGCGTCGCCACAATGGCCGGTCCTGTGCGTCTCGCATCCATCGGACTCCAGCGACCCTGACCAGGTCATCGGTCCACCTTGTGGGAGACTTTCCAACGCTGTGTCTTCCGGTACACGGCCGCCACTTCAGAACCTTTCGTCACCAAAGGCCATCTGTTCTGCGTGCAATGTGCCCAACCGATTGCCAATTAAGTTTGGCGATTCTACATGCTATGTCTGAAACCCTGGTTTTCTTGCGGATATCTTCATTCCTGATTCGATCACGCAAAGAAACACCGAGCATAGCCCTTTCCATTTTAATATTTACCTGTTGTATAAATAGCGCTCTCGATATTTGTAGAAAGTACGGTGAATTGTCGAATAATGTTCTCAGTAATATTTTGGACACCAAAGTGTCTTTGGGTAATCTGAAATATAAAAGTTTGTATTGCAATTTTCTCAATCTCAATACTAGATCGATTACATAAATGATATTACCAGTTTCTATTACGTTTTTACCTTTTCTTTATAAAAATGCGCCCTTTTTTATTCTAAGTTCCATTTAAAAAACTACCACAATCTCAACAATAGACTCGACCAACTCATTAAAAACCCCGACGTTTCACTAAGAAGTTGTCATTTTATTTCGTCGGTGAGCCTTCCGATACTTGGTTGCTATAAAAACCGAGATTATCTTTCCTGTAATTTTCTCTCCAAGAGCCACATAATAAGATTGCCACAAAAAACCCACTTCAAACAAGAGGTTTTAAAATTTATAATGCCGGGGGGTCAGATAATTCTGAGTATAGTCTGTACCCACTGGCTTATACAATTGCACTCGCGCCTGGCATTTGTATGAAATATTCATATATGCCACTAGACCCGCGTGGTGGATTACGGACCATTCCCTCCCCCTAGAGAGTGTGCCTGTGTCCCAGCAGTGGGAACATTAAAAGGCTGATGATGATGATCTATAATATGCCTCTATGTTCAGCTTATAGTTCCAACTAAAAAATTTTAGCCAGTATTCTCTACTATTGCCAAAACAGAGTATCGGCTAGGCAGTATTTGGGAAGCTGCTCGGTATGTTCTCGTTCGACATACCATTGCCTTAGACGAAAATCTATTCCTAATGTGTATTGTCAGTGATGACACATAGCTCTGACTCATAGTCGTCCCCATCGTCTCATTAGAACACCCAATCTAATCACTAAAGAACCGAGGTTCCCGACATAGCCCGAAGAACTGTCAAACTTAAGTGGTAATGAGCAGGGTATTTTTGTCGCAGAATAGATGGTCGATGGAGCCCCAGGTTCTGGAGTGGTGACAGAGGGCTGGTAAAGCCCGATGGCGCAGCCTTGGAAGGCCTTCCACAAAGTGGATCGATAGCTAAGTGACGGACTTACTAGACGCATAGGAGCCAGGAACTCAGTCGTTGTCGCAATGCTTTGAGAGGAGTTTATGCCCAGCACTAGACATCTTTCGGCTGATGAATGATGATGGTGATGATTCATACAAGTTCATTTTAATTTTATTCTGTCCTCCTCGCTTGTTTTGTCCATTGTACAATTATGAAAAGTGATGCCGATCTTCTACATATTTTTGTTTTGTGCCCAGTTGAGCCAAGAGCAACAATAAAACAGTCGTTAGACCAGGAATAAAGTCACGGCGAGCGATGCAGAACGGTAAAATTGGAAGTGTAATGTATCGCCAGTGTAGCTGTTTACTTGCTATAAAATGTATTTTGGATGATGCTGTCACTTTAAGTGCACGGCAATGTAATTCTGTTATTAATGAGTTTAACTTTGTTTAAGAAATGTTCAATAACTTTTTGTTCCTTTGTTAGCGAGAATCTAAAAGAAGCTTTAAGGTGAAAGCGTGGTGTGTAGTCCATGAAATTCCAAGTTTCCTCAAGTTTTTAATATTGATCAGCAAAATGCAAAATTCTTAAGAAAATTTGAATTCCTCAAGCTACACTTTCATTTTAATTGATCTGAGAGTATCCAATTTGACATTCTATCTATTTTAAATTATAAAAGAAGAAACTGACGGACTGACATATTTTTTTTATTGGTGGGTAAAATCATCCAATGACATCTCCCGCCCTTGGGCGGAGCGGTTTATAGTGTCAGACTTTTATTGACAAAAAATCCATCCCGTTCCTTCGTTGCCTTTCATACCAGGACTGAGCCTTCCAGAAACAAACCCTTGGCCCCAGTAGGCTTCGACACTGACTGACATATCAACGCACAGCAGAAACTACTAGGCCTAGGATTGTGAAATTTAACCCAAGGTTTCCTTTGATGACGTAGACGATCTCTAAGTGAGAATTTTTCAGAATTCATTCCCTAAAAAGAAGAAACGGGTGTTCAAAGTTTGTATGCAAAAACCTACTATCACGCGGACGAAGTCGCTGGCCGAAGCTAATCAGTAATAACGTTCGTCACAAAGTCCAAAATGCAAACATTATCGAAATGTTACGTGATTTGTGAACGACAAACGCGGTGGAACGACAAACGCGGTGGAACGACAAACGCGGTGGAACGACAATACATTTAATAACAGTAATATTATTGCTTACAAAATGTCACTTTTCGGAGCCTTCTAAACGTTGTAGTAATTTCCAGGAAAAAAGGAAACATGATATTTCTGTGGTTTGAGGATAATGTAACAAAAATACAACCAACTTCCATAATACAAAAAAAAAAAAAATGAGACGGTGTTTCTGATTTCTTTCTTTGTTATTTAACACATACTACTAAAATTAAATTAGCATTATTTTTGGTGGTTTTTATAGGGATTGAAAAATATTTTTATTGATATGAATTCTTGGTGAAAATATCTAAAACATTTTTGAGGAGTTCCTATGGATCTTAGTCTCAAAGCTGGATTTTCATAAAAAATCAACTTATTTGGAAGTACACCCTGTCATACCAAAAATAATTTACTAAAACAGTTTATAAATGACAGAGTTCCGAGACATAAGCATAAAAAAGAACAGAATTAGTACCTCCTCCTTTTTTTAAGTCAGTTAAGGTGTGCGCTGAGACAGAATTTAGCGTTCTGTAAAATTTTAGCGCCAAAGTTGATGGGTCCTTAAATATGAAACAATATTAAAGAACTGTAAGTCATAAATATTGTGTTATATTCTAGTTTTTAAGGGCGAAAATATTATACCGCTTTCATAAATGTGCTCTCAAGTTATACTTTAGCTTATATACTTAAACTGCCTTATCTTGCACCATAAAATAAACTATTTGATGGTTGCCGGTTGAAACCATCTTGTTTTATGAAATGTGAAATTTTATACTGCCTCGTAAGGCTGGGAATAGACCTAACCTCTGGGAGATGAATTTTATTTTTACTGTGAGCATTACGTATCGTCTGGATGGAGACATTTACGAACCCACGAGCTTTTTAAACAAATTAAAATGTTTGTTTTACTTATTTATTAAAACTTTATGCACTAATAAAACACTGTACAAAAGTGCACTTAAATACCTACTTAAGGCCTTTTATATCAGTCGATCTAGAGTGATGCAAAACCACATTATAAGCGCAACAAAACAAAACATTTAGCATTACGAAAAACGAAAAATAAAAACATGTGTGTGTTATAAAATATAATTTTTTGCTATTTAAAATAGAATGCTGCTGGTAAATATTTTTTTTTTTTTTTTTTACACAGGAATAGAAATTTATTAAAACTATATATACACTTAAACCTACAAACATTACACAAAAACATAAATATATACACTAAAGGCTACTCCTAACTAGAATATAGCGTCAAAAAACTCCTCCGCATCGCTGTCGACTGGAAGTGTGCTACAAATACGTATGGGTCAGGAATGCAACAATACTTGTGCGTGAGCGTGAGGGTGAAGCCTCGTTTGCAGTACGTGGGGAAGGGGACCTTAGCAAACTTAAAGCAAAAAAGCCAACTGAATAATTGTTTCAAATTAATAGACATTTCAAATTATTTCTACTATCGTGTTAATTATGAACTAATTTATTTTGCATGTTACTCTTACAAAATTATGCATGCTATTGATTTTAATTTTTATTCTATTTTAACAAGTATTATGCGTCTGTATTTAAATGATAATGGTCGACGCCACTTAAAGTTATATGCCTGTTTTAACTTGTATTCAATCCATCTCATTATACAAAGTCAATCAATATATAAAGTTTTAAATTTTAATTCTACACAACTTACTGCGAGTACACAATATCAATTAATGTGCACAGTTTTAAGTTTTAAACCTAATGAACCTATTATACAATGTTACTTGAAATTATACACATGTTTTAGTCAGATCTCAATGCAATTAATTATACAATTTCAATTTATCAATATAATTTTGAATTATAGTTCTAGTCAACCTGTTATACCTTGTTACTTGAAATTATACACATGTTTTAGTTTTATATTATTTTTTATTCAATGTCAATTAATATGTACAATGTTTAATTTTTATGTAACGCAACTTATTATACAACGTCAATTTGTCAATACAGTTCCAAATTATAATTCTAGTCAATCTGTTTTACATTTCTGCATGAAATTATACACATGTTTTAATTTGATAATATCAATTGTACAATGTCAATTAATATGTAAAATGTTTTATCTTAATTCAATGCAACTTATTATACAATTTAGATTTATATACACATGTTTTAATCTGATATTATTTATTATTCAATGTCATTTAATGTATTCAATGTTTAAGTTTAATTCAAGATTTTATACTGACATTCTATTATGGATCAAGCTCTACCAAATAACGCGAGTCTTATACGAATTAGTTAAATTACATATTACTAATGGATGTCTTTAATAATTTAATTGTATATTATCAGAACTGTAGAGGCATTAGAACTAAACTGCACTCATTACTCGTGAACATCTTGGCATCCTCTTATGACATCATCATATTAACAGAGACTTGGTTGATTCCGGAAATAGCAAACAGCGAATTTATAGATCCTCGTTACATTGTGTTCAGATGTGATAGGAATCGTAACGCTACGGGGAAACGAGACGGTGGAGGGGTGCTTATTGCGGTACTGCGTGAACTTCAAGCGGTCACGCTTGATGTTCATAATAACCCACTTTTTGAGCCCTTATCTTGTATTGAGCACGTCATGATAGCACTACCTAGTAGGAGTGACAAAAGCAAAATACATGTAGTAAGTGCAGTGTACATACCGCCGGGAACCGGCGCCGATGTCTATACTTCACATTTTGATTTTCTGCAGGACGCCTTAAATGGCCCAAATGTTATGAATGTTTACATCATAGGTGACTATAATCTACCAAATGTTACTTGGAGTGCGATCAGACCTGGGCATGAGGCTTGCAGGCCATGCGCTTGTTCTCACCCGATATGCACGGAACTAATACATCTCATGTCGTCGCTGGATGCATATCAATACAATACTATTCCTAATAGAGGTGGTAAAATCCTAGACTTATTTATTTCAAACACTTCCTGCTCAGCTGGCAATCTTAAAGACCCATTATTACCAATAGACCCTCACCACCCCCCTTTTGTTATAACCGCGCCTGTTAGCTTATCTATACAAACTATGAAGAGAAAACCTTTGACTAAATATAATTTTCGTAAAGCTAATTATGATCTCATCAACAAGCACTTGAATGAAGTCAATTGGTCCGCACTGTTTGATAACCTTTCCTCAGAAGAGGCCGTAGAGGCTTTCTATGGTATGCTGAGTGACATAATTAGTCCATTAGTACCCCTTACTAGACCTCGGTCACTTGACTTCCCAATCTGGTTTACGCCGCAATTGATAAAGGTATTTAAAAACAAAAAACGTTTTTGGACTAAGTGGAAAAAATATAACAACATCAAGGACTATAATAATTTTTCTGAATGTAGGATGATCTTCAAAGCTATGTGTGATACCTGTTACTCTAGTTATATTAAGTCTGTTGAGGAAAGTCTTACTACTAACATCAAGTATTTCTGGTCTTATATCTCCAACCGCAAAAATAAGTCAGGTATCCCGTCCATGATGCAATATCAGAATGTCAAGTCGAGTGATCCTGATGTAGTCTGTAATATGTTTTCCGACTTTTTCTTATCCGTATTTGAGCCTGTGTCCCCAACACTGTCCACTTGGTGTCCACCGCAGCAGTTTAGTGACAATGGTACATTAATCAGTGATTTACAAATTGAAAAATCAAAAATACTCAGCGAGTTGAAACGGCTGGACCCTACCAAGGGGCCAGGACCCGATGGTCTTCCAGCAACTTTCTTTGTAGCTACAGCTGTCAGTATTTGTGAGCCGATTTATATTCTTTTTAATAGATGTCTGCATGAGGGTGTGTTTCCGGCGGTGTGGAAGCAAGCTAACATTACACCGGTTCATAAGGGTGGGTCGAAAAATGATGTTGAACAATATAGACCTATCTCAATTCTGTCGACCTTGTCAAAACTTTTTGAAAGGCTTGTTCATAACGAGATTTACCCACTGTTGCATAACACTATTATCCCTGAACAGCATGGGTTTGTAAAGAACAGATCCACTGCTTCGAACCTGCTAATATTTTCAAATTACTTGTTTGAAAATATTGACAGGCGAGTGCAAGTGGATGCTGTCTACACAGATTTCAAGAAGGCTTTTGACAAGGTCGATCATGAGATACTGCTGAATAAAATTGCCTTCAACGGAATACGTGGTAATTTGTTGCGTTGGTTTGTGTCCTATATTGAAAACCGGTCACAGAGGGTTGTGGTTAATGGTCACCAATCTGTCTCTGTTGATATTACTTCAGGCGTTCCACAGGGCTCAATTCTAGGGCCGCTTTTGTTTATCATTTATATAAATGATATTAAGAAGTGTTTTAAACATGCCAAGTTTTTGATGTACGCTGATGATTTAAAAGCATTTAATACGATAAGTACACTTGACGATTGCTTGCTTTTTCAACAAGATCTGGATAGACTGACAGACTACTGTACTACAAATAAATTGCATCTCAGTATTCCTAAATGTAACTATGTACACTTCACAAAAAACAAAGTAATCGTAAAATTTCACTATAGACTAAACAGAACCCCGTTGAACAACATATGCTTAGTTAAAGATCTGGGTGTGCTTTTTGATGGTGGGTTGTCCTTGAACCAGCATGTTGAGGCCATAGTAAACAATGCATTCAAAATGTATGGTTTCGTAATGAGATCTTCAACCGAATTTAAGCGTACTTCGACTTATTTATACCTGTACAAAACGCTCATCCGATCTCAATTGGAATATGCTGTGCCTATTTGAAATCCCTTCTACAAAAAGTACATTGCTGCGGTAGAGAGAGTCCAGCGCAAGTTTCTCCGTACTATGCATTATAGGTGTCATAGAAGTAAGACTTCTCTGTCATACTCCCAACTACTAGGCAAATACAAGCTGGTGAGCTTGGAGGACCGTCGCAAATACCTAGAAGCCAATGTTCTATATGATATTGTACACAATCACTTTGATGCCATTGATCTCACGAGTAGGCTGTGTTATTCAGTGCCTCGAACGGTTAACGTGCGTAAAGTTCGTATAGGAACCCTGTTCGCGCTAAATTCATGTCGAACAAATTCTGGCTTACGTTGCCCGATCCATAGAATGTCGGAATCTTATAATGTGAATTTCATTGACGTTGATATATTTGCATGTTCTAAATTTAAATTTAAAAGAAATATTATTAAAAAGTTCATTGTTTGCAATTGAGTCGTGGATATTATAGATATAGGTATTATGTTTATTATTTTTGATTTATGTTGAGCAAGTTTTATAGTGTGTAGTATTTTATATTGTACGATAATGTCCATCTAGTGGCAACCAATGTATTTTCAACCATGTGTAATCTGTGGATAATGCAGTTGGCTGCAACATTACCTCCTAATTAGTGTTATTTTTTAAGCATGACCTTTATGTTGTAGCTGTTTATTGTCCCTTAATAAATAAAATAAAATAAAATAAAAAAGGCTGGCGGCATTGCCACGTTGTATGGCAATGCTTAATCTCTGACCGAGGTAAAAGCCAGCCCTTGGGTCACGCGAAGTGTCAACTAATCGTTTGGAAAGTTCTTTAAAAAGTGAATGTGCACTCGGACCCCACGGCCCAAGAGTTTCAACCCCAAACGGCTCAAAAATATAACTGCCGACGAGGTTGTTATATTTCCGCCGCTTGAGGTTCTCCGCTGCCGCAGCGGCAGCACCAGCACAGCACGATGAGCTAGGAAGATGGGATGGCGCAAGAGTGTCGACACAGGTAGCGTCCCACACTAAAGGTCTACCCATCTTCCACGGAAATAAAGACATACCGTCCGGTCTCTTACCATCGTCGCGTGCCAGGCCATGAGGTTCCAAAACAGCCGGGACGCCGACGGTGACAAGGGCTCGTCGGATAATGTCGTTAATATTCGCGTGCCGCGGTATGCGTCCCGCGCTTCGACAGCATGACAGGCCGTGGTGACCGAGGCTGTTGACAACTTCGCCACAGTGGCAGCGATGTGGAGAACAGCAAGGAGCGCCAAGGCGTAGGGCAACAGCTAGGCGGAAAGTAGTATCGTCGAACAAGGTGCCAATATTCGACGACGGCAGTGCGTGAAGCCAAAGACCTGACTCCCAATTTCCCACAGCCAGCAGGCGCGCACGCTCCGCAGTAGTAGCAGATGTTACTATTAGGTGTTCCTGGACTACTTTGCAGAGTGGCTCATCCCACCGTCTCTGGGATATAATTTAGATTTTATTTTGCAATAACTAACTCAAGTCCGTTAACAACCAACAAAGGAAGGGGGGGCGTGGCCAACTCCAAGCGTTCACGCTAAACAAAACGATTTTAACTTGGCTAGGGGTTAGGGTAGATGAAGTACAGCACATTCTGTTCCACGCGTAACTCAACGAGATAGAACCGAGAGGCATCAGCCTGCTAGAATAAAATGATGCACGTTATCAATATAAGAAAACTTCTATTCGATTAATTTTATGTAACTAACTACATTCTTATGATCATATAAGTATACCCTATCGCTTCAAAATCCGTCAGTTACAAACAAAGTACTTGGCTGACGATACTCGATAATACACTTAGCTCCCAAACATCTTAGTCTCCAACATTAAAGGGTGGTTGCGCGAATTTGCTTGATGTGGACTGTAGGTTTGAAAAGCGATCTAAGGTTTGTTAACAATATGCAGGTATTATGCCTGGCATGGGATAGGGAGGAACACTGACCTTTTGACTTCGAAGGTTCCACGTGGCGCCGGCCGGCGAACTTCGACTTCGCACATTTAACCACTGCCAGGTCCTGTCTTGCACTACACTGCACTATTGTTGAGTCTTTGAAAGGTTGGATCACGAAATAGTCAATTTTCTTGTAATTTCGAGCGTGCGTTGTTAGCGGTGCGGTCACATTCACAATCGATGCACAAACGTCAAAGTCATTTCATTTCTTGCGGTCGTGTGGGTGAAGGAAAACGGAAGGGATAGGATTGCTAGGCCAAAAAAATAAATTACAAAAAACAAAGTCGCGGATCATAGCAAATTGGCGCAACCATTCCCCCCGGGTTTGAAGGGTTACCTTCAAAGAAAAGAAAAAAAACAAAAGCGAAACTAAACCCTATTACTAATCTAAACTATCAATACTAGGTAGCGAAACAACTTATAACTAACTATGCCACTACTACTGATTAGGCAGAGGGCAGCGGCGAATAACCGGACGCAGGTACGATCCAGTTGCGGTTTTAACCTTTACGACTCGCGTTATTCCGTTCGAACCCGGAAAAACTTCTTCCACTACACCAAGAGGCCAGTGCAGAGGAGGCGCACTCTCAGTCTTCAGTATCACCACAGCACCGACTGTGACTGGATCTGAAGGAGTGTTCCACTTTTGACGCGACTGCAGCGTATGCAGATAATCTGTCCTCCATCGCTTCCAAAAGGACTGAACTAAGCTATCTAGCAGAGCGTGACGCGGGTGAAGCTGCAGTTTGTCAGTCTCGACATCTAAAGCGGGCAAATATTTAAGAGGAGTCGTCGTCAAGAAGTGAGCCGGCGTCAACGCTAGTGGCTCCGATGGATCACTAGACAAAGTCCGACACAACGGACGCGTATTCATCAACGCCTCTACCTGAGCGAGTACGGTGCTCAACTCCTCGTACGAGAGAATCTGTTCGCCTATGACCCGAAACAGGTGCGACTTAAGGCTTTTAATATTCACCTCCCAATTGCCACCAAAATGACTAGCCGCTGGCGTATTAAAACACCAATCAATGCGATTCTCAGCTAAGACATGGGCGAATTCACTTTGGTAGTACTTGGAGCGTAAGAATGTATGTAATTCCGAAATATTGCGTCGCGCTCCAACATAATTTGTGCCGTTGTCAGAGTATAAGCGCTTAACGGGACCACGGCGAGATAAAAATCGTTTAAATGCAGACATAAAACCCTGCGTACTCAAATCACTGGTTAACTCTATGTGAACCGCACGAGTTGTCATACAAACGAATAGGCAAATGTATGCCTTTGTGGAACGTATACCACGACCACGGGCAATAGTGACTTTAAACGGTCCAGCATAGTCCGTCCCAGTATGTATGAAAGGTTTCACCGTCTGTACAACACGACAAGAACGATGGTCGGCCATTTCCGGCGCGTTGAAACGCGGGCGGAGCTTAAAGCAGGGCACACATCTGTGCACTCTAGCGCGTATCAAATTGCGAGCGGAAAGTATCCAGTACTTCTGTCGAAGAATGGACATTAATAAATCGGGACCAGCGTGACAATTCACCTTATGGTGATAATCCACCAACAAATCCAAAACGTGATCCTTGCGTGGTAGAACTACTGGATGCATTTGTTCAAACTCTAACTTAGCATTTCGCAGACGGCCACCGACACGAATGAGTCCGTCTTGCAAAAATGGTTTCAAATGTTGAAGTGCGGGACTACAAGGTTTATGTGATTCTAAACTACGAAATTCTATTGAAAAATAAAATTTCTGCAACTCTCGAAGTACAACTGATTCAGCTCTATCCAAATCAGCTGCGATTATAGAACCACGCGATGGTAATAATCTCAAAAATCTTAGTACGTAAACTACACAGCGTAATAGTCTCGACCAAGACGAGACTCGATTAGACAACAACAAAACAACTGACTCTTCACGCGGAACTGATACTACAAGCGTATGTTTCTTCTCCTCGGGTGGCTCTGAAACAGTAGCGGGGTTAAACGGAGCACTTGGCCACTCGTTAGGAGTGGTATGAAGCCAGGGAGGGCCACAAAACCAAAGCGGATGATTTAAAATCTGCGCAGGAAGCAAACCACGTGAGAGACAATCAGCTGGGTTTTCTGTTCCAGCGACATGGAATATATTTTCCGGCGACAATTCAGCTTGAATCTTACGTTCCAAGCATAGAAAGCGTTTTTCTGCGGAGGCACGGGAGCCACCGAGCGAAAAAATATCACCCTTGAAAGGGAGCGCGACAACATAACGACCATCTTTATCACGAGTAGTCGTGCGGGTATAAATCTCCTCAGTGACCTGATCCTCAGGGCTGAGAATAGGCGGGACATTGACCTCTTCAATCTCCCAGAACTTGCGGATGGTAGACTCAAGCGGCGGCTCGACGGTGCAACAGTGCGACACAGTCGAGTAACTAACTGAACAAGCGGGTGCGGAACCAACTATAACAAACCCGAGAACTGTTTCCAGTGCGTGCGGAGCGGGGTACATCGGAAGACCTTGAATTTTACGTGATAACTGGAGATGCGGGAGAATCGAAGCACCGATCAATAGATCGATATCTCCAGGGAAAGCGTAATTTCCGTCGGCTAACTGCAAGTTCTTAAACTCCGTCAGCATGGACGTGTCAACCGGTACCGTGGGCAACCGTTCCGTAATCTTATCTGCGACTAGCGAATCCATTTCAAACGAAATATTACGATTAAAACGTGAACTAAATATTATTTTAATGGAACCGTGAATGGTTGCCTTTAAACCTCCAAAACCTTTCACTTCTGAGCGGGATGACCAATTATTAAAACTAAAACCAAAGCGTTGACAACAATCCCGAGTAATAAAATTACTCTGGGAAGCGCCATCTAGTAGCGCTCGAACGGTGTGCGGTTTGCCAAAGGCATCTACAATGACAACTTGCGCGGTCGCAAGTAAAACGGTAGTGATTTGAGTACCAGCGGCGGAAAGCGAACACAATGTTACGTCGTTTGCACTTGCAGCAGGCCGCGCGTCACAAGCGTCGCGCGTCTGCGCAGGCTGCTGCTGCGATGGCAGCTTACTACTCTCAAAATGTAAGAAGGTATGATGTCTAGCTAGACATTTACGACAGCTAACACCACTGTTACATGACGTAACCAGATGTTTGTCACTTAGACAATTAAAACACAAATTATTAGTGCGGACAAACTTGTAACGATCACTAGGCGATAATTTCTGAAATCCCGAACACTTGTACAGCTGTGTATGGCTACCCTTACACAGAGAACAGTCAGGTGTTGAGGCGGTATTAACTAGCGTATGTGCAGTCTTGACTGACTTCGATGACGCGTCTATACGGCGATCGGAACCTGTCCTATTCGTGACTTCATGACGTGCCGACGTGCGCTGCAATACCTTAATATGGTCGCGAATAAAAGATTCTAAATCTTCGAACTTAGGTATTTCGTTACCGCGCCGAGTCGTTTCAAACAGACGAACAGTTTCAGGATCTAATTTCTTTAAACCGATATACAAAAACAAAAAGTCACAGAGGTCATTGACCTTTAGGTTCTTTACTGCACGAACAGATGATGCGAAAATATTTAAAAACTTCTCTAAATTATGATCGTTACAAACGGAAAAACTTTTCAAATCGAATAATTGATCTAAATATGCGGTGGCTACTAATCGCTTATCTTCGTATTTTGTTTTTAAAGTGTCCAAAACTAAAGTGTAATTTTCAGCGCTAAACGTAATTCCAGCACAGACAGCCTTTGCCTTACCGGTCAATTTTTCTACGAGATAATGCAATCTCTCGTGATCTGTCATCAGATCCGAGATTTGCAAAGATTTATCACAAATTGATTGAACACGTGAAAACTGTGAGTCCCTTTCGGCGTATAAAAGCTTTAACTGAACCTTTAAATCAGTACTAACCTTGGTTCCCTTAAGAGACATCTTGTTTTGATATATTCACACTATACACTCAAACAAACACTTAACGAATTATTAAGTAAGCGATAATTATCAGATAACAATATGGTAATATTGTAAACAACAAAGTGAACGGCGTCGTTCATATGCGTATATAATCTATGGTTTATCCGTTTCCTACAAATATTCACTCAACAATGAACGGGTATTTTTGAAATGCGTCTACCTACATGCAATTTGTAGGACCTCCGAATGAATTTTGTCAAGAAAAAGAATGCGATCGATTTATATCTACGCTGATATTTACGTAGCTAACTATAATTATGCGGTGCGGTTGACGGCGTAGGTACCGTAATTATCAATGACTCTTTAACTATACGAGCGAAATAACGTATAGTTGCCTAAATGCCTAGATGCGGGTTTTCTACTATTATTTCTAGGTAAATAGGCGCGTTGCGTTTATTCCCTATGGAACAAATACTATATTGCGAAATTACAAGAAAATGATTCACGATCCGGCTCGAAGGACCAAAAAGTAATGGTTGCGCGAATTTGCTTGATGTGGACTGTAGGTTTGAAAAGCGATCTAAGGTTTGTTAACAATATGCAGGTATTATGCCTGGCATGGGATAGGGAGGAACACTGACCTTTTGACTTCGAAGGTTCCACGTGGCGCCGGCCGGCGAACTTCGACTTCGCACATTTAACCACTGCCAGGTCCTGTCTTGCACTACACTGCACTATTGTTGAGTCTTTGAAAGGTTGGATCACGAAATAGTCAATTTTCTTGTAATTTCGAGCGTGCGTTGTTAGCGGTGCGGTCACATTCACAATCGATGCACAAACGTCAAAGTCATTTCATTTCTTGCGGTCGTGCGGGTGAAGGAAAACGGAAGGGATAGGATTGCTAGGCCAAAAAAATAAATTACAAAAAACAAAGTCGCGGATCATAGCAAATTGGCGCAACCAAAGGGAAAGCCACTTTCTTGGAGACTGGACACTCCCGAGAGATCTCAAGTTATCCATTACCTCCTACTAAGCTTTTTATTATAAAGACTAGCGCTGCCCGCGACTTCGTTCGAATCTGACTCATAAAACAGTACAATTTATTACAATTTCAAGAAGATTTTTTTTTTCAACCTAAATTAGGTAATACTTATTACGTTAGAGTGGTCCTCATGAAATCAGTTATCTATCAGTAAAAGTTCTTTCCAGGCGTTTTTGAGACTAGCTAGAATAAACAGACAGACCGATTGACAGACCGGCAGACAAAAATGTTACAAATTGCATTTTTTTTATAAGTACCTATTAGGTAAAAAAGTAATATATTGATAGATATCAATAGTATTCCAAGCATACATTGCAATTAGTAGATGGTCTTGAATTATGTGAAATACTCGTATTATAATGGGTATTTTTCTTGTTTTAGTTACCTACACAATTGATTTTTTTGCGAGCTATCATCAAATATTCGCTTAGGATGGAGTGAGAGGCAGTGTCCAGAATTTTACAGACTAAAATCCACCCAGAAGTTCCATACATTTGGAAGAAGACACTGATCCCTGTAACACTGGTGTTTCCACCTGGCATAGGAGTCAGGGCTTCACTCTATTTGTTCATAAGTTAAAAGTTGCTCTTTGGGCTACGGGCTACGGTAATTCTTTTAAGCACTGTCACATCCCTGGCAGGCATCGCATACACGTCGTGCCGTCGACCTGGGCTCGGTTCTTACGGACTAATGGATACCTCGCCGGCCGCATGCACGTGCCTACGGTAGCCGTCAACGCAGCATATCTTTTTCTTTCAGTAGAGTATGTATGTCTCTATTTGTTTTAGTATTACTAGTTGTTTATTTATTCATTAAAATAAAACTTCAAAAGCAGGTATTTTTATTAGTACATCAAGGATAGAAAAAAAAGTAGATCTACTACTCTCTATGTTCAAACTCGTAATAACTTTTTAACTACCGAATAAATTTGTAAAAAAAAAAACATTTTCTCAAACTCAAACAGAAATTCTCAAAATTTAGCATAATACCACAAACAAGAATCCAACGAAGCGTTCATACGCAACCACAAGATACTTATAATTTTATTTGTTTAGAAAAACAACGGACCCGCCATCACTTTTGATCCTCCATGTAAGAACCAGAAACAAAAGTTTTGTAATAGGATTAAGGCTATCAAACTGGAACCTTTTGTGAGTTTGTTTCTGTGTTGCTATGGACAACAAAGCTGATCTATGGAATAAAATAAAAGTAAAGGGTCAGGCGGTTTGTCATCCCTGCCCATGGGAAATCGATACCTTTTGCGAATTTTATGTATGGTTTTTTGGTATACAAAACACATAACACATACATAAATTACCACCAAAGGCGAAATAGGGATTCTTCCTCTTTTTCCCATGAGGGTAGCTAGAAGCGATTTTTCCATTTCTATTTTTGCTTTTAAAGATAATGGGCCTGACCATTTTATTATTACTGAGTGTGTAGTGTTCATTGGGTGCCGTGATGGCCCAGTAATAAAGATGGGTCCCGCCTATCATGCACGAGTTTCAAAACCAGTAGTAACAATGTGACTCTATCAAATCTTATAATTATGTAGTTACAAAGTTTGACGATTCTTCGGGCACAAAATATTAAATAAATGTTGTGACCGAGCTCCATCTTGTCAATCTTGTTGAGGTCTGGTCAACATGTTTTTTTTTTTAATCAACTATCGCAGTCTCAGGCTGGCAACAAATTTTCTCAGAATTTTAAAGCAGGTTACCTGTCTTTGCATGTCTATTTCACCCACACAGACACAGTATAACACGTAAACACAATAAGATCTCAATGACAACTCATTTCCTCGAACGCAAAGCGGGAAGTGTCACCAAATATTTACCTTTATTTAGGTTACATGAGACGTGCGTCACAATGACGTAATCCTCGTCAATGGGGACACCTAATATCCTGTGAAGAGACGCTTTGTGGAGCTTTGCGTACAATACTGGGGTCGATGATGCGGAAAATGTGGTGTTTTCTTGTTTTTGTTGATAAGATCTTTTTAGAATTGTTTGCTTTTTTGTTTTCAGCTGCTTAAAGATGTATGCTAAATGACCTCAGTAGAGCTACCGAAAGAGTGGCTCTTAAAATGAATGTGGACAAAATCAAAGTCATGATAAACAGCCATGTAGCACCAACTCCTATCAAGTTCGGAGACTCTACACTCGAAGTTGTGGACGATTACGTCTACCTCGGATAAACAGTACTGGACTGTCTGTCGGAGGTAGACTTAATCATCCTAGATCTAATTTCCAGAAAGAGGTCAACCGTCGAATCCGACTCGGCTGAGCAGCGTTCGGGTAGCTGCGCGGTATCTTCTCATCCAACATACCACAATGTCTCAATAGTGACACTAGTCTACTAGACTAGACACTGGTCTGTGACCAGTGCGTGTTGCCAGTGATGGCATATAGCTCTAAAACGTAGCCGCTTACAAAGGGCTATGCTTGGAGTTTCCTTGCGTGATCGAATCAGGAATGAAGATATCCACAGGAGAACCAAAGTTACCGACATACTTACCACGAAAGTTGCCAAACTAAAGTGGCAATGGGCAGGGCACACTGCTCGCAGTACAGATGGCCGTCGGGGCTGAAAGATTCTGGAGTGGCGAATACGTACCGGAAGACGCAGCTTTGGCAGGCTTCCTACAAGGTGGACATATGACCTGGGAATCCGATGGATGCAAGACGCACAATGAATGTGTTCCCAAAAGTTAACGTTCCGTGGTAATGTTTAAAGAATATAGCCAATTCTAATTGGTGAAGTGGTCAATTTCTTTTATTTGGCCAGGACGTACACACACGATCGGAAATAATTGAATAGATCATTTATTTATATTATATTAAAAAAAAAACATTTGTGGAAAAATCGCCTAGTTGTGAAGTTCCAACAGAAATATCAAAATATAAATCAAGTTAAATACAAGCTTTATTTACCTTATCACATAAATCAGTCTCTCTTACAATAACGATTGTGTGCCACACAATAAGAAAGTCATTAATCAGAAACTATAGTAAACTGTCTTATGTTAATCTCTAGCTAACAATTGAATAATATCCCGCATAATCTTATATTTGGTTTCTTGCCAATGCTTTGAGAAAGTTTAGCATCTGAAATCTTGAATAATGACCGCTTATACGCCCTAGACAAATTACATTATATCAGCGATAGCAATAATCAAGGTCAATATCTGACTTTTGTTTGTGATAGTATAATCCTCGACACACAAGTTGAACCATCATGGCGGTTAACTTTGAATGTGTAGCGACATCCATGTCGTCACAAAAAGAACTAATCCTGCATCGCGCAAGTAAGATTCGCGGCGCGATTGGAACATATAGAACAAACCCGAAATCATCTATCGGGCAGTAGCCCACCAGATATAACACCTGTCTGGTCGGAGGATCCTCCCTTTTCAACGGAGGTATGTGGGACTTTACTCTCTGTTCCATTACCCCCCAAACTGGTGACCCTCGACAAAGAACGTCAGCGCAGCCTTCGTGCAGCTATTACTTCGTGACGTCATCATCACTTCCTCAAGCTTTCGAGCAGCGAGCCATACAGCCAGCACCCACGGCTATATGGGTATCCTGACCACCAGCATGCCTACTTGGTCATACCTGGTCATCACCCTCAGCCTCATCAGCGACCTTGGCTAAACACCTGCACCTTCGGCCAGTCACATGAAGAGCCTTGAAGAACCTCTCCTGGTCGACGACAGCAGTCAAGCCCTACATCGCACAGCACCGCTCCGACTCACTGGAGCCAGCCGCACTACTCCGACTCACTGGAGCCTGCAGCATCGTATCCCGACTCACTGGGATATAGCACCACCCCGACTCACCGGGGCATCACCGCAGACAGTTCCGACTCACCGAGAACTACGCGGAATCCGGTTCCGACTCACTGGAACCAACCTCCATTGGCCTGGCACGCATCACGACGCCTCAAGAAGCATCAAGAACCATCGATCTCCGATCTCCGGAGGGGAGTGATGTAGCGACATCCATGTCGTCACAAAAAGAACTAATCCTGCATCGCGCAAGTAAGATTCGCGGCGCGATTGGAACATATAGAACAAACCCGAAATCATCTATCGGGCAGTAGCCCACCAGATATAACACCTGTCTGGTCGGAGGATCCTCCCTTTTCAACGGAGGTATGTGGGACTTTACTCTCTGTTCCACTACCTCCAAAAATGCACTAAACCAAAGTGGAGAGCTGCGCGTAACTAGCGTTAGTTCAATAGCGTTGAGTTCAACTTATTTATATATCTGGGTTTTTCGCGGCATTTTTGTGAGTGAAGTTCAGTGGCTGTTTTGATTCGACTTATTGTCCAGTTTCGTAGACACTTGTTATACAAAACAAAACCAATTTTACATCACAATATCCACTAGGAATCAATTTGGGAATAATGAAAACAGTCCCAATTTTACATCATAATATCTACTAGGAATCAATTTGGGAATAATTAAAACACCCCCAATTTTACATCACAATATCAACTAGGAATCAATTTGGGAATAATTAAAATAGCCCCAATTTTAAATCACAATATCAACTAGGAACCAATTTGGGAATAATTAAAACAGTTCCAATTTTACATCACAATAATTATCAACTAGGAACCAATTTGGGAATAATTAAAACATCCCTAAATTTACGTCACATAATCCACTAGGAATTAATTTGGAAATAATTAAAACAGCCCCAATATTACATAACAATATCCACGAGGTATCAATTAGGGAATAATCAAAAGAGTCACTGAAAAAATCGTGCAAATAAAATCCTTTCATTTTACATAATCTATTTGTAATCGTAGTATAAAATAGCTCGTTAAAAAAAATGAAGGAAATTCAAAACCTAAATAAAGCTGTCTGAATACAAAAAAAAAAGAAATAAAACGTACAGTGTTCCACGTTCAAAAGCGGCCAGTGGGTGAGATGAGTCGTTACGGCTTTTATCCAGCCAGTCGGAACGTGTCACGTCGGCCGGTAACATCCAATCACATGTAAACTCTGGCCTTGTAAAGTCTGTTTCTCTCTGTTAGTTGTACTAAGTAGCTTTTGCCGCTTTATAGTAGGTACACCATTAAGGTACTTTTTTAATTCTGTGTGGAGCATAATGTCTTACTAGTTCACTGGCTTAAGGCGCGTGTTGTCTGTAAAAAAAACAGCCGTTGACTGAAATGTTTTACTAGTTTTGAAAAGTTTTACAAAATTTTGGTACTTGTATTATTTGAAAATACTGGTAAACCGTTTTTCAATGAGAATGTTTTAATTCAACTCACAGTATTTTTCTCTATTGACTTTGAACTTTTTAGCTAAAAAACCATCCAAACAAAAAAAAAATCCTACGAGGGCTCTGTAATTCTCTCACATAACATTTCCTGCTACACAAAAACTAAAAGAACAAAGGTTTCTACAATGTTATAAAAAGTTAATCTACCTTTAAAGCTTGTATTTCTCTCTGTAGCATTCTCTCCGGATTTCATTTAATCTGCCTCTTTCTGATCTTACTCTCTTAGTGATATTGCCAGGTTGCTTGAGGCTAGGGGTGTAATGAAGGCCATATTAGTTGAGATAAGGGCGGAACCTTGACCTCCGCCAAGGCAGTCACTTTTCATGTTTCAAAATCTATGAGAAGAATGTACGATATCTTAAAAAATGATAGATTTCCTCGATTATGTATGAAAATGTGACGAAAAATCTTTTAAGGATTTGATTGAAATTTGACACACAGGTAGCCTGGAATAGTTCATAAAATAGTTTTGATTTAGACGATGTTTTTTTTACTATCACGCGGGCGAAGCTACTTAAAATTAAATGTAAGAAGTAAATTAGTTTTAATTTATTTAAATAAAGCGTAGAACTAGCACCATTTATACGTCAAAGCCTACGTGAAGACAGTCCTCCACAACGCGTGCCCGTCACCACTTCCACACTTGAAGACTAGTTTTAGCTTTGGAAGAAAAAGTGGTGCAACAAGCTCTCCAGTAACACTTGTGTCTGTTTTTGTAGAACTTAAGTGATGTTCACTTAAATCACTAGTCAGGAATTCGGGCTTATAAACTAAACAACCAAATTATCAGTAAGCAGAGTCAGTAACAAGGGGCTGCTTACTGATAATTTGGTTGTGTTTCTCAGTATTGCTTGTAACCGACTTCCGAAATTAAAGTTATTTTGATCGTTTCAGTGTTTTTTGTTTTTGTGACGTCAGTAATTTCTTTTTTTATAAAAAGTTTTTTTATTTCACACTTTTTAGTTGCGATACACTTATAACCAGAGTGCCTATTTCTCATGACAATTCCAGTTAACCCAAACACTGCTAGGATACAACATATGAAGTGGTTTTATTTAATGTCGGTTAAATATCTGATGTCATAAGTCATAAGTCATTTATTCATTCGTTTAACATAGGTACAATAATGATGGAGTAACAAAGTAATAAAGAGAGCGCTATGTTATGCCACAGGGCGTACAAGAAAACGGAATTCTTCGGTTTGGCGTGACAGGTGCTCGAGCTCGGTGCCACCGCCGATCTTCGCACCAACGAGTGCTTCCGATCAAAAACGAAGAAAAAACAAGAGAACGATTTTTTCTCTCCACGTCAAACGGTGTGTTGAAATAATATTTATAAAAGTAAAAATAAAATTGAATGATTCAACCCGTTTACAATATCATATCTTCTTCCTGGGCCAGAGAGGAGGCCTGAGTCCCAAACAGTGGGAACATTAAAAGGCTGATAATGCTAATGCAGGATGCATTAGCATTATCAGCCTTTTGTTACAGTCACGAGTGTTGCAGAAAGTCAGAAACAGTGCAGCAGGATAGTGAATAAGTGTTCAAGAGGTATGATTTGTTGCTGAAATCCGCATTAGTATCTGCGGAGGCAAGAACGGTCACAGCCTTATTCAAAGCTAAGGAATCTACATTCCTCACTACTGTAGCATACCTTCGGTGCTCGATCACTTACTTTGAAACAAGGACGTCAAGGTAAATGTATTACATTCCTTGATGGATGATTAGGTGCGGAGCAGAAACAAACCTGTGGAAATTGTCAGAGATCGTATTAAGAAGGTACAGAGGTAATTATTGTATCTTAGGAATGTGAAAGACATTCGCATCACTGTCGCAATTTTGACAAACTTATAACAATTATTCAGATTAAGATGAGATTGCGATTTGAATTTTATCACAAAATGTGATACGCCCGCCCATTGTATCTTATGTGTATTTTAGTTTTAGTTTCTTATTTTTGTATGTGTAATGATGTACAATAAAGCATATAATAAATAAATAAATGAAATTGGTAGAAAATTAAACGAGATATAATAATTACCGATATACTTATCTGCCTCTCTCGCCAAGATACCATTTTCTATGGCGGCCGTTCAGGCGTGACGAACTTTAACGTCATAGACCATATCGGATCTTTTTCTTATTAGCAACTTTGAAGCTTTATAACTTCGTTGTTGATGAAGCAATTTTGAAGATTATTTCATATTTGTATAGTTATTAGATCTAAAAATGATATAAATTAGCAAATAAAAAAAATACATGTATTTTTTTGCGTATGGGTGGGATAAATATAATAGCAGTTATAGATATTTTACAGCTTCAATCTTCTGACAGTCATATTTTGAATAAAGAAAACAAAGAACTTCCTGTGATTATCAAGTTAAACATTTTATTTTTAAGACAGTTTCTATCTTCTTACAGAATAAACCATCTCATAACACACACACACATACACTTGTGTTCTAATGAAAAAAACTTTTGAAATAATTCAGGATAACTTCCAAGATTATTCAAGGCTATGTAGATACTTCCACAATTTGCACCGCAACGGCCTCGAACTTGCTACGCGCAACGTTTTGCAAACATTTCGAGTCGTGACAACTTTACTTGAACACTTAGCCAACTGGCACGTATGTGAACCGCAATGATACCACATAATCTAGATCTGCTTCATTTAGGCTCGTATTGTGGAGCCACGTGTGGAACAGTGTTGAACTATTCGTAGGCTAGGATCTGACAAATGAGCAGTACTATCTCAATAAAATTTACTGATCATGGTATTTAGAAAACGCGCTAGTTATTGCCCTTATTTGTTGTTATTGTTGTTGAGCTAATATCCTCACCCGTAGGTTCGCGTAATGCAAGAGTGAAGTGAAAATTACACTATACAAATCTTTGTACCAGTCCTTCTACCTAAGTGGACTGTGACTGTGTGTATAGCCCGCACTCAATACAATAATGCGTTCAGGATATTGTTGGGTCTACTGCGGCGGTGCAGCGCGTCTCGGATGTTTACTGAAGCGTGCACTGATGGTTTCCTGTCCATCATGTGCAAAAAGCAGCTTCTTTGCTGGCCCGCTGCTAGCAACAACAGCATTCTGAGCTGCTGCACGTTTTGACTGTCTCTTTCAAAATCATGGTCATGTCTTGTATAGATGTGGCAAATAAATGTAATAAATATTTGTACTAGGATCGCAGTCAAGCACTAGTTTAAATATATTAAAAAAAAAGGTTAAAATTTCTACGGGTCTATGTCACCGGAAATAAAGTTATTATTAAAACAATAGGTTTACTAACTCATAAGCATAAAAATGATCATTATTTTTTTTTAAATGAAATATCAATAAATAACCCGCCTGTTGTTCCCGGTGCAAAGGTACCGATTACACTCGCCACATTACTTCGTTGAATAGCGGTGGCCATCCTTTGCACCAAGAATGACCTTCTGAAAGGAATGCCCGGCCCCGGCACGATAGGCTACGTAGGAACGGGGTAGGTTTTTAGTCAGTAAGAGTCTGACACTATTTCCGGCTCTGCCCAAGGGCGGGATTTGTCATTGGATGATTTTACCTACCATAAAAAAAAGCTGAACTTTTTAATTATTGTATTTTTAGTAGCGATTACTGTCTCACTGCTGGGCAAAGGCCTCCCTTAAGTACGTGCAACATTTTTCTTTTCCAGCCTCTGGACCAGTGATCACTGTGCATGCGACGGACCTGACCCGCCCAATCCCATTTCAGCCTGGTAACCATTTTGCCCACGTCTGTTACGCCTGTTTATTCTTCTTACACCTAGAATGCTTTGTTTTTTAGGTGGGAAATCGTCTAATGACTTCCCTCGCTCTAGGGCGGAGCGGGAGGGCGTGACAGCCTTTTACTGACTAAAACCCACTCCAATGTTCCTTTGTTGCCTTGCATTCCCAGGCCCCGAGTTTTCCTTTCAGAAGCGAACACATGGCCCCAGAGGCTTTGTCCTCGATGGGCGCCTACGGATTTGCTGACATCTCCTTGGGGTGCGTGGAACACTACGCGCTATTAACAGTTGGCTCGATAAATCGCAAATTTGACCCAAATTTACGATTTCAAACGTGTATATCTACGACATTACGTCACAGAAATATTTGAAAGTTATAAAAAACAAATAAAGTATATTTTTTAAAAGTGTTTAATCGTTATTGTATTTTTTTTTTAAATGAAACCGCTGTTTCAGGGCCGCAAAGTCGACATAGACCTAGGCGGAGTTCATATAAAATACTCAGTGACTACAACCGGCCCTTAATATGTACAATATATTATTCTCTCAGGGAGTATGTAATATATACTCAGTGTTTTAATACAAATCAATCATTTTAGCAGACCCTTTCACATAAGTACACCCTGCGCCAAAACTATTAAGATGAATGAAGTGCTAAAGTGATCTATCACCACAAACTAAGACACAACATAGGAACTTCTTACATAATACACTAATATTATTTCTCATTACAAGCTATCAGCATGGTTGGCGCAGACGTGGAGCGATCGGTTGCTGTACTGCGTCTCTTGGGTTCGATTGCCGTATTAACGTAGTGACCTATACAAGAGATTCAATGCAACTGTAATCGCGAAGCGATTTGATGCGGTTTACGCTAGTAAAACGCAACGAATCTATCATACGTGCGCGTGAATTGGTATAATTTATTTAAAAAAAGCCACAGCTAGAGTTCATGTGAAAATATCAAACCAAATAAATAGTCTGCTTTGCTTCACTCATCGCCGCATCGCATTCACGTAGACCACCATAACAGAATAATCATTGTTGGTTTTTGGTAATTAATTTGTTTTTCGGTTAACTAGCAATTAATAGTAGCCATCTTTGGGTAACTAATGAGTACGGGATGCCTTATTTTTTGCTGTATTCTGAACACTTCTGTACACAAGTTTTTTTTTAGGTGGGAAATCATCCAATGACTTCTCCCGGTCTTATACTGACTAAAACCTACTCCTATGTTTATTATTTGCCTTGCGTTCTAGAACCCCGTGGTTACCTTTCGCACAACCGATGGGTCCAGTAGGCAGTAGTCTCATAGCACAAGTAAAGAAAAAGTTTGAAAACTCTGAAGTGCATTATTTTGTAATAATGAATTGTTTTGCTATTAGGAAAAATCTTTGAAATTTGTTTCTAGAATAGAACTATTTACAAAATTAGTTTCTACGAAACCCTTGAATTGCGAAATTATTTTTGCAAGGTTTTTTTTTAAATTTCTCCCGATAAAACCATTTCAACTTTCGATTTTTGTCGTTTTAATCGCATCATATGTGAGTTCAATAAACACTTTTTTCACAGGCTTAGTAATGGAATACTTTTTCAAAAAGAAAGAAAGTAAACATGTTCATTTGGCAATCACAGATACACACAATTTAGGAACAAGTATGAAGAAGGTTAAGTAAAAAAAACAACAACAATACATACCTCACGGCTTGGCCAAATAGGTTCAACCAACCATTCTCTTAGCCAATATCTTGTTCACTAATACCATACGAACATAAAATACGGGTAGATTTACGGGTAAGACTGCAGACTGGCTAAAGGCAGGCTTAAGGAAAGTGCCTGATTGGCAATAGTCTCGAGACAATTAGTTAGGTGTTTGCACGATATTTGTGGCTACGACAACACTTATTATTTATTTATCAATTGCTTACTATACTTATAGTATGCAGCAAAGCGACAATCTACAACAAAAATAATAATTCAAACATTGATAACAGTTTTTTTGATAAATAAAATTATGCATTGCAATTAGTTACTAAAGCCCCAAGCGGATACCGGTGTCCGCATTCCTATTGTCTTTCTATTGTGTATCTAATTACGATATTCAAAGGGTAAGGGAGTTCAGAAAATTGACAGTCTGGGCTGTAGGGGCATATCGAGGTATTGGAGTCGTTGACGGAGGGGTAATGAACAGGCGCTGTATAACACAAGTGCGCGACACACGCAGTCTCTCCGGTTCGGACAATGAACAGCGAGCCAGTGTGGTAGCGTCATCGATCTTACATTTGCATTTTCTTTACATTAACCAATCACGTCAAAAAACGCGTGTTTGGTTATTTGACACATCAATTTTGCTATCATTTTGTTTTAGAAAGTAAGACTAGATCTCACAATACGAACTTTATAATAATATATGGTTAATCCACACATGTCATTCATAAGAATCAAATCTTGTCGCCTTATGAGTCAAATTCAAGTCTTTGTAATTAATAATTTAAAAGTTATGAACATTTGAACACAAATAAGTAAAATCGAGTGGACGCAACTGCTTGAGAAACTCACATTGCTAGCTAATGGAATATGAATTTAATTAACTTTAGTTACAATTATGAGTGTTTCAGTTAATGCAGTATAGTCATCATCATTCTAAGTTAATAAAGTTCCATCAAAATATTGTAATTAATAAAATTTCGCTCTAAATACAACTTTAGCTAAGACTTTTCTAAGCACGCTACAATTTGGATGGTAAAGTCCTTTCTTTGAGGAGTGGCTAAAGATTTATCTACTTATTGCACACTTTATTGTACGCACTTACAAGAAATACAAAAACGAAAATTCGAAACTAAAATACAAACAATTGGCGGCCTTATCGCATTCCGCGATCTCTTCCAGGCAACCATGAATGGACTGGATTCTCAGAACATGAAATGAGGCTGTCATAATAAACACCAAAATTTTACTACAATATACTATAATAGATACACAGATACATACATATGCTATATAATATATACATAAATACATACATACCTAAAATATAGGCAATAAAAAGAAATGACGACTTTTGATAATCACAGAGACAGGTAGTGCTCCTTAACAAGTCTTGTGAATATAGGCAGCGATTGAAAACGAGCAGCCTGGACAGCAAAGGATTTATCAAAAAAAGTTGAGGAATGCAATGGCACTTTAAGTCGTAAATTCTGCTCTAAGGTGTCTGCCAAAATTTTTCTCGAGGATTTGTATTACCTAGGTTAAAATAATGTTTGTATTGTTTCTAGCATCATACTCAGGATGTTACTCCAAAAGAATTCGTAAAGCATCATCATTTACTAAGGATCGTTAGCCACCATAAAAATGATAATTACACAGAGTAAGCAGTGAGTACGGAAATCCGAAGCAATTTATTTCAACGTAGTAGTTCTCATGAATATTCAGGTCTAGTCAAAAATATGGAAGACACAGAATACGGAATACCATGCCAGTAGCGAATAAAATGCCATTATTAATATTTGACCCTCCGATATGTGGGCCCAATAGCACCAATGTAATGATATGGGGCGTAGCACCAATTTTTGCTGTCACAACTATAGTCAGATTTTTCAGGGGCCTGACGATGTAACTCGTCATTGGGTAATGACTAAGCATGGGTCGACGATGCGTCGTCGACGACTTGGGCTCGGTCCGGACGGTTACCGGAATCGGGTGGCGAACTACCCATTGCTCACCGTTGATTGATTTATACTGAAACACGATACAGTAATGTGCCCGTGGCTTCAACGGTTTTTCTTTTAGCAGGTCAAAAATCATCTACTACTTTTACCACTCTAGGGTGGAGTAAGAGTGTGTGTTAACTTATTTTTATGATAATGTTTGATGGCTAGTTTTAAGATTGCGTCATTTCGCGTGAATTTTTCTTTCTTTTGCTTAAAAACTCGTATGATCAGTGTTTCCACTTTAATGATTTCCTTTCCCCACGCCTCAATTTAGATTTCCCCTTCCCAGGACTTTTTTCCCCTCAAAAATTATTCTGCTGTAGTTTATTTACTAGTAGTAAAGATTTGCTCAACGGCAATAGAGATGAATGCAATAGGCTCGATAGTGAAATAGTTGATTTAATCCTGTGCGTAAAATCTGACTTGAAAAGAACAGGAACAACTGATGAAAAATCAGGTTGAAATGCCCCACCTTAAGTTTGTACAGGCCAATGCAACTGCAAGCCAACAAAAAAAAAATAGATTAAGCATGAATAAATTATAATTTCAACATTCGAATTCTTATTTATAGCCTGACCAGAAATATAATAAAACTTGCACTGGTTGACACTGGTATAGTCCATACAAAAATTAGTTCCGAAATTTTCTGCAATATTTTAGGCTAGGCTTTATTCAGGATTTCCCCTTTTCATCTCTTTCCCCGTTTTCTTCCCCTTTGGACCCTAATTTCCCCTCCAAAGGGAAATTTCCCCTCACTGTGGAAACACTGCGTATGATATTCCTTTATTTGTTCTTTGCGTTCTGACGCCACGGGTTTTCTTTTTACCGATGTCTCTAAAGAGCATCGTCCCTGTTGAGCCCTACTGTTTATTGAGATCTCTTTGAAGCACTCGTGAAACACTCCACACCGTCGCATGCACGCAAGCTATCCATTGCTCATCGTCTATAAACCTGCGCTTACGGTGGCTTTGCGACTCCGACGCCCTGGGGCCCAAGTCTGCTATTTTTATAAATTCGTCATTCCAACACACACAATCCGATCATTGGTCGGTCTGTGGTTTTTTAGCTGTCAATGTCAAAGTGACATTACTGGTTACTGTTTATTTAGAGCGACCGCCGGACGGCGTTTTCAGTGTTTTGTTGTTATTGTATAAGTGTTTAGTTTTTGTTATGATATAAGGCAGACATTCATTTATCATTATGTAGGTAAGTACGAGATTACCATTCTATGTCATTTCTCTCAATAGAGTGTCGGTGGTTGATCATTGGAGTCGCCATTATATTAGTAGATTACCAAACTTTTCAAAATCAACAATTATGAAATCAATGATAGACCTTTCTGACACTATTGTAATAACAGACTTGAGGTGAAGAAAGCTTCATTAATTTAGGGCCAGGTTTTTTAACCGCTGTTATTCCAACCAATTGTTAACTACAGTAGTAAATGTCTACATACTTTTTCTTCTTTCTTGATAGAATAGATAGTCGATGGGGATGAAAGGTTCTGGAGTACTGACGACGTACTGGAAGATGCAGCGTTTGAAGGCCTCCCACAAGAAGGACCAATGACCTGGTAAGGGTCACGGGAATCCAATGGGTGCGAGACGCACAGGACCGGTCGTTGTGGTGGCACTTGGAGAAGGCCTATATCCTATAATGGACGTCTTTCAGCTGACATGATGTTGATAACGACGAGTTATTTATTAGACATGTGGTCAAGCTAATAAATTGATTAAACAAAGCATTTTACTGAAATGTAAAGACGCTTAAAATGTGTGTAACATGTGTGCGTTAATGTGTGTAACGCTTCTATTATTGTGTGTACATAAATTGTTAAATGAATAAATAAATGAGTGTCCACGAGCCGACTTAGTACTCTGTGCATAAAAAACCTACCTACACCCAGCAGTTTATTGTCCGGCACTCAGACAGCATCATTTGTATGCAAAAATTAAAATTCAACGTTTTGTAGTACTTTGGAAGGTCAGATGTTAAAACAAAGAGATGACGGATGACATTAGACTGCAGTAATAGATTCCATTCCGTGTTCTCGTTATCAAGTCAGTTATAGTAAGCGGCAAATAAGTTGAACCATCCGTTTCGGCTATGCGCAGCCCCCCACTTCGATTGGGACCCGAAAAGCGGTTATAATCCTCGTCACATAAGTTGAATCATCATGGTGGTTGACCTTGAATGCGCAGTAACCAATTCTCGGATCCCAATTGAAGTGGGGGGCTGCGCAAAACCACAGCAAATGGTTCAACTTATTTCAAAGGTTTTGGTTTAAAGATTTTTCAGGAAGTCTGGATCCTTACTTTACTTATAAATGTGAGAGTAACTCGTTTTATCTGTTACGTTTTCGCGATCAAACTACTGAATCAATTTTGATGAAAAGTGCAGAGTAAATGTTGTCGCATATGGGCCTCGAAAAAGCGCCACCACAAAAAAAACGCCGCGTCAAAAATCGCCGCCACCGCTGCACACGGGCCTTAAAATAAGCCGCCTCAAAAAGAAGCGTGTAGGCGACTTTTTTTTGTGGCCCATGTGCGGCGACCCTAAGCTCTGCGGGATGTTAAAGGCTACTTTTTATCTGGCTTTGTCTTCGCGTAAATAATTTAGATTCACGTGAACAAATTTACAGGCAAATGAGAGTTTACAATAAAGAAAGTGAAATTAAATACAAAATATATTTAATACAGTAAAATACATCAGGTTACTGTATTAGCCCTAAAGCTCGTGCTCTATCCAGCCAATCCGAACGCGCGACGTAGCTGCCACCGAGTACTCGACTACCAGAAAAACCAGTCCTGCCGTGCAGAACCCTGAAGTTATCCATGATCATGACAGTTCCTGTTGACAAAAGTATAAATTTAATTATAATTGTTATGTCAGAAACCTCTTAGCTTGTACATAAAATAACCTAATAGGTTGCTTAGCTTAAAACAAGGTACTATAGTAACTGGCAAAATGATTGAACTCGTTGCTATGATGCTATGATGCCACCACTTCACTGCTCCTTTCATTGGCTTCATTCCAGGGCCCCGGGGTTCATTTTCACATAACCCTTGGCCCCAGTAGGCTTCAGCCCTGCTGGGCCCCTACAGTTTACTGACAACTCCTTGAGGCGAACGGGAACAGTGCGCGCCGTAAACGTGAGCGTAGTTCAAGCGTAAAAGTGTGGAATGTCTTAATTTCAGTTTAGCAGATATTTAGTGTATGACGTCCTGTAAATGTGTATGGTAAGTTCAGATTTGTGCATCCAGCCATTCAGCAGATATTCAACAAAAACTGTTTCCGCCAGGACTACGTATTCTGAGCGTAACTTTTTTTTTTCTATGGACATACAAGAAAACAAATACATACAATAATTAGTGTGTAACGAGATGTAAATGTGTATGTATAAATGAAATTTGTGTGTCTTATAATTACGAAGATATCCGAGTTTCCGCTGCGGTGACGTTTGCCAATTTGATGAAAATCATATAAAACGGTTTAGTAGAAAGTTATAATTTTTTATGCACGTTACTTTGGATTTGTGTGTAATGTGTGTAAAAGCAGAATTTGAAAAAAACATACCGTTCAGAAGATATAAAAGTAAACGTAAAATAAGGTTATTAGGTCAAAGCTCTTAAAATAGGAACTCTAGAGTCTAACTTTTTACATGTATCTATAACTTGTAAGGCTCTACAATGTCCTGCAAAGTTTCATGTATGTGCGCTAAGTAATTAATGAGCAATCGCATAATTACTACGACTGGACCACTATATTTTATGACATCCGATTATAGGACTTTTTAATGGAAAAAGCAAAATAAAATATATACCAATCATTAGTGTATTAATGCAACTAATCCTATTTGAAATTTCAGCTCATTACACTAAATAATTAAAGAGATATAATAAAAAGACCAGAACAACTACAAAACATGGATAAACCGACCAAGTTTGAATGGGTACGAAAAAGTGGCCGTGCAGTACTTAGACCTAACGTTCTAAAATTTCCAGTGTAATATAGTGTAATAGCTTCGTACAGATGCGTACACAATTCTTGACGAATTTGTGATAAAAAATAGTACCTACAAATTTGTAGTAGTGATTACGTGATTGTTTACTGACGACGTTTACTTACGAAATTATTACAATTTAATAAATGCATCTGTACCTATTAACAAATGTGCCTCGCTTGGGAAGAGCATCGCCTGTCCTTGTGGGGGCGATCGGCGGCAGCGATCTCTCGCGCCGGGGTTTGGTTCAAGCCATGCTCCGGAGCGAGTGGCAGGCGGTCGCCTCCTTCTGCGAAGCAGTAATGCTAGCAAAGGAGGAGGCTGACCGCATCAGGCTACGGCGTACACGCCGCCGCCGGGATTCCGATCCCGATTTTCGGCCACCGTAGGCGCGAGCTCGCGGACGGCGGGCAATGAGTAGCTCGCTGTCCGTCCGTCCAGTAACATACCGGTCCGAGCTCAAGTCGTTTACGGCGCGCACTGTTCCCGCGCGCCTCAAGGAGTTGTCAGCAAACTGTAGGGGCCCAATAGGGCCGAAGCCTACTGGGGTCAAAGGGTATGTGAAAATGGCACCCGTTTTTAGTCAGTAAGAGTCTGACACTACTTCCCGCTCCACCCAAAGGCGGGATTTGTCATTGGATGATTTTACCTACCATAAAAAAAAAAAACCTATTAACAAATGCATTTATTTGGCAGACGTAATATTTACAAAAAATTGATATAGTAGGTACATATTTACTAACGCCGCGCCGCCAGTTTAAAAAATCATAACTCGTAAATAATACAAAATGTGGTTTGTAAAAATGCTAGAAAAGGCAATAAAGTATTTGTATAGCACATTGTGTTTATCTAAGTGCTCGATTACGGATACGCGGCGCGTCGGGAGGTCCATCGTACATTGCCATATGTCTGTGTTTGCGCGAGCGATGACGCGGCCCGCTGCTGCAATGTACGATGAAACGCCCAACGCGCCGCACAACGCGCCGAGTCTCCGTAAACACGGCCTAAATCGGCCCGACCGCATCAGACAACGGCGAAAACACACCGCCGTCGTCGAAGTGCTCCTCAAAATTCCACAGGCAAGCAATCAACTCAAATACAAAAATAGACAAAAACTGGGCAAGTGCGAGTCGGGCTCACACATTTACGTAAGTTTGTTTTGTGCGGAACCCTCAGTGTGCGAGTCCGACACGCACTTGCCCAGTTTTTTATGCTTAACATTTTCTAGACTTCACTACTTCTACTTCTTATTTACGTTCTTGGATAAGTAGGTACCCTACAAATAGAACACTCAATATTTTATAATCTACGCGGATCCCGCAATTCTAGCATTCGCTTGGAGTTTGACAGACAGAATGGCGGGAATCCTGCGCAAACCGGCATGCGGCATTCGCTTCGACTTCATGTTTGAATAGTAGGCAAGTATCTTCTGAGCGCGCGCTTCCTGTTCCGTTTTGTTTAGTAGCAGTCACAAATGTGCAGCCAAATACAACGTGCGAATGCTTAAAAAACTTCTCTACAATTCATGATTTGAAGCAGTATAATTACCTAACTAATACTAACGGGCGCACACTGGATTTACTCCTCTCTAACATTGTATGCCGTGTTTTTAAACCGATCTCGGAACTGCTTCAGGCTGATAACCACCATCCCCCTTTTTCTACATTGCTCCCATTTAATATTAACGTAAAGACGATGCGACCACATCTTCCTTTAAAATATAATTTTCGCAAGGCTGACTATCAGCTTATTAATCAAGATATTATCGACATCGATTGGGACTCCGTTTTAAATGAACATTCTGCCGAAAAAAGTGTGGAAGTTTTCTATAACCACTTGTACGGTATCACTAAAACACGGGTACCACTAGCGAAGCCTAAAAACCCTAATTTCCCCGTTTGGTTCTCTAAAGCCCTTATCCGTATTTTTAATTACAAAAAGAAAGCCTGGTGTAAGTGGAAAAGGTACGGAAATGTTTCAGACTATGAAATATTCTCCTCCTATAGAGCTCGTTTCAAGATTGAATGTAACAAATGCCATTTGACCTACATAAAGACCGTTGAGGATAGTATTCCCGTTAACGTCAAGCATTTTTGGACTTACGTAGCCAATCGTCGTGGCAAGTCAGGTGTCCCAGCTCGGATGTTTTATAAAAATGATACGTCTAGTGACCCTTACAAAATATGTAATTTTTTTTCATCTTTTTTTCAGTCTGTATATGAACCAACGAGTCTAACATCTGACTGGAGCCCAGCACCTGATCAATTAAATGCCAGCAATAGCTCTCTTGTTAGTTTACATTTCAGCGTCCCTGTAGTTAAGAAACACTTACACCTTCTGGACATTACTAAAGGGCCGGGACCGGATGGGATTCCCCCTTACTTTCTAAAATTGACCGCAGATACTATTAGTGAGCCGGTAACAATTATTTTCAATAAATGCATCAGGGAGGGCGTATTTCCCTCAGTCTGGAAAAATGCAAATATAGTTCCCGTCCATAAAAGTGGTTCTAGGCAAAATGTTGAAAATTATAGGCCTATCTCCTTACTCTGTACGTTAGCTAAACTGTTTGAAAGACTAGTCCATCTGAAATTGTATCCTTTCATTCAGCAGCACTTGATTCCGGAGCAACACGGCTTTGTCAAAAAGAAATCTACCGTTACAAACTTAATGGTATTCACCAACTACCTATTTAAAAATATGGATGTTAGAGCCCAAACAGACGCTGTCTATACTGATTTTAAAAAAGCATTCGATAGAGTCGATCACAAAATTCTATTAAACAAAATCGCGTTCAACGGCATTAGAGGCAATTTGCTGCGCTGGTTTCAGTCGTATATCTGTAACCGAAATCAAACTATTGTATGTAATGGGTACCATTCGGACGCTTTTATTGCTACCTCCGGCGTCCCTCAGGGATCGATTCTTGGCCCATTGTTGTTTTTAATATACATCAATGACATAGGAACCTGCTTTCGTAATAGTTCTTTTCTATTATACGCTGACGATCTCAGGGTCTTTAGGAAAATTGTAACGATTGATGACTGTTACCTATTGCAAGATGATTTGAATAGATTGTCCGATTATTGTGTTATAAATAAATTAAATTTAAGCATCTCTAAGTGTAGGTATTTAAATTTTACAAAAAATAAATACGTTATTAGTTTTAGTTATTCTTTATGCAATGAATCACTTTTAAGAGAAACACAAATAAGTGACTTGGGTATCATTTTAGACTGTAAACTGCATCTTAACCTGCAAGTTGATAAAATTATTGCTAAAGCGTTCCAACTTTATCACTTTGTAATGCGATCTTCTTTAGATTTTAAGCGACCAACGACTTACCTATACTTGTTTACCTCCCTTATTCGGCCGCAAATTGAGTATGCCTGTATGATTTGGGATCCTTACTACGCCAAATATAATATGGGAATAGAAAAAGTTCAGCGTAAGTTTTTAAGAGCAATGCAGTTCAGATGCCGTACAGAACGCATAACTTATATTGAATCCTTAATAAAGTGTAAATTGCTAACCCTGGAATCGAGGCGACTGTTACTTCAAGCCATGGTACTTCATGATCTGATACACAATAAGATTGATTGTTCAGAATTAATAAATAATATATTTTATGTTGTGCCAAGAACTGTTTTGAGAAGACGGGCACGCGATTATCCACTTTTTGCTACGCTTTCTTGTCGTACCCATGCGGGCGAGCGTGCACCTCTTCATAAATTGGTTCAAACTTATAACAGGCATTTTGGTCATATTGACATCTTTGCTCTAGACCGTCGTAGATTTAAGCAATCCTTATTAGACAGCTTGCGTCCTAATATTAGTAATTAAAATTAGTAATAGTTTCTTGGTTAACTAGTTTAATTGCAGGATTATGTTATGTTATTTAATTAGATTTAGTAGTATTTATTTAGTGTATTTTGTTTTACAGTACGCAGTTTGAGTAGAGTTAAATTAGTTTAAGTAGTGCCCATTTAGTTTGATCTGTTCTTTTTGCCCTTTGTATTATGGTTTTGTATTGTCTTCACTGTATCTCTTTTTTGTTGGTAATCCGTGGAAACGTTGTGGATTGTACATTTACCTACTCTGTATACTATCTTTAGATGTAACATAAATTGTACAATTGTTTGTTTTCCCTAATAAATAAAATAAAATAAAATAAAGTATGCACTGTTTATTTTGCCATCAACGTAATATTATGTAGGTACTTACTGGATTCGGATATTGACGTAGCTAGTGTAAGTGACTGTGAACCATACTTATTGATACTTATTGAGCCAGTAGTGAGAATGATTGGAAGATAAACAAGGTAAGATCATAAATCACGTACTTAGATACTTACTGTTAGTTCCTATTTTATTATTTTTTATTAATGTCGTTTATTTGTTTTAGTTAAATCGTTACCTAATAAATACTTTTATTAATAGAAAGTTATTTTATTTCCTGCAAAACAATTATGTACGCACCTGTACGAAATCATTCAACACAATAACAACATTATACTGGAAATTTTAGAACGTTAGGTCTAAGTACTGTACGGCCGCTTTTTCGTACCCATTCAAACTTGGTCGGTTTATCCATGTTTTGTAGTTGTTCTGGTCTTTTTATTATATCTCTTTAATTATTTAGTGTAATGAGCTGAAATTTCAAATAGGATTAGTTGCATTAATACACTAATGATTGGTATATATTTTATTTTGCTTTTTCCATTAAAAAGTCCTATAATCGGATGTCATAAAATATAGTGGTCCAGTCGTAGTAATTATGCGATTGCTCATTAATTACTTAGCGCACATACATGAAACTTTGCAGGACATTGTAGAGCCTTACAAGTTATAGATACATGTAAAAAGTTAGACTCTAGAGTTCCTATTTTAAGAGCTTTGACCTAATAACCTTATTTTACGTTTACTTTTATATCTTCTGAACGGTATGTTTTTTTCAAATTCTGCTTTTACACACATTACACACAAATCCAAAGTAACGTGCATAAAAAATTATAACTTTCTACTAAACCGTTTTATATGATTTTCATCAAATTGGCAAACGTCACCGCAGCGGAAACTCGGATATCTTCGTAATTATAAGACACACAAATTTCATTTATACATACACATTTACATCTCGTTACACACTAATTATTGTATGTATTTGTTTTCTTGTATGTCCATAGAAAAAAAAAGTTACGCTCAGAATATGTAGTCCTGGCGGAAACAGTTTTTGTTGAATATCTGCTGAATGGCTGGATGCACAAATCTGAACTTACCATACACATTTACAGGACGTCATACACTAAATATCTGCTAAACTGAAATTAAGACATTCCACACTTTTACGCTTGAACTACGCTCACGCCGTAAACGACTTGGGCTCGGACCGGTCTGTTACCGGACGGACGGACAGCGAACTACCCATTGCCCGCCTTCCGTGAGTCCGCGTCTGCGGTGGCCGGAAATCGGAATTGGAATCCCGATTTCCGGCCACCGTAGAACTATTTATTATCCCGCATAGGAGAAAATTTAAATTTGACGACAACCTTTTGAGTTCGTTTACCTATTTTTGCAGGTTTGCGCACGTGATAGCTTGACTTATTAATAAATAGACATGGCAATATTTTTAAAGAAGAATTTTGGAAAAATGTGACCTATATTAAAAAGTGGTTCAGTTGATTCTGCTCGTTATTCTGAGCAAACTAGTTTCAGGTTTTGCGCATTTAACGTTACACGTTGTATATGTTACCGGCAATCTGTATAATTCAGGAATTCTATACAATACCTGGGCGATGTTTAAAATACCTGGGGCGTCTAGGCAATGTATGAAATATTATAAATATTATCGTCCATTTCATTTTTAACCTAAGAATGTATAGAATTCCAAGGGATTGTATAGAGTACCTACTCATCCACATTAATTTCCGAAAGTAATACCCGGCCCCGGCACGATAGGCTACGAAGGAACGGGGTAGCTTTTTAGTCAGTAAGAGTCTGACACTACTTCCCGCTCCGCCCAAGGGCGGGATTTGTCATTGGATGATTTTAACTACCATAAAAAAAAAACCGGGAACGTGTAAAATAAATAGATTTCGGTCTATAAATTTTATCAATATTAACCAACCTAGATACAAAACAACGGGTAAATGAAACATGTTCTATTACTTAAAAACACTGTGTATAAAAGATGCGAGCAGTGAAGGAGTTAACATAATTTTAGATCACCCGGACACGGACAAGTTAGGGTAAAACGGCTAAGTGGTTATTTTTTGTTTTAAATCACTCAGAAATAGGAGCCTTACTTTAAGTCCCGCAGAGAGAAATAAGATCTGAGTACTTGTAAGCAAATTACATTATGTTAATTATAGAGATAGCCAGAATTATTTTTTAGTTTCACGTTATTTTTTTGATGTACAAGTACTCAGGTCCTATTTCTGCCTGCAGGCTTCAAAGTATCTCTACTTTAAACAACATTATTTTATAACCACCCAGAAAAACAAATTTTTCTCACCACAAAAATCAAACCACCCAGAAAAATGTTCCCGCCTTTTTCTGGGTGGTTATAAAAAAATGTCTTGTTTGTGTGCCCTAAAATTTTGTCACCTTCTTCCCTGTTTTTGTCTTCTACACACATTATCGCCTGCGCATTGAGTATTGTATAGAATATCTAGGTAAAGTATAAAATTAATAATATTTTACCTCATATCATTACCTCTACGTTTTAGGTATTCTATATATTGTTTTTATACAATAGTATAGACTACCAGTAACATATAGATTACCGGCAACATTTTAAAAAAAATGAGAAAGAATTTTAAAGGAAGGAAGTGCAAAATTTCTGAGTTCTAAGTCCAAGGATTTAGGCTGGACGTTGATTCAATGTGTTAGTAGGTGAGTTAGGACCTGGTTTCAATTTAAACCTCCACTGGTTACTAGGGTTCTGATAGTACTTCGCTAAGCTTCTCAAAGAGCGGTAGTAAGATCTGCATTCTTCACTGCTGCTGAAAGCCATCGCAGCACGGTCGTACACGTTGAATCTGAAACCAAGTTAGAGGATATTAACTTCTTTGAACCTTTCCTTACATTTTTTCATCTAGCTCGGGTTTGGTTTCTAGTCTAACTGGGTGCGGCTGAACACCTATGTTTTACATGGACCGACTACCTATCAGACCTACAAAACCCAGTTACGGTACCCGGTAACACAATATTACTTGGATAGACCGATGAGAAAAGTTTTTTTTTATTATCAAACAAAAAACGAAATAATATTCAAAATTAGTTCCATTAATTTCAGATTCTTTTAAAATGGTAACTATTAATTTAAAAAAAAAACATCAGAAGCTTTATCATGGAACTGTTAATGGTACTAGTGATAGTGAGCCGATTGAATTCCATTTAGTTGATCGGAATGGAAGAATAGAAGGTGATCCAATCGAGTTCCAATCCGGTCAACCAGTTGATTGGTTCAGTTGATCGGATTGGAAGTACCGTATCTAGCATCTATCACCATTTTGAGTTATGATGTTATAGGATTAATTTCACAAATATACAATTATATACATTATATAAAACACTTATTACTACCTAAACAATGCCTACCTTATTATTAAATAAAAAATGGCGTCATAAAACTCGTCCGCATCGCTGTCGACTGGAAGTGTGCCCAAAAGGCTGGCGGCATTGCCACGTTGTATGGCAATGCTTAATCTCTAACCGAGGTAAAAGCCAGCCCTGAAAAGTAGACTTTCTAGTGTTCCACTGAGTTATTTGAAATAACATTTAGTTCAACAATTTAATTTTAACTAGCTACGATCATTCTATTTGGATCGTACTAAATTATACTACTCAAAATTCTAAAAGACTTTAGAATTTTAAGGCTTTATACCTCCGTTATTTTTAGGAAGTTGCTCAGTTTTATCATTATCATTATAACCAAAAGTCGTCCTCTACTAAACACTAATACATAAGCTTCTTTATAAGTATCACCACAACAACCAGTTCTATGCTCTTTGCATCTATCGCATTCCTACGACCTTCTCCAGGTCATCAGTCTTCCTGTACTTGGCATTCTCCTCTCTCTTGGCACTCTCCATTTTATTATTACTAGTTAGGTTCAAGCTTTAGTCATATTTTCATCGCTAATAGTCGTACTCGATAAAGATTATTTTGTTTTATTTTTTCCTATGTTAAGGCACGTTTTACGTTAACATATTTTTTTTCTGAATTGAAATATGTAAGGATTACAAACCTAATTTGTACAGGTTCTTGTGTCTCGTTATCCACTCTAATGACAGGTGCAGAGTAAGTGTGATGATGTCCATCTTCTATGTATTCTGCTTCCAGATTAAAAGTTGTAAGGAATTTGAAATCTTCTGGACTCTCTTTATTGAGCTCTTGTGCACCGTAGAAACCATCTACTAGTATTGTTTCACCGCCTGTTCCATTGTTATGTTCTAAGCAGTGTAGGATCTGCAAACTGAAAAAATATCTAAGTGTAAAAATATGTTTTTTTCGTAGCCAATTACTTTCCCTTTGCTGGGCATAAGCTTTCCCAATCCTTCCAAACACTTTTCTCCCGTGCCATCTCGAAAAAAATCTCGTAGAACATGTGAATTGTACAAATCACGTCAGCTGCATGCACAGTAACTGCCAAGCAAGACTTATCAAGCAATGAAATCTTAAAAATGATGGAAAAATACCGTTGCGGCCAACCAGAAAAGAAGTGGTGAGATGATTTAGAAAGTACATTAACATTTAATAAACCATACAGAAAGCCCTTTTCTCAATTCTGCTTTTAAAACTATGGAACTTTATTTTATCACCCTTCCGTTCCTAAACCTTTTTGGTATTCATGAATATATTTTATTTTTCTTCCAAGCACACACGTCAAAAAAATCTTTCTAACAAATTGTTGCCTTAAATCGTTTCAACTAAACGAAACAACGCCAACGTCACCATATCTTTAATATCCTTAATAACGTGCAAAAAAAACTCCTAAAACATTTCCATTTGTGTAAAGCCTTCAAGGCAAAAAGGAAATTGTTCGGCACAGAGAAAAAAAAACAGTCAAAGATCCTTATAAATCAAACGATGTGTGGCAGGGCCGGGATTTCAAGAATTTCTTTCCCGTTTGTACAATTGGGACGAGACATTCTCAGCAAAGAGACCGCCATTACTTCGCTAGAGTACTGTAATAGGAAAGGAAGCTGAATGCTTGAGCACCCGTAAACGAATTGCTAAACAGAATTTGAAAGCGACCAACAAACAAAGGCTTTTTCGAATAGTCGCTGAAATAATAATGACTGAAGCGATCCTGTTGAAGTACTACAGAAATAGGTTCTTGCAAAAATAACTAGCTTCATTATTACAATGCTTTCTTCAAGCACTCATTTCTTCTGCAAATTGGAAACAAATTGTGTTTCATGCCTCAATTAATTGCTATCGAATACACTTAACAAACAGTTGGGGTCGTCCACTTATCGAAATTGATTCTACGTAATTGTTATTATACTTTATTCGTATTTATTTTTTTGTTGTAAATCGTTTTTGTTCAAGTGATTTATTATAGGCGTTTGAACAGTCAACAACTGAAAAACGTTATGAATAAAATATGGAGACAGAAAAGAAATTTTGTTTAAAGGGGATTTCGTTAATTGCTACTCATAAAATATTTTGCTATTAATAAATGTATTTGGGGTTACTGAGAAATGCCAATTTTTATATACACTTCAAGAAAGAACAGCCGAACATTGAGTTCGGCTGTTCCTTGTGCAATCAGCGATAACTTATAAAATAAACTCAGTTTGATGCAGCATATTATGTTTAATAATTAAACACATTAAGTTGTAGGACTTACTACATATATGATCAAAATGTTGAGCTGTGAAACAGATTGATGTGCCTAGATGAGAATATTGATTTGTTGTGTGACGAGAATTTATAGTTAGAAATGAGTATGTTAGAGCAAGTTCGGAAATGGCACCAGACTGAAAAATTGAAAGGAAATAGTTTGTCTTGCTATCATCATGTGAAAAGCTCAAAAGGAAGGATGAAACGCACGTTATTAAAAGAGTTATAGTGTACATGTGTATGGATGAAGAAGAAGATGGAGGCTAAAGAAAATATGGATGGTTTGTGTGAAGAGTGCCGGGAAAGAAAAGGAAGTAAGTGATAGCGTGACGAGTCAGAATGGAAGAAAAAAACGTGTTGCACCGACCCCAAATAACGCAGATGAGGGTAACCGACAACTTAACAAACAAAGAAAAACAATCAGAAAAACAAACAAACTGACAATCTGAAAAAATAACTGCCGGTATATACTCACCCAGCCGCTTCAGTAAAGTACGTGTTATCGTTATGAACAGCTAAAGGCAGGTTGGTATACGCTGTGTCAGCGTGGTCAGCCCTAGTAGTGAATTGCCACATTCCTCCGAAGATCGTATGCTGCACACCTCCGAGAGCCTTGCACACTACTTCTGTAGCTTCTAATGATACGCCAACCTGCGACAGTTGACATCATTTTTCAACCACTATTTCAATAAACCTTTTGAATACCGTAATTAGAGACACAATAGAAAGAAAATAGGTGTGCGGCACCGGTGTCCTCTTGGGGTTTGACAGTTTTGCATCCGGACCAAGCTCAGGTCGTCAACGGCGCGCACTGTTCCCGCGCGCCTCAAGGAGTTGTCAGCAAACCATAGAAACCCAGCCTGCTAGCTGCAGGCAGGCAGGGTCGAAGGCTACTGGAGCCAGGGTTTGCTTCCGAAAGGAAAGCCCGGCCCTGGTATCTTAGGCCACGAAGGAACGGGGTGGGTTTTTAGTCAGTAAGAGTCTTACACTATCTCCCGCTCCGCGCAAGGGCGAGAGATGTCATAGGATGATTTTACCCACCACCAAAAAAAAAAAAATCCCATGGTTTCCATTCATATCTACACTCAAAGATTTTTGAGAATACTTTACATGTATCTGTACCTACAGATATGGAATGTAATTCTTTACTGGACTTTTTGGTCCGAACTTTGAACTAAGAAAAGTCAATAAAAAAAAATCTATAGCTAACGCATGTTAATTAATTTATAGAGTTTTCCATCAATTATAGTAATTCGTATTTTAATTGCATTCAGTTTAAATACATGAATAAGCACTTTTGAATTAATTAATTTGCATCATCGTTAATTAAAATGCTTGGAAGCTGACTGCACCATTGCTTCTCCAAAATGATACGAATTCACTAAATACTTTGTAAAGTTACAAAGGTGTATGATAGTGACTAATAAACAATTATTCATTCAATTTAATTCAAATTTATCCTAACCATTCTCATTTCGACAAAACACTACAGAAATCTTTGCTATCGACTCTTCATTCCCTTTTATTTCAAACTTTGAATAACAAACACTGTTAGTTGAACGATATTTCTAATTACCAACTTCGATACAATTATTTATCAATTGAGCTTTTCATTACCCCTACTACCAATGCAACTCCATAGTCTAGAAGTGACTGGAACACACGTCTCACTCCTTCCACTGACGACATAAAGTCCTCTACGGAGACTTTAGGAATTTTCTGGTCTATGGCACCATGCCACAGTACAGGCTTGAATTTTCGACTTTCTTTCCACGTCTTATAGTCAAATTTTGACAGGAATTCAGCTAAGTACGTCGATTTGTGTTCGTCGCTCCCTGAAATTGTGAAAAGTATTTTTCTGTTAATGAAATTTTCTGGAAGCTACGCAAGCTTGGAGTTGTGAAATTTTTTAAAACATTTAATGTTTTATTACATAATTCAGTAGACTGGAAATAACATTAATTGAATTCATTCATAATACCTAATGGAATTTTACTTTATATCGTATTTCTATGAATTTGAATACGAAACCATCACTAAAAAAAGTATTTCCACGAAAAGTGTTGATCCAATTATTCGATCTTAAACCAATTTATAGATAAATTCGTTGGCTTGAATATTTTACTTACATGTAACCTCAATTTTCGTCTTATCATTTTCGAAACTTACAATAGTAGCATCAGGAATGTCTAGAATATGATGAGCTCTCTGAAAGGTGTCTGAATGGTAGCAGGAAGAGCACCTGAAACAGTTTACTTTGACAAAAAGGGGGCAGACCCAAAGTGCCTTTGAACCCATTCACACAACAACTCATTCATTCACTGAATGAACGAGTTCCTTGAGATTGAATTCCATTCTCTTTGAAACCATGTGTGCTTACTCAATAAGTTAGTTGCGTAAATGTTTGTATAGCACTATTGAAATTCCAAAAGCAGTTAGTTTGAAGGCCTCTCTCCCTCTCTTTGCTTGAAATAGACTTGTTAGAGATCTAATCGTTGTAACAGCTTAGTAAAGTACGTATATCACTTGAATTCTATCCGCGTTGGGGCAGTAGATAACTTGGTTTATTAGATCAATCTACAAGTGTTAATGTAAGGGGTCGAATCTAATCGAGAAATTGACTTTGGTGACTTTATTAAGGCTGTGACATGACCTGATTATTGGATCGCCTAAACGCAGCATCTATCAATATAAATATAATAATCTAAATATGAAAAATTTTAATGATTGGCTCAGAAATGAGTACAGTTACTAAAAATCTAAAACATCTGAATTCTGCATTAAGATTTGAAACAGAAGTCTTTTGAAATATTATCAAAATAAATATATATATTTTTTTCCGCAGCCCCAAACTTACTAAATACTAAAAAAAATACAAAAAATTTTTGGAATCCAAAATTTTGGGCTTTTGCGAATGATAAAAAATTCAAAATGCTGCAATGAATGAAGAAATGTCTTACGGTAGACACGTGGATACTAACAATTCTGTTGACATCGATTTCTTGCACCAAAAACATGTAATAAAAATACTTTAAAAAAGACTCCACTCAAAAAATTTCATTAATTCGATCTCATTGTTACCTGCAATGGTCTCTAAGCCAACAGTCCTCAAATCTGATTGACTTTCCATCTCCAAAGCTCACGTCAAGGGCTCTGTCCACTGCGATCACTCCTTCGATGGCTGTGCAAATAAAAGTTGTTAATGAAATCGCGCCAATCCAGAGTCTGGAAGATTCAGTTTGATCGGACGAATTGGATTTTCTACCAATGGGTCAATTGGATTTTGTAGCCACCATCTAGGTAGTTTGAAGAATCTATAAGTAATCAGAACAATAGTAAGAAAGTCGGTTTAAAAAAAAAACACATAATTACTGTTAGTTTGAAAAGTAATGATGATAAAGAAATGGTAGGTAATGTTTAGAAATTTGAATGGGGACAGTAAATACAATAATTTGCATTACATAACAGAAAGATCCTACAAAGACCTACACATAGAACAAGACTCAGAACACAATTTAGCTTTAATATAATATCTGAAATCCACAAATGATGAGCAAAATTTGGTAGGCATTCCATAAAAAAACTCTAATGAAAGAATTGAACAGCATTTTATTTAAGTAGACAAATAATTTTGTTCTTGAACAAATATCACTGCCGGCCGTACGGTTGGTAATGGAAATCGAATTTATTTTCATTGAAACAATTGAAATGGATTCACTCGTAATGGTTTTCGTATTCCACAACAGTAGAATAAAATAAAACGCTTTCTCACTGTTTACTTTGTTTTAAGTTTACAAAGTATCTGAAAATTTACAATTTTTACTTTTTTACTGTCTAAAAGTCTCACTGAAGTATCTCCCAGCAAGCCTTTGAGTTATAGATATATCATATTCGAATATTGAATCTAGTGTACAATATAAATCTACATGAAAATATAGTATAAACCTACTAATAGATATGAATATACTCGTATAACATATCAACTGGAACAATTCAAAACCATATGAGGTGTATATGGATTAGAAAATCAAGTTATAAAAAATAAATTCAAGTAATGAAATTTTAAGATAAAATCGAAAAATCAATACTTATTACTACCGATCGGTACTTACTTTCATTCTCCATCATGTAAGTTAAATACTTTTCCAGGCTCACGACTAAACACACTAACCACAGCACAATTTAAACCGGCAACTGTAACTAAAATGGATTTTGCATCAATATCAATGCTATCTTTCTTAATTGCTATGCTGGTCAAAGTTGAATGACTACTATCTTTCTGATAACATAACCGGTTATAATAAATTACACTTTTGTCTTAATGTTTTAGACTATCTTTTACAAGTACTAACAGATTTTGGGTCGTTAGTATTGATCGCCAACATTAACTGTTTAAGATTTTCGTCGTATATATTTGCGGGTTAATAATCTTAATACGTGACGTCATTGGTCGCTACTCGTCACATGTAGCTTGTGGCGATATTCTCGGCATATATAAATAGATGTAGACCTTGATATGAGCCACTCATAGCAACAGGACGTTACACACAGAGCGACCGCACGAGCATTGATTATTTTGTCTTATAAATCAATGCTTGTGCGGACTAGCTTCTCACAGCTGGTTCACTTGCATAAAAGTAGTTTTAGTTCCCCGTCTCATCCCCTTTTAGAATAATGGAAAATCTTTCCTTATTTTTTATCTACATCATAAATGGAATCGCCGAGTGCGATAAGGCCGCCGATTGTATGTTTTTCTTTTTTATAAGGTTTCCTTTTATAATATATATTGTAATCTTGGTGTACAATAAAGTGTAAATAAATAAATAAAAGGAACCTCTCAGCAAAATTCAAACGTACTAGGTCCAAAGTTTTGAGCTGGGCGTTAACGAGTCAGTGAGTCAGGACTTGTCTTTTAAATATCCAGATCATTCTTTTACTTAGACCATAGACAATATTGCACTCATATATATATTCACCGTAATCAACTAGTCCATTTTTTCGCTACTGGGCATAGAATTTCTCAGTTTCACCACAACGACCGGCCTTGTGCGTCTCGCATCCATCAGATTCCCGCAACGCTTCCCAGGTTATCAGTCTCCCTTCTGGAGCCATAAAGCAAAGCAGCGTCTTTTGATACACGCTCCCAGAACTTCTCGATCTCATCGACCATTTTTCAAGCAATGTGCCCTGCCCACTGCGTTTTAAGTTTGACGATTCTTCAGGCTACGTTAGTTTTGGTTTTAGTACTTTATTCTTTAAATTATTTTTTATTAGTTCAGTTAAAACTACAAATTTCGTCAGTCATTTTTTCTAACATTTCATTTTACTCGACCATTCATATCAACCTTTCAGAGATTTCATTACAGAATAAACGGAATAAACTCGAGTGTGTATCGCAGACACACTTGACACCCTATTGTAATACGGATGATTAGTCAAATTGATAATTGTATCCACATAGCGCCCCGGGGAACAGCACGAACGATTCAAACACATACATACGTAACCGTAGGTGTAATTGATTTTAATACTTATTTATTTGAAGCACACCCTGTGGGAAACATTTACTGTGGCCGATACGATTTTTCGTTGGCATAGGTTTTTTTTTTTTTTTTTTTTTTTTTTTTGTGGTAGGTAAAATCATCCAATGACGAATCCCGCCCTTGGGTGGGGCGGGAAACAGTGTCAGACTTTTACTGACTAAAAACCTACCTTTCCATTCCTCGCCTTTGTCCCGGGGCCCGTGTGTCAATCGTTCGGCGGTGGGGACCTATCATGACTGATTCTGGTACAGTCAATGGTCCACAGCAAGGAGGAATGATAGGTGGTCGCCCTTTTCTGTAAAGCAGTAATGCTAGCGAAGGAGGGCTCAGCCAACGACTCATCCAGAACCACATACCCCGATTCCCAGCTGTGGTGTCCAGGTTTGCTGCTAGGTTGATAAATAATACACACACATTGGTTTTACCAAGCACGTAACACGTCCGCCTCCATCGACAGTCAAGCGGATAGTGCCTAAACTGTCAAGCGCACGTGTATACGTCACTTGCTCTTTATCGGAACGTCACACCAGCCACGCTGACGGACGACGAACAATGCTCGCTATCTCACCATCAGGCAACCGTCCGGACCAAGCCTGAGTCATCAATGGCGTATCATGTTCCACGCGTGCTTCAAGTTTCAAAACCGGGATCCCTTCTTTTCTTTTAATTTGTTTTGGCATAATAATACTTCGGCATAATTTTTTTAGACATACATTTTATGTTGGCATAATCATCTTAAAGACTAATTTGTTTTGGCATAAATTTGATTCGCATAACGTTAGTAGGTCTAATGACTATTAGCATAACGTTAGTAGGCCTAATGACTATTAGCATAATAATATTTAGGCATACAATTAATATAAATAACAAAAACAATTTTCATGCAAATGATTTATTATACATAACATTATGTAACTTAAACGATTTTTCAATCGCGAGATAACTTTTATCTAAAGAATATATTAGATGTTTTGACAGTTTTTATATAAAAAAATATGTCAAACTTCTATTATGAGAAATAAATATGGTGGTTATTCCTCAGATAGAAGTTAACTGATTGAAACAGTGGTCTTTAATTATGTATAATTATTTATTTTAGGTGTATATTTTTAGCAATTGCTTGTAAATATGCTAGTTTAGAAGTATACTCATCTTTTTACTAATATTTTTTTCAATTCTTTTGGTTTTGTCCGTGTATATTTTCGTTTTTGGTATAAGTGATGTTCCGACATCCAGTTTTTCAATGGTTTGATGTTTTATTTCTTGAACGATCTTTTTTGCCAAAAAATAAAATCCAGGATGGAGTTTTCCCACAAAATATGCAAATCTATTGTGCCATGCCTCTGCATGATTTTGTGTCCTAGGTATATTTTCTTTTTCTAGTAGATACGTACTCCAGACTTTCGGTGGAAATGGTGGTGGTGAACTTGTAGTGCCCCATACATAATTCTGATTAAACCAATTTGCTATAGTTTCTGTAACAATTAAATAATATTGTTGGTTAAAAATTTAATATGCTGTGCAACAAAAGTTAGTGACAGAACCGAATTGCTGCAAAACCGACTCCACATAGTCTGGTTTGTCCTACCCCTAGAGTGTAATTTAAAATCGCGTTGGCGCGTAGGGGCGAGGCGGCTGCGGTAGTGAGCGAAAGCCGTCTGCGACGATTAGTATTGCTTGCTTGCATGCTATATGCTTGCTTGCATGCTGCATGCTTGCTTGCATGCTGTATGCTTGCTTGTTTGCTGCATGCTTGCTTGCATGCTGTATGCTTACTTTCTTCATGCTATCTACAGCGGAAAAAAAAACCCACAAAATTGTTCAATACGTTATATTATATTAATATGTTATATATTACCTGATTCAGGAGATATGGCTTTTTTCCAATCGTCGAAATAAATTGGTATATCCTCTTCGGGCAAAAAAGCTAGGGCGTATAAACATTTAATTTCCATGGCAAATGATATATCATTGACGTATAAGCGTTGGAGGCCATTTTTCTGTACGTGGCGGTATATAATTTGTCCTAAATGAAAATTGCATCCTTTTATTGTTGTATTTTCGAAAAATTGTCTAGCACATACATATTGTCTAGCACATATATGTGCAGTTTTTTCAAAGTCCATTAATATAAATCTGGGTGATAAATGCAAATTATTTGCATCGCAATACTCAATAATTGATGTAAATAATATATTATAGGTCATTTTATCCTTGTTGGTGCATAATGCTAATATACTCGGAAATGTTTGTGAGATATCATTCTCAACATTCCCGTGTATGGTATAAAGTTGATAAAAAATCTTAGGAACAACTTTGAATGTTCCATCCATTATTATATATTTAGACAAGCATAATAAAGTAATGAGTTTTTTTTGTAGTCAATATTATTATTCTCTTGTTTGTGTCGTATTTTTTATCAATAGTGATGATCTGGTCGTATTCTTTAAGTAAACATTCTGTATTTAGTTCAAAATCTATGTCTTTTGGTTTTTTTATACTATCAATTTTTTTCTTTTGCTTGTTTATAATTTGTTTTAGATTAATATTGCCTGGTAAATGACACGATATGGAAGGTGATGTTATAGCTTCACAATTGGCAATAATTTCAATTGGCTTCATACTCGGATTTAATTTTGCATCTTCTTATATTCTATTGACAACTATTTGAATCTGAAAAATAAAAAGAAGGAACTATAACAAATAGTACTTTTTTAACGTAGTGTATCAATAGGTTAAGGTGCAGCCTAGCCGCCTTTATGTTTGATACATAATATATGTATGAATGAATAAATTTATAAAACTTACTTTTTCTCTAAGTGCATTTGGTTCATGATTGTGATTTTGCATGTGCTTAGATAATATTTCATGTTGTTGGTCGTCGTTTAATTTCGTAATAAGTCGAGAATTACATTTATAATTGTTATTACGTCGCATTTCACACACCCAATAATATTTATTTTCCTTTTATAAATTTTTCTCATAGATGAAACCATCCACATTTAATTTGATACCGCCTCTTTTGGTTATAAAGGGACGCACTGTATTTTCCACTCGTAACTATAATTCAAGATATTTAATAAGTAAGTAAGAATCACAACGTACATAAATTACAACTTTGCGATACTACATTTAGTGACACAATAGTTTTACGACACCACCGTCTACTTAGAAAAATATTTTTTTTTTATTCTACCTACAATATCAAGTGCCTACAAATTTCATTAGAGCAATATTGTATAAATGTGTATAGAGTCTTATATTCTAGGGGTTAATAATTATTTCATTGTTATACCTATAAAAATATGTTTTAATATCATTATGCGTAAATAAATTTATGCTTTAGGATATTATGCTTAAAAAAGTTATGCTTTAGAACTTTATGCTTAATAAATTTATGCTTTAGAATATTATGCCTAATCATTATTATGGTTAGAGAAATTATGATTAAAAAAATTATGCGTAAGCTGTTATGCGTAATTATATTATGCGAAAATATAATTATGCCAAACAAAATTATGCTAAGTTATTAGGTCTTAAAATTTTATGCAAATAGATGGGGAACCATGGAAAACAGAGTATATTATACATTATTTTTCTATGGATTTTGTCTAGTTTGGGTCTTCTTGGTCCAAACTGGAGAAAAACCTCCTGCTACCTGTAAATCTTTTTCTCCTTCTCTATCAAATCCATCCATCATCATCTATTAAAAATTGCTTTTAGCGAAAAAACCGCTTATTGTGACATCCTGTGAAGAGGCCCAGCCTGCTAGCTGTAGGCAGGCAGAGTCGAAGCCTACTGGGGTCATGGGTCAGCTTCCGAAAGGAATACCCGGCCCCGGCACGATAGGCTACGAAGGAACGGGGTAGGCTTTTAGTCAGTAAGAGTCTGACATTATTTCCCCCTCCGCTCAAGGGCGGGTTTTGTCATTGGATGATTTTACCTACCATAAAAAACACCCTGTTTATTTTAAGTTGTTACTGTAATGTTATTTATGGTGTACAGTAAAGAGTATATCAAAAACTGGCCCTCCAATTTGCAGATCTTGATCGAATCGGACACTGTAAATCACTTTTCACCCATTTAAAGCAACTCACTCAGTCAAATCCTTTCCCCGTCACCTCGGGCGCTTTGAACTCCAATCCCCGCTGTTATTACAATTTATTAACTTAATTAGTTTCTATTCATCGTGAATCTCATTGTTATGAGTTCTGTTTTCGTGTTGTTTTTCAACTGGCAGGTTGTGAGACTCTTCGACTGAAATAATAATAAAGTAAGAGGTGGGGACTCCTTTAATGAAGAGGATTCATATTAAACTAAGTATTTAAATTAGCCTTCTTAGAGACAATTATAATATAATATAAGCCTTTATTACTGTTCCACATTTTTTTTTTATTACAATATTTAATTTGTTACTGACGATCGGTTTTCAGAAACAGCTTGTCCTTCGACAAAGGCCTCCTCCAAAGATTTCCACCTATCTTAGAGACAATTATGCGACACTAAAGGCAGACTGCGACGACGCAACAAGGCTACTTTTAAGGTGTAAAATCATTAAATAACTCGTCCAGCTCCGAGTGGAGAGAGAGAGTTTCTTACTCTTACTGAATAAAACCCGCATACATTCCTTCACCGGTAACCGACCGGACCGAGCCCAAGTCGTCGACGGCGCGTTCTGTTCCCGCGCGCCTCAAGGAGCTGTCAGCAAACCGTAGAGGCCCAGCCTGCTAGCTGCAGGCAGGCAGGGTCGAAGCCTGCTGGGGTCATGGGTCAGCTTCCGAAAGGAATACCCGGCCCCGACACGATAGGCAACGAAGAAACGGGGTAGGTTTTTAGTCAATAAGAGTCTGACTCTACTTCCCGCTCCGCCCAAGGGTGGGATTTGTCATTGGATGATTTTACCTACCATAAAAAAAATATGCTCTTTTTTATCAGACGACTAAAGCTACCCATTGCTCGCCGTCCAATACCGGGAATGGCCTTGCGACTCCTTACGCCCAGTCCTTTCATTTACATTACTACTTTACAGAAGGACTGCATCCCATGCACTTTCACTCTGTACCAACCTAAAACAGGGCCGGACGCGAATAGATAAAAATAGCTCTAAGAGTACAAGGATAACATTTTGTTAAAAACGCGTTGAAGCGTTATGGCCGCATTGCCGCAACATGACTGACTGTAGAACTTTAAATTACGATAACTTTATATCACATATATAAACACTAGACCCTACCAAAGCTTTCAAAGAAATACAAGTCACGAAAGCAAAAAACACACCACCTATACTTAATCTAAATTTATTTACCCATATACACATCAAGCCTTCAGTCTCCGGAAATACGATAGCGGCTAGCACTTAGAACCGGCCATTCCTTATTTTATCCCTTCTTACCGCTATCCGTTTACACAGTCACGTTTTCTTCTAGTCCCTTTTAACTAGAAATGTGGGAAGTTTGTTTTACTAAAGCCCGGACGCGAAGCAGGAAGAATTTCGTACGTTGACCTATTATTACCTGTCTCTGTCACTCCCGCGTAAATATAATGCGCCTCGCTCGCACAGATTCAATGGCCTCCTTCGTCAGGGTTTGTAAACCCTTTACTGTAAACTTTTTACTGTTATAGTGTTGTTCTTTTTTGAATGTGGTTTTTTTTTTGGCTAGCATTTAGTCACTACAAAAAAATCCTTGACGAAATTCATAAATTTAAATAATAAATACCAATGATATTTTTTATTTTATTGCCCTATTTCTTCCGAATTCGTAATTTTAACTCGATTTTTACATTGTTATAATATAAAATGTAAATAAATAATTTATATATTTAATAAATTAGTCTTTTTTTTCTCCTTCAAATATTTAATGTAAAACGCACTTAATATAAAAATGTTTGTGACCACTGTCAGTAGGCCCAAAGGTCATTGTACGAAATTCTTCCTGCTCCGCGACCGGGCTTTATCATGTAATCACATATCGTTACGTTGATAACTTGTATTTGGTATGGATAGCAAGATCTTGGTGCTATGGTCTATATTGTGACATTATCTGGAATGTTCTATTTGTGTCGATAGTTTGTGTTGTTGGATTGGTCTTTTAGAGGTTTCCACAACTTTAAGATAACCTAAACTATACCAGTTCTCACAATACGCACGGAGCCTTGCTCCGCGGGCCTTCTTATCTAACTTATCTTTGTCAGGGTTCCCTAAAATTTCGAGCTTGCTTCGCTCGCTCTTAAACTAATATCGCGGATTTGGGCTAGGTAAAACTAGTTTATCCTAAAATCGAGTTCGGCCGGTAACATAATTATATGCAGCATGTATCATCTTCAATTCACAACCGTCCATGGCTTACCCCTCTAATTTGCTCTCTAATTGCTTGATTCTGGGTAATTCTCATCATTCACCTAGCCAGAAAGACACCGCGTGATGATGAAGATTCTCTTTAAATATTTTCGAATAAATTCTTCCCTTCTTCCTATTTTGATCCTAGCTCCAGTTAAACTAGTCTTAGTTGACTGCAATGATAAAATATTTGCAAAACGTTAAGCTGTTCTAATGTTCAAATAAGTATTGATGCAGTATATAAACTGCAACCAAAAATGATGAAATATCCAATTTCCCTATAAATCTTTATTACGAGTAAGGTCTTAACGTAACCAGACAGCATTACATCAAAATCATTATGTGCCATAATATATTTTCGTTATTCGATAAGAGACTTAGGGACGGTAAAAATACTTCATATATACCTAGACACTGATTTCGATTCATCATATTCCCGAACCCGACTTTTTAATCCAATGTTTGATATGAAATCTGGAATAAAAACCCTGACGAACGGGGAAAAAATATCATTAAAACTGATTTTCATTTTGCTAAGCGCAATCTCATGACGGCAGCGAATTCGTACGATATTTTATTACAACCGCCGTTGTATTCACAAGTTTCAATAGGTCTAGGCTTTTAGGGGCTCGTGATTTCATCATAAATAATATTGAAGTGAATTCAAGAATTCTATCTTTTTGATTATACACTTTTGCAGTTTCTGTAAGTACATTGAAATTTCTCTCGCTCCTGGGCGGAGCGGGCAGATATTTCAGGCTTTTATTGACTAAAACTCACTCCTGTTCCTTTGTTACCTTTCCGCCGAGGTTTTTTCAGAAGTGTATACTTGGCCCCAATATTCATCGAACCTGCTGGGCCTCTCTTGAGGCGCGCGTGGAACAGAACGCGCTGTCTGTGACTTGGACTCGGTCCGGAAGGTTACCGGACGGTCGGACGACAGAAATCCATTGCTCACCGTCCGCAATCGCGCACCTACTTAAGCCTAGCTTTCGAAAATAAATAAAGATTTCCACGCTTATACGGAACACATCGATCCTACAAGCTTCGTTTCAACGTTCACTCTTAGCTTCGCTGCGAAGATTTGTAATGGAATGGAGGCCTCTCGTCATCTGAATTGTAAATGTTATTATTTTCAAACAAACAGCAAACCCCTAGCCCCGTCTATTCAGGGTCAATATCACTGGCTGAATAATTACTGAACCCTTATGTTGACTTTGAGGAATGTTATTTGAAAGTTATAAATAACAATGAAACACGAAAACACGATTGTGTTTAAACCTAAAGCATATTGAAAGACGAAGAATTTGTGTTGTGTTAGTGTTACTGTCTAAAAAACCTTTTTGCATTTTCTACTCTGATTTTTTTTTTTCATTACTGTCACACTGCTAGGCAAAATCCTCTTCCCAAATTCTTCAGGTATTCTTGTCCCGCGCTGTCTCTAACCAGACCCCTTAGACAAGTTACAATCGTTTCGTTTAGCGTGAACGCTTGGAGCTGGCCACGCCCCCAATTCCTTTGTTATGACGCCATCTCAACAAAGGAATTGGGGGCTAACTTGGCTAAGGCAGCAGTCCTCGTGTCACATCTAAATCATCTCGCCACCGCTTTCTAGGCCGGCTTTGTCGGCGATTTTCCTTTGCAGGAACCCACTAGATGACCCGGAACATCAGCTGTCTACAGAAATCGGTTGGATACAAAAAATACTGGATTAGTTGAGATGACCTCGCTTGAGAGAAGTTTATAATTATAATATTGAATGCCTTTCAAATTGTTAGTGTGGTTCTTTTACTGATGATTTGAAAGACATACTCTCCGACTATTTATCGATTGTTGCTACTGGCAGTTTAAAGAATTATATTATTGCATTAATCTTATAAGGTGTTATATTACTGAGCTATTTGGCCTGAAAAACTGGGTCATAGGGTCCAAGCGCCTATCGAGTTGTGCAGGATAAAAGTAAACAGCCAGGTTTACTCTGCGCGTTGACAGAGACCTCTGTTTTTTTTCGGTTAACGAAACAGCATTGCGATTCAAAGTGGCAATGCTGCTAGCGTCCTAGACACTTTTCCAATTGACAACGATGTGGATGAGTTTTTTCATGATCAAAGTTATTTTTATATGCGTCGTACATTTTACATTGCAGTTTATTCTTTAATAAATAAAAAGTCTATTAATTTTCTTATAGTTATTTTGATCTTCTATAAAGTAGCCTTTTTGACTTTCGCTCTGTAAATATTTCACTAACAAAACGTTATGTTCATCTAATTTCAAACACTTAGTTTCACGTACTCGTAACTTAACACCTCTTAAACTATATTAACAAACCCCTTACATGGCTATTTACAATCGAGTGGTTGAGGTTTCCCTGATACTGTCGGGCTCCGTTCACCTTGAAGGTTTAAAAGCGTAACCGATACGTCACTGGATGATTGGATAAATCGTTTTTTCGTGAAATCCCTAGGATTTTTGAAAATATTTTGATCACTATAAAGTTGGAAACTCTTTCGTGTTTTTGTAGGATGTACATAGGTAGGTTTTATTATAAATAGTTTAGTTAATATTTACGTATTATAATTTAATAATAAATTATAATTTAAATAGTTATTTATGTATTTTAATCACTAATTAACAATTTCGTAATAATACGAACAGTGCATAACTTTCATAATACTCGTAATCAATCAGTGTCTATATTCATCAGTGTTCGCGACCCTAAAATAAGTTTTTTTTAGGGTTCCGTATCTTAAAAGGAAAAAAACGGAACCCTTATAGGATCACTTTATTTTCCGTCTATCTTTCTATCTGTCAAGACCCTTGATCTCGGGAACGCATGGAGGTATCGAGTTGAAATTAAAAACATCTACTCAAGTCTGAACTTTCTTGAAGCTGTGAAAAATCAAAATTCTAAGTTGACGACAAAAATATATACGGCCGTTTATGTCGCAAAAAACGTACGTTTCGACACTCTCAAGGGTATCGAAATTCATAAGGTACTTCCCGTTGACCTAGAACCCTAAAATTTACCATGAAGCAAGGTCCCATAGCACAAGTTTAAGTAGTTTTTAGACTTTGTTATAAGCTCATATTTTCTTTAACATATATCTTAGTTTCCGCTAGCCTGGTCTTTTGCGTAAATCCTAGAATGAACGCAAAATAACGTTTTTCCAAGTCATCCTGTGTCAGATACATGATATTTGAACTAACTTAAAAGGGTACCCTCGGTTGCCTCTCAATTTCCCCCGGCAAACATCGTTTTATTATGTTTGGTTGGGTCTCCAAATCACAGGATACTTGATACAGAGCGTACTGTAAATGTTGCGTATTTGCTTTTCTAGTTTCGTTGCCTTGAATTTTGTTAGGGAATGTTTGCGGATTATTTTCAGAGTTCTGATGTTGTTTTAAGCCCTTCTATGAATACTGTGTTCTCTATATAGTTTTTATTTAGATGAGAGTTATATGTATTTGGGTGAATAAATCTAAATGTTTTTGCAAGACGGTTGGGTGTCTTTACAGAGTCGAAGAAATTAAATAACTTGTCTCCTTGGGACGAAACGCTATGGTCATAGGGTTGGTACAAGCCATCTTTTCAAAGATATTTCACAAGACACCTGAGAGGCTTCTACGTTCTGTGCCCAAACAATAAGTATTACCAATCAACGTGGCCAGGCTAGTCATCTGGTTGCGTTTCCAGCACGACCGTTAAATGGAGGAGTACTTTAAAACCTTTTTAGAGGTTTTTTTTGTGGTGGGGAAAATCATCCAATGTCATGTCCCACCCTTGGGTGGAGCGGGAGATACTCGTAGTGTCAGACTTTTACCGAATAAAAAATTACTTCGTTGTCTTTCATACCGGGGCCGAGCCTTCCTTTCAGAAACAGGCCCTCGGCCCCAGTAGGCTTCGACCCTACGGGTCCTTACGGTTTGCTGACAACTCCTTGAGACACGTGAGGAACAGTATGCGCCGTCGACGACTTGGGCTTGGTCTGGATGTTTATCGGACGGTTGGACAGCAAGCTACCCATTGCTCGTCGTCCGCAAGCCAACCTTTTTAGAGGTGACAAGGCATTAAATTAGCCCTCATGTTCTAGGCGGAGTGTCAGATAATATGAGACATTTGTTGACTAAAACCCAGCTCTGACAATTATTTTCGGTTCTTCGCGTTTAACATTATTTTCTTTATACATCGTTAAATTTTGGTCGTTTTAATTTCGCAGAAGGTCGAAAAAATTACGCCAAAAACCGCGCGCATTTTAAAATGACGACCATAGACCACGAACAATTTTTATTTTTTCGTATTCAAAATTTGTTTTGCGAACAAAGAGGTTGAACAAAAAGGTTATAGCTACATTACAGCCCTTTTTGGTCGTTTTAATTCCGCAGAAGTTCGATTCGGTACATGAAACTCTATAGGATATCGTTTCCTCACGATGTTTTCCTTCACCGTTTTGAGAGCAGTGGTGATGAAATAAATTACACAAAGTAATGCGCCTGGCTGGGTTTGAACCCGCGACCAACGACTCGTAAGTCATGGCCATTACCACTTGGCCACCACTGCTCCTCGTCGGTTTATATTCAGAATATTTTTTCAATAAATATTATAACGTAGTACTTCAAATACCTTATACCCGTTCAACTTTTATCATTTATATTTTCGATCATTTTTATTTGAAAAAAGACAGGTATTTACAACAAAAAGTGTTACAGTACTTGAAATGGGATAAGTTAAGATGGTCGGCGATTTCCCTGAAGGCTGAGAACAAAAGTAGTTTTCTTCAAAATTAGTCTCCAGGGCAGCTGGTGTGTTTTACTTACATTTGACCAACATTCTTCTGTGTTAGACGATTTTAATGAAGTTTCTAAAATTCATCACTGTCTTTTCATACCTATTGATATTGCTAAGTGGGATATTATGTTTTTATTCAATTATAGATTGTGTTTTTGACGTCATATAAGTGCCAATCTAGGCCTATGTGCAATCAAATATGTTGAATCTTTGAATCTACTTTGAAAGTATAATAAATTCAACATCAAAAGCATTTGTTTTAAATAAACTATTCAATTACTTTAAGTCAGAAAAATGATGCTAATTGCTTATTTCTACGAATTTTGTCACGAATATTTTGTAAAAGAAACAGTACCTATAAAAACACCGTCGTTACCATTACTAGAATAATTACTAGCATCTACACTATTGCTGCCTTTATTGCTGCATTATTATAACCGATACCTACTATAATTATACAGTCATATAAGTAGCTTTTTTCTGCGGTTTTGCCCGCGTGAATGTCGGAAACTTACTTCATATCAAAATTCATTAAAAACAGTTAATAGTTTAACCGTGAAAGCGCAGCAAACTGACAGAGTTCCTTTCACATTTGTATCGATTGCAATTATAAGTAATGACTAACTCCCACCATCGGATAACCCGACGTTCGGGGAGTATCCACCCTTACGTTGTTGTGCGGCATGGCGGACAGAGTTTCGGCGGGATCTCATGGTGAAATTGCGGTAAGCGACTGTCGCAACCTAGTGCTGGACACGCCACGATTGAGACGGTAAGGCCCATCTTTGAGGCGTGGCTGGAAAGGCCTCACGGCGTCGTCACCTTCCGCTTGGCGCAGGTACTAACTGGACACGGCAAGTTCGGGACGTACCTGTATAAGATTCGTGCGGAGACAACGCTCGGGTGTCGCCACTGTGTGGACCATCCGGAGGACACGGTGGAGCACACGGTAGCGCACTGTTCCCGCGCGCCTCAAGAAGTCGTCAGCAAACTGTAGGGGCCCAGTAGGGTCAAAGCCTAATCTGGGGCTTTGGGGAGGTATGAAAATACAGAATCAGAATCAGAATAGTTTATTTCAAATAGACCAATTACAGGCACTTTTGAATTGTCAAAATGTCGGTCAGTCCAAAAAAAAGTGAAGCTAAATTGCACGTTCCAAAGCGTAGATCTCTATGGAGAAGAACGTGCAAGAAACTCCATGGACACTCTTTATTCTTTCAAAATCATATTATGAGTTACATAAATCTTGGTTACATTTTTCTTGTCGCTTCTATTATGTGAGCACAATGCAGATAAGTAATAAAAAAAAAAAATGAACTAATTAAAAAAATAGAAATTGAATTGAGCTACTGGCAGCTAAGAGATGACCAGTCCCTACTGACGGCGCCCGTTCACGAGCATGACGCGTGCCTCAGCCCCACTCAGCTCAACCATTTTGAAGGGAACCGAATGACCCAATAACACGTGCCACCATCAGCGAGACATTTTAGTGAGCATGACAAACTCTCAACTGCCATGCTTTTAATGTCAAACAAGTTGTAACCTATTAAAATAAAAATGCTCCATGGTACTTCACATTCACAAATAAAATACATACCAGAGGAATGGAGTAGGTTTTTAGTCAGTAAGAGTCTGACACTATCTCCCGCTCCATCCAAGGGCGGAGGACGTCATTGGATGATTTTACCTACATAAAAAAAAAACACCCTTACGTTGTTGAAACTTTTTCGGTCCAAACTAAGCGTTACACTTCGTCGTTTATACTGTGCATATTGAAAGACTGAAACAATTTGCTTTCAGCAGTCTTTCCGTCCGGTTATAACTTAAGTGTCTTCAAGGCCAGAGTGACTAGTGAAAACTATTGCGCCTCACCACCAACGATTGCATCACTCTTTACCATCAGGTGTACTCGCAGTCAGGCACTAGTTTATATATCAATAAAAAAAACACAGGTAAACTATAATATAACATCATGGTACAACCCACGAAAGCGGAGTAGCATATTAAACAAAAACGTGAATGAAACCGTCAAAGACAGCTAGTGAGAGTACAAAAAGAAAATCTACTTAATGATAAAGCAAATTTGATATTGTGTGTCTGTAATCTAACAACTTAATTACGTAGATCAATTTAATATCCATAATAATGTGTTTTATGAAGATTAAATTGATCTTTCAACTTACGAGTATAATGGTAATGAATGCCGTTCCCAAAATTTTAATATAGGTGCTTTATTGGATCAAATTAATCAATCATTTTCGTAGCATATTGGACAATTTGATAGGCCTGGAACAGAGCCAAAGAGCTTTCCAATTAACACAGAGTTAAGTGAATGAAATTCTAAAGTGGACGTATTCAAGATGAACGAATATGCACTCAGTCGTGTTGGCAATATAATTTATTATTATGTGTGGTAATTGTATTTACCACTTAAATTGTAAGGGTCGCTTTTTACGATCGAACTTTAACGCTAATCTATGTTCACTGGGTTCTATCACGAACGAGGTTATCTTCATATGATGCTGAAATGTGGTCGCTCACAATGGGCCTCATCAGAAGAGCGAACCACACTACCCAAACCCACCCAAAGAGCAAAGGAAAGCATTATGCTCGGAATTTGTTTCCGTGATGATCGCATCCGTAATGAATATATCCGCAAGAGAACTAGGTTACCAACATAGCCCAAAGAATCGCTAATGGGTAAGGCACATAGCTCGCAGAACACTTAATCGATGGGGCCAAAAGATTCTGTAGTAGCAACTGCATATCGGAACACGCAGCATTGGAAATAGAAGTAAATTAACAGGGCCTACTAGAGTTGATGTCTGCTAAGCCTGTGGGCTTGTTCGAAAGAGCTATCATGGCTCTGGAATGCGAAGGGCAACTAAACGCACACAGGTAGGTCTAAGTCAGTAAAAATCTGACGCTCCCTCACGCTCTGCCCAGTCCAATTGGATTCTTTCCCACCATAAAAAAGAACAAAGTTATTAACTCATTTCATTTAAAAACCTCTATTATACTCGTGCCGATAAATAAATAGAATTGTACATGCTAGTATAACATTAAAATTTTCTATCGAATATTGACAATAAGCACAGAATAACATTGGCACAATATTCTATTATCTTGAATGGTGTACAATAATACAAAATTCCAAGGATTTCAAAAGGAATCCTGTCGAGATATTTCCAATACATAGTTTTGGTACTATTTGTAGTTGGTCGGGAAACAAGATTTCCTTTCAATTGTATATTTTTCATGTTTTTTTTTTATCTCAGTGCTTCGTTATTTACATAACAATTTGCGGACTAGTTGTTAATTGTGTTATTATGTAATAAAACACTGTTTCCTAGCTGTGTGTTGATTGTGTGAGAATGTGTTTTATATATATAATATATATATTTGAGAAGGTATAGTAATAAAGACTGGTGCCAGTTGTACTTAAACCGTAAACTAAAAATAAAAATACAGCCTACTTCTAATTAGAGTTTAGAATTTTATTTTTAATTAACTTTTTAAAAATAACTTTAATTTTGGAAGTCGGTGTTAAAGTTTTAGTTAAAGTTAACACAGACTTCCAAAATTAAAGTTAGTTTGCACTTTTTGTGTTTTTCTTTTAACATTGAAGTTGGTTGTATTTTTTTTTTTGTAAAAAGTTTTTAATTTACACTTTTGAGTTGTAGTACCCCTCAGCCAAATTTAAATAGATACTTTCTGCCATTCGGTTCCATCATCCATCCTTCTTCTGTTTCTTATTAAGTTTAGTTATTTTACTGAACTGTAAAAACCAAACAAATTTTCGAATTCTAGACCACTATCTGTAAAAAAAAAAAAACTGACCATTAATGAAAGTCTACGTCTACCCACTTTTCTCTGAAATCAGTAAGGAATGTTCGTTCATTAAGGCCGTCAGTCTTTCCTCGTGATGTTTTTTCACAGATGAAGATAGATGGTGGCCCTTAAACAAGATTCAAGGCAAAAACATAAGAATAAATTAACGAAGTTTTCTCTTCTTTGAGGTCGCGCCTCGAGGCCGTGTTTGTGTTTGAAAACATTGTCTGAATAATATTCTATTATATCGTAAATGTTGGGTAAACTTGTTTTAAAAATTTCTAGTTTTATATGTTTTATAACTTTGTGGAAACTTACACGTGATGATGTAAGGTAGACACCACACATACATATACACCCCTATTTTTTAATTAGTACACAGTGCACAGTACCCGTTACTGTTATTTGTATAGTCAAAAGTACAAAAAACGAAATTCCAAAATTGTCCACGAAAATTTGACATTATTAGTAAATTCATAATTGAATCATTATTCATAACAATTACTACTAGAAAATACTAAGCGTAGTGTTTTTCCATTTTTATTGACATTCTTTCATTCATAAACAATAACCTGTACAATGTTTCCAGAAATTGAGTGAGATTTTGGGATATAAACAAACGCTTATAACTTTGCTGTTTATGAATATTATGCATTGAGACTTTACTTAAATAATAACAAGAACTTTTCTAATAAGCCCTTTAAGTATTTGTCATAATTAAAAAATAGTGGATATTATCACATCAACCTGTATACTGACTAACTTCATTTAGGTGATAGCATTTTTTTTTATTTTTTGTAGAAAGACATCTTAGATTAAAATGAAAATAGCGGAAGATGGGTGACTTGCCTCGCGCGTGAGCCGCTGAAATTGTGCCTTTATGGCACGATTTCACATCGACCGATGTGAAATGTTTCAAAGATTTCACATCGGTCGCAACGATCACACACATTTGGCGGCTAACGGTATTTCACTCGCACGACAGCGCTGGCTCTTATCTTTGTCCTTGTCTATCAGTGACTATAGGTTTTCGACTGTGATGACACTGATCATAGATGTGTGAGTTTCAAGTTCAGGTTTTCTGATTGCTATATTAGCGCATAACGTATCTTCTCTTCTAAGGATAACTGTTACAAAAGTGAATTAATTGAAGAATTTTAGGTTTGAAGTATCTATCTACACTTGTATTATAAAGGCAAAGGGTCGTGTATGTGTGTATGTTTGTTACTGTTCTACGCTCGAACAGCTGAACGGAATCTCATAAAACATATTACAAGGCTAGAGCATGTAACTGGAATAGCTTCGTTGCCTTTTATTCCAGCGCCGGGTTTTTCTTTCAGAAGCAAACCCATGGTAATTACTTTTTTCGAACTCTGAATTTCGTTGATATTTCGGTGGAGGTAGTACACGGTGGCTTATACTTTCGTCTTTTTGACAATCGTTATCGTAAGCTTACAACCAAGTGACGAACTCGCCAGAAGGGGATCGAGTATGGTGGTGATAGGGCCTGAGCCCATTGTCCCGATCGCCTTCGGATACCTACGCAATCTGGTAAGGAAACGAACTAAAGACCTACACCACAAACTATGGGTAGACCATAGTGAGTGTAGGCAGGCCAAGGTGGCACTTCCCTCCATTAATAGCCGCCTTACGAAACAGGCCCTACGACCGACTAAACCTCAGTTACGGAATGATGGCCGTTACAACTGGCCACGGGACCTTTACTAACCACCTCTCTGTCATAGGAGTGACAGATAGCCCACTGTGCAGAGTCTGCATGGAGGAGGACGAGACAGCAGCACATCTGCTTCTAAGCTGCCCTGTTGTCGCTGGATACAGGGCAAAATACTTCGGAAACCCAGGTAACCTCCGCGAAATGGTCATTAACACCAAGGTGCTGCTGGCCTTCCTTGAGGAGCTGGGGTGGATCGAATGACAAATTTGTCCCACCCGTACGCAAAATACGCACTTTAGTCGTGGAATTGCGGACACCAGCCCGAAATACAATACAAATACAATACAATCGTAAGCATAATGTGACTTTGTCTAGAGCGTCTTACGTAAATGACCCTTATTTCGTAAGACTCGATATCCAAGCGTCTCCATCATTTATTTCAAGAATTATGGCAGCAGGTGTTTGTAATTCAGAGACTTTATGAATTATCGTCCCACTTAAGCGTTTTGTTACAATTTTATTATCAATGAGCTACGAAACTGCACAATTTAGAGTTTAAACGACTTTGATCGCTCGTAAATTACCGCGGAATTGCTTACTTAAGATTTTTACGAGAGAAAGAATTGAATATGTTATTTGATATTCAGTGATAATTTTAATGACAATATTACCATATTCTGCTCATCATCTGTTTTTTTAAATATATATATAATTTGAAGACGGAAAAGGCTTGAGACGAAGAAAAAGCCCCTTAAATCATGTCAAGTTAGCATTAGCCTACCTGTAATTAAAATAGAAAAAAAATGTAATCCACAGAACACTGAAGCCAGTTTACTCCAGTTAATACTTCAGAATGTCCAAATAACATCCAGGTACCTGTATCACAAAATTATTATTACCTATCTATTATTATCGATCCATATCTTAAATGCTGGTCAAGTGCCTTTATTAGGATCCAGTCCAAGATTAAAGAAATAAACCGAAGCATCGCCTATTTTGAGTGGCAATAGGCACTTCCCATTACTCGCACAACATATGATCATTGAGACTGAAAGATCATGGTGTGCTAAAAGCGCAGCTGCAGCGTTGTAAGCCCTCAGTCACGAGAATTGTGGTAGTGCCTATGATCATTAGTGGACGTCTTTCAGCTGGATTGGTATCCTGGTTTATTGTAATGTCACTAAAACGCATGCCAAACACAATTTTGTATCAACAAAGATAGCAAATAAGGTTTACTGAAAGCCTTTGGTGATTGACCTCTATCACCCTTAGAAAAAAGTCCCTCTATTTACTCAACCCAACTAAAAATACGGCCAAAGAATAATCTGGAACAGTAAACAGTGTTGAGTTTCCACAAAGAGGCAGTAAAAGCTTCGGCCGTCGCCCACTAATCATGTTCGGCTAAAAAAGGGTCGAGGGCAGCTGCTAGACCAATTTGTCAAGTTGTCGCCTTATCTTAGATACGGAGAGAAGGATAAAGTCGCAGGTGAAATGTTTTTTATTGGCACTGGAAAGAAAGTAAGTCTAAAATGTCGATTTTGTAGTCTGGGTGTCTAGTATACAGTCCCAAGCAATAAGTATTATACACACATTTTCTATCGATCTTAACATTTGCTATTCTAGAAATAATATATCGACAGTGGAAAGGTAAAATCGCTGAACCGCCATTTTGATTAATTTACAAAATAAACGTTTAAAGTTTTATTTTTTTTTCAAAAAAAAATCATATCTCGATGAAAAATAAATTGTGTTCGTGAAAGTAAAATATGATCTAATAATCCGTTAATTCAAAAATTATGTATAGCCTTTATTTTCCAAATTAGGTGTATAAATATCTGATTGTGAATTTGACTTCAAATTCAGAGACTCGAGCGACGTTGGTCCAAAAAACCGGGAAATTAGTTAGTTCAGCGCTATGAAGTGTAAAGCCCTTAGATTTACACGATACCTAAACAGATCAACGTAGAAAAATTTGCTGAGTGTCGTGGTGTGTATGTAATTTTTCTATGTTCATATCGACAGTAGAAATGTAAAAAGGCTTAACTGCTGCTTTTGTCGGAACTAAGCCTTTTTACCTTTCTACTGTCGATATGAACCTAGAACAATTAGTTTTACATGACTTATTTGATGGTTAGGTAATTAAGAACGATCTGTCGTACACGTAAATCTTAATGACTTACAAGCTTGTAAAATAATTTTAGTATCTATTTCTCTATTAGAATATTGCCTAATTTTGCTTGACCTTAATGGTCGTAAACAAATTTAGTTTATTGTATTTAATTACTACTTAAAAAAACACGTGAATTAATTAACCTACTCGGTTTTTGCTACAAAAACTCATATTTGTCTAATGTTTCATGGAATACATAGTAACGTATAAATTCAGAATTTACCCAAAGATACAAAAGAATCAGGGTCGTCTTTATTTCGCCGATTTCGTAGAATTTAAGACACGAGTAAGAGAAAATCCCTAAAGAATGGGCGAGTAGGTAGTCAAAATAAATATTTTAGTACAATATGCTAATATTTGTTACCTTAATAATTTGTAGGAAATATTGTAAACGGGATCTCTTGTTTTGTTCTGCTTTACATAATAATTTGGTTTGTTCATGGCCCTTAATTCCAAAGAAGACTTTAACAGTATTGTATTGTTCCTGGCCAAAGCTTCTTTTAGTAAATTGCGCAGAATACAGAAGCAATGATCATAAACTTCTTTCTTTGACCACGAATTAATGCTGATATTTAAAGTCGGGTACAAACTACTGTATGGACGTGATGCGCACACGAACCGAGCTTATACCTACTCACATCGGTTTTCTGAGTTGAAATAATAATAATAATAATAATTCTCTGGAGCCCTGACCGCCGGTAGCTTGGACCCTGTTCCCGATACCGGTGGGACACTATATTTTATATTTTTAAATGTTTTTTTTTTTATAAATTATATGTTAAAAATATTTAAAAATGTAAAAAATATGTAAAACAAGAAATAAAGGAAATAATAATAAATCGTTTATTTGGACCAACAATGTTTTACATTTCATAAACCCACCAAACTGCGTAACAGTTTGTCGGCGGGATTTGCGCTTGTTTATGAGAATTGGTTCAAATGCAATGTAGGTTTACAATAAATATAAAAATATAAATCAATTAGTGGGTATTTTCACATCTATCGGCCACTGCCTTAAGAAAAACCGTTCGTAGTGTACGTACAGGGTTCGTGCGCGCGAGGCATCCACACTTAGAGAATTCTCTTACATTGCATTTTATGTTACTGCAGTCTGTACCCAGCTTAACACTAGCTAGCAGAAGGTTATATTTTCAACTGGCTAAAAAACATTTTATTACTAAAATCCATAACCTTTCGGCCATCCGTTCTGCGAGCAATGTGTCCTGCCCATTGCCACCTAAATTTCGCGATTCTTCGTGCTTTGTCGGTAACTTTGGTTCTCCTGCGGATATCCTCATTCCTGATTTGATCACGCAAGGAAACTCCGAGTATAGCCTTTATCTATCCAGCATACTTAAAATTGTTATTTGGTTTCCTTCGGAAAAATAGGTCAGACTTCTATATATTTTTTCTATAAAACTGCTTTAATAAGTGTTACAGCAAACTTTATGCAAAGGACGGAAAATCGAAGTGTATTCTTCGAAGTATAAAATCCGACCGCATTTTAATTTATTATGAATAAATAATGCATGAGCAGCCAATCAGAATCTGAATAGTGATTAGTTTGAATAATTTATGCTATGCATGGTTTTGGACGAGGAAAGTAAAGTTGTTATTTATTATTTATTCTATACTAATATAATTAATGTAAATGTAACTCTGACTGTATACTACGCTGTCACGGCAAAACAACTGAACCGATTTGAAGTTTGGTACGGAGTTAATTTGGACAAAGTCCGCTAGTTAGAAATAATAGTACCTCACCTTGTTTGTAGTCCCCCACTGTATTTAATGTTAATGTTAAAACCAAGGACATTTCTGCTTACTAATTTTAATATGTACTATTTTTTTATTTCTTATTAGAACTCTCTCGGGTAGATTAAGTTCAGTTGCAAAATGTAAACTAAGCCAATATGAGTGATATCTAGCCGATATCACTTAGTTTTCGGACTACATTTGATTGGTATTTGAAACATTGCAAGTCAGTTATTTTTTAGGATTCCGTACCTCAAAAGAAAAAAACACAATCCTTATAGGATCACTTTGTTTGGTGGATGGTGGTTGTCCGTCTGTCTGTCTGTCAGTCAAGACCTCAAGTTTACGTAGAGGTCATCATCATCTTCCTGCCCTTGTCGCGTTTTATTTGAGATCGGCGCAATACGTTTTGCTTTCTCTATTCTGTCTTAATACTCGTCACGCTATCACTAACTTCCTTTTCTTTCATATCACTCCTCACACAATCCATCCATCTCTTGATGGGCCTCCCTCTTCCTACGAATCACGCGTGGTCTGGTCCGCGTCTGCGGTCCCTTGAAGCTGTAAAAAAACATTTTTTTTAAGTTACTGGAAAAAAGATATGGCCGGTTGCCGCAAAAATATGTATATTTCGACTATTTTCGACACTCTCAAGGGAATCTAAATTCATAGGGTACTTCCCATTGAAAAGGCCTATATATAAAATAAAATATTTTGAATTCAATTGATTTAAGTTTCAGCAGTGTCATCAGGCTAAGGTTTGGTATAAATGAATGTGCGGTTATGCAGGCAAGGAAGGCCTGCAAAATCCGTAGGAACTCAACTCTTGGTTTCCATACTTAAATATCTGGAGTATGTCAGAAAGTTCAGATATCAAAGGTAAAGCAATCGTTGAAGGAGTGCTTTTTTGGCCACCTGAAGAAAATATTCGAAATTCAAATACAAGGTGCGCGCTTTCAACGGTTGTGTCATCCTGGTATTCTCAAACTCAAACTCGTTTAAATTTCAAATAAACCATTTTACAGGCACTTTTGAATAGTCAAAATGTCTGTCAGTCAAAAAAAAAAGTGAAGCTGAATTGCACTATGTTATAAAGTACGAGTTATCAATAAAACTTGATGCCCTGGGTAAGGCGGATCAACCGTTAGTTAGAATAGTTACAATTTATTTTTACTTTATTGTTTTTAGATTTCTGTTTATTTTTTTTATTTTTATTTTACTATAATTCATTAAATTTGCTCTGTAAATTATGTGCACGCCTATAAGTGACTTATTTACTCAAGACTTTTTTCATTTTACGTTTTAGTAAAATTCTGACACGCCCTCCCGCTTCATTCTAGAACGAGAGAAGTCATTAGATGATTTCCCACCTTAAAAAAAAGTAACATACCTTTACTCCGTATGTTTAGGTACTATACCTTTACTCCGTATGTTTAGGTACTTAACTAAACATAAACTAAATCTTGATATATCTTGTAATCTTTTGGTTAGTAAAAATCGTATAAAAGATAGATACAAAGATTACACACATATGCGATAGGCGGTCGCCTCCTTCTGCGAAGCAGTAATGCTAGCAAAGCAGGAGGCCAACCGCATCAGGCAGAGGCAACGGGGCGCTCGCCCCAGCCGCCGCCGGGATTCCGGTCCCGATTTCCGGCCACCGTAGGCACGGGCTTGCGGACCGAGCCCAAGTCGTCGACGGCGCGTTCTGTTCCCGCGTGCCTCAAGGAGCTGTCAGCACACCGAAGAGGCCCAGCCTGCTAACTGCAGGCAGGCAGGGTCGAAGCCTACTGGGGTCATGGGTTAACTTCCGAAAGGAATACCCGGCCCCGGCACGATAGGCTACGAAGGAACGGGGTAGGTTTTTAGTCAGTAAGAGTCTGACACTACTTCCCGCTCCGCCCAAGGGCGGGATTTGTCATTGGATGATTTTACCTACAATAAAAAAAAACACACACACAAGTGATTTTTTTTATATTTAATTAAGTACCTAAACAAATGGAGTGTAGTATTTATTTGTAAATAAGTCGTTGAAGTGCCTTTGTTTAACAAATAAATTCCAAACTATTAGACGTCAATTATTTGCGGCGTCTTCCTTGGAATTAAAAGTGGCTCGCTGCCAAGAATGGCCGTGTTCTAAACGATTTATTCCTTCCTTAATGAATCTTAATGTACTTAAACACTTGGCATAAACAACATGATACCATTTAACTGGTAGATGTATCTGGCTTATGCCATTAGATGTAAAATTAAGTTTCCTGATAAATGTAATTAGGTTACTTCTAGGCAAGCGTACTCCATCGTCGGCTACATTATCGCTTACCATCAGGTGACATAGTGACCAAAGGGAAGCCCGTCCATGACAAAAAAGTTACTAATTATTTTTAATTTCCATATAACTTTTGTTTTAATATGATGTGAAGGTGATATCACTTTAGGTTCTGTTAACACAAACTGAATATTTAGAACTAATATCCGCAGTTTCTACGACGGAAAATATATTTTTCCGATTTTTTTTTTCCGGACTAAACTTTCTCACCTATTGCGGTCTTCTCGTCCGGCGTTCAAATGTAATTTATGTATCTTCAAGGCTAGAGTAAATTTGCTCTTATGACGGCCCTATCCCGTTCGGCTATCGTCAACATAAACATGGTTTGAAAACTTGTTGCTATATCTAATGCAATCCAGCGCAATGTGTGATGAGTAGGCAATGCAAAAAAAGAAATATGACGCCTGAAAACTCTGTTGGTGGTCGATAATTCCGTCATTTACACGAATATTTTAACAAAATTGTTCTTCGAATATAAACGTGTCTTCTTTTAAAAAACCTTAAAAGTTTTTGGATAAAATTTTCGTCACCAAAATCAAAATCTCGTGCCAGGATTCATGCGATTTCCGTAGCCTATTGCGTCGCTGGCTCCGGAAAATACATACCTATGATGTATGTATTTCCCGGAGCCAGCAAAATAACTACACGTTTCAATATTTTAATATTTTCTTTTAGAATAAAAATTACCCAATTGTCTCTGTCGTTCAATGATGACTTATATAGCGTAATGTCGTTACGTAGTAGTATATGTAGGTAAGTCCATCTATAAGTACATAATTTCTAAACTGCCTCACAGAATTTGACGAGCAAACGAGGTGTCTTTGGATTAACTATTATGTGACGTCACTCTCAATTCACTAAAGTGCCCTCTACAGGACATAAATTCTTGAACATAGTTTTTTATTTGTGAAGCCGCTGGCAACAGCTAATACCGCCTAATAATTAACTTAATCAAGAATATTTTTCTTTACCTTTTCAGTACGCGGCAAATAAGTTGAAGCTTTTGCTATGGTTACGCTGCCCCCACTTCGATTGAAACCCGAAAATCGGTTACTGCGCATTCAAAGGTCGACAGCCATGATGGTTCTGGGTACTTTTGTAGCGTGGATTATAATAAAGAAAACACGTAAACCAGCACAAAACACCCATTATCTGAATACATAAAAACACCCTTTGATGGGATAAAAGCGTTAAAAATCACATCCTTGTATCGTAAAAACATAATGGCGGCTAAGTGTTTTTTATTTCAGACCGTAATGGCGTCTGACATAAGCGAATAGGCTTTTAACTCTTGAACATGTGAAATGCGCCTGACACAACATTATTTCAACGGGTTTCTCTTAGACATCTGAATTATTTAAGCGCGGAGGCTTTCAGCAATTTACTTACCCACGCATTTCATACATATTCTTCTGTTGCACACCCTTACAAAATAAGATGTCTGTTTTCTTTTATCTTTTACATAGATTTCGTCTAAATGATCTTCAATAACCACGTCATCTTGAAGTCGTCATACACCGTTAAATTTTTATCGTTTTAATCCCATGGAAGGTCGATTCGGTACATGAAACACTATCGATTTGTAAAGATAAAATTAAGTACTTTTTTTTAAACTCAAATTAATTTACTCATGTATGAAATTAATTTCTTTAAGTAAACATCAGCTGGGCGAGTTGAATGACCTATAGGTAGTTAGTAAGCAACGACCGACAACTGCCTACAAGTTCATTGATTTGTTTATAAATTATACATAGAGATCATACAGTTCTTCAAATCATATAGGATACTTGATATTTATAGTGTTAGTTATAAACATTGTAGTCTTAAGTTATACGAATATTTAAGAAAACTTGATTACACCGACACAGAAAAACTTCTAGAATTACTTCAATAATTTTATAGATATTAAATTGGTGATTCTTTTTTGTAACCTGTATTTGTAAAATTAGTATAGTGTTCGTTAATATTGAATTAATTGTGGGCCAAAAATAAACCGATAGTTTAATCTAATGATGGCCTGAAACATAGGTTTATATTAATCCAGTTCAGACAGATCGCTACTCACTTTTCTTTGGTCTAATAATCGTGTGTATATCAAACAAGTTTTTACATAATTAGATAATTAAGACAATCTTTTTAGACTTGATTTTTTTTAAGTATTCATAAGCTAGATGTATTTCTTTGTAAAAGTACTTAAATAAACATTATTATTATTATTTATTTATTTATGTACACACAAACACTTAAAAACGAAAACAACAAATACAGATAAGCGTACAAAGATACTGCTTATTTCTAGCGAAATTTCTTCCAGCAGACCAGCGACAGCAAAATTGGATGAGAGATGAAGACGCAGTGTTTATAAATAATTCGGAAAAACAAAAATAGACTATGTTATCTAAATTCAATCAATTACAGTAAATAAATGTACACATAAATAGATACTATACATAAATTATATCTATAATAAATATAACTTTACGAGATGGTAGAGGGTTCTTTATAATGTTTATTTGTGTTTTGTAATGTTATTAGTTCAACAATGCGTTCCAGGTGTTGTTCCGTTTCTGTAGCGCATCTAGGATATTTGCTGAAGCACGGGTCGATTGCTTTTTCACCACGATGCGACAAAGATGTGCATCCCTGATGCTCCGGGTGCGGACCAGACCCAAAGCTATTCAACACTGCATTGCAAGCAGGCTGGATTAGTTGTATGTGAATTATTGCTGCAAGCTTTCTATCTACCTCGGTGTTAGAGTTGTAGCAGGAATTCGCATACTAAGTATACCAAGAGTTTTAAGTAGTTAAGTAGGTAGCTATGGGATACTAACACAGCCGTAAGGATTTATTGTTACGAACATTTTGAGTGGTTGTTACTTGTAAAATAAATATAAAAAAATAAAAAAAATAGTGGCACATCGGTAACTTACGGTGAAGAAAAAACATATTGACAGAACCGACATGTCCTAGAACCAAAATGTCGAAGACATATGACATTTATCAACATTAACCTAATTGTATATATTCTTTGAATAATCTTGTTGCTGTTAAGTTAATGCTGATCCCCAACACATCAATAAAACGCCACTTCATAATAAAAAGCCCAGCATTCAATTTCTCATTGTTTATTGGACAAAATAAATAATGTTACCTAGTATATAGTAGCAGGTGAAAGTAATTAATCATCTAATGAACAAAAAGGATTAACCTTTAAGTAACATCAGAGATAAAAAAAAAAATTATGAGAGTGGCTAATTTATACAACGACGCTTAAAAGGCAAAAATGACTAAGTCACATTCAGTAAACTTAACAGGATATTACATAGGACAATTGTTTTTATAAAATTATTGATACTATCCAAAATAGCTTTAAAAATTAAATACATATGTATGTTAATAGAATCTAAATCCAACTATTTTGTAATTTTTATTTATTCATTTTTTCAAAAATTTTAACTTTAAATCACTGTAAAGTTTACTTAATGTCGCTTAGTCATTTTTGCCTTTCAAGCGTCGATAAATAAGATCACTTCCCTTCAAACTAGGAAACAATCCTGTATCTTGAAGAACTGTACACTATAAATGCATTGATACACTTTTATAAAATATAAGTGAACGCAGACAAGTAAGAACATGTTATTCCATGAAGTTTCTTGCACATTTTGCTCTATAGAGATCTACGCTTTAAAATGTACAATTAGCATCTGAATGCTTGATAATTCAAAATTGCCTGTAAATGGTTTATTTGAATTAAATAGTTTGAGTCTTGATTAAAGCACCTTAGAAAGAGTGTGTGCAGTTGTTGATTTTATCCTTACAAAGATAAGTTCAACCCAGAAAAGGTAGGGTATTGAATATTTACAACAAGTGCTCTGCAAGGAAATTCTCTAGCGCGTGGTAGAGATGCGGCCTAACACCGACTAAGCCGTGATCTTCGTCTGTGTAGCTCTGGGAACAAAAACATTGGTATTAACAAATTTTCACATCAAAAATCTCATATACACGAGTGCCATGTTGCCAACGGCAGAGGTAACTTCAGCTGTCTACACGTCGGCGGTATCTGTTAACGCTCGACATTCCAACAAATGAAGATCAGCGGCAGCTGTGGTGTGTGTCAAGTGTCATTATAGGTCGACGGCTGCAATCGGGCGTCAACAACTGCTGCCACCGACATGTCCACTGCCTCTGGCAACATGCCGCTCGTGTGTATGACCTCTAATGCATGGTCTTAAATCTATATTTATTTCTAAAGAACTATCCAAACGCTTAGTTGACATTTCGGTTAACCCAAGGGTTGGCTTTTACCTCGGTCAGAGATTAAGCATTGCCATACAACGTGGTATTGCCACCAGCCTTTTGGGCACACTTCTAGTCGACAGCGATGCGGAGGAGTTTTGTGAAGCCATATTTTAGTAAGGAGTCTAGTGTATATATAGGCTTTTAGTGTATATATAGTTTTAATTAGTTAAATGTTTTGATATAGTGCGCATATATGCATAGTCTGACTTCGTTAAAATTAAATTGTAATGAGATTACTTTTAACTTTTTACTCCTTTATCATCACATACACACGCCCGTTTTTTGGTAGTGTGCAATCAGCAAATTGCTTCGTCCGCTCTAAGGTGGGCGTGTCAGGCTTTTGCTGGCTAAAACCCATCTGTGTTTCTATATTTGCTTTTTACTTACTAGGACCATGGTAACTTTTTCAAACGTTCCCGCATACATACACTCCCATAAACCATATGAAAATGTAGCGAGTATCGTACCGTTTCCAAATTAGAGAGTGCTATTTCGAAGCCTGAATTACGCACCTACATAGTTAGGTTCAGTATAAGTGCCTAGTTAGTTTTACTATAAATAAATATTTATAGTAAAACTAACTAGGCACAGTGTCAGAGATAAAGTAAATTATATTCGTGATTTGTATCTTCAGTGTCACGAAAATTAGGGCAGCGGTTATAGTAGGTAAATTCTCAACAGCCTATGGGTCGAAGCCTGCTGGGGTAAAGGGCCGTTTTCTGAGAGGAAGGCTCAGCCCCGGCACTCGGCAATATAGGCAACGAAGGAACGGGGTAGGTTTTTAGTCAGTAAGAGTCTGACACTACTTCCCGCTCCACCCAAGGGCGGGATTTGTCATTGGATGATTTTACCTACCATAAAAAAAAACAGCCTATGGGTGTATATGTTATCTATTTACATTTGAGGTCGGTATAAAAAGGTTTTTTCTTCCACTTCTTATGTCCTGTCAACCATCATGTATCACCAACACTCTTTTCTTTCATATCACTTCTCACACAATCCATCCATTATTTCTTTGACTTCTCTCACTCTCATTAGTCCACATATATCCTATTAACTCTTTTAGAAACAAGCGTTTCATCCCTAATCTTAAACATTAACTTTTTAGTCACTCGTGGCACTTTCAAACTTCCTATCATATACTCATTTGTTACCTACTTCAATTGTCGTCACACTATCTCAATATTCTCATCTCCACTACATGCAATCTTTTTCAATATCAGTTTTGAATTATATCGAAATAAACACACTAAACATATAATAAAGACAACAATTCTCAGTTCCATCTGATTTCTCAAATATTCACGCCGAAAATGGTTCAAATTAAAGAAACAAATTCTTAAGCGTAACAGTTTATTAAGGCTACCTTCTCAATACCTGCAGTTTATCAGGCTAAAGCGCCGGTCCCAAGGGCGCTTTGCTGAGCCAGCTAATGTTCTAGAGCCCATTATTTATATAAACGATCGGATATTTTCTTCGCACATTACTTCTCCGTGTTGAGTGGCCTAACTTCAGAATTGCTTTGGGTTTGTACGTTTCTTTTAATGTTTTAAGGCAAGGGGTAAATGGGTAAGCGATTAATTATGAACCGAGAACCGAACACCGTAGGCGCGGGCTTGCGGACGGCGTGCAATGGGTAGCACGCTGTCCGATCGTCCGGTAACCGACCGGACCGAGCCCAAGTCGTCGACGGCGCGTTCTGTTCCCGCGCGCCTCAAGGAGCTGTCAGCACACCGAAGAGGCCCAGCCTGCTAACTGCAGGGTCGAAGCCTACTGGGGTCATGGGTTAGTTCCGAAAGGAATGCTCGACCCCGGCACGATAGGCTACGAAGGAACGGGGTAGGTTTTTAGTCAGTAAGAGTCTGACACTACTTCCCGCTCCGCCCAAGGGCGGGATTTGTCATTGGATGATTTTACCTACCATAAAAAAAAAAAAAAAAACCGAGAACCGAAAACGATGCGGAACCCCATTTTATTCTTTGTTATTACGTTAGGAAAAAATGTAACTTTGCTTATAAGCAAGTAAGACTACCTAATATATACTAGCAATTCCTATTTTAACCTGACGTAATAAAATATTGTACAACACTCACACAACGTCATCTGGTTCCAAACTAAGCAGAAATATGAGTACTAGACAACTGATAAACATACTTATGTGTTCCTATACATATATATGCATAATATTATACATATATTGCACCCAAACACATCGTGCTCATTACTATGTCTTTGGTGAGGATCGAACCTATGACCTCTGACATAGCAGTGAGGGCCGATGACCACTAGACCAACAGCAGACTTAGCCATGTTGATAATCTACTATCGTTAATGCTATAATGGAATCAACAAAATTCTTAGCAAAGTTCACATCATTCAAAATGACAGAATGAAATATAATCGTTTCTAAAATGATCATCGCTATATTATCTCGTCGTGTTATGGTATTTTAGTGACATCTATGGCGTCACATAAGAAGTAATTCTGGATCGTGCAAGTAAAGTTCTCTGCGCGATTTGAATATATAGAACAGCTCGAAATCATCTATCGGGCAGTAGCCCATCAGACATAACACCTGGGCCTCAAGCCTGTTATTACAGTAGTGTCAGAATGGTCTATTATTGATTTCATAATTGTTGATTTTGACAAGTTTGGTAATCTACTAATATAATTTTATGACTTTCCAATGATTAACCACTGACACTCTAACGTTCACAAAAACCAAACAAGGCCGGTTTCCAGTTTTTCGTTTTGTATCAGACAAAACAAAACACTAAAAACGCCGGCCGGTGGCCGCTCTAAATAAACAGTAAGGAGAAAGACAGAGAGAATAAACATAATGACCGACCAATGATCGGTCATTATGAATTTTGCAGATTACGAACTTTTAGCAAAATGATAATAGAATCGTGTTGGAATGAAGAATTTATAAAAATAGCAGACTTGGGCTCCTGTTTGGTTGCAGGAATCTCCCTTTTCAATGGAAGTTAGCGGGACTTTACTCTCTGTTTCGCATCTAAAGTATAAAGGATATTTACGCTGAGGCTTTTCGATTTCAGAAAGAGACTCAACACAAAACTGTCGTAACTTGACTAGGCTTGCAGGTCGGTCAAAAGACTAAAAGCTAAGCTTACCATCTGCGTGAAGTAGACATTTCGTATCTGGAGATACCGTGACAGCAACATGGCGTGTTGGTAATGCACGTTGTCATCTGCGGTGCCGTGGATCAAGAAGTAGCTCTCGTCTCGAAGGTTCCCCGCCTAAAAATAAAAATAATAATTATAATGACCATATAGTCAAATGCTTCGACGAGCATCTGTTGAAGCTGTTGTTGAGCGAATGGATCAATGGTGTTATTTTTTTTATTTTTATTTTATTTAACAATTTTGTACACACACATAAAAAAAGGAAAAAAAAATGAAGAAAACAGATAAATAGGTACAGAGGTGATGCTTATTTCTAAAGAAATCTCTTCCAGCACACCTGCGAAAGGATAGTTTGAAAAAAAAAGAGAAGTAGACACCGTGTGTAATAGTAACAGAAAAATTAGTACACACACAATGATTGACAATAAACAATTATAATATGTAAATAAAAACATACTATTATAAATATAAACATACACAATATAAAATAAATATCTCAAGAATACATACTTATATAATATATAATACATACTAATATGCAACTATAACGGAAGAGAAAGATAGTGTTCTTTTACTCTACTTTTAAAGACTGCAAGAGTTTGGCAGGCCCTAATGTCAGTTGGTAGAGAATTCCAAAATCGTACTGCATGCGCGGTGAAGGAGTAGGAATAGAAATTGCTGGAGTGAGGAGGGGATTTAAGGAGATTCCTTAGATGCGACCTGCAAGGTGCATCAGAAGGACGTGAATAGGAAAAGCGTTCCCGCAAATAGGAGGGCGTTTTAGGATTGTGAAGGATATTAAATAGCAAACACAATATTCGGTGTTAGAGTTTTGCACTCGACTAGAACATATACAACAGTTTGAAATCAACTAACGGGCAGTTACCCGGACCAGATTTAATACCTCTGATTGGATCCTCTCTTTTCAACGGAGGTTAGCAGGACTACACTTTGTTCACATTACATTTTTTGTTTCGGTGGGAAAATAATCCAATAACATATCCGTGCCCTTGGGCGCGGCGGGAGATAGTGTCAAAATTTACTAGAAATTAATTATAATTAATTAATTATTCAACGTGGCAATGCTGCAAGTCTTCTGGGTACATTTCCGGATGACAGCGATGTGGAGGAGTACTTCGACGCCTGAATGTACTGTGTTTTTGTATTATTTGTACATAGGTAGGTTTTAGTACTCGTATAAATAGTTTAGTTAATATTTAAGGTTTGTACATGAGTAGATATAATTTAAATAGTTATTTATGTACGAGTATTTTAATCACTAATAAACTGTTGACCTATTAATTATTAGAAAAACCCAATACTGCTCCTTCACTGCATTTCATAGGGCCGACCCTTCCTTTCAGAAATCGATCCTTAGCCCCAGTAAGCTGCTGCTGGGCCCCTACGGTTTGCTGACAATTCCTTGAGGCGTGCGCGGAACACTACACGCCGTCGACGACTTGGGTTCGGTCAGGACTTGTTCCCATTATATGCGAACACAGGCTTTATTTGTTACTTACTGTTTCTATTAACAGAGAGAGAGTGTGAAGCTTAATAAAATATTAGTGACTAGCATCTAGTGGCAGCTTTGCCTGCATGAAAGTAAGTTTTTCCATACAAACTTTGAACCCCCTTTAAGCGATTATCGCAACTCAGTGCTGGGCGCGCCTTGATCGAGGCAATAAGGCGTGGCTGGAAAGACCTCACGGCGACCTCACCTACCGCATGACGCAGGTGCTCACCGAACATGGCAAGTTCAGTAAGTACCTGTATCGGATTCGTGCGGAGGAGTCGCCCGGGAGTCGCCACTGTGCGGAACACCCAGAGGACACGGTAGAGCACACTGTAGAGGTGTGCCCCGCCTGGGCAGAGCATCACTGTGTCCTTGTGGGGGTGATCGGCGGCAGTAATCTCTCTCGCAGGGCCTTGGTACAAGCCATGGTCCGAAGTGAGGAGGGATGGCATGCGGTCGCCTTCTTCTACGAAGCAGTAATGCTATCAAAGGAGGAGGCCGATCGCATCAGGTAAAGACAACGGGGCTCACGCCGCCGTTGGGATTCCGATCTCGATTTCCGGCCACCGTAGGCGCGGGCTTGCGGAAGACGAGCAATGGGTAGCTCGCTGTCCGACCGTCCGGTAACCGACCGGACCGAGCCCAAGTCGTCGACGGCGCGTACTGTTAACGCGCGCCTCAAGGAGCTGTCAGCAAACCGTAGAGGCCCAGCCTCCTAGCTGCAGGCAGACAGGGTTGAAGGCCAAGTGCCGCTTTCTGAAAAGAAGGCTGGGCCCCGGTATGATAGGCAACGAAGGAACGGGGTAGGTTTTTAGTCAGTAAGAGTCTGACACTATTTGTCATTGGATGATTTTACCTACCATAAAAAACGGAAAGTCCTCTCTCGGTGTTTGCCAACGTCATCAAAGGAAACTTTGTGCAATATAGATATCCTGTAAACTTTACGGTTTGACGATTGATGCGTTGATTTTTGAAATCAGAATAATCTACAAACGATGAAGCCAATATAATAAAACTTACCACTTGTTCTGTCAGGAGTGTTGACACGTTGTAACCTATTTCGTTTTCTGTTGGCAGACCCAGATAACGTTCTGTGTAGATTGTATCTGAAAACAATCAATGACTTTATACACTAAAAAAGGAGTTATTTGTAGAAGAATAAGTCTCTAAACGCATTCAAGAATAATCAAGTATATAAGGCACAGCTTGTACAATCAATTACACTGCTAACTACTAATTTGTCGATGAAGTCAATAGTACGGAAGCTTGAAAATTAATGAAGGAGCCAAGTGTCACTGTCACTTTGACAGAATCTGGGCTGACGTTTGCATGAGCTGAACAGATATAAGTTCTAACTGCAGTAGCATGGGGCTCTTTCGCCGTGAGCAGCCGTCCGACCAACATCTAGTGCGGGGACTGTCTCACGGTTCATTGTGATGTGAATACATAAAGCTTGTGTATAATCTAGAATAATTTATTTATTGCTCGACAGCCACTAATCACTTTCAAAATAGAGTCTCAGGAAAGGACTTTCCCACTGCCACGCTAACTAAAAGTGCAGTAAGTGCGCTAATTATTATTATTAGTATTTTTTAGGGTTAAGTTACACAGAGCTCTTTACGAGGAATCCGGATCTATGAGTAACTCAGTTTTCCAAAAATTCTTCCTTTCTGTGTTTTTAATTAGTATAGTTGCGCCTTGGCCAGACTTTTGATCCAATATATTAATTAATCATTTTACCACATTCTACGCGGTTACATACCTGCAACGTGAAAACCAAATCATAAATGTAAAAGCGATACTCAATTTTTTTAAGGTGGGACATCAAATGACCTCTTGCTAGGGCAGAGAGAACGGGTGTGGCAGAATTTTACTGATTAAAAACCACCTGTGTTCTTTTAAATTTCAGGGGCATGGTTTGGCTTTCACGTCCCGCATCAAGCAATACACGTAAAAAGCAATAATTTGTGTAGTTGAAATCATAGTGTATTTCATAGATTCGTACCATAAAACCTCCAATCGACTACAGGGGCAACGGCGGCCGCACATTTAAAAACGTCACCACCCTCGGCTAGTGCCTTACTAGCCACATACCCGCCGTACGACCAGCCCCAGATGCACGTGCGATTGCCGTCTATCCAGGGTAGGTTGTCTTGCAAGAATCTAAAAAACAGTAAAAAGATTAGCAAACATTGTATTTGTAGGCAATTATGAGCATTTAGCGATAATGAGACACTCAATTGATTCCTTAGTATCGGAGTGAGGCGAAAAGCGGTGACGTTATAGACGAGTCTCGTTAGCGGAATCATTTGGAGGAGTGACAGTTACGAATGGCAGCCTTAGGTAATCTGTCGAGTAGTTCGGATACTTCTAAGGAATTTACTGGTTCCCCAAATTATATATACTGTGAAATAAAAGTGTGAAATAAATTGTAATTTGAATTTTACGCCACGAACCCTATACCAGAAAACCTTACCAATGACATGACGGCCGTACTGCTAATTTTAGGCTGTCACCTTTGTATTCTTGTTATTTCATTTGTATTTTTGTGATCAGTGATCCAATTCGGACATGTATGGTATGGCTGCTAAAGAAATCTCGCACATATGGTACTTGTACTACGTCTCAAATTGTTTTACAAACCTGTCCAAGGATGTTGCTGGCGATAAATTATTTTAACTGAAATAAGGCAAAAGCTACGGCCATGTGTATATTGTCGGTAGATGGCGCTGATCTCTACATGGTATAGAGCTGTACTTAAGTACTATAGTTTTAGTCATGAACAGGCAGAATTCGGTGAATTTTGAGGTATTATTTTGAGTAAGTTCAATAAATTGAGAATATGCAATTTTAGTAAAAAATATTTTCTAGACATTCACTAAAAATAAATAATATTGTTGAAGTCAACGCCATCAAGTGAAAAAACCGCTATATTTGGGTCCCAATAACTTCTACAAGACTGTTGACTTTTTGTTAGAAAATAATAATAATGATACTTCACAAATATCATGCAACGCCATCTAGTCCCAAAATAAGCAGAGCTTTTGCTATCTGAAACTGATATTTTTCTAAATGCATAATTATATTGATTGCACCCAGACAGAAAAAATGATTGCACTCATCACACAAACGTTTGTCTAGAGCGAAAATCGAACCCTCGACCTCAGACATAGCAGTCAGGTCCACTAACCACTGCACCATCAGGCCATTTCAATACTAGTATATGCTACATCGAAGGACCCGCCTGTTCAAGTTGAGATTTTATTTCTCTATATGTAGCATCTATTACAATTAAATCTCCACTTACTTTGTAACAGTAATTTGGTCTTCAACCTCAATAGTTCCGAGCTTGCCATTCAAAGCAAACATATTGTCGACTCCTTTCAATCCTGAGCCTCTACCATCGATGTGAGCGATAGCAATGCCCCAACGACTCACAAGGTAACTGCCCCAGTCGAGGGCCCATTTCTTTGTTACTAATGCCGTACCAGGTCCTCCATACCTTGAAATAGAGAAACCATGTCATAAAAAAATGCGCTGTAATTAAAAAAAGAATTTGTACAATATTTACAATCATTATATTTATTATATACACAGCTAGAATTTTTTTGTTAATAATAATTACTTAATATAGTTGAAACACAAGAAATTAACGCAAATAGATATTTTTTTACTTTTTGTAAAACAATAAATGAAAAAAATATTTAAACAAAATTAGAGACCATCAATCAAAGTATGCCCTTTTAAGGTACATTATACAATTTAAAAAACGTATATTTTCAAAGTGAGCTGATCTTCTTCTTCTCGTTTTGATCTGACTCAAATTTTGACCGACCAATATTTTGCCACCTGGACAGCTTTATCGTTGGCCTCGTACAAGTTATTGAAGGTGCAGGTAGTTGTGCATACTAGGCAGGAAAGGAGGTGACGCATATCTTGTGAAGGGGCTCCACACTGGCACTGTATTTGCGATGGGTCAAGGAAACCCTATTTGGCGAGATTATTTCTGCAGCGGCCAACCTGATTCCGCGGTTGGTTCAGAGATTTTCAGATTGGGCACTATAGTTCGTGTCCCTTAAGTTGATAATACTCACACATAAACGAGCAATGGTACATTATTCCTGGTAGCATAGTCGGCTGGCACCTGTATTTGCACGTCGGCGCCCGTTAGACTCGAGCCGATAGGCACTGAAAGGCGGATGGAGTTAGGAAGGACCCGGTTGCTGGTAAGGCCGGATAGCTCCGCGTTGTCATCCCACACACGAATCAGAGTACCGTTCTAGAAATATTTTAAGTACATTTTGATTAGAGAAAAAATTTCACTTTAAATTTGAATGCGATGAATTTAATTCCTCAGGAAGTTAACTGATGAGCGATGGGAATATTCCAAAGAGTTATCGTGGCCCTCTCAATAAAAATGAAGTTAACAGGGTCTTACTATGACGTGTTAAAATGTCAAGCGTGCGAGCGAGAAAGAAGCATGGAGTTCTACACTCAACATAGCTCCATCCCCCTAAAAGTTCAGTTTAGGTCATCAAATGGGTCGCATTAACAACTCTTGGTTAAGCCAAACGCCTAGTTAATACAGATATATACCTATGGAATATGCCTGATGCCATGATTTTTTTTCCTCATTAAAAGATATGGGATCTATTATATGGCCAAAAAAAAAGACCAGTAGAGTCGTATCTGCTATCTTATGCTTCAACCTAAATATAATAATATGTTGGGTATATGTAGGGAATAACGACCAATTCTATTTTTTTCTACAAAATGCCAACAGCTGACATGTAATTTTACAGTACGCAAGACACATTCCCCAAACTTATTAACTTATTCAAAATATTTTATTTCACATAAGATGAAATGGGGACTAATAAAACGTCAAAAGCTAGTGCACAGTTCCAAATAGACGTTTTCTATGGGGAAGAAACTCCATGGCTACTCTAAACCGCCGACCTGTCACCATTTCCTAATATTTTAGCTGGATAGAATGAGTGGCAAAATCAACTCTCAAACAATACTTATGCATGTATGTTAAGAGCACTACTAGCAAGCTATATGTATGTATGTTAGCATTAGCCTTAAGCTCCTTGTAATCCTAAGTTGAGCTATACGAATGATAAATCCTTGCACTGACTGGGCAAGTTCGCTCAAATCTATGTAGTTCTTTCCTCAAAAGACCATCATAGGCTCTAATCTGCATAGCTCTCATAATTATGATTGTACCATTCATTACATGTTTGTCGTATAGACTTTAAAAGAGGCTTGAGTTTGTTTCGGTGTTTCTGCTCAGATTAGCTAAGATCTTTCCTAACTACCCTGAGAAGAAACACCGAAACATCGGCTTCATCTAGTCTAAACTGACGAACAAACTGACGTGTATAAATGTTTTTAAAACCTATTTGCAAAGTAAATATCATTTAGCAGTATTTATACTCACTGTGGAAAAAATGAAAACTTTTGGAACATCAGGACCAGCACAGTCGATAGTGATTCTATCACCAGCTTGGTTAAGGGTAGCTTCATTGTAGAGGCACTCGCCTCCATCCTCCCGACGAATATCACAAGTGAAGCATGAAACCACGCCAGCAGCAACTTTATAGATATGTTGTTCTGCTGAATCCTGTACGCTTGTGGCTTTGTACCAGCTTGGGAAGAGAAATTAATTAATGAAAATCTGAACGAATTCAGTTCAGTCGAAAGCAAGAACTTTTAAAATCTTGACGCGGACAAAATCGCGGGCAACAGTTAGTATAAACTAGGAATATACAAGGTGTACGCCAGCGACCAATGACCTGTAATCTAGCGTCCCAAAAAGGTGAAAAACATCCACTGTTGCACATAGGCCTCTCTCAAGTGTCGCTACAAGGAACGGTCCTGTACATTTCGCATCCACTGCATTCTCGTTACTCTCACCAGGTCATCAATCTACCTTGCAGGGAGGCCTTCCAACACTGCGTTTTCCGGTTCGCGGTCGCCACTTTAAAACCTTTCAGCCTCATCGATTCTAGGGAATTCAAATTCTTCGGGCTATGTCGGCGACCTTAGTTTTTGTACGGATCTTCATTCCTGATGCAAAATATTGATGATGAACAAAGGTGAACTTGCTTGTTGCAATTCTTTTAGACAGAATAAAATTCTTGAGAAATTCTTTTATACTTTTTGTTATCCAAATTTTGATATGACTTCAACGTCCTTGGAGGGCGAGCACATTTTGGATGGAGCGCGTCAATTGCAACCTACTAGCCGGCTTTTAGGTTTACTAGGTTTTTAGTCAGTAAGAGTTTGACACTACTTCCCGCTCCACCCAAGGGCGGGATTTGTCATTGGATAATTTTACCTACCATAAAAAAAAACCTACTAGCCGGCAAATAACATCCAACCAAAGACAGTTGAACTCATAAACGAAACTCATACAGACGTCATTTCATTAGACATTTATACGAAACATAATCTGTAGATGTAAACCAAGTTCGCACTTAGAGCGTTTGTCTAATATATACTGTATATTATAGAGCAGGTGTGGATGTTTAATTCCAGTAAGCAAATTGAACTCCTTGTTAGTAGGTACACACGCTTATATAATTGTCATAATATTTTCCCGCTGTACCTTGATGATTTTACAACGCCGTAATCGTAAAAATAGATTTTAATGATTCATGTAAATCATTTAATTTTTACAAGCTTTTATTTAATTTCACATATCCCGATGATAGTTTGTAATCAAATCTTGTAAATTAAATTTGATCAACTTTCCGGTTATTTATTGAGCTGTAATTTTGCATGCATGTATAAATCAGATGACAATACAAAATTATTATGATGAAAGTTGATCTGATTTTGGAACCGGAATGTGGCCATAGGAACTCGGTAGTTGAACGACCCAACCCCATTGAGTTTGGGCTTGTATGATTCGTCTTATCGAGTATTTTGGTGGTTCTGATGATGAAACAGACTGGAAGATGGCTATAGAAACTCGGTAATAAGTGCAATAAAATAAACATATCGTGTTTGAACATTGATGAGTATTAATTATATAGGAATATATACCGTGCTATAAAAGCTTGCTGTAAAAAAAATATTTTCATTGAAAATTGATTATAATTTTATCTGAAATATACTGACATGACGTCATCGGAATTCCAGGCTAAGATCTCAAGCACGGTGTGTGCTGTGTTGACACGGTTCACTGTAGTCCATTCGGCAGTACCAGCAGTAGGCGGTGATGCTTGGAGTATTTGCTTGAACGAAACTCCACCAACCATCTAAAAATATATAAATTGAAATAATAACACCATCGGAAGTCAGGCATATGTCTATCTTATCATCATAACCTTTTTTAACGTCCCCACTGCTGGGACTTAGGCCTTCTCTCTATGAGAGAGAATGGACCGTAATCCATCTCGCGGGCATGTCTATGTAATAAATAGACGATTTATTATATTATTATATACAATTTACATTGCACGGGAGGGATAATTAATTTCTTAGATACCCACTTATTCATATAGCCTATTGTACCTATTTTTGGTGAGTAGCACTTAATTTAAGGACTGGTTTATAAATTGTACATTTTGAGTTAAAAACTTTGCAAACCCTACTTACTTAAGTAAGCCAAATTTGGACAGGTTTTCGGGCTAGATTCGAACAGAACTTCTGATGCTTAAAGTCTGGAATTGAGGGTAAGTCAATAATTATCGAGACATGGCTTAAACTGGACTTAGGGCGGGTTTCTGAATTGAGTATTGTGAGTTAAGAACGTCTCAAACCATACTTAAATGCCAAATTTTGACAGGTTTACAGGCTAAAGTAGAGTTTGAGTAATTCTCAACTTCAAATGCTTAAATCAGAAATCGGAGGTTAGCCTCCCTCAATCAAATAAACAGACAGTTTGTCATTATTTATGTACATTAATGTCTTCACCGGGATGTTTTTTTTTTCAATCCTCATAGCAATTGTTACTACTGGAGAGGAGGAAGATAATTTCAAAAGGACTAGGGTAATATGTAGTATAAAACACTAACCAATTGAATGGAAAATATCAACCCTATCAATAATAACAACGACGAAAATGACAGAGAATGGCATCTGTTGTTCAACACACGAACTAACTAAGCTTACAATGAAAGCAAAGCCACAACATCATGTGACGGCGCTTTGTCAGTCTATGATCCTTAGAACAGCCATCAGATGGCGTTAGTAGTATTTTAATATAAGTCTCTCTGGTAGCTACGTCTGAAATAACTATAAAACAAAATCTTTTGTCGAAACACTAACCTGTGGTAAAATAGTGATGAAAGAAGAGCCTGCGTCGTTGAAGAACAAAGGAACTTTGTCGATCCAACCGTTTGGTTCAGAGTACGAGTAGATCTAGAAATAATGAGTTTATTAGCATTGAAACTCTTTACTGAATTTTATTGTATACCCCACAGATATGTCAAACAGTAAAACTACTATAGCAGTAAAAAGTAGATTAAGGGTATAGTACTGTTTGATATGTCCGTGGTATACCTTACTTAATTGATACTGCTATCGTAGTTTATACCGCTGATTAATCAAACAAATATTTTGTATGCCCTACAGACAGTCTTTCCTGGTCTGGGTGTCTTGTGAAAGTATGTGACTTTACATGTGTGTACGCACCCATGATTGTAAAAAAACTTTAAAAAAAAAACGACTACACTACAAAAAAAAAACACTAAAATGATTAAAATAACTTTTCATTTCAAAAGTCAGTGTTTTCTGACTTTAATTTGTTAAGCAATTTCTAGTGTGGGGCAAATTTAAAAAAAAAAATCTTTAGACGTAGTTTATAAAACTACAGTAATAAAGAGTGGATCAGTGGAAATTGAACTGCTTAAAAAAATTTACTTGACACTTAATGCAATTTGTCTGTTTTGAGTAGATAAAATCATATTCAACAACTTAATAAAATAGTTCATACAAAGCGGCTCTTTTACATAATCTGTATTTGTAACTTATTTTACTTACAACAGAGCAAGTCGTTTGTCCAGCATTGCACAGCTCTATCCTCATCCGATTTTGTACTCTGTTCGTCCACACTAGAGCAATAGATGAATTCGTCACGAATTTCACATTCTTCAGTATAGGACTGCAAGTGATCAATGCAACAAAATAGAGAAAATTAATGACAATTTAAATTAAAAATGGAAAAGAATATGTATTTTCTGTAAGTAGTATTTTTTTATTTGCTAAATTAAATAACTTTTAACTTTAATAAACAAACATGAAAGAATTTTTATATTAATTATAAAAAATATCCTCATCGACAATTAAATCACACAAAAATTGTTTCTTTTTTAATTAGGACACTATGAAGGCCCAAAGTTAAAGTTCACGTAAAATAGCTTATTTTCAGAGGTTTTTACTGGACTAATCATACGCATATTTAGGATTTGATCCCTTAATAGAAGCTTAGATAATATAAAAAAGATAGCTGTGTTTCAACAATATATATTTAGAAAACAATATTTAATAACGTTATAATTACGTAAGAGCTAGTTCTATGAAAATTTATCTCGGAAAAGAGTTAAAAAAGAAAAAAAAAAAAGAAAAAAAAACGTTTATAAAGACAAAACGACGACGAACGACGTTTGTGTCTCAATATAGTTTATTATATTCTATTCTATTCTAATGTATCTCGGGAAGAACGTTCAGAATCTGAATCAGAATGAAAAAGAAAAGAATTTTATTTGTGAAACATAGGTGTTTATATAAAGATCTTAGATAATTATATGGGCGCTATGTTTTGCCGTGATGGCGTACAAAAAATGAAGGAAACAAAATCATTAAAAACTAAATAAAAATAAAATAACACACAAAAAAAAAACAATATTAAACTCTACAAGAGAAAAAGAAGAACTATTTTACATATAGCTAAATTATATCTTTATAAAATTTATAATTTAAAAAAATAAAAAAAAAATAAAGAGAAACAGTCTTAAAAATATAATATTTTAAAACTACATCGATAGTTTATTATTATACTTTATTATATTGACGGTTCTCGCTCTTAATTTATTTTTTAATCAATACTTACTAATCAGCAGGAGCTGTATACTCATTGCGGACATCCTCGACAGTGTTGAGGTCGAGCAAGGTCACCGACACCGTGGGGTTGACAGTACCGGACTGAAAAGTGGGAACAGTCAGAATAAGTTTTTTTGTAGGGTTCTGTACTTCAAAAGGAAAAACCCTCATAGGATCACATCATTGTCCGTCTGTCTGTCAAGACCTTTTATCTCTCGAAGCGCTCAGAGGTAGTGAAATGAAATGAATATCTTTTTCGATTCGGAAAAATCTTATTGACTTATTGAACTCCTCCATGAGTTAGTTTAAACGGAACCTTCGAGTCCGACTCGCACTTGCCCAATTTTTTTTTAAGTTAGAAAATCATCCTAGACAAATTTCATACTCTCACCTGAACAATTTGGCTTTCGATCAGGTAGGTCAACTGATGACGCAGTTCATGAGCTCACGAACCATATTGTCACTAGTCTTGACAGTAATAGAAAGTGTGTTACGGTTTTTCTCGACTTAGCCAAAGCATTTGATACTGTTCCGATACTAATTCTATTGCAAAAACTGGAAAGAATCGGTGTCAGAGGTCTTCCATTGCAATTGCTGAAGGATTACTTGAGTTGTAGGAAGCAACGAGTGAAAATAGACAACTGGATAAGTGATGAACTTTCTATACACTATGGCGTTCCTCAGGGCAGTGTCCTGGGTCCTAGCCTTTTCCTTGTCTATATTAATGACTTGCTTCTACTTCAACTTAAACACGGAAAGTTGATATCTTTTGCCGATGATACTGCGTTATTCTTTAGTGGGAAAACCTGGGAAGAGGTTTTCCAAAGTGCACAACATGGTTTCGATGAAGTTTGCCAATGGCTTAAATACAATGTTTTGACACTAAATTTATCTAAAACCAAATATGTTGCCTTTGCGCCCAGGAAAAATCTTCTTCCACCTTCGAGTCTCAGTATCATTGCTCACACTTGTTCTTCGTCAAATTCTTCGTGCCTTTGTTCTCCCCTTGAAAATACGGACGTAATTAAGTATCTTGGAGTGTACATAGATCAAACATTAACCTTTAAGCATCACATTGACACTCTAGTTGCTAGGATTCGTAGGCTTATTTACATATTTAAAACTTTAAGACATGTGGCGGATATTGGGACTATCAAAATGGTTTACTCAGCACTCTGCCAGTCAATAATAAATTATTGTATAACATCCTGGGGAGGAGCTGGTAGGATGTACCTTCTGGAAGTTGAGAGAGCACAAAGAGCAGTTCTCAAAGTAAGTGCTGGACTTCCTTTTCGTTACCCAACTGTGGAGCTCTATAAACGTTGGGACGTTTTAACAGTCAGGCAGACCTTCATACTTTCCATTGTTTACAAAAAACATAAATTAATGAAATATGACCCTCATCTTATCAAAGACAAGCGAAGGAAGGGTAGTGTATGTCCTACAGGTTTTTTCCGCATCGTTCTGTCTCGGAGATTCTACTGTTTTCTTGGAGCCTATTTGTATAATAAAATTAATAAAACGCTTACTATATACCCTCTGCGGAGATCGGTTTGTAAACTTACTGTTTGTAAATGGTTGAAAACTCTAGATTATCAGGCAACTGAAAATCTTTTGATTCCAGTACGGTAAAATTTTCACTTACATACACACACTCATACTCATAACATAATCTCTTAACACACAAACACCATTCATACGTATGTCCTGTTAGCATTATAATGATTTTCATAATTTGTGTTAGTTTTAATTTTTAATTTTTAGTATTTTAAATTCATCACATATAAGTTGTTCGCTAATTTAATGTCTACCTCTAAGTCTTGGGGGCCTGGTGACCCGTAACACAGGTATTCTATGCCTATTTCGGGCACCAGTCTCTCACAAATGTCTGCATGTATTGTATTAGATTAAGTATTTATTCATTGAACATTTGTGATGAGAAAATAAATAAATATATTATATTATTATTATATCCCATCGTGTCAGAGATTTACTGATTAATACCACACTTATGTTCCTTATTTACCCTTTGTGTTTCAGAACCACGCGTTTCCCTTTTAAAAGTCAACGCATGACCCCATTAGGCCCTGCTAGGAGGTTTGCCCTACAGATTTGGAGAATGTCTTTTAGGTGTGAGAGCTTCGATGAAACAACATGTTTCATCGAAGTGTGAGAGGAACACTAACCTCCGATTTCTGATTTAAGCATTTGAAGTTGAGAATTACTCAAACTATACTTTACCCTGCAAACTTGTCAAAATTTGGCATTTAAGTATGGTTTGAGACATTCTTAACTCAAAATACTCAATTCAGAAACCCACCCTAAGGCCCGTATTACAGAACCTTACTCAAGTACTACTTAAACTGCGTTCAACCGATTACTGCTTGAGCGAAGAATCTCGACTTAAGCGTTCAGCTTATTTTAGAACTATCCTCAAACTTAAAATTAAACTACGCTTGAGTAGAGATTTTGATCTCTGATTACGTGAGTAAGCTATCATTGTGGTAACCCTGAATAATAGTTTGTTTTCTATTGCAAATCTTTTTTTTTCGCACGATTAAACTGGATCAAAACCGGATGACGTGGCGGACGATCTCAAGTTTTCACGACATCTTTTGAAAACCTGTAGGTACTTCTTAAAATTTTCAAAATTATAAGGGTCCTGCGTATCTCGTAAATATCTGAGAGGAACATGTAAGTTAAACGGTTGATTTGTATTATCTACTTCTGCAAATATATATTATATCCATTTTGATTAGGTAGGTACTCGATTCACTCCAAATCCACAAAAAAATTCATGCGAATCTATGCTCAAGCGTGGTCTCGACTACACTTGCGAAAACAAAGATCAAATCTCGCCTCAAGCAGTGATTCTGAGCTGATTTTCATTTTAAAATAACGACACATTAGTGGAGCTCAGTCAAGCCTCAAGCACTGTTCTAAAATACGTAAAAAATGTCATTTTAAAGTGACATTGCTCAGGTGATTATTGATTGTAGTTTCTCTGCTCAAGTTAAGTTCTAAAATTAAAACTCCAACTGAGACTAGTTTTAAGTAAGGCTTGAGTCTTGATTGTAGTTCTGTAATACGGGCCTAAGCGTCGAGTGCTGTCGACGTCATAATCAGTCCAGCCGTTTCGAAGATTAGGCGGAATAAACAAACCGACAAGATTTAAAAAACATCGTATTTGTTATGGGTAATCTAACATAGTTTCATATGCATTGGTACAAAATTGTTATTTCAATGTTATAAACAGACACTACAATTTTATTTATATGTATGGATAAATAAACGAACGGAAAGAATATGCAGAACTATCCTTTGCCATACTTCATTGAGAATGTACTAATCTCCATACCTTCGGATAACGAATCTCGTGATGTTGTGTGTACTGGTACTGGACAGACCCTGGAACACCGTAGTGAGGAACCTTCATCTTTCTTACGTCGGTGTCATTGAATGTCGCGTACGCCATCTTTGCACCGTCCTTTGAGAACCAAATAGCGTTGTTTGACCCAAAAACTTCCTCTGTAAAAAAATAATTGTATATGAGTCCATATTACGAAATGTTAAGAGTCAGTCAGTCAGAAAAATGATGGTTATTGCACATTCCAAAGGATATTATGTAGATCTCTATGGAGAATAATGTGGACACATGCTTTCATGTCCATGGAGTTTTCGGTGTGTAACTCAAATCTTATAGCAACTCAAAAGTATAAACTGGTGTTCATAAAACTCACCATTATCATTTCAATAATCTGACAAGTGGCCTTACCGTGACATGTTAAAACAGTGATGGGCAAAGTACGGCCCGCGGGCCATCTCCGGCCCGCGAAAGCATTTAATTCGGCCCGCCGACGGTCCTTTGATATGAATAGTATTTATGGCCCGCGTTAATTATATTTCTACTGTCCAGAAATATAAAGTAGATTCTACTTAGTAGAATAATAGACGCAAAGGTAAATGAGTCGTATAGGTGGTGATGGTAGACATCCCACCTATACGCACAAAGCGTTTTGGGAACACTTTCATTATGCGTACAGCTAAGGAGTAAAATTCCCTGCCGGAGTCTGTGTTTCCTGATGGCTACAACTCGGGAATCTTAAAGTCAAGAGTGAATAGGTTTCTTCTAGGTAAGCGCGCTCCATCGTCGACCGTATTGTCACTTTCCATCAGGTGAGATAGCGGTCAAGCGCGAACCTATCAATAATAAAAATAAAAAAAAAGTCAGCTAGTCTAGCCGAGTAGTTCACCATTGTGTTGTGTACACGCACACACCTACCACAGCAGGGCCTTCGAATAAATGTAAAAAATGTTTTAATAAGATTAAAAATTTCAACACAAACCGATTAATTCCAAAACGCGATCTAAAATAGTTCCGGGACTATTACAAGTTTTAATTGGCATTAAACCTAATAATAGTCCTGGAAATGCATATATATATATCGCTTTTAATTGGTATTAAATTTAGTAATAATCCCGAAAATTACATTTAGATAGCGTTTAATCGGGATCAAACCTAGTAATAGTCCCGGAACTATTTTAGATCGCGTTTTGGAATAGGGCGGAAAATTTATTTTTTATATAATTCTGGTGATAAAGTTTCTGGCCCCCATAGATTGCCCACCACTGCGTTAAAATATCAGTTGTGCGAGCAAGAAACAGGGTTGAGCTATTTATCCTATATACCTCCATACCTTTAACAGTTCAATTTAGTTCATCAAATCGATCGCATTAAGAGCTCGTAGTAGGGTCTCTGATAAACCAACCAACCACTACCAACCATACTGCCAGTCTTCTGGATACGTTTCCAGATGACAGCGATGTGAAGGAGTACTTCGACGCCTGAGTGTATTTTGTGTTTTTGTATTGTATGTACATAGTTAGGTCTAGTATACATTCTTAGTTTAGTTTTTACTACCAACCAACCTTCATATACCCAATCCGGGATACCATTGAAGATCACGTCCAACTGCCCAGTCGTCGTGATTTGGCGAGGAGCACTATTCAGGCCACTCTGATAGTAAACGTTGTTCAAATAGACAAATGCTAAGGCTGTTCCTGTAGAACCCCACACGAAGTTCTGAAGGTAAGGTGCATCATCGATATTTCTGGAGTTATTTCCAAAAGGACCTATGTAAACCGTGTTACCAGTGACGGTGTTGACAGCCGCGTACCGAGCGATGAAACTGTGTCTGTACACCTGGAAGTAGTGGACTTGGGTTAAACAAAATGCATTAAGTTTTTTCTCCTATATTTCATCATCATTATTTTAGTTGGAAGACGTCCACTGCAAGACATACGCCTCTCCAAAGGTGTGCCACAATGTCCGGTCTTGTGGAACTCGCATTCGTTGGATTCCCACAAGCGTCAGCAGATCTTCAGTCCACCTTGTGAGAGGTCTTTCAACACTGTGTCTACCTATATATGTTTGCCACTCCAAAACCTTACTGCCCTATCGACCATCTTATCTACTTGTGCTCTCTTACTGCACCAAAAAATTGGAAACTAAATTACTCAACCAGTTTAACTTTTTTATCATATTTATAGCTGCCATCGTTATGCTAGACACGTCTTTCAATCTAACCAGATGCAACTTAATACTTGTAAAACATCGTAAGACATAATTTAATTTACAAACAAAGAAACCTCAAGCAGCACAAATCAAATCTTCTTTACCAACTTTGTCTAAAGTTGTATTATTGAAACATTTACAACAAGTTGTGTTGTCATCAAAATGTATTTTGTCTACTGCATTATATTCAGTGTTAAGCGCCTTGTAAACATTATCATATATTCCTACAAAATTTTATTTAACACTTCGATCCACAACTACCCAACTTGTTCATACAAAAGTAGACTCTAAACATCGGAATTAAGGCCTATAGTGGCGTGGATGTGAGAGGACACCGGTGTCCTCTGAGCTAGGACAGATTAACTGTAATAATCAAAACTAAATAGGTATTTACACAAATAAAAAATAATAATATTATGTACAAACGGGTAGAAAAAGAACTTATTGGGCATAAAAAAATTCATCCACATCGATATCAATGGGAAAAGTGCCCAGAACGCTGGCAGCATTGCCACGTTGAATGGCAATGCTGATTCGTTGTGTTGTTGAAACATTTGGGTCGTGGGTTTCAAGTGCCCATCAAGTTGTTTGAGATATTAACATAGAGCTAATTGACCCTTTATGTGACTTGCGTGACCCTTGACTTTACGTTGCTTAAAGTATCTCTGAAAAAAGCCCAGCCCTCTGAAAGGGCTTTTTGTCGGCCAACCACCAACATTGCCTTTCAACGCGACAATACTAGCAACATTCTGGTCACTGTTTTCGTTGACATCGACGTAGATGAATTTTTGATGCCCAGTAAATCGCAACCGTCGTTGGTCATTTGTACATACTTTTTCTTTTTTTTAATAAATTATTTAAATATTTGTAAGGATGTAAATATACCTAAATCTCATCTAGCATTAAAGAAATAATATCCCGTTTATTTTTTTGGAAACAAAAAAATAACAAATTAAATAATGTTATAAAACACTTACCGGTTCTACATTGTATGCCAATATGACTTCGTTACCATCTGGAGACAACTGCATCACTCTCGATGACTGCTGCAGAACCTGTAATAGGTTTGTCAAAGCTGTAATACTATTTATTTTACAGCTTCATTTGTTACAAACTAAAATAACAATATTTTCTATTCGAATGAAAAATAAAGAAAGAAAAACATTTAATTTGCGGGAAATGACGCAAACTTTGAACTAGCTAGACTACTTAGACTAACAAATTATAAACATTCTATACGGTAAATATGAACACGTCCGCGCAAAACGGCTGAATGCTCAGCATAATTCCGTGCCCACACTCCTAGTGAAACAAGTCCACAGCGTTGGCTTTCATAAAATTTGTATAGAAATATAGGCTGAGGTAAAGACTGTATATGAAAAAAAAAAACAGCGGCTTATTTAACACCGTAATCAGTCCTGGAGTACTTTTGAAATCAATTTCCAGCCTACTATTTCTAGCTTCACTTTAGGTACTCAATTTTATCCAACACAAGAAAAAATCACAATTTACCTGGCTAGTGGCATTCAAAACGATAGGCTCGAAGATGTCAGTCTCGAGATTATAGAGCACTAGATCACCACTACTATTCCGGAAAAATATTTCGCCTCCTGCAAATAAACATAATTAAAGCCAATAATTTCCTATTTTTATTTATTGATATGCTGTCTTAACGTTCATAATGACCACAGCAAAAAGCTGCAATTGTTTGTCTGTTTTTTTTTTGTCTGCACTAGTTTATAAAAAACAATAATAATTTCAGCTGAAATACGTCCATTGTTAGGCATAAGCCTCTCTCATGTATCACCATAACGACCTGTCCTGTGTATCTCGCGTCTCACATCTATCGTATTCCCGTGACCTTTACCAGGTTTCCAGTTTACCTTATGTGAAGCCTTCTAACGCTGCGTTTTCCGGTACGTGGTCGTCACTCCGGAGCCTTTCGTCCCCATCGGTCAGAAAAACTGTGCTTTAATAATTACCAAATAATTTAAATCAATTTAAATGTTTACACACACAGTTTACCTGCTGACCATGTTGCATTAAAAGGCGACGGTGAGTACTCTCCACGGATGAACTCCTCTAAGTCTAGCGGAGGAGTTGGTGGCTCCGTAGTTGCTTCTGTAGTGGTGGTTGTAGTGGTGGTTGTAGTCGTGTCTGAAGTCGATTCTGAAGTTGATTCTGAAGTCGATTCTGAAGTCGATTCTGAAGTCGATTCTGAAGTTGATTCTGAAGTCGATTCTGAAGTTGATTCTGAAGTCGATTCTGAAGTCGATTCAGATGTCGATTCTGGAGTAGTAGGTGGCTCCGTAGTAGATTCACTAACGGTCGGTGGAGAAGTTGGGCCAACCGGAGTTGAAGGCTCAGTAGGTTCACTAGCAGTTGTTGGAGCAGCCGTAGTCGTGGTTACAACAGGCACGGCTTCGCCACCAGAGAAGACAACGATCAGAGCAACAATTCCTCCAAGGACTCCTAACATCACTATGGTTACTACAGCGTATACTATTGTCTTTTTGTTCGAGGTTGCGATCAGATTCTAAAAAATAAACCAGATTATAATAAAAATGCAAATCCAGGATGTTTGTTGTTTGTGTGTTGGAAATAATTACTCGTATATCATTTTCTAGACTTCAAAATAATCAGAAATGGACTTCACATTGTCTTCTAGGTTAATCCTTACCTGATTACTTCCCAACTCCATAGTAGAATTACCGTTATCCTGAGCCATCTTGTTTGAGGTATGTACATATAACTGTGAACAAATGAGATAGTTGTACCCAATTATCAACCGAATTCAAGAAAAAGGGGAGATTTTCAATTCGTTTGGATACATTTTTATTTTATTTTTTATTTTGAATTATGCCGACTTTCTCGAATCGTTTTTTTTTAATTGGAGAATATATTTTAAAGTTTAAATATCTGTCTGTTTTTTACACTTTGTTTTAACATAACATTACGTTGTCACGCTCATATCCTAATTTCAAGAATTATGTTAAAATTTCATGTTGCCCAAGAACGGGCATAATTTTCTTTTAGTTTTTGGACCAATCTCTCCTTCATGCACCGATTGTACATATGTACGTTTGTACACTTGAATGATCTTGAAAAAACGCTAATTGTCATACTGTATACACGGGGGTGCAAATTTCATTTGGGTGAAAATTTTGGTTTCAGTATTAAAGATTTTTTTGGAAAAATCCCCAAAAAGTACTTCTTTTTGTTTTTTTTTATATTTTTTTATGTGATTTTCTAAAAAAGCGCATAAAAAAATTAAATAACAATACCCTTCTGACGGCCGAGGGGTTAATACAATTAATTTTTGTAATGGGTTAAGTTATAGCTCTGACCTTGAATTTTAAAGATACACTTTAGTGTTTTAAATTGTTTGTGATTGAGATAAGGTTAGATTCATGGCAATCTCAAACCAAGATAGGCCAAGGCACCGAACGGAGCTCTTTTACAACAAATAGCACCAATCTGTAGATTGGAACAGACAATTTGCCATGCCTATACATGTCTGCCATTTTTTTTTTTTAAACTGAAAGTGATAAAAAACACATTATAATAATCATAAGGATTGCAAAATTACTTAAATTGTGGTTACATGAATTTGGTATTAAAAATAAAGGAACCAAATCAGAAACACCAGACTCCGTTTAGATACTTTGTAATAGCGTGTAAATTCATTTATTTTGCTGGTGGTAACTCTTTTCGTGGAAAATCATCAAATTTCTTTTCTCGCTCTAGGTGGAGCGGGAAGGAGGATCAGACTTTTACTGACTAAAGCCTATAGAGTTCCTTCTGTTTAATCTGCAGCCTTGGCAGGGTTCGGCTATATTTGGCTTCGTCAATTATTTTGCTTACGTGTCTTTAAGATGCGCGTCGAACTCAACGCGCCTTCGATCCAGGTTTGCTCCTTACCGGACAGAGAGCTCCCTGTTGCTCGCCGTTCACAAACCCCTACCTACAGTAGCCGGAAATCGTCATGTGACTCCCGATGCCTGAGGCGTCTCCAGTGGGATTTGACCGCCTCATTTGCTCGCATTACTGCTTTTTGTTGATGCTATTTAGTATTTTACTTAGAATAGTAGGTACTATTGTCATCAAAAACTAAATCTTTTACATTTTACTATAGTCATGAGTGTCATTACATGAGTGTTTAATAGTCAAATAATCTTGAATTCTCTACTATGATAACTACTGAAAGATAAGAAATTCAATCAAGCATAGTTGAGTAGACAATATTAGTTCGAGGTCAGAAACATTTACTGATATTTCGAATTGAGTTATCTTATGTAATCTATTTTATAAATGCCGAACCAATAGATATATGAAAGTGTTTCTATAAAATAATACAACTTAATTAACTAACTCGTAAATATTCTGATAAAGATAGAATAAATTTTATTGTATACCATATTAAACAAAGCCAAATTCAAAGTTACTTATTTACATTAAATGCGGTACAAGAGATTGTAACATATATTTCAAAGACACATTTCGCCCTGAGTTGCCAAAAGTAAGCAAAACTTTACAAAATTTATCACAAAAATTATTTATGTTACACAACAGCTATAAATTATACTCTTACTTTTAAATTATTGTAATAGATATTATTCAATAGATTGGTACTACAAAAAGTTTACTCTGTCTTGAACAGTCCTGAACATGATTATTACAACTTAAAATCTTGACTTCTAAAAAAAAAATTCTTATTCAGCTATATGACACACGTGCACCTATTCGAACTGTGAGAGTGTAGCATCTTCCAGCGCCGTGGCTGGCTAATAAAATTAAAATTTTACTTAGTAAAAAGGCAGTCGTGAAATTTAAATTTAAAATTCGGTCAAACAATATAAAATATGTCTCCATTAGTAACCGCTGCAACAAGGTGTGTACAAAACGCAAAACGTCAACATATCCATACTTTAGTTTAGTTTAGTCGACACTTCTCCAAGTTTATTTCAACAACACCATAATTTCTGTATTTCACACGGTGAAGAACTAGGGACTTTATACTAACAACACTCTTTCTTGAACTTAAAAACTGCAGGAAGTTAGTCGTAAACTGTTTGCTTCGGCGGACTCCTTGAAGCGCGTTCGCAATTTTTTAAATTTCGTACTCAGGTCTTCTCTCGGCTTCTTGTTCACCTTTACCGGAATGATCACATACTTTTCTTGCTTTATAATGTGCTATTTAATCTCCTTTTTTTAACTTAAAGACACACGTTCCAGGGAATGTGTGTCATAAAGGAACTGAAAGGACAAAAGCTACTAAAGTTTAAAAAAAAAATGGTGAAGGAGTATTTCCTGTCACTTTAGTTCTTAAATCTTTATAGCGTTGTTGTTGTTGTTGTATGTTTGTTGTTTGTTTTTTTTTATAGCTATGTTGTTGTACACTGACAGCCCTATTTCTTTTCCTTTCGTTTAGTCCATCCAAAGTTTGTCTGCAAGTAATTGCCCAGTGCAATAAGACCGCCTATTGTATACTTATTTTTATAAATGTTTATCCTGTATTAAATTTTTTTTATGGTAGGTAAAATCATCCAATGACAAATCCCGCCCTTGGGCGGAGCAGGAAATAGTGTCAGAATCTTACTGACTAAAAACCTACCCTGTTCCTTCCCTGCCTTGGATCCGGGGCCCTGGTATGCATTTTCATACCTCCCCAGAGCCCCAGACTAGGCCTCGACCCTACTGGGCCCCTACGGTTTGCTGACAAATTCTTGAGGCGCACGGGAACAGTACGCGCCATAAACGCCTTGGACTCGGTCCGGTCTGTTACCGGACAAACAGGGAGCGAGCTACCCATTGCTCGCCGTCCGCAAGCCCACGCCTACGGTGGCCGGAAATTTGGATCGGAATTACGGCGGCGGCTACGGCGTGAGCGCCGTTGCCTGATGCGGTCGGCCTCCTTTGCTAGCATTACTGCTTCGCAGAAGGAGGCGACCGCCTGCCACTATCCTGTCTTGAGTTAAGGTGTGGAATAAAGTTTGTGATAATAATAATTAAGGTTAATTGGTAATATCGTCACAAAACAGTGATCCATTTTAAGGTTTTTTGCTGGAATGACGGTTGTATTAACATATATTTTCTTATCTAAATGAGTAAGCATTCTGTATTCACGATTAAGATAAGGTTCACAAGACTTTTCTACTTCAATCCAGAAATCCGAGAATATAATGTTCTTGCAAGTTTCGGTTCGATATTCATGTGCTTAAGTTCATTAAAAAGAAAAATCATACATTGCGATGTCATAGTTCTCCGCGCGAGTAGAACATATATATATAACAGTTCGTAAACAACTATTGAGTAGTTGCCCGGACCAGAACCAACATCCATTTAGAGGATTCTTCCTTTTCAATGGAGATAATATATATCAATTAAAAAAAAGATTTTTAGAACTTGTCACCCTATTTCGCAAACGTCTATAATCTAAAGAAGTATTTAAAGCTACGTTTACAATACGACAAATTACACGTTACAGACACTCGTTTTCATACAGAGACACTCGATGCGTACACTGAGTGTACCGTATAAAGTGTTAATTTGTTTCACTACTTTTTCTAGACACACTCGGTGTGTAAAGTTCGATAAATGTTCGAACTAAATATTCGTTAAAACTACTAATAGGAACTTGTTTTACCATTATATATAGCCCTTAAAAACCCTTGTGTTCACCGTATGTTTTACAGATCTACTATTTTAGTAAAGGTCGCAAGATTGAAGGAACATACTTCCTCACGTCTCACCTGTCACGACAGAAAACGCCCCGGGCGTCTGGAATCGCGAAGCGCTCTCCGGCAGCGGGCTTGCAGACAACGAGCAATGGGTAGCTCACCGTCTGCTCGTTCCGTAAGGTCTAAACTCGAGCTTATCGACGGCGCGTAGTATTCCACGCATGCCTAAGAACACACCCTCAAACTATATCTTTTTTCTTATAAAAAATAATGGACTCACCGGTTTCGAGATTAAAAAAATTAGAACAAGTTTAGGACCGGCCTTTGGCCAAATCCTCGTCACACTGAATATTTTATTATTTTGGAATAAATTATCGTAATCTACCCATTCGTTAAGATATAGTATTAAGCAATCATAATGAGATAAAATAATGATATGGATATAAAAATTTATGCAAACTAGTATTATATCAAATAAAGAGGAACGGTTTAATTTTTGTTGGTTTGTTACGATTTAAAGTAATTCGTCTCACATATCTACAGCGCATTTGGTACGACTGGCAAAAAGTAAATTTTGGTTTCATTCTACAACTTGTCCTATTAATAAATTATAATCCTTTTTATCTATATGTCCCATTTAATATTTTTCTTTTTATTTCTTTTCTTCCTTCTTTCTCTCTTTCTTTATACAGTAATGATTGGACGACCGAATGAAATCAGTATGTTACCAAAACTGGTATATGAGACGTGTGACACCTTTCCATTATGGGTAAAATAAAACTGCCAAATGTGTGTAAGTAAGTCTTAAAAACTAAACTAAACTTGTAGTTTTCTGTCGAATAAGCCTTGTCCTAAGAATTGCAAACAACAAAATTAATTAGCCAAATTGATGTTGCCGTTCTGAAGTAATCTTCAGAAAAGCAGCATCGGCAGGAGTACTTTTTTACCCGACTACGGCAAAGCCAAAGAAGGGTTATGATTTTGACCGGCTATGTATGTATGTATGTGAGTATGTTTATCTATTCTCTCATAGCTCCTAATCTCTGGTTTGAGATTGTTTATTCCCATAAAGAATTACATAAATTCACTTACATGAGAATTAAAAACTAAAAATAAATCGATTTAGTTGGACGTATTACAAAACTAGACATCGATTGTAACATGTTTTGAGGGTAGCATAAAAAAAAATTGAAATGCAAAAAGTTTGTTCGATACACCGGTTCACAAGTCAAAGTTTAAACAAATATAAACGGATATAAGCGTAGCTGGATGTGGCTCATTACTGTGTTAGGGACAGTGAGTGTTTCAATAAAAATTGTTTGAGTAACTTTTTAAAATGGTTTTTAGATTTAGATTCTTTGAGGTCTTTTGGTAATTTATTAAATAATTTGGATCCTTCATATAAAATTGTTTTTTTTTTTCCGTAGTTTGTTCGAGTTGGATGTAGCTTTAGAAAGTTTTGTTCACGTCGAAGTATCATTTTGTGTTTTTTTATATTTTTTGTGAAGGTTATGTTTGTGTGTATTTTCTTATTAAGAATTTTATGAATTAGTATGCATGAGTTGTAAATGTATGTTTGTTTAATGTTCATTACTTTAATTTTCTTGTAAAGAGTTTCGGTTGGAGTTAGAAAATCATATTTAAATAAGGTTTTTAGTAATTTATTTTGAGCCGTTTGTAGTAGGTTAATATGTGTTTTAGCGGCGGTACCCCATACTTCAACTAAGTAGTCAATGTGTGGTTTGACAAGTGAAAAGTAGATTAGATAACGAACTTGTCGTGGCAAGCAGCGAACGATACCTCGTAGGATTCCCGTAAGTGCTTGTAGTTTTGATTTTACTTTTTGAATATGTGGAAGCCACGTCAATTTACTGTCTAAAATAAGCCCTAAATATTTTTCTTTTTCTACTTTTTTTATGATTTCATTATTAATTTTTAATGCTGTATAATTGCCAATTTTTTTTTATTTATTGCTGCAAATATCATATAATTTGTTTTAGTTGTATTAATGGTGAGAAGATTTTGTTGAAACCACAGGTTGAGTAAGTCCAAGTCATTCTGCGCTTGCTTAACAATAGCATCGATTGAATGGCCGAAGTAGAAAAGACATGTATCGTCTGCGTATAAAGCTAAGTCCCCTTTTAGACCAATTTTGTGAACACTATTAATGTATAGGAGAAATAACAGAGGAGCCAAAATTGAGCCTTGGGGCACACCGTACGTAATAATTTTGGGTTCACTTTGAATATCACCAATCTTAACCACTTGGTATCGGTTTGACAGGTAAGATTTAAAAATTTCGAGGGCAGGTCCTACTATCCCGATTTCAAATAATTTTTTTAACAACAATTCGTTTAGATCAATAAAGACACCCAGAGCGATTTGCTTTTTATCAATATTCACTTTTATGGTTGTCACAAGGTCCATTGTGGCTGAGAGTGTATTAGATTTTGGTCTAAAACCGTACTGTTTCTCATATATGAAGTTCAGAGAAATGAGAACTTATCGGAACTCAACGTATGAAGTGTCGTTAGAACCATCTTATTCGTCCGCTGAACATAGGCTACGTAACGTGTCACAAAAATCGATGTGGCGCCGTCTAGCGAACAAAAATAAATGTGTAAAAAAATAAAAATGAGATAAATATGCTGTTTTTGGTATCATTAGAAAGGGCTTGACTCGTAGATTACCAAAATATTAGTAAACTTACACTCTATAGTCTCTAGCGAACAAAAAGAAATGTGTTAAAAAAAAAAATTAAGCTAAATACACCATGTTTGATATCATTTGAAAGGGCTTCACTCGTACTTATAAAAAAAAATATCTTCAAAATTCAGTGTGGCGCCCTCTAGTGGACAAAAAGTTTTGTGTTAATAAAAAATTAAGGTAAACACGTCGTGTTTGGTATCATTTGAAAGGACTTCACTTGTACATTTCCAATATATTGTTTAAATGTAAAGTGACGCCCTCTAGCGGATAAAAGTCATGTGTTAAAAAAGACGTTAGTATAAATACACCGTATTTGATATCATTTGAAAGGGTTTCACTTGTGCTTATCTAAAATATTATTATCAAAATTCAATGTGGCGTCATCAAGCGGTCAAAAAATTTGAAAAAATTCGTGTAGTAGCACAGTGTTTTAACACAAGATTTTTTGGATACTGAACCAAACAAGGTTACTGGAGAAACAAGAACAAAACAAAAAGAAAAGGCGGATTGACCGAAAATATTTTTAAGCAGTCCCAGACAAAATCTTATGAAAACGCTTAAATATACCTATATTTATCCGGAATATCGTCAGCTTGTTTAGGTTCGTCAATATTAAGAAAAAATTTCGACATTCGATTTTCCATTTTAAGAGAGATAAATATTTTTGATAAAAAAGGTGACATTGCGCGAAAATCCGTAAAAATCCGTGCCAAATCACGCTCTAGACACATTTTTCAAATATGGGGTAAAAATAAGTTTGCGTAGTGTCTTACGTATAATAATGTGATATCATAATCTACATAGATAAGCAAAGATATGTATTCAATCGAGTTCGACGTGAAAGCTATGTGGAAGGTTTTACTGGTATTTTTTGAATAGTAGTCTCTCAACAGTCAATTTTGATTCGCAAAACCCCAATGTAAACTTTGGTACGTTATGTTTCACAGTATGCCGAGAATTTAATAAGGCGTGTCAAGGTAATAAAGTTCGAATCAATAATAAATCCAAATTTAATGAATGGGCTACTGCTGGAATAAGAAAAACGCAAAGATACTTTAAATCAGCCATTCCAAGAAAAATGCTTGTCGTCTGATTTTAACTTGCACGTTACACGTTAGAATCTATTCAAAGATATTTAAAAGCGTCTGCGCCCAAGCTAAATCGATGTCAATACGTAAGGAAATTGGAAATTCTAATAATAAAATAAAAGCTGTCTGGAAGGTGATAAACAAGAAAACTGGAAAGACCGATCAATGAGATAGGAATGAATTGTCACTAAAAATTGATAATAAAATCATCTCAGATAAATTAAAAGTGTCTGAGACGTTAGAAAACTTTTTCACCAACATTCCAATAGAAGTAGTACCATGGAGTTTCTTACACATTCTTCTCCATAGAGATCTACGCTTTGGAATGTGCAATTAGCATCATTTTTTCTGACAGACCGACTTCTTGACTTTTCAAAAGTGCCTGTAAATGGTTTATTTGAAATAAAATGCTTTGAATCTTTGAATCTTTGAAGTTCCGAAATCTCTCCCTTCCTCTTCTTTGTTAGCTAATTATTTTTTAAAGGAACATTTTACTAAGGATTACCAACCTTTGAAGTTAAGCGTATCTCTGTTGATACAATTATAAAAACATTCGAAAGTCTTAATATAAAAAAAACACTGGGGACTTATAGGGTATATCCGTTAAGGTTCTTGGAGATATTATTGAAACAATTGCTCCTGTCCTAAATTTAATCAATGTTTAGACATCGGTACATTCCCTGATTTAATGAAACATATTAAAGTAGTACCAATTTTCAAATCAGGTAGCAAAAGTGATCCCTCTAATTGTGGACCAATATCTGTGCTTCCAGCATTAAGTAAAATCCATGAAGAAATCATGCTCGACTAGTCGTTGTCTCATTTTAATTTAAATAGAATTTTGCATAGTCATCAGTTTGGCTTCACAAAAGGAAGGTCAACGACGAATGCAGGAGTGAAACTCATCAGTCACATTCTGGAATCCTGGGAGAAGTCCCAGGATGCAATTGGCATATTCTGTGACCTCTCAAAAGCATTTGACTGTGTTGACCATAATACTCTGATTTGTAAATTACATCACTACGGAATTCGTAGACGAGCTGCTGATCTGGTTTTTTCCTATTTATCTTACAGGCAGCAAAAAGTAAATATTAACGGGGCGACGTCCTCAGGGTCTTTAGTAAAGATGGGTGTGCCTTAGGGCTCAATTCTCGGCCCTTTCCTTTTTCTAGTTTATATTTATAACCTTACTTACATGATGGCTAATTTCTCCGATATAATTCTATTTGCTGATGACACTTCTCTTATTTTTAAAGTAGATAGAAAAGATGGAAATGTCTTGCATGTCAACGAAAGTCTGGCTGTTCTTTCCAAATGGTTCGCGGCTAATAATCTCTTATTAAATGCAAATATTGAATGTATAAAGTTTTCATAACCGAATGTCCCTCAAGTTAGCGTCAGTCTAATTCTTGACGGCAAAAAAACTTGATTTTATTACGGAAACTGTATTTTTAGGCATAACTATCGATTCTAAACTGCAATGGGGCGCTCATATTAGAACTCTCTGAGGAAGATTAAGCTCAGCTGCATATGCAGTAGGGTAGAGCATTATTACATTATAGAAATAAGAAAAAAAAAATTGGCTCCATCCTAATATGCAGTAAGAAAAATAAGGCAATTGACAGATGTAACCACAGCTAGGTTAGTTTAACTATACTTATTTCCATAGTATAATATCTTATGTCATTTTACTGTGTGGCAGCTGATGTAGACTCAATTTTCATACTGCAAAAGAGAGCACTCCGGGCTATTTTTAAAATGGGTCCTCGCGAGTCCCTCAGAGATAAATTCAAAGAAATCAATATACTGACTCTGCTTTCTCTTTATATCTTGGAAAGTGTTTTGTATGTTCGTAAAAACTTGTGACTTTTTAAAATTAGAAGCGATTTTCATAATAAAAATTACGCGTGGTAAATACGAAATTGTTTTATTCAAATAAAAAGAAAGAAAGAAAGAAAGAAAAACATTTATTTGAGACTCGCACAGGACAAAAAAATATATATATACAACAACAATACAAAAACTATAATCTCCATTAACCAGCAAGTCATTTTTAGTAAACAGCATACGCTTTTATAACAAGCTGCCAAAGGAGGTAACTGCACTTAGCGAGTGAAAGTTCAAAACTCATATTAAGCGTGTCTTAAGCAAAAAAGCATAATACGACGACACACTTGTTTGGCAATGACTGCTTCTGCACATATCATCATCATCATCATCAGCCTTTTAATGTTCCCACTGCTGGGATTCAGACCTCCTCTCTAGGAGAGGGAACTGTTTTATTCCGATTCCGATTTCCGGCAACCGTAGGCGCGGGCTTGCGGACGGCGTGCAATGGGTAGCACGCGGTCCGAACGTCCGGTAACCGACAGGACTGAGCCCAAGTCGTCGACGGCGCGTACTGTTCCCGCGCGCCTCAAGGAGCTGTCAGCAAACCGTAGAGGCCCAGCCTGCTAGCTGCAGGCAGACAGGGTCGAAGCCTGCTGAGGTCAAGGGCTGTTTTCTGAGAGGAAGGCTCAGCCCCGGTATGATAGGCAACGAAAGAACGGGGTAGGTTTTTAGTCAGTAAGAGTCTGACACTATTTTCCGCTCCGCCCAAGGGCGGGATTTGTCATTGGATGATTTTGACTACAATAAAAAAAAAACTGTGAGGTTGTCTCATTTATCTGGCCTAGTTTTCATACCTACCAATTTTGTGTCGTAGGTAAGCCTTTAGTGATTAGGGACAATTAATAAGCAAATAAAAATATCAAATTGTAAAAATAAAAACTAAGAGACAATGAGATATTCTCTCGGTTTCAAAGAATCACCCGTATCTTTTACAATCTTAAGAGTAGTTGATGACGCAGTGTATCCTACATTCCGTGCATACGTCCAGACGTCACCTCTTTAACAGTGAGTGGTGACCAACATTAGGACGATACCCTAACGGAGACCAAAGTCAGTGGCAGGACTATTCCGTCGGCTAACGTCAGCTCCATTCGGCTGCAACAGTTGTTTTTTGGTCTTTTTATCTTTCGTGGATTCGCAAACCCGCGCCGTTGAAGAAAAATATTAGCACTATCTCTTCAAAATGTTTTACAAACTTTAAGGTCTGCATAGCATTGAACAAAAAAAAAAAGAAATATTGTAGAAAACACATTTATTATACCTATTAGATATTTTGTACTTAAAGTACTTAAAATATTTACAAACGAAATCAATATATCCATGATTAATTGAAACTATACATACAGCGAACTATTTAATTATATTATCATGTCAAATGTTACTGTTTTACATAAATAGGTAGGAATATCAATATCTACATAATATCCACTGAAAACCCTGTTTCATACTATTAACATTGGCAACTTTAAGTAACTTCACAATACTCAAATTACATCGATATAAATTATTTACATGACTCATAAAATATTTAAATTATTGCGCAGACACAGGTAACTCTGTAATAACATCGTGTTTATCACACTTCTCCAATATATTTTTGTTTTGTTTTAATAAATTGAAAATACATACACGATTTATGGAATGTAATAAATAACATTTTGTTCATAGCCTTAAGATCTTCGATCAACGTTGTTGATCAAAGTTTCAGATATGCAGTAATTTAATACGAATCAATCCAGAAAGGCAATTTTGAAAATTTTCGCAGCAAATAGTTTACTCCTATTTAAACATTGCATCGAGGACACCTAACTTATAAAATCGATATCGAACAAGAGTGAGATTGATTCCAATCATTAGCAGTCATTGAACAAGCAGCAATGTCTAATGGATCCAAAAATTTCGGCTTTATTATGGATATTTTTTTTTATAAAATTACAGTAATTTTTCCTTCACTATTCGTATTCTGCTTTATTTATCTGTAATATCTTTATTTATTTATCAAAATTTCGTAATTTACAGGGTACTGAGCAAAACGTTGATAATTATATTATTTCAATTAAGTACGGTAGGCAACATATGGTCTTGTAGGAACTTCTCAAGCGCGTGGTAGAGATGCGGCCTTACGCCGACTAAGCCGTGATCTTCATCTGTGTAGCTCTGAAAACATAAATAAGTTAACGTTAAAACTAGTAAAACATAAACACTACCACAATTGCCGGACTACGAAATGAATGATTAAATCTAACTATTAACTCCTTCTTCTATAATGTTACGATAATCAGAACTACCTACTGCTTATTACCAGTGAAATAAAACTTTTTAGTGATATAAAAGCCACGTAAGAACTAAAACACTGTTCGCGTTATCGAAGTTCCTATCGCAATTTGAATAACAGTTCGAAAAATTCCTATCGGACAGTTGCCCGGACGGAAAGTGCCTAACCAAAAGGTTTTGATTTCCTAGTGAATGTCAAAATATGTATCCAAAACGACGACGAGTTAGAAGTTTGATTTTTTCATTGCTGTTTAAAGTAGTAGAGGTTTTGATATTACTTCAGCTACATATAGGTAGATAAAAAACAAAGTGGTTCCATTTTTGCTGACTTAGGCACAGATTCCTAAAAAGGAAAATAAGCTCACCATTTGTGTGAAGTAGACATCTCGTGTCTGCAGTAGTCGCGAAAACAACATTGCATGTTGATAGTGCACGTTGTCGTCTGCGGTACCGTGGATCAGGAAGTAGCTCTTGTTCTTGAGGTTCTGCGCCTGTGGAGTAACAGAGGAGGAGTATTATTTACTATCATTTTACATCTCTTTTTTAAACGGCCTTATTTAGCTTGTTGTTGGTTTTTTGTTTGTTTAGGTGAAAATTAATTAAATTTTACTCGGTGGCCCTCTACCCAATGTGCGAGGCACACCTCTACCGTGTGCTCCACCGTGTCCTCTGGGTGGTCCACATAGTGGTGACACCCAAGCGTCGCTTCCGCACAAATCCGGTGCAGGAACTTCCCGAACTGACCGTGTGCATGTAGTCGTGTCGATGAAGAACTTTATGTATGCAAAAAGAGCGCGGGGCGCGGCTCCCCACGACGGATACCCGCGTGGTGAGCCACGACGGAGCACATTTGTTGGAACTGCGCGGACTAGTTTAGACTTATTATTTGCTTCAAAAAACATACCACTTGTTCAGTGAGAAGTGATGACGCCGCGTAACCTACAACGTTTTCACTCGGCAGTCCCATGTAACGTTCAGTGTAAATTGTATCTGTAATAAAAAAGAATACATTTTGAATTATCGTTTTATACCATAATTTTTAATTATTTGGATCAAAGTGACACCTATAATTATGGTTTAATGACAGGGGGGCATTGTTCACTGTTGTCAGTTTAGTCCAGATAATTAACTCTCAATTCTGGTAAGTACATCCTACACAGTTCGTAAACTTTTGGTAGGTTGATGGACTAGCTAGGCACTGACTAAACTGTAATTTCGAGTTGCTATTACTTCTTTTTAATGATATAAATTATTCCATGACTGCGACCCTACCTAATGGTAAGCAAAAATGCAATCGTTGATGGTGAAATGCACTTGTTTATTAAGAGCCTATTCAGTATAACCTAGGCTATAACATAAAGCTGTCTCCAGGACGAGACACAATGAAGAGACACTAGTTCTACGCATACTGATACGACTACGCATAGCCTATAACCTAGGGGTCTTTAAGTCAAGAGTGAATAGGTTACTTCTAGGCAAGCGTACTCCATTGTCGGCCACATCGTTGCTTACCATCAGGTAAGATAGTGGTCAAACGCAAGCCAATTTGTAATAATAATAAAAAAACTGACCATAGAACCTCCAGTCGACCACAGGAGCGACAGCGGCTGCACACCTGAAGACGTCACCGCCCTCAGCGAGCGCCTTACTAGCCGCGTACCCGCCGTACGACCAGCCCCAGATGCACGTGCGATTGCCGTCTATCCAGGATAGGTTGTCTTGCAAGTATCTAAAAAAATTATAAAGAGCATTTAAAAATAGTCAAACGGTTCAATAGTAAGCTTTATATGAACTTCATAATTTCAATAGCTACTACATCTTGCTACCAGAAATTAGTAGATATAGTACGCGTCAAATAAGTTGTGCCATTTGCTGTGGTGACGCACAGTTTCCTACTTTGATTGAGACCCGAAAATCGGTTACTGCGCATTCAAGTTCGACCGCAATGATGGTTCAACTTGTGTGATGAGAGTTATAACCGATTTTCAGGTCTCAATCGATTATCAACTTTTAAAGATACTAAAACCAATAGTCAATTAAAACGCTCTATGATTAACTCATAGGTGCTAATGATTTTGTTAAGAACTTAATCTTGCAAATAACATTTTTTAAAGATCGAAAGAACTTAGTATATTTAATATATATATATATATATATATATTATGAATATCCGGTTTTAAAATAGCCTAAAAGATATATATTATTTTCTACTAGCACTTTCACTTGTCTTCATTCGCGAGAATATTTCTATAAAAAACTTAAACATCCTTTTAACCCTATTTTGAGGGTAGTTTAGATAAACTAATAATGACAGTCTAAATTATTCATTTCCGTAAGACTTTGTGTCAAGTTTCATGTTTATTAACCCAAAGAACAATATTCTCATATAGAGCCCTTGACACCCTCTATATCGTTTTACAGGCGTAGTTTTAAATATATTGGTCTAATTAAGAAAAATTTCACGCGGGCCCAGTGCGGGTTGGTGGATGTCACATGTCTTCGAATTTTTGGTTCTAGAAAATGCCGGTTTCCTCACGATGTTTTCCTTCACCGTTTTGAGAGCAGTAGTGACAAAATAAATGACACAAAGTAATGCGCTTGGCTGGGTTTGAACCCGCGACCTACAGCTCGTAAGTCGGGGCCGTTACCACTCGGCCACCGCTGCTCTCATTACACCCTTCATCCCTCCAAAAGTTGAATTTTCAAAAACCCTTTCTTTCTGCTTGCTTACGTTATAAAAATAATCTTTGTGTAAATATTTTCGTTCCTAGTCCTAGTAGTTTCTTCTGTGCGTTTATGTCAGGCTTTCCTCCTTTTACAAACATAAATATAGATAAGAGAGTTCATAGTTCCTTACTTGGTAACAGAGATCTGGTCTTCAATCTCGACCGTTCCAAGTTTTCTGTTCAACGCGAACATGTTGGCAACTCCTCTCAATCCGGAGCCCCGTCCATCAATATGAGCGATAGCAATACCCCAACGGCTAACCAGAGAACTGCCCCAGTCGAGAGACCATTGCTTTGTCACTAGAGCTGTGTCAGGTCCACCATATCTGAAAAAAAACTGTGAGTCAAGTCCAGTCAACTCAATTCCACAAATCAATGCGTAGGGCTCTTCGGATATGAACGCAATAAAGATTCTTTAGGTCACGCTTTAGGTCCTTCGAGCCGGATAGAAAAAGACCGCTTTACGTAGGTACTTATTAGATTATTATGACAGTGTTAAGGGGAGATATACACTTTTAATGATTTTAAATCCAACATCATGTCTTAACGGCTAATCGGTATGTATTGAAAGAAATATATATTATGTTAAACTAGACCATTTGCCTAATAATTTGATACTTATTAATTTGATACGACTTTTTTTTTTCATAGAACTTGAATTTATTTTGAAAGTTAATAATAGACTCACACGTAGACAAGCAGCGGCACATTAGTCCTGTTAGCATAGTCCACTGGTGCCTGTATGTGGACGTCGGCGTCTGGCAGCCCTGCGCTAACTGGCACGGAGAGGCGTATGGTAACGGGCAGTAGGTGATTCTCGGTGACGGAGGCCAGCTCCGTACTGTCATCCCACGTGCGAATCAGAGTACCGTCCTGAAAATTCATAAATAAAATCATTAATAAAAAATTGCGCGTGCAATGCTCGTGATAAAAGTGAAACTTTATAATTTTAGAATTCAAAAAAAAAATGTTCGAGACCCAGCAAAACTCATGATGATTTCGTCACCAGCATTAATGAATTCAGAAATATTCGAGTAAGTAACGCAGTTACCGAAAACCAATAGAGTTTCAAGGCGTTATCTCTTTTTTTTCGCGTTGCATGTTATTCAAACATTGCCTTGGATAAAAGAACAAACTTTTAACTCATGCTCGCGTTGACAATAGACCTATGGGGAAGAGTCCATCTCAATACTTAATTTGAATAGCAGAAAAAATACATACGGTGGAGTAAATAAAGACTTGCGGTACGTTAGGTCCAGCACAATTGACAGTGATTCTGTCACCCGAGTTGCTGATGGTAGCTTCATTGTAGAGGCATTCGCCTCCGTCCTCCCGGCGGATGTTGCAAGTGAAGCAAGAGACCTCATCGTTACTATTCAGCGAGAAGATGTGTTGTTCTGCTGAGTCATTGACACTTGTAGCTTTGTACCAGCTGGAAGAGAAAAATTTGATCATAGGAATTGTTTTCAAGGGCCAATTTTTCTAACATCAATATTTTTGAACAAAACATAATAAGCCCTATAATATCCCCGCTGGTGGGTAGAGAGGTAATCGGCCGTAATCCACCACGCAGGCTAAGTGGAGGTTGGTAAATGTCACATGTCTTTGAATTTTTGGTTCCAGGACATGCCCATATCCTCACGATGTTTTTCTTCACCATTTTATGAGAATGAGGTTTAAATACATTTATTACACAAAGTAATGCTGAGTCAAAGCCTACTTCCCCTGTGAACCGATTTCTGAAAGGCAGATCCGGCCCGGTATGTAGGGCTTAGAAGGAACGGAGTGGGTTTTTTAGTCAGTAAAAGTCTAACACTATCTCCCGCTCCGCCCAAGAGCGGGGAACGTCATTGGATGATTTTAACCCAACAAAAATATTACACAGAGTAAAGCGCCTGACTAGTTTTGAACCCGTAACCTACACAATTTGTAAGTCGAGACAGTTACTGGGCCACCATTGCTCATCATTTTTACTAAAGAATAATTAACGTTATTTGACATGTTTTCTAAACAGAAGTATCAAACCACCAGTTTTATTTCTTAGGTAAAAGTGACCTATTTTGTCAGTTAGTTGGATTCAGTCCTAGGTCTTACTAATCTATCTGCAGGTATCGTCAACACCAAGCTGACGCATGGGTTCCGCTATCATTCACTATTGTTTTTAAGTCAATTACATTTCGTATAATTAGCTACATATGCAGGTACTTACATGACGTTTTCAGAGGTCCAGGATAAGATTTCAAGTACAGTGTGTGCTTTCTTAACGCGGTTCTGAGAGGTCCACTGGCCAAAACCAGTAGCAGGCTGTGACGCTTGTACTATTTGCTTGTACAAAACTCCATCAACTTCCTGAAAAGTTAATCAATCTTAATTATTTAAAAAATAGCCTATATATAAATGAGGCAAACGAGATAGGTCATCGTCAATAAAATAAAATTTCGAATACATTTATTTAAAACGAATTTTAATGAGTAACTAATTTTTCTTTTTAATAGAAATTTATACTATCTTAAGCAGAAGCATCTTTCAGATGAGAATTTTCAATACCTATTACATAAAACGACATCCTTTGCAAAACATAGGATCCGCAATAAGCCGAGATCAGCCGAGATGAATGTTTAGTTCGCAGGAGCACAAAAAGATGGCGTTGTTTTCATTTTACTTTAAGTTTTTCTAGAAGTAACAACGTTAATCGAAATATAGCTGCGTGTCCACTTACCGAAGGTAAAATGGTGATAAAAGCATTTCCATCATCGTTGAAGAAGAAGGGAATGTTGTCGATCCAGCCTAAGGGTTCAGCATAACTGAAGATCTGAATTATAATAAAAATAATATTTTTATTGCAATTAATACACAAAGTATATACACAGACACAAAATTATTTTATATATTTGAAGTGCTACTTTTGTTGAACTGTGTTACCCAAATTAAGATCCAAGTTATAACAAAACAAAAACAAATAAAAATTATGTTTGTAACAGATCGACTATTGCAAACATAATTTTTTAGCATGTTGTTTGGCATCTGAGAGGAACAAGTTCACGTGAGTAAAGTTAAAATATTATAATTATAATGATGATTGGTTTCGTTATTAAGCAGAAATGAGACCAGGCTATACTTGTTACTAAAGTACAATGGGATAATGTTTGTAATCGTAGATTACAATTTTAGATTACAAATTAAAAACATTCGACGATCAACAGCCCGTGCAAATATTTCTGAGGTATTTTTTGATCCGATATTTTTTGTTATAGTTCGTAATTAGCTACGGTTGTAGCTTACTTATTGACAAACATGATTCACAGTAAAAAATAAAAGTTCAACAAAGGTTAAGCATTCATCAATATTAGTATTTTAGGAAGCACTTACCAGCACACAAGTTGTTATTTCAGCGGTACACAGCTGTACTCTCATCTCAGTCTGTACTCTATTCGTCCACACCAAAGCAATAGTTGTATTTGTCACGAATTTGACAGTCTTCAAAATGGGTCTGAAATAAATCGACATAGCAAATTTAGTCCAAGAAGATTAAGGGCACCTTCAAATTAGCCGCAAAGGTTCAAATTGCGGTGCTGCCTTCGCGCTACTTTTGTTTTTCCTTAAAAATAAAAAAACCCGTTGCTGCAACGCGGACATAGTGCAGCAGTCACGTTGCCGTCGCGTTTTTGTTTTTATGGAATAACAAAGCAGCCCGGTAATTATTTTGTAAATAAAGTCAAACTAATCTAAAGCCATGCATGATTTCAGGATAATAAACCTTATTTACACATGCAGAAAGTAGATTACAGATATCACTTGGAAGAATTTAACCTTCTAAAATAGCTTCTTAGCCTCTAAAATAAAATTACGTGTTTTCTCACAAATAAATTGATATTCTGCTTTTTTTATCTTAACAAAGAGGAGGGTTGATAAATGGCATTTCTCGCTCATCACACACTTAAAAAAAGTTCTATGACCAACTATTTTGAAATGCATTTCTATAGTTAAAGTTGTTTTTTTTAATTCAGATACATTTACGTACTACTACTACTTATTTCACAAATACGCCAACCAATTATTATTGCACTCAGTGCAATAATAATTACATATTTTCATATCGTGATTTATAATGAGGGATGTACTAATTGCACGTAAGCGAATCCACAGGCAGAAACTAGTTATTAAGAAAAAATAATGTGATGATATCACGCACGAACAATACTTACTGTACGAGGTCTTCGGGAGCTGTATAGACGGTAGGAAGAACGTGATTGCCTGCCACGTCGAGCAAAGTCACAGATACCAGTGGATTAGGAGTACCGGACTGAAAACAAATAAGACTAAGGTTAGGTAGTTTTATTTAAAACTGACATTTCGTCAGCCTAATTTTTTAACCTGCTGAGGCCTGATTTCATCATTCAATATAAAAACTTAGTTCGACTAAACTGAGCTCAGCGTAATCTAGTTTAAAGTCCCGTGTCGTAAACATGGGCGACAACAAAAGAATTGAAACTGAGTTTAGCGTAAACTAGGTTCAATTCATCGCGGTGAAACGCAAAATGAAGCTATAATCTCGATTAGGCGCTCAAACTGCGTTTTGATTGAACGAATCGCGATTAGTTTCTTGGTGAATTTGGCTCTCAATCCATTTTTGACAAGATTTATTTTTTATACCAGTCAGAAAGTTCAATCTTATATGTACCGTTGTGTAAAGGAATAACAGTGATATTAACTAAAAATCGTGAGAAATGCCATGCCCGAAAAACTGCTTTCTGACTACCTACCAGTCAATCTCAACACGAAACGGGAAAAAAAAAAAAAAAAAAAAAAAAAAAAAAAAAAAAAAAAAAAAAAAAAAAAAAAAAAAAAAAACACGAAACGGGAATTTTCCCACGTCTCGTGGGGACCACTTAGCACCTAGCTTGGTACGATAAATAAATCGTGGTTGGGGCGATCTCGCGCACTTTTCCGCACTAGTGTGAATAATAGTAAATTGCGATAGTTATACAACCAATAAGTTGTCCTTTTTTTGAAATTGGAGATCATAAAGTAATTTATTTCGCTCTGGGTGCAACGAGAGGGCGTGTCCGATTTTTACTGACTAAAACCCATCGTATGTTCCTTCAGTTGCCCTTTGCGTTCCAGGACCACGGCAACTCTTTCAAACATTCCCGTAGCTCAAATTAAGTTGGCTTAACTCTGGAGTAAATCGCTAGCTTAGCTTGGCTAGTTGCGAACGACGAGCAATGGATAGCTCGCCATCCAGCCGTTCGGTAACCATCCGGACCGAGCCTGAGTCGTCAACAGCGCGTAGTATTACTCGTGCACCTCAACGAGATGTCAGTTTAACCGTAGAGGCCTACAAGGGTTGATGCCTACTAGAGCCATTAGTTAACTTTCGAATAGGTGTTCTTTTAGTCAGTAAAAGTCAGACACACCTTTTCGCTCCGCCCTAGAGCGGAAAAACTCATTGAATGATTTCCCGCCTTATATTATATAACAGATTGAATTTAAAAAACATTTCTTGTGTGAATAAATACTTGTTTTATTGAAGCGACTTCAATCTCTAACCACAACAATCGCGGAAAAAAGGAACAATAAAAAAACGAAGAAACCCAATCAATTCATTTCCCTATGTCAATACAGTCGCTTAGGCACATAAAAAATGAAAACAGAAGCTTCAAAACTCACTGAGCACTTTGTCGATGGACAAATCGTAAGTAAAGAGGCTCTCCCTCGAGCTCATAAGAGCTCGAGGTAGAGACTCTTTACTTACGATTTGCCATCCATTTGACGACCTAAACTGAGTTGTAAAGAAAGAAAGAAATAAAGAAAAAAAGAAAGAAAGAAAGGAAGAAAAGCAAGAAAAGAAAGAAAAGGAAGAAAATAAAGAAAAGAAAGAAAATAAAGAAAAGAAAGAAAATAAAGAAAAGAAAGAAAAGAAAGAAAAGAAAGAAAAGAAAGAAAAGAAAGAAAAGAAAGAAAAGAAAGAAAAGAAAGAAAAGAAAGAAAAGAAAGAAAAGAAAGAAAAGAAAGAAAAGAAAGAAAAGAAAGAAAAGAAAGAAAAGAAAGAAAAGAAAGAAAAGAAAGAAAAGAAAGAAAAGAAAGAAAAGAAAGAAAAGAAAGAAAAGAAAGAAAAGAAAGAAAAGAAAGAAAAGAAAGAAAAGAAAGAAAAGAAAGAAAAGAAAGAAAAGAAAGAAAAGAAAGAAAACAAAGAAAACAAAGAAAGAAAAGAAAGTAAAGAAAAAAATATATTTTATTGGGCATAAGAATAAGCAACATCATCTCTCTCTCTCGTTAGGCCCTGCTGGGCCCCAACGAGGAGTGCGTAGATCACTACGCGCTATCGACGACTTAGTCTCAGACGGCTTAGACGATTATGGGACGGCCGGTTGGTGCGTTACCCATTACCCGTTGTTCGTATGCCCGCATCCACCGTGGCTGATAGTCATGGTCGGGGTTAAGGCGGCTGAGGCGTGAAGATTTCTGTTTCCTGACGCGTGCGAGGAGAAGACCTTCGCTAGTAGCATTACTGCTTCTCAGAAGTAGAGAACGAATTTTCGACCCCTCACGTCCTATCAAAGACACTTTCGCCTGACCACTGCTAAGTTCATTTTTGCTCACACTCGAAACGAAAACTTCAAAGGCTTGGATCAGGCAGATGAGACCACGGTAGTACCTATCTACCATTACCTACCGATCTTGCAGTGAACCTTCTGTCAGAGTACCTTCAGTGGTAAATCTACTTTCCATTAAAAGGGAACAGAATCAATAACTAATTCCGCTCAGCTATCAATCGTCACGTTCTGAACAATAGTCTTGTTATGTCGTACTGGTGTCGTTATGTACCGTATTGAGATGAAAAGAGGAAATCGCTAAGGAAAAGAAAACGGATAAATATTTTTTTTCAGGAAAGCTTGAGGATAATGTTTGGATAATGTATTTATTTTTCGTGTGCTGCTTTATCGGAATAGTGTACGTTGTCAAAGCACTATAGTAGTTGAACCATTAGCTGTGGTTTAATTGAGACTCAAAAATCGATTACTGCGCATTCAAGGTCAACATGATGGTTCAACTTGTATGACAAGGATTATAACCGATTTACAGGTCTTAGTCCAGACGAGGTATTTTGGGGCTGCGCGTAGCCGTGGCGGATGGTTAACTTATTTACCGCGTACTATACCAGCAATTTTTGCTATAGTAACTTTTACACCACAACAAAACAGTACAACAACTAAAAAAAAACTAAAAAAAAGAACTACAAGTTTGATTAAAACTTTTTTTTATTAAAAGCCCAGTGATACTTTCTGAAGGCAAATAATAATAAATAATAATAATAAATCGTTTATTTAGACCAACAATGTTGTTCATTTCATGAACCCACCAAACTGCGTAACAGTTTGTCGGCGGAATTTGCGCTTGTTTATGACAATTGGTTCAAATACAATGTAGGTTTACAATAAATACAAAAAAAAACAATACCAATATTGCTGTATTTTGTGTGCTTATGATATTTCCTCCTTTTTTATAGTCAATGATGTCGACAAATGCAGTTCAATTTAAGCCTTAAAGTTAACTTCTTTCTCAAAGCACGCTTTCCATCAGGCAGCCAAGAGATTAAAAAAAAAGTTTTAAAAAGCTGCCAGATCTAAATTCAAAATTTATTCCAATTTTGAATTCTCCGCATTATGACGAACGTGTCATATCTGACATTCTGACTGGAATATCTCGATAATATGTCGATAATCGTCACATTGGCAGCACGACGCGACGACGCCTCGATCTCCGGTGTTCCCACCGGAACTGTCGTCAAACGAGTCAGATGTACACTTTCACTTGTATCGTGTATTTATCTTCAATATTTAAAAGGGAAATTACTTTTTATTTGCGAAAAACTAGCTGCAAATTTTAAACTTGAAGAAGATTTAGCCCATGTTACGGAAATCTGACAATTTGTTGCTTTAGTAATTTTATTGTTTTAAAAAAATAAATCTTTAAACCTCTTTATAAATATGATTTTAGAAATCAACAAACTTTTTTTTTGTTTTGCGTTTTGTAAACTAATGAAGACTAAACCTTTCCATGTAGAACTATATATAGCATTACCAAAACCTGATTATCACACGAGTTGCATTTCAAAATCTGTATTATGCCCTGCAGTGGGCACTTTGCCAAACCAGTCGTGTGCCCTTTCAAAGTGAATTAGGTGGCATTCCAATATTTTATATTTAGCTTTTGCAATAACAACATATTAGGTTAAAATTATATAAAAAGATGCTCTCAAAACGGTGAAGGAAAACATCGTGAGGAAACTGACATGTTCTAGAACCAAAAGTTCGAAGCCATTTGACATGCACGAACCCGCACTGGGCCCGCATGGTGGATTATGGCCCATTCTCTCTCCTAGAGAGGAGGCCTGAGTCCCATCAATAGGAACATTATAAGGCTGATGCTAGACTATGTTAGGTTAAAATTATGTAACTGAACGCGAATACTAAAGTAGGTGGGTCGCGTCCGGTTAGGCTTGACATGAATTCTAAGACTGAGAAAAAATACGCATTTCTCAAGTTACGAGATATGGCTGAAGATTTAAGAAACTAAAATCTTTTGGTTAGCCATCCTTACAAATGTGAAAGTGATTTTTTTGCCCTGCTTTCCCTTCAACACAAAATTGAATATTATCATTGCGAGGTGCTATTAATTATTATTTATTGAACATTAAAATGCATCAATTTTTAGTAAATATTATTACCTACATGGTTTTTTGTTTTCAGTAATTTTGTCATGTTGGTAGGCACTAACCAGATTTTTTTTCGTTTTTCGCGTCTGCTTGTGATTTGGCCCGTATGACAGTAAAAGAAATTGCAAGGGAATATACTACCGCGATAAAAAGTGTGTCAGAAAATGGACATGGTCTTCACGTGTGCAAATTAAAATCCATTTTATCGTTCGAACAAGAATGAGTAATAAATGTATATGCAATATGTGTCTACATGCAAACTTTTGCCCCTCTAATGTTGGTATGATCTATAGTAATTGATGGCTAGAAACTCAAGGTAGAATATACACCGTTAAATTTTGATTCGGCACATGAAACCCTATCGATTTGTAAAGATAAAAATGAAAAATAAAGTTTTTTTTTTAAACTTGAATTAATTTACTCATGTACGAAATTGATTTCTTTAAGTAAACGTCAGCTGATCGAGGTCAATGAACTGTAGGTAATTAGTACGCAACAACCGACAACTCCCTACAAGGTCATTGACTAGTTTACTTGAAGTAATTAATTTCGTAAATGCGTATATTATTTCAAGTTTTAGAAAAAAAGTACTTTATTTTTTAATTTTATCTTAATAAATCGATATTATTTCATGTACAGAATCGATCTTCCACGGGATTAAAACGACCAAAATTTAACGGTGTAGAGGTCTCAGTACCTAATAACCCTGATTTACGTTGGCATTTCTACTAGGTCCCGCTCCTTTTACCTGTTCTATTTTCAATTCAAAAACGTTCCAAAGTCTCTAAATCAAATAATGAAAGTACAATCTAATTCCCCTTAACACAAGAGTTGGTGACGCAATTACCGGAGGAATTGAGTTTGCCAAGATTGTATGCAGTTGATCTTCTGGCTGGAACAGTTCATTATAACTTGCTACGTTTGTAGAAGTTTGTAATGATTAAGGTGATGCAGTTTTCCAAACTTGTCTTAACTCCTGAATAAATCTCTAGTTTACGTTGGAAGTTTATGACTAGGTGTATTTACGAGGATAATTCAGTCGGAGATTTGTTAGTTTGCATAATGCACTCCATATGCCTAAAGTATTTTATATAAACACGGCTAAATTTGAATCGTTTTAATGCCGTGAAGGGTCGATCCTGACATGAAACACTATTGATTTGTAAAGATAAAATAAAAAAATAAGTACTTTTTGTTCTAAAACTCGAATTATCTAATATCTCGAATTGACCTCGAATTCTAAATCTCAAATATCTCAAATTATTAATTAATTATTATATATTTTCATGTACAAGATCGACCCTCCACCGGATTAAAACAATCAAAATTTAACGGTGTATATTACAATTGTAATCACGACTTTGGGTTTTCGTTTCAGAATGATGTTTATGTTTTTTTTTTCAGTAACCTTATTGTGTGTGTGTGTGGCCTAGCCTTTTCCTTCTAAACATCAAATTATTTAAGTTTCAATAAATAATAAATTATTTACTATTTTAATTTTAAATTTTAAGTCTTGGTTACTCTCTGGCCAAGTTTGCTCCACAAATATAATCCTGATCGTCGTGAGTAGCATTTTATTAATAATAATAATAATTTTTATTTGCCTCAGATACGAAATGATCCATATTTTAGTTAGTAATTGTACCTAAAAATTATGTTAGTAACCTAAAATAAACTTAAATAACACACATTACTTCACATGCATCTGTATACAATGCCACAATATTGGGCAGTCTGCTCGATCGGCCACAACGCTAAGAATGCTGTTGCTACTGCCGCGGACACGACCTAGCAGCGATGCGGCCCTCTTACGAAGGATGGCATGAAAGCCATCAATACGTGCATCGGCGAACATACCAGATGCACTACAGTGCCGCGGCAGCCACATCAGCATCCTAAACGCATTGTTATATTGAACGCGCAAAGCGTTGACTGTCTTCTGCGTATAATTGAGCCATAGACTGCACGTATAAAAAGATTGGCAAAACGCCCGAAACAAGGTTATAGTATGAAGAATAAATATAGATTAATTGGTTTATCGTGTTATAGAAATTTTATAGAATAATTCTTCTTTTTACCCGACTGCGCCAGAAGGAGGGTTATGTTTTTCGAGAGTATGTATGTATGTATGTATGTATGTATGTAACTATGTATGTATGTATGTATGTATAATTGTTTGGCACGCTCTGCAGCCTGAACGGCTCGATGGATTTTAGCTTGAGAGGTGTCGTTAGATTCGTATTTACTGTGAGAGTGACACTGGGTATATCAAAATAAAAAAAATAATAAATGGCGGATTTTTAGCGCCAAATTCAAATGTTTGGCACGCTCTGCGACCTGAACGGCTCGATGGATTTCAGTTTGAGAGGTGTCTTTAGATTCGTAATTACTTTGAAAGTGATATCGTAATAAAATAAAACTAAAAGAATAAAAAATAAAAAACGGTAATTTAAAAAACTAAAATACCCGACTGCTTTTCTGAGCATTCATGAAAAAGCTCTAAAACAAGAAAATCTGGCAGTCGGGACCCATTCTAGAAAGTCAGCCGTCTAGTCAATAGATTGGAGTAATCTGCAATGTAATATAGGTATGTGCTCTCAATTCTAGAATGGGTCCCGACTGCCAGATTTTCTTGTTTTAGAGCTTTTTCATGAATGCTCAGAAAAGCAGTCGGGTATTTTAGTTTTTTAAATTACCGTTTTTAAATTTTAGTTTTACGCTTAAGATGTACTTTAAAAATAGTCTTCTATTTTTTATATTATGACTATTATATTAGAAGTGAGTAAGATGTAAGACTTCGGCTAATTATTACCTATATCCTCGATACGCTGTCCAATCTGAAGGTTTTTAAGTCTAGAGTGAATAGGTTACTTCTATGCAAACATGTTCCAACGTCTACCACATTATCGCTTACCATGATGAGATAGTGGCCAAACGAATAAAAAAAAACTATAATTATTACAATAATTACTACTTATCTTTCTTTCAATCATCAATGTAGGTTAATCTGATATCTATTTACTAAGACTGATACACACCAGTCCTAATTACTTTGATTGTAGCTACTATAAAACTTCAGCATCTAATTAATAAATTATGGGCTATTTATTTCAAAGGAATTTTTAAATCTTAATGAGTATACGTTGTGCCTGACGCGGCAGCTTACATGCTGAGTACCTAGTTGCCTCATCATCCCCATACTTTCAGCTTCCACTATTGAACACACCCTCCCCCAAGTGTCGCCACAACGATCGGTCCTCTCGTCCAGCGTCCATTGGATTTTCGCGACCTTCACTAAGTCCACCTTACGGGAAGCCCTCCAACGGTGCGTTTTCCGGTACGTACGTGGTCGCTACTCCAGAATCCTTTGGTCCTATTGATCATCTCTTGTGCCCATGTACCCAGCCCACTGATACTAAAGTTTGGTGATCTAGTTGCCTATCTAGTCTTTTCCTAATTATTTTGGGATCAACTTTCAGTCATAGTTAAGTTTCATTTATACAGACTGCTGCTCAATAAGCTGCAAGGAGTATAGGGTAATGTTAATCTATTAACAAGATCTCATAATCATCATCAGAATTGATCTCAAGATCAAGATCAGGCAAGGAGCCGGTAATGGTACCTAATGGTCTTACATGCCATGACCTTACAATTATGGTTTAACCGGTATTGCAACAGTGACATTGTACCCAGGTACCTACCGCAATTACCGTGTTGGTTACCTTCAGCAAGCATCGATTACTCCCCAATAAACTGGAAGTAGCTGGATACCAGTAATTCACATGGAGCGACTTGACTGCCTTTCGTATAATTATGAGGGAAAGTTCCTCGTCTACAGAGGACAAAAATCCCTGAGTTGTGAATAAATGTCCGCCGAGAAATTGCCACTGAGTCAACGCTTACGGTGTGCGAACAATTCGACGAGACTCCAGCTCATCTGCTTCTAAGCTGCCTAGTAGTCGCTACAAAGCAAAGTACTTCGCAAACCTAGGTATTCTTCGTGAAGAAGTCAGTAACAGCAAGGCGCTGCTGGGCCGCTTTAGTCGAGGAAGTAGCCGACATCAGACCAAAATACAATACAATACAACATGTCAGGCGCTTGTTCTCGCATGTAGGCCTATCCAATGTGCTTTATACTTTCAGAAAAAGTTTAAATCTCTTACCTTCGGGTACCGGATCTCGTGGTGCTGGGTATACTGGTAGTTGATAGAACCGGGCACGCCGTAGTGAGGCACCTTCATGGTCCTCACGCCGGTGTCATTGAACGTCACGTACGCCATCATGTTTCCGTCCTTTGAGAAATAGATGGCGTTGCTGGAGCCGAACACTTCCTCTGCAAAGATTTTTTAGTGTTATTAAGAATAATATAATTTATGTACATAACAACTAGATTCTACCAGCAGCTTAAAGTAGAAAATTGCCACAAAGGAACATGCTTTCCATAAAAAAATCCTATACGCTAATCCAGGACATGATTTACCCATGTCCCAAATTTCATCGAAATAAACGGAATTCACCCGAGTCGCAGGTGAGGGTGTTATGGAGCCAAATGCTGCAGTGACAAATTTCCGCGTAAGTATATCAAAAGATGTTTTTCAATACACTTAAGGAGAAATAAATAAACTGGGGGTTGAAGCGCGACTCGTGGGGGTCGCTACTGGCGCCCAGCCTGGTACAATAAATACAATCAATCGTAGCACGGTTGAACTCGCGCACTTTTCCACACTAGTGTGGAAAATTGTAAATTGCGTGTTTAAAGCGGTAAGGATAAGTGCGAGTTTTCGAGCAAGTGTATTGAAAAGGAATATTTGATTCTAAGCTCTCCTTAAAGGGTAAAATATCATGATAGATTACCGCTCGTATCATCGACAATAAGACGTATTTTCTTTACGGCTTCAATTTTATGGACAACCTCTTTGAGTATTGGATAAGCATGCATATCGGTTAATTTCCCTTGAGAGTCAACGAGAGTACCTAGTGATGTGAAGCATATTTTTTCCATTTGTTATTTTTATTTTTGAAATGTTTTAATTTTAATTATTTGCAATCGAAATTACTTATAACTACTTTTTTTTTCAATAGATTGACAAAACTTGAACTAACTGCAAATACGGTGGTCTTTGAATTAATCAACATAAGGATCCATAAAAATCACTTAAATATCCTTACATCCTTCCTTAATCCAGTCCTAGTTGAAGATTTCATTTGAATCAAAAACGAGAATTTGATTTGATTTTAATTGAAAATGTTAAGTCAGTTAAACAGTTATTATGTTAGGAATAAAAACTGCTCATGTACTCCTAATAACATCAAGGCTAAAGCTTGTGAGTGTGTGTGTATGTTTTTTACTTCTTCACACTCGAACGGCTGAACGGATTTCGATTAAACTTGATTCACGGGTAGACCATGTCCAGTCCTCCACATAGAATACTTTTTATTTCGAGAGCATGTTCCCATGAGATATTTTTTTACTATTACATGGACAAACCGCTAGCAGTTGAAGGTAGTACATGTACGAGTATAGTTAATTTCTATTTGAAATAAAAAATGATAAGATGAGTATGTTGAGATGAAAGTGTAGTATTATGAGAATGGGTAAAGTGAGAGACTAGTATATTAGAGGAAGCATGAAAGTGGCGCCAGTGACTGAAAAGTTGAAAGGGAATCGTTTGTCTTGGTATGATCATGTTAAGAGGGGGGATGAAACGCATGTTACTAAAAGAGTTATGAGTACACATGCGGTGGATGGAGAAATAGAGGGTAGCCAAAGAAAAGATGGATGAATTTTGTAAGAAGCGTTATGAAAGAAAACAGAGTTAGCAGGTAACAGGACAGAATGGAAGTAAAAAACATGTTGCGCTGACTCCAAATAAAACGAGACTAAGGCAGGAAGATTATGATGAGAAAAAAATTGAAGTAGATATCTAAATACAAACCTTCATAAACCCAATCTGGAATGCCATGATAGATCACATTTAAGGTTCCAGTCGTCGTGATCTGACGAACAGTGCCGTTCAGGCTATTCTGGTAGTAAATGTTGTTCAAGTAGACGAAAGCCAGGGAAGTGCCGGAGGGTCCCCACACGAAATTCTGAAGGAAGGCATCACTAGCTTCGATGCCCGAGGGAATGATGTCAATCTTGTCTCCAGTCAGAATGTTGATGGCAGCGTAACGAGCAAGGAAACTGTATCTGTATACCTGGAAATGGAAGAGCAGAGTTAAGAGGTTTAAACCCATATATGACTTTGATTATTTCAAAACGATACCTGTGTGGATATTATCTAGCCTTTTTATAAATAAAAACATAAAATTATACAAAATTAATTCAGTAAAACCTTAATAAAATCTGCTATTTTACGTGAAATTTGGCCCTCCATAATGAACTCATATATTAAAAATACACTTCTATAGAATCCTTGCACATTTAATCGAGATTCTGAATGACGACATTTTTCCTCAATAACTTTTAAGGCTTTAAAAAAAAAGAAGTATATCCTGGAACAAGTTTTGTGAAATATTCGAGCAAATTACGGAATTACCGAATGCCAACAGAGTTTTCAGGCGTTACCTCTCTTTTTTCGCATTGCCTTTTCATCAAAAATCGCGTTAGATTGCGTTAGATGAAGCATAAGCTTTTAAACCATGCTTGACGTTGACGATAGGCGAGTCGGCTTCTCCACTCGCGAAAATAATCATTTGTTTGTTTTTTTTCTTCTTTTCCAGTTACTTGTTATTGCAGCAACAATCGTAATACATTCGACCAAAAATGTAGATACCTATTAATAACCAAGTTTCAGTCTGGCCATAAGACAGACAGTAAATCAGTACGGAGATACTAAAATACAGCAATAAGAATATACACTGAACTTTATGACAGCTATGATGTATAAACTGTTGAGCTCTCTAGTATATTCTCCGTTATCGCATTAATAATTTGGAAAACTTACGACCAGTGTTCAATACAATTTGCGTTCGGTAAACCCGTTTATGTTTTGTTGATATTTAAATGAATAGACATAATACTAATAGCGGTACCTATACAATATAATAATATATAATAATAATATTGTACAGCTCTATTATTGGCCTTGTATTAGCATATTATTATTATGTATAGGTACACAATATAATAATATGTTAATACAAAGTCAATAATAGAGCTGTACAAGTTGCCAAATCATGATCAGTAAAAAATTATTAAGAAAAATAAGAAGGGGTACCTATCTACTGGAGTGTATTAAAAAACCCTAGAGGTCTTTTGAAGGAATTTTCCTCCACTCTAATCGACGCAGTTACCGTAACAAACGAAAATGACCCTTATGGAAGTGAACATAATAACTAATTTTAACTCTGCGTTCACTGCGGTGATAGAACGCAAAAAAAAAAACAAAAGAAAAGCAGGTAGGTTTCAGTCAGTAAAAGCAGCAAAAGTAGATAAAATTTTTATAAGTTTTGTGTTGTAAAATGCACAAATTTGTATTTGGAATAAGTAAGGGCTACCAGTTCATCGAACTTTGAGCGTTAATTCACATCTCTGGTAAGTGATTAGTGATGAGAATCGCATTTTGTCAATTATCGTGGTGATCCAGATTTGGTTAACACCAATCAACAAAGCCTGGAGCACATGTGTAGGATAGCCAGCGTTTCGATATTTTACAGGACGCATTTTGGAGAGTGTGTGCAGGAGACCTTTACGTTGTTGAAACCTGTACGGTCCGAATTAATATTTCATCTCGTAGTTTATACCGCGTACATCGAAGGATTGGAACAATTTACCTACAGCGGTCTTCCTATTCGATTATTCCGATCCACTATCAACGATTGCATCACTGCTTACCATCAGATGGAATCGCAATCAAGCACTAGTTTTTATCTTTTAAAAAATAAAAATAAATCCCTCGCACCAGAGCAGGTAAAGTTATTTGAAGATTTCACAATCTCAAATAAAAAAAGAAAGCTAGGGGACGTAACGAAATAAAATTCGATTCGTAGAAAATTTTCAAAAAGCTCGCTGTCACTTTCAATGTAACAAAGTTACTTAAGTGTAACAAAAATTGAATTTTCAAATTGGGTCAATTTGTCCGACTGTAACTGGGTCAATGCAGTGTAGGACGCCAGCAAAACTTGAGCTCTCGTATTCTTTACTTAAACCTAACTTAAAGTGCACAAACTTTTTATCTACTTAGTTTTACACTTGTTCGCAAGGTGACTTGAATGCACTGGGGAAAATATAGGTGCTGTTTTTTAGTAGTTAACTTAAAGTTGGTTTTAAGTTATTTGGCCATTCTATATTTTACTTGGTTCTTCAGTGAGTAGATAGAAAGTTTATATTTAGATATAATGTTAAAATACCAAGATAAATACTTATATTTTGAACCTCACTTTTCACTCTTAGGAGTTAAAATCAAGTTAGACATTCGTAAGCTAAATTCAATATGTTAAGAATTTTTTTTCTCTCGTTAGATAAAACCAGTTATATATAGTAAATATAGTGTCCAGTTACATAATAGAGATGTTGACAGTTTTTTAGGACTAATTATTATTATATTTATTTATTTAACAAGTAATTATTATACGAAAAAGTACATGAAAATTTTATTCATTGATTTCATATAAAAAATCAGATTTAATTTGTATATTGTTTAAATTTTGCTCCAAGCTGTCATGTGGTCTTGATTACGTCAAAATATGATAAAGAAACACACTTCTGCTATACTTTCAAAAATCATCATGAAACTTGGCATTTTTTTTATAAAATATTAAATAAAAAATAATTTTCTGCATTCTACTGTTCTGTTCTTTAGTAAATAAATAGTACTTAATCAAAACTTGCAACTGATGTCTAATTCTCTATTCAAAGATAAAAATAGGACACAACAAAACCAAACTCTTCATTTTATTTCTACATTTGGCTGGCTAAGGACTAAACGGCTGCTAATATACCGTATTATATTATATAACCTGTAATATAAATTAAAAAGTATTCAACCAAAATAATAAACTCATAGTAGTTCAAATAAAAGGCGCTAAATTGGTTAATAACTCTCGTGGAAAAAGAAAGGTGGCGCCACGGTTGTATGTGTTTACGGTTCGTGATTTAATATGAAAACAGTAGCATTTTAGGATTACATTTTCTGACGACATTGCTTTTCATGATTGCCTTTATACATGAATGTTTGCACAATATGAAAAGCAATTCGAGAAGTGTTATGAGAGGCTTGGGAGAAGAATTTTTTAATGTTTTCAACGCGAGCTATATTACATAGTTTTTTTATATTATGATTTTTACGAATATTATATTGTATGTTCTTGTGATATACATGGATTATGCTATCATAATAAAATAATTTTCAGATAAAGCCTTCTTTATTGGAGTTATGTTCCACAATGACACAACAAGAAATCCTTATGGTAGGCCATTGTTTTTTTTTTCCGTAGAGGAATCTACACAACACATATGGTAGGTAGACTAAACGAATATTTTTTCAATATACTTACTCAAAAACCCACTCTCATCCCTAACGCTTTAAGGCACGCAATTTATTGTTTTTCGTACTAGTGCAAAAATGCGCGAGTGAGCTCCCGCCACAATTTATTACATTATTCGAATCAGGCTGGGCGCTAAGCGACCCCCACGAGTCGCGTGTATTTATATCTCTGTAAGTGTATTGAAAAACATCGTTTGGAACGTGGGAATTTGTGTCTGCAGCACTCAGCTCCATAACACTCTCGCTTACGGCACGAGCGATATCCGCCTCGATCGCAATCACAAACTTTCTACACTTACACTTGCATCAAAACGTATTATTGCTACATTTCAGTTAAATACAATCAGAATTATTAAATAATAGATGGTACGGTTCTCTTTCATTGGATTTTAAAATATATATATTTTTTTAAGTCAAACATCTTTATCATCAGCCTTTTAATGTTCCCACTGCTGGGACACAGGCCTCCTCTCTAAGAGAGGGAATGGGCCGTAATCCTCCACGCGGGCCCAGTGCAGGTTGGTGAAGGTCACGTGTCTTCAAATTTTTGGTTTTAGGAGATACCGGTTTCCTCACGATGTTTTCCTTCACCGTTTTGAGAGCAGCGGTGATGAAATAAATTACACAAAGCAATGCGCCTGACTGGGTTTGAACCCGTGACTTACAACTCGTACGTCGGTTCGGTTAAGTCAAACATTCAAAGTTAAATTGTAGCTCAAAACAACTTACCGGTGCTACATTGTATGCCAGAATGACTTCATTGCCGTCGGGAGATAACTGCATCACTCTCGATGACTGTTGCAGAATCTGTAGGAAGAAGAACATTTTAGGAAATTGCGCAATTTAATATAAATTCAACAAAGATCCGAAGATGGAGATAACCAGCAATTGAAGTGGAAGATATCCAGATAGAACGTAGTAGAATTAGTTTGCTATAGGTACACGGTTAAATTTTGATCGTTTTAATCTCGTGGAGGGTCGATCCGGTACATGAAACACTATTGATTTGTAAAGATAAAATTAAAAATTGAAATACTTTTTTTCTAAAACTAGAATTAATATACGCATTTTCGAAGTTAATTTCTTTAAGTAAACATCAGCTGATCGAGTGCAATGACCTGTAGATATTTGTCAGTCGTTGCGTACTAACTAAATTAATTTCGAGTATATTAATTCGAGTTTTAGAAACAAAGCACTTTATTTTTTACACTTATAAAAACACGTTTTTCCTGAAGCAAGTTTTGTCAAATATTCAAGTAAATCACGAAATTATAGAATGCCAACAGAATTTTCAGCCGTTACCTCTCTTTTTTCGAGTTACCTCTTTATCAAACATCACGTTGGATGAAGCTTTTATACCATGCTCGACGTTGAAGATAGACGAGTAGGGAAAGGGCCCTATTAAAAACCCAACGGGTTTGAGTGGATCCGTCGAAACAGAGAAAGATATTTGTCAGATATTGTGATATTGTGTAGCTCAACTTATAGTTTTAAGGGTGCCCTAGACAGATATATTTCTGTAAATTGTAGTAAGGTGATAACTTCATAGTTTGAAGGCGTAATTTCAGAAAAAAAATATATAGAAAGAAAGGAAGAAGAACGAAAGAAAAACAGTTTATTTATATATATATATATAGTATATCAATCTGTTTCGTTATTATCTAGTCTTGTATGGAAGAAAAACAGTAAAAATTATAAACTTTGAAGTTATGTGCATCGAGAAAGTATTCCCAGTCAAATGTATCGAGTAGAATAGGATTACTGATACAAATTAATAAAATGTGTAGTGAATGTAAACTCGAATTATGGATTAATTTAAATGGTAGGTAAAATCATCAAATGAAAAATCCCTCCTTTGGGTGGGACGGGAGATTGTGTCAGACTCTTACTGACTAAAAACCCCGCCCTATTCCATTCATTGCCTTCTATCCAAGGCCCGGGCTTCATTTTCACCTAACCCTTGGATAGATTAATTTAGATAATAATCTGTTAGTTATAAAAAAATACCATCAACACAATATTCTAAATAAGGAAAAAAGCCTACTTATTTTTATTTTACTTCTAAATCGAGAACCTGCTTAGATTATGATCATAATAAAACCATTGACGTATGTGAATTGTTTTTTGCACCATTGCCTAAACCTATCAATCACAATACTGTTTAAAGCAAAAACTTGCAAAACGGAACAAAGTAATAACTACTTAGAACAAAAAATCTAGACAGCGAACATAATTGATCAGACAACAGCCGGTATCTTGCCTCATTAAAACAAGATTAACAAATTTAAATTACAAAACGCTAGTTAGGTATTTAAGTTAGTGATTAGGTTCCGTATCGTTTAGAGAAAAAAAAATAACCCGAGATGCATTTTTATTATTTTTCACACATCCGCTCTTTCGTGATAATAACATCATAATACATCTTTCTCTAAATATTTGGAATATACACAATCTACATTTTTAGTGAAGTCAAATCATAAAGTGGAATACTAAATCAGGATAGACCTCTGAAAATCTGCTATTTTGCGTGAATGTTAACCCTTCATAAAATAAAAATAATGATAATATATCTGTAGAAACCTTGCACTTTTAATCAAAATTCTAAATAACGAAGTTTTTGCCAAAAAACGGAATTGGCGAAAGCCAACATAACGTTCAGATGTTATCTCTATTTTTTCGCGTTGCCTCTTCATCAAACATTGGATCCATCAAGCGTTTAAACCATTGCTCAAGTTGACGACAGACACTCCAGGACAGGCCCTCTTAATGATATTACTCTAGATTCTGGCAAAGAAAATGTCATTCTGCTGGATAAAAGCACTTCCCTTGTTCTTGTCGGATCGGAAAAAGAATCTTAAGGATTATGTCAAGAGGATTGTTAGTAGGGATGTTATGATTATGGAATTTCGGATACGGATATTGAAATAATATACCAGCTTTATGCACTTGACTCAATTGAGAAGCGAGCCAAGAGGATCATGAGCAATAATGTACTCGTTGAGTAAAAGCTTCAAAGTCTTGAGCATCGATGCTGAATTGCTGGCTTTTCGGTTTTCTACCACCGGATTACATTACAGAATTGCATAGCCTAATTCCGCCAAACCCGTTCTATCATGCAACCACCAGGCTTAAGGCGATGCGCCACCGATATCTCACGTAGATATATGCACAAAGCGTTTTGGGAACACATTCATTGCGCGTACGGCTAAGGAGTGGATTTCTCTGCCAGTCTGTGTTTCCTTACAGCTACAACCTAGGGATCATTAAGTCTAGAATGAAAAGGTTTCTTCTAGGTAAGTGCGCTCTATCGTCGACCACATCGTCGCTTTCCATCAGGTGAAGCAAAATCATCAACAATAAAGAAAAACAGTTTCGGATACAAAATTAATTAAATGTAATATTAATATACTAGCTTCTAGATTGTCCGCTCCTTTCGGAAAGTTTTGATTCGGATTTCTTAAGATTTTTAAAGGTTGGTTGCAAATAGTTAATTATATTTTTAGTCTAAAACGTCATAATAGTTTCTTTTTTATAAGGTTTCCTTTTTATAACATATATTGCAATAGTTGGTGTACAATAAAGTGTAAATAAATAAATATACATTTGTTTAACCGTACTAAAAAACAAAGACCTGTCGTAACCCGTCATTGAGACTGCGCCTGTATCCGAAGCTTTTACATCGAATTCGGTTGCAGATCTCCTTAACAGCCCTGAGTTTCAACAGCAAACTTGGGTACAGACCTCAAAGCAAGTTTACACTTTCAATTATATATTATTACAAAGCTTATATTTGACCGTGGAACATTTTATAGTCTGATAATAATGATTAAGCCTTACCTATATTGATGCCGGTATCTTTTTTATCAGATAATAAAATATTAACAATTGAATTGGAATTAAAATTCTCATTTAAATGTAGTAGTAGTTGAAATATCCTACTTAATAAAAACCCCCTTGGCTAGAGTTCAAGTAGGCTTGATTACTATCATCATCATCATTTACGGATTAAGTTAAGCTCACCTTTATACATGAATTGTAAATGTGTGTGTATGCTAAGTTTTTGTATAAAATAAGCAAATTAAGAATTTGAAGATCCTTCCAGCTTCAACCGCGAAGCTGAGGGGCCCGCTTCTAAATGTTGAGTTATAATTCCTCCTAAACGGCTTGTCCGATTTGGATGAAACTCTGTATGTATATTTGAATGGGTCCCTGGATGGTTCGAAAATTCAATTGAACCTTGTGCTGCAATTGGATTCTCATTTTTTTCTGACTTAAAACCAGCTTTCAACGAGCACAACGTCTGTAGAGCTGCTCATTATTTTATAATGATTTATAAACAAAAAATTCAACCAACCTGCGAGGAGTTATGAATGAGCGGCATGGTGCTGTCAGTGTCAACGTCATAGAGCACCAGGTCGCCATTGGTGTTCCGGAACAAGACCTCGCTTCCTGCAATTAATGAATACATAATAAAGATTACACTGTTTATATGGTGTTGTTGACAGGAAAATACAGGTTTATTTTAGGGTTCGTACCCAAACGATATAAACAAGACCCTATTATTATACTGTCTGTCTGTCACCAGGCTTTATCTCATAAACCGTGATAGCTAAACAGTTAAAGTTTTTGTTCATTGTGGCGACACTTTGGGGAGGCCTATGTCCAATAGTGCACGACTTTCGGCTTATATGATGATGGTGATGATGACCTACTTAAGTTTTCTACGTCATCATTTCTATCGTTAAATTTTACCTTGCAAGTAAATTTAAGCGAGCAACATCGCTTGGTTTATTTCATCACAACTGCTCCCAAAACGGTGAAGGAAAACATCGAGAGGAAACCGGCATGTCCGAAAATTCTAAGAAGAGCCCGCGTGCTGGATTACGGCCTATTTCCTCTCCTAGAGAGGAGGCCTGAGTCCCAGCAGTAGGAACATTATAAGACTGATGCTATGCTATAGTAACAACCATAAGACATGTTGCGAGCCAGATTGATGATATTATTTTTAAGGCTGTTGCGGGCCGGATCGATAGCGTATTTGGCCCGCGGGCCGTAGTTTGGAAACCCCTGGCCTAGATCATAAAAGAAAGCCTTGCGCAAAATATCATGTTCCTAAACCCAGTACTTTCGACTACGCGTTGACATGTCAGTAAATCAGTTTATCCTTTTATATCATCTAATATATGTATAAAAATCACGTGTATTTGTTATAGAACTTCTCAGAAACAGCTAGGCCGTTTTTATGACTTTTTTATGTATATTTTGTGGGTCTTAGAATAGATCGTACGCTGTTTTTTACCCACATACCCCTATTTCTTTCTTTAATAATTTATTATAGTTTATTTTTTATTTATACATTTTTATTTATTTATTTAGTATAGAAAGTTAAAACTACAGAATTGAGTAGCGAATTTTTTTTGTTTCAAACCTCAAAACATGTCAAGTGATAGTTTAGATTAACTTGTATAAACATATTTTTATATTTGTCTAATATGCAATTTGTTTAAGTTTTAGTTTTTTGGCACAACAATGTTTACTAATTCAGCTAGTATACATATATAATCGCCGGCACCTCTCTAATTCTAAACCTGAAATATTAATTCCTTTTTCCTGCTATCTTTACCTATTCGCATGATTTCCGATTTGTAATAAAATTGGTGCAACTCACGGTATGTTTAGTATCGTTAAACGTTGGCTAACGAACCGGATTACCGACAAAATTGGCATTAACACACGATAAATATGTTCTGCGTAGATTTTTTAGTGATATAGTAGAGCTGCTTAGGTAAGAAATACCGGTGTCTATTTATACGGAAATACTAGTTATAAGATCGCTTATCGCTTGTTTTTTTGCAAAGATTTATTATTAGATTATTACATTTATTACAAAGGCTATCTACAAAGGCTACTAGCACTTTATAAAAAAACAAAATGGCATTTTCGCATAATGACCAAAATATCGGACAAAGTATTTTTTAATGTGTAATTTTGAGAATGTGTTATTTTGATAATGCGGCATTTTGCTTTTGTAGTATTTTGAGAAAAGACATTTTGCGAATGTGGCATTGTGCGCCTAATTTGTGCCAGACAACAGTCAAAATATCTGACTTAAACCCTCAAGAAATTAATTTCGTACATGCATAAATTAACACGAGTTTAAAAAAAAGTAATTTATTTTTTAATTTTTGCTTTACAAATCGATAGTATTTCATGTACCGAAACGACCCTCCGTGGGATTAAAACAACCAAAATTTAACGGTGTATACCCTTATTTTTGGTATATGGGAAACCCGAAACACCGGTCTAGTATTTTTATACAAAGAATCTATGTAAAATATTTCATAGTTGGGCCGGACCACTGAGGGGTTGTTTTGATCCCGCACCCCGCTGTACCCTGGCGCTTAATACCCGCTATGACCTGCCGTGACCTGTGTTGTACTTAGTGTCGGTACTGAACGGTAGTGATGTACTTGCGACTTTTTTTTAAATATTTTTGAGAAAAAATATAACATGGTATTTTTTTTTTAATGGTGTAAAAGTTATTGGAATCAGTTACTGATTCTGAACAAACTATATATATAGGTTTCGCATTTAACTACTAAATAGGCACGAGTATACCTACTAAAAATAATATACAATCTTATTATAAAAAGAGTTATTGTAGTTTATATAAACAAAAAAAAAACAATATTGTTTTTAGTAGGTACTAGCTTTTTTGCCCGCGGCTTCGCTCCCGCTCTCCCCTACTCTATCCATCCTACTCTACCCTACTCTACCCTGCTCTACTCTGCTCTACTCTGCTCTATCCTACCCTTCTCTAGCCTACTCTACCCTTCTCTAGCCTACTCTACCCTACTCTACACTACTTTACCCTACTTCACCCTAGTCTACCCTACTCTACCCTATACCAATAAATGAGAAGGGTTTGGGTTTTTATTTTTACTTAACGGGATAAAAAATCCTATGTCCTTTTCCTGATTAGGCTACCTTCCCATCAATTTTCAGCCAGATCGGTTCAACTGTTCTTTCGTTATAAAAAGTGTAACTAACACGACATTTTTTTATATATATAGATACTAAAAATAACCTCAGCTGCAATGACGATGTTTGCCCACTTTTAAATGTAATACAGTATTTTAAAACTAGTTGGTATGCCCAAAGCTAACGCAAGCATAAATATAGGCAACCTCTCTATACTCAAAGAAAAAATAGGCCACCCTATTCACGGGACAGCCTATTCAAGCCGACCGGAACTCCCAAAAGCCACACTTCCTTATGAAATATGTTTTTCGTGTTCTCATTTAAACCGGTTTTTAAATTATGTATGTATGCGCATTCATTTGTTAGTTATGCGTGTATCTTGGTCAGTGAGAAAACCAGTTTTGAGATATTAGGTAAGGTTTTCAATGCACTCTACTGTGTCTGTCTATGAATGGGATTGTGTAGAAAAAAACAAAACCAGCGTACCTAAATAATGCATGTTGCTAGATATCTTGACAGGTTCCAGAAATCCTGTATGAATGAACCTATGCATTGTAGTAGGTATTATGAATAAATGTAAATATAAATAAAAACGAGCAAGTGCAAGTCGGAATCACGCTTTATGGCTTCCGTACAAACCTATGCAAATAGTTAAATTTCCGTACTGAGTCTTGAAGATTTTTCTGAATGGCAGAAAAATATTTTTTTTTGTGATGTCAATAGCAAACAGGTTTTAGACTTTTTTCTATACTTGTGCTATGAGACCTGACTTTCCCAACTAAAAGAAAAAAATATCAAACTTGTTCTCGTACAATTTTGTGAAGTTTACAGCCTAGATGAAGATGTTAATGTTATAGTTTAAAATTCGCTAACACCGAACTATAATTAACAAAAGTGGGTGTATATAATACTAGACTAGATAACGGCGATTTATGTCTTAATGTTCACAACAGGAGAAGAAAGATAAGACACGCCAGGGCCGATGCCTACTAGGGCTCCATGCTTGTTTAAAAGTTCATCATCATCATTTCAGCCGATAGATGTCCACTGTTAGAGATAGGCCTCCCCAAGTGTCGCCACAATGAATGGTCCTGTGTGTCTCACATTCATCGGATTCCCGCAACCCTTACCAGGTCATCGGCATCGGTCCACCTTGTAGGAGGCCTTCCAACGCTACGTCTTCCAGTACGTTGTCGATGGCAACGGCCATCCATTCTGCGTGCAATGTGCCCTGCCAATTGCCACTTAAGTTTGGCGATTCTTAGTGCTATGTCGGTAACCTTGGTTCTCCTGCGGATATCCTCATTCCTGATTCGATCACGCAAAGAAACTCCGAGCATAGCCCTTTCCATTGCCCTTTGGGTGACTTTAAGTCTTTTAATGAGAAACAGGAGTTCTGTTTGAAAGAGTTACTGTTACGTAAAGAATAAAAAATGAAACAGGAGTTTTGATCGGTATAAAAAAGATAGATAAATATCTTACAAGGTTTGTGTTGCAAGATACACTAATTTGTGTTCGGAATAGGTAACGTCTACCAGTGCACTAATATGCATAATCGAGTTATGAGTACTAATTCACTTCTCTGGTAAGTGATTAGTGAGAATCATATTAGGTCAATTATCGTGAGTCTGTTGCGTACATTCCTGACGGTCCTCAAATCCTCTATTTTTAAGTTCAAAAGTTGAATAATTTCAAGCAAAAGAATTGGCCTTCTAATTAAAAACTTTAATCCGACGATGCAACACTACATAGTATAAAACAAAGTCTCTTCCAGCTGTCTGTCTCTACGTATGCCAAGATCTTAAAAACTACGCAACGGATTTTGATGCGGTTTTTTTTAATTGATAGAGTGATTCAAGACGAAGTTTTATATGCGACACTGGGGCGGGTCGCTAGTCTACTATAAAAAAAATAGGTAATCATTTCAAATCTAGGCAATTAATGACCTACAAGCATTTACAGTGATGTGTCATCGGTACATGGTGGATGAAACTCACGCAATATTTTGGCAATACTTTTATTTTACATGCAGATAGCTTGTAGCCTGAAGATACTTTAAATCAGAAGTAAATAAACAATTTATAGGTAAGCGTGTTTCATCATTGAGGACATCATCGCTTACTATCAGGTGTGATAGAGGTCCAACGCGAATCTACCAATAATAACAAAAAAAACTGGACAAGTATGACTTGGACCCGCACATTAAGGGTTCCGTGCCTACTCCAAAGCAAACAGAGTAGCGTTTCTGATATGGGAACCAGTGGCATGAGCCCCTGTAGCGCGGGGGCCCTCTATCATTGATAGCTACGGCAGATAAGGCGGTAGCTACACCCCATTTAGCAGCTATAGAAATACACATTCTGTAAATATTTCTACTCTCTACATTTTACAATTTATGATGTACAGCACGATGAAAAACAGATAGATAGACAAACAGACAGCGAACCCTTAGTAATAGGGTGCCGTTGGCAACCTTCAGATATAGAACCCCAAAAAACTAACGGAGAAAAAAAAAGTAATAACACCGAATCAAACTTTACTAAAACCTACAATTTATCTGGCGACGAACTTTGTCGTTCAAAGCGCTTATCTTTTATAAAAGGGGACTTTATGTAACTACGAAACGTATTTTTTTACTTAGACGCACTTGACCGGCCATTTTCTTACATTTAGACATAAATACTTTATGAGTTCGAAGTTCGGTCCTAAAGGTATTTTTATACATTTCGCCTACGTTTGTGTTATTTGTGTAGGCATTTATGTTTGTTTTTGCTATTTGTATAAGTTTTTCTTTTTGTTATTTTTCTTCACCTTTTACGGTAGCTTTGCATCCACCTAAATAATTATGTACTCGTATTTACAATATTTATAAAACAATTAAGGTATATCCCTGAGTTCTTGTTTTATGTTCATTACAGAGTGAAAAAAACTGAAAAGTTTATTCATTTGTATATTAACATTCACACTTCCGAAAACCTTGGTATTAAATTAATCTTTTTTATAAGTTATTTTGCACACTTAAAAAACCAACAGACAAGAAAAAAAGACAAATATGATGGTTATTTTTGAAGAAAATTAATTGCCTAACTGCAAAAAATTCTTATGATGACACTAAAATATTCATAACAAGTGCAATAAAAAGATCTAACAGGTTGAACGTCACCTTGTAGTTAATAATATTTATATAATGTGCTTAGAGATATTCTTGTATAAAAGGAGCAAATTATGATGGGGACTCTTAGGCCGTGTTTACGGAGACGCGGCGCGTTGCGTGGCGCGTTTGGCGTTTCGTCGTACATTGCAACAGCGGGCCGCGTCATCGCTCGCGCAAACACAAACCTAAGGCAATGTACGACGGACCGCTCGACGCGCCGCGTCTCCGTAATCGGGCACTTAGGCTATTAATATAATCAAACAGTTACTCACACTCTTATCTTATTTGTCCAAGAATTACCACATATGGTACATCCCCGCGAACAATGTCAATGACTTCCATGAATTTTGATATTCCATAGGATTTAGCACAAACTAAAGACTCATGTACTTCCCCAACATGTAACACAGACTCACGCAGGCATCATTTTTAATCAAACATAAATTTAAGTACTGACCTTTAAATTTTCTAGTTTTACCTCGGATTTACATAACAATGGATATTTTATTCTTAAATCAATTAAGCACGTAACGTAATCGAGCATTTTAGGTAATTTGCGTCATTATCCCTATAAGGCCAACTTGTTTTTATGTAAGACATATACTGCACGCAATGTGTGTCGTTATGCACAATTTTATAATATTGAAATCCAACTAGTTTTGCAACCGACGGATTTAAGGGCCATATCGGATTTTAAGACAGGTCGATTTGTTAGGGCTCTCAACGAAGTTATATTTTATCGGTGATATCGGAAATCTCCAAATCTTTGAGATTGACTTCGTGATATTTTAGTATTATCACTAATCAAATTCATTCCACCACGATCAGTAGTGACGCAGTGGTAAGGCTACCAGTGCTCACACGTAAAATTAGACGTAATAAATTGCATCGAATATACTAGGACAGCGATACTTTTTCTCTAAATATACGTTTTACTTTTAACTGTACCATTAGAAAAATCATACTAATTTGTTTTTTTTTTTTGTTTTGGTTGGGTTAAAATATCCAATGACATCTCCCACCCTTGGTCGGAGTTGAAGATAGTGTCAGTATTTTACTGACTAAAAAACCCACCCCGTTCCTTCGTTGCATTCGTTCCAGGGCCCTGGTTTTCACTTTCATATTACCAATGGCACCAGTAGGCTTCGACCCTACTGGACCCCTACAGTTTGCTCTTTGTTAGGTATAGTTAAACTATGCACGAGAAGCTCAATAGAAAACAACGATATGCCGTTGTTTTCTAAGGAAATTACCCCGAAGAGCCATAAAAATCTATTTTCCTCTGTAGCAATAACTATTACGAAACATTTCTGAACTTCCGTATTATCTTTGCTATTGGTCCCTAATGGATAGGTATTCAATGCATAAGATTCTAGCTTCTGCCAGTGGCTTTGCCCGTACAAAAGGAGGTTTTTTTCAAACAAACTTTGGACCCTCATTTCAACTCCTTCATCATCGTCATTATTATCATCAGCCTTTTAATTTTCCCACTGCTAGGACACAGGCCTTTTCTACTAGAGAGGGAATGAGCTATAATCCACCACGTGAGACCAGTGCGGGTTGGTGAATGTCACATGTCTTCGAATCTTTGGTTCTAGGACTTGCCGGTTTCCTAACGATGTTTAACGCCATATGAGGTGAATTTATAAAATCCTGCCTTGTTGCTCGCCTATGTCATGAAAGGAAACTTTGTGCAAAATTTCGCGCTCCTAGTTACAGTAGTTTCGGTTGTGGGATGACATGTCAATCAGTCGGTTTCTCCTTTAAATATAAATTGCCAACAAAGATTAATGTTCCGTATCCTTTTAAAACCACTCCATCAAGTAATTGTTTTATTTTGCTTCTTAAAAATACGATTAAAAAACCACTGCTATCTAAATAATCAACAACTTATTCGCTACACAGGTAGGTTTTAGTCAGTAAGAATCTGCCACTCTCCATCACTCAACCCAGCGCGGAAGAAAATAAAGTTTATTTATGTCATTATCCATCTGACTAAAAGCTACCTGTGTTCTTTACGCCCTCTCGCTTCACCCGGAACGGGAGAAGTTATTTGACCAAAAAAAAAACAGATTCAAATGGGTCGTAGGGCTCTTTGGACCGAGACGTTTATCCTAAGCCTTTTTCTTGTTTGCATTAAAGTATAGTTGCCAAAACAAAAAATACAACTAAAAAAAAAATTGTTTTTATAGGTTTTTTTTTTATAGGATTAATTATTTTTGTAGGTGGAAGTTGGAACCGCGATCCTGGTCCAAAGAGCCCCAAGATCCTTTCAAACATGCTTTACAAGATCGTTTAATAAAGAAACAAGCTAAACATACCTGTAGACCACGTGGCATTAAAGGAAGGCGGCGAATATATTCCATCAATGATCTCCTCCAATTCCAGTGGAGCAAGCGGCGGGTCCGTAACTGGTGGTTCTGTCGTAGTTGTAGGGGCGGGTGTAGTCGGAGTCGCTGTTGTCGGGTCTACCGGGACGACAGGAGTCGTGGGCCTCTCAGTAGACTCTATGGGCTGAGCCACCCCATTGTCGCCGCCTGAGAGTACGACGATCAGAGTGATCACCACTCCGAGAGCTACCAACATGGCGATTGTTCCGATTACGTATCCTAGTGTCTTCTTGCGTTTAGTTGCGACCAGGACCTGGAAATATAATTTGAGTTAGTGATATATCATCATTATCATCATCATAACTTCAGCCGAAATACGTCCACTGTTGAACATAGGCCTCTCCTAAGCGTCGTCATAACGACCGATCATATGCGTCTCGAATCTATCAGATTCTGCAATCTATGGATTCCTGGGACCCTCACTAGTTCCTCGTGGGAGGCCATCCAATGTTGCCTCTTCTGGTATGCGGTCCACACTGCAGAACCTTTTGGCCTTCTGGCAATGTGCTTTGCTCACTGCCACTTAAGTTTGGCGATTCATCGGGATATATACCTACATATATATACAGATTTAATTTTTGAAATGAACGTGGATAGCCAAATCTTGGAGGACTCGATTATGATGAAATGTAAAAGTACGTTATTGGAATTTGAAAAAATATATAGACAATATTTTTAGTAATAATAATATAGCTAAATAGAATGATAAAAGATTTGTGAAACTAACTGACTCTAAATCCAAGGTTAGTGTAGTTCTTTTTTTTTCAGTGCACTCAATTCGAACAATTAATTATTTTATCATTGCAGTGCCTAAAAAACGGCGAAACATAATCCATGAAATCAACATCAAAGTCAAAACAAAAGAATTGCTCCACTACGGTCTGTAGATATAATGATTATACAAGTTAATGTAACTAGGAAGCTTGAGATACTTAGTAATTCACAAGCCTTCAGTAACAGAGCGATTTGAAGGCAAACAAGCGTCACATACAACCGCAAAGTGCTCCAGAGGCTGACAAGTGACATTCTATTACCTTAAAAGACTGGTGAAAAATCCAAAGTGTATAGGATTGACAAGTGCTACTGAAATGTCAAGTGAACAATCCTAAAAAAATGTCATTTAATCAATCACTCTCCCACATACAATAACAAGTTATCTAGAACATAAAATTTCATGTGGTGATGGCGTAAGAATACAAAATGTCACCAGTCCTGTTCATCCCAGGATTTTGTAAGAGGCGAATAGGGAAACGTTCACTATACAACCAGCGAAAGAGAAGAAAAATTTGAAATAAAACCCTGTACCAACCCGTCTAGCCAACGTGGTATCAGTAGGCTATATCCTACTTATTAAGGAGAGACCCGAGCCCAACAGTGGAACGTAGTGGGTTGTTGTAGTAGTAGAACATTTTAGACAAATTAATTTGTCCAAGTGAATACGCGCAAACGCAAAGAGAAAAAAATATTGTTATAAATTATTGTTGGAACACATTTGCGTAATGGGTTTAAGTCGGTAAAAACACTACCTGATGGTGTGCCCATATCATATGATTAACAAAATATACATATGATTTATATGTAGATATATATAATAGCACTTTATAATTATAATACATATATATATGTAGTATAAAACAAAGTCGTTACTGGCCGTCTGTTTATCCGCTGCCTCTCCTTTAACCACGCACCAGATGTTGATGCGGTTTTCACAAGCAATAAACAAGGAAGTATAAAATTTCCAACGTGCAAAGTTGGGATAATATATGACATATTATATTAAGAGACATTATTATCTAGTATTTATGGTAAATAGACAATTGAACCATTCATCTTACAGAAGATTAAAAATAAGCACCTATAATTTTACTTTAAATAATTGTTTACAATAAATACCATTTGTGAAACACAAACTTTTTTATCGTAATTTCAAATGATTTATGTGCGGACAATGAAGAGATTGAATAAACACTAAGTTGTATTAAATATGGGGATATAAATTACTAATGAATTCGTCGTACGTTTAAAATATGCATACATACGTCGAGATTCATTTTAATGACGGGGTTTTCCTTAAAAATATGGTAACGGGTAAAGAGAAGACGTAGGTTCATTATCTTTTGGTTACAAGTTATATTAAATGGAGCTCTTGTTACATTATTAAAATAACTATAATTTATGTTTATGAATGAGTAGGTTATAAACCGATAGCGGTATAAAAAAGAACTAAGAATCTACGAATTAAAACAAATAAAATACATTATAACAAAATAAAAAAAGTAAACAAACAAAACACATACATAACGTTAGAAAAATCACTGCAATCCAAAATAACTGAACATTTAAAAAATACACTTGAGGACACTAAAACCCATACTCCTAAATATTTTGACGAAAAAAATATTGCAATTAAATTTATTCACAAATCTGCGGCCATTCCGCTCACTGAACAAAAGTGGAATGGACTCAACCGCGTATGAGGACCTTGATTAGGTTTTTTTACATGTCAGTTACTTCACTGGGGGTTATCGAAGGTTATCTACTGTTCGTTCAACATTTAGCATCAATTACGTATAGGTTACGCCTCATTGTAGTAGGTAAATGGCGCGATTAATTTGATTTCATTTATATTCAATGTGTCTATTACCAACTATTTTATAATTAGCTTGTAGTGCTTCTGGTATTATCTTGTATACAGGTAAATTATGGAAATAAATAGCTTTTAATTCATCTTCTTCTATCTACAAAACTTTATTTTTAATGGTCCTTTTTATTAACTTCCTTTCCTGTTTGTTCTCTTTATTAACCCATTTGATTTCTATCAGATTACCTTTCATATATGTGTATGTTTACTTCAGTTTTTTTTTAATGTAAGTGCATACTGTAGGTTCTTAAAAGAATATGTATCAACCTCCCGTAAATCTTTTTCTTTATAAGGGTCAAGAGTTTATTCATAGGCTTATCTTTCAAACGATATATTTTGTAAAGAGTTTTTATTTGAAGCCTCAAAGGTCTAACATATTCGGTAGCAACACTCCCTGCTTACGTCACTTTAAATATTTCCCAAAATATGAATCTATTCTTCCATATGTTTGCTGTACAAATCTAGTTTTTATATAATTATACTAAAGATATCTGGCAAATACAAAGTCGACATTAAATCCACATTTTTGTATCTTGCTAAATATTTATAACAGATTTTTTAGCAGATTTCCTCATAGATAATAATGACTGTATTAGCTTTAAAAATGTTATTTAAGCTTGAGATGCTTTGGAGAAGTAGGGGATTTCTCTTTATCTTTAGTGTTTTCTGTCTTTATATTGTAGTTACAACGAAATTAGAGTACACAGAAGATAATATATGTTATTAATGATGTACCTGCTAATGACTGTTTAATACTTACTAATACGCAACAGATACGAAGTCACAGCATAACACAGCATCTTTAGCCTTATAAGGTTTCCACTCATGGGACTCAAATCTCTTCTCTCGGTGAGAGAACTTCGAGTAGCTAAACTGACACTGCTTGACAAATTTTTCACTTGTCTGATCAACATTTTACTTTCAACCACCTTCTTAGGGGTTATTCCAAAAAAGATCCATGAGTCCATTGTTCTCAAAAATGTAAAGTTCGAAAATTAGTTTCCAATGAGTCCATGCCATTTTAAAATACTAAATATTTTCTGTCCCTACAAGTCCAAGAGAATGTTTGGTACAGTTAGCAGTAAAAGCTTTAATATGAGTAAGAGATAAATGTTTATTATTTCTATTTCGTTGAAATAAAAGACAATTAAAATTTTTATTTCATATACGCAATGCTTGTAAAACGGTACAACATATTTTCAAAGATGTGGACAGTCCTAAACATGAAAAAAAAAACAGTCTCATAACAATTATAGTAAATAATTTTGAATCTTTCCCTAAAATAGACTTAGAAATTATAAATCACAGCTTCAGAATTATGTAAGTAAATCAAAATAATTCTAGTCAGCAATTATTTATTTTTCCCAAGGCTTACAAATCTCTTGGACCCGTTGGGAATTGATGTAGAAACATTCCAAATTTTAAAAAAATATTAAAAACTTTTACTTGCACTCACTTCTTTTACTTCGATATTAAAAACTTTAACTTTTTGGTGGGAAATGAAATACAATAGAATCATGGACTTTTGGGAACAACCCCTTCTTAGTTTATAGTGTCACCGACCTCTGGTACAGGTAATCGAGGTCCAATTTTTGTAACGATATTCTGATACGATATGAACGTGATATGAACAATATGCTGCTGAAATTGTTTGCGGTATAAGTTTAAATAAGTTTAACTTATAACGTAAACAATATCAGCAGCCCATCGCGTCACATGGGAAATGATCAAATGCCTTCTCTCGCTCTGGGTGAAGCGGGGGGAGTGTCGAAATTTTGTTCTTGTTCTTGTTCCTTCCATTGCCCTTTTTTGCGAAGGCTTCGTTAACAGGGACCCAACAGAATACCAACGTCAAGTATTTTTCCTGACGCATCGTTGAGTTGAGTCACTATGCTATTTCTGATTTTGTTTGTCTCACAAAACTTTTACTAAGTGCCTAAAAATGATTTTGTTTAACTTTATTCTTTTTAACGTGTTTTTTTTTTATATAATTCAATGTAACCCGCCGTGCACATTTAATCAAGATTGATTTAATCAAGAAGAAATAAATGATGAAGATTTTTCTGTGTTGCATCAAATAAAAAATATTTATCTAAGGCCGTGTTTACAGAGACGCGGCGCGTTGCGTGGCACGTTGGGCGTTTCATCGTACATTGCAGCTGCTGGTCGCGTCATCGTTCGCGCAAACACAAACATATGGCAATGTACGATGGACCGCCCGACGCGCCGCGCAACTCGCCGCGTCTCCGTAATCGTACACTCACTCCATCGAACATTACACAGTCCTGGCGGGCATTAGTCCTCGCGTCACAAATAATTTCCATTTAATGTGTTTTTTTTTTTTTTTTGTGGTAGGTAAAATCATCCAATGACGAATCCCGCCCTTGGGTGGGGCGGGAAACAGTGTCAGACTTTTACTGACTAAAAACCTACCTTTCCATTCCTTGCCTTTATCCTGGGGCCTTTGGTGACAGTCTCACATAACCTTTGGCCCCAGTAGGCTTCGGCCCTGCTGGACCCCTACAGTTTGCTGACAACTCCTTGAGGCGCGCGGGAACGGTGCGCGCCGTAGACGACCTGAGCTCGGACTGGTCTGTTACCGGACGGACGGACAGCGAGCTACCCATTGCCCACCGTCCGCGAGCCCGCGCCTACGGCGGCCGGAAATTGGGATCGGAAACCCGGCGGCGGCGGCGGCGTGTGCGCCTTTGCCTAATGCGGTCGGCCTCCTCCTTTACTAGCATTACTGCTTCGCAAAAGGAGGCGACCGCCTGCCACTCCTCCTCGCTCCGGAGCATGGCTTGAACCAAGCCCCGGCGCGAGAGATCGCCGCCGATCGCCCCCACGAGGACACGGCGATGCTCTTCCCAAGCGGGGCACACCTCAACTGTGTGCTCCACCGTGTCCACCGGGCGGTCCGCACAGTGGCGACACCCGGGCGTCGTCTCCGCACGAATCTTGTACAGGTACGGACCGAACTTGCCGTGTTCGGTCAGCACCTGCGCCAAACGGAAGGTGACGACGCCGTGGGGCCTTTCCAGCCACGCCTCATCCATTTAATGTGTGGTACTTAGATCTTCTTTCAGGAATCCCTGCTATGACATTTCTATTTTAAAAATATCGTTATTTAAGGAGCAATAATGGTCGATGCTCACCTGGTCACTGGTCCCCATCTCCAGAGTGGAGTTGCTGTTGTTCTGCGCCATCTCGATTGAGGACTAACTGCAAACAAAGAAAAAAAAAATGTTAGTTCAAAAATATTAAAATGTTTTCATTTCACATAGGTTTACATAACGTCAGAAGCTAGTGCACGGTTCCGATTGTTTGTTTCTTCGCCTATCCTGTGGTTGTTTCCTATAGAGAAGAAAAGACAAGAAGCTCCATGCTTACTCTTGATTTAATTTTTTAGTAAATCCTGCGTGATAGTAGAAAATTATCCTAAGGGAACATACTCTTGGGATAAATAGTATCCTATAAGTTATTCATACAGGGTCTACCCGTGTACCAAGTTTCATCGAAATTCGTTCAGCCATTCGAGCATGAAAAAAACTGGGCCTAAAAAAACCTAGGGGTCAAACTCGCACATTGAAGGTTCCATGCAAACTATCATATGTAAATAGTTTAATTTCAGAATTAAGACTTGACGATTTTTCCGAATACAAAAAAGTTTTTTTTTGTGACAACTACAAAACTTAATGTTTTCAGATTTATTCCTATACTTGTGCAATAAACCCTTGCTTCGTGGCAAATTTCAAGGTTCTAGAACAATGGGAAGTACCCTATGAATTTTAATTCTCTTGAGAGTGACGATTTTTTTTTTTTGTTTTTGCTACAGAATCGGCTGCATCTTTTTTGCGTTGACTTAGAAGTTTGATTTTTTCGCAGCTTCACGGGACCGTTTACTTGAGTATATGGTTTTAATTTCAACTCGATACTTTTACGAGTTCCCGAGATAAAGGGTCTTGCAAGACAGACAGATGGACAACAAAGCGATCCTATAAGAGTTTAATTCTTTTTTTCTTTTGAGGTACGGAACCCTAAAAGTAACAAACAATCACACACATACACCGACTCATAAGCTTAAATCTTTATTTGTGTGAGTTTAAAACTAAATAAATAATTTCAGAAATATTTTAACAAACTTTGATAATTTTGAGAACCAAATGTGATGTTCTGGAATTTTGTTATTTGCACGTATTTAATTTAACGTATAAAGTATTTAATTAATGTGACTTATCCTCTGCATGGGAAAATATACTGAACAGAATGCGTAAGAACATAAAACGTCAGCAAAAAGCAGTGAGAATGACGTCAATGGTTTTATTAAATTCATTTAGTTTACATTATTGAAGGAATTCAAATAGAAGGCTTCTAGAAAGGCGCGATACAATAACGTGACAAGGAATTTTGTAGAAATGATCAATTTGCCCCAACACATGTCATATAAATGCATTCTATTTACAGTAGGTAGGTTTTGGCTAGCAAACTTTATAGGAACTAAACATAATTCCGATAGATAATGAGGTACGTGACATTAACCTAACACTGAGGCAGCTAGATTGCAGTTCTGGTTAGATAGATAAGTTAAACCGAAGTAAAAGTCCCAGTAGGCTTCGACCCTGCTGGGCCCCTACGGTTTGCTAACAACTCCTTGAGGCGCGCGGGAACAGTACGCGCCGATGACTTGGGCTTAGTCCGAACGGTTACCGGACAGTCGGGCCCCCACCCATTGCTCGCTGTCCGCAAGCCCGCGCCTACGGTGGTAGGAAATCAGGATCGGAATCCCGGCGGCGGCTGCGGCATGAGCGCCCTTGCCTTATGCTGTCGGCCTACTCCTTTGCTAGCATTACTGCTTCGCAGAAGGAGGCGACCGCCTGCCAGCCCTCCTCGCTCCGGACCATGGCCTGTACCAAGGCCCGGTGTGACTGTCCTAGCCGACCCTAGGCTGATAAAATTTTATTTTTTCCTGAATTTCACTACATGAAGAATTTAAGGTCGGTTGCCCATAATGGGCAAGGGTCGAGCTCCGCCTTCACTCGCTTCTTCCCTGCTGCTTGGGCGAATCCCCAACGACTTGAAAGGTGAATTCCATAAATACGAATTAGTCGAATACCTTATCACATTAATCGGACAAGGAAAGGCTTGAAAGAATTGTTAAGTGATACCTTGGAATTCATGATATGGTAAAGTATATTAGAAGTGGTTTTAGAAGGATAAAATATAACAAAGGTAATCTAAAATTAGGTGTAAATCTTACACCTAAGATTATGATTGTTTAACATTAGATTGTGTGAGTACGCTAACGTAACAGGTATTTGGTCAATAATTACTCACACGATATCTCACATCCGAACTCATAGCACTCAGGGCAACACTTCCATAAGAGACGCATGCAACTTTTCAGATACAATACGTTAGCATCATGCTCCTATAGAGACATGGTCCGTAGCAGTTCTCTCGAACTGTAAAACGTGACGAAGCAACTTTCCCTACTGCAAACCGAGTGACCGTCCTTGTCTAAACTACGGGGCAGCTAGTTCCAGTGCTTTGCGTCGAAATCATGCTCCTATTGAGACATGGTCCCTAACAGTCCTTGGACTGTATAATATATGATAGATGTGGTATCCCAACCCCAGGTCGTGCACCCTTTGTACGATAAGTACATCTGCAAGATACAGTGCTCGTATCTGACCGAAGTAATGGTCGCAGACAGTGAGTATAAACTCAAAAATAAACAAATACTAATAAATAATATAGACGAGAGTCATCGCTCAAAAGGTAAATAATAGAGTTGGACACTTCAACTCTCTTGAATGCATATATAGGCAGCCCCAAGAGCGCCGTTCAATATTTACTACTTCCTAGGATTTGAGCTGGAGAGAAGAAGTAACACAACAAACTCCCAGCAACATGATTGTCTATTTAGATATAAGAGCTTTAAACAACTAGTTCATCCCGCGGCTCCGCTCGCATGTCTGTGTATAGTAACACAATGTCAGCCTAGGATAAATTAGAATAATGAAGAACTCACACCCATTCAATTCATCACCAACACAGTCGCTGAGATTCACTCGCGTACTTACACTACCTATCCATGCTTACTCCAACTAACACACACTACTTTATTATAAAATAGTAAATAAGACTAAGTGAACTAATGCTGAATCACCAAACTAGCGCTCCTAAGCATTACAACGTGACTTGGCCCTTCTAAGACGTCTCTCACTCTTCTCCAGACAACCATCACCGTCCACGCTCCCAGACCAAGTATCCTGGTTGAGTTCAAAATCCAACCCTCTCGCCTACACTTTCGCAAGAAGTGTTTTATTGCCGTTTTTTCGTTCGTTCGACCCTTGCCTACATGCGTCCCTTTTATGTTAAACAGATGTGACACTAAATAGTTGTTACTAGAAATTAGATAATTTACTGGTTTCTTAAGCATTCTGTCGGCCCTTTCATTAAAAGGACAATTTATGACAGTCCAAGTGGCCTATGGCGCCGGGCGTGGTGTTTAAATATAAATATGATATTTTGTTATTAATTTGGTTAGTGGCATGAAGTCACATAGGGAAAAATAGCGTGACGGTTTATAGAACCTTGAGCACAATCATTTGTCCTGTGTCTGGGTGTTATTTATCTATAATATGTATGTATTTAGAAATATATAAGTATGTTTATCAGCTGTCTGGTACCCATAACACAAGCTCTGCTTAGCTTGGGACTATACGGTGTTGTGTGATAATTGTGGAAATAAAAAAAGAAAAAAAAAGAAAGAAAAGAATCAAAGAAAAATAAGTATTCAACTAACTACAAGTACTAGCGTGGAACATGAGCAGAAATGGCAAGGCTATACGTACGTTTCTTTTATTTAAAAAATACGTACGATGACAATAATTTGCGCACTGCTAGGTTACGTTGAGTTGATCCAAGATAACATGAATCAAAGTTTTTGGTACCATTTAATTTGAAGTCAAAACTGAACAAAGTTGAAGAATAAAATTTGTGAAATTATTTCAACCAAGTAGCAACTAATGCAAAATTTAAGTAGATGCAGTCAGTAGGTAAAAGAGATAAGTAGCCAGGGTCGTCAGATATAGTTAAGGTTTTCATGAAAACCGATAGATTGTTATGAATGAATTTTAATTTTTGCTTTTGGTAAAATTGGCTATGAATTTAATTACTGGCCCCCGTAGGCTTCGACCCTGCTGGGCCCCTACGGTTTTGCTGACATTTTCTTGAGGTTCGTGTTCAACACTATGCGCTGGCGACAACTCCAGCTCGGTCCGGACGGTTACCGAACGACCGAAAGGCGAGCCACCCATTGCTCGCCGTCCGTACTTCCACCTTAAGCGTGGGTTTGCTTACGGTGGAAGTATAATATTAAATATATCTCTTTTGGTGATTAAATCTATCAAGCTCCAACTAACTAGAAACAATTAATTAATGAACTGTCATCAACGGTACTCGCTTCATATTGATTTTTTTACAAAATATACACCGTAAAATTTTGATCGTTTTAATCCCGTAGAGGGTCGATTCGGCACATGAAACACTATCGATTTGTAAAGATAAAATTAAAAAATAAAGTACTTACTTTGTTTTCCAAAAATCGGATTAATATACGCAAGTACGAAATTAATTTCTTTAAGTAAACGAGTCAATGTCGTTGCGTACCAACTACCTACAGGTCATTGGACTTGCCCAGCTGACGTTTATTACGATGTCGTTAATTTTTATCTTTACAAATCGATAGTGTTTCATGTACCAAATCGAACCTCCACAGTATTAAAACGATCAAAATTTAACGATGTATACCTACATATTACGTATATTTAAAAATACGGTCAGTCCGTCCATACATCTGATAAGACAAACTCCAGTTATCAAAATCCTTGTAATCATTATTGTTTTCGCTTATCTAAACGAATGATACGGATAAGAAAAATATGAAGTTGCAATAAAATTATTTCAACTAATCGACTCGTAATTAGGTAGATTTACTTGCAATCAATAAAGTGTTCGCATTGATGGGTCTCGCGTGCCAGTATACTTATATAATAACGTCTCGACCTGCAGTATCCTAAATAATATCTACTAACTAAAAGAAGTTCCATAGTAGATTTCCAATCAGGCGCTTTCATCATCTTCATTTCAACCGCAATACGTCCACTGTTCTACTGAAGCCTACCCCAAGTGTTGCCACAATGAACGGGCCTGTGCGTCTCGCATCCTTCGGACTCCCGCAACCTTTACCAGGCCATCGGTCTATCTTGTAGGAGGCCTTCCAGTCTTCGTCTGCTGGTACGCGGTCGACACTTCAACCTTTTGGCCCCAATGGCCATCTATTCTGCAAGTAATGTGCCCTGCCCATTGCCATTTAAGGCATTGCCACGTAAGGCGCTTTACTATGTCTAATTTAAGTCATCACCACAGAAGGCATACCACGAGTTCTTAGACCCACTTTACGACTTAAACTGAACGAATGGAGAGTGCATAGCTCCATGACGTCATGGTTAAGCACCTACTCTCACAACGGTGAAGGAAAAAATCGTTATGTCAAAGATATGTGACATCCATCATCAACCAGCATTTGACACGCGTGGTAGATTACGGCCAATTCCTTCTAATACCACTAACCATCTAAAAACTTCACCACTCTAGGTGGAGCTAGAAGCAGAGTTGGACTTTTACTGATTGAAACCTACCAGCTGTTTTTCTTCAAACAATCACTCCCTATCAGGGGACTTACTCTAGAGTTTAATTCCGATCGGTCGACATTAGAATTGTGACTTTAGGTACTCTTGAATTCGATGCTAGCACCAAATTGGTTTAAAATTGTGCAGCCACACGCAAAGCCCAATCCCCATTTTACTTAGTTTTCCAAAAATGTCACGCAAGAGTACCTAACGTCACAATTGCAATGTCGGTCTTGCAGCTCTGTTAGGATTGTCCCCGATGACATATTAACAGCATTGATTAGCAGAATCAGAAGGCACAACTACGATTAAATAATCGTGAAAGTCTATTGAAACATTATTACTGTAACTTCTCCAAACGGATTCGATAAACACACATTTCATAACACCTACTATAAAATACATTATCTTATCATAATCAATAGGTACAGACAGTATTTAATTTATTTAGCAATTACAAAGACATCATCTTCAAAATGTTGGTCGTTCTAAAAGCCTAGTCGGTTCCCAAAAATTCCAATTCTCTATAAAGTTCAATAATCTTAAAACACAATTTATTTTCCTTCCCCTAAAATTCGATATTGCGTTCTCGCATCGGCGGGCGACGAAATTTAATATTTATTAGGTTTGAGCGAAGAAAGCGGGAGTACGATAGTACGTGGCGGGATCGACAAGGCGGTCAGCAACACGCTCTTTTTCTTACTTTTAGTAAAAGTCGGTGCTAAGTAACAGAAAAGGAATAGGTTCACATAGTTCGCATAGGAAATATGTGATTCTGTGCTGCCAGAAGTAGTTCAACCCTTAGTGCTTGTTTACGGAGACGCGGCACGTTGGGCGTTCTTTTTTCACATCTATCACACAACACCGTCTAGTCCCAAGCTTAGCAGAGCTTGTGTTATGGGTACCAGAAAGCTGATAAACATACTTACATATATATTTCTATATACATACGTATTATAGATAAGGCTCGGCGCAAATGGGCCACCGACCACAGCCAACGGTGGCCAGCGACAGACGCGCCGCACACATGTATCCGGTGGCGGCCACTCGCTACAGTAGTGAAAAGTGTGTTAAATCGCCGTCGCTGGCCACCGGTGGCTGTGGTCGGTGGCCCATTTGCGCCGAGCCCAAATGACACCCAGACACAGAACAAATGATCGTGCTCATCACACAAACATTTGTCCTGGTTGGGAATCGAACCCACGACCTCCGGCATAGCAGTCAGGGCCACTAACCACTAGACCAACAAGCCAGTCCAAAGCGTTCGTCGTACATTATATCGCGTCATCGCATGCGCAAACACAAACATATGGCACAACAGCGCAACGCGCCGCGTCTCCGTAAACAAGCCCTTGCCGTTTCGCAAGATCTCAATATGGTATAGGCTGTAATAGCTTGCCTAAACTTTGAAATACAAACAGCTCTCCGCATGCTCTCCGCACTGTCAATAGAGGTATAGGGAATAGAATGTACAGTCCCACATACCAACGTTGAAAAGGGAGGATCCTCCGACCAGATAGGAGTTTATTTGGTCCGGATACTGCCCGATAGTCGCTTTCGGAGTGTTGTATTTTTTTTTTTTTTGGTGCGAAAATCATCTAATGACATCTCACGACGACCCTGGTTTAGTCCTTCCCGGACAGCTGGATCCACACCGCAAGTCCACACCTACGGTGGTCAGTACTTGTTCTGCCTGGGACGTCTCTGGTGGGGGGTAGTACGAAGAACTGCCTCCGCTTTTCGGTTTTTCTTACATTAAGAGCAGGGTACATTGCTCGCAGAACAGATGGCCATTGGGGCTGAAAAGGTTTTGGAGACGCAGCCGCGTACCAGAAGACGCAGCGTTGGAAGACCTCCTACCAGGTAGACCGAGACCTGGTAAAGGTGGCTGGAATCTGATAGATGCGAGACGCACAGGACCGTTCATTGTGGCGACGTTTGGGGAGGCTTAGGTCCAACAGTGGACGTCTTTGGGCTGAAATGATGATTATGATGATTGCATTACTGCTTCGCAGAAAGAAGTGACCGCCTCCCATTCCCAAATATGCTGGAGTTGGATTGCAGTACTAACCGGATGCAATTTATCATCAGTATTTTTTTTAGTTTATCATCAGACCTTCACATCCCAATCACTGGGTAACACGGCATGACTACAATAGATTTTATGTCCGACCTTCTAACTTCTGATTACCAGTTGCCATCGTCGACATCATTTTGGCCAAAAGATGTCTTCTGTATGATATAGGCTTCCACCCGAGTGTCTCCGTAATAACCAGTCCTGTGCTTCTCGAAACCATTTGATAATCGAGATCCTCATCAGGTCATCGATCAATCTTGTGGGTGGCCTTCCAACGCGGCATCTTCGAATATGCGGTCGTCACTCCAAAAGCCTCCTTCCTCATCGACCATCTGTTTATCTGTTCTACAAGCAATGTGCCCTGCGATTTTTGGGCTATGCTGTTAACTTAAGTTCCCCTGTGGATATCGTTATTCCTGGGCCTCAAGTTTGCTATTACAATAGTGTCAGAATTGTCTATCATTGATTTCATCATGGTTGATTTTGACAAGTTTTGTAATCTGCTAATATAATGGCGTCACTATGACTTTCCAACAGTCAATCACTAACACAACATTGAAAGAAATGGTAATCTCGTACATAATGACAAATTAATTTCTGATTTATGGGGTAACCTGCTAAAATTTTATCAGTTCCTCTGATTAGTGACTTACCATTAGATTTGTCTGAATACGACAAACTCATTCTACCACCATTCGTTTACGAGACCAATAACCGACCAATGATCGACCATTATGATTTAGCAGATTAAGAACTGCAGATTAAGAACTTTTACCAAAATGACAATGGGATTGTGTTGGAATGTTTACAAAAATAGCAGACTTGGGCTCCAGATTCGATCAAGCAAGCAAGCTATCTGACTATCCGCACGAACCGTCAATAGTTTACAAATAAAAGTCAAGACCCACAGTTTAGCCCAGTTTCCGTAGTCTTTATATACTTCTAACTGACCCCGCAAACTTCGTACCGCTTATTACGTCGATATTTTTTTTTTTGTGATTTTTTTTATATTTTCTCACCGTTTAAACCTTTCCTGAAGTATCACTAATATTTCAAGACCAAAATTGTCCAAATCAATCCAGCCGTTCTCGAATTTTGGCGAGACTGACGAACAGCTATTCATTTTTATATACAAGAAGAAGTAATTACATTAATGTTATAACTAGACGAAAGTTTGAAAATGTGTTTATTTGGTACTTCTTCACACTCACATATGTTTATTTCAAATTTGAATTTAATTTTAAAATGTCACACTCAGTACGTTAGGACATTAAAATCCTCCATACAGAATTTAATAGATGGTAGGCATCTATGTATGCATGGTGGTGGCATCTGTGCACCACTTTTCTCTAATGACAACACGTTTTTGTACAGGGCTACATTACCTATCACATACCTGAATTGTTTCACAAGGACTTAGATAACACAACATACGGTAGAAGACAACGCTCAATGAATCAAAAATATGCACCTTCAAGGTACTTCCATGACTTCAAATTAATGATCACTCAAACATTTAAAACACTCCTTCAAAATTTCTCAATTTCTTCTTTTTTCGATGATATTCAAATAATCTACTCACCACGTTGCAGAATTAAAAAAAAAAAAAACAATCAAAAATGGACCGGCCTTAGCCGTATCCCCGCCACACTGAATATTTTACTGTAAGATTATAGTTATCACCCAATTCATAAAGATAAAGTAGTATTAATTTCTATTCTAATCAATAAGATACTGAAGTAATAAAATTTTGATCAAATTGTTTATGATTAGATTTAAATTAATTTGTATGAACAACTTTAATTGAACATGAATTTCTAAATCCCGTACGTTCATGTTCTATCATCATTTTCACGATGCCCACAACTGGACATAGAACTTTCACAAGCGCTGCTGCGAAGACCGACACTCCTTGCATTAGCGGCCATCCCGGGGTACATTTACATACAACCGCTTTTACGTGATTATGATGTTATAACACATCTTTCTCCAGATATTTTGAATACACAAACATCTTGTGGACATTATCTAGTCTTCTATAGAAAATAAATTTGTGTAAAAAAAAAAAGCAAAGACTTCTGAAAATATGTTATTTTACGTGGACTTTGGCCATCCATAATGTACTCATATATTAAAAATACAAAAATGTAAGTGTATAGAAACCTTGCACGTTTAATCGAGAATCTAAATGACCACAAGTTTTATCAAAATTAAAAAAAAAATCACGATATTACCGAATGCCTACAGAGTTTGCAGGCAATATCTCTCTCCTTTTGCGTTGCCTTTTCATCAAACATCGCGTTGGATTGCGTTAGATGAAACAACAAGCTTTTAAACCATGCTCGACGTTGACGATAGGCGACTGGAGAAGGCGCCTCTCAAACACTCGTGGCAATCACCTAGTAATCGCTAAACTACCGGTATTAAAGATGGGTTTTATAGTAACTCCAATACTCACTTGCTCACTATACACCGTTATTTTTTGGTCGTTTTAATCCCGCGGAGGGTCGATTCGGTACATGAAACCCTATCGATTTGTAAACTCGAATTAATTTACGCGTTTACGAAATTGATTTTCTTTAAGTAAACGTCAGCTGATCAAGGCCAATGAGCTGTAGGTAGTTAGTACGCAACGACCGACAACTCCCTACAACGTCATTGACTCGTTTACTTAAAGAAATTAATTTCGTACATGCGTATATAAATTCGAGTTTTAGAAAAAAAAAACTTTATTTTTTAATTTTATCTTTATAAATCGATAGTGTTTCATGTACCGAATCAATCCTCCACGGGATTAAAACGACCAAAATTTAACGGTGTATAATAGTTACTCGATTACAATGAAAATGATATTTCTCATTTAATTGTTACGACGTTTAAGATTACTTACCGTACTTAACTTAGGGCATTTAGCTAACTTTACTGTTAGAAAAATTCCCTAGTTCCTATAATATTATTATGGGCCTGTTGTGTCCCATTATTAGTACCTGTAAGTACTATTTCTATTCGTGAATTTTAATATTCAACTCATTACGAGTATTGTAGTTCACAATTTGACAACCTCTTTCAGCATATTTAAGTGGTTTAAGTAATTTGACGTGATTTCTTTACTGATACTTAATTTCATAACAATCAATAAAGAAAAGACGTCACGCTAAATTATAACAAAATGTTGAGGTTCAATAATTCTTAAATTATTTACTTTGTGTAAATTTTCAATAGCAGACATTATTGTAGCTGGAAACGCAATGATTTGTATTTTTAACCGACTTCAAAAAAAGGAGGAGGTCTATGTTCGGCTGTATGTATTTTTTTTATGTATGTTCACCGATATCTCGGTCAATTGTGGACCGATTTCGAAATTTTTTGTTTCGATTGTAAGATTATACTTCCGAATTGGTCCCATAAAAATATCTTTTTGATCTGATGATGAACTACGAAGATATAGAACGGAACTCTTCAAAAAACCTTAGCAGAACTGTCGTTTGTATGTGTTTGTTCGCCGACATCTCGGTCAATTGTGGACCGATTTTGAATTTTTTTGTTTTGATTGAAAGATTTTACTTTCGAGATGGTCCCATAGAAATATTGTTTTGATCTGATGATGAACTACGAAGATATAGAAAGGAACTCTTCAAAAAACCGTAGCAGAACTGTCGTAACAAGTAAAATTTCTTTGTTTATACATGTAGTCGGTGGCTGACTAAAGGAAAAAGGGGAGAGGGTACATAGAACTGACCTGATGATGAAGACGGAAGGTAGGTAAGAGCCGGAACTTTGTAATAAATCAGTGTTTTCTAGCCGTGTTTGGTATTATTAGAATTGTCATGATGGTTTGATGATGAAACCGAATGGCGGAAGGTACCTATCTATTTAAGTTTGGCTTAGGGGTACTACTACTAAAAAGTGTGAAATAAAAAACTTTTTACAAAAAAAATTCAACCGACTTCAAAAACCACCAAAAAGTACAAAATAACTTTTAATTTCGGAAGTCGGTGGTAAATAACGAAGAGACCAAACTATTAAAGAAACACGAAGTCCGTTGAATTTTTTTTGTAAAAAGTTCTTTTTTACTTTTTTGAGAATAATAAACATTCTTGTAAGTAAATAAAGTCTAGGATTGTCTTTTGAACTTGTCTTCCGTTTAGACCTCAATTCTTTTGTGATATTAAAACCATACTGTTTCATAATATTGAACTATTTTTAAGATAGTTCATCAAATGATTTTTGGAGGTAACGGGGAACAGAGAATACAGTCCCACATAACTCCGTTGAAAAGGGAGGATCATCCGACTAGACGGGTGTTATGTCTGGTGGGCAATAGATGATTTCGCTATCGTATATATGATCAAATCGCGCGGAAAACTTTGATTGTGCAATGCAGGATGTCGTTTTTTTTTTTGTAGTTCTCATGTGGCTCCATAGATGTCGCTGCAGATTACTCCCACTCTGGGTGGGTGTCTGACTTTTACTGACTAAAACACACAGCGTTCTGTTAGTTGTTTTTGCAAAGGCCACGGTAACTCTTTCGAACAACCCTTAGCACTAACAGGCTCCGATCCTTAATAATAATGTTATAATGTCGAATTTGCCTTGCAATTTCTTTCTTAATCCCTATCTATCACACAACGCCAACTAGTCCTAAACTAAGCAGAACTTCTGTTATGAGTACTAGACAACTGATAAACATACTTTTACACCATTAAATTTTGGTCGTTTTAATCCCGCGGAGGGTCGATTCGGTACAAGAAACACTATTGATTTCTAAAGATAAAAATGAAAAATAAAGTACTTTTTTTTTCAAATTCGAATTAATTCGCGCATATCGAAATTAATTAGTACCGAATCTACCCTCCATGGGACTAAAACGACCAAAATTTAACGGTGTATATTTCTAAATACAACATAATATAGATAAATTACACTCAAACGCAGAACAAATGATTGTGCTCATCACACAAACATTTGTTTTGGTCAATAATTTCTATACAGTTGTATTCATATAATTGGCTTGTCATTACTCCTTCGCTCACGGCTGGGGTCGTACTCTTTCATCACGATTCGTTCGTGCTGACTAGAATTCATAATTTAATGTGCTCATATAACGTAACACTTTCTATTACATCGATTACGTTAAGCTTGAGAATCGATATACGCAGTGTCCACACTACGAATGAAATCGCCAGACTTTACTCTGATGAGTTATGGTATTTACGTTTGTGAATTGTTTTAAATAAACTTTTGCATATTTATATTACTCCTACACCAATATTAAAAAAAAAATACCAAATAAATAAACTCAAAAACTACTAGACAGACTTTTTTTTAATAAGTAGAATTTTTCAATTGAGCGAAACTGTTTGCAAAAGCTAGTCTCAAATAAAAATCAAAAAAAAAATAATGGTCCATTTTTCTGATTACTCGATGAAGAAACACCAAAATAAACTTAGAAGTCTTTTCTGAAGTTCAGACATCATTTTGGTTATAGTTTTCATATATGAGGAGCTCGTGCGTAAAAATAACTGCCGCTCCAAACAATCTTCAAGGTTAAGCAACGCTTCCCGAGGTCGATCTGCGGATGGGCGACTGTCTTAAAATATCAAGATTCTTTCATACCTCGAAAGGCACGCAAACCCGTTGGCTGTCATTTGTAGATCTTTAACAGTCGTTGTTATGGATAGTTAGAAACCTGGAAATCTGACAGCAGTTATGCCAAAGGGATGAGGCGGAGGAGTGATAGGCAGTCGCTTCATATAAAATACTAATTTCTAGCTGCATCTGATTCGACTGGAAACCGACGACCAACATAGGCGGAAAAAGGCCATTGGCCTAACTATCCTATTCTTATTCTTCTTCCTGTCCTTATCCCATATTACTTCGGGTCGGCGCAACACGTTTTTTTTTCTTCCACTCTGTTCTGTCACCCGTCACACTATCACCACCCCTTCCTTGCCCCCCCCCCCCTTATGCTTTACTATGATGTGGTAAAATATCAGCCGAGCCAAATATAGCTGCATCAAGCAAGCAGTCTAAAACGACAAATGGTTTGCTTTAAGAGATCGTGCTACCCCTAGCACGATCTCTTAACGCAAACCATTTGTGGCCTGTGGTAGATCATAATTATAAGCAATTGTTTGGACACAATTTTCGGAGAAAAATTTTAGCGAACCTGTCCAGTATAAACCAATATATTAGCAGCTAGTCATGTTACTCAACTCAGGTGTTGTCATAGATTAAAAGTTCTCAAAGACAATAGTAGAACGTTGAACAAGATCGTTTTGTTTTGTCGGGATTCTATTGTAACTGCTATTGTTGGTTTTGCCTTTTAACAAGGTGTTGAAATGTGTATGTGAACTCAAGTTATTATATGTAATTCAATAGCGCAAAACAGCTATATTTACCTTAGAATAATGATGCTGTCAATTTACTAGCGTGTACCTATAAACACGCAATTTTAACAATAATAATAGGTACTAATAAGTTATGAGAATGACTCATAGACGCGGTTCCCCGTTTGTCTCGGTCGTCATTATCAATCTCAACATTCCTATTTGTATAATAAATGATATTCTACGTGTATCCTCACTATGAATTTTATACAGTAACATAGTTTACGTATTCCGTGTGACTAGGCTTGACAGAGTGCGAAATGAACACATTCGAGGAAGCTTCAAAGTTCCGAAAAGATGACCAAAATTCGCCTTCGTTGGTATGGACACGTCCAAAGACGCAGTGAGGACCACGTAGTTCAAATAGCCTTATGCCTACCAAAACAAAAAAGAGGTAGAGGCTGCCCGCCATTGACCTGGTGGTCAAATATAGAGAGGGACCTCAAGAAAGCCCAGTTGCCAAAATTGACAACCCAAGATAGAACCACTTGGCGCAGGAAAGTAAGGAGACCCGACCCCATGGGACCAGGGAAGGAAGAAGAAGACCATTTTTACTTATTAGTATTATTATTAGAACATAGTTTAGTTTACGTGAGAACCAAAAATTTAACTTGTGACAACATCTGCTTGATCGGTAGCAGCGGAATGAGGGAGAATGACAAGTGGTCGCTTCCTTCTGTGAAGCAGACGGCTGCACCTGCAAGTGTAAGGAATCAGACATCCTCACTTTTCACCTACCACGACCCTGACCCCAACTACCAGCCGCGGTAGGCGCGGGCTTGCGGACGACAATCAATAGGTAGCTCGCAATCCAGCCGTCTAGTAATTGGCAGGAACGAGCTGAGCCGAGTGTCCCACGCGCTCCTCAGAGAGATGCCAGCAAACCGTAAGAGCCCAGCAGGGCTGATTCTCGATGCCAAGTCCGCCGCGAAAGGCAGTTCAAATTACGTAACAGGGTTTTACTCAGTAATCGTCTGATACATCCTTGCGCTCTACCGTAGAGCAAGAGAAGTCATTAGATGATTTGCCAGCGGCCAAAAAATACCAGGAGCTGTGTTAAAAATACCTTTCCAGAAAAGGTATTTTTAACACAGTTCCTGCTGTGCTGCCCATCCTGCAACATCTACGATTTGTACAAGGCCAATGACCAAACTATATAGGATGCCAAATTCTGGTCACCAAAAAAAAAAAAAACATTTGAGTTCTTCGATACGAACAAAAGAAGAACACAGTTCATCTATTATGTCGTTGGTCATCCCCTACTTTTATATTCTTCAAACCTCTCTACTAAACGTTAATAAACAAAAACAAAGATAGTATTCAATAGGCACCAGTATAGTTAGAAACCACAATATATTACCTAAGATCACTGAAGTGCTCTGATTATAAAAACCACAACAGAAAACCTTGGCTTACATATTCGAGTATTGAATACATTCAAGGACGTTGCCTTTTTGCATTTAAATAAGTATTTTATTTTCTCAACTGTATTGTGTCAAGTGCAAAAAGCGATCCGAACAATAAGGCGCTCCACAGACGGAACAACTTTCGTTGACGCAACTACCAACTTTTAAGTGTCCATAAACATTTATGTGTGATGAACTAGATGGAAAGATACACCCTCAACTACCATTGAAAAGGGAAGTTCAGTCGCACGATGTATCTGGTGTGCAACTGTCCGATTGCTGTTCTCAAATCGTGCAGCAAACTGTAATAGATCTTTGTGGGAATTGTGTGCCGTCAGATATATTTTTTAGATTATACAGACAAACAATTTCAAGTTGCAGCAATAATGATAGTTAGCAGTTGCCACGACTGGCGTTGAGTAAGACTGCAGCAGAACGCTTCCAAGCAGAAATCAGCAACTTACTTAAAGATTCTTCGAGGAAATTCCACTGCTTAGTTGAAATCATCAAAACTTTTTCCTTCTTCTTTTTGAATCCATGGTAAATTCGTTAAACTTCCAAGGTGCAGGTGGATGGGCACTTGGCACACTCTAGCGTATGGCTCATGTTATTAACTAGGGCACCGCACTCATATTGAGTATCCAACGGATTTATAAAATCCCATTTCGCCAGAATTCTCAGTAGCCTAAACGATCATTAACAACTAAATGTGATTTCTCTGTTGCTGCAATTCGAAGATAATTACTCCATCTGTGGAGCGCCTAACATTCGTAGACAGTTGAGTATTGTCAGGGTAATATTCTTTGTAAATTGTCGAGACGGCAATAAAGTTAAATAGCGTTTTAATGGAGTTGGTCAACTATTAAACTTTACTGATATGCCTAAACCGCGATATTACAATAGCGAACTATTGTGATAAAAACTTTTAAAGCAAATTTTAAAGGCGATCAAGTCAAAAATCGTATGTGGTTCATAGAATTGAGGAATTTCAGACTATAATTAAACATTCATTATTTAGTTGAATATTGAATTTTACTGAGAATTATATTGATTTAAAACTTAAACTGTTAATCTTAATCTATAATAATATTATTAAGGGAAAGATTTACAGTTTTATTTGTAGTGAATTAAATAAAAAACAGCTATACAGATTTTTAAAATTTTTCGTTATTACAATGCTTTGTATAGTGATAAACTCACACACAGTGGGGTGACATAGTTGGTAGGAATAAAATATAACAATTATTGAGAACCTCTTCCTTTTTTTAAATCTATTTATAATATAATATAATATAATATTTCCACAACTATCACACAACACCGTCTAGTCCCAAGCTAAGCAGAGCTTGTGTTATGGGTACCAGACAGCTGATATACATACTTATATATTTCTAAATACATACATATTATAGATAAATAACACCCAGACACAGGACAAATGATTGTGCTCATCACACAAACATTTGTCCTGGGTGGGAATCGAACCCACGACCACCGGTATAGCAGTCAGGGCAACTAACCACTAGACCAACAGGCCAGTTTAAAACCACTTACCACTTGGTGAAGTAACTTCATGGTGAAAAAAAACTAAATACACTTAGAAAAGTCCAACTATCTCTAACTTTAAAAATGACTAAAATAAGGATAGGAAAAAATATTTGAGTAAAAAAAATAACTGTCAATGAATTCAAAATAACTATTTATCAATACTTTATCCTTGCACTGTTCTACTGTTGTACTCATACGATCTGCTTGAGAACTGTACTGAAAGTGACTTTATCTCATCACCGTGTTACTGTAATCTAAGTTTCAAGTGTCTCTTATCACGAATACCTAATGATACATCATTTTATTGAGCTGCAAATCTTTATTCTCTTCAAAATTACTGAAAAAAAAAAAAAACATTTTTACCATCAGCTGAAAGACGTCCACCACTGAATATAGACTTCCCCTTAATGTCACTACAGCGACCATATCTGTCCGTTTCCCGTTCATGGGATTTCCGCACGGAAACCCTCGACTCGCACCAAATCATTGATTCAGCTTATGGGAGGCCTTCTAACGCTACTTAAAAAAAAATACAAGGCATGATTTACCCACTGTCCTCTTTTTACTAACTTTCCTACCAATTTTTTTTTAAACCAACTGACCCGGTAAACTTTGTACTGCCTAATAGTCTATGAATATTGTGATTATATTCCAACTTCATAATAAAACAATATATCCTAGCAGTGTTTGGGTTTATTGGAATTATCATGAGAAATAGGCACTGTGTGCGTCCCAACTAAAAATTGTGAAACAAAAAACTTAAAAAAAAAAAATAACCGACTTCACTAGAAAAAAACCAACGCTTAGCAAAGACCTCGACTGGCATTTGAGGAAACTCTCGTTGGGCAATTGGATCAAGGGTTTGATTCGGATAGCAGTACTCCTGGACACGGCAAAAATAGAAATTTAATTAAGCTACTAGCAGTCAAGAGATGACCAGTCCCAACTGACAGCGACCGTTCTTCATTGAAATCTATCTAACCTGTTTATTTAGTTAATTCATTTTGAGCTGAATCAGTCTTAATTTTCTTCGCAGCTTCAAGACAAAAACCTTGTGCTCATTTTATTGCCATTCACCCGAATTGATGAAATCTAATTCTGCGACTCTTATTGGATTTGGAACTAGTCGATTCGATTTCTTATTACATTATTCGCCTACACTAGTATTCTTAGAAGGAAATGATGTGTTTTTTAACTTTGTGTGTAACTTTTGGACTTTCTATTTTGTTTTTGATTCGGTAGGCTTGCCTTTTATAGTAGCGGTTATATCTCAGTAACCTTATTATGCTATCTTTATTAATACTACAAATATGAATATCTTTAAGTTTAGGTACTTGGATGCTTTAAAAGAAAAAAAATAATTGATTGACATATCACCTCACAGACGAATATACTGGGACTAAGAACGTGTAATGAGACTTCCTTTTATGACTTAAGGCGAACACTATGAAGCAGTTTTTGGGAATTCAAACTTTAAAGGGATTAAAAGGGGGGGTTTCGTTAACGAAATAATAAAGATAATTATCATCATTTATTTTTAAGGCCACCCTGAATAATAACAATAATAATATTCTACAACTATCACACAACACCGTCTAGTTCTAAGCTAAGCAGAGCTTGTATTATGTGTATATGGGCGCAAAACCAATATTTGATAATTTTGATATGGATTTAATTTGGTCACTTCCTGTTTATTTCTTTTAAAATATTGCAATATCCTGTTGAATTTAAACTAGGATTTAATTTGATAACATTCCTTCGAATTATTTAAAATATTGCGATATCCTGTTGAATTTATATAAGGATTTAATTTGATAACTTCCTTTCGATTTATTTTAAATATTACAACATCCTGTTCAATTTATAACGAATCAAATAACGACTTCCTTTCTTATTTTAAACATATTACAGTACCCGGTTAAACTTGTGAGGATTTAACTTGACCAGTTCCTTTTTATTTCTTTAAAATATTAGAGCATCCGGCCATATTTAAATAAGAATTTATTGTGACGATTTCCGTTCTATTTATTTAAAATAGTTTTCTACCTTCATAGTGAATTTTGATGCTTGTCAATTTCTGTGTATAAAAACCGATGTAATGTGTTTTGAAAGGACTCTTTCGCCGTCCATGGAATAAACACCATTAACTGAAGTAAGGTATTTTGGTTATTATCACTATAACATTTCCTATCATTCTATATTACTGTGACTGTGAATTTTGTGTGACGTCGACATCGATGGCCATCATGCGCCGACAAGTACCAGACAGCTGAACAACATAGTTATATATTTCTAAATACATACGTATTGTAGATAAATAAAACCCAGACACAAAACAAATGATCGCGCTCATCACACAAACATTTGTCCTGGGTGAGAATCGAACCTACGACCTCCAGGACAGCAGTCAGGGCCACTAACCACTAGACCAACAGGCCAGTCTGAATGGAACAATTTAGGAAATTTTAAATATTGTGTGAAGCATTCTTATTTTTTGGGTTATTAAACTTGAAACTTGGCACAAATCTTAATCAAAATAATAATAAAGACTGTCATTAGTAGTTTTTCAAAATTACCCACAATGTAGGGTTAATTTTTCTATGAAAACTTTGTCGCGTACGAAGCCACTGGCAAAGTGCTAGTCATCATACGTCAACGTTTGAATGATTTCGGTAAATTTTGCAACAATGGCAAACATACACGCTGGCGTTCCATTTGTACTTTTCCTTTAGCAGTTGATCCATGTAAAATACTGATTGATATCCAGCTGCATCCGATTTACGGAAGTCTATCCGACCACAGTTACAAAATTGCATCCTCCTCCTCCTTGCGTCGTCTTCTTCAATGCTGAGGGTCGTGACCACCCTGTTTTTTTTTCATCTATTTTACCGGTCACAATGAGCCTTTCGCAGTTGCCACCGTCTTTCCTTGCAATGTGACCGAAGCACACAACAAAAAACAAAATACAAACAAACTGACGAAATGGCTAGGCACATTGAATTTACGTTTCTGTTGGATAATTTTTAAATTTAATTTGTAGATTTGCACAAGGTTTCTAACGGTGTTCAAAAGTTTTTATGCAGAAATCTACTTTAACTCAGGCGAAGTCGCTGACAAAAGCTATTAAAAAATAAATCGTCATCTGATTGGAGCACAACAGACAGCTACCACGGTCTGTAAACACAGAAAGGAAAATGCGTTCATTATGCGCTCGCACGAACCTAATTACCAAACTGCTAACGCTAACAAAACATTACTGCTACGCTCTTTAAACCTGAATATACAGGGATTTGTAATAAAATATTAGGCACCTTTTTCTACCCGGTTAAAATTTGGCTTGACATCTTATGTAATAACAATGTACTTAGGTATAATCTTCAGCACATAAGTTCACATAAGTAACCGATTTTCGGGTATCAATCAAAGTGGGAGACTATGCGTAACCATAGTAACTGGATCAACTTTTCTGCCACGTACTATACCTGTTTTTCGGTCTGTCGGATGTCGGATGCAAAGCGACACATGGACTTAGAAAACCATGGAATGGATACCAATGGATAGAGTAAGGTCACGAGGACGTCAAAGGAAAAGATGGAGAGACCTATTCTTACAGATGCTAGGACCGGACTGGATGACAAAACTAGCGATAGGAAATTCTAGAAAGAGTTGGAAGAGGCCTACGCCAAAGAGGCGACTACTACTTTAAGTTTAGATAGTAATACGTGATATTAACAATTCCAACCATCTGTGATAAAACTTTATTTTAAATGAACTTTAAACATCATTATAATCAAAAAGAGAATGAAATAAATTATTATAAATGCTTTAATTTATCTAAATAATTTTAGAGATTAAATAATTAATAATAATAGGAATTTAAATGTAATACTATAAATTATGTAATGTGTAGTGTATTATGTGAATGATGTAGTGTGTATAAATGGCTTTTTTATTTTATTATTTTATACCTGTTTTTACCCAATAAAAAGGTATAGCTTCTGTTTTAATTGTTTTTTCTAAATAATGGCTCTAAGAGAGGAATTTGTCCTGTTTTTATTATAAACTAGCTTTTGTCCGCGGCTTCGCTCCCGCTCTACTCTACTCTATCTTACTCTACCCTACCTACGAACCTTCGCCTGACAATAACTAACGCAACAAAAAAGGAATTCGCGAAATCGGTCCAGCTGTTCTCGAGATTTTTTAGTACATATTTATTTACACTTTTTTGAAATAAATATTTATTATGTTTAGTATATTAAGCATATTTTTATTTTTTTAATATCTATATAATTGTTATCTTGTCCAATGACCGTCTCTGTATTCCGTGAGTGTGTCCGTGGCATCACACCAGCGCTGAGTTTGCCTTTTTATTAAAAATATCGCAGCATATGCTGAGATCAGGGGGAGTTAAAACGGCGAGAGATGTCGTGCGGTGTTCCACAGGGATCGGTACTAGGGCCGCCCTTGTGGAACATCGGGTACGACTACGTGCTGCGCGCCGACCTCCCCGACAGGGTCAGCGTGGTCTGTTACGCAGACGACACGCTGGTCCTGGCGCGGGGACGGTCGTACCAGGCGGCGGTCGAACTAGCGACACGCGGGGTTGCGACAGTCGTGGAGAGGATCGAGCAGTTGGGACTCGAGGTGGCGCTACACAAGTCCGAGGCCATGTGTTTTCACGGCCCTCGGAGCGCGCCACCTCCGGGCTCCCAATTAACGGTAGGAGGAGTTCACATCGGCGTCGGGTCGACGATGAAGTACCTGGGACTCGTCCTCGACAGCCGGTGGAACTTCGGAGAGCATTTCCGACGTTTGGCTCCCAGATTGAATCGGACTGGGGCTGCTCTCAAGCGGCTCCTGCCGAACCTGGGGGGTCCAGACGCCTCCTGCCGGAGGCTCTACGCAGGCATCGTTCGGTCCATGGTCCTTTACGGGGCGCCGGTCTGGGCGCCGACGCTGCGAAAGCGAGTGGCGGCCCGGCTGAACGCCTGCCAGAGTGTCATGGCCATTCGGATTATCCGGGGATACCGTACGGTGTCCTGCGAAGCGGCGAGCCTCCTTGCTGGCCTACCACCATGGGATTTGGAGGCAACAGTCCTTGCACACATGCATGACTTACGCGTGGAGATGCAACGTCGGGGCGAAACTCCGCTGCCGCGACAAATCGCGGCATGGCGGACAGAGTTCCGGCGGGATCTCATGGTGAAATGGCGAGAACGACTGTCGCAACCTCGTGCTGGGCACGCCACGATCGAGGCGGTAAGGCCCCTCTTTGAGGCGTGGCTGGAAAGGCCCCACGGCGTCGTCACCTTCCGTTTGGCGCATGTGCTGACCGAACACGGCAAGTTCGGTCCGTACCTGTACAAGATTCGTACGGAGACGACGCCCGGATGTCGCCACTGTGCGGAGCGTCCGGAGGACACGGTGGAGCACACAGTCGAGGTGTGCTCCGCTTGGGAAGAGCATCGCCGTGTCCTTGTGGGGGCGATCGGCGGCAGCGATCTCTCGCGCCGGGGTTTGGTTCAAGCCATGCTCCGGAGCGAGGAGGAGTGGCAGGCGGTCGCCTCCTTCTGCGAAGCAGTAATGCTAGCAAAGGAGGAGGCCGACCGCATCAGGCAACGGCGTACACGCCGCCGCCGGGTTTCCGATCCCGATTTCCGGCCACCGTAGGCGCGGGCTCGCGGACGGCGGGCAATGGGTAGCTCGCTGTCCGTCCGTCCGGTAACAGACCGGTCCGAGCTCAAGTCGTTTACGGCGCGCACTGTTCCCGCACGCCTCAAGGAGTTGTCAGCAAACTGAAGGGGCCCGATAGGGCCGAAGCCTACTGGGGTCAAAGGGTATGTGAAAATGGCACCCGGGGCCCTGGGACCAAGGCGAAGAATGGAACGGGGTAGGTTTTTAGTCAGTAAGAGTCTGACACTACTTCCCGCTCCACCCAAGGGCGGGATTTGTCATTGGATGATTTTACCTACCGAAAAAAAAAAAAAAAAAAAAGCATATGCTGAGATAGGAGCCTTTTTGTCCTCGCACAGGTCATTTCAATCTTTTCATATTGTTTTCTTTTATTTTTAGGGCGAGTCTTAAATTACTTTATTATTATTCTTTCCTTCCTTCTTCTAATTTTATAAAGCGACCAATTTTCTGTCGATCGGTGAGAGCTTTACTATGTACTTCCATTTGGCTTCATAACTTATGCAAACTCTTTTCTCATAGATGTGACTTTGTTTTATCCGATCACTGACTAAAGTACTTCGACGGTCGCGAGTGAAAACCGCTTCGTGAGTTCTCTCCCTCAGATGAAATTATTGCGGCCCGGGAAACCGTGACTCTGATAATAACATTCCATACTATTCTGTTATTCCGGTAGTGCATTTTTGTGGGCTTTTATATGATTTTACTGGCAAAGACTAGTATTTCGTAAAGACTGAACAAAATTAGAAATTCGAAACCCTAATCGAATTTGTGGGCTAGAAGTGGCGAGATGACCTAGACGCGTAGGTACCACAAGGACTGGTTCGGGAAGGTATGGGAGAAGCATGCGCGCTATTCTCTAAGAAAACAGCCTTTACCTATACGAGTACATTAGATTCAATGTACCTATTTGGATTTCATCACTCCCAGCGCTGCGCTCAAGGCTGATTTCTTAGAGAATAGCTCTGCTTGTCTTAAAGGACTTGGGAGATGCCTTTTCCCAGCAATAGGATAGTAATGTCTACGGGAAAAGGTACATTTAAGTGTCAAGGCACATCATCTCAGACTGTAATAAAGAATTACCTAATAATAATAATCATTTTATTTGAAAGACCCATTCCCTGTTCTCGAGAGGAGGCTTGAGTCCGAACAGCGGGAACATTATAAGGCTGATGCTGTGCTGCTGCTATTTGTAAGAAAAGAAAGAAAGATAAAATAATTATTCGTAATTCACAAAATCGTATAAACTAATATAACGCAATGAAAAAATAAACAATACCTACCCATATCACAGAGTAACGTACATAACTAATTATTTTTTTAGTAATTTATATGATTTAAAACTATGTTAGTATCACTTCACTATGCATATTGCATATTGTTTCGGTGATTATAATTTTATGACTAATCACATTATGCACCGTTAAATTTTGATCGTTTTAATCCCGTGAAGGGTCGATTCGGTACATGAAACACTATCGATTTTAAAGATAAATTTAAAAAATAAAGTACTTCTTTGTAAACTCGCATTAATTTACGCATGTACAAAATTAATTTCTTTAAGTAAACGAGTCAATGACTATGTAGGTAGTGGTTGGCCGTTGCGTACTAACTACCTACAGGTCATTGAACTCGCCCAGCAGACGTTTACTTAAATAAATAAATTTTGTACATGCGAAAATTAATGCGAGTTAAAAAAGAAGTACTTTATTTTTTAAATTTATCTTTAAAAATCGATAGTGTTTCAAGTACCGAATCGACCCTCCACGGGATTAAAACGATCAAAATTTAACGGTGTATGACAATCACAAATCTCAGTAAAAATAAACTCCATTCCCATGCAAATGCAACTTCACATAGTAAAGATGCGCAGGCTTGCGGGCGACGAGCAATGGATAGCTCGCCGTGCGCTCGTCCTATAAGAACCGTTCCCGAGTCGTCGGTGATGCGTAGTGTTCCACATACACCTAAAAGGGATGTCAGCAAACCGTAAGGTCCCAGCAGGGCCGATGCCTGCTAAGGCCATTGAATTGTTTCTGAAAAGAATATACTCATGGTTTTGGAATAAAAAAAAGCAATTGAAGAAACATAGCTGTGGTTTTATTCAGTAAGATACACCCTCTCGCTCCACTCTAGATCGGGAGAAGATTTAAGATGATTTCCTCATAATGATGATTCATAACTTAAAAAAAAAAAACCGTCCAAGTTGCACCCCAAAACCCCATTCCTATCCAAACGCAAACCTAGCAAAAATCGATAAATCCCCCCAATAACATTTCATTCTTCATTTAACTGGAAGCAAGCTGCGGCTGCCTGTTTTTATAATATTAGCATTAAGTATAATAACATAATTTGCAGTGTATAATCTACTTAAGTCCCCGCAGACACCACGGGAATTCATAAATGAATTAGGTCAGTTCCCACTACAAAATAATGAGTTAAAGTGATTAGCGCGACTCTCTCTTGCCGTCTGCGCTCCTGGTATCTAATTATGTTATTTTTCTCTCATAAATGTAATTAAATTATACTGGAAGGAATTTTTACGCAGTCCATTTTTTAGTGAATGAAAAATTAAATAACTTCTCTCGCTCTGAGCGAGAGAGGAGCAGTGGTAATGGTCCCGACTTACTAGTTGTAGGGCGCGGGTTCAAACCCAGCCAGACGCATTACTGGGTGTAGTTTATTTCATCTCCACTGCTCTCAAAAATGTGAAGGAAAACATCGTGAGGAAACTGGAAAAAAGATGACATGTGTCATTCACTAACCTGCACTGAGCCAGCGTGGTGGATAACAACCCATTCCCTGTCCTAGAGAGGAGGCCTGAGTACCAGCAGTAGGAATATTATAAGGCTAATTATATATGTATGTTCTAACTGGAGCGTAAGGAAGTGACCGACCATGTTCAATGTCAATGGCCATGTTCATGGCAACTGAAGGAACAGAGGTCAATTACATTTCAAGTCCAGTTTAAAATCAGTGTTAATTGATGACATGTTGATAGATAAGCTCTGTTATTCTACCGAGTGTGTTAAACAGCACACTTTTTTATTTACTTTTAAAGGATGACGTGACTCTTTTGTAAGAGGTTTTGCCTTTTATAAACACTACATATGTTCTTGCAAATAGACCGTAATCCACCACGTGGGCCCTCTGGGAAGGTATGAAAATGCATACCAGGGCACTGGACAGTCTGACACAAGGGCGGGATTTGTCATTGGATGATTTTAACTATCATAAAAAAAAACTCGTGGGCCCAGTGTGAGTTGGTGGATGTCATATGTCTTCGAAGTATTCCTTCACCAGTTTGAAAGCAGTGAACTTGATAAATAACCAGTTAATATTAAAGTTTCTTATGCAGTTAGCTCGATATATTATTATTTATTCTCTTATTTAAATGCCTTACTAAATTTTAGATGGTATCAGTAGGTAGGCTACACTAATCTCTTTGGGATTCCTAGTTCTCAACTAAGACAGTATAATCAGGTCTCAGCGTCCCATGATACTGAGATGTGATTACACTGTCTTGTACCCATATTATTCCACTACATCTAGTGTCATTTAAAAATTCAAACCTCTCATCTCCGCTGTCTATATTATAGATGTGTATATAGCTCAGAGATACATGTCACAGCCTCGCTGGTGATCTCCGGAGACCGGTCCGTATGAATGATACATGCCTCACTATCTGCCGGAAAGTGACGCGACGTGGGAAAGCGGAGAACGAATGAATATCAAACAGACCTTTCTCAAACATCGGTAGAGTCAGTGATCCAATGGTACGGTATTTTGAATGAAATGGAACGCTTTAATATTTTACTAGTCTTAAAAAGGAAAAGATACGATTGGGGTCTGAGTGCGCGTGTCCTCGCCGACTGATTGTCACTTTGCGTGACCAGAGGGCTGGCTCGTTCTTCGCCCAGAGTTAGCATTGCCATTCAACGTTAAACAATGCTGGCAACATTGCCACGGTGAATGTCGTCTGGATACATTTCCGGATGACAGCGATGTGGAGGAGTACTTCGACGCCTGAGTGTATTGTGTTTTTGTATTATATTATGTACATAGGTAGGTTTTAGTATTAATAGTTTAGTGAGGTAATTTTTAAGGTTACGGATGTACATGTGTAGATATTATTTTGATTAGTACTTGAATAAAAATTTTCAATTTATGTATTGCACATACATATACCATAACAGAAATCTATTGCGATAGATGTAAACCAAAAATATAAATACCAATAACAAGTGTAACGTTCAATTTAATTACAATAAAAAAACAATACCGTAATTAAAGACAAAATAGAAAGACAATAGGTGTGCGGACACCGGTGTCCTCTTCGGATTTGAAAGTTTAATCAATTTAAATTAATACAAACTAGAAAATCGACAATAAGGCAATCAATACAATACAATTATTCTATTTTATCAATTATTATTTATTAATAGATAATCCAAACTTTTATGAAAACTCAAAAAGTGTAATGCAACTTTTGCGAACTCGCTTAGTGTACATGAGAACAAATCTACCTGTACGAGTTCTAAGACTAGTTCAAATAAGGAAAGAACTACCTATCTACCGTTTTATAAAATGTAGTTTAACTAGTTTTAAGAATTTGAATAGGCCTTCGGGATTTAAAACAAGTTCTAATGCGTTTTATATGGCCTAAAATTACGTTTATGTAACTTTATTTATAGATATCTAATTTTCTGCACTATACTACGTAGTATAATATGAGTTACAGTTTGTTTTTTTTTTTTTGGTTTGTAGGAGGTAATCTCTAAAAATACCGGTCAGATTGCTAACGTTTTTCACTGATCAAAAGCTGCTTTATGTCTAAATGACAAAGGTCTATATTTAATGTACGCGGACAAAGCCGCAGGCAAAGGCTAGTTATTGATATGCTGGAATTATTAGGTATGTACTAAAGAAACACGTAACTAATAATGATGATAGCAAATAGAGCGTGAAGACAAAGTCTTGTTCATTTCCTGTCGGATATGGGACGAGTGACAAGACCAAAACAGAACACGCCAGCTACGAACATGAATAAAAAACACGCACTTCTATGGCCGAGTTTCCACTTGACGACCAATGGATATAAATTTTGACTGGCCTGTTGGTCTAGTAGCTAATGGCTCTGACTGCTATGCCGGAGTTCCTGGGTTCGATTCCCACCCAAGACAAATGTTTGTGTGATGAGCACAATCATTTGTTCTGTATCTGGGTGTAATTTATCTATAATATGTATGTATGTATTTAGAAATATATAAGTATGTTTATCAGTTGTCTAGAACCCATAACACAAGCTCTGTTTAGCTTGGGACTGGACGACGTTGTGTAATAGTGTGTGTGTATTAAATAATATTGAAATACGAGTAGTTGAATGGTTTTTACCTTGGGCAAAGGATAAGCATTGCCAAACAGCGTGGCAATGCTGCCAGCCTGCTTTACCAGTCGACAGCGATGGGGAAGAGTTTTTTGACGCCTTACTTTAGATTACTTTTAGTTAGTTCAGAGTTTTATTTTTTTTAATTTACTTATGTTTTTATAATATTTAATTCAAATACAGATTTTAAAAAAACTTAACTGAGTGTTTGTAAATACCAAAAATATATTTGAATGGTTTATTCCTCAAGAAACCATCTCAAACACTTATCCGTAAAGTTCTCAAATGATTTAACCATTACATAATTGCTGTATGGATTTTAAAGGAGGCTGACCTTTGAGTTTGTTTCGACGTTACTTTTCAGGATAGTCAGGCAGAATTACCTAATTTAAATTGACGAAAAAATTGATGTGTAAAAGTGTTATTTACACCTGCTATCTTATGACGTCGGCTTCGGCCGTGTGAATGCCGGTTATTCCGGACGCGTAACCCTCCTTCTTACCAGTTCAAGCTTACTTCGTACAAAATTGCATCAAAATTGGTTTAATAATTTACCGTGAAAGCGTAAAAATTGTTTATAGACTGCTATTGCACACAGGAAAAATGGTAGAAGGGGCCGAAAGGTTCTGGAGTGGTAACAACATAACGGAAAAAGCAGTATTGGCAGGTCTCCCACAAGGTGGACCGATGACTTGGTGAGGGTTGCGGGAATCCAATGGTAGCCAGGCGCCCTGGACCTGTCGTTATGGCAACACTCGGGGAAGACCTAGGCCCAGCAGAGGACGTCTTTTAGATTAAATTAATTCCCACTGGTTAAACTACAAAAAAAAAACTAAAAGACTAACAGCATCATGAACTTCTCGTAAAGTAAAATGTGGCACGTACACTGCTTCAGTAAATTCTTGTCACCCAGTGAACACACAGCTTTACGTTTCCCGTCGCTTTGACAAAGTAATATTAATTCCGTAGAAAGAAGATTAATACTATTGTAATCTGCTTCGCGCTTCGACAAATAAAGCAATTTGTTCGCTCGATTTAATCTGTTTCTCGTGGGGAAGAATCTGGCGTGGAAAGTGTCAAGTGTCTTGAGTGTTTTAGAAACGACAATACGGTAATAAGATACAGTACTATAGCTATTTCTGCTGTGCGAATATCCACACTTACAATGCGGTCCAAATGAGAATAGGATCGATTGCCATGTTGTGACGTCACGTCGAACTGTCAAATTGAAGAAATTGGGTACGGCGAGCAAAAAAAGCAATTTTTAAAATTTAATTTTTTTATGAATCTTGAACAAAAATAGTTTTATCAGAATTCAGTTCTTCAATTTTACTCATCTCTGCGTCATTGTGTGAAGTGTGTGATTAGTGGCAAATCTAATAAGAAAGCGAATTGTTCCTAACAATGAAAATAAGAAAGAAAATAGTTTTTATTTTTAACTAATTATGACTTGAAACAATATATTTAGCTAATTTATAATAAACAAAAACGTTTTTACTTCACCTAGACTTAACTAAGACTAGGTAATAAAAAGCGAAAAAAAAGCCTTTATTGAAACGCAAATAAGTTTTTTTTGCAAACTGTACTTTTCACTCAACATTTGAAAGATCAAGGTTATTGGCTTTCCTATTCTTATTTGGAACGCATAGTACGTTGTTGAAACTTCAACGGTCCGGACTAAACGTTTTGCCTCGTCGTTTATACCGCGTACATCGAACAGTTTGCCTGCGGCGGTCTGCCTTTTAGGTGTCTTCAAGGCTAGAGTGAATAGGCTCTTAATAAACTAGTGTGCCTCACCATCAACGGCTATGCACTGCTTACGATGGTAACCTGATGAGGTGGAATTGCAGTCAAGCACTAGTTTATTTTAATTAAAAAAAAAACATTGTTTTCTAACGATTTTAAATAAAGACGGAGGACATTTTGATCATAATTAAACACCATATAAAAAAACCAACATGAAAAAAACTTTGAGTTTTGTTCGAGTGATTTTTGGGGTTTCTTTGTCTAAATAATAAATAGAATCCTTATAAGACTACTGGTGTGTCTGTCTGTGTGTCCGTCTGTCGCAGATAATTTTCTCAAAATCTACTGAACTGACTCAAATGGAAATTGGTACACATGTGAACTTTTGTGACCCAACCGTGGATGCGTAACGTATTTTTTTTTCAGAGTATGAAGTCCCTTTTAGAGGACGAATCAAACAAAAAACAATAATTTATACTTTTTAGATGGGAAATCATCCAATGACATCTTTCGCTCTTAGGTGGAACGGGAGAGCGTGAGACTTTTACTGACTAAAACCCACTCCTGTTACAGCTTTGTATTCGTTCTTGGGCCCCAGGGTTCACTTCCGCACAACCTGTGGCCCCAGTAGGCTTAGACCCTACTTGGCCTAAGATTGTGCTGTCATCGCTTTGAGGCGCGCATGGAACACTACGCATCGTCGATGACTTGAGCTCGTTCCGGACAGTTGGACGGCGAACTACCCATTACTCATCGTCCAATCACGGAGTAACCTAGTTACGCTATATATTTTGTAGTTTTCACGGGCGAAGCTACAGTCAGAAGCTTTTTATGTCTATAAAAATAAATAAAAACCTTATATTTCAGACTAAGTCCATAGTTGGTTAGAACACATATAACTTATAAAACTAGTGTTAGTACTTATAACTACCAGAAACAACATGCTTGAAACACGGATTGATGAGCATTTCGATGTTATTACAATACCAGGAACAAACCAATATGAGTTGTGCGAAAGTGAGCCCCGGGGTCCTGGAACGAAGGCAAAAAATGAACAGAAATGGTTTTTCAGTCAATAATAGTCTGACACTATCTTCCGCCTCGTCCAAGGGCTCGGAGGTGTCATTGGATGATTTTTCTCCACCTAAAAAAAAGGTACAAACCAATAAATAAGACCTAATGCGGTGGTGCTTTATGATTAGGGTCAAAAGTGTCGTCTTACTTTAAACGGTTGCATCCAGAACGATCAATTGTTCCTAATCTGTCCTTACATCATCCTCACGATGACTAACAGTTAATTAGGAAATTAGCTCTTACTGCAATGTTAATGCTAAGGAATCGTAAACTAGAATTTGTGTTTTAGAATTCAGTTTTGAAGTACTTGTCTTCGATGAATAACGTATTATTATGTCCATATTGTTTATGTTGTGGCCAGATCATATAAATTAATCACTTCATGATATGGCCAAGTAAAACTAGCCAGATCGTTTTAAACGTTTAAGTTTGGTGATATTTCAATCCTTATTTGGCCTACTTTCTTTAGACCTTTTATCACCATAGAAATCCTACATCAGTTTTTTTTTTGTTTTATGGTAGGTAAAATCATCCAATGACAAATAAATGCCTTGAGCGGGAAATAGTGTCAGACTCTTACTGACTAAAAACCTACCCTGTTCCGTTATTTGCCTTTGTCCCAGGGCCCCGGGTAACATTTTCACATAACCTTTGGGCCCAGTAGGCTTCGGCCCTGCTGTGCCCCTACAGTTTGCTGACAACTCCTTGAGGCGCGCGGGAACAGTGCGCGCCGTAGACGACTTGAGCTCGGACCGGTCTGTTACCGGACGGACGGACAGCGAGCTACCCATTGCCCGCCGTCCGCGAGCCCGCGCCTACGGTGGCCGCCTACAGTGGAGATGCAATGCCGGGGCAAAAGTCCGCTGCAACATCAGTATGTACAGGATTCATTTTGGAAACTGCGTGGCAAACAACTTTTACTATGGGACCAAACCTGAAATCGCTAAAAAAATCTACTAGTCATTAATGTTCGCCTAACTAGACAAATTGTACTGAACTTGCACAAAGAACTTGCTGAAACACCAGTCACCCTATATACCTGGTATGTTCACTTGGGATCATTTTCTAATTTCATACGAACAAAACCACTGGCACAAAAATATAAAAATACAAGACTTTCCTTTTTATAATATTAGTATAGAAAATCAAACGAGTACTTTCTCTATGAGAGAAAGAACTTAAGACCCGCTGTGTTATAATGCCATTTTCGCAGTCATTACGAAGGTCATTAGCACTGTACCTAAGTACACTGGCATCTAGGTAACCGACAGGTTATATACGATAACTCAGTCAGCTGCAATCTACTGCCTACTTTCACCCACTGCTACACAGGCCCTTATTTGCTTGTGACAATTCACTTTTTTCAATCAAACAATCAAGACTTGAAGTGGAATTAGTGATAACAAAATTCAACATTAGTTGTGCTGATCACAAATTCACAAACCACCAAAGAGTCCATGACAAACTACCAGCTTTTATAAAATGACGAAAGACTGGTAGCCTCGAGCTCTCACTCAATTAGTCAGAGACATTTATTCATTGTCTATTATAAGTAACCAGTCTATTAGTGCACACCAATTAAAAAGGCTTAGTACCAAACTTGTGTAGAGAAAACAAATTTAAACAAAGTAAAATATTCCTGAGCAGTATTGACCGAGTAGTAACGGCCCCGACTTACGAGTTGTAGGGCGCGGGTTCAAACCCAGCCAGGCGCATTACTTTGTGTAATTTATTTCACCACCGCTGCTCTCAAAACGGTGAGGAAACCGGCATGTCCTAGAACTAAAAATTCGAAGACATGGGACATCCACCCGCACTGGGCCCGCGTGGTGGATTACGGCCCATTCCCTCTACTAGAGAGGAGGCCTGTGTCCCAGCAGTGGGAACATTTAAAGGCTGATGATGATGAAAATATTCCTATCCGATCAACGAAAAAGTTGTACTGTTGAGAAAGAAAATAGTTAATCCTTTCCAAAGTTGATTAGATTGGAAAATATCCTTCACCAAGATCCATTCCGCACAACCAGTTGATCGGTTCAGTTACTCGGAGTGGAAGTACCGGTATGAATGTATGTTTTTGTACCCTAAATAACTTTGAACTCTCTCGTCTATATCCATAAGAAAATAGGAACATGAAAACACACTCCCGCTGAGTTACAATAAAGGAAACTGTATCCATCGAAACCATATTGAGTTTATTTAGTTACATTATCACAGTAACTAAGGTCCGACCGGACCCGTTCGTCCCAATCTTATTGAATTATCAACACCGACTATTATTCACGACCCAAATTGAACCCGAGACCTCAGAGAGGGTTAAATATACATAATGCATTAATATTATTTTGTTTTGTCTATAGAATTTGCTGGTACCTAAATAGGGGTTGGTGTACATTACCTACAGCTTTGACTTTAACACCCGTTTTAACAAGGAAGTAATTACTTGTTTCTAAGTAATTTCTTAACAAGTTATTACTTGAGGTTAGAAAACTTCACTAAAAATTTAATTTTTTCTGAATTCTATAAATTCAAATTGATACTTAAGTAGTTACTTTTACTCAAGCAATTACTTTTACTTGTAACTTATATATACGGGTGTAAGAGCGGCCAACCCAAGACACATTTTCATACAACCGCTCCTATGTGATTATGATGTTATTACACATCATTCTCCAGATATTTTGTATACACAGATATCTCGTGGAAATTATCTTGGCTTTTATAGAAATGAAAACATACGTGGAATTTGGTCTTTCATAATTTACTCATTTATTAAAAACTATAAAAAAGTACGTCTATAGCAGCCTTGCATATTTAATCGAAATTCTGAACTGAAGGTTTTAAAAAGCCCCCCACGGTGCCGCACTTCGATTGAAACCCTCTTTTTTAAATATCCAATTACATTTGTGAGAAAATTATCGAACTGTATAAAATCTCAGGACTTAACGATGGAAATCAGGCATTATCTTCATTATTATTTAATTAATTTGGTTGATGTTGGTTTCATTCAAAGTACATTGTCCGAACCTCTCTCTAATGCAGCTATCGCTGTATATAAAATAATTAGTAAGGTTTTAGAGTCCTAATAGTTGATAAGGTGTTTAGCTTTACTTGTATTAGGTTACGATGGGGCTGGCATGGTCTTTCTGTGACCAAAAGTCCCTAAATATATAAAGGATAATAAAAAATAAAAAAAAAAAAATCTGGTAACCCTACTTGTATACTTGTCCTAGTGTCGTTAGCCTAACACTAGTCGAATATGAAGAACAGATATGAAGTTTAGTATGTAGACGAACTGCGGTAACTCTCGGTAATTAGAGAAAATTCAATTCTCTCTTCACTCAGAACAGAGCCCATCTGTGTGGCAAGTTACTTAGAATTTCACTAATTAGGTTCCCTCATCAGTGTAGCCGGTGAAGCACAAAATTAGTTTAGGTGCCTTTAATTGGTATAATTTTATCTGATTGCAAAACCTGAGTTATTTCACTGTCGTGTCGTTTGTCGAACATTTCACTTGACGTTTATCTTGATTAAAATGGCTATCACTTTCGAATCCAATGCTTCAGATTTCGGCGTCTCTTTTGTTTTTAACGAACCAATTAATCAATAAATTACAAATAAAAAAAACTTTTTAAAAACAAGCTTTCAATTAAATGGGCTAAAAAGAATAAAATAAACTTTTCCTTTATAACTTTTACTATCAATTTATAACGGCATTACACGATTTATATGATATAAAAGCTTGTCGCGAGATTTTAAAAATATTAAAATCAATAGATGAAGTTATTAATGAATGAAGTTATTTAGCTGTGTATTTACACAGTTAAATCTCGCGACAAGCTTTTATATCACATAAATCGTGTAATGCCGTTATAAATTGATAGTAAAAGTTATAAAGGAAAAGTTTATTTTATTCTTTTTAGCCCATTTAATTGAAAGCTTGTTTTTAAAAAGTTTTTTTTATTTGTAATTTATTTTTTACTTTTTAGATACCTTATTTAAAACATAATGTATTCTCAGCAAATCCTTTCATTTGTTACCTATATTTAGGAAAGCCTATGAAACTTAGTCTGCTATCTTTAGAAGTCTGCCAGGTTTTTTTATGGTAGGTAACATCATCCAATGACATCCCCCGCCCTTGAGCTTGGTTTGGTCTATAACCGGACGGACGGCCAGTTACCCATTGCCCGCCGTCCACAAGCCCGCGCCTACGGTGGCAGGAAATCGTCGGAATCACGGCGACGGCTGCGGCGTGAGCGCCGTTGCCTGATGCAGTCGGCCTCCTCTTTTGCTAGCATTACTGCTTCGCAGAAGGAGGCGACCACTTGAGAAGCCTACCAGGTTGGATTTATGAAACAAAAATGATGGTGGTGGATCGTAAGACTAACAATCAATCTAACTTCCATGAAATAGCCAATTGCGAAGTTGTCCAGAGTTTATCTACCTCGGATCCACCACTATCACAAATACTGGGAAAAGTGAAGAAGATTCACGCACAACAGACTGTTCAACGCACTAACGTTTTCATTCTTAAAGAGCTTTGCATCAAAACAAAAATTTTCGTCGATTGTGCAACAGCGAATTTTTTTAATGTTTGGATATATCATACGCAATGAAAGCTCTTTGGAACGTTTAGTTGTACAGGGAAGAGTAGAGGGCCTACATTCTCGCGACCAATCGCCTATCAGATGGACAGACCTCACTAAATCATCTTCGAAGTGTTCCCTCATTGAATGTAAACGAATTGTCATGAATAGAGAGTGATAGAGAAGTCTCGCAAAAGCCGCAACCAATCTACCAGACGATCCATGACCAGACTAACACTACACCAAGAGTATGACTGAGAAGAAAAAGGAGAATAGTGGATTTAGAGTATTGTCACTTTATTTTTCAAGTTACACTCTGCAAGCCCTTTCAATTGGTACCTATTTTGTAAGAGTGTTTTAAAACTAATTAGCTATTTACTTATGTAAATTTGTACGGAACCATCCGTGCGCGAGTCCAAGACGCTTATGACCGGTTAGAACTTATCTTATTCGATCCGAAATTCGATGGGGTTGTGTCGTTTTATTGCGGAACTCCTATGGCAACCTTCCAGCTCCATCATCAGATCCCGACTGCCATACTGATCCAAGTACAAATCAAAGTACTTGCCATTACAAATCTAACGAGACCAAAGACGAGAGGGTTGTGTCGTTTCATTGCGGAGTTCTTGTAGCCACCTTTCAGCTCCATCATCAGACCCTGGTTACCATATAAGATCCAAGTACTCATCAATACAAATCAAATGAGCCCAAACTCGATGGGATTGAGTCGATTTCTTACGAAGTTCCTATGATAATCTTCCAGCTCCATCATCAGAACCTGGTTACCATATAGGATCCAAGCACTCGTCAATAAAAATCAAACGAGCCCATATTCGATGGGGTTGTGTCGTTTAACTGCGGAGTTCCAATGACCACGATCCAGCCCCATCATCATACCCTGGTTACCATATAAGCTCCAAGTACTAGTCATTAAAAATCAAATGAGCCTATAGTCGATGGGGTTATATCTTTTAATTGTAGAGTTCTTGTGGCAACCTTCCAGCTCAATCATCAGATCCTGGTTACAATATAAGATCCAAGTACTCATCAATAAAAATCAAATGAGCCCAAACTCGATGGGATTGTGTCGATTTCTTACGAAGTTCCTATGGTAACCTTCCAGCTCCATCGTCAGAACCTGGTTACCATATAGGATCCAAGGAATCGTCAATACAAATCAAACGAGCCCAAATTCGATGGGGTTGTGTCGTTTAATTGCGGAGTTCCTTTGGTAACCTTCCAGCTCCATCATCAGAACCTGGTTACCATATAGGATTCAAGCAGTCATCAATACAAATCAAACGAGCCCAAATTTAATGGGTTTGTGTCGTTTAACTGCGGTGTTCCTATAAACACGTCCCAGCTCCATCATCAGACCCTGGCTACCTTAAATAATCAAAGTACTTGTCAATACTAATCAAACGAGCTCAAACTCGATGGGGTCCTGTCGTTTAACTTCGGAGTTCCTATGACCACCTTTCGGCTCCATCATCAGACCCTGGCTACTATATAGGATGAAAGTACTCGTCAATACGAATCAAACGAGCCCAAATTCGATGGGGTTGTGTCGTTTAACTGCGGAGTTCCTATGACCACCTTTCGGCTCCATCATCAAACCCTGGCTACTATATAGAATGAAAGTACTCGTCAATACAAACTAAACGAGCCCAAATTCGATGAGGTTGTGTTTTTTAAGTGCGGAGTTCCTGTGACCACCTTCCAGCTCCATCATCAGACCTTGGTTACCATATAGGATGAAAGTACTTGTCAATATGAATAAAACGAGCCCAAATTCGATGGGGTTGTATCGTTTAACTGCGGAGTTCCTATGATCACCTTCCGGCTCCATCATCAGACCCTGGCTACCATACAGGATCAAAGTACTCGTCAATACTAATCAAGCGAGCCCAAACTCGATGGGGTTGTATAGTTTTATCGCTGAGTTCCTATGGCTACCTTCCAGCTCCATCATCAGATCAGCTCCATGTCATCATAATGTTGCATTGTCACCCGATTTACACATGTGTGTAAAATTTCAGCTCAATCGGTTGAAGATATCTGCTTCAAAATTGAGTTGCAAGATTTGAGCCGAACATACATAGTTACATACAGTGCAAGCTAATAGAAAGCTTGTAAAATGCCTTGTGTTGGTGTTTTAATGGCTACCAATTAGTCAAATTGCAGCTATTCTAATCGTAGTGAATGTGTTACTGATTTTTCTTTGGGGAGTAGTTTTTATAGATTTTCTGTCATATCTGTATAATGAATTCACATGGTTATATCATTCCATCTACGAAGCAGTTAATGCTAGCAAAGGAGGCAGCTGCACGCGTGAGGCAACGGCAACGATTTCCAGCCACCCTAGGCCTGGGCTTGCGGACGGCGAAGAATGGGTAGGTCGTAATCTGGCCGTCCAGTAAACGTTCGGACCGATCGAGTCTTCAACGGCGCGCGTCTCAAAGAGATCGTCGGTTGTGCGAAAATGAACCCCGTGGAACTGGAACGAAGGCAAAGAAGGACCATAGCAGTGGGTATTAGTAAGTAAAAGTGTAACAAGCCCGCCACACAACATCGCTAGTCTTTCTCCAACGTTTTTATTGAAACAAGTGATTGACATGTTATTACTCAGAAACGAATACTCATCAAGACCAAGTTCAAAGATTCATCTTATTGCTCTTATTACCAAGTTCCTTTAACCATCTTCCAGCTCCATCATCAGACCCTGGTTACCATCTAGCACCAAAATACTCGTCTAGACGAATCAAACGATTCCAAACTCCAGAAACGGAGTTTTTCTAAAATTAATAGCATCAAATCTTTCATAGAACCGTTATTTTATTTAGCAAGCACAGTATATATTCACAACCTATTACCATCCGTGTGTCAAACCTCTGATTTATGATTTGTTTGTAAACATGGCGTGACAAATAGAATCTATTTGCAGTAGCCTTAAAGATAAAAGGAAACAGCGATGTTTTTGAGTGTTTACGTTGTTTTGCATTTGTTTTTACGTCTATCATTGTGATTTGCTTTGACAGTGTTATGAAAATGTAATGGGCTGTGAACTGTTGCTGATGACGGGAAATGAGGACTGTTTTATTTATTCATAAAGATAAAATTCGAAGGCTTGACGGCTTGTATTTTGACTGTTGTTAATCATGAAAGGCATGAAGTATGTTCTAAGAGTAATACTTAGGTATGTGAATACAGTTTAGTTAACTGTTTTGTACTCTAAACCAAATTCTTATCGGCAGCGGCAATCTCTCGCGCCAGACCTTGTTACAGGCCATAGTCCGCAGCGAGGAGTAGTGGTAGGCGGCCGCTTCCTTCTGCGAAACAGTAATGCAAAGGAGGAGGCCGACCACAACAGGCAACGGCGCTCACGCCGCAGCCGCTGCCAGGATTCCGATGCTGATTTCCAGCCACCGTAAGCGCGGGCTTACGGACGGCGAGCTATGGGTAGCTCACTGTCCGACCGTCCGGTAACTGTCCGGATCGAGCCCAAGTCGTCGACGGCGCGTACTGTTCGCGCGTGCCTCGAGGAATTGTCAGCAAACTGCAGGGGCCCAGCAGGGTCGAAGCCTTCGAAGCCTTAGCTCGGGCTATGGGTATATGTGAAAGTGTACATCAGGGCCCTGGTACGAAGACAATGAAGAAATGGGGTGAGATTTTAGTCAGTAAGAGTCTGAAGATAGTCTTCAGCTCCGCCCAAAGGTGATGTCATTGGATGATTTTACCCACCACAAAAAAACACCAAATCCTGTAAAATTATTACTCATAAGAATTTTCACTAAATAAACTATTTTACTAAAACGGCAGCGTCTTATCAATTCTCAGTAAAGTTTATATCAACCATATTCGCAGAACAACTAAAGATTTCACTTATATCGTGAGATAGCGGTCAATGAGAATTCACACGAGAAAAACATAATGTGAAACGTTATTCCGACATAATGTTAAAACCCTGAAAACAAACAAAGATGATGGTGTACTCGTATGTCAGCTTTATTTTCTGTTCCTCCTGCGCTGGTTTGTGTCAGACTTTTACTGTCTAAAACCTGTGTTCCTTTAGTTGTCAGCCCGATGGTGTAAGAACTAATATTACCACATCATTTAGGGTTACCACACACGAGCCACTGGACTCAACCAGAAAACGCCGCCACCGGCATATTTGCGGTAGTTTTCATTTTTGACGCCGCACACGGTTGACGCCAGTTTCCACCCCACGCTACAAATCGTCGCGTGCTCACAAAAAGCCGCCACACGCCATTCACGCGACTCTATCTTATTATATATTTACTGGATGTTAACACATAGAATAACTACGGTTTCGTCTTCTTCAATGACGTTTTTTTTTTGTCAGTAGCACCGTAATTAAACCTTTACTGTCAGAGTTCATTATGATACTGCACGCACTAGTTGAAAAAGTAGCAGCTACCGAATGCAACGTAACGTAGGGTCCCAGCAGGGTCGAAGCCCAATAGGGCCACGGGTTATATGAAAATGAATCCCGGGACCCTGGAACGAAGGCAACGAAGTAACATTGGAGTGGAGTTTAGTCAGTAAAAGTCTGACGCAAGTGAGTGGGAAAAGTTGAAGACGGTTTCCCAAAAGAAAACTACCTCTATGGTCACTTTTAGAGTCTAGTTGCGGTGTTTGTGGCTGTCACGTGTGACTCGTATGTAACGACCCTTAACTGTCTTCATTGACGTGAAACTCATTTGTCACACGTCATTGGACACGGCTGTTAACAGCGCCATTCATTTGTAAAAACGTGTTGCTGCCGCTAAGTAAATATGTAGAATAGAATATCGCGGTTCATACATATTCATAGGAGTATGTCTCATTGTCTTCATCAGCAAATCAGCGATCATAATTTTATAATTTTTTGCAGTAGGATTTTTTTATGGTAGATAAAACCATCCAATGATAAATCCCGCCCTTGGGCGGAGCGGGAAGTAGTGTCAGACTCTTACTGACTAAAAACCTACCCCGTTCCTTCGTTGCCTATCATGCTGGGGCCGGGTATTCCTTTTGGAAGCTGACCCATGACCCCAGCAGGCTTCGACCTTGCCTGCCTGCAGCTAGCAGGCTGGGCCTCTACGGTTTGCTGACAGCTCCCTGAGGCGCGCGGGAACAGTACGCGCCGTCGACGACTTGGGCTCGGTCCAGTCGGTTACCGGACGAACGGACAGCGTGCTACCCATTGCACGCCGTCCCCAAGCCCGCTTTGCAGAAGGGTTTATTATCGTAAGGAATTTGTCTGTATCCGTGTACGGTTTAATACCTACTCATCAAGAGCTCAAATACTTTGAGGTTATCTGATCGGCTCCATGGTACCATATAGGCTCTATGTCATCCAAATTACATTGTTTATCATACAGTTCAAGTGGTCAATACATTTACATGATTTGCCCTAAACATACGTACATTTGGACATTTAGCATAAGGAAACACCGGCCTCATCTAGTTGCAAAATAAATATAATTTATCAATTACATACACACAATATCAATAGAGTCGTAAGAATTTTAATTAAGTTTTTTTTTCTGTTAGTTGTTTTTTTATTTTCTAATGATTTTGTTTTCAATATTTAGATGCCTTCACGGCAAACAAAACGCCTATAATAAATCTAAGACCTATGTAAATACCTGTTTCACAAATAAACATTCTGATTCTCATTTGAAACAAAAATATGTTCAAAGATTCAAGTTGAACCAAAACAAATAATCCCACTAACACCAATAGCCCACCAGTGCCCACCACAAAGCCGATAACCATTAACATTCAAAACACGTTCAGTGAGTTAGTAGGTAATAGGAAATCCCCTCCAAGTCCAAACTCTCCATAATCCTTTGTACTCTAGTTAAGGCATTCCAACCTTTAATAGTCAACAGGTTGATACTACAGAACTGCACTAAATTACTTATTGAATACCATATTACAAAAGAAAACCAACTCTATCTTGTAAAATTTAGAGTGGTAAATAGGTTGGAGTGGAGATAGATTATTCGCCGTTCGCATGTAGATTAAGAATGTCTGTTACTTAAGAGTTACGTGTGAAGGTTGGCTTCTTTATACAAATAAATAGTGTTTGTAAAGCAAGATGTTGTTGCATATTTTATTGTTCGGTCAGTCTATAGAAAAAGAACTGCAACTTGCCAGTTGTTTGTCTTACATACTAATCATTTAATTGTTGAAAAACAAAGGCATTTTTACTAGCTGCCGTTATCAACTGCCAATTTCTTGAAAACATAGTAATAATAGGTCTTACCTATGAAATGTTTTCTGAAACAGGTTGTTTTGAAGTGTCATATCTTTGGATGGACTTGGAATTATAAGTTCAAATCAAGGATCTTATATATCCTAGGGACAAACTGGATTGCTTACGGAGCAATATTACACACTCTAAAGTGTACTTTATTTTCATACAAATTAGGTTCATATGGTTCATAGACAAGCAAAAGGAGAAAAACGTTCCGATGCATGACAACGAGAACTTCTTTGGAATAGAATTGTCCCGTGGTACGAACTAGTCTGTGGACACACTAGTAGAAAGGGATAACATACCCTTTTAAACCGACTTCAAAAAGGAAGAGGTTATAAGTTCGGAATGTTTTTGAGGTTGTCGTGAGCAATCTAGATAGTTTATAAAATCTTTGGTTCAAATAAACTTTTTATTAAATGTACTTTATTTTTTTTTTCGAAATTATGTATATTGGTTTCTTTGCATTTTGTAGATATTTTTTGTAATACCTATCGCAGTACTTATAACCGTGAAAATAATTTAAAAAAAAAACGTTTTTTCATATTAAGAGTTCCAGTGTAAAAACCATGTCTTTCAAAGGGTAATCTTGCTTCAAAGACTTATGTGATTCAACCAATGACCATATAGGTATAAGAAAAAATAAGATAAAGAAAGAAATACGCTTCGGAATACAGATGCGGACATTACAATTGTTGTGCATCAGAGCTTTTTGCAAAACATCGTTTGGATTGTTTTTACGCTACGATGCGTAAAAGATGCGCATCCCTGGTGCGTAGAGTGCGGGGCAGCTCAAACAGCATTCTTAGCATGATCGCTGGACTGTGGTTACATCAGTCACTTCCTTGTTCCGCCATTTGTCATGGAATGGCGCAGTAGTGATTGTTGTTCTTGTTAAATATTTTGTTGTGGGTAGTTTTAAGTATTACTAACACTAGTCTATAAGAACACTGTTACTAACAAATTGGACACCATGGTCTGAAATAAAGTATTTATTATTATAATTAGACTACGGGATCGATTGAAAGAGTTATCGCGGCCCTAGAACGCTAAAGGCAACTAAAAGAACAGGGTTATCAGTAAAAGTCTGCCACTTCATCTCACTCAAACCAGAACGGAAAAAGTTATTTCATGAAGTCCCAACTAAAAAAAAAACTGGGCAAGTGCGAGTCGGATTCACGCACGAAGGATTCTGTACAAACTTACCTAATAAATAATTCAATTCCCCAATGGAGTTTCGAAGATTTTTCCGAATCGCAATTTTTTTTTTTTTGACGTAACAACAAATTAACTGTTTTTAGATTTATTCCTTTATCAATGTTATAAGACCTTACTTTATGCCAAATTTCAGAATTCTGGATCAACGGGAAGTTCTCTATGAATTTTGATTCCATTGAGACTGTCGAAATATACGTTTTTTATGATATAAACGGCCGTATCTTCTTTTTTCATTAATTTATAAGTTTGATATTTTCACAGCTTTAAGGGAACACAGACCTGAGTATATGGTTTTAATTTCAACTCGATACCTTCAAACGTTCTTGAGATCAAGAGTCTTGACAGACGGACAGACGAACAACAAAGCGATCCTAAAAATAAAAATTAATGAAGAATGTTTTGAAGAATGTAGATCACATCACATTGTTTATTCTCCACGCTGTTGCTGACACGGTACAGGTATGTCATGACGTAATGGTACAGTCAACGTAAGAGTTTGTTGTTATGCTTTCGTAACATTTGAAACTATCATTGGTATGCATGACAGTAGTTGAATATGTGCAACATGCTCTTACTGACAGTACAGTTTTAGGCATACAATGAATTTAATTTGTGTGACATCATTATTTTGATTATAAGTAGGTATACATAATTCGGACTCGTAAACTTTCTCGACAGATGCAACGGTTTCTGTGAAAAGTGTCGCCAAGTCAGTCGCTACAAATCTGTCTGAAGACGTCTTTATACAAATAGACAAGATACATAAATAGACTGGCCTGTTGGTCTAGTGGTTAGTGGCCCTGACTGCTATGCCGGAGGTCGTGGCTTCGATTCCCACTCAGGACAAATGTTTGTGAGATGAGCACGATCATTTGTTCTGTGTCTGGATGTGATTAATCTATAATATGTGTGTATTAAGCAATATATAAGTATGTTTATCAGTTGTCTAGTACCCATAACACAAGCTCTGCTTTGCTTGGTACTAGACGACGTTGTGTGATAGTTGTGGAATCTTATTATTTTTATAAAATTTCTTATTATTATTTTAAAATTATAGAATATCCTTCTATTCTCCTTCTTAATAAAGTATTTTTACAACATAGGCAAGTATGTATCCGAGGCCTACCATACCATCCATACCTGCCTACTAATTAGGAAAGTTATAATATATATATAAATATATATATGTCATAGGATCGTAATTAATATTCCGAGAACGTACCGGGAAAATTCTTAATTCGAGAAAGAAGTCATTCAGAGATGAACCGATGTCTCCGATACTAATTATAATATACTCGTAATAATATTAAGTTGTCGTTGCGCGGTTGGATCAAGGGCCTGGTACAGAAGACAGTACTCCTCAATATGTCTCGCATTGGGGGAGGTTCCTTTCTCTGGAGCCCTAACCACCGGTAGCTTGGACCCTGCTCCCGACACCGACGGACTACTGTTTTTTTTTTTATATATCTTTAAATGTTTTTTATGTGTTTTTGAAAATATTTAAATATCTTAAAAATATTTATAGAAAATAAAGGAAATAATAATAAAAAAATATTCAAACAGTTTATTTCTAAAAAACAATACACACAGACACAATTTAAAACAAGGACGCAAAAATAAAACAAGCACAGTTTTATGAACAGATAATTTTAATCTACAAGATAAGTCTATGTATACAAAAAAAAAATTATGAACCCTGTCTCTTAAAATAGGAGACCTGTATCATTTAATTAAGTAGGTACTTTTTAATATGCAAAAGATGTGTCATGTTTGACAACTTTTAACGCATACTTGACAGCTGTCAGCAACGCACATTGTGAAAAAGACAAACAACGCAGACTGGTTTCACAGCAATACGATAATTATAACTGTTTATCGTTGTCATCCAAAACGTCTACAATAACGTTACGTTACGTTAGCGTTTCTAGCTGTTCGTCTGTGAAATACCGGTTATGGGTCATCCCCGAACGGAGCGTCATACAATTTTAAAACGTAAGCAGATGTTGAATTGTAGGAAGATAACGGAAACAAACATCGTCACTGAATATCCCCGCTTCCAGTCGTGATGACGTCACATTATGGAACAAAGATGACTGAACAATTTTTACACATGCATTTAAGTATTATGAGTATAGTACGCGGCAAATAAGTTGAACCAAAATGACTGTCGTTGATGTTGTTACGCTTGGATTAGACTTTGATTAAGACTCGAAAATCGGTTGCTGCGCATTCAAGGTCGATCGCCATTTTGATTCAACTTTTATGACAGAACACAGATTTTGATATGTTTGGGGATGAATAAAAAAAATGAATGGAAGACAATACTATCAGAATGTATGAAATTCTGTGAAGTGAATATATGTCTGCGTATAATATTTATATATTTTTACTTTCAGGGGTTATAATAATTAACCCCTGAAAGTCATGCGTGACTTGTGAATTGTCTGTTTTTAATTTATGTTTTATTGTTTTGCTTTCTTTGTAAGTACTTTTGTTTAAATAAATAAATAAATGACGCTTATTGTAGCTGTATTTATTTTAATTAAAAACATAATTATTAACTTGACATAAATACATTCTGATATTTCTATTCATAGAGTCGTAATAAAGAAATATTGTTGTATTACAGCAACAAAACAAGTAGACGTCATTAGATAGTTTATACAGGCATATTTTTCTCTGCGAGATTGACTTTATTTTAATTATATTATTTATTATTGTGACATTCTGTGAAAATTTCAACTCTCTACCTCATACGGTTTATGAGATACATCCTGCTGACAGACATATAGATAGACGGACGGATGGACGGACAATGGAGGCTTAGTAATATAATAGTAATAACCTTAAAAATTGCTAAAGTGACTCAACACCGAGTATAAATCATATCTTAGAAACATTAATTGATTTTATGTACAAAAATAAAAACAAATTATTCATACTAAGAATCAAAATATTTATGCAAGTGTAAGCGATCGTTTTTGCTAATTACATATGTTAAGCTGCTACTTATATTATTAACGACTTATTCACTTATGGTATTGAATATTCATTAACTACTTTAACATCGAAAACAGAGTCGTTTACAATAATATGTTCATCTTCATCAGTTTAGCTGAGAGACGTTCGCTGTTGGGTATAATAGGCTTCCCCAAGCGTCTCCGCAACGACTGGTCCTGTGCGTCACACTTCCATTGGATTCCTGCAACTAGATCTCCGGTCCATCTTGTGGAAGGCATTCTAATGATAGCCACACACGCTACCTACACACGATTTACTTGTGCAACTTCACGTGTTTAACGTTTTATTAGCATCTCATAGTGTAATTGGTGATAGTTGTAATTATTTTTTTTTCCTGTTTTGTTTTCGTTTCTTTATATAGCTTTTCTTTACAATGTGAATGTGAGAACACTGTAGACTTCGAATTCCTATTACGAGTCACTTTATCTTTATTATTATGATTATTTTTATTGTGCTTTTGGGCACAATATTGACTGGTCTACATTGTCCTTACATAATTATTAATACTGTAATTTGGAAATATTGTACAACAAACCATTTCTTTTTTAAAAGAGTAACCATGGAGTTTCTTGCCGGTTCTTCTCCATAGGAAAAGACTAATTTGGAACCGTGCACTAGCTTCTGACGTTTTATAAGTGCCCATGTAGGCCTATATGAAATAAAAACATTTTGACTTTGACTTAGACTTTGACTAACGCGTGTGGCAGTGGCGTACACGTTTCAATTTTTTTTAGATAGAACTTATGCCAGTCTTTGGGTGCAAATTTCAATTCATTTAATAAATTACTGTGCTAATAATGCTCTCTTTTTCTTGACCAGTTTTTACTTCATATATCAAGATCGGTTTTCTTTTGTGAATTTTATTTTTTGTCGCATAAATAAAGAAAAATAATGCCAAAGCGCCATCGATCGTTGTGTGAACAAATCACGGTCGCTCATTTTGTCAGAAATGATTATTGTACAAGCGTACTTGAGCAGTCTATGGTCACTTCCAAATAACGTGTATTTTTCCAAGTATAAACATGAGCATGTAAATCGCTACGTGTCTGGCTACCATCACACTACATCTTTCGTTCCTTTGTCGCCACTGCAGAACCTATACCACAATCTGTTCTGCGAATGTGCCCAGCCCACTTAGATTGGGTAATTCTTCGAGCTACGCATATTTTCAATGCTCTATATATAGCTTAGGATCATAAAGAACCTTTCTTTACAGAATTTATCCATTTAGAAAATTGTTTTGACATAGGCTGTCACAAATTTTCAAATATGAATAATTTAGCTATCAACATGAACAACATTTCTTAGTTATTGAAATCATCTTATAACAAAATTTTCAAGTTACTTAAAGCTTGACTATTAGACTAGTCCAAGTGGCAATGCTGTCAGTCTTTTGAGCACATTACCAATCGACATCGAAGTGGAAGAATCACCATATTTTAGCTTTATTTTAGATAATTGTACATAGTTAGTTTAGGGTTATTACTCGTATTATTATTTCTTGTTCCTACTGTAATTATAGTTACAGTAGGCGGCAAGTGAGGTCAGGTCTCAATCAAACCGTGGGGTTGCGCATAACCATAGCAACGGCGGCCATTTTGGTTCAACTTATTTGCTGCGCAGTTAAGTTTTTTTATGTAAATTATTCGTGTTAACAATTTTATTCCGTACATGTTTAATAAGTTCTAGACTATTTCGACCTGTGTTGACCCAACTAGAAAAACTTTTTACGACAATAATACCATTACAAAAACCGTGAAAACAAATAAAACATCCAGGACAAAGGATTTAGTTCCGAAACTAAAAGTTGGATATGAGAAAAGTTTTTACTGTTTGTTTTGGAAGTCCCACGTCTTTTCATGATTAAAATAGCTGGTAGCCGTGTCATGTAAATTTGGTCACCTGAAATAAATCAGTTCAGCTCACCTGAAGTGAAGTTTTTATTCTAATTATGAGCAGCAATCTCTTAACAATGCTCTTAACCGACTGCGGACCCAGATTGGCCTCTCCAAAAACAAACTGACCATATAGGGCTTCCTCAACCCATCTTTGACATGGTGCCAGTGTGGAACCGCCACTCAAGACATGCGTCACCTGCTATGCTGCCCATCTTGCCCAACAACCTGCACTTAGCAGGATTTGTACGAGGCCAATGACAGAGCTATAGAGATTGCCAAATATTGGTCGGATAAAATTTATTTTGAGTTCATCGACAGGTGAAGAAGAAGAAGAAGCAGCAATTTGTGACACAACTAGTTAGTAACTCCAAAGCTATAATAATAGTTAGCCTACCTGATTCAGTTTTTACCTTGCAGGAAAACATAATGTTTAAACTTGTAAGTATGAGGAACATTCTCTTGTTCTGTAGGCAGAGCTTGTCTCTTCAGAACTATGGGATTATTAGAAAGATTTACCGTTACCGCAGCACTGGACCACAATAGGTAACTGTAGGAAAATGGGTGGATTTTGGTCACTAAAAGCCTGATATTCCTTCATGCTCTACCTACGGGAGAAGGTATTCATTCCACAGTGGGAGGGCGTGTCAGACTTTTACTGACTAAAACCACACCTTTTCTTCAGTTGCCTTTTGCGTTCTTGGACCACGGGTTACCTGTGAATCAATCTACACATCGATACCAAAAGTATCAATTAACATAAGGCACGTTTATATATTATACTAGCTGTGACCCGCAACTTCGTCCGCGTTAATTTCGTAGAACTGTACTGTATATGTACAATAATTCTGATCTTACAATTCATTGTGCATCGAAATTATTTGTTTTACTTTCACATAAAACGGCTAAAGGTAAAAACGAAAATTACCTTCCGGAAACATGTGTTATATACTCTTACATATGTAATATGTACATATGAACGTCAAAGCTTCCGAAAGAGTTGATCTTAAAATGAACATGGACAAAACCAAAATCATGATAAACACCCATGTAGCGCCCACTTTGACAGCGGGAATCCGATGGATGCGAAGCGAGATGCACAGGACCGTTCATTGTGGCGACACTTGGAAAGAGTATGTAAAAGTTGTATTAATGGGTGTTTCTCCCTTATCCAAAGAAAAACAGAAGTTTATGTATGTTTATGGTTTATGTTTTGGTGAAACCACGTTGTAAGTTTTTTTTTAATAATTTGTCCGTCAGAAAAAAGCATATTAACACGCAGTATGTTTTTAGTAACACTAAATAAATCCTTTTAAATGTAGGCTATAAAAAAAGTGACCAGTGGAGTTGAGCCTGAGGTCGGCACCTTCAGCTTTCAGAGTTTGCAATCCTGTACCTTCTTCTTAACGTAGTTAAATTATCAAATATCTTTTCCCAGTCTGGGTGCAGCGAGAAAGAGTGTCAGACTTTTAATGGCTAAAACCCACCTGTTACCCTTTGCGTTTCAGGGTTGCAGTAAGCATGCTACAATCGCAGTGGTTTTTACTGTCTTTGAGGAGTGGATACACAGGCACCACGGCGTCCTGTCTTTGTGCATGACTCACTGGATGTGGGCGTTTCGGGAGACATCTGTATTGAATTTAGAAGAATGAAACTCTCGATTCTCACCATTGTACGGATCGCTCGGAGATACAATGGAGCTTACGGTTGAAATCTGCGCCGCTGTGTCGTCGTGAAGGCGATCGTTAGAGGAAATGTCAACCAGTCATTTCCTTCAGTGAAGCAATAATGCGATCGAAGGAGGTGTTTGAAACAATGACAAATAGGACATCTTCACGCCTCGGCAGTCGCTGTAGATTAGTATGGATTTGCGAAAGCATGTTTGCATTGATTGTTGCAGCTTGATTGCTTTGGGCGTTTAAATTACTCGTTCATTTATCCAGTATTGTTCGTGCATATTTGAGTGACGTCTTCATATATCAGACCAATTATTTTCCATAGTGGGAACTACCCTAGGAAGAGTCTCCAAATTTTTAAGGAATTTCCGCGAAATCTTGAGCCCGTGTATCTCCGCCCAATTGAACTCGCATATTGATGGCCAAACGCAGTGCTGTAGTCGCCGCCGCCGATCGGGATAGACCTCCATCGCACGCTCGACTGTGTCCTCCGGACGATTCGCAAAATGGTAATATCTGTACTTCCGGCCGAATACGAAATAGAAACTACTCGAAACAGCCACAACAGCCCTGAGTCTCCAACTTTCAAATGAAATTTGGCGAAACCTTCGAGTGCTACACGCACTCTCTCCGCCGTAAAAAAACAGTAGGATTGTTAAAAATGCTCTGGGACCGTTCTATAAATGCATACACTTATTTTATTTTATCCAACGAAAACGAAAGATTTGAAATTGAATGTTAGATTTTAAAGGACAGTGTCTGCCAAACTGTTTCGAAAGTGCTGACCTTAAAACCAGCCTCAATAAAAGAAGCAGTAAGAAAGCAAAAAAAAAAAAAAACGTCTCATCAATATGAGATTCGAACTATCATCGTCCTACGTGCTATGGACCATCAAATCATATAAAACATGTGCTAAATTCTTAGATAATCTCCTTTAAAAATAGGCGTTCTTGTTATAAACGTCATAGAGTGCATGGCTCCTTGTCAATGATAGCGTGATGATTTTTATCTTAAAAAATAATTAAAAAAATTAGTAAGTTTTTTTTTCGCCGTCTCGATATTTTTTTATGTTTTGATTACTTTTTACAAAGCACTTGGAAAAATATTGGATAAAAATGTCTATGCTATGTTTAAAATCTGTAAACAAAAATTTTATTGATTTATTCGACGTATCATTGTATATTATCGGCAAAAAAGAAGATAAAATAATCACAAAAATATTAACTGTCGCTGGGGTTTGAACTCGCGGCAAATCGTATAATACCGATAAAATACAATATTACTCATAGAGCATGCGCATTGCTAGGGCCATGTTTAATGTTGCCAGCCTAACTAATCTGTTTTCCTTCATATAATTAAAAACAGTCTTTAGTAATTCAAATTGTAATTTAAAGAATTTATTTAATTATACCTTTAGTTTACTTAAGGAAAGTAAACGAATAGATTGCATTACAGATTAGTTTAATTAGGGGAAATATTACAAAAAAGTCGTAAATGGTGAGATGGATGTGTGGTGTGACAAAAAGGATAAAGTGAGGAATGAGTAGGTATATTAGAGGAAGTTTGAAAGTGGCGACAATTTCAGAAAAGTTGAAGGGGAATCGTTTATCTTGGTATGGTCATGTAAAGAGGAGGGATGATACACATGTTACTAAAAGAGTTACTAAAAGTATACATGTGGATGGATGGCGGGGGAGAGGGAGGCCAAAGAAAAGATGGATGGATTGTTTGAAGAGTGATATGAAAGAGAAGGAAGTTAGTGATAGCATGACGGGTGACAGGGCAGAATGGAAGAAGAAAACGTGTTGCGCCGACCCCAAATAACACAGGAGAAGGGCAGGAAGATGATGATGATTATAAAAAAAGTCATGGAAACTTTGTAAATCTTTTATTAAATTAATATCTAGTAAAACTTTTAGCATCAACAACTTTTAGAATCAATCTCCAATACTATCAGAAGAGTCGGATGAGTCTATTGTTAATTTCGATATCCATTAACCTATCCGATTTAAAATATTTGTCTTTTATTTTGTCAACATGTAGACGACATTCAGTCATTCTTCTGGTGTTACAGTGTTAAATGCCGCTTTAGTGATTGTCTAGTGTACGATTAAATAGGGAAATTTGATTGTTATGGTCACCCAAAAATTTATTTGTTAAATTGTCCATCTTTGGAAAATGAACCTTAGGTCCGATATTTTCTCATTCCTCGTATTAAACACGTTTGATTTTCAAGATCCCTGCCAGCACTTGTAATCACTTTCGGTATAATGATGACGATTATTTAATTTGGAAACAATTAAAAACACAGAACACAAGACATTCTCCTGACACCTGACGTAAATGTCAAAATGGTAACAAACGATTAGTTCCAATTTTGGCCGCGCGTAGAAACTTTACCGATAAAATGCAATATTACTCACCCTCCATACCAAATAGCGTGATAATATATAGCCTATGTTCATCCTTGGAGTTCAGGCTTGCTTCGTACTAAATTTCATTAAAATTGGTTGGGTGGTTTGAGCGTGATCGCGTAACAGACAGACAGACAGACAGACAGACAGACAGAGTTACTTTCGCATTTATAATATTAGTATGGATTTATAACCGACTTCGACAAGGAGGAGGTTCTACGTAATTTTTTTTTATGTGTGTTCGCCGATATCTCGGACAATTGTGGGCCGATTTTGAAAATGTTTGTTTCGATTGAAAGATGATACTCCCAAGTTGGTTCCACAGCAATATTGTTTTGATCTGATGATGAACTTCGAAGATATAGAACGGCACTCTTGTTAAATAATGAAGAGATCAAACTATCATAGAAATACCGACTTCCGAAATTATAGTTAGTAAGCACTATTTTTGTTTTTTTACATCGAAGTCGGTTATCGGTTATTACGTTTTGAGTTAAAGACTGTTACATTGAACGTCGTAAGGGACCAAGACCCTTAAGTTAATTGATACGTCTGGTATCGATACCCTCTTCTTCATTTGTCGGGGTCAATATATGGGCCGCTGCTTCCAATTAAACTGGGGGAAGGCAGCTAAATACCATTAGTTCACATGAAGCGACTTCATATTTGTGTCGTCGAATTTTTGGTTCTAGGACACGCCGGTTTCCTCACGATGTTTTCGTTCGTCCGTTTTTGTGTCTATAAATCACACTAATATTATAAAAGCAAAAGTTTGTGAGTGTTAATGTGTGTGTATGCTACCTACGGACAGTCGGACACACACACGGGTAGACCATGACCTGGAATAACATACTGACTGGCCTGTTCATCTAGTGGTTAGTGGACCTGACTACTATGCCGGAGGTCGTGGATTCTATTCCCGCTCAGGACAAATGTGTGTGATGAGCACAATCATTTGTTCTGTATCTGGGTGTAATTTATCTATATATGTATGTATTTAAAAATATATATGTTTATCAGTTGTCTGGTACCCATAATACAAGCTCTGCTTAGCTTGGGACTAGACGGCGTTGTGTGATAGTTGCGTGTGTAATATATAGGACATTTATTATACAGGACACTTTTTCGTCAGTCGTTGACGGCGCGTAGCGTTCCACGCGCGTCTCAAGGAGATGTCAGTAAAACTGTAGGGGCTCAGCAGGGCCGAAACGTACTAGGTCCATGGGTCTGTCTACCAAAGCTGAGCGAGGCTGTAGAGTGGAGTGCAAAAGTAATGCGGAGCGGAGTTGCAGACTGTTTTAGCTATAGTTTTGCTATAGCGCTCGCACTCATTTCTGCTCTCCGCATCCTCTCTCTGCTTCCCTGCTCCACTTACTCGCTCCGTTGCCTCGCTCTGCTTCCCAGTTTTGTATGAATTTTTAAACTAGTTCGTACTCCCTGTCCACTGAAGAGGAGCGGAGATTTTTTGCAACCCGTTAGTTAATATTTCTTCGTTTCTCCGCTCCGCCACTCCACTCCGGTGGACAAGCAGCCTTAGGCTTGTATTTTCATAAACATCATTCATATTAAGATAAGATTGAATCTGTAAAACTAACTCTACATTGTAATCGTAAATTCTTTGTCTTATCTGGACTATTATCTTGGTTTGACCTTTCGCTTAGATGTATGTCTATTGTACTCTGCCGACACATTTCAAATAACACAATTGTATTCGATCACATTCAAATTGTAGTTTGTACCTTATCAATGAGATTTTAGTGTAGCTCTGTTAGAGGCAATACTGTGATGATGGTAGGTAGAGGTACTTGAATCCGGTTTTCCATAAGCGGCCAGCCCACTACCTAAGTTTCTATTGTACGAATACCCATTGCTTATTACAATTATTCTCCATTATTGACAAGAACTGTAGTATAGTTAACAAACTATACTTTAACAATTTTTGTACAAAATAATACAATCAACTACTAAATAAATTTGAATAATTATATAATTGAATTTCAGAAGTCGCTGTTTCTGTTTTTGTTTCTTTGTTATAAATACTTTTTTTTGTGAAATGATGTGATGTGGCCACTTTTGATGATATGTGTTAGCTATATGTTAAGTTTCTGTAAAATTGTATCTATTTTTATATTCTATTCTAATCACTTTTAGGATCATACAACCGATAGGTATACCTACTTGTCCTTTTATTACATTTGCATGACTGTATATTTAAGGACCGTACGCGCAAAAGCCAAGGGCAGCAAGGGACATTTTAATGTAGGACAAGTGTATCGTAATCTGTAAAATCACTTACCTTCTGGCCACTTTGTTATTACTTAGTGAAATGTGCGTGTTGCTGTACAATGAAATGAAGCGGTCACGGCATTGGTGTAGAGTGGACACAATGGAGACAAAACTCGCTTGACTATGGTATCACGACTATGGCACGAACAATGTTTAACTCATTTTAAAAATGGAAGAGGGTTTTAATTTGTTTGTACGAGTATTTTTTTTAAAGATTATTGTTACATCAATACAAAGAGATTTAAAGAGATACCATAGAGCGGACATCAGAAGAAATGTTTTAGAAAAACTGTCATCCTAACTGTTCAATATTAAACATTCGAATTAAATTTGTAATTTATATGTTTTTACGCTATTTTCTAGAACTATTTGCGAAAGTTATCGAATTCTAATTAATTACAGAATAAATACTAAAAATATTTACGAAAATAAACTGAAGTTAGGTCCAGTCGTCCACACTAGACTGAGCTACTTACTACCTAGGTAACAAGTCTCTGATTACGATTTTATTCGCTATGTCCTGACTATTGGTAGTATATATTTAATGTCTTTGCATCAATATCATGAACTGGTATGGATTTTTTTTTTTTTTTGTTTTTAAATTTAGCTCTGATGGTGGGATTCATTAGGAATTGAGGGAAATACTTAAATATTATAAGCAAAAATTTATTATGATATTGGTATTATCGTCCACAAATCAAGTATTTTTATTTGATATGTTTTGGATTATCATTCGGTGAAGAGAAATTCATGAAGAAGACAAATGGCATATGGAACTTCCAGTAACACCGATGAATAAACCCTTATCACTCGAAACTTTAGTCGTTCATATCAGTATGACATAATAATGTAGTAACTCACTGTTTATCAAACTCTTCGTTAGCAAATGGAGTCAGCGACTAATATAGAAACGGAAACTAGGCTCTTAAGTCATTAACACTATCTATAACTAGAATCTAAGGCGCTTTAATTAGGATTTATCTCTCTTAATCTGCATGTAGTTATTTTAAATGGACATGGCGAAGCGTTGATTAGAATGATCCTTCTCTGCGTGAATGTTTGAAAGATTTAGCGTGGCTCTAGCACGTAAAAAGCAATCACTTAGGCCGGTTTGGTGCTTGACCAACCATCGGTCGGTGCGTATGTTGCTACGCACTGCGTACGAGAACCAACGGTCAAGCATGTCCGCATGCGTGCCGTCGGTCGACCGACACGGTATGGAAACTTGCTAACGCGTTCAGTGCTACACCGATCGGTGGACCGACCACGTTCATGACGTGTACGTGTTTGTGACTGTACCAATCCGGTCAGTTTGGTTGATCAGTGGTGCTATTCTCTAAGAAAACGCAGCGCAAATAAGATACAACGAAATAGGATACATTGGATTGTCAACCTAATGAACCTATACATTGGATTGTTAATTCAATGTATCCTATTTGTATGTTCGACGTTGCGGCAACGTTGAACAGCGCTGAGTTTTCTTAGAGAATAGCACCAAAGGAGAGCACTGAACGTTACAAACTGACGATCAGTTAGCTTATCGTCAGGAACGATGGTACACACCGACGGTCGGTCGAGCACTAAAACCGGCCTTAATGAGAGCAGTGGCGGCCGAGTGGTAACAGCCCCGACTTACGACCTGTAGATCGCGGGTTCAAACTCAGCCAGGCCCATTACTTTGTGTAATTTATTTTATCATTACCGCTCTCAAAACAGTGAACGAAAGCATCGTGAGGAAACCGGCATGTCCTAGAACCAAAAATTCGAAGACATGTGACATTCACCAACCCGCACTGAGCCTGCGTGGTGGATTATAGCCCATTCCCTTTCCTAGAGAGGAGACCTGCGTCCCAGTAGTGGGAATATTATAAGGCTGATGCTAAGAAGCTATACAGTAAAAGTCTGACACGCCATCTCGCTCTACCCTACGGCGTCGGAAGTTACAGGGCGATTCACGGCCGTCGTAAGCGCTGGCTTGTAGACGACGAGCAATGGGTAGCTTGCCGTTCCGCCGTCTGATAAGGACCGATCTCGAATTGACGGCGTGTAGTGTGTCACCCGTGCCTTGAAGAGATGATAGCAAAACCAGAAAAGCCCTGTAGGGTCGATGCCACCAATGGTCGCGGAGTCAGTAGAAGTGTAACTCACTTTCTCGCTTCCCTTGGAGCGGGAAAAATCAGCGCTTGACTGCTATCTTACCTGATGGAAAGCGACGATGAGGTTGTCGATGGAGTGCGCTGACCTAGAAGTTACCTATTAACTCTTGACTTAAAGATACCCGGGTTGTAGCCATGAGGAAAAAGAGACTCCGGCAGGGAATTCCTCCCCTTAGCTGTACGCACAATGAATGTGTTGCTAAAACGATTTGTGCATATAGGGGGATGTCCACCATATACCGGCGGCGCATTCCGGTACGCCTGGTGGTCCGATGATGGTAAGGGCTAGGCGGACTTCTCACCTAAAAACAGAGTTTTCTGCTATCCGCTAACTGCTATAAACTTTAATCATTCAATCAAGCGTAGTGATAGTGAAACTTAGTTCATGAGAGCAATCAGATTACCTACAGGCGTTTCACTTTCAGTAGTGAACGTGTCTGTATCGATAAAAACACACGTTCATACATAAACTCACGCTTTTTTTCCTACGATCGGCGCTATTTAGTACGACCAACCCGCACTGAGCCCGCGTGGTGGATTACGGCCCATTTCCTATCTAGAGAGGAGGCCTGTGTCCCAGCAGTGGGAACATTCAAAGGCTGATGATGATGATGATGATATACTACAAAAATACCATTAGTTTACCTTATGTTCATACTTGTCATATACCTACTCACGATGATTGTGAGAACTAAGCATCACGGAACTTAAGGTGTTTTTAATATCGTGTGGATTTCATCCCGCATTCGGATTAGCTCCGCATGCGTAACATCGACAAATTTCCTTTTCATACAAGTATTTATTGTAATGTGTGCAATAAGCACGTGGGACGCGTTTTTTTGACTTTTGAAATTTTCTGCATGCGGAGCAAATCCGCATGCGTGATAAAATCCGCATGATATTAAAAAATCCTTTACGTACCATGACGTATTAAAATGTCTGTCGAGTGAGGTAGAAAGAGCGATGGAGTTATATACCCTGTATAACTCCATCACTTTAAGGCCGTGTTTACGGAGACGCGGCGCGTTGGGCGTTTCTCCATATATTGCAGCAGCGGGCCGCGTCATCGCTCGCGAAAACACAAACATGTGACAATGTACGACGGACCGCCCGACGCGCCGCGTCTCCGTAATCGAGCACTTAAGGTTTAGTTTAGGTCGTAAAATGGATCGCGTCAAGAGCTCGTGGTAGCGTTGTTAACTTTTTAAAGAAAACCACTGATACGTTCTGTATACTATACTGAGACTCCCTCCCGGTCTTTTGAATTACATCTGCCATGTATAATAACTACCTTCATGACCAAAACATAAAAGTAGATAGTATCAAAAACCCGGCCGCAAAAAAAAATCATTAGAAAAATTTTGAACAAGTCACTTCAATAAATTAATGGGGTCAAATCTATAACTGAACTGAAATAAATTCCACCAATCACAAACAACCATAAGCATGTACTTTGTCGCCACCAATCCGCACTTCTATTTTTTTTTTGCGTAGGTATGTTTAATGTACCCAGTATCATTCTCACAACTAAGACGAATATAATGACACCTCTCAATGTGAAATGAAACAATCATTCTAGGATTGGCCAAAAAAAAAAAAACTTACAAACATACACTAGAAAACATCATAACCCTCTTCTATGTCTGGAGCAGTCGGGTAAAAATAAGAAAGGAATTACTGTAAAATATCTTCCTACTTTCACTTCGTCTAAAGACATACGCATTAACAACGACAAAATCAACCCGGATAGCTAACATCAGGACTGAACCATAATGAAGCCATTGGGTGAATAAATTGACCGCGCTCTCGCTAATGATCGCGTGATTCCATTCAAGTATCAAGTGCTGTTTTCTGTTGAGTACCGTTGAAGAGTACGTTCGCATGTAATTAATTTGAATATACTGTTTTCCTTATTTGGTTTAAGATAGTCTTCCTGAGTTGAGTTAAACCAATACCGAAAAATGCCGATACTGACTGGGCAGATCCACTCAAAACTTTGTGGTTCATTCTTCAAAACAGCGTCTCAGACGCTAACCTGTGTGGTTCTCATATGATTTAACCATTACATGTTTGGTTAATGGACTTTTAGAGATTTTGACCCGTGAGTTTTCAGCTAGGAAATATCAACTAGTTTAAATAGACGAGGAAAAATGCTTTTTTAACCCTTTTCGCAAAATAAATACACACACAGGATTATCTACTTATCGGCTGCGATAAATCCTTTCAGCCTCATTCAACACCCAATCCGTATCATTCCTTCAAATCTCATTTTAATCAACAATATTGCCACAGTATACGAAATCCTACGATATATGGAATCTCAGAGGCGGTTTCCCAAAGGAATTTCACGAAAAAGATCTGATGCCAAAAGGCTTGTGGCTTTCGTAAGAATATTTTATAAGAAAATAACCTTGAGAGTGTAAATAGGGACAGTTTGTTTTGCAATGGTATAACGATATATTGAAATTGTTCTTTCTTTGTAGGAGCATATCTGCATGAGCAAATGCATGCATGAGAAAATTTAGTCAGCGGTACCCTTGACTAAATTTTTGAATTATGACACATATCGAAATGTAATTTCTCGTGAAGCCTTTACATATACAACATTATTTTTAGTATAATAATCCAATATTTTTTACTCCATGGACTTTGGCTCTTAAAAATATGTTATGGGAAAAATGTAAATTTTTCCCAAAACATTTAAAAGAGCTCACGAATTGGACACCACCGTCACCAAATACAACACAGGTCATTGCGGACAATAGGCGTCAGCACACAGCTGGGTGTGGGGGCAAAATCCCCTCAGTCACCTTGTTGGCCCGGTGACCATTTATTTGTGCGGATAATCAAGTAACGTAACAAGCTGCGTTAGCAATATAACTTTGTAATTTTTCATGATACGGTTTTGAAATTTTGTACATAGACTCTTTACATAAAAAAAACTAAAACCCGACTACGACAAAAAAAGGACTCGAAAAAAGTATAAAACAAGATTTTTCAGGATGCTAAAATAAACAAGGTTACTCGAGAAACAAGAACTACACAAAGGAAAGCCGTAGTCACACGTTATATATCTAGGTACCAACCGTATTTAAAATAACGTGGGACTACGACTTTTTTTTGTGTACTTCTTGATTCTCGAGTAAACTTGTTTATTTCAGCATCCTAAAATCTTGTTTCATACTTTTTTAGCGTCCTTTTTTATCGTAGTCGGGTGCTACTGAAACTATTTTGGTGTTAAATCACTGTGCTTCTATACTGTTTTGGACCACTTGAGGGTGCCACATTGAATTTTGATGATATTTTTTTGATAAGTAAAAGTGAAGCCCTTTCAAATAGTATTAAACACGGTGTATTTATCTTAACATTTTATTTTTTAATACATGACTTTTTGTCCGCTAGAGGGCGTCACTTTAAATTTCAATAATATTTTGGAAATGTAACAAGTAAGCCCTTTCTAATGACACCAAACACGGTATACCTATCTCATTTTTATTTTTAACACATCACTTTTTGTCCGCTAGAGGGCGCCACATAGAATTTTGTGATATGTTACGTAGTCTATGTTCAGCGGACAATTAAGACGGTTCTAACGATACCTCATATGTCGAGTTCTGATAAGTAGATTAGGAGCTATAAGGGAACAGATGGACATACATACATACACAGCTGGTCAAAATCATAGCCCTACTTTGGCTTTGCCGTAGTCGGGTAAAAATACTAGATATGTGTTTCAGGTTTCGTATATTCTACAACTAATATTGTATTTACTGAGCAATTATTGTTGTTGGCGCAGTAGTTGAGTGGCTGGCTGCTAAGCAGCGTGCCGCGGATTCGTTTGCACGGCAAGGAACAAACGTTTGTATAGTCTGTAGCTTAGTTGTTCCGGGTATGGGTGTCTTGTGTATGTGAATTTACATGTTTTTGCACGCACCCACGATACTAATTCCTAGTGAAGAGCAACTTTTATTGAAGAAAAAATAAATTAAATAAAGCCGTTAAAACTAATTAAGCATTATATTATTATACGGATTTAATTTCACATAGATTTCCTGATTATCTTAAATATAAATATTGGAAAATCAGGATTTCTTTCTATAGAATGAAATCCACGCCACATATGGTTTGATCACCAATGACTTTTCCCGCCCTTGGCTGGGTGAGAGGGCATGCCAGGCTTTTAGTGAATAAAACACACCTGCCTTTTGCGTTCTAGAATCACGGTTTCCCTTTCAGAAATTTGAAAAACGAAAAGCGGGTAATGGTCCTGCTGGACCTCCTATGGTTTTGCTAAAATCTATTTGAGGGATGCGTAGAACACTACGTGCCGTCGACGATTCGTTGCTTATCTAAAAATAATAAAGACTATTTTATTTTTATGAGTCTAACTATGTATATTATCACTACACAGTATGAAACAAAGTCACTTCCCGCTGTCAGTCCCTATGTATGCTCAGATCTTTAAAACTACGCGACGGATTTTAATGCGTTTTTTTTTTTAATAGATAGAGTGATTCAAGACGAAGGAAGAAAAACTTTGTATGTATAATACATGCATAATATATTTAATACCGCCAAATGCAATCGTACAAAGATGGGGCGGGTCGCTAGTTAGAAATATGTTATTAATATTTCCCAACCTGTAAAAATCACACTGAACAGTCAAACCAATCAAACATACATATTCAATTTCGCATTCATGAATCTAAGTGGTGATGTTATTTGTTCGCAAATCACTGTAAATGATAGTGTTAACTGCGTCTCGTATCGACTGCAAAGTAGGTAGGTATAGCGTGCAGCATGGTTGTACTCGTATCTAGCCGGTCATCAAACCGCATTATCGCGCGTTTCACGGCAATATGGCTTGAAAAACAATGACTTTTACTTTACAGATCGTAAAAAATAAAATGAACGAAACATCACACTGCAATGAAGTTCACGTGAAATGACGACACTGTACGACTGCTTGGTTTACTCTTCCTTTCATTTATTTTACCTACAGTGCATCATTATTATCATTTGACATAAGCCTTCCCCAAGTTTCACCTTAATGATCGCCATATGCATCGTCCTCCCATCCCATCGGATTCCTGCGGCTAAAGATAAAGGAAAAGTCCTTTTTACTAACCAAATTAACAATCATAGGCATCTACAGTTCAGCCTCAACTTGTGTGCTAATACAAGTTTTATTTCTAATAAGTTTTGCTTCTGGAATATTGTTACATGTTTATGGTATTGCCATCCACATCATGGTCAAAATCTTGAAACAAATTTCATCTCATAGGAAACAAGTCGTGTCAAGAAATTCCACCAACCATTTACTAAGACCCTGATTAAACGTTTTCATTAATAATTGACAGTTGTTCCCAACAGTAATTACAGTGGTTCTGACACGAATTTCACTTAAATAATAATTACTTTTAAGAACTCAAAGCGCCACACGCGACACCAAAATGAAACTGTACGATTTCCACGCGATAGCAACGGGGAAAACCGTCGTACGGAATAATTTATACCGTTAATTCGTACTTTGCTTTTCTTTGATCCTCTCATTTGTAATTATGGCCTACTTCTTTACTTTTGATGTCGATCACTATTTTGGAAACACTCTCGGTTGTTATGTCGTACTACGTAGGTATAAGATGGAAAGTAAATTCGTCAGGGTCGCTGTTCCCAAATACTGTCAAGTCATCATCATCATATCAGCCGAAAGACGTCCACTGTTGGACATAGGCCTCATACAATGAACGATCCTGTGCATCTCGCATCCATGGGATTCCCGCAACTCTTACTAGATCATCGGTCCACTTTGTAACCGGCCTTCCAAAACTGCGTCTTCCGGTACGCGGTCGCCACTCCAGAACTTTTCAGCCCCAATGGCTATCTGTTCTGCGAGCAATGTGTCCACTTAAGTGTGGCTATTCGTCGTGCTGTGTCGGCCAACTTGGTTCTCCTACGAATATCCTCATTTCTGATTCAATCACGAAAAGAAACTCTGAGCATAGCCCTTTCCATTGCCCTTTGGGTGACTTTAAACCTTCTGATGAGGCCCATTGTCCAAGACTGATGTATTCGTATTTGTACTCGTATATAGACTTCTTTTTGCTTAGCTCATTCATGCCATCAGTGTATAAGGTGGACAGATCAGGGTGTGCCAGATAGCTCAAGTAATGCACCCTAATGTAGAGTAAGTCAATACCTCTAAAAGCCGGAAGATCAGGAAATTAGTTGTCAAATAGTTTTGTCAACTGTTATGATGGGTTCGCCCAAAATACAAATCAGATTCCTGGTGTTGTGATAAGTAGAAATGTAGCCAAGATCTAGTTTATAGATATAGGTATAAATAGACAGTCGCTTTCCACTTTAAAATTATTCTTATTTTTGGACATCACCACATCAACCTTACGATGTAGCTTAAAATACTCCATGACCCTCATGACTGGCAGCTTTATTACGCTCAGTGCTGAATATAGGCCTCTTCTCTTTTGAGCCCTGTTTCCCTGGTGCATGCAAATCTCATCCAGGACGCCCCTACGTTTTTGCACCTATCACTGCAGGCAAGCAGGGTCGAAGCCTACTGGGGTCATGGGTTAATTTCCGAAAGGAATACCTGGCCCCGGCACGATAGGCTACGAAGGAACGGGGTAGGTTTTTAGTCAGTCTGACACTACTTCCCGCTCCGCCCAAGGGCGGGATTTGTCATTGGATGATTTTAACTACCATACAAAAAAAGTATCCTTAAAATATCTGATGAAATTTGACACATGCTGATAATATGATGATGCGAAGCTCTCTTTCTCAAACTTCTAAAGATCAATAAAAATGCCAACATCGATATGATCAGTGATCTATAATATCGTTATTGAATATGGACTTGCATATCACCTTGATAAAGAATCTTGTCGTGATTTCATGAGTAAAACAAAAGTATTTCCTTGAATTCATTAAAATGCTGGAAATAACTCTGATTACTGTCTAGATTTATTATCATTCATCTTATAATCTAGTGAATTTGCATATAACATGGAGATGTAATGACGCTAATAAATATAAGCTAACAAAAGATAATCCCTCCAACTCTGTATCTTTGTAAGTAGTGTTTTGTGACTACAAAATCCTTGTTATGACCTCTTTTGGCTCCAAGATGTTTACGAAATTTAAAGTCAAGGATATTTTTCTAGCGCTTTACCACCATCTTACCTGATGGTTTAAAGCGATGATGTGGCCGACGATGGAGCACGTTTGCGAAGTAACCTATTCACTCTTGACTTAAAGACCCCTAAGTTGTAGCTATCAGGAAACACAGAATCCGGCAGGGAATTCCACTCCTTAGTTTTACAACTTTTGACAATAATTCCCAGTTAATTTTAGTAAGGTTAAAACTATATACCTAGGCCATCACATGGATATATCTTTCTCGCTAATGTGCCACCACCTAGATATTGTGAAAAAAAAAAACAATTTTTTTAGGGTTCCATACGTCAAAAGGAAAAAACGGAACCCGTATAGGATCACTTTGTTGTCCGTCCGTCTCTATCTGTCTGTCAAAACCATCATTTATGACATTTATTGAGCAGTGAATTAAATTCCTTACCAGTAGGAATTAAACAGATACATATTAACAAAGAAGTAGGTAATTTAAATCACAGGGGTACGGGGCATCTCATTTTTTTTTTAAATTGACTTATTTTTATTATTATTATTAGACCCTAATGTCCCATCGCTGGGCAAAGACCTCTATCTATTCCTTAACAATCTCGATTTCTCGCTTCCTTTTTCTATTCCATAAGAAAGAAATCCAAGTATTCCGCCATCTGCTTTGTCTGCCGCGGCCCCGTGTCGGTGTGTCTGAATATCATCATTAGCCTTTTAATGTTCCCACTGCTGGGACACAGGCGTCCTCTCTAAGAGAGGGAATGGGCCGTAATCCACCACGCGGGCCCAGTGCGGGTTGGTGAATGTCACATGTTTTCGAGTTTTTGGTTCTAGGTGTCTGAATATATTTATTTTAAATCTATATATACACCGTTAAAATTTGGTCGTTTTAATCCCACGGAGGGTCCATTCGGTACATGAAATACTATCGATTTATAAAGAGAAAATTGAAATTGAAGTATTTTTTTTAAACTCATATTAGTAAATTAATACGAGTTTAAAAAAAGTAGTTTCTGTATGTACGAAATTAATTTCTTTAAGTAAACGTCAGCTGAGTAAGGTCAATCAACTGTAGGTAGTTAGTACGCAACGAGCGACAATTACCTACAAGGTATTCATTCGTTTACTTAAAGAAATTAATTTCGTATAGATATTAATTCGAGTTTTGAAAAAATTACTTTATTTTTTATTTTTTTCTTTACAAAACGATAGTATTTCATGTACCGAATCAACTCTCCGTGGGATTAAAACGACTTAAATTTAACGTGTACATGAAAGCAAAAACCACTCACTGATTAATCAGAAAATCTCACAAAGTACAGTATAATACCTATAAACAAAATTTGGCGGGCAGGTTCCTTATAGTGTTTATATATCCGCTAAGAACGGATTTTACAAAACTCCTTCCCTAAAGGGGTAAAACGAAAGTTTATGTGGAGAAACCGACTTTCACGCGGGCCTAGCCGCTGCCAGAAGCTAGTACCTAAATACTCGTATTTTCATGATAACTAGGTCCCCCATTTTATGAAGATATTTAGCCTGGATGCGTCTCATATCATATAAACTTATTTGGTATATTTTCATTTCAATAACGTTCACAAGGTATAATAAACGTGAGATATACCAACTGTTGATGTAATTTCTTTACATATAACATTTAAATATTCTAAAATTTATTTCGTATAACATTATTAGATATAACATTTAGCCTTGACGCATGACGTTGTACTTTCTTGAGCCTTATTAATATGAATGTAACACACACAGCACTAGACTCTGCTAGATTCGCAAACATGGCGTTTTATCAGATTAGGGAGTGGCGAATTAACAAGAAAATGAAAAGAGGAAAATCATTCAATCTCAAGGATTTTTTATTTCAGTGTGATAATCAGAACTGCGTATATTATAATATATATTATTTAATATTATAGCATTGTCCAATTTTTTTTGGGTTTGTGCATAGTATTTATATTTTTTTTTTTAGTTTTTTATTGTATTTTTACTTTAATTTTATTTTGTTATCTGCAAGTCACAAATAAACGTCTTTCTTTCTTTTTTTACATAGTCAAAATAATTAGTTAAGGTTTTTAATCTACACTAATAGATATTATAAAAAGAACGGTGAAGATATTAGTATTTTTTTTTTACAGAGCCATTTAGTTTTTTTCTAGAACAGTTTTGCTGCTTGAAGTCTCAACCCTGTTTCATATTTTCAGCGATGGCATAATCTAAGTGTTAAGTAGGTTATTCGAAACTTCCAAATAATGGCGAACTTTAAAATAGTTGCGATAGAAACAAAACGCCGATTAGGAAGGTACTCGTTAAAAACATCTTAACCAAATGAATCCATCCTACAGTATAACAATTATGTAGTTCTAATAAAAGAAACAATCAATCTGCCTTGACTGTTCCCAATTATGTTCGGGTCGGATTCCAATCGAATCTGGTCTTTTGTTGCCTTGGTTCTAGGGCCCCAGAGTTCACTTTTACCTAACCCATGGTCCCAGTAGGCTTCGACCCTGCTGGGCCCCTACGATTTGCTGACATCTTGAGGCACGTGTGGAACACTACACCCTGTCGACGACTTGGGCTTAGTCCGGACGGTTACGGTTACTCATTCACCACCCGCAAGTCCGCGCCTATGGTGACTGGAAGTCGGGATCGGGATCCTGGCAGGTGGGACGTGAGGCTGTTCGCTCGCGCTTGCAGCCACCTCTTTCGCTAGCATTATATGCAGCTGAATACCAATGTTATACACCGTGTTTCATTCATCGACGCACTTAGTATACCGTGGATGCGGTACATAATTTTGGACCCCAAGTGATGGTGGAATATTTCGTTGTACTCCTAATTTAAAAAAAATGCCTTCTTTTTATTTTAAATTCTATAAAATAATTATTTTATTTAAACCCAATGACTGTTTTAATTATAAAGTATTTAATTTGCTTTTTCAACTGAGCATTAGCCGCTCAACTGACTAATTTTATTTACATTGTGTAAAAAACAAAAAAATGTCAATATCAAAAAATCAAATCAGGTGTGCATGAACTTTAAGTTGTCCAGATATAAGTTGTAATGGTGTACAACAAAGAATGTATTTCATAACAAATTATTTAAAGAAATGTATGTCTTGTCATACAATCTTCATTATAAAGCCCCCTTCCCTATAAAGTGTCAACTTATTTTCCTCGCGGTCAGGCCAAGGGTATCCGAAGCCGATCGCGACAGATGTCCAGAGCAGGAGCAAGGACTGTCCACTGGAGTGGAAGGGCCCTCGGAGAAAGGCCACGTGAGGTTACCTTGTACCCTTCACACGCAACTACAACTTAAGTAGGTTTATATATAGATTTAGTCTTTGATGAAAACTTAGTGAACTAATATTTAAAAAGTGGAAATACCGGTCAAATGTGATTCGGACTCGCGCACCGAGGATTCCGTACAAACTTACCTATGTAAATAGTTAAATTCCCGAATTGAGTCTCGAAGAGTTTTCTGTTTTATGACCTGACTATAACTTTTTCCTATAAGACTGCTTTGTGCTATGAGACTGCTTTTTGCCCAATTACAGGATTCTTGGTCAACGGGAAGTATTATAAAGGTGATTTTCTAGTGAGTGTCAAAATCTGCACCCAAATGGAGCATACACGGCCTTATCTTTAGATTTTATCGAAGTATTTTGAGAAGTTAGATTTTTTAACTGCTACATGGGGTAGCAGACTTGAGTTCTTGATATTAATTTCAACATCATACCTCCACGCGTTCCTAAAAAAAAATCTTTACTAACGGACAAGGTATATATTGTTCAATTCTGCACCCCTAATTAAAAGTTCAGTAAAGTGGTTACTAGTAGTTTTTTTTAGGATTCAATAACTGTACAGAGCTCATTACGAAGAATCCGAATCTATGACTAATTCAATTTTCCAAAAATCCTTACTGCGTTTTTAATTAGTGTGGCAGAATTATGCCAGTTGTACATAAGATTGAGGATTTTGCAAAAAAAAAATAGTACGTTCACGGGAGTGAGGTCGCTAGTCAAAGCTAGTAAATTTTAGTAATCAACAAATATACACACATCTTTGAGGAATCAAATCTGCAATATATAACGCAGAATTGAGGAACCAATGAATCAATCGACCCATGATTCCCAAGCAAGCCAGTTCATTTAGAAGACCATGTTCACTGGTCATTTGTTCCGGGCCAAAGAGAGTAATAGAGGCAACTCTCTAGAGTCGTATCGAATTAAATCAGCCTCCATTACTGTTACAATGAGGAGTTGAGGGCACCAATCTTACTAGAGACTATTCGGTAACACTCATTTGTTTATGCATGGTATAATCAAATTAATAATCTACTTGACAATTGACGTTGAGTGTATCAGTTCGTATTCATTAATTAATTACGTTAACACCACTCGGTCCGGGCTAAGCGTTTCGCCTCGTCATTGATACCGCGTACATCGGAGGATTGGAGCAATTTGCCTTCAGCGGTCTTCTCTTTCGATTATAATTTAGGTGTCTTCAAGGATATAGTGAACAGGCTCTTAATAAACTAGATTTACCATCAACGATTTCACGATGAACGATTTATATCATTTTAAAAATAAAAACTATATGGTTGTTTAAGTTTTTCTAGCCAGTATGTTTCGGGAATATTTAATCACGGCCAAGGTCAAAATACACGCTGAGATTTTGAATGAAAACTATTCAGTACTTTTCGAATATGATATAATTTTGAATATTTTATGGACAGGAAGGTAAAAAAAAATCATTACAAATGCCATTAGGTATCTCAATCTGATAGTTTTGTTTTTTCTCTGGTTGTTATTTGATGGTTATTATTGGTTGGCTTTTATTAGTAGTTCTAAATTATTGTTTTCTGAACCTGTTGGTGTTTTAGTAACAGAACTTATTAAAAAAAACAATTCCGATAGGATTTTCCTCCCTCAAACCACTGATATTATAGACTTCTTTAGCACAATTTAACACAATAACACCAAATATTCAAATCACTGACCGACATTCTTGTCACATAGATAGGCTATCCAGGTTTTGAGGTATCCTTTCCAAAAAAACATTAAACAGAAACAGTGATAGAATTGTGGCGGGGGCGAGCACGCGCACTTTTCTGTACTAGTGCTGAAAATAGTTTATTTTGTGCCTATAAACGGTGAGATAAGAGCGATTTTTCGTGTAAGTGTATTGAAAATGTTTTTTTTATCATATCTCGGAAAGATACAATAAAAATGTAGCTGGCTTTTACTCTATTACATACTGTTACCTACTTTGAACCAAAATTAACATAAATCCTTCACTTCTCCTGTCTTTTTAAACACCAAAATCTCGTGCAATGGAATGCCAATTGTCGACAGTCCCCTTCCAAGATATCTCGTTATCACTTTGGACAGGTCCCCCAAGTGCAGGAAAAAATGTGAGAATTTTATTTAAAAAAATGTCACTCAAGGAACAATCTGCTACGACGCCTTACATTCAGTTCTTAATCCCTGACAACTGGAATGGCGATTTGCTCGTTCTTTGACCAAGGAATTAAAATTGCCATTCAACTTGGCAACGCTGTCAGTCTATTGGAAATGTTTCCTGTTGACAGCGATTTGGGGGAGTTTTTCGACTCGAAGTGTACTTGATTTTATTTGTATAGAAAATGTGTATGTACGCAGTTAGTTTTAAAATAAAAGATAGTTAATATAATTTTAAAAAAAGTTAACATTTCAGTTATTTGGGTCCATAAAAGAAATGTTAAAAATTATGACTTGTTTATGTTTATACAAGGGTAAAAGATGTTACTAAAGATGCAAAATGCAGTAAAATCACCTTTAAGATAAAGATGCAAATATAACGTGTATCAGATGCTACAAATAGCTGAACTTTCCGGCAAAAGTTTCGCCTGATTTGCATTTTCGGTTTCAACGCCAAACTTGTACTTGAGTATAAATAGAGCATGCTAAAATATTGCGACGATGTTATTTATGAGGCAAATTTCCGACTTCCTGAAATCTACCTAGATTTGGTATCTAATAAAAGTAACAGGACTTGTTTTTAAAAGTAAAAAAGTAACTTGATTTGAAATGAAAATGAACGAATGGAAATGTTTTTATATTTTTTACTAATAATATAATCACTCAGACGATCACGCAGAAGAAAGTAGAGTAGATGATATACTAAGCAGAAGGAGGCAGTGCTAACAGCATCGTGAGGGTTTTTTCTAAAAGGTGGATCATGACCATGGATAGGTTCATCAAGTTACATGTCCTATATCATCACCACTGCTCTCAAAACGGTGAAGGAAAACATCTTAAGGAAACTGGCATATCCTAGAAACAAAAATTCGAGGACACGTTTTTTTTATGGTAGGTAAAATCATCCAATAACAAATCCCGCCCTTGGGTGGAGCGGGAAATAGTGTCAGACTGTTACTGACTAAAAACCTACCCCGTTCCTTCGTAGCCTATCATGCCGGGGCTGAGCTTTCCTCTCAGAAAACGGCCCTTGACCCGAGCAGGCTTCGACCCTGCCTGCCTGCCTTCCTAGCAGGCGACATTCACCAACGCGCACTGGGCTCGCGTGGTAGATTACAGCCATTCCTAGAGAGGAGGCCTGTGTCCCAGCAGTGGGAACATTAAAAGGCTGATGATGATGTTAATGAGGATATGTAGTATGATAAAAATCAATTTGTGGCAAATGTATTTACCAATATGTATCACTAACATAATGTAGGCCTGCGTGGTGTTATTTTTAGAGGAAACCAGTTCAACATCATCTTCCTTCTCTTGTCCTGTTTTATTTGGAGTCGGCGCAATACGTTTAGAGGAAACAAGTTAAAAAGGAAAATCTTTTATTTTCCTACTACTTTCGGTATAAGTTCCATCTAGTCACAACTAGTGAAACGGGTAATATCTGGTGCGTTTTTTGGTAATCTATGTGGTAAAATTAAACCCACCCAACTAAACTTAGTTTTACTATGCGGGTATTCAATAGTAATGTGTGTATTCAGTTTAATAGCATTCAGTAAGCGTAATAATACTTATTTTATTAATATTTGTATGCCACTCACTGTGGCAGTCCACAGAGACACTTATACAAATGTTGTAACAACTAAATTTTACCTGTGTGCACAAATAAACTTTTTGTATTTGTATTTGTATTTGAAACGTCTTGCACAAAGACGCACAGACGTAGAGCCGTTCGTTGTAGCGACACTTGTATTGGGGGAGGTATATATGTCCAACAGTAGACGACTAATTTAATTACGACGTTTAATTCAATTAATTATTAAAATTATTCATTATTTATAAAAAGTAAGTACATACATTATTTATAAAGTTTTTTTTTTCCAATTCTAAATTCAAATTCTGTAGAAATTAACAATTAGAATTAATTTGAATACAAAATCTGCTCATCATTTCCGCAACAAATTAAAGTTTCTTTTTTATTAATGCTTATTTGTAAATGCCAAATGTCAATTGTACGACAAAAAAAAAACTAAAGAACAAAAAAAGTGTTGACAGGTTTCGTCTGAGTCAAACTGCCATAAATATTCCAAAAATAACCTACTTCACTAATTTATTTGGCTCCTTATATTTATGAGACTAATAAACAATCTGCTTTTATGATCAATTTCTTAACATCTTTAAAATGTAATCATACCCATCACGTAAACAGACAGCTCTATCTATGATGGAAAACGGTGAAAGTGTATTGCCATTATAACTATACTTGGCAAACTGATTGCATTCTGATGCAAGATGTTATTAGGCGTACGCGATTCAATATTGCAATGTTATTCTCTAATGACCTGAGAACAGCTGATACATTCCCCGACACTAGAAGTTTAAGTCCGTTTACAAACATAAATTCACATGTACCAGACATCCTTTTTATAAGGATACTAGCTTTTGCTCGCGGCTTCGCTCCCGCTCTACTCTACCCTACTCTGCCTTACTCTACCCTACTCTGCCCTACTCTACGCTGCTCTGCCCTACTCTGCCCTACACTACCTTAGAGTAGGGCAGATTAGGGTAGAGTAGGGCAGAGTAGGGTAAAATAAAAAAAAACAGAAACCTGCTCATTTATTGGTATAGGGTAGAGAAGGGTAGAGTCGGTTAGAGTAGGGCAGATTAGGGTAGAGTAGGGCAGAGTAGGGTAGAGTAGGGCAGAGTAGCCGACTCTACCCTTCTCTACCCTATACCAATAAATGAGCAGGTTTTTGATTTTTTTTTATCGGCATAAAAATTATCCTATGTCCTTCTCCTGGTTCTAAGCTGTTTTCCCACCAATTTTCAGCCAAATCGGTTCAGCCGTTATTGAGTTATAAATAGTGTAACTAACACCACTTTCTTTTATATATATAGAGATACTGATAAAAACTCGTCACATTATCAGGACTAAGTATGTAAGGAAGGTCGTGATAAGAAAAAAAGTCGTTAAAGAATAGATTAAGAAAAATATATAGATAATAAATAACATTAATGATAATAAAAGTTGTTTTTACTAGCTTCTCACAGCGGCGTCACCTGCGTGATTGTAAAAAAATATCCCAAAAGAAAATACCTCCGGAATAAAATGTCTTTTGTCTTATTTCCTTACTAGCCTTCTACTTCTCAAGCCTTGTGCTTGTAGTAAACGGTTTTTTTTTTGTGGGAAAATCATACAATGATATCTCCCGCCCCTGGGCGGAGCGGGTGATAGTGTGACACTTTTACTGACTAAAAACCCACTCCAGTTCCTTCTTAACCTTCTTTCCAGGGGTACAATTTCAGTCTTTCACATTACCTAGTCTGAGACTAACTCCCGCCCTACCCAAGGCCGCTGAGATATCAATAGATGATTTCCAACCGCAAAAAAAAATGGCCCCAATAGGTTTTGGCAAGGAGTGTTTTGTTGCCGTTTTTCGTTCATCTGACCCTTGCCAGCTTCCTTTTATGTTAAGCAGATGTGACACTAAAGAGTTTAAAGTTGTTATTAGAAATTGATTATTTTACTCGTTTGTAACAAACCTGCGCACACACCCATACATACATACAAACTTTCGCCTCTAAAATATAGCGTGATTATACTAACACGCGTATTTTTAAATAAATACAACTAATTACTTGAGTAAAAGTAACTACCTAAAGAATGTCGCCTCCTTCTGCGAAGGTCGCCTCCTTCTGCGAAGCAGTAATGCTAGCAAAGGAGGAGGCCGACCGCATCAGGCAGAGGCAACGGGGCGCTCGCCCCAGCCGCCGCCGGGATTCCGATCCCGATTTCTGGCCACCGTAGGCGCGGGCTTGCGGACGGCGTGCAATGGGTAGCACGCTGTCCGATCGTCCGGTAACCGACCGGACCGAGCCCAAGTCGTCGACGGCGCGTTCTGTTCCCGCGCGCCTCAAGGAGCTGTCAGCACACCGAAGAGGCCCAGCCTGCTAACTGCAGGTAGGCAGGGTCGAAGCCTACTGGGGTCATGGGTTAGTTCCGAAAGGAATGCTCGACCCCGGCACGATAGGCTACGAAGGAACGGGGTAGGTTTTTAGTCAGTAAGAGTCTGACACTACTTCCCGCTCCGCCCAAGGGCGGGATTTGTCATTGGATGATTTTACCTACCATAAAAAAAAAAAAAAAAACTACCTACCTAAAGAATAATTTATATTCTATAGTTACGAAAAACTTAAATTTTGAATAAAGATTTCTAACGTCAAGTAATGAGTTAATCAAATTTTACTTAGTAACACGTAATTACTTCTTTATAAATACAGGTGTTAGGCTAGAACTCATAAAGAAACAATAGTACTAAAGAACAAAAGAAGATTTCTTAATATTAAACATCTCCGTAACACACTCTTGAATAACTGAACAAAAACTTAACGACCTGAAACCGAGAGTTACAAGTTGTCTCATTAAAAGCTACATTAAATTTTAACAATGAACTCTGTAAGTAAGGTACAGAACAAGCCTCAATATGGCCCCAGGGCTAAAACTTTCCTTCTGTAGGTTTTTTTTTTTTTTATGGTAGGTAAAATCATCCAATGACAAATCCCGCCCTTGGGCGGAGCGGGAAGTAGTGTCAGACTCTTACTGACTAAAAACCTACCCCGTTCCTTCGTAGCCTATCGTGCCGGGGCCGAGCATTCCTTTCGGAAATAAACCCATGACCCCAGTAGGCTTCGCCCCGGCCTGCCTGCAGTTAGCAGGCTGGGCCTCTTCGGTGTGCTGACAGCTCCTTGAGGCGCGCGGGAACAGAACGCGCCGTCGACGACTTGGGCTCGGTCCGGTCGGTTACCGGACGATCGGACAGCGTGCTACCCATTGCACGCCGTCCGCAAGCCCGCGCCTATTCCTTCTGTAGGTAAGGTCTTGCTTTAATAGTCTGTGTAAAATTTATGACAGTAAAGTTATTAAACCTGGCCTTGCACCGCTTTAGCACCATGTACCATTGTTACCAGATGAACCTAATTATACTAATTTACTCATAATAAAGTAGTCGAATGACTGGCTGAAAATAATTTCTGTTAAAGTCACTTTTTTATTTATACAAATCCAATGTTCTATTTTTGAAAAAGATCGTAACTTTAATCATAAAATTCTTATGGAAAACTTACCTTCGCCAATAATATTATTCACGTAGTTTCAAAACTATCCTTGTAGTTCACTCACATCAAATACAATTAAACTAACTTTCTAAACTAGTTTTACACCTCAAAACAATTTATCAATAAAATAGATACATGCGGAACACTTCACTTAATAATACTTCTTCACTAATACTTTAATTTGTCACTTGGAAAAACTGCGAAAGAAAAGTTTTTGAGAGCCGTTAGCGAAACCGAATTTCCATCGCGTTCTGGCTAATCATAAATTTATGAATTGTTTACAATTGCGGCCCAACAAATGGGCACAGTTTAAACGGACCCATATTTGTAAACATAAACAATTGGCGTGTTTATGAAGTAGACGCACGCTATTGTAGAAAACTAAACATTTGGCTAAGAGTGTAGCGCGGTCGTCGAATGGCGGTAAGCGACTGCCGCGCGCGCTATGCTTACTAGAGCGGTCCAGTAAACAGGCAAGTTCACTTGCTCTAACTTATGGTGAAGAAAGTTATATAATATACGTAAATAAAGCAGTGTTTATGTAATGCTGACCGTTACTGCATGTGGAATAAATAGAGCCTGAAGTTATAATAACATGGTTTCGCTTTCGTTAAGATAATATTTAAAGCAAGTGATTGTTTTTTAATCTCATGGCTGCTCTGGTTTTCTTTTATATTAATGATTGGAGAAAATAAACATTTTTCTGCTTGAGTTCGCAGATAAATGCTTATTTTATTTTTATTCAAGTGCAGCAATTCAATTCCGTTTTTTCTGTTTGTAGATTTTTTTATCAAACGTCATAATATTATAAATTCAAACACTTATACCATAAAAAACAATAAGTAGGTCGTTGAAATCAAATAATAAGAGTAGTCGATGGGAAATAGCAAGGCTCAAAAAGAGAGTGACATGCCTACACGAACCTGAACTAAAAGTTTCTTATAAAAAAACTTATCAAGTAGGCTGACACCATATCAGATAATACGAAACTATTACCTGATAAAAAGTGTTAAGCTACTTTTTTTACCTTAGTTGCGAAATGAGTTTGCTAGAGTTGCGGGATTTTTTAAAAGATTTACCATAGCCCTAGAATACAAATGGCAAATTAATGAACATAGTCAGATTTTTGTCAGTAAAAATCTGACACACACTTCTACCCTAGATTACAAGAAGTCATTTAATGATATCCCGCCAGAAAAAAAGTAGTTGATTGAAAAATAAGTACATAAAAATCAATTCCTAAAAAAAATAAGATTAAATATAAAAATGTGAAATTAAAAATAAACCACTCGGAAGTTGCCAAACTGATTTGGTAACTAAATGTAAAGCAATACATTTGACACAAAAATAGATCACCATTATAGAATAAATGCAACCTTGATGCAAAAATTAGAAATTTCTCTCACAAAAACTTTGCCGTGAGTACAATTTCCGACAGTTAATAGGCACTTGCCCAATAGTTATTGCAACAATAACACTATTTATGCATTATAACAATGAACTGTATCAATCAACAACGCTCAAAATAAATAAACAATCTAGCAGCTGAAACTTCTAACCCTCGACCAAAAAATAACGTCTTTTAAGATGTGTTTTTCTTCTTTTTTCTCATTTTTTTGGCATCGATACTCGTATACCGACCCAAAGTCGGTATAGACATAATATTATTTTTATTTTATATTTTTTCTTTAATTAAGTAACTTTTGCCAGTGGCGTCGCCCGTGTGAAAGTAAAAAATACTACTCAGTAATTATTTTATAAATCTATAGTTTTTATTAACTACATACAAAAGTACAAATCTTTTCGCACTGTAATATTTGAACACAAATTTGAACACAAACTAAAAAAACGATGTATGTATCAAAAGATTTTTGCAAATTTTCCGAATTTACTAAACAATTAGAAAAAAAAAATTTATTGAAGAATACACAGGCAAGTTAATGCAGCATGAGCGCGGTGGAATATTCAAGGTATGCTAACGAATGTAGAACAGTTACTTTACATATTATGAAGTGCCATTGAAGGTGATCTCTGAGAAACTGACCAGCTAATAATGAGTTTTTTTTGTATGTAATTTAAATATTTTGCTAATTTACGGGAACGTGTGACGTGATGAGATAAATACTACCTTTGTGCAGAAAGTTTGTCATTGTGACCGAGGCGGAATTCGCACGAGCCGTAAGCGACTATGTTATGGAGCTGAGAGCTGCAGGTACAAATTTGCAAGTCAAGTCAAAAGTGAATAGGTTACTTTTGAGCAAGCGTGCTCCATCGTCAGCTACATCGCTTACCATCAAGTGAAATAGCGGCTAAACACGAGCCTATTCATAATAAAAATGTACTTACATGGCAGGTTAACTTATGTTGTCTCTAGCTGTATATATCGAATCTACGAACCGGCTTGCTTATCGTATTCTATTTACTACATTTATTTCTCTATTTTAACATTTGTATTATCAACTCCCATTTATGAGCAAAAATGGCATAATAAAAACAATGGAGTATACTTATGATAATCATATGGCATGAACCATTTCTGCAGTTAAACAAAAGCATTTACGGCATATTTCTCGTGTATAGATTGTAATCTAAATGATATGCTAGTTTTTTTTATACTATGTACCTAAATTACGTACATAATTAGGTCTGATGACTTCGTTGAGTTCAAAACGTCCAAAAACTTTTTAAATTACAAATGAAAGCATAAATAAACCATTATTTTATCTGCCAATTCATAAAAAAATAAAAAATAAAATTTTGATTAGCACAGTTGTTTTAACATACATAAATAGTTAAAAAAAAGTTTAATGACTAATTCTTCACTGAAGTGGAAATCTAAAATGAGCTCGTCGTAATGAAAAATAAGTGTTATTGGCCCCTGATTGTAAATATTGCTTATATTTGGGCATAGTCTTATTCTTGATTTTATTTTGAATCATAATACGAGTATATATATTATCATATTAGTGATTGCATAGAATAATATTCTGTTAAAAATTGTAACTGGCCAAGAGTAGTATTAAAGACTTATAAATCGAGCAAAAAACACCGACCTAATAAATGTTCTTGTATGGGATCCCCCTATAATTTTAAACTTAATTTATATTTTATTATAAACCGGTTTTTTTTTCTAATTGTTTTCCATATTTTCTCACCATTAAAACCTTCCCGGGACTATTACGAAAATTTAAAGCCCAAAATTAGCCAAATCGATCCTGTCGTTCTGGAGTTTTAGCGGGACTAACGAACAGCTATTAATTTATATATATAGAGAGATAGATTGCCGTAGTGGAATACACATACTGGGAAAATTTCAGCTCTTTACTTCTTACGGTTAAGGATATACAGCCCGCTGACAGACGGATAGACAGACGGACGGACAGACAGCGCAGGTTTAGTAATAGGGTCCTGTTGGCATCCTTCGGGATACCGAATCCTAAATAACAAAAAAAAAAGCCGAAGTTCAAAAAAAAAAGCTAAAGTCGAAGTTTTGAACACAATTGGTTCAAAACTTCAACTTTGGATATCAATTTCATAAGTCTGAAATATAAATGAATTTATTAAAAAATAATTAAATGATGACCAAACCACTTCCCCTGTAATGGAGTTTCGGTGTTCGAAATTAAAATTTTATATTTAAAAACATACTAATGGATTTCGGACTGCTACTCGCCTCGACCACCACAAAACTCTAAAGTCCAAATGGTACTTGAAACGAGCCAGCTGAGATTCGTTGGTCAGAGTCCAATTCGTACCCGTACCCGGTAGTCCTGGATCACAAAGCAAAGAATAAATAAGATGTGTGTTTTAGTCCGTAAAAGTCTGACACGTAAGTCTCCCGCTTCGCCCTAAACCGGGAGAAAAAATTAGATGATTTCCCGCCTAAAAAAAATACCCGTACTGATGTCAGCAAACCGTAGAGGCCCAGCCTGCTAGCTGCAGGCAGGCAGGGTCGAAGCCTGCTGGGGTCATGGGTCAGCTTCCGAAAGGAATGCCCGGCCCCAGCACGATAGGCAACGAAGGAACAGGGTAGGTTTTTAGTCAGTAAGAGTCTGACACTACTTCTTGCTCCGCCCAAGGGCGGGATTTGTCATTGGATGATTTTACCTACCATAAAAAAAAACCCGTAGTAATTTTTTTTAAGTTAACTTGCAAAGAAGCCAGGTCTCATAAAACAAGTAAAGGAAAAAGTCTGAAAACCGTAAAGTAGTTACATCACAAAATTACTAAACTCTCTGACGATTGGGATAAACCTTCAAGAATCGATTCGGTTTTTTTTTTGTAATTAAACTATTTACACGCATAAGTTTGTACGGAGCTCTTGATACGCAAATCCGACTCACACTTGACCGGTTTTTAATTAACGAGACACGGTATATTAGAGCAGAAAATGGCGCGGTTGTAGAAATTGCTTTTGATACGTATAGTACGTGGCAAATAAGTTGACCCACTTGCTATGGTGACCCGTAGCCCTCCAATTCCATTGAGTCCCGAAAATCGACTTCTGCGTTTAGTGTCCACGTTTGCTACTGAAAAATAAAATTAAAAATACAATTATATGATAAATAAAAGTCATTCACAATGGTTTTACCAACCACGTAATACGTCCCGCAGCCGCGCCAACGATAGTCAAGCGGATAGTGCTTTACCGGTCAAGCGCACGTGTATACGTCACTTGCCCTTTATTAGTACGTCACACTGCGCGTTCAAGGTCAACCGTCGTGATGGTTCAACTTATTTCCCGTGTACTATACTAGTATTCTGCCGACCCCTAAAGGAGAAAGCAAAAGTTGAGGTATACATGTAAAATCTATTCAACTACTAAAATGTTCAGATAATTTATTTAAGTTCGTTTACAAAACAATAGGCGTTAATTTTCATTTCGATATAGTATCATCAATTTTGTTAAGCGAGATTTCTTATAAGAACAATGACTTCTTTAATAGCCTTTCATAAAATACGAGCTACATCGCTTGGCCTGTCATGATTTTACATAATGAACACTATTTTACTTTGTTCTAGATTTTATCTAAGAACTAGAATTAGTCTTATAACTTAGAACTCAGGCTTCCTCTCTATGAAAAGGAATGGGCTTTTTTTAGGTGGGAAAATCATCTAATCAAATCTCCCGCCCTTAGGCGGAGCGGGAGATTGCGTCAGACTTTTACTGACTAAAAACCTACCCCTGTTCCTTGATTGCCTTTGTTCCAGGGTCCCAGGGTTCACTTCCACATAACCCATGGGGAATGAGCTGTAATGAACAACGTGAGCCCAGTACGGTTTGGAGGATGTTACATCACTTCAAAATTGTTGGTACTAGCCGGTTAAACCCGCGTTTCTGATGTTTCTGATTACTGCCGTGCTCGCTTCTGACGTTATGTCAGTGCCCATGTAGGCCATAGTGAAATAAATAAGTTTGAGTCAGAGTTTGATTGTTTATTACACATTACATGGTTTTATATAGCCTTTCTCAATGAATGGAATATCCAACACTAAAAGAATTTTTAATTCGAACCAACAATTCTCAAGATTAGCCCAATCTAACAAACAAAAAATTATTACTACCATACATACAAATAAGATTAAATAAATAATTCCTTTCTATATAAAAATAATAAAGTAGAAAGTTCTTTAGCATTAAATTTTGAATTAGTAATAAATTCAGAGTCAAACTGAATTCTTTTTTCAAATTGGTAAACGGTGTCTCACGTGTCTGCTTCACGGATTTTGAGCAATATGGACTGTAGCAAAATGGGACTGGGCAGGCCACATCTGCCGCATGTCACAAGAGAATTGGGCGAAAGCAACCAACGACTGGATCCCGAACAGCAGGAGCCGGCGACGCGGTAGGCCCAGAAGGAGATGGCGTGACGATTTGGACTCCTTTCTAAAGGATTGGCCGGAAGTGGCAAAAGATAGAGAAGAGTGGAAGAATGGAAGGGAGGCCTTTGCCCTGCAGTGGGACACTACAGGCTCATAATAATAATAATAATAATGGACTGTAGCATCTGATCTTCTTCATCATCTATGCGAGGTCTGGGATTCACAATTGGTTCTTATTTATTTATTATTTATTAATTATATCCTTTATTGTACACCAATTACAAATCAAAAAAAGGAAACTAAAACACATAAATACAATGGAACACATTCAGTTCTTGGACACACCATTGTATGTGAGTTATGATGGCCTGCATCCCAACCAGCCCACTCTTCTCCAAAAGCAGATGTGGCCTCTCATTTTACTCAGAGCGTCTATAAGAGAATGTGCTCCCAGAAATCGTGTGCATGTTTCGCTGACAGCTATGTACTCTAGAACACGTGTGCAATCGTTTCTTCGTATTCTATGCATAATCTGCCCCCCTAGCCAAGTTACAATCGTTTCGTTTTGCGTTAACGCTTGGCGTTGGCCACGCCCCCAATTCGATTGTTCGAGCGAAGGAGTTGGGGGCGTGGCTTACTACAAGCGTTGACGCAAAACGAAACGATTGTAACTTGGCTAGGGGGGCTGTACAGAGGACTATCCATAATACAAACATCGGACTAAATTGACGTTAAACTCACCATTCAATAAGTTCCTGACGTGCCTATATGGCCTGCCAACTAAAACCAGTATTTCCAGTAAAAAATGCAGGACCTAGATCGTAATTAAAATGGACGTTAGAAAGTCCTAAAATAACAGATTTTTATTTTCTGCGCCACGAGTGATTTAAATAGCCTGAGGTACAAACCGGCAGCCAACCTGATTTTTAAATATTCGTATACCTATGCCTACCGTAAGCGTTTCTACACGAGTGCAGTTGTAGAAAAGACAAGCATTGCGACTAAAATTTGAGTCAAGAAAAGTGCAATTAGAGCCTACTGTTGAGTGAAATTCAAAATTTTCCACGTAGGCCTGGGAACCACATGGGAACCTACAAAAAGTCAGAAACTAGTGCATAATTCCAATTAGTCGTTTCCTATGGAATAGAACCGGCAAGAAACTCCATGATTCCTCTCTAAAGAAATGATTGATTTTATAATATTACAATATTAATAGGTATGAGAAGACAGTGGTGTAGACCAAGCAATATAATTGTACCCAAAACTACAAAGAAAATAATAATAAATGAGTGTAAACACCGTTTAATTTTGGTCGTTTTAATCCCGCGGAGGGTCGATTACGTAGATGAAACAGTATCGATTTGTAAAGAGAAAATAAAAAATAAAGTACTTTTTTTAACTCGTATTAATTTACGCATGTACGAAATTAATTTCTTTAAGTAAACGTCAGCTGAGCGAGGCCAATGAACTGTAGGCAGTTAGTACGCAACGACCGACAACTAACTACAAGGTCTCTCGTTTACTTAAAAAAAAAAAATTTCGTACATGCTTATATTACCTCGACTTTTAGAAAAAAAAAGTATTTTATTTTTTAATTTTATTTTTACAAATCGATAGTATTTCATATACCGAATCGACCCTCCACGGGATTAAAACGACCAAAATTTAACGGCGTATATTTCCAGTATGATAGTCTCAGAAAGTATGTACACGTATATCATTTTTTATATCTGGGTTTTGCTAAATTAAAATGACAATTAAAAAACCGGGCAAGTGCGAATCGGACTCACGCACTGAGGGTGCCGTACAAACTAATCAATCATACAAACTTCAATTAGCTGCCTAATGTAATTATGGATATTAAACAAAAAGTATTAAATTCTTGAAAGTTTTCAAAAGATTTGAATTGATTGGTTTCGATCTTTTTGCTATAAACGATTAAATAAAAAATACCATATAAAAACCATGTAAAACGTCAACTGAAAAACCATGAAAGATAAACAGTTTATTTTCGTTGTATCTGTAGAATTTGTTCTTCATCTGAACAATTTCCTTGTTCATCTCCCCTCGGATTTTATATCCGCTGTGGCTAAAAGTGTTTATTTATTTTAAGATTTCTAATAATTTAGATGAAGCTGAAAAGAAAAATCCTTGGGTATTAATAGGTAATATTATTTTCAGAGGAATTTTCTTTAGGAATTTTAACATTAATTGCGATAAATCATGTTTTTATTCAAAACATTTTAGTTGGTTTTTATTATTATCGCTGAATACAAAAGCTTTTTTGTTAAGATTTTTATAATAATTTGCGTTACTCAAGTTATAGGCTTATTAAGCCTTCCCACTTAATTAGCAAAGAGATATTTTTAACCCTAGAAACCCAATCATATGTCAAATTGATCTACATTTATACTACCTATGATTTGATTTACCCTATTATATCTTTTTTTTTATAATATAATATATATTTTAAAGTATATCAACCATAAAGTAATAAAAGTAGAATTTTTCAATATTTATTTATTAGACTTGAATATAAAAATATAAGTATGCACATAAAAAATTGGCATAAAATGAGATCTTGAATTTATTTCTATAAACTTACGATAAAAAAAGAAACAAACAAAATCAATTGACGAGCCTGTTGGTCTAGTGGTTAGTGGCCCTGACTGCTATGCCGGAGGTCGTGGGTTCGATTTCCACCCAGGACAAGTGTTTTTGTGATGAGCACAATCATTTGTTCTGTGTCTGGGTGTAATTTATCTATAATATGTATGCATTTAGAAATATATAAGTATGTTTGTCAGTTGTCTAAGTAGTACTCATAACACAAGCTCTGCTTAGGTTGGGACTAGACGGCGTTGTATGATATTTGTGGAACATTATATTATATATTATTATAATCTTCTTTTTTACGCAAAATATCGGTTTTATGATATTATTTTCACTTTATATACACTTTTGGCACACATATCTATTGTGTGGTAGTAACTTACGTAATGAGTAGAGATTGCAAACCGGGACCGGCCGGGCCGGACCCGCCCGGGCCCGGTGCCCTTTTAGACATTATTGGGCCCGGCCATTCATACCAGGATGGTGACCGGGCCGGGTATAAATGGCTGGGCCGGTCACCGGGCCCGGTATGAATGGTCGGGCTCGGTGGATGTCAAAAAAGGGCACCGGGCCCGGCCGGGTCCTGTTTGCAATCTCTAGTAATGAGTACCTGGATTCTCACACTATTTTTTGATTACAAAAGTAGTAGGTATCAGATACATATTGATATTTAGTCTTACTGAATACCCAAATAAGTTGGCAAATATAAGACCCTGTGATTAGGGTTGCCAACTCTTCTTAAAGAAAAGTAACGTGTCACATTTTTTTTGTACAGAAGAAGTATTTAAGAGAAATCAAAAGTATATTTCCATATTTTATTTATGTAATTGTTTTTTTCTCTTGAAGCTAATTTTTATGTGCTTCACAATAGCAGATTTTCATTAAATTCCCTTTTTATAACATTTTTTTTTATTTGTTATAAACTAGTGCTTGACTGCAATCCCACATGTACGTGTTTCAACGTAGAACCATCAATAATGGTTAAGTAATTATTCATATTAGTCTTCAACATTACGTATCACAGTAAAAATTTAAAATTAGTGTATTTTCATTATATTAAGTATAAAGTATTTGTACCAAAAATAAAGTAAGATACGTTTTTATAAAGTATGGTAGGCAACCCTAACTCTGGTTGAAGATGAATTGGGTGGGCAGGTACCTGTAAAGTTAATTTAATTCCCTGACCCCACATCAAGTAGAACCAATTTGTTTTGCCTCCATTTGTATCTAATACACTTAATCTTATTCTACAGCACATTTATTAGGTAATTCTGATACGTTCAGATACGTGAGAATTAGTTTTTTTGGTAGATGATATACAACCTTATTTTTAGTACATACGAAACACGAAATACGTGGCTAGTAGAAAAAAATAAAAGGGAATATTCGATTTTTTTTTTTTTTTTATAGGAAATCATAAATGAACTTCTCATAGAGTGCCCCAGCTTTGTTGGATAAAACCCACCCGAATTCTTCCTATGATTTGTCCGAAAGGGAATGTTATGCGCCTGCCACACACTCGACGAGTGGCATGGGAAGTAACGAGGAAAGGAGGCAGAGACATAGTGTGGCAACATTACTCGTCATGCCACACGTCATGGTCCTCGTCCTGCCCACTGCTCCCTATTTTGACGGTTTTTGCGCGCGAGTCAAAGGACCGGTAATACGAGTGCGAGTGGCTGGTCACATAATCGCGCGGTCGCAGTCCGCATTGAGCGCTCGCGCAAGACGTACGCGTATGCAAAATTGGAAATTATGTCGTCGCCAAGCGTGGAATGGTCAAATGAAAAAGTGCGATTTGCGATGAATAGATGTGATCAACCATCTCCGTTGGCGAGGACGACGACGACGATGTATATTTCTTTTTACTACATTCAATTAATTAGCTATACTAAAAATGCATAGCGCGCACGCTGCCACAGTTTCAACGTCCATTGTCTCACCAAGGCAAATGACAAGTGAGGAGCGTCGCGAGTAGAGCAGTATGTGGGCAGAGAGGGCAACATCGCGGCAAATCACTGCAGCGCGAGGAGCATAGCGATGAGCAGCGCAAGGAGCATAGTCTGGCAGGCGCATAAAGCAATAAAGGAACATAGGAGTGGATTTTGGTCAGTACTAGTCTTACACGCCCTTTCACTCCACCCTAGAGCGAGCGAAATCATTGGATGATTTGCTACCGTTCAAGGAGTTGTCAGCAAACTGTAGGGGCCTAGTAGGGTCGAGGCCTTGTCTGGGGCTCTGGGGAGGTATGAAAATGCATATCAGGGACCTGGAACCAAGGCAGGGAAGAAACAGGTTTGGTTTTTAGTCAGACACCACCACCCAAGGGCGAGATTTGTTATTGGATGATTTTACCTACCATAAAAAAAAGCGTGAACGTGAGCGTGAACCGTGTTCCTTCAGTAGCCCTTTTCGTTCCAAGACCATGGTTACTCCTTTTGAATGGTCTCACAGTCCTTGTACAAGTATTAACTATTATGATCAACAACTAAAGTTAATTGACATAGGGGTCTTTAAGTCAAGAGTGAGTAGGTTACTTCTAGGCAAGCGTGCTCTATCGTCGGCCATATCATCGCTTACCATCAGGTGAGATAGTGGTCAAACGCGAGCCAATACATAATAGAAAAAAAAACATTGCCACGTGGACATATGTATCAATATTGGCTGAAAATGTTTCGGCATAATATTTGTTTTCAATTAAGACATGTCCACCATGCTAATCCCAATCAATACAAGTTCTGAAACCCAGATTCTATAACTTTTTTCTTCTGAGAACTTTCAAACCGATTGCATCACTGCTTACCATGAGGCAGGATCGCAGTCAAGCACTTGATAACACCATTAAAAAAATATATCAGAATAGGGAAGCCCGATGAGTAATAGAGGAATGACTAATTTTCTGCCAAAAACTAAGTCCGCTTCAAAAATAATCAGATTAGAACAGCGGTAGAGTAAGAAAAATATAATTGCCACTTTCCTCTGGGCAGGAGTGTCTGAAGAGCTGTCACGGCATCCTCACCTTCCGAATGACGCAAGTCCTTACTTAACTTGGTAGTCCGGAAGAAACACCCAGGTATCACAATTTTGAGGACCCGGTGCCCGAAGGACACGGTGGAGCATACAGTGGAGGTGTGCCCTGCATAGGTGGAGCACTGCCGTGTCATCGTGGGAGCGATCGGTGGCAGTGACCTTTCGCTCCACGCCCTGGTTCAGACAACAGCCTGAAGCAAGGCGGAATGGGCAGAAAAATTAATACGCTTGTTGATTCATTAGCAGACGGCGAGCAATGGGTAACTCACTGTCCGGCCGTCCGGTAACCATCCCGAGTCGTCGAGTAGTTTTCCATGTGCGCCTCGAAGAGATGTCAACAAACCGCCCTACTGGGCTCAAGAGTACTGGAGCCATGGTTCGGTTTCTGAAAAGAAAAACCGAAGTCCTAAAACGCAAAAAATAACTAAAGAAACCTAGAGTGATTTCAACCACCTAGAACCTAGTGTACCTAGGGTGTCAGGAAAAGTTTGACATGTCCTCCCGCTCCGCCAGTCCGCCCTAGATCCAGAGAAGTCATTAGATGAATTACCACCTCAAAAAAAAATCCACTTTTCTCTTTACCAATTAGGAGACTAAACAAATATAGGTCATTAGGCCCGAGCTGTAGAAGTGATCAAAGAACCAGTATAATCACCGTAAGGATACGCAACAACAGGGTAGGAGTATGTATGTTTTCTTCGTCCTTCAGTTTTCTTTACTGAGTGAACTTTTTTCAGCGTATTTCGCTCTTGAGATCGTTCCCCTGTCAGACCCATGATTGAATACTACATAAACTGAGAACAGCTGTAGACGGACATACCCACCTACTTACCAAGTTATACTATAGGTACGTAAAGTTATCTCGTTTTAACGTGGCTTTGGCGGTCATTGCCCCTTTCCAAATGGGTAGCTAAACTCCGAACAGTAACCTATAAAAAAAATTATAATCAAAACAATTTTATGGATAGGTTTAGGTACTATAGGGGAACTAAATTAGTCTAATAAATTATGATTCCTTTTAAAAAAAAGATAAATCTCTCTCGATCTCTCGTAGATCTATGACGATTAGCAACCAAGAATTCAAAATGTTATTAAAATAGAAAAAATCTTCTTGGAAAATATTCATTTACAAATATACGGATGCTGATCCTGTGTCCACAAAGTCTCAAAGCCAATTTGCGCGTATTTGGTCAATTGACAACTGATATTATTATAAGATAGCAGTGGACGTCGATTCCGACCGGTATTTTCAAAATTAAGACCGTCAATAAGCGCAGGTGGGTTAGTGGCCGCTACTACCATTCTAAAACGCATCAGCTATAGTTATATGTAAGCTACGAGTATATATCGAGGTTGGTAGGTAGGTAGATAATCTTAGGTCGGTGCCACACCGGCCACACGCAATAGAAACGCCTTTCACTGCGGAAATAAGGGAAGTTACACATTATTAGATTAAATTACGTATGTAATTGATAGTGAAGTGGGTTCAGTGGCTTTGGTTATTATATTTCAACACGCTAGGTAGGTACTATTAAGAAAATATCTTGTAATACCTACATGATATTTCCTAGTGCTTTCCAGATTAAGTGAAAATTCTAATTCTCAATAGCAACCTACTGGTTATTCTGTAATTAAATTTTGCGTTTTATTAGTAGAAGTTAGCATCGCAAATTAACTTTGCTGGTTTAATATTAGACGTCTCTCTAAACGAGTCAGCGTATCTAGAATCAAAACCAAATCTACCTGCGATATTACCTAAATCGCAGGTAGATTTGGTTAACGTTTTTGTAGGTGGGAAATCAGAAATCATCCAATGATTCTCCCGGTCAAGGGTGGTGCGGCATGTCAGACTTTTGACTAAAAGCCACTCCTATGTTCCTTCTATTGCTTGAGTTCCAGCACCTCGGATTTTATTGCTCACTGTCCGAGAGCCCACGCCTACGGACTACGGTGGTCTTATTCAATGGTGAGTTACCTTCATACACATCTCATGTTCTTATCACTATATTAGGCGACTTCCATACCCATATTTGCAGTTGTATCTGTCCAGACCACACGACAAACCAACTCATAAAGGAAAAGGAAATTAGTACAATCTGCTAAAACAGTCAGTTGGAACCTTTATAGTATAATCTAGTTGGTAATTCTCTAGTGTCGGCATTTGTGCAACGACTCATCACTATGATTCATGTTTTGTTGAATAATAAGGCATCCCCAAAGTTTATGCCACTAATTTTATTCATTTGTGACTAATGATGATTCTATTTTTTGTACAGGCACGTAAATAAGATAGATAGGTAATATTATATTCCTTTCTAATAAGGACATTAACTACCTAATTCCCGGTTTTACTTACACCTGAATAAAACCGCGTTAATATAATTACACCACACAGTATATACCTATCTGCTATAGTAGGTGGTAAAATAGAATTTTAAAACCTTGAAAAAACTTTAAGCTAAAAAGATGGATTTTCAAAGGAAGAGAAGGATTTTATAGGAAGGAAAGCCATAGAAAGAATAGTCATTTTCCGCTCAAATAGCAAGCTAAACAAATAGCCATACATTATAAAAGTTATTAAGTGGATGCAGCGCCAACGACAACTCATTGTCTTGTCTACCCCTTGACCTACTTGCTACAAGACACACGAGTCGCGATATTCCGCTATCATTCGAACAAAGGGTGCTAAGTTATATCACGTTAGAGCTAAGTATGTATTAATAAATAGGCGCCTTACATGTGCACAGGAAAAATGCCCTAGTAGATATACTTTTTTTTATTTCTGTGAGACAAAATTATGGAATATCTTTTATTAATAATTAACCTACTTAGATAATAAACTTGCTACAAACGCTATTGTGGGCCTGTGTAATGGTGAAATAAAGGACATGCCTAACCCCTTAGTTTAACAGGTTTTCGGGCTAAAGTCGAGTTTAGGCGATACTCAACTTTAAGTTTTGAGATATTCCTACAAAAAGAAAAAAAACAGTTAATCTAATTAGAGGTAATCGCCTCTATGCTTCAAAAACGGATGGATTTATCAGTCCAATAATATTCTATTGTGTTGTGGTAGAATTAGGTACTTATCACATTATTGAAGCAAAGAGGCAGAATGTATTCATAAAGTACACATTCTATAGTCTCAGAATCACAACAGATTGAAGTAGTACAGTGAATACAGTACACGAACAGAAATCCTCAAAATAATTAACATTGTTTTTTTTTTTTGCCTGATTGCGTTTGAACAGCCGTTCGATAGATGGGCTGACAATAGGACCATTGAAAATTATAAACCAGTCAACAATATTGTCGTAATTATGGAATTGGCGGAGCGGGAGAACATATTACTTACCTTTTAATATCAATCTCGGTCTTTAATATTATCTAAGAATGAGGGACAAAGTTTTGTTAATATCCTATGTTCAGCGAGTTTATTCTAAAAATCATTTTTATTTTCTTTTTTAAAATTTTCTTTTTCTTTAACATATAAAAAAATAATATAAAATAATTTTAAAGAACAATAACAAAATCATAAATTCATATCATGAATAGATATTGGAAACTGCAAGAAAAGGAACGACTCGCTATCAACTTGACAGCGCTTGTCAAAGTCAAAAAGGAAAAGTGTCAAAGTTGTACACAAAAATATTGCACAATTATTTTCCGATTTTTAATATTAAAATAACTATTCAAAGTTATTTAATTAGTGGTTTATAATGACATCAACAGAGAATGCGCGTCCCCGCGACTGCCTCTCCTGCAGAATCGTGGGGGCTGTCGGAATGGTCGGCATTGGAGGTTACCTAGCGAACGCTGCCTGCAAAAATAAAAGTTTACCCGGGAAATATGGCCTATCTATACTATCGTTTGGTAAATATAAAATATTATTCAATTACTTTGTTTAGAAATTTATTTTGATTCTTTGGCGATTTTTGTTTCAGAGAATCTTTGCTAAGAACATAAAACTATTCTCTAAAACCAAAACAAAACAAAAAAATATATAGTTCTCAAACTATTCTCTATTAAACAACTTCAAAATAAAATCTTTAAATATATTCTTTACTTAAGGCTGGTGAGATTAGGCAGCACATAAGATAAAAACAAAAACCTTCATTGATTTAAGTGGAGTGATTTTATACCTACTATTTTTTCTTCAACACTAATTTTTTTTTTGTTTTATAAAATATATTATTGTATTTTGTTATTCTTTATATTTTTAGCAAGTAATATGTGCATTCTGTGGTATCCTCTAAAGTAGCACTCACTAAAAACCCTCTGATCTTTGTAATTTAATTTTCAGAACAATTGTGTAGCTTTTGTTAGACATCTAAAATAAATAATTATATTTGATTGTATAATTATTACTGCCATTATGCATAATCCTCTTGGGAATATGTATGTAGATAGAGAAGACGGTGGCACACATAAGTCAGGCTCCTTCAGTGCACAGTCATCACCAATATATATATTCAAACCTTAGGATTCACTATAAGAAACACTGAATTCCCTCAAACAGTCTGCATAAACTTGCAAGTCTCATCTTGCATCAGTTCTGAAAAGAGGCAGGCTGGTTGAAATGAAAGTTGCTATGCCTCACATATAAGGGTCCACTGTGGACTAAGTGCGGAAACCAAATTCAGAGAAATACATAGATCGAAGTTACTTAAATTTTAGACTTGAAAAAAAAACAAATAAAATTGAAGTAATGGAAGATCAATTCAAAAACAATTTGTATTGAAATTCACTTTTTTATGTATAATGTTTTTATTTCTGGGGGCCTGAGTCCCAGCAGTGGGAACATTAAAAAAAGCTGATAATGGTTTTTATTACAGGTTTCATCTGCTTAGGAGTAGCGAGGTACAAACAAACTTTCCCATTCAACAAGAATGAAGAATTTAAGTCAAGAATGTAATTAATTTGTGTAAAAATATGTAAAAATGTTAAATATTTTAGCTTGTAAGGTGTATATTGTGTTTAATTAGTTTTGTAATAAGTTATGTAGAATTAATAATTTAGATGAATATACCTTTGTTCAAAAGTTATAACTTTTATTCCAAGATATAAATTTATTAAGTACTAGCTTTTGCCCGCGACTTCACTCCCAGTCTACCCTGCTTCACCCTACTCTACCCTACTCTAACTCTATGCCAAAAAATGAGCAGGTTTTGTTTTTATTTTTGAAAAAGAGAATAATAATTATCCTATGTCCTTTTCCTGGCTCTAAGCAATCTTCCCACCAATTTTCATCCAAATCAGTTCAGGCGTTCATGAATTAAAAATAGTGTAACTAACACGACTTTCTTTTATATGTATAGATTTATTGCAGTATTTAGAATAATAGATTCAAAAAAATTAATCAGCGCCATCTATGTAATTACTAATACACTGTCCTTTCTGGAATCGTATTCTTACATAATTTAGTTTTTTAAGTTGTACACAGATGGCGCTAACTGTAACAAAGTAATTTTATGGTGTTAAAAATTCTTTCAGCTTTTAGTATAATTTGTATATTATTTCTTTTTAAAATCTTTTTTGATTAGTTGGTTGTAGTTTAATCCTGTAAGCATTCTTTAGTTTTTGCCTAGCACCATGAAAAAAAGAATAAATCAGCCTCCAACTCAAATATCGTTAGGTACCCTTTTTTCTTAACTATTACTGTCCCTCTGCTGGAAAGGCCTTCCTCAAGTCCTTTCAGACATTCTTCAATCGTGCGTGGGCATCGTCTCAAACCAGCTCTCGTCCTATTCTGAATAACTAGTACCTAGATGTCTAATAATTAGTAGATACATAAGACGTTGTTACAGGTAGCACCTGCCGTTTCAGGACGAAAATATGCATCTTGACGACGAGAGAAAAGAATAGCTACATTCAACATTATATGCATCCGACAGCTGTCAGTAAACACCAACAATAAATTAGAAAGGTACATATTTGCATTACATACCTACCTACGTGCAAAATATGCGCATTTCAACCGAGCTTTAGTAATTAATTGATCAGTTAAGTAGTCGGGTGTATCATATGTCAGATCGTCACATTCGTCACTATCAACTAATTGCAGTGCTGATTTGACGAACTTTGCACCTATCTAAATGGCAAGTTACAATGTCCTCCCAAGTTCACTTTTACCTAATGAAGAGGACAGCCGAAAGACCTAGGGAGTGGAGTCGCACGAGAGGTAGGTCACCATTCGGCCATCCGCCGGTAACGACCACGCCCCAGTCGTCGACAGGGTGTAGACCGTGTAGTGTTCCACGCGCGTCTTAAAGGGTTGTCAGAAAAACTGTAGGGCCCCAGCAGAGCTGATGTCCGCTAGGGTCACTAGGCCCTGCCTTGCTGGGGCAGGCTGATCCCCGCTAGGGCCACGCGGAATTTCTGAGAAGGAAACTCGTGCTTTTAGCAAAAAAAAGGCGTGATACGTTAGTTGAGTCAGGATTTGAAACTGTGGATGAGGCCAACCCAATATATTTAATTTCCTTAGCGTCCAACTCGAAATGAAGTCGACGTGTGTGTGACTGCTGACAGCGCTATGGTTGATGGCATCCCAAGCAGCACAAAAGGCTGTACAAGGGCTGTATATAGGTTCAGGTTTACACTCTAAGCTGTACAGTAAGCTGTATATAGGCTGTATAAGCCTATATACAGCCCTTATAACTCCAAAAAGGGCCCACATATACAGCCTATATACAGCGTTAAGTGTAAGTGGAGAATAAAAGCTGTATATTGGCTGCGTGTTGGCTGTATATCGGCTGTATAAAGGCGTTTTTGTACACCCTAAGCTGTATATCGGTGTACAATTACACTTTAACTCTACAGATATTCAATTATAACTATCATATACAGCAAAAAGCTGTTAATTGGTGTAAGAATACGAAAGAATCCAAACTTAAAGATTATTTTTTATAATATTTTACTAATGGCGACTACGCCATATACATTTAATTTTAAATAAAATATGTTAAATTGGACTTGTTGACCTTAGTAATATGGTGAATTTATAGTGCCGATTTAATTTCATTGTAAAAGTGTGTATATTTTCGGTGAAAATATTAACGCGCCAGCGAAATAATCAATTTTAACATCAAGGAAAATAGTAAATACGGTAAGTAATGTTATTATTTTTTTAGGTTATATTAAAAAAATATGTTGAAATAATAGGTATAAATGCAAATCAACCGTAATTCAAGCTGATAATCATGATATGACTTTAGGCTTTTGCCAAATAAGCCTTTTATTATGTTTATAAAATCATTATGTAAATTGCAAAATGGCGACAGCTTGCATAATAGAGTATTTTTACGACCTAGGCTGTATAATAGAGTATTTTTACGACTTAGGCTGTATAATAGAGTATTTTTACGACTTAGGCTGTATAATAGAGTATTTTTACTCCATAATCTGTGTAATTGTTCATAACAAGTACGTACATTTCTAACCATCTTTAGAGATACGTATAAGGAATAAAAAATCCTCAGCTACCTACGACTAAATCTCATATGTCCGAATACAATTTATATACTTATTGTGAAGTAGTGAGTAAGATTTGAAACCGATCTTTCATCTATTTTTCAGAAAAGGTACAATAAGGCCTTTGACTTGGTCTAATATCAAGGTCACGAGAATCAGAAGGCGACCTAAAATTACTAAGCGAGTGATTAGACGTCGGACGCATTGGTGAAGGATGACAGTTCTAACCCTCCAGATCATCGTGGGATTACATCAAAATGCTGCGTATAAAGTCTATTATTATCATCATTGAAGAAGCAGATTGTGATCTATTACTTTATCTTCTCCAATAAATTATACTTTACTATCTCTACTGTCTGTGGTATTTAAATAAATTATCTGTATTTGTAATATTTAAATATTTCCTTTTGACCTTCCTCTTAATTCAATGTTTTCTCTTCACCACCCTTAGTTGATTGGTACAGAATACCTACAGCATTTTGTTTTTTGTAGTTTTGGGTTAACCTCAACCATAGAAACTATTTAGGTTCCAAGTTTCATGGCCTTATGAGTTATGTGCCATTAGTTTTATTTTATATTAAAATATTCACCAATTGCTCGGATATTTTTTTTTTCTGGAATGAATTCTTGCTCTGATTCGATCACGAAAATTTTTTTTTTTTTACGTTTTTGTATTCTATTGGTACTTACACGGGGGTGTCACAGGGGGGTTAAAATTTTGGTTATTTTTGACCTAGGACGCACCGTTTTCGAGATAATTGAATTTCTTTTTTTTAATCATAGGGCCCATAGAACGGACACGGTGCGAGTAAGTTTTCACGGAATCCTTGGTGCGCGAGTCCAACTCGCACTTGACCGGTCTTTTCCTCCATATTGATGTTCACAAAAACACAATCCGAGTGATTCCATTAGTAATACAGCCTAACGCTGTACTATAGCGTTCATTTACTCTTATAGCTGTATATCACCCTTGTAGGCAGTAGTTATAACACCACAATAGTTATAAGAGTGTACAATTACACCAAACGAATAAGAGGTATAATGGAGTTCGTTTACACCAATATACAGCAATAAGTATCATTTTACACTAATATAACACTTAGACCTGTATAAAGGAAGTGGTGACGTGCAATATACAGCCTATATACAGCTTTAAGTGTAAAACGCAGCCTTAAGTGTCAAAAAACTCTTAAAGCTGTTTAATTGAGTAAAAATACTCTGATATAGAACCATAAGCGTACGCGGATACCTTTATGCAGCCTAAAGCTGTGTTTTACACCCTTGTACAGCCCTTATACAGCTCTAAGCTGTATATCGGCTGCTTTATTGATGTTTGATACACTTGCGTGCTGCTTGGGATGGCACACTGAGTTTTAGAAAAAATATGGCACTTTTACGACACAATTGAAGTCTTCTTATATCATTGTGTAATGTGCGTTCTATAATTATATTCACAAGCCAGCAAGATTTCTCATAGGTATAGTATGCGGCAAATAAGTTGAAACCTTTACTATGATTACGCGTAGCCCCCACTTTGATTGAGACCCGAAAATCGGCTATAATCCTCGTCACACAAATTGAACCATCATTGCGGTCGACCCTGAATGCGGAGTAGGTAACCGATTTTCGGATCTCAATCAAAGTGGAGGCTGCAAAGGAGGAAGCTGACCGTATCAGGCAACGGCGCTCACGCCGCAGCCGCCGCCGTAATTCCGATCCAAATTTTCGGCCACCATAGGCGCGGGCTTGCGGACGGCGGGCAATGGGTAGCTCGCTGTCCGTTTGTCCGGTAACAGACCGGACCGAGCCCAAGTCGTTTACGGCGCGCACTGTTCCCGTGCGCCTCAAGGAGTTGTCAGCAAACCGTAGGGGCCCAGTAGGGTCGAGGCCTAGTCTGGGGCTCTGGGAAGGTATGAAAATGCATACCAGGGCCCTGGAACCAAGGCAGGGAAGGAACAGGGTAGGTTTTTAGTCAGTAAGAGTCTGACACTATTTCCCGCCTCACCCAAGGGCGGGATTTGTCATTGGATGATTATACCAACCAAAAAAAAAAAATTAAAGTGGAGGCTGCGCGTAACCATAGGAAATGGTTCAACTTTTTTGTCGCATACTTATCTGTGTGCTTTTATATTACAGTCGACAAAAAAGAAATACTAAAAAAAATATAGCGTTTTCTACAAGGATGGCTCTAAAGGCCTCTGATACAATTAGAAGTTAAAAGGTTGCGGCCAGCCATGAATTTCGACGGAACGCAGGTTAATTTAACTATCTACTTACTCACGTAATGTAAATTGCTGACTTAATGAAGTCTTAACTTTCTATCAGCGACATAGTCAACACCTACTTACATAATTACACGCGTCTGAAATGAAGGTGTCTGTAAGTGCTCTGTCGGGAAATTCAATTTAGAACCCCCGTCGATAAGGTTGTGCGCACGCACAAACCCCTTTTGCCCTTCTTTTTTAACCAGTGACTGAGATTTATCATAAGAAACTAAAGCAAATTGATGGATTTTTCTGACATCATACACAACTGAATTAAGGCGTCTTGCAAGAGATTTTAATGAGGACCCCATTGTAGCCTGAGTCGAACGTGATTCACAAGAAAACCATACACAACTTTGATCCACTTAAGAGTCGCTCAATTAATTCATACCCGTGTTGGTTTGCTGGAATTCACAAACAATCGCTCTCCGCGTGGTCTTTGTGGTAGGGAAACCAATAACCCTTTATGGAATTAAACACACAGAACAGATGAATTCTCGTACTCGCATGCTGAATGCACTATAATAATAATAATAATAGAACATGTCGAACATGTAGAACATGTCATGTCATCGCAACATGTCACCCGAACTTAGGCCTCGCTTACCTCGTTTGCCCATGCATAACAAGAATAGGGCGCTGGTGGCTGCTCTGGATTCGCAGTTGTCTGACTATTTTGATGACTGCGAAGATCTCACCGATACACATTCGATAATGTACTGCGCGGCCGTAGTGGCATGTCGTGTAGCTCACGTCAAATTCCCAACCAGTGACGTAGCTACAAGACCGAAACCAGCTGTACCGGCCTGGCAGTGCAGGATCGAGCGTCGTATTGGTGGGGCCAGAGCACTCATCGGCAAACTAATTTGCTTCAGGGAGGGCAACACTCGCCCTAGAGTGATGCGCTTTGTGAGACGGGCATTTTCGGGGACAGACATCAGCCCCCGAGACTACATGTCCCGAGTCACAGAGCGCATCGACTTTCTGAAGCAAAAAGTGTATGCATGGGCAAACCGTATCCGCAGGTATAAGCGTCGGGTGGAGCGATACACCCAGAATCGCACATTCCGAAGCAACGAAAGGTGGGTATATAGGGCTTGGGAGCGACCGGACCAAGGTGTGACTGACGCACGCCTCCCGGATGATGACGCCATGAGTTCATTCTGGCGCAGCATCTGGTCGGTGCCTGTCAGTCACACCGAGGGTGATTGGATTCGGGAGGTGGAGCGCGCGTGCGATCCAATACCACAAATGGGGGCAATTTACATCAGCCCCCAAGATGTAGCTCGTGCAGTCCGTCCGTTGCCTAACTGGAAATCTCCAGGGCCGGATGGACTGCACAATTTCTGGATAAAGTGGTTCACAAGATCGCACGCTCGTTTGGCGTCTCAATTCCAATCTGCCCTAGAGTCAGGGTCGCTGCCCGAGTTTTTTACGACAGGAATAACCCACCTGCTCCATAAATCAGGCAGTACTGCGGAACCTAAAAATTATAGACCGATCACGTGTTTGCCGACGGTCTATAAAGTTCTTACATCCATTCTGAGAAGCAAAATTAACAACCATATTGACAAAAATTTGATAATGTCACCTTCTCAGAATGGATGTAGGAATGGGTCCCGCGGTACTAAGGAGCTGCTCCTCATTGATATGACCATTAGCCAACAGGTTCGACGTTCCCGAAAGGATCTGTCGACATGTTGGATAGATTATAAGAAGGCCTATGACTCCGTTCCTCATACATGGCTCATGAGGGTGCCAGAGTTGTATAAAATTGATACAACACTACGCACCTTCCTGATGTCGTGTATGAGGAAATGGAGTACGGTCCTTCGCTATCCAGGATGTCGACATATCCAGAGGAATAGCGAACCTGTAAGGATAGAGCGAGGTATATTCCAGGGTGATAGTTTGAGTCCGCTTTGGTTTTGCCTAGCCTTGAATCCTCTAAGCACACTACTGGAGAATTCAGGTCTAGGCTATCGGTTGAAGAGAGGTGGTCAGGTTATATCTCACCTTCTTTACATGGATGACTTGAAGCTTTTTGCCCCCAACAACCTGCAACTGATGGAGCTACTGAAGGTAACTGAAACCTTCAGTAGTGCCATCAGGATGGAGTTTGGTGTGGACAAATGTGCGGTCATGCATGTAAAGCGAGGGGAGATTGTGGAATCTGTGGGCACTCAACTCACGGATTCCATAAACCTGAGATCTCTCTCTTCAACCGAAACCTATAAGTATTTGGGTATGTCGGAAGCCCTAGGCATCAATATCACTGACATGAAGCAATCGTTGAAGGAGCGTTTCTTTGGACGCCTGAAGAAGGTTTTCAATAGCCTTCTTTCAGGCGGAAACAAGGTGCGCGCCTTCAATGGTTGGGTCATGCCGGTATTGATGTACTCTTTCGGCGTACTCAAATGGACTCAAACGGAACTTGACGCCCTGGATAGGCGGGTCCGAACATTGCTGACTGCATACCGAATGCATCACCCACGATCGTCGGTGATGAGACTGTATATCCCGCGGAAGTGTGGCGGTCGAGGTTTTTTAAATGCTAAGACCCTACACAACCGCGAGGTATGCAGTCTCAGGGAATATTTCCTAGCTGCCGACGTGGGTATGCATCGAAATGTAGTGGCAGTGGACAAGGGACTCACCCCGCTCTCCTTGGCTAATGAGAACTGGCGCAAACCGGTAGTGCTTGACACTGACGATCGCAGGGAAGTATGGCAGAGCAAGGAACTTCACGGACGCTTTTTCCGGGCCCTTCACAGGCCCGATGTAGACCAATTGGCGTCCGTAGCTTGGCTGCGTTTCGGTGACCTCTTTGGGGAAACCGAAGGTTTTATCTGTGCAATTATGGACGAAGTTATCATGACGAATAACTACCGGAGATTTATTGTGAAGGACGGCACGGTTGACATCTGTCGGGCATGTCACCGTCCGGGAGAATCAATTCGTCACATTATCTCCGGTTGTTCTCGTCTGGCTAACGGCGAGTACTTGCACAGGCACAATCTTGTAGCCAAGATTATCCATCAGCAACTTGCTTTAAAATACTCTCTTGTAGGATCAGAAGTGGCGTACTACAGGTATGAGCCCGACCCAGTTCTTGATAATGGTCATATCACTTTGTACTGGGACCGGTCCATCATCACTGACAGGACTATTGTAGCCAATAAGCCTGATATAGTGGTGGTGGACCGAAACGAGAGGCGTGCAATGATTGTTGACATATCCGTTCCGCATGACGAGAACCTTGTGAAAGCCGAGAAAGATAAACAAATTAAGTATATTGACTTGGCTCGCGAGGTTGTCGACATGTGGGAAGTGGATTCGGCGATCATTGTACCGATAGTCGTGTCGGGTAATGGCTTAATAGCCAAGAGCCTCGACCAACACCTGAGGAGGCTCTCGTTAGGCGGCTGGGTCAAGGGCTTGATTCAGAAAGCGGTACTCCTAGACACGGCTCGTATTGTTAGGAGGTTCCTTTCTCTGGAGCCCTGACCGCCGGTAGCTTGGACCCTGTTCCCGATACCGGTGGGCTACTATTTTTTATATTTTTAAATGTTTTTTTTAATGTGTTTTTTTTGTTAAGAAATATTTAAAAATGTATGAAATATGTATATAATTTAAATAAATGGAATAATAATAGCCTTTATTCAACAATCTTATTTACATTTGTTTCCATGCTAAGTTTCATTTTCGCCTTATCGGACACCAGATTCACTAAGACTGTGTTGCTTTCCAGCATAGGCCTCCCCTAAAGCTTGCCACAGAGTGCGGTCATGTGTCTTCCTCCTCCACGTAATGCCCGCGATACGTTTGATTTCGTCCTCCCATCTACGACATTGTCTCCCTTTTTTTCTTTTATATTGTATTGGACACCAGTCGGTTACGTCCTTAGCCCACTTATCACTTTTATTTCTCATCATGTGGCCTGTCCACCTCCATTTCAGTTTTTTAATACAATACGTCACACTTGTAACTCCAGTAGGTATGCTTGCGAATCGTTTCTAATTTAATTTTGTTTTTTAGTTTTATATTGAGCATGCTCCTTTCCATACTATGTTGCCAACATAGTATGAATGCACTATAGTTAAACTTTAATCCGTTCACCGCATGCGGTTCTGTACCGCAGTTTTCCAACACGGTCTCAAATCGCACCAAGAAAACCGAAAAATCAAATTGCTTACATTTGCAAGTTCTATGAAGCTGTAGGAACAAAATGAGGGCGCAAAAAAAAGAACCACACCATAAGTTAGGTACATAATCGGAATAAAAACGGAACAAATTCCATGAATATTAAGGCCGTCAAAGTCAATTTTCATAGATATGCAAATACTTTTACAAGATACTCTCAATATTGTCTACCGGTTGGAGCTTGGGCTTAATCCATTGCTGCTTTTGTTCACAAACGTTTCATAAAAAAACGGCATTACAGCTAGCAAATCAGCAATGAGTAACGTGCTTCAGCCTTGTCTCATCTCGGACCAATTTGCACGGACAACATTAGAATTCTGAACGCGGAGCCGCTGTGATAAATAAAGATACCGGTCCTATCAGTCAAGCTTAGCTTTGTTGATATTGTTGAGACTACAAAGGACGGCAATTTGTTTTTGTTCGTACTGCTATGGAAAACGGGAATCGATTACCTTACAGGACCTCTGTCTAAAATCGGACGCTAGGTTAGTATTAGTAATACCAAGTTAGATTGGGGGATTGTTCCTAAGAGTTACCGTGACTCTAGAATAAAAAGGGCAGCTTCAGATTTGGTTAAGTCTCCACTGTAAAATACACCTCCAACAACGATACATACCTGTGATCCATCTGTGATCTAGGCTTTGTAGCCTAGATCACAGGTGTAGGGAGTCCAGCCTTTCAGTATTTTACAGGTGTATTTTGGAGAGTGTGCACGGGAATTGCATGACTTGATTCCGCCATCTCCTTTCTACCATCGGACAACCTACCTATGGCGAGTATCCACCCTTACGTTGTTGACACCTGTTTCGTCTCGTCATTTATACTGCGTAAATCGAAAGACTGGAAAAAAATACCTGCTGTGGTCTTGCCATCCGATTATAAATGTAATTTAGATGTCTTCAAGGTTAGAGTGAACAGGTTCTTAATAAGCTACTGCGCCTCACTATCAACGATTGCATCACTGCTTACCATCAGCGGGACAGCAGTCAGGCACTAGTTTATATCAATTAAAATAAAACACTGAAGAAAAACGGATGGGTTTTAATCAGTAACAATCTGACGCTCCTTTTCTTTCCACTGAAAGAAAAAACAGACTCCTGGTTCCAAAGACAATGCTTTTAAGGATCCGAATTCGATCCGGATCACTATTTCTTTAAGTGTTTCCTCCCGCCACTTCCAAACAGCATCATTTTCCTTCAGAATCCTTTTAACACCACACCATAACCACAAATCGCACAGCCAAAAGTAATGTTAACTCATTGGCCTTCCATTCCCGGATTTAATAAGAGAAATCACGTTACTACTGCTTTGATGTCTTGAATGGGCACTCAGGCTATTCAACGCGACGTGGGCACGCTTACATAATCACGTGTTTATTCGTTAAAGCCTTTATTTTGTAGGTGGCGCGAGGCGTGGAGAAATAGGACGAATGTGTGGGATTATATTCAAGTTGATAGATGGGGAATAGTAGTACTATGTAGATCGCCTAGGTATACCTACAGAAATATAGAAAGACTTTGCCAGCAGCTTCGCCCGCGTGAAAATAGGTTCTTCATACGATTTGGAACCCTGTTTCATCCCTTTAAGGAATTAATTTTGGAATATCCTTTCTTAGCACATCCTACATCATAATAATCATCTGTGTGCCAAATTTCAGCGCAATCCGTTCAGTGATTTGAGCTGTGTGTTGATAGATCAGTTAGTCAGTAAAGGTGGCGTTTTATATACATAATCTATAAATATAGAATACCAGCTATCTCCTTCTCTTTATGGAGTTTTTGGACTGTTTTTACTTCTATTTGCCACTGGTGTTATATAGCCTTAAATGGGCTATCTAACTAACCATAGAAGAGTTTTCAATTCGAAGTAGTAATTCCATAGCGCGTTCAAATAAACCAACGTCAGCTTTGTAATATTAGTATAGATATTATAATATTATATAGCATAGTATCTATAGATTAATAACGAGATAACGCACAGCTAAAATTATTATACATAAGTATATATTTTGACATTTAAAGGTGTCGATAAATATTCAGTTAGGATATAAAGTGAGGCGGGGATTATAGTATTTATGCTAACTTAAGTCACCTTGTAAACTATTAATGCCTGTCTATACCGATCTGTCCCACCCACGGGACAAAAGACTAAACTGCGACATCAGAGCAAAGGCTTCTTTAGAGACAGAAAAAGCTTGAACGTAAATAGGGATTTTGGCTACTATTAAAAATGAATGAAGAGGTCGTTATTTTACACTTACGCTCTAAAACAGGATAGCTGGTGTGGCTCAAAAGGTTGCCTCACTTAAGTGGAACCGAGCAGGACATGTCTGCCGCAAGGGCGACCAACCATAAGCCAATTTGGTACCCTCAGAAAGTGACTGCTGGGGTCATGGGTCAGCTTCCGAAAGGAATACTCGGCCCCGGCACGATAGGCAACGAAGGTAAGGGGTAGGTTTTTAGTCAGTAAGAGTCTGACACTACTTCCCGCTCCACCCAAGGGCGAGATTTGTCATTGGATGATTTTACCTACCATAAAAAAAAACCCTCAGAAAGTGAGACGGGGTCGTGGCAGACCAGACAAAAGAGATGACGGGATGAAATGGATGGAGTAAGCAGGAGCCCGTGAAAGACAGGAGTGGGGAGAGGCCTTTGCGTTAGGATGTGGAGTATTACTTGCTAAATTGGTACTACTTATTTTTTGGCTTGTGGAATAATAGAGAAGGTACACACTTTTGAAGTTATTTTTCTGTCTTCTTCACGCTAAACGACGTTTTTACCTATTAAAAAAAAGACTCAAAGGGCTTGGCGACTTAAGACGTTTATTTCAAGCCCTCTTTCGTATTTCTTCTTCAAGCTGAAGATTAAGAGTTGTGCCCGGTACAATGGAACTCAACCTCTAATTGCAAGGAAATTAACACCGTAATAATTACTTGAGTGCATTTGTACCGCCTCTTCGGGGAAATCCGTGTATTGTATATTAAGTATGTAGGTGATTTTCCTGGTAAAAGGTGGCTGGTGTGAATTACAGCTACTGTTATTACAACAAGTGATAGTCTAGGGTCTTTCTTTTTTTCTTTCATATTTTGTATTTTATTGATTAATTCTGTATGTATTTTATTAATTAACATTTTGATGAAAGCTGTTTATAATAAATTAAACAAAGGTTTTTATTTTATACAAAAATAGTGTTTTTTTTTTAAATTAATCTAAGCGGCTTTTACTTGGGCTTTTTCAACACATCAATAATTAAGTTTTAGGCGTAACGAATAATAGCAAGATTGCTTTACGCGAACAATGTAATATTGATTGAATGTGTTGTGTGAAAATTGTGGAAAAAAATAACAAAGGTATGACAATAGGCTTGAGCAAATGTGCCGTCGACAAAAGGAATACAATAAATTATGACCAAAATATACCTAACAATTTTTCCACGGAAGCATATAAAACTCTTTAGAATTTATAGTTTTTGAAACTGAAACCTACAAGCTTTTTAAAAAAAATATCGGTCTAAGCTGTAGTTTCGATGCTTACGAGTAGGTATATGAATCTACTACGAGTAGCATAAATCAGCGACTTCGACCACAAAAAAAAACCTCAGTACCAAACCGGTGGAGTTTCGTAAAATCCTTTCTTAGCGGATGTCTTCACCCTCTAAGGAACCTACCTGCCAAATTTCAAGTTGGTATGTGTTATAGTTTCTAAGATTTCGTGATTAATCAGTCAGTGGTATTTCGGTAGGTATATACACCGCTAAATTTTAGTCTTTTTAATTCCGCGGAGGGTTGATTCGGCAAATGTCGAACTCATCGATAACTTATCGATTTGTAAAAATCAAAAAATAAGATACATTTTTCAAAAACTCGAATTAGTATAGGTACGCATGTACGAAATTAATTTCTTTAAGTAAACGAGTCAATGACCTTGTAGGTAGTTGTCGGTCGTTGCGTACTAACTACCTACAGTTCATTGGCATCGCTCAGCTGACGTTTACATAAAGAAATTAATTTCATGCAGGCGTAAAAAAAATGTACTTTAATTTTTTAATTTTCTCTTTACAAAACGTGTCCATGAAACATTAAACCGTGGTACATGAAATACCTACTATGGTATTTCATGTACCGAATCGACCCTCCACGGGATTAAAACGACCAAAATTTAACGGTGTAGGTATATAAAACTATAAGTGGAAAGCGGGACATGCTAACAGTTAATAAAGTAAAACATTTATTGTACATACTATTCTACAATAAAAAACAAAGTTAATATTTGAATTACCGAGTAGTTGTAATTAGTAAACGTTACCAAAAGTCACTGAAAAGTTTTACTCTTATCCAATATTCAGCTGTTCAATTCGGCTGTAATTACAATCCACCCAGTCAATCAATATTTGGTATATACGCCCTTTAAGATCACCCTTTTCCATTCTGTTCGAATATTAATATTTATCTTATTTCTGAAGCCAACCATCATCGCCTATTTAGGCTTCTCGCCCACAACGATATTTTGCGCGATTATACCGCTACAAACGCGCGTTAGTCGCATTTGCAACGCGCTACAGAAGCAATGCCAACGTATTACTAACGCTCTACAGCATCGCGACTGTATCGATGCAAACGCCCGACCGTGTCAGACGACATCTGGGAGAGAACGGAGGGAGAGCGGCGCGTACAGTACGGCCGACGGATCTTGGCGCGTCTGAAGTTAGGCTCTGCGAACTTTAGCGCTCAAAACAAGCACGCCAAATAAATTATTTATAAAAATAAATGCCAATAACAGTTTCTAACAGCAATAACAACTGCTATTGGCATTTATTTTTTCAAACCATTTATTTCTTTACGAGTGCACAAGCGCTAAAGTTCGCAGAGCCTAACTTCAGACGCGCAAAGATCCGTCGGCAGTACTGTAAGTGAAACATTCTACACATTGTTCTTACTAAATCGCGTTTGCATCTCGACAGAAGCGCGACATAATCACGTTTGTATCGCGACTGAGACGCGTGGCATTGGCGAGGGCAAACAGCCAGCGACCGCATCGCGACTGTATCGAAGCGAAAGCGCGACAGCATCGCTACAAAAAGTCGCTGTGGGCAAGGGGCCTTACTCTCATTATGTTCCATTCCATTTTCATCTCCTCCGCTGAGTGGCTATACAGGGTGTAACGGAAATGAGTGGTCATATTTTAGAAACTGCTGCCCACGGAAATGAACAACTTTCTTCAAGGAAGTCGTAAAAATTCAACTTATTTCCGTACAAGGTAACATCAGCTGATCAAAATTAATACGAGAGCTCTGTTTTTTTCCCTAGCCTACTTTATGCCTCACTGCTGTTGAAAGACTTCCCCTTTCTTCCTGCAAACCTCTCGATTTAGCGCAATCTCTGGTCATGTATGACCCTCGAAAGTGTGAGTGTCTAATGTGACTGTCTATGATATGATTCATTCAGTTATACTAAGTAATACAATATCAATTCACTGTCAATTATCTATTATTACATCGACTTACTTATGTTTCTATAAAACTAGGATGAACAGGTCGTTATTTAAGTTACTACCTACTTCAAATGTTTTTCATCTGTAAGGTATTTTAAAAATTATGTTCAACTTTATTGACAAGAACTAACAAGATACATGTTTACAGAAACTCAACCATAACAAGATATCATTGTTAGGGTACCTCAAGAGGAAAAAAACGGAAACCTTACAAGGGCGCCGTCAAAAAAAAAAAAGATTTTCGATTCGGAAAAATCTTTGAGACTCGATTCTGGAATCGAACTATTTACAAAGGTAAGTTTGTACGGTACCCTCAGCGCGCGAGTCCGACTCGCACTTGCCCAGTTTTTAGTCATTCATTACTAGCTTTTGCCCGCGGCTTCGCTCCCGATCTAGTCTACTCCACTTTACTCTATGCTATTCTTCTCTATTCTACCCTACACTACCCTACTCTACCCTATACCAATACCTAAATGAGCAGGTTTTGGTTTTTTTTTACTTAACGGGATAAATATTATCCTATATCATTCTCCTGGTTTTATGCTACCTTCCCTCCAATTTTCAGCCAAATCGGTTCAGCCATTCTTGAGTTATAAATAGTGTAACTAAAACGACTTTCTTTTATATATATAGATACATCACTTTAATTTAGATACCTACATACCTAATATTTTAGTGCACGAAAACTGCAATCCTTTCATAAAAATCCTTTTTCAAGTGTTTACAACACTCTAAACCTTTTCTAAAGTAAATAATCACCTGCGTAAACCTAACCCATAACTCAACTGTGCACGTAATACTAATGGTTCACCTCAACGAGTCGACGCTAAGTGCGCCACCTGCAGGGTACGTCTTATTAAATGCACTTAAACCGGCGTTAGACGATTACTTACTTATTGGTGAATTAAGTAAATAAGCAATTAAGGGATTTATTAAACATTTTCGTATAATTTTGATCTCCATTTTTGCTTTATTTAAACAAAGTTCAACTAAGTTGCTCCTAGGACAACACACAATACACCAGACACAATCTATACCAACACAGACAATATCTATCACTCTCATTTCTTAGTGATTTATGACTAAATCTAGTTTATTTTCCTTTTTACCTTGAGTGGAATTAGGAGTAGGTAGGTATCTATTCTATCTATGGGAAAGCGTGGGTGTAGGACTAAGAACTGTTGACGTAGTAGACTCACTAATACTTACGGACAATGTTGTAACATGATCAATTAAAGACTGAAATTATATGCAATTCCATTATTTTCCGACCAACCGGGAACAAGGTAGCTATGGTCTTGCGATATCCTTACGGCTTAGGGGCCGTTCAAGTATTACGTAAGCAAAATTTTGGCAAATATTAACTCTTACTCTTAATCTTACTCGCCCCTCCCATGCTTACGTAAACATTTTTTTTTTATTGTTAATAGGCTCGCGTTTGACCACTATCTCACCTGATGGAAAGCGAAGATGTGGCCGACGATGCAGCACGCTTGCCTAGAAGTAACCTATTCACTCTTGACTTAAAGACCCCTAGGTTATAGCTATCAGGAAACACAGACTCAGGGAATTCCACTCCTTAGCTGTACGCATTTGTTCCTACATGCATTTTTCAATGTACTTTGGCTTCGTTATTAGTTAATTTAATGAGCAATAGGTACAAGTCTAAAAATAAGGAATAGAATTGAAATAGAGAAACTAAAAAAAAAAACACTTGAATTTTGGCATAATAATTCAAATTATCAGTCATAAGTCCATGACACACGAACCCATGACTGAGATTTCAATGGCATTGGATATTTAATGCTCAGTGATGTGTGATTTGGAAAAATCGACATCGTTCTCTTAAAAAAACTAAGAAAAATTATAGGTACTGCTGACGTAATCACCATCCAGACCCCCCCATCCCCCATGTCATCAATAAGCAAAGCAAAGACTCCCCCATCCCCTGTAGTGCTTACGTAATACTTGAATGGCCCCTTAGTCTCTTCTCAGTTCTTCCTCTATGCGTTCATACCTATAAAAATTCCCATCTCTTCCCCTTGCCTTAAATGACTCAAAAAATTAAGTTCAATTACAGTACAATACCATATACTATGATTATCTATTAGATGAAGTAAAGTGACAGCTATAACAATGGTTGTTTGACAGTTGGGCATTGTTATTTGACAGTTGGGCATTGTCCACTGCTGTCACATTACTTCATCTAATAAAAAATCATAGTATAGTTACCTATGCTTAAGAGCCGGTTGTTGTCACAGAGTATTTTCTATGAACGAAACCCAGGTCCATGGAGGCTTCGCGGCCCACAGCGGTTTTTTTTTTGTGGAAAATCAAACAATGGCTTCTGCTCTGGGCGGAGCAGGAGGGCGTGTCAGACTTTTGCTGACTAAAACCATCTCCTGTTCCTTCTTTGCCTTCGTTCTAGGGCCCTGGGGTCCAATTTCACATAGCCCATGGGACAACATCATGACGTCAAAATTGGTTTAGTCTAAAATGAGTCCTAAATTGTTTTCCCGCTTATTACATCATGATAAGTTGTGACACGTTACTTTCAGCAACAGTAACTTAGTTTACGTAGTTATTTTTTGAGTACGTGCGTGGAACAGTAAGACTTAGCTATTCAATGTTAATAAATTAGGGTTTGTCCGTAAACCTTATACTAAAAATGTACACTTTAGGTACCCTCAAATTTCTAATGTTGAGTATTTTTCAAACTAGAGCCTGAAAACATTTCAAAGTTTGCCGATGAAGTACGGTTTGACACGTTCTTAACGCCAAATACTCAATGGCAAAAAAAAAAAATACTTTACGAACTCAATTCCAATTTTAAATAAATGTCAAGTGGTACCCTTTTCGGAAAACTTTTAGAAGTCGTTCGAATTTCGTCTTCGTTTTTCTTCTTTCTTAATTTTCCCATCAGTATGGAAATGTATTAGCAGTTGAACATTGTACGATTACTTCGACGCAATAAAGTCAACATCGCGACACAGATCACGGCGTGCCGTCGGGGTAAACAAGTCGGTTTAATGATAAGAAGGGACCGCCGCCGCCAACCAGTCGCGCGCGCCCGCCCGCCCAACGCACGTGTCTAAATTTGCAACAGATAACAACAAATAGTTCAATTCAACCTTATGGGTGAGTCACCTCTTTTTAAAAATAAAATTTTTAACTTTTTTATTTATTTATTTTTGGTGAAATATTGAAAGTGTTCGAATTTTGAAATTGTTTTTTTTTTATAATTAGTGGGTTTTTTTTTTCAAAAGAAAAATTAAAGCACACAAAAAGGTATGTTAATGGACATGAAAAACATATTTTTATGGTGTTCTGTGCGTGAATGGATTTATGAGTGACGCGTGATATTAGTTCGCTATCTCCATAATGTAATGGGATCATTTCACTTTGTAAATGTGTTCTCACATACCTACCTGTGTTTGCTTTTACAAATAACTTTTACTGTGTCATTTTCATCAAATGTTTTTTTGTTATGTGACTACTTCAATACGTGTGACATTTCAAAATATGTTTTGAGTAATAATTGACACTTATTATTTGAATCTCTATAAGTTTCTAGCTACAAAATATAATCCCTGATTACCTTGGCAGCTGTGACATTACTTGCCATTTTGCGCTCTGAGATTTGTGTTGCCTTAACTTATGTTACGAAAATAAAAATATAATACAATATGAGGGAGAGAAGACGCGTGGCAGTTGACACGTTTCAGTTGTTTACTTGTTTTAATATGTGTAATGTTCTAGTAAAAAACTAATTCGTACAAAATTAAACCTTCATAATATTAGAATAGAGATGTTTCCCAAAATTCATTGTCATTAGAAATCCAGCCCTTTCGGAATCCAAGGACAATATTTTATTTTTCTAAATGGTTCGTCTCCAGGGGAATAAGTGGGTAGGTACATATTATATACCGTAGCCATAGGGAGCACGGGGATAAATAAGACTAAATTATAGATTAAAGTACAAGATATAGTGAAATAGGATATGTGGAGAAACGAGGAAAACGTAAAATTTTTTAGACTACTAATATGAAAAGCAAATTTTATTTTTAAAGCTTTATATTAGCATCAATTACAAACGTAGTTTTCCTTTGTAACATGTAACAGTATTACCATGCACGGCATACAAAACGGATCGATGTAACACTATTGTACGTAACTAATTTCCTTATCTACAGATAAGCAGTGGAATGAGAGGCGCGAGTATGAGGCACCATTGGACTACGTGAATAAAAACATGGAGAAAGAATCGACTACTAAAGTCATAGAAGCCATGTCTGAAGCTAGAGTGGGAATGTCGTCATGGGAGGTCCATGGAAATGTGTGGAGTGCGGCTGTAGGAGCCTTGATTGGAGCTGGAACTGTGCTGCTGATTGCTGCGCTGATCCTCATGTGGAGGAAGCCGAGGAGACAGGAACTGCCTCTGCTAGCGCCGATGGATGTGGCGCATAGCGTGAGTAATTTAAAAAAAATATTAAATCTACATAATTAGGATGTTTTTATTTGTTTCATAAATAACGTACTATAAAACATTATGTAGGTATTTAAGTAGTTACTTATTTTGTTAGTAGGTAGACATTTTATATATTATTATGGTTGAATGTAAAGAATGTATCGTAACAAATTGGCAAAATCTATAGAAATTGATACATTATGTATTATGATTTACGACGAAAACCATTAGCGACATTAAATTTCTTTTTTTTTATTGATATGAACTAGTGCTTGACTGCGATCCCACCTGATGGTAAATATATTATGGATTGTAATCGGATGGGAAGACTGCAGCAGACAAATAGAAGAAAAACACTGACTACAGGAATTCCTTGTTCAGGAGTCAGGATGTCAACTTTTGTGCGCCTTTTTACGGATATTGCAGTGGTAGCCGAGTGGTAAGCAGACCCCGACTTAAGAGTTGTAGGTCGCGGGTTCAAACCCAGCCAGGCGTATTACTTTACATGTAATTTATTTCATCACCACTGCTCTCTAAACGGTGAAGGAAAATATCGTGAGGAAACCGGCATGTCCTAGAACCAAAAATTCGAAGACTTGTGACATACACCAACCCACACTGGGCCCGCGTGGTGGATTACGGCCCATTCCCTCTCCCAGAGAGGAGGTCTGAGTCCCAGCAGTGGGAACATTATAAGACTGAACAGACAGGGAACTGATATTAAGATTACTTTTTTTTTTTTAATTGATATAAACTAGTGCTTGACTGCAATCCCACCTGATGTTAAGCACTTGGTTCGATTTGCCATCTATATCACGCTCGTGTTTTTTTAAAGTAATTTATTAGGTATAAACAATACCAAATAATAATAAACAATATACTCATAAATACTAATATTATTTAATACTTATACTATAAACTAATATTAATATTTTACACGGGTGTTTTTCGTTCCCATTTCGTCACGGTCAACGGTGATTATTATTTTATTTTTAAGCAATGAGGTGCAGATTTTTAAGGTTTTACTTAATGTATAATGAAAATTTAAATTGTGTTTATGAACAGAATATCATAAAAATTAACCCTTGTTTACACAATAATTTGTCATTATCAAAAAAATAACAATTATTTGCGTTCTAAATTTAAAAATATTTGAATTTCTATTTTTAATATTATGTAGGATGTGTAAAATTGTTAGATACCTTTGTTTCTCCTTCAACCTCAAAGATTAAGCGCGGGAAAAAGACTATTAACTAATTTATTTATTATTTATGAATTAATGTTGAATTTTTAGATTTTAAGAGATGAAAAATAAGAATTCTTTAGATGGTACGCCGCCGCCGCCAGATAGATGTGATGAAAATAAAAGAAACCTTGCGATAGCCTGCTGTCATCAAAATCAAAACTAAAATAAATGGCAATTTTGGACAATTTTCTTCATTACAAAATGAACAAAAATGCATCGTAATTTTCAGAGAAACTATTTCTTCGTAAGTTTATTGAAAAACGTTGTTTGATACACGTGCAAGTTTGACACTGCAGCTCTCGACTCCATAACATATTCACTTACGGCTCGTGCGGATTTCGCCTCGGTCGAAATGACAAACTTTCTGCACTTGTGTACTATTTCCGGTCACATTTATTTCTTTTACAGAAACAAGTAATAAAAGATACTTGATTGTTAGTAACTGGATACTAAACTGCAGTAAACGTTGACTGTATATAAACAAACAACTAAGAAATCCATACCTATCTTCGAACTGCTTTCAATTAGGGAGATGGTACTTAATCTATATGTTACCGGCAATCTATATAATCCGGTATTCTATACAATATTTAGGTAATGTATATAATACGGTTTAAACCGTAAAAACCCAAGAGGACACCGGTGTCCGAACACCTATTGTCTTTCTATTGTGTCTCTAATTATGGTACTCAAAAGGTCAAAGTAAGGCTTTTATTTTCAAGTGGTGATAAAAAAAAATAACCCTTACCTAACCTGTCCGTGTAGGGGTGCCCTAAAATTACATCACCTCCATCCCTGCTCTCGTCTTTTAAACACATTACCGGCTGCGCATTCGGTATTGTATAAAATACCTGATTGATGCAGATTGCCTACCCACAATACGTATATGTGTCTGTTATGACATTTTTATACACATTTAATCTACGCCTGTCTTTTTGATTCTCTCCGAAAAAGCTGGACCAATTTTGGCGAGACTTTCACTGGCGTACAGCTGGCAGGAAACGGGATCTCAAACTATGGAATACGTCTTCAAAACGGTTGAACAAAATTTGACGGTACTTCCGCTGGGATGTAACTAATGTGATGAACAAGTTAAGCTACTTTTTATTTCCTTTGGGGATCGGGGAACCGGGAAGGAGAGTAACGAAATCGCTGGTAACAACTAGTCCGTGCAGCTAGTGAATAAAATAATACTTTATTAGTTCTAATAGTAATCTTTATCAAGCCTTTGATTTTTTTCTATCATATGTCATATTAGCTTTTGACTAAAATGTCAATGACAATAACACTTGTCGAGCTTTGACGATTTTAAGAAATAATAAAAACTAACGGATGCAAATACCGAGTGTGCAAATACACAATAAATACTTTTAGTGATTTTTTAGGGTTCCATACCTCAAAAGGAAAAAAAACGGAACCATGTTTGTCTGTCAAGACCCTTTATCTCGGGAACGCGTGAAGGTATCGAGTTGAAATTAAAAACATTATACTCAGGTCTGTGGTCCCTTGAAGCTGTGAAAAGTCAATCAAACTTCTAAGTTAACAACAAAAAAGATGTGGCCGTTTATGTGCCAAAAACGTACATTCCAACACTTTCAAGGGAATCAAAATTCATATGATACTTTCCGTTGACTTAGAACCCTTAAATTTTGCATGAAGCTAGGTCACATAACACAAGTATAGGAATAAATCTGAAAACATTAACATTGTAGATACGTCACAATAAAAAACTGTTTTCGATTCTTAAAAATCTTTGAGACTTTATTCGCGAATTGAAGTATTTAATAAGTTAGTTTGTACGGAACCCTCGGTGCGAGTCCGATTCGCACTTGCCGTCTTTTTTATGCGTTGTTTTAATGTCTAAAACCATTTTTACATTAATGAAACCGGTTTAGGGCAGATATAACCGATAGGTTGAATGGTTTCAAAATCCACAACGGCCTTAGGCAAAAATATTTTTTGTGTTATAATTGATTAGGTTACTCTAAACTCTCCTCAGACCTCTTCTAAAAATAAATATCCTTCCACTAAAAATACCTACCTACTATCTGATCTCCAAGAATTTAATAGCAACATAAAATGTTCCAATATGAAATAAAATGTTTCTGTTACTAAAAGGAAACACGGATCGAGTAGGATGAGCTTATGTCTCTACATGAAAGGTCCATTTGAAACATATTCAGGCGTAGCATGTGTATTTTATTCTTAATCTTCTAGCTACGTATCTTTGTTATAAACTGGATATTATATTATTTGGTGGGAAAGGAAAGGGTGGCCAAAGAAAAGATGGACGGATTGTGTGAAGAGTGATCATATAACTCTTCACACATATCACTCTTTTACTCGGTCCGTGTGATCAAGGCATAACTAGGGAGTTACTCCTTACTTAGGCAAGGCATAACTTCCTAGTTATGCCGTGTAACGCATGTAGGACGCATTTTTTGCCTTTTAAAATTGTCTACATCATCATCATCATCATCAGCCTTTTAATGTTCCCACTGCTGGGACACAGACCTCCTCTCTAAGAGAGCTACGTTAACTGCTGCATCGGTGGCACTCATTAAATCCTCCATCGTGCAGTTGTATGGGCACTTAGGGCACTCTAACATGTGGCACATACATTACACATACTTACATTGAATTTATTTCCGACGGTTCTTTAAAACCCCATTTCGCCAAGTTGTATTTACAGCGCCTACCTGGGTGCGCAACCGATTTAGTGCTTTCCATAAAGACCACTGCAATTCGTGTCTAGGAGGGAGATATTCTTGGGGTTTCAACAAATCGGATGGTGGTAGATGGTGTTCTTCCCAAAGCTTGATTCTTGCCTTAGGAGGGTCAAGGATGGCCTGTGTGCTGCGAAGAAAGTCTTTCGGCTCTTAAGTCTACTTGGGGCTGTTTTGTGTTCAAAGAGGGGATATCGGGAATCGAATTCTTGATTTTTCTTTCCAATCAGAGCATGCGTGAAGAAAGTGTGGAAACCATACTCAGACATAAACCCGTTGCTCGACGTCCACAAGCGCAAGCCTACAATGGCTGGGCATCGCCAAGCTTATCAAGGCCTAATTTCAGAATCACTAATAACTTACCAGCGAAATAATTTATCTGATTCGAAACCGACAGTTTTTGTAGCTACAGTAAATTCTAACATGGAGTCGTAAAACCATCAGCAGTCGAAACAAAACTTCATTACTTTATACCCAATCTAATGCAATTTGCACGACTACGTGTTTTGTTCTACAAAGAGTTCGCATGTCAACTAATGAATACTACGTGCTACTGCAATGTTTTGCTTGTCTATAACAACTTTACGAAGGCGTCTCGAAGGGCTAAGTTCGCTGGCCTTAAATTTTGTTTTGGCTTTTGCACTTTGGGCGCTTCATCAATTTAATACCGAAGCTATCATGTGATCCAAAGTTCTAATTTTTACGATTAATGCCTACTGTCGACGTACGTGTATTCGCGAAAAAATTACGCGGCAAATAAGTTTTTTTTTTTGATGATTACGCGCAGCCCCCCATTTCGTTGGTTCAAATTGTGTGACGAAGATTATAACCGATTTTCGTGTCTCAATCGACGTGGGCACGCGTAACCATAGCAAATAGTTCAACTTATTTGTCTCGTACTATACGGTTGCGTGAAGCTTGCGTACAAAACTATGAAACTCTGTCGACGAAGCGGCAACGACACGACAGGCCGACAGCACGACGTATAAATGACAAATACACGTCTATGAAACCACGAGTCTTTAAACAGTAGGCCTAAGTTGACTTTCATCATCTTCCTATCCCTGTCCCATATTGGTTGGGGTTGGATTATCTACCAATACCATTTTCTACTTCCATTCGGTCCTGTCAACCGTCACGCTATGACTAAGGTCGCAACAGGCCACCGACCACAACTACAAAACGTCGTCGTATATTTCCTGTAGGTTTATACATTTTATATGGATTCGCCGCTTACGATTGACGCTGGTGGCCGCCACACTCTCTCGCTGGTAAACGCCGATACAAAACGCCATCACACGCCACGCGCGCATTAAACCTTCTTCGTCAGAGTCCATTATGATATAGCGCGTATGGGTTAAAAAGTAGCAGCCACCGTCCACCGTTTTTTTTTTTTTTATGTTAGGTAAAATCATCAAATGACAAATCCCGCCCTTGGGCGGAGCAGGAAATAGTGTCAGACTCTTACTGACTAGAAACCTACCCTGTTACTTCCCTGCCTTGGATCCGGGGCCCTGGTATGCATTTTTATACCTCCCCAGAGCCCCAGACAAGGCCTCAACCCTACTGGGCCCCTACGGTTTGCTGACAACTCCTTGAGGCGCACGGGAACAGTGCGCGCCGTAAACGCCTTGGGCTCGGTCCGGTCTGTTACCGGACAAACGGACAGAGAGCTACCCATTGCCCGCCGTCCGCAAGCCCACGCCTATGGTGGACCGGCCACAGTTGGCTTGTGGCCGCTTCTAGCTTCTCGTAACGGCTTTTGTGGCCGTGGCATGTACTAACTCCTATTTCACTCGTCTCACTTAACAGATTGCTTTTCTTGATCTATGGGCTTACCACACGCACAAGTTTTACTGCAGTTTTGCCTGCGCAAGCCGGTTTGTACACAGAGCACTGTAATTTTACAAGTTTTAACAATTACACGTACGTTGTTCCGTGAACAAACCGGCCTACGTTAGCAAAACTGTTTGTCAGAATGTCTTTATTTTAGGCATTAGATTACATACAGATGTTAAAACTTAATAATAAATTATGGTTCCAGTACGTACTGCCAAATAAGCATACAATAGTTACAAATAAAACTAACATAATTATACTTTCAGATATTTAGAGTGAATTGAGTCAAGAGAAGTGTTTTCCTCACGATGTATTCCTGCACCGTTTTGAGAAAAATAGTGATGAAATAAAGTACACAAAATAATGTGCCTGGGTGGGTTTTATAAAAAATGACACACAATTCATAAGTCCGAACCGTTATCACTACTTTTGTGACAAAACTGTGCTGAAATGCGTGCGTGTTTCTCACTGACACAGCTAAGAATCTCGGTGTCTCAATTGATAGCAACCTTTCTTGGCGAGCGCAGATAAACGAGGTTAGCCGTAAGGTACACTTTTCCTTCCACACTCTTAAATCCCTACAGAGGTTTTTGCCGTTTAAAACTAAAATTTATTTAGCTCAAACTTTAATTCAACCGATCATAGACTACGCTGATGCCTGCTACCTGGATGCCACTGAGGAGCTATTAAATAAACTTGAGCGCTTGCAAAACTTGTGCATTCGTTTTGTTTTTGGCCTAAGGAAATATGACCACGTCTCTCAATTCCGCAAGGATCTCAAGTGGCTCCCTATCCGTCTTCGTAGGAACACTCGGGTATTATGTCTCTTGTACAACGTTCTATTCAACCCTGCTTATCCTGGCTACTTGCGTGATCGTTTTACGTTCACTCGCCCTGCCGATGCCCCTTGCAGATCCCACCTTAAATACCATCTCAATTTCCCATCCCATAATACCCATTTCTATTCCAACTCCTTCTCTTTTCATGCGGTGCGACTGTGGAACTCACTTCCAGCTAAGATCCGTGACGCTAAAAATATATCTGTCTTCAAAAAGCTAGTCAAAGAACATTACCTCTCTACTATCTCGTAAAGTTATATTTATTATAGATATATGTATTATTTTAATTTAATGTATGTATAGTATCTATTTTTGTGTACACTTATTTACTATAATTAATTTAATTTAGATATCAGTCTATTTTTGTTTTTCTAAATTATTTATGCACACTGCGTCTACATCTCTCATCCAACTCTCCTGTCGCAGGTCTGCTGGAAGAAATTTCGCTAGAAATAAGCAGTACCTTTGTACTCTTTTATCTGTATTTGTATTTCTTGTTGTTAAGTGTTTGTGTGTACATAAATAAATAAATAAATAAATAAAGGTGGGTGACACATATAAATAAGCAATTCCTTAGTTTTTCTTCTAAACTTTATGTTCCAATTTAATGTGTCAGAGATTATAACTATTTTGTTCAAACGCAATAAGACTAGCCAGCTGCAATGAAATTAGCGAAAGGGCCTTCTTCCAAAAAGTTAGACACTTTCCAATTATATTCCTTAAACCGTTTTTAAGCCCGGCTTATCGTGGCTTAAACATTCATTAAATACGGTTTTGTTGTATTACATGATATAAATAAGGTAAGTAAACTTTATCATCGGTTTTGTCAACAAAAACCAAGGTAATACTTTTACAGTAAAACCTCTATGGGATGTTTAGAAAGTGTTAATTATTTTCGAGATAAAAAAAGTGGTTTTATCTTTTTTTTTAACGTTGGAATATTAAAAAAAAAAGATAAAAAAGATAATGTTGGAACAATATAATTAATAATTAATTGTGATGCGGAATTTTTAATCTTTTAAATTTACTAACACCTAGATGATAAGTTTTCTACTAAGCATTGGATCAATGATGTCTGAATAAATCAAATTATTATGAATTTATTTATCTCAAGACCCTGAGGTCCTGGACCTTTTTTTATTTTTTATTTAAATTATTATTATTAGCACAGTGATATAGTTGCTTTCTATTAATATGTTTTCCTTTTGTATAATAGAATAAAAAATAGAATAATCAGCATTATAAAGTTCCTATTGCAAGGACTCGGGCAGAGATGGCCCCTAGGTGAGGGAATGGGCCGTAATCCACCACATAGGCCGAGTGCAAATTGGTAGATGTCACATGTCTTCGAATTGTTGGTTCTAGGACATGCCTGTTTCCCCACGAAGTTTTGAGAGCAGTGGTGATGAAATAATTTACAAAAAATAATGCGCCTGGCTGGATTTGAACCTGCGATACAACTCGTAATTCAGGGTCGTTAACACCACGCCAACACTGCTCTCTTCACGTGTTTCTTAATAATTAATTACAACCTAGCTTAAAAGACTAATTAGCAATTTAACTGTAGAAACTTAATATTATAGGTACATTGTAGACTATTTTGAGTTAAGAAACTTAGGTAAAGTCTGTAGCAATTTCTTAGAGTTATAATTGATTTAAACACTTTGTTCATATTTATACTGTAAATTTACCACAGCATTTATAACTATGATACAATAACTTTAAACCCTGCAACAACTAAAAAGGTTTGACTATCTAGGCTACGTGCTTTTTTACGTGGGGAATGATCCAAGGACTTCTCCGTTCTAGGGTGAAGCGAGAGGGCGTGTCAGACTTTTACTGAATAAAACCCACAGTTATGTTCCTTCTTTGCTTTGCGTTCCAGGACCCCGGTTTTTCCTTTCAAAAGCGAACCCTTGACTCTAATAGGCTTCGGGCCTGCTGGGCCCCTACAGTTTTTAGACTACGCACTAGCTAGTTTTAGTATAAGCGAAGCCCGAAGCACGTCTCAGATATTTTTATGTAAAGAATCTATGTACAAAATCTCATAAATGTATCATGAAAAATCACTAAGTTATAAGCTTATGCTTGTGTTTACTTGGTTATCCGCACAAATACTTGGTCCCCGAGCTATCTAGGCGACCGAGGAGTTGTTTTTCTCCCGTTCCTACCTGTACGCTGGCGCGACGTAATAGCCGCTAGGGAAAAAAATATAACATGGTGTAAAAGTGATTGAAATCGATTCAGTTACTGATTCTAAACAAACTATAATTATTCAGGTTTACCAAAAATAACCGCAATACCCAAAAATAATGTTGTAGGGACACTAAGACCGTGTTTACGGAGACGCGCCGCGTTGGGCGTCCGTCGTACATTGCAGCAGCGGGCCGCAATACCGCTCGCGTAAACACAAAAATATGGCAATGTACGACGAACCGCCCAACACGCCGCATCTCCGTAATCGAGCACAAACTGTAGAGTGTATAACTCCACCATCACATACTCTTTCTCGCTCGTACGCCTATAATTGTAACACCCATACTTTACTTTGGTTTTGTTTGGTTGAATTATTTTCATGTTGTTCCGTTTAGTATAGCCGCAATTAATGGAATAAAAATCGTATATAGGTAGGTTACCCGCGTATATCTATGTGGTAACCAGAGATAAGCGGCTTTAAGCATAGCAAACAAACTATTTATACTCTATAGATATAAGAATGGTCTGTACAATACTAGCTTTGTCCCGATATTTCGCTCCCGTGGCCTGTTCTGCGGAAACAGCAATTCTCCGGGATTCGATGGGAATATGTCACTCAATGCTATCGTTGCTTTTTAGAAGTGAATATTTTATGTAATCAATTAGGCCTTGCTAGAGATCACCTCTAACAAACAAATAAGCTATTTTACATCTCAGCTACACTCGCGTCACGCGTGATAGTAGAAAATTATCCAAGGAATATATTTCCAGCCATCGTAGGCGTGGGCTTGCGGATGGCGAGCAATGGGTAGCCCGCCGTCCGACCTTTCGATAACCGTCCAGACCAGGCCCAAGTCGTCGACGACGCGTAGTGTTCCATGCGCGCCTTAAGGAGAGGTCAGCAAACCGTAGGCCCAACAGGGTTGAAGCCTACTGGGGCCACAGGTTGTACGAAAGTAAACCTTGGAGCCCTGGAACGAAGGCAAAAAAGGAACAAAAGTGGGTTTTAGTCCGCAAAAATCTGACAAGCTCTCGTGCTTCGCCCAAGGGCAGGAGATATCATTAGATGATTTCAAAACTTTAAAAACAGTTATCGAGATCCATTTGATAGTTGAAAATAAGGTTAAAACAATATCGAATCTTAATGTATAACATTTTCTCAAATTGTGATTTTTGAGTTGGTGGCTCTCTTTTCCTGTTTTGTACGATTATTTTGTATTCATGAAAATCTCTTCTTAAATAGACTACTGCCGACCCGACCCAGATTCGAGCACGTGTAACAAATCATTCACAGCTTTCCTCTACTGTAATATGCATGTGTTACCTGAAATTTCCTCATATAGTACTCTGGCTATTAGTGGAAACCACATATAACTCCGTTTAGAGAACTTACCATGTCGTATTAAATTATCAGTCGTTCAAGCAAAAAAGGAGACCGTTTTGACACATGGCACGCTCAGGTACAAATACAAATACAAAAAATACAAAATCTTTATTTCTGAACCAAATAGTTTAACATTAGTAGGTGATTGGAGCCTCCTTTTAAGCATGTAATGCCTGTATTAGGAGACTCCGCTCTTTTACAGCAATATTATAAAAAGACAAACACGTTGGGGGACCTTATTTATAATATTGTGATATCTCGTTATATCTAGGGCTCCGTTCCTCAAAAGGAAAAATGGAACCCTTATAGGATCACTTTGTTGTCCATCTGTCTGTCTGTCTATCAAGACCTTTTATCTCGGGAACGCGTGAAGGTGTCGAATTGAAATTAAAAGCATAAACTCAGGTATGCAGTCTCTTCAAGCTGTGAAATAATCAAACTACTAAGTTACCAAAAAAAAAACAGATACGGCCGTTTATGTCGCAAAAACGTAAGTTTCGACATTTTTAGATCCAATATCACAAACACAGAAATAAATCTGAAAACTTGTAGTTACGAGTTAGTTTTTTTTTTTCGATACGGAGACTCGATTAGAGAATTGAACTATTTACATAAGTTACTTGGTACAGAACCCACAGTGTGCGAGTTCGACTCGCGCTTGCCCAGTTTTTCGTACTAGCTAGCGGGCTGACTTGATAAATTTACTTTTAAAGATTTTGCAATTTTAGAATAGGTTAGGAAATTTATAGGAAAAAAAGAATAGTCGGTAGTTTTCAGTTTTGAACTAACTTTTGGTTGAAATGTGATTTTTTTTTTTTTGGACCTGAATGGAATATACGTAAGTTATTGCTGCGACGCTAAGAGTTTCTTCAAATATACATCCCGTACCTAAAGCCTTCTGACACTATTTGCCGCCCCACCCAAGGGCGGGATTTGTCATTGGATGATTTTACCTACGTTAAAAAAAAAACCTAAAGCCTTCTTGAACTAGACTTCCACAATATGTAAGAACTAGCTTCTGCTTTTGGCTTTTCTCGCGTGAAGGTAGGTTTCCCTATACAAACTTTGCACCACTACCTTAAAATTTAAATTTCCAAAAGTTCCTTCATAGTGCTCGCTTACGTCATACAAGGCAGCCTTGAACAAAATTTCACGTTTCTAGTCCCAGTAGTTTCGTCTGTGCGTTGATATGTCAGTCAGTCAGTCAGTCAGTTTCTCCTTTTATATACACCGTTAAATTTTATTCGTTTTAATCCCGCGGAGGGTCGATTCGGTACATGAAATCCTATCGATTTGTAAAGAGAAAATTAAAAAATAAAGTACTTTTTTTTAATTCTAATTAATTCACGTATGTACGAAATTAATTTATTTAAGTAAACGTCAGCTAAGCGAGGCCAATGAACTGTAGGTAGTTAGTATGCAACGACCGACAACTACCTACAAGGTCATTGACTCGTTTACATGACTTCGAATTTTTGAAAAAAAGTACTTTATTTTTTATTTTTTTCTAAACAAATCGATTGTATTTCATGTACCGAATCGACCCTCCGCCGGAGTAAAACGGCTAAAATTTAACGGTGTATAGATAAGAATGTAAGGGTGTGAAAAGTAAAAGATACGACCGTCTTAAAAAAAAAAAAAAAAAAAACCCATAACCATTGTACGTAATCCTATAAGAAAGAAAGACCACCATTATGGTTGCCATACTAATAAAGTCTTACGCACATATATATCCCCTGCCTCGCTTGTTAGTTTATAGCAATATCCCTTTGCCTCCCGCGGGGCTTCACTGGCCTGTTGCATCTTGATAATGATGTTATATTTTCAATCTTGTCACATGCGAGTATACGTATAAATATCACATTACGCCGTAATAACGTATCATATTGGCTCAGTGGATTGCAGAAATGTCGCGACGAATTTTTTATTTAATTTTGCAATTATAATACAGATCGTTTGTCTTGGCATGGCCATGTAAAGAAGAGGGATGAAATGCATGTTACTAAAAGAGTTATGAGTATATACAGTGAAGAGTGAGTAAAGAGTAATATTTCATTTTTTATTTGATAAAACTATTTTTTGATTGCAATCCCACCATGACTTTAATGTGTTTGTTACTGTCACGTCACGTATCCAAAGTGCGCGCGCACGACGAGCGACAGTGACAAAACTTTTTTGAAATCGAAGCCCGACGACGAGAGTGACAATTTTGTCACCAGTGCGCACACTGCTATGAAAACATAAAGGCGCGGTGACAGTTTCGTCACGGGCTTGTCCGCTGCCATGGTCGGCGTACAAAAATGTCACGCAGTTGTCACATCGTAACGTGCGCGCACCTCCATACATATCCATTGACTTGATAAGGGTGGCAAAATAGTCACGGTGACAAAATCATCCGTGCGCGCATTGCTTAAGCATTGATGCAATCGTTGATGGTGAGGCGCACTAGTTTGTTAAAAGCCTATTAACACAAGCTTTGAAGACACCCAAATTATAATTGGATGGAAAGACTGCAGCAGGATGAAAAAAAAGTAAGTTAGTTATAGCATGACGGGTGACAGGACACAATGGAAGACAAAAACGTGTTGTGCCGACCCCAAATAATACGGGACAAGGGCAGGAAGATTATAATGAATACAGTATCATTCTGAAAAATTGATGCTGTTATACCTAATATTAGTGCAAAACCTGTTTGAGATTTCTTCATTAAACATCATTGTGATAAACACTTGTTTATTTTTTTTAATACACTGAAGTTTCATGGTGAAAATACTTGAATTAAAGCGCGAGAGATTACGCTACACACAGTATGAGTTTTTTTTTAACTTATTTTTTGACCTTGGATACATAAGTTGGAATAATAGAAATGAATAACATATTTCTAAATAGTTAATTGGTTTACTATTAAAATATGGATATATGTACCATCAAAGGCACTTTCGCCTCACTACCGCTAAGTTCATTTTTGCTTGCACTCGAAACGAACACTTCAAAGAAATGGAGTTTGGCGCCACCACAGGATGTAAGTGAAACTTTTTTTAAGTGTTCAGCCAGAAATTACCGCGATATTATTATTATTATTTTTTTATTTTAATGTTTTTGTAGTATTTGGCAGCAAAATTATATCAAATCAACTTATATCAATCAGCAAAATTATAAAAAGTCAAATTATATCAGTTTGTTGGCAAACTTCGCTTACATAGGTAGTCAACACTACAATAAAATTCTCAGCTCCATTTTACCGAGATCGCACCTGCTTCAATGATTCCACACCTTGTCCAGTTGCATAGATACTTGAGATAAAAAACTACACCAATTTTACATCACAATCTCCACTAAGAATCAATTTATGAATTAAAACAGCCACTGAACTTCACTCGAAGAAATCCCACCAGAAGCTCTCAGTGGGAGAAAATATTTTTTATGAATGACCACATTAGATTAAATCAAAACTGGGGAAGATAGGTGACTCGAAATAGTGCCTATATGGCACGATTTCACATCGGTCGCGACGATCATACACATTCGGCGGCTAACGCCATTTCGCTCGCTTGACAGCGCGTGACTATTAGTAGTGTAGACGTGTGAGTCTCGAGTCGAGGTTTTCTTATTGCGATGTTAGCGCGTAATGTATCCCTTAAAATATAACAATGTTTATCACTCTAAAAAAAGGTATTACATATGCTCCTTCAATGTAGATTAATCCAAATCGTATCCGTGAATTAATTTGGGTTATATTTGGTTTTGCGTATGGCATCCCTATCACGTATTATAAGCAGTCAATCTTGTACACTTCCTTGATTAAACACCCCGGTGTTATGACTGACACATAGCTGTGACTCTATAGGAGTAATGGCGCCATACATTATTGTTTTGCTGTCTATTTTTAGTATTCGACTTCTAAACATTTGTATTCCTACCTTTTTTCACTATAAGCTCATCGTCATCATCATTTTTGCCGAAAAACGTCCACTGTTTGACATAGACTTCCCAAGACCGGTCCTGCACGTCTCGCGTCCATCGGGTTTCCGCAGCGCTCACCAGGATAACCAAATACCATTCGTTACTCCATCAGGTATAACCTGAACAAACAAAAAACAATTGAAAACGCTTAAAACAAAACCAAACAACCCAAAGCCTCTTAAATTAAATTCACAAGGTTATGTATATTAAAAATTCATCAATTACTCCCTCCATCGTGATATTTGACGTCATAAGCAACGTCAGAACTTCGTGAATTTCAATTTTCCTGTTAAGTTATGTTTTGTTGTAGCCTTGTACTTCAGACTTGACGTTTACGTTCAACTTGGCCATTTTGACACATTAATGTCGTACTACGTCGACCGTCTACTTAGTAAACCAGCGGTCCCCCGCGGTTTCATCCGCTTCTTTGGTTACTGCAACGTTCGTACTGGTATTTGCATGATGTTACATAGTGTAAAGGTTTTTTCGATAAATGAACTATCCAACACTATACTATGATTTTTTATTAGACGAAGTAAAGTGACAGCTATAACAATGGTTGTTTGACAGTTAGGCATTGTTATTTGACAGTTGGGCATTGTCCACTGCTGTCACTTTACTTCATCTAATAAAAAATCATAGTATAAAAGACTTTTTCAATTCAAAGTATTTCTTTCTAAAATTAGCGCGTTTATTCAGTTTTCAGCTTTATAATACTGCCTTCGGCTTTACCCGCATGAAAGTCGGTTTTCCCTCATAGGGGTTTTTTTATGGTAGGTAAAATCATCCAATGACAAATCCCGCCCTTAGGCGGAGCGGGAAATAGTGTCAGACTCTTACTGACCAAAAACCTACCCCGTTCCTTCGTTGCCTATCATACCGGGGCTGAGGCTTCCTCTCAGAAAACGGCCCTTGACCCCAGCAGGCTTCAACCCTCCCTGCCTGCAGCTAGCAGGCTGGGCCTCTACGGTTCCCTCATAGGAGTGGAGTTTCGTAAAATCCGCGCTTAGCGGACGTCTACATCCTATAAGAAACCTACCTGCCAAATTTTAAGTTTGTGTTATAGTTTTTGAGATTTTGTGATTAATCAGCAGAGGTCGGAGTAGGTAGATTGATTTTATATACTTGCGTCAAGATATTATAATATGGACATGCCATTTTATCCATAATGTGCTGGAAGTACCGGAAAAAGTTCCGGAATTGGAATTATGGACTAAAATAAAATAAAGCGTCATACTGTCAAGCGTCATTTCTAATTCAACAGTAAGGGACAAAATACGGTGTAACTATTCCAAGGTATTTTTGTATAAAATAAAATACTGATTTCTGTCACCATTAGCTAACACTGGCAGCGTAGATTGATATTATTAATACGTTTTTCACCTTAAACACAAATTCGTGCTAATTTCAAACTTCCGGAACAAATATCACAATAAATATGAAGTTCCGGTATTTTGGAGGCATATCCATATTATCCTCTACGTTTGACGTCAACGACCTTAAATCAATCTACCTACTCCGACCTCTGTTAATCAGTAAGTGATATTTCGTTTTTATAAATATAGATTACGAGCGGTTCCGGCAGTCGTGGTCCGTCCCGAAAGCTGGCATTTTGTCACAAAAAAAATTACGAACCCAATTGTAGCACCACCTACAGGTTCAATTATATTTTCCATACAAACCATCCAGAGACCCACTCAAATACATACATAAAATTAATTTTCAAATAGGTCAAGTCATTTAAGAGGAGTTAGGTGACAAACACACGTACAGAAGAATAAACAGGCCTGTTGATCTATTGGTCAGTGGCCGATTACTATGCCGGTGGTGGTGGGTTAGATTTCCACCCAGGACAAATATTTGTGTGACGAGCACGATCATTTGTTCTGTGTCGGGGTGTAATTTATCTATAATATGTATGTATTTAGAAATATATAAGTATGTTTATCAGTTGTCTAGTACTCATGACACAAGCTCGGCTTAGCTTGGGACTAGACGGTTTTGTGTGATAGTGGTGGAAAAAAAAATTATACATGTAAAGATAAGCGTAGATTCTTTAGCACGACATTTATTTCTTATTTAGGATTGTAACAAAAAGAGTATCCAAACACTCAAGAGCAACATAATTTCTAGACGTTTTTAAAACTCATACTGTCCTTTTGTGCTATTCTCTAAGAAAACGCAGCTCTGCCGCAACGACGAACATCCAATTAGGATACATTGAATTAACAATCCAATGTACAGGTACATTAGATTGACAATGTACAGGCACATTAGATTGACAATGTACAGGCACATTAGATTGACAATGCAATGTATCCTATTTGGGTGTTCGTCGTTGAGGCAGCGCTACGTTTTCTTAGAGAATAGCACCAATAGATAAAAAAAAAACCACTTATAACTTCAAGATGGGAAATAAACAATTTTTAGAACGCTGTAAACTTATCCAAGTGTCGTTTTGTTACTCTATTTGTTTAGCATAAAATACTTTACTGATTATAATGCTACGTTTGCTGTATAAAATTCTTAGTATCCATTAAAAATTAACGTTTATATTTCATTAATGAAGTTGCGTGTTAAAATAATTTTTACTTGGAACAGAATTTGATTATTTTACTTTTAGAATAACGTGTCCTAGACCTAAGCTTGAATACATTATTTCATGTACTAAACCTTATTTAAAATCCTAGCTTACGATACGGTCTAAAATCCATCCATGTACATATTTATGTACAATGGCTCTTATGTAATTACACATTTTTGTCTAGATGTTTTGGAAACATAGATATCTTGTGCATATTTCTTTTTTATTTGTTATAAACTAGTACTTGACTGCAATCCCACCTGATGGTAAGCAGTGATGCAATCGTTGATGTGTGAGGCACTAGTTTATTAAGAGCCTATTCACTCTAGCTTTGAAGACACCCAAATTATAATCTGATGGGAAGACCGCAGCAGGCAAACTGTTCCAGTTCTTCGATGTACGCGGTATAAACGACGAGGCGAAACTCCTAGTCCGGACCGTAGATGTTTCAACAACGTAAGGATGTATACTCGGAGTACGTCGGGTTGTCCGATGGTAGAATTGAGATCGTGGAATTAAGTCATGCAATTCCCGTGCACACTCCAAAATGCAACCTATAAAATACCGAAAGGCTAGCTACCCTAAGCCTGTACTCAAGGCTTTGTAGATTGGACTTAACAATATCTGGATCACCAATTAGCTTCTTCGCACGCCTTTCTACCGAATCGAAAGCTGCTAGGTGGCATTTTGCAGCACCAGTCCATAATGTGGCTGCAGTACTCCACACACGATCGAACTTGTGCTTTGTATAACATTAAAAGCTGTCCCGGTGTGAAGTAGGCACCGCCGGACCATTGCAGAAACTCCGGGTTTGTTAGCAGCTTGGCTTTGGACTCAATGAACCGCCCAAAATTAAGGTCTGAAGAAATTACCTCTGATAGATAAAAACAAGTTTATACGGAGAACCTCTTACCTTCTCTCATAATTACTTTCTGTCAATTACTCTTTCACTTGTTGTTTTGTATCGTATTTAGAATATTGTGAGTTCGCTCGTCATTTATACTTATCCAAGTTTTTTGTAACAGTGTTTCATTTGATGCTTCTGCTTTTGCCTCAGTATTAAAATCGGCTTTCGAATTCAGTTCAATTTCGTCCCTAATAGGAACTGTGTAATTGCTTAAAAGCTAGGATCACCTCGGTCCCACCATTCACACGTTGAGAGCAGTCACAAACAGCTGGCATTGCCAGTACAAAGAAAGCAGCCAGTACTACTTCCTTGTGGCGTGTTTGGAAAAAATATTTTAGTACCTCGAATTCAATCTACTGACCGTCCGCATTTAACGGTATCTCGTATAATGCGGTTACACGATCCGAGCGCACCGCACCGGCCATAAGATGCGAATCTAGAAATGAAATGGAATAATTTATTTTGAAAATAGAATATTAAATGATTACTGTAGATAAATTCGTTCTTGACCACTACCTCATATTCCTATAAATTCTTTATTGTACACTCAATATTATCAACAATCAAAAATAGGAATGTTGATGTACGAATCGCGAGCTTAACCCACAATTGACTTTTCTTCCAGCAAACCATACACTAAAATAAAAAAATAAGAGATAATTTTTACACTTGAGGATAACTATTATTACACAATACACACAAACACACATGACATGGCATAATGTGTTCAAAGCACGCTTGCCTAAACTAACCTATTCTTCGGAAATTTCTTAGAAATTCCATTTGACTGAAAGGTTATCGAGGTTGTAGTTATCAAATAATACCTAGACACCACACAAAACCACAATCATCGTCATTTTAGCCAAAAGACGTCCACTGCTGGACATAGGCCTCACCAAATGTCGCCATAACACCCGGTCCTGGATCGTCTCACCTCCATTGAATTTCTGAAATCACTCAAAATCATTTTTGCACTTCATGTAATCACAAATACGCTGATATTATAAAGGCAAAACTTTGTGAGTGTGTATATTTGTTCTCACTCTTGAACGGCAGATCGGATTTGGAGGAAATTTTGACACACCGCCATACACACAATGTCTCAGAATAGCACATAGGATAATTTTATCTCTGGAGTATGTTCCCTTAGCATAGTTTTTAAGGTTCCGTACCTCAAAAGGAAAATACAGAACCCTTATAGGATCGCTTTGTTGTCCGTCTGTCTGTTTGTCAAGACCTTTTATATCGGGAACGCGTAGAGGTATCCAATTGAAACTAAAACACATACTCAGTCAGGGTCTGCGGTCCCTTGAACCTGTGAAAAAGTTAAACTTCTAAGTTAACAGAAAAAAAGGACGTAACGAACGGCCGTAGTTTATGTCGCAAAAAACGTATTTTTGGAAAGAAAGAAATAGAAAAATTTAATTATTTTCATGGATAGGTTTTTTCGAAACCCTCAGGGCCGGACCACACGATGCGTTGCGGCGCCGCACCGCAAATATTTCGACGAATCGGCGGGCCGTACGAGCGGGGCAGCATCAGTCGTGAGCCCGTCGATTCGTCGAAATATATGCGGTGCGGCCCCGCAACGCATCGTGTGGTCCGGCTCTCAGTGCGCAATCCATCGCACTAGCACTGTTTTTTATTTAACTGCACCCACGTTAGAACGCGGGCGACGCTGCTGGCAGCATCTAGTTTTTTAAATAATAAAAACCTAAATTGGCTCAATATTTTCTTGAAATTGAGATTTGTTTCTCCATTTCACGAGCTAGCTCCACCCTTTAAGTAAGTATAGAAAACTACATATAAAGCTACAACTAACCATTAAACCTATTGAAATAAGATGCGTGGTCGAAGATCCTATTTTATTACTGCCAGACTCAATACAATGTTCCTTTTCAGCTGTCCTATAATATGTGGTCCGGATATTGAAATGTGATTATCGATAAATCACATTATAAGGATGTCCGACTCTAATTGAATTTCAGTCATATTTGCATATTACTGGCATATTGAACACTTTGTACGGACCGATGTATAGGTATTGAAGAGCAGGAAGGTCATATTTGTTAAGAAAACAAAACATCCAAATTAGCTTCATTACCGCTTTTCCTTTCATCAATTTATATTAAGGCCCCTCGCCCACGGCGGCTTTTGTAGTAAACAAAACTACTAATTTACTGCTACTTTTCGACTAACTCGCGTTAGTCGCATTTGCAATGCGCTATAAAAGAGATGCCAACGCGTTATAGCAACGTGACTTTATTGATTCGAACGCACTACAGCATAGCTACAAAAAGTTACCATACTTATATTTTATTGGCCAAAGTTAGTGATTGTGTGTTTGTTTGTGCATGTGTTTGTTTCTTCTTTACACTCGAATGGCAACAATCATTTGAGACCATGTCCTGAAATAGCACTTATGCTTTTCATTCCGGGAATGGTCCCTTCGGACAATTTTCTACTTTCACGCGCGGGCAAAACCACAGGTGGCAGCTAGTCTCACTGTAGCAACAACTTATAATTTCCTAAGTATCATTTGGGAAATTAGTCTTCAGAGTGAATATATCTAATCGTGAATATATTAGACCGGGCTGTGTCCGGGCCGGGACAGGGCCGGAACTGAGCCCGTCCGCGCTGCATGCTTGATTATAGTACACCGAGTGTTATAATAACGAGGGGACAGGGCGGGTGGGACCGTGCACCAAATGGTTATACTGATGCGTCCGACTTACATGCGGAGTTGTGTCAATTATTTGTTCTGAATAATTACAATCGCTCTAGAAAGCATTTGTCGCACTGTTGCTCGATCCTCCTCCCTTATAACGCGTATGGTAATGATGCTCAACGCGCTCGTAGAGAAAAACCCTGGATTGGATTATTAAAAAGTATACGGTTCTGTGAGAAAATTGAGTGAAAGGTTTATTTTAATTTAGTATTAATGGCTTTTTTGCTGTACTAAATAAATAAATAAATAATAACAATCATTGGTATAGACCGGGCGTCTTTCGAAGCCGGACGAAACACCGATCATACACTGTGTAATATAATAATTATATACAATATTTTTATTATATTATTGAAATCCGTGCCCCGTCCGGGCCACGTACACGGTACGCCCCGGGCACGGGCCGGTCTAATATAATTCATCTCTAAAACTATTTGCAAAAACTGTACTGAAAAACTCGCCACATGAAACTAAGTAAACACCTCTACCGCGCATAATAAAAAAACATTTTCTCAGGTGCCCGCCAACCCTTAAAAAGAAGAATCCGTCTGTTCGAGAATTCACAAACCACAGCCGAAAGAACTTCGGTTCAAAAAGGGTTAATTAACTCCGAAGCATCTGTTTGCCCACACAAGTACTTTTCATTAAAAATAGAGCCTCTGAAATAACAGACCAAAAATGGCTGTTATTTTCTATTTTAAGTCCTCTCTAATTAGAAGACAGATAACGTGTCTTTGTTGATGAAAGCATGTTTTTCTTCGTAGTAATCATAAGTGAAATGAAAGTGTTCGTGCGTAATCAATATTGAAATGAAGGGGTCAAATAGAGGACGCTTATGTGGATTCCGAGAATATAACTATGTAATTTATTATACTTGAGAGCGTGTCTGACGGATTGACATTTCTCTTATTTAATACTTGGAATTAATGATTTAGTTTTAATTTTTTGTGCAGATAAGGAATGGAATTCCCAACCAGATTCTGTGTTTCCTGATAGCTACAACCTAGGGGTCTTTGAGTCAAGAGTGAATAGGCTAATTCTAAGTAAGCGTCCTCTATCGTCAAACACATCATCGCTTACCATCAGGTGAGATAGTGATTAGTCAAGCGCGAACCTATCAACAGCAAAAAATAAATAAGTTGATTTTACCTGAATCTTCTTTTTCAACCGTATATTACTATTGAAGAAGAATTTATGTCTACGCGTTTTGTAACAAAATACTGTTTTTGAGCCAGTTTCGGTCCCTCGAATTCTCTGCAAGATCGTTTTGTCACGTCGACGTGAGCAGTTTTAAAGTTACGTAATCACATTATACTTGTGAAGGTTACAACACTTCCTCAAACTGACATTGAACTTCAAAAGTTTGAGGTCCTACTTTGATACCTATTGGTCATCGAATATGGTAAAGGTAGTGTATTCCGATGTTGTAAGGACAACATCGAATATAACGAGCCGTTGGTCAGTACCGCAGACTCCCTGTATTATTTTAAGTTCTTACGATCCATTCTAAGGGTGTCTGGTAGATATCGTTGTCAGCGTTAAGACCACCATAGATTTAAGTTACGATTAGAGTTATGAAATATGTTACTTTTTGGTGTAAAATAAAGTTTATTCTAGTCTTACATGAAATCGTCGATACACGACACCCTTCCGAAAGGGATACCCGGCCCCGGCACGATAGGCTACGAAGGAACGGGGTAGGTTTTTAGTCAGTAAGAGTCAAACACTACTTTCCGCTCCGCCCAAGGGCGGGATTTGTCATTGGATGATTTTACCTACCTACCATAAAAAAAACACCCTTCCGTCAAAAACTCTTCTTTGAGGACGATTTCTTATAACAAATTACTTATAACGGCTGAACTGGAATGATTATAGAAATGAATATTCACCTACTCTTTTCTTTCAATATATCCTCGAATGACGTCATGCATCCTGGAAGTTGTCTGCTACAGGTTTGGAAATGAAATGGGTGAACTCGAGTGAACATTCTCCTCGTATTCAAACCGTTCACTTTTCTTTCATTCGGAATGGGAGTGAATGATGTCGACTGCCAATATAAAACATTGTTGGATCAATCCACTAATGAATTCATTTATTTATTTATTTATACTTGATTGTACACCAAGATTACAATATATGTTATAAAAAGGAAACCTTATAAAAAAAGAAAACATACAATCGGCGGCCTTATCGCACACGGCGATTTGTTCCAAACAACCTAGTATGGATAGAAATTGCCAGGACATAAAATAGGATTGCACTCGGTGTAAATATAAAAGCAAACAAAACTATATAGTTACTTAATACTGAAATAGATACATATATACATACATACACAAAATATACAGGCAAGAGAATAAGTGATACGTCGAAAGCAAGGTCACAGTGTCAACTAATGCTCCTTCACAAGCCTTTTGAACACAGGCAGTGTTTGCGCACGCTTTATTGACACAGGCAATGCATTCCAAAGACGCATTGGGTTTTTTACGTACATTCGGCACTTTTCTTTCATTCCATATTCAAATGTTTCATTTCGAGTGAAAGATCTCTACTCTTAAAACTGTGAAATAAAAGAAAGCATCGTATGGAAACTGGCATGTCTTAGAACCAAAAATTCAAAGACATGTGACATCTACCAATTATCTCAAAATTACGTGGTTGATTATGTCCCATTCTCTCTTCTGGAGAGGATGCCTGAGTCCCAGCAGTGAGAAAATTATAATGCTTGATTATAATGCTATATGCTTATGTCTGAATGATGCCGAATAAAAGACGCAAATGAATCGTCTCATTCCTTATTTACAATTGATATTTTACAATGTAAAATAAATAACACTCTTATTCGGTAAATCTATTTGTTGGTTGTCAGTTGTCAATACCACAACTCCAGTCACGCGGTTTATCCAGTAGCGTTATAAAATATAGAACAATAGTACTATTTATAGCCTCCATCCAATATCTGTCTTATCAATTTTCTATTTTATTTTTCACGCTGTGTTTGTTCTGATCACATTTGTTTGCTTTTCGTTTATCCTTTATCCAATTATTAACCACAAATAATGAAACAAGCGGCTACTTTTTCGTAAATAAATATTGAGTTGTTTTGAAATCGAATTTGTTAGATGTTTTGTCAGGAGCGGGGGCCCCCGTGCTACAGGGGCCCCCACGTAGGCAAAACTTCGCAACAAGTTATCCACAACCGTTTCGTAAGGTAAACCAAGCATTTGTAAATAAGCACCATTTTTTTATACGGAACCCCTGTGAGACTTTTGATATGGGGCCCTGTGGGACTAGCTACGCCACTGTGTATTGTATTCTTGTTCACTAATCGACACATGAATGAATGACTAAAAAAATTGGGTTTTTTACATTCAGCTTATTGTCAAGAGATGGAAATTCAACAGAGCAACAAAATCGTGACTTTCATATTATACTAAGCATACAATAAGCTCTTTCTAATTATTTATTGTACACAGAAACATGAAATAGTACACAGTGATTTAACCGTTCATGTACAATGGGGAGCTTAACTCAACAATGAGTTTTCTCCCAGCAAACCTTTGAGTCATAGAGAGAGAACATATTCGGGAGTAGGCTTATGTAGGTTTATTCCTTTACTAAGTCTTACTTTACTATGTCGTACACCGTTAAATTTTGATCGTTTTAATCTCGTGGAGGGTCGATCCGGTACATGAAACACGGTCGATTTGTAAAGATAAAATAAAATAAAAAGTATTTTTTTTCTAAAACTCGAATTAATATACGCATGTACGAAATTAATTTCTTTAAGTAAACGTCAGCTGGGCGAGTTCAATGATTCCTGTAGGTATTTAGTACGCAACGACCGACAACTACCTACAAGGTCATTGACTCATTTACTTAAAGAAATTAAAGAATTTAAACAATCAAAATTTAACGGTCTATAATTTTGTTATATATATACATACTATTATATGCTAATATTATCTTAATAATAAAAAATGGCTCTTTTGTTTTTCTATTCCCTCGTAATCTTACAAACCTTGCCATAAAACCCCAAATTTCTTACTTTGCTTAACTTTTTCAAAATCTTTTTCTTACAAAGTTAAAGATACTGAAAAACTTTTACGGAGAGCGACATATTGCATGAAATTTCGGCGTCCAACTCGTACCTAGCTACTGTTTGCTCGTGGCAGGTTCACCTCTCAGTGAGAGGGAGTGAGATCACAGGTGAATCTCACTCGCTCTCACAGCCAAGAGTCTAATGTTCCAGTAGTAAGTATGATTTAAGTTGGTTATAGTATAATCTTGACATTATAAAAGAAAGTTCATTCTTTCTTATAAAGCAGAACTTTGTTATAAATTCTAAATATATTATAACAGTGAACGATTAGACCGATTTCGCAAATTCTTTTTTTGTTGTGTTGGTTGTCGTCAGGGGTAGGTTTTTATGAAAAAAAAAATAGGAAACTAAAAAAAAATATTCTTACGAAGCCAGTAGAGTATAATAAAACAAACGAAAAAATATCTAATTAGGGCTCAAAGGGTGAGTGGGACTCATCATCTTCGGACGAGACAATTACAGGGATAATCTCAATTGAACAGCGCTTACAGGTAAGCTAGTTTGATTGTTCAATTATCCCTGTAATTGTCTCGTCCTTCGATGATGAAGAATTTTACTAATGTAGATGTTCAAAGCGTGTTGTGTAATCAGATATTTTTCTATCGTAGTTAGTATGTATTACATATTCTACGTAACTTCGTAATTTATGTACAATAAAATTAATGGACATGTATATGTATATAATACAAATTACCGAGACTGCAAAAAAAGCATAGTAGACTGGATACAACCACTTATGTATGAGGAAACGGACGGACTTCTGGAACACGTTGGGTAGCCGATACATGTCGTGTAAGATTGCCGATACCCTAAAGAACCACAGTCCACACATCAAGTATATCACACTACACTACACCACAAGCACCACTCTACACCACACCACACCACGCCACACCACACCACACCACACTACAATATAATATATAATATGTACTTACCAATTAGTTTTTTGATATTAAATTCTAGCGTACAAACTTAATTCTTAATTTTATTATTTAATTTTTTGTGTGTCACAGTACACTATTTATTTTGTAATTCACGGTTAATACGGCAATATTATGGAAGCGCGGAGTCTCCTAATACAGGCACTGTTTTGCTTAAAAGGAAGGTCCAAATACTTGTAAATATGATAAGGCTAATTGTGACAATAAACTATTTTGTTTTGTTTGTTTGTAATCAAATACAATCTTGGAGTTAAACTAACTCTGGACTGGAATAAGTATTTTAAAAATCAAGAAATAGTCCTACAGTAAAATTGCTACCATGAACCTCCCACAGCGCAAAGTTCTTTTACAAAACTATGTATGTTTTAAACTATCTTCCAATGAGGTTTCGAACTGCTTTACAAACAAATAATACCATCGTTATTGAGTCACAACCAATTCCAAATTCGGACAGACCTGCTTTGATTACATTTGGTTGAGAGAGCCTGTTGGCTATCACGTGACTTTCAGTAGCTACTGAAAGTCACGTGATAGCCAACAGGCAGACATAAATAAAATAAAAAGTCTCATTAAAATGCATAATACTTGTTCGACTTTAAAATAATCTTGCTAAGAAAGATGGTGCTGTGACTTTAAACTTCAATGACTATGTAAATAAATATTAATATTAATGAATCAGTCGTGAGTAAAGCCTGTATCACAGGTATCTTGTCTTAGTTTTCTAACCTTGAATATATATTAAGTAGCTTTAAAAATAGATGAAATAACGTAATCAGACTATAATGTCCATACTGTTAAAATACAGGCCTTCCCTTGGAGGAGGAATGGCAGGTGGCCTCCTTCTGCGAAGCAGTAATGTAAGCAAAGGAAGCGGTCGCACGCGTGAGGGAATGACCCTCACGCCCCCCCAGCCGGAATCCCGATCCCGATTTCCAGCTACCGTAGGCTCGGGCTTGCGGACGACGAGCAATGGGTAGCTCGCCGTCCGAGAGATGTCAGCAAACCGTAAGCTACCCAGCAGGTTCGAAGCCTACTGGGGCCATGGGTAATGTGAAAATGAACCTCGAGATCCTGGAACGTGAAACTCAGGGCCCTGGAGTGAAGGCAAAGAAGGAACCGGAGTGGATTCTTAGCCAGTAAAGTCTCACACTATCCCCCGCACCGCCCAAGGGTGGAAGATATCATTATATGATTTTCCCACCTAAAAAAAAGGCCTTCTCTATGAGAAAGAATGGGCAGTAATCATAATAGATTGCTGCACACTCTTAGTGAGGATTGGTAGATGACACGTCTTCAAATTTTTAGTTACAATAATTTTGAACTAACACTTACTAATTTTATTTTAAAGCAGCTTCTTCCAAAGCTTTGCCAGCGTGAAAATAAAAATTTCATAGCCTATTTCACTCAGTGATAAAATACCATTCTACTGGTGAAACAATTTTTACAATCAGTCCAGTTGTTTTTGACCTTAGTAATTACTAGCTTTTGCCCGCGGCTTTGTCTGCTTACATAAAATATAACCTACGTCACTCTAAAAAAAATTTAGCAATCGGCCCAGTACTTTCAGAGATTACCTCCTACAAACCAAAAAACAAATTATACCTCTTTATAATATTATTGTAGACTTTTGTCTACATTAATAATGAGAAAACATTTTTATATATCTGTTTAAATATAAAAATATTTTCTCATTATAATATTAATATACACTACAAAATTTCTTCTACCTAAAAATGACCTCATAAAAATAAAAATGAATGAAGGAAACTCATTTGACCTAATTCAAATCCTTCTCTATAAGAAAGCTCCATCTTTCGGTTTTCCTAGTAAACTAAAAAGGGTACAAGGCTTTCACTATCTCAATACCCACTGCTGAAATGAGTGTAGCCTTGAACCTTTCGTTCCGAATCGTTGTTGGAAACTCTGGACAGATGGCGTTCATAGGAAGAAAAAAAAAATTCGACTTGTAGTTCTGTATAGAGATGTATGTACTGTTAAGTATAATCTGTGTAAAAGTAGACTAAAACTTATCATAAATGATGATTTGAGATATTTTCGTATCTTTTTTTTTTGTTGCAATAATTTACGGGGCCAACGAAACTCACCCTAATTTTTAACGTTGTTAATTTAGGTCATTAGTTTAGACTAAACGTACGGCTTCGAGCGTCTAGGTACAAGTTTAGCTAGCTAGATTGCCGTTTATTGAAAGAAGAGATACGGCGGCCTTGGAACACAAACGCTAACTGAAGGAATATAGGCGGGTTTTAGTCAGTAAAAGTCTGAAACTAAGTACCTCCCACAGCTGCAGGAGTAGATAATGATTTCATGAAATAAAAAACGTTTCACCTAGCTACGTAGCTACCAATAAATAACGTTATGTGATACATTTAATTTCTGACTTTCAAGAACAGTCTCCTTCTTCCTGTTATTTGGGGTCGCTTTTCACTAATCGGCGCCAGGATCTTCTCCTATACAACAACCCTACTACTACTTACTTAAGTACTACTTACTTAAGAACAGCTGGAATGCGGGCAATGGCGGACGGCGGGCAATGGGTAGCTCGCTGTCCGTCCGTCCGAAAACAGACCAGTCCGAGCTCAAGGAGCTGTCAGCAAACTGTAGGGGCCCAGCAGGGCCGAAGCCTACTGGAGCCCAAGTTTATGTGAAAATGTCACCCGGGGCCCTAGGATAAAGGCAATTAATGGAGCAGGGTAGGTTTTTAGTCAGTAAGAGTCTGACACTATTTCCCGCCCCAACCAAGGGCGGGATTTGTCATTGGATGATTTTACCTACCATAAAAAAAAAGATTCAAGAACAGTATACCTCACAGAACAGAAGAATTCTTCTGTTGTGGTATACCTAACTAAAAACCAGACTGTTTAGAAATCGAACACTAATGCAATAGCTTCTGCCAGCAGTTTTGTCCGCGTTTAAGTACAAAATTATCCCAAGGCAACATACTACCGAGATGAAAAGTGTTCTATATCCCAATTTAGGATATGGTCTAATCGCGTGTCAATTTTTGTATAAATCCGTTTACCCGTTTGAGCGTGAAAAAGTAACAAACATACAAACACGCAAACATAAAAAGTTTCACTAATTAAGAAGATTTTTCCGAATTCCCATTTTTTTTTTGTGACTATGTATTTTCAATTTTCAAATTATTTCCCATACTTGTGCCATTAGACCTAGGTCTAATGGCATGAAGCTAGCTTCATGCCAAATTTCAGGATTCAATGTGAACGGGATTCCCAATGAATTTTGATTCCCTTATGAGCGTCGAAATCTAAGTTTTCTGCGACATAAACGGCCGTATCTTTTTTTTTTTTTGCTTAGAATTTTGGCATTTGCACAGCTACAAGGGACCGCAGACCTGAGTATACGGTTTTAATTTCAACTCGATACCTCCACGCGTTCCCGAGATAAAAGGTCGTGACAGACAGACTGATGGACAACAAGGTAATCCTATAAGGGATTCATGTTTTTTTCTTTTCAACTACGAAACCCTAAAAAGTAAATAACGTACCTACATCAGCCTCACGTTAGAGTGCCTCAAGTGCCCATTCATCTGCACTTTGCAAGATTTAATGAGCGCCACCGATGCTGCAGTTAACGTAGCCACCTAGCATGGCATAGCATCAGCCTTATAATATTCCCACTACTGGGAATCAGGCCTCTACGCTCTAAGGGAGGGAATCCACTACGCAACGCCAGTGCAAGTTGTTGGATGTCACATGTTTTCGAATTTTTGGTTCTAGGACATGCCAGTTTCCTTACGATGTTTTCCTTCACCGTTTTGAGAGCAGTGGTGCGGATGAAATAAATTACTTAAAGCAATGCGCCTAGCTGGATTTGAACCCGCGGCCTACAATTCGTAAGCCGGGGCCGTTACCACTCAGCCACCACTGCTCTCCACCAGCCACCTACTGGACCCAAACAGATTGGTGAGTCTACCTTTTCGAGAAGAAGAAGAAGACGTACCTACTTTCAAAACATTTATTTATTAGCCAGTAACAAGATCAGTACTCCTTTAAATATACTTTGAGCTGAAAACGAATTATCGTAATAATAATATTACGACTTCATTTTCGTTGAAAGCTCTCTCGATTATGTAGGGCCCTTTTAATGGGCATTCGCTACCAACGATAATAACTAACTATATCTAAACAGTTTATACAACACAAACCTTATCTCTCTAAACATAAAGCCCATAATCGCGTACGCAGTCTACTGATTAGAGTTGTGCTATACCTCCTGCAAAGTACATACGTAATACGTAAGTATCCTACTCCTGCACTTGACCTACAAAGCGATATCCAAGCAATTTTTAATTAACTTTGCCGATATGGGAGATTCTCGTTTGTGTTTTGCATATTTCAATATTTGTGGTGGACTGCATTTTTGTTAATATGTGCCGAGGTCCTTGGGTCAAAGGTCAACCGACTTTTGTATGCAATTCAACCGACTTTTGATAAAGTACTCCTACCACCGCTCGTTTGCGGACGACAAGCAATGAGTAGCTCGCCACTCCCGGATGATAATAACCCGAATCGAGCCCGAGTCGTCGACGATGCATTATTGTGCTCCACGCCTCTAAGACCATAGAGACCCAGCAGGAGTGATGACCGCTGGGGCGGGGAATTTCTGAAAAGGAAATTTGCGGTCCGACAACGTAAGGACAACTCGGTAAAAGTCTGACCTACCCTTTCGCTCCACCCTAGAGTAGAAGAAGTCATCAGATGATTTCCCACTTTCACACATGAACTCAAAAGAAAGGTTCCGTAACAAAATTTAACAAAAGCCCATTTGGGCAGAAGTAAGTTCAATTCGGATTTCATAACAATTCATTATTTCCTTTTATTGTTAAACAAAACAGCATAAATGTATACTAACCAAGCAAGTGTCTACGCCGTAGCTCGTGTGCGTAGCTCGCGTAGCACAAAAAGTTGCGCTCTACGCGAAATTGCTCCGTAGCCTACGATATGTAAAATAATATTACAGATTAAAATTTATCGTATGTAAACTTGTATCTTTATGCACTGAATTTGTGTGTGTTTGTCGCCTAACTCCTCGTAAACGGCTTGACCGATTTGGATGAAATTTTAGTTGGTTTATGGCTGGTTCGAAAAATTGGATCCGGTAAGTTACGCTGCAATCTGGTTCTTAATTATTTTTTGGCGAATAGCCAGCTTTCGGACGGGAAAACGTCTGTCGGGACTATATCTATTTTATTTAGCTCAGTTGTACCAACTAATACTATACAGGCAGTACTAACTAATTTTATAAAGACGAAAGTTCGTATAATATGCAAGTGTGTACAATAAACGGGATATAAGTTAAACCAAAATGGCGATCGACCTTTAAATACGCTGTAACAGATTTTCGGGTTTCAATCGAAGTGGCATAACCGTAGCAATAGGCTCAACTTATTTGCCCCGTACTATATGTTTGATACTCCTTTAAGCTCAAACGGCTCAACGGATTTAGATTGAATTTGCCAAATGATAGACCATATCCTGGAATAGAACGTAGGATTTTATTTTTATCCCCGGAGTATATATTCTCTTGGGATAATTTCTACGTTTACACAAGCGAAGCCGCTGACGGAAGCTAGTCCAACAACAAAAATACGTATTTCACAGAAAAACATAAAAAGCAATATAAAAAATTTAAAAGAAAATCTTTTATAATGAAACAACTTTACATTTTCTAAGTTTACGCATTTTCAAGATTACAAAATTTATTTTCTTACATACTAAGTACCTATTAGCATTCCAGGTACCAATGAAGTTTCAGAATACGTTACCCAGCTTTTTATCCTATTATGACAACGTTGATACATGTTACTACAACGATCAAAATTATCTGCAATTCTGTCTGTTTGATCGTTCACTTTCTACGCTTTAACGACTAAAGCAGTTTTGATGAATTTTTAGTTGAGGTAGATTAAGCATATAAGATAATTTTTATCTTGAGTACGATCTATTGTGATAATTTAAAGTAAATTTTCCTTCAAGCGTAAAATTCGGAACTACTACTTGAAGTCCTCTCAACCTTAATTTCAGTCTTTGTTATAATAATTGTCATATTTTAAGTTGTCTTATTTATAATTATTTGATATTTATCACAGTATTTATTATTTTATAATATTAGCATATACACGTAGTTTAGTATTATTAAATTTAAACTACTATTTATCTATTTATATATCTGTTTATTGTGCACACCTACCACAGTGTTGTCTTTTTTAACCCAAAGATTGACTGGTAGAGAATGCCTTGTTGCATTAAGTCCGCCTATGTACCACTATTGTACGTGAAGTTTAAATAAATAAATAATTTCCGACTTTAATCACCAAACTGTATCCCCTGATTTTATTATTATTTTGAAACCATTATGAAACTAATTTTAAAGACTTATTCACGTCAAAGGACTTCCACACAAAACTGCGATGTGATACGATGCCGTATCGCAGAAACCTGTGATGCGAATTGCTACGATGCGATTTCATACGGCAAAGTATCGGTTCAGGTGACCAATATGTGATGCGAACAATTCGCAAGTCATTGCGATGTGTCGTGGGAGCTCGCAGATTTCTAGGGTCTACGCTAGAGGAGATCACAAGCGAAACACGACTCGAGCTCGAATTCGTGTAGTGTGGACCGACTCTAGAGGAGCCGAGCACGAGTAGAGCACGACTCGAGCTCAAATTCGTGCCGTATGGACCGACTCTAGAGGAGCCGAGCACGAGTGGAGCACGACTCGAGCTCAAATTCGTGTAGTATGTACCGACTCTAGAGGACATGAGCACGAGTGAAGCACGACTCGAGCTCAAATTCGTGTAATGTGGAACGACTCTAGAGAAGCCGAGCACGAGCCGAGCTCAAATTCGTGTAGTGTGGACCGATTCTAGAGGAACCAGCCACGAGCGACACTACACGTATTTGAGCTCAGCTCGTGCTCGGCTCGTGCTCGGCTCGTGCTCGGCTCGTGCTCGGCTCGTGCTCGGCTCGTGCTCGGCTCGTGCTCGGCTCGTGCTCAGCTCGTGCTTGGCTCATGCCCGGCTCGTGCTCCGCTTGTGCTTGGCTCCTCCAGCGTAGACTCACGTTTACGATGCGACGTCGCTCGTTAGTTTTATAATTATTTGGGCCCAAAATAGTTCTTAATTGCACAAATAAATAAATATACACGTTTATGTATATTTATACATAAACGTGTACTCTTTGGTTTTACTTAAAATTCACCCGACGATGAAAACTAAACAGCTGAAACAAAATAAAGCCCTTGAATTAAATTGCAAAAAAATAAAATAAACTTTGACTTTGTACTTGAGCGTCCTGAATGAACTCTTTCAAAGTGAACTTTAAATAAGATACTATAGCGTTTTTCCAAAAGCTTTATTTACGCGCGATAAATGATTATGTTTTTTCTATTATTATTTTCGTCTTAGTTTCGCTCTCACTAGGCATAAAGTAAAACCTTTGTAATCAGATCAGAACTTCTAGAGATTATCTTTTACAAACATTAACACACACAATTTTCCCTCTTTGTAATACATAATTTATAAGTGAGTATTACTATCAATTCGTCTACCTTTATTAGTGACCATAATAGAGCGACGATTATATTCATTAACTCGTAACGGTCGTAGCAAAACTGCTACGCAGCTACGACACTCGTAGCAAGCCGTAGCACAAAACCAAATAAAAATATTCACAGCTTAAACTTTCAGCGAGCGTCATATAAGTACCTTCAAAAGCCTGTGCCTTTCGGATAAGCGCAATACACGCATTTATAGGATATCGCCCCGTAAATCAGTTTTGGGGCTCGTCAAGCGGGGAGGGGGCGGGGCAAGGCGCGCGGGTGTGCGGGGGGCGGGGCGCTGCTTACGTCACTCTGATCGATGCAGCACTTGTTGCCGCGTTCAACAGGCACCAAATATCTAAATACAATCGAAACAGGCGAACTCTTCGCACTTCTTGTTAGCCTGGTAGCTGAGATTCTTGATTTGAGGAAAATGGAGGAAATATGGTGATAGTGCTAGGATCAGCTCGTTTTATATAACGTATATATTACCTATAAAAGTTGTAGAAAATATTGTGTGTCATGTTTTAAAAAAAAATGTGAAGCACTCACAAATGCTGCGCACGTATCTTCGTAAATTGAAATCGTTCACCACTTTTGGGTCAATATTATCAGGCAAGAAGTGTAGAATATTGCTGCTTGCTTTTTTGAATTCTGTACCTCAAAACGAAAAAACAGTTCCCTTATAGGATCACTTTATTGTCCGTCTGTCTGTCAAGGCCGAAAATGAAACCATAACAAATTAAAACCATATACTTAAATTTGCGCTCCCTTGAAGCTGTTAAAAATAAAACTTCTGAGTTAACGGAAAAAAAAACATACGGTTGTTTATGTCGCAGAAAACATATACGTTTTCTACGACAGCAAAATATATTTCGACACTAAGGGAATCAAAATTCATAGGGTACTTCCCGTTGACCTAGAATTCTGAAATTTGGCATGAAGCAAGGCCAAAGCACAAGTATAGAAAAAAATCTGAAAACTGTAAATTAGTAAAGTCAAAAAAAATTTTTTTGTGATTCGAAAAAATTATCGTAACTCAAATCGGGAATTGAACTGTTTTCATAGGTAGCTTGTACGGAACCCAGATTGTGCGAGTCCGACTCCCGCTTGCCCGGTTTTTATTTATTTATTTATGTAGGTACACATAAATATTTAAAATGTTGCTTATAATTACACGAAATTTATTTCAGCAGATCTGCGATAGGAGAGTTAGATGAGAGATTAGATACAGTGTACATAAATAAGTTAGAAAAGTTAAAATGGACTATAATTATCTTGATACTTACTAACAGAAAAAAAAATACAATTTACAAGGAGCAATGGCGGCCCAGTGGTAACAGCTCCGACTTACAAATTACATAGTAGGTCGTGGATTCAAACCCAGCCTACTTTTAAAACGGTAAAGGAAAACATCGCAAGAAAACGGCATGTCCCAGAACCAACAATTCGAAGACACATGACATCCACCACTACGCACTGGACCCGCGTGGTGGATTACGGCTCGTTCCCTCTCCTAGAGGGGAGGCCTGAGTCCCAGCCTGATTTTGATGAACTGTCTGTATCACGATGTATGTAACATAACATATGTTATTGTATACAAGAATTCACGAGGTAAAACGAGAAAAATGCTCATCTCTATTTGGTTTTTTCTTTTAAAAAATTAAAAGCAAGACACTCATAAACCAACCACAGACTAAACTTTATGTGACATCGAAGTACTCATGACATCAAAATTTCGCAAGGAAACGATAACATAAATCCCGAGCCGGCAGGTGTTCATCAGTATTTAGTAACTTAAGTAATAATTTACTCAAATTAATTAGCAGCTGCGTTATGAACGAAAATGTTCTCCGAACAGCGGCTTGATTATACTGTTCACTGCAAATTAGAAAGGTGCTGAGCTAAATTATTAATGCTTTACGTACGAATATCCGTGGGTTTTACTACTTGGTAATTCTCGGTAGTGAGGATTTTGATTTGTGCTAGGAAACCTGGAAAGGGATCGGTGGAACGTGAGTAATAAACTTAATAAACGGGTTTGTGTGTACATTCTAAGATTTGTAATTTTGTTAGTATTGAAACTGATACTTTTACACTAACATTGTAAAGGCATTCACTGCAAAAAGGAAAGGTGCTAAGCTAAATTATTAATGGTTCACGTACGAATACCCGTTGTTTCGGTCTAGACGGTTAACCAGACGGTCGGACGGCGTGCTACCGTCGTCCACAAGCCCACGCCGACGGTGGCTGGAAATCAGGGTCGGCATCCTGGCGGCTGGGGCAAGAGAAAGTTCGTTCCCTCACGTGTGCGGCCGCCTCCTTCGCTAGCAATATTACTTCGCAGAAGGAGACCCCCGCCTGCCATACATCCTCGCATTCCGTATCGTGATCAGGGTCCGGCGCGAGAGATCGTTGTTGCCTATCATTCCCACAAGGACACGGCGGGGATCCACCCAAGCGAAGCACCCATCCACCGTATGCTGCAACGTGTCCTCAGAGCGGTCCATACAATGGTGACTCCCGGGCGTTTATTCTGCTCGAATCCGGTGCAGGAACCTTACCATGTCGGGTGAGGAACAGAGTCGTGCGGTAGGTGAAGACGCCGCGACATCTTTCCAGCCACTCCTCAAAGAGGGTATTTACTTACATAAACAATTTGGTTTGAGGTGTTAACATCAATGTAGCTATAGAAGCCGAGATTATTGGGAAAAAAAAACGATTTTTCAGACTCCTGACCTTTAATCATTTACGATGCGAACACAAGATTTATTTAGACTTTCGATACAGCTTTTAGAATGTCTAAAGGAAAGATGATCACTTTTTATTGCTTAATTGACTGAACAATCAACTTCTTGGAGAGATTCCAAATTATTATGACCATTACGTGTGTAAAATTCATATTAAATTATGTTCGATTACATCATATCTATTCTTATACTAAACCACCCTCCCTTTTAAAAATTATAGTAACTTAACAATGCAATGAGTGTGGGTTTTTTTTTACAATACAATAATATTATTCCAATACGCCACCAAGACATGGTTATCCAACGATGAAACATTAATTTCACTTTAAATGCAGCAGAAACCTTGACGTCTGCTATAAAACTGCGCCTTTACCCGTCGAGTGAATGCCTATCTGATCCAATTACGGCGTATCCCCGATGCCATATAAGATATCAATCAGTGTGAAGCTCCGCCATTTGTTTAGTTTACAAAGCCAAGTGATGGTCACGTGATTTTGGTATGGGAAGCTATAGTTTAGAAATGGGTTTAACGGCTCATCATCATTTCAGCAAAAAGACGTCCACTATTGGACCCTCATCAGGGCATCAGTAAAATGATAGCAATGGAAAGAAGTGGACTGTATAACTAATGAATTATACTTCTAAACATTTTACTTCTTCATGTATTTAAATTAAATCAGATGCTTAATTATTTTTTTAATTATAGCATTTGTTATATACACCAAATATGATCACGTCTTATCTTTTTATACACTAAAACTAATGACAAATACAGCCACTAGACGTGTAATAACAGGCGACGCATGTCTGCCAACACATCTGACTAATAGATCTGATGTGTGTAGTGATGTACCAATTCTTATGACCGCCTTTTTTATCGATAAAGCTGAATACCTATTTACAAATAGTTAATATTATATACTATCATTTTATACTTACTACATTAAAATATTTTTTTTATAACAATAAAATTTCTATTTGAAATTTCTATTAAAAATAAAAACTATTTTTAAAAAAAAACCTATTAGCAATAAAATTTCTATTTAAAATTTCTTCCCGAAAGATTCTGATTTTAAAAATAAATTTATAATTATTTAACAAGCGAGAAAAATGGTTCCTTGGATACTATTTTTTACCGTTATAATAATTATACGAACCTATGTTATGTTTAGCTGAATAAACTATTCTGATTCTGATTCTGTTTTTATAGATAGAGAGGACTTTTTCAGCTTTTTTTTGTTTTTTTTAATTTGAAGTTACCATTCAAAATTTATTAATAACATAAAGTATGTACATTTTATGTTAAAATAATATCAAGAACTAGGAAGGTAAAAAATACAATTAATAATTGTACTAAATATTATTAAAAATGTATCGATAGTTTCGTGATATATTTAAATCTACCCCATCCCTAGAGTGTCGTAATGACCTTGGTTGGACCAATCAGAACGCAGTACCCCACTTCCCGCACGTCAGCTAGTTGTCAGAATTTTTTGGTGCGTTTAGAGCAAGCATGCGGCGTCTAAGGGCTATATAGTCGATGACTAAAACTATTCACAAAACTCCACTGGTACCACTCAGCAACGAGTTACGTTGAAACCATTTACAAACTTCACTAATACCATTAAACAGCGAGTTTCTTTGAAACCATTCTCAAAACTGCACTGATGCCACTCTGCAACGAGTTACGTTGAAACCATTCAAACTTCACTGATGCCACTCATCAGCGAGTTACGTTGAAACCATTCACTAAAGTTCACTCAGCAGCGAGCTACGTTTAAAAAAACAAACCTGTTTCTCCTATTTCTGCCTGTCTCTCAGTTATATTACCACCATTAAAAATGGCGGCAAATTTGATACCGGCTCTGTCCATTTGTAAAGTGCTTACAAACAATATTTTTAAAAGCTTTCACTTAAGTATCTTACAGTAGAACTGTTAATTAAAAATGCTACTACTATTTACTTTTTGACTAATTAGAACCATGCACTAGCTTCTAACGTTTTGCAAGTGCCCATTTAAATATAAAATAATGTGAGTTTAAAGGAATTGTTTGATTTCTCGTTATAAGATAGCAGAATAGTTTATTTGTATAGTTATTTTTACCTAGGTACCAATCTTCACCATCATCATCTTCCTGCCCTTGACTCATATTACTTGGGGTCGGCCCAACACATGTTTTCCTACCATTCTATCCTAAAGGCCGTCGCGCTATTACTCCATTTTTCACATCACTCCTCAAAGAATCCATCCATCTTTTATTTGGCCTACCTTTCCTTCTATCTACATGTATACTCTAGTAACATGCGTTTCATCCCTCTTCTTCATATGATTATATAAAGACAAACATTTTCATTTCAACTTTTCAGGAAAAGTAACTCGATAACAATGTAGAAATAATGTTATAGTGCAGATTACTTAGAAAAAAAAAACAATGATAATGCAAATGGATATTTCTTACATAAACTACTTTTCCGAACTAGAACCCATTCTAGATAACGTGTGATAATGATGCAGTTTACGGCACGGTTGGTGCAGTAGCTAAGCGGTTAGATTCAATAAATTTTAAATTAAAAATAAATTAAATAAAAATTAATTTACAATTTTTTTTGGCCTACATATAGATGTTCTGGGCTGAGTATGTTGTGTATGTGATTTTACACGTTCATAAAAGCACCCACGATACAGGAGTAATTCAGTAATTCCTAGTGAAGTGCATTGATTTTACCGTAACAATGATACGGTAAAATCAAGGCGATTGTTTTTGCCGTATCATAAATTTGTCTTTTACCTATGACTTGTAATATTTACCATAAACAAAGAAATGCGAAAGTAGAACACAAAAATTTAGATTAAAGTAGGATTTTAATTTTTCCTGTTACGGCTGTTGTTACCCCAGTTCCATTTCTAAACATTAACAGAATTGTTTTCAACATTGATTTAGTAAACAATAACAAAGATTCAAACTCACTCTTTACAATTTGAATAAAGCTGTTATTGCAGGATAACGTAAACCAAAACATTTCTGAAGTTCTTTAATCAAAATAATTAACAAACATAATTCAATAAATAAATTAAATTACCGTTCCCCGCATTAACATTCCAAATACAGAACAAAACCACAACGCTTGGCATACGGGTCGGACAAACCGATCAGTTAAAAACTGTGAACAGATTTAAATTAACGTTCCAAAACGTTTTCAGCAGCTGCACTTAAAGTTTTTCTTTATATTTTGGTTAATATTCCTTCTCATCCTACATACCACAGTGTCTCAACACTAAACTCTGACCAGTGAGTGTTGCCAGTCATAATAAGCCTCAGAAACGTGGTCGCTCACAATAGTCCTCATAGAAAGGTTGAAAATCACTTAAGCATATCATGATTTTTGATGATTTTAAATCCAACATCACGTCTAAACGGCTAGTCTGTGTGTTTTGAAAAATATATGTTAAACTAGACCATTTGCCTAATAATTTGATATACGAATATTTATATATATATATTTTTTTTTATAAAAAAACGTGGTGTGATTTATTTTCAATGTTATGTCTAACACAGACAAAAAGCGAAGATCAGGCAAAAATCATTGGGTGTACTTTTATGAAACTTTCACGAACTAAAAGATAATTTAATTGCCAATCTTTTGATAAACGGTTTTTATTCATATTGTGTTTAAGAAATGAAGGATATATTATTATTAATCTTGATGCGCAGGGAGTGTCGCTAGATTCTCTTTTGTTCACTTAAGGTCGCTGGCATTTAGCAATTATAAGACAATTCTGAGCATAGAAATTACCTTGTGAGATTGAACCAGAAATGAAGATATCCACAAGAGAACCAAGGTTACTGACGTAATCCTACTACCCTTAAGTGGGCCCCTTCTGTTCTTCAACATTGCTTTAATATCGTAGAAATAACTAAAACTATTAGTAGATTCTGAAACGTATTCTATTTCCAAATCAAACCAAAAACTACTTGAACTTGCTAACCGAAAACGCGGAAGTTTCAAGTGTGTATTCTCAAGAGTGAATAGAATTCAAACAGCGGCTCATAATGTGCTTGCAAAGGGGAGGCTCGGTCAATAAAGGCTCGATGGGAACATACACACGCTTGTTTGTTTGTCCGATTGTGAGTTATACGCCTTAGTGTTAGTAGTACGAGCTGTAGTAAGTTGATTGTTTTAATGAACACCGCGCAGTTTTTGAACGAACTAGTTGTATTTTCAAAGCGACTCGGTGGCTTTGTCCAACGCGAAGTCGCAGCTTCAGCCGCAATTTATTTGAAATAAGTCATTGCACCGCTACAGCTCACCCGAAAATATCAAACTATGTGCATCCGCTTCGCTTCGCTCGTCACCGCTCCGCACCTACGTGCGGTTTTTTACGTAGGCCACTACAATAGAGTAGCATTTGTTTGTTCTCGCCCCGCCGCTTCGCTTTGCTATCTCCGCGTATAACCGCGACAAAATTACGCAAAGAGCAACTGAAAGAATACGACTGGGTTTTCGTCACTAAAAGCACCTCTCGCTCCACCCAGAGCAGAGCAGTTGTTTCGTCAAATGAGGGGCATTTGACAAAACAACAGCACGAATAGTTAGGAAACAGCTTTTCTAACAGCAGATTGATGATAAACCGTAAAAATGGAGAATATTGTTCACGATAGCAAAATATCAGTTTTCACCCAGCTTCCTACGCGGAAAAATTTCCATCCCGCAATTTGCACTTTGACTTTTATACCTAAAATTCAACGTAAATCCAAGCAATTTCCATGGCACGTGTAACTTCACTTTACAAGTCATCCATCATACATGTTATTTGAAAACAAATTAAAAACTCGTGCAGGTTTGTAAACACAGGTTATCCAATATTCAAAACTTATTTTTGTAGCTTCATAATAAAAAGGTCTGTCAATCCGTCACATGCAAGCTCCATCGCAAATGGGTTTTGTCGTAAACTTGATACGTGCACAACGATATAGTCCTTGAAACGGAACCCATTTTGTTTATTTGAAACATCTTTAGTGGCTCATTTTCGGCGACCACCATACTTTAATTATCATATTCCACAACTTTTACACAACGGCATCTAGTCCCAAACTAAACGGATAGGCCAGTCAATATCGACATCAAACATCGCAAAAGCGCATGTATCTACGATTTTTTTATATGTTCTTAGGTCCCTTGAGAGTAGTTTATACCCAAGTTTGCGACCCTGAAAACGTTGTGGTTCCTCGTGGTGGCGAACGGTAGCGATGATCTCTCGCGCCGAGCCTTGGTTCAGGCCATGATCCGGAGCGAGGAGGAGTGGCAGGCGGTCGCCTCCTTCTGCGAAGCAGTAATGCTAGTAAAGGAGGAGGCCGACCGCACCAGGCAACAGCGCTCACGCCGCAGCCGCCGCCGTAATTCCGATCCCAATTTCCGACCACCGTAGGCGTGGGCTTGCGGACGGCGGGCAATGGGTAGCTCGCTGTCGTTTACGGCGCGCACTGTTCCTGCGCGCCTCAAGGAGTCGTCAGCAAACTTTAGGGACCCAGTAGGGTCGAAGTCTAAGCTCCATGGTGCGGAAAATTGCGAAATTTTTGCACTGGTTTCAGTTTTTACGAAAAAGCTATCCTAAGGAAGTGTTTGGTGTTTTACCTTGTCTATTAGTGAAAACCGAATGTTTCTTTCAGTATTTTTTGAGTTTAACGTGAACATACTTACAAAACAATTTTATTAAATTAACAGTACTTATAGTACCTACCGTAGGTTCGTAATTCTCATAGTAAATTGATTACCGTAACATTGTAAGTTATATACATCCAGACAATAATATTCTTGATATAATCTCTCTTTATGATATCCACGGTAGTTAACGGTTTATACGTAGCTCAGCTGCCTCACGACAATCTTGCCTTCATACACTTAGACTAAATTACATTATAATGTAGTTACATTGAGATGGCAGTTTCAAAAATGGTTTATTTATTGGAAACTTACACTTACGACATTCATTATAGGCACATTTCATTAAGAACAAATACATTTGAAAAACAGTAACATAATACTTATGTCAATAATAAAATTAAATTAATGTCAAAAAAAAAATATTTAGCTTGCCTATAGGCAAGTTACAATCAAGGGTCAAAAATGTAGATGCGTTCTACCAATGCAAGTGACTAAATTTTTTTGTGGAAGAGAGTCAGTGGTTCATGGCCGATTTATGTTGTACCATAGGATCGATTTAAGTTGTACCATAGGATCGATTTAAGTTGTAACATAGGATCGTAGACAATACTAAACGGCTACTAAAAAGAAATCAGCATCAGCCTTTTGATGTTCCCACTGCTGGGACACAGGCCTCCTCTCTAAGAGAGGAAAAGGGCCGTAATCCACCACGCGGGCCCAGTGCGGGTTGGCGAATGTCACATGTCTTCGAATTTTTGGTTCTAGGACACGCCGGTTTCCTCACGATGTTTTACCCTCATCGTTTTGAGAGCAATAGTGATAAAATAAATTACACAAAATAATGCACCTGGCTGGGTTTGAACCTGCGACCTACAACTCGTAAATCGGGGCCGTTACCACTTGGCCACCACTGCTCTCATTTCAAAAAGAAATGCTTTACCATAGCCTCCGGGCGATCTGCAATGGTAACTTCTGGACGTTTCTTTCGCCTGAATTCAGTGTAGGAACCTTCCGAACTTACCATGACCGGTAAGGACTAACGTCATGTGGAAGGTGACGACGCCGCCACGCCTCTCCAGCTACTCCTCAAAAAGGGGACTTACCGCCATGATTATACCTTGACTAATTTCAGTAAACCTGCGAAAACATAAAAAAAATCTATAATTATAACATTACGGGACGGTTTATTGGTAATGATTTTTAACTAATTTCTCACAACTTTTTTTTTATTGATATAAACTAGTGCTTGATTGCAATCCCACCAAATGGTAAGCAGTGATATAATCGTTGATGGAGAAGCGCACTAGTTTATTAAGAGCTTATTCACTAAAAGTTGTCTGTAAGAGATCGTTTTTAGCGATAAGACTGCCCATTGTGACATTAATTTTAAGTTCCTATTGTAATTTTATTTTTGGCGTACAATAAAGAATATATCAATCTATCTATCTATTCACTCACGATAATGAAACTATTTCCTCTCCAACAAAACAGTTGACCTGTTGACACGCCCAATGTTTTCTAAACTCGCTCGTCTCGGTGTGAACATCAGCTCAAACACATGTTAGGTACATAAACAAGAGAAGCCACGGTTCTACAGCGGCGAGTAATTTCACAAAGTTCGGTCTAACGCCATACTATCTACTGTAAGTCAACACATGAAGTGTGCGAATATATATAAAGCATAGTTTTAAGTATGCAGATGAAAGGATTTAGTGTTTTACAGATAACAATGCTGGTCTACCCATTGATATATATAAGGGAAGATGCGTTACGCGCTAACATCACAATCGGAAAACCTGGACTCGAAACTCACACATCGAAAAACTATTGTCACTGATAGACAAGGACAGAGATAAGAGCCGGCGCAGTCGTGCAAGTAAAATAGCGTTAGTCGCCAATGTGTGTGATCGTCGCGAGCGATGTGAAATCGTGCCTCAGAGGCACAATTTTAGCGGTCCACGCGCTTGAGGCGAGTCACCTAGCTTCAGCTGTTTTGATTTAATCTAAGGATTTACCAGATAAAATCGTCATTTTGTGTTATTATTTTACACTCGCATTTTCGCACTGATTCGTTTGCGAGATTGTTTTCATGAGTCAAACTTTAACACCTCTTTATTTTATCCGTATTCAGAGGGCAGTTTTGAAAAATTAATAATGATAATCTTCAATTAATGATGATACGCATTTCGATTACATTTTTGGCAAGTTTCAGATTTATTATTTGTGCTAATTTCCAAGTATATTGGTACACGGAAAGAGATTTTAAATACCAACGAAATTCCCCCTTAAATAATGAATTTCCAAAAACCCCTTCCTAGTGCTCGCCTACATCATAAAAGGAAGCCTTGCGCAAAATTTGTGATCCCTAGTCCCAGTAATTTGGGCAGTGTGTTGACATGTAAGTCAAGTTTAAAAAAAAAAAAAAAAAAAAAAATGACAATTTCCAACCACCGCAAACGTAGGCTTGCTGCGTGTCCAGTCGATAACGCGTGCTGTTCCTTGCGCACCTCTAAAAGACATCTGCAAACCATAGGAGCCCAACAGGGCTGACGCCCGCTGGGGCCAGGAAGCCTAAAACACAAAAGGCAGCTGGAGGATTCAGGTATGGATTTAGTCAGTTAAAGTCTGACACGCCCTCCCATTTCACCCTAGAGCGGAAGAAGTCATAGGCTGATTTTCCACCACAAAAAAAAAACGCGAGAGAAGCCGTTGACCAGTAATAATTTACTATTTGCAACAAAAACTATTAATTTAAAAAGTTTTGTCCAACGTCACTCGACTGGAAGTCAAACGTAACGAAGTACGAGTAACGTAATAAAAAAAGCGTTTGTGAACTGAGTACAGGTCAGTGAATGCAGAGAATGCAATGTTCATTTCATTACTCGGTAAAGCAGCGTTTTATATTTCTTTGTTAACTAAAATTATAAAGATGACTGAACCAGGATAATCATATAGCGGTTTCCAATATACGTGTAGTTAGAAGAAGGTAGGCAAATAGATTGAGATAGACACGAAGACACGGTTTGCGTTCTTATTTTTTGTACATAAGAGAAAAGGGTACCGTAGGCGCGGGCTTACGGAAGGCAAGCAATAGGTAGCACGCCATCCGACCGTCCGGACTGGGACCAAGTCGTCAATGGCGCGCGTTAGTCGCAAATAGATGTCAGCAAACCGTAGGGGCCCAGCAGAGTCGAAGCCTACGGGGGACATGGGTAAAAGTGAAGCCCCGGGCCCTGGAACAAAGGCAAAGAAGGGGGTTAAAGTCTGATACTATCCCCAGCTCCGCCTAAGAGCTGGAGATGTCATTGCATGATTTTCCCACCAAAAAAAAGAAGAAACTGATCAGAACCTAAACTACACTTTCCTAATCAATTTATATTTCCTAAGTAATGAATATTAATATATTTCTAATTAATTAGTTTATAATTTAAGTATCTTCAAGGCTAGAGTGAATAGGCTCTTAACAAACTGGGGCGCTTCAGCAACACTGCCTACCATCAGGTGGCAATCGCAGTCAAGCACTAATTTAAATCACTAAAAAAAATTTGAAATAAACTAGCATACTATTTGTAATTTTCAGCTTTCTAAAAGAATGGCAAGGAGGTAAGTATCAAAATTATCCAATTATACTTATCTAGGTATTCTGTGTGCTTGTAAACGCTATGTAACAAAGTTAGTTACACCTAGAGATGAGCTCCATGATTGCCACTTTACCTTAAAGATGACTTGCAACTATGCACGATAATTATATCTACCTCTTTTAGGCATCGTACACACCAAAGGCCGCCGCATCCGCCACCGACTGTGAAAGTATCACAGTCGGTGGCGGAAAATACCTCCACGTTCACACTGAGGCTGACAGTGAGAAATCTCTGTCAACCTGCACGTTCACATTGAGGCTGACAGTGAGAAATCTCTGTCAACCGCAATGTGAACGTGGACTCAGTCTGCAGTATGCATTTATAGAAACGTATATAAGAACGTAGATTACTTTACATGTGTAAACAAAAGAGTTGGCTTACTACGCGTAGTAAACGGCCACCGAGAGCCAGCGATAATGCACTACGTAATAGCGTATAGTCAGTTCGGTGAGAACGAGAAGTTAATAGTATAGGAAAGTGTTACCTGCGTAACGCCCGCTCACGGTCAGTGCCCGACAAAACGTTGGTCTGAACAATGCCTTAGGTAGATACATGCCTACATTTATGTAGCAAAATTTCAAACCACCCCGAAATTGGCACGACCTTTGAAACCTCTATACTAGCCCTTCTATTCAATTTGACATACAAGTTGACGTATAATAATTAACCTGCCTCAGTGTTTGACACTTGAATAGTACCCACAAAGATGTATAGCCATAGAATAGGAGTGAATCAAGTATTCCGTCAGAAACGAGCCGATTAAACATTCCTTTCGACGTTATGGTACTTTGGAGTTTACTGAGTAGACAGTGCTGAAAGCAATAGGTTTTTGTCCTTTTAATCAATTTCAAAAACGAGGAGGTTATCAATCATAATGTTTATATTTTTAGCACTGCTCTCAATGAACTTCACTGCACCTTGTAAAGAAATGTTTTTATTTCCTTCGAAACCTTTATATCACATAAATTGCTAGCCAAGATGGTGTCTCAGACTAGACAGTCTAGTTCCTTACTAGTGAACAAATATCGGTCAATATTTCATAGACTTCGGTTTCAATATTGGCCTTGGATTCGATTTACCTCCAAAGAAATCTATGACTAGTCGGCAGAGTCCTGCGTGGTCACCATGTGGCATCAGCAATGTCCTATCACGGAGTCATCAAAGTCTATTTTGAGAAAAAAATTGTTTGACATGACGTAGTAAAGCCACTTAAGGATGCCCTTTGTGGTCTGTACTAGAGAATATGTCCTGCTCTAAACTCCACAATAATTTGAAATCGTTCAAAGAAATATTTACAATCAGCTGTGAACAACTTTCCACTACAACACTAATGTGGAAAAAAACAGTTAAAGCTAAAGATGGACATTTTGAGGACAACCATGTACGAGTATTAATTTCTTTTTACAAGCTTTATATTATTTTCACCTGTCCCGATGTTTAGGATCAAATCTTGCAAATGAAATTTTATAAACTTCTCGGTTACCGATTGAGCTGAAATTTTGCATGCATGTGTTAATCACGTGACAATGTAATATTATGATTACATGGAGCTGATCTGATGATGTAACCGGAAGGTGGCCAGAACTCGGTAGTTAAACGATAGAACCCCGTCGAGTTTGGACTCGTATGATTCGTCTTGACGAGTACTTAAGTGCTAAATGGTAACCAGAGCTAGAAGATGGTCATAGGAACTCGATAATAAGCGCAATAAGATAACGCTATCGTGTTTATGCTTTTTGGAATGGTCTTGATAAGTATTAATTATATTAGAGTGCCTCAAGTGCCCATACATCTGTACTATGGAGGATTTAATGAGTGCCACCGATGCTGCAGTTAACGTAGCCACATACTGGGCCCCAACAACCAACCAACAGCAGTTTAACGAGTTCATCATCGATTCGATAAGAAGAAAAAAAAGATATTATGTATACATATACCGCGCTATATAGCGTGCTATGAAAAAATAATTTTCATTAAATACTTGTTTAGATTCTCTATCACATGTACCCAAAGTTGTAACAGAATTTGTGGCCAGACTAGACAGACTATATTTAAGATGTAACCTAATGCTTCACCTTGCATCTAAGACGGACACTCACCCCTACTTAAACTACAGTAGCTAAAATAACGGGAATACTATTAAGACAGTCTTATTCTCCAAAGTAAACTTGGACGGTCCTTAATTACCCATTCTCTTTACCGGCCACAGCTGAATTAACCATTCCCTATTAGAAACGTGAATTGTATCTTTCCTTTGGAATACACTCACAATGGTAAGCTGTTAATGCGTTGGAAGAGGTCTGAGTGCACAAAAAACTAGTTCTTTCAGAGTTGTGTTTCATTTATGCTGGGAATGTATGTATTTTTTCAGTTTTAAATCTCGAAAGTCTTGAAATCTTTATGGGAATACTAGTTGCTGGCAGCGGCTTCGCTCGCGTGATAGTATATTATGTCAAGGGAACATAATCTATTACTAAACCTCCGCTGCCCGTCCGTCCGTCTGTCTCTGTCTGTGTATCAGTGGGCGGTATCTCATCGTAAGAGATAATTAGAATATTCACAGAATATGCATTTCTGTTACCGCTACAAAAAGTATGCATGTGGTGTTAGCCTATAATTGATTGCTACAATATTATAGTGAATGTGAGTTTCATTTTAATATACTTATGTTGTATTGTATAAGCAGTTTTTGGCGGACTAAAAAATAAAAAAAGAATACAACAAATAATAAAATTAAAATAAAGTTAAAAATTAAAGGTGAATAAGGGACGAGCTTTTTAAGTTTTTTTTTTTTTAAATTTTAATATTGCAGTACAGAAACTTTCGTGCCCGACTAGTACTTGGCCAAATTTTCTCTATAGGTGTCCGACACTTTTTTTCAGTTCAGTAGAAACTTATTATTATAATAAGGCCGTTGTGTCCTACTGCAGGGCAAAGACCTCCCTTCCGTTGTCCTTTAGAAACTTAATAACTGAAAATCATGACAAAAAAGAAATCGTATCTACAAACTAATTAATGAAACAGTTAACTCTGACGATTCAAAGTTGTACCAATCTATCACAATTATTTACAATATATCCAGCCACTAATTTATTATTTGTTCAAGCGTCCATTTTGGAACATTCGATATGCTTTCCGGCCGAATTATACACAGATTTTGTGGTTGAAAATTGTCAATTTTACCCGAAACACGTGCAAAGAGTTATTCTTTTATGTTACCTACAGTTAATTGGATCGTTTCAAGCGACATGAAAAGCTAACGGAAATTTCAATTTATTTTTGTATTGATTTTGACAACGTGATGTAACTGCCACGTGTAATTACTTCCTATGAGGGTTCCTCGTGCCTTCCTGCCTTCACGGGTGACGGCACTTGAGTACATTGCAGAGTGCCCTTGGCACTCAATCTTCCTCCCAACATTTCTAAGTAGGTAACTAATCCCTAACCTAAACATGGGATATTTCTTATAGCATGTGTAAAAGACGAAAATAATAAAGAAGTTTAAATAGAAATAATACTGCAAAAAGTTTGATGAAAAGGCAACGAGAAAAAAGAGAGATAACGCCTGGAAACTCTGTTGGCATTCGGTAATGCCGTAATTTACTCGATTTTTTGAAATTTGACTGGCCTGCTGGTTTAGTGGTTAGTGGCCCTGACTGCTATGCCGGAGGTCGTGGGTTCGATTCCCACCCAGGACAAATGTTTGTGTGATGAGCACGATCATTTGTTCTGTGTCTGGGTGTTATTTATCTATAATATGTATGTATTTAGAAATATATAAATATGTTTATCAGTTGTCTAGTACCCATAACACAAGCTCTGCTTAGCTTGGGACTAGACGGTGTTGTGTGATAGTTGTGGAAATATTATTATTATTATTTTTCACGATATATTTGCGTCTGTGACATAGATATTAGAAAAGAGGTCTGTGATGTACTTTTTTATATTTTTAATATATGAGTGCATTATGGAGGGTTTTTGTTTCTGGTAGGTAAAATCATCCAATGACAAATCCCGCCTTTGGGCGGAGCGGTAAGTAGTGTCAGACTCTTACTGACTAAAAACCTACCCCGTTCCTTCGTAGCCTATCGTGCCGGGGCCGGGTATTCCTTTCGGAAGTTAACCCATGACCCCAGTCGGCTTCGACCCTGCCTGCCTGCAGCTAGCAGGCTGGGCCTCTTCGGTGTGCTGACTGCTCCTTGAGGCGCGCGGGAACATAACGCGCCGTCGACGACTTGGGCTCGGTCCGGTCGGTTACCGGACGATCGGACAGCGTGCTACCCATTGCACGCCGTCCGCAAGCCCGCGCCTACGTTGGCTGGAAATCGGGATCGGAATCCCGGCGGCGGCTGGGGCGAGCGCCCCATTGAAACAGTATATCTTAAGATTAGCGCGTTCAAAGAAACTCTTCAGCTTTGTAATCTTCTAAAAATAAGAATATCATGTCACAGTATTTATTATCCAACTCCTCAGATGGTTGGGCACGCCGTAACTATGACGGTAAGTCCCCTCTTTAAGGCGTGGCTGGAAAGACCTCACGGCTTCCACACCTTCCGCATAACGCAGGTTCTCACCGGATATGGTAAATTCGGGAGGTACCTGCACCGGATTTGTGATTTGAGTGTGACGCCCAGGTGTCGATTCTCATAATTTTTGTCTACGACTAAAAATTCTCAAACATTTAAGGTGTTTTTAATATCTTGCGTATTACATCACGCATACGGAATTGCTCCGCATGCGGGGCTGCTGCCCAATATCACGCCCCGCATCCCGCGTGCGTATTAAACGCATTACAATAAATACTTGTATGAAAAGGGCATTTACGGGGGCTACGTAAGCAGAGCAATATCCCGCATGCGTAATGAAATCCGCACGATATTAAAAACACCCTTACCATTCATAAACATGACACCCCATTTTATGTTCAGTCAAATAAACGGTTTGGTACATTACGAGTATGTGTATCATATTCTTGTTTTATCAATGAAGCATAAAATCGAAGACATACATTCAAGTAGCGGTGTGAAAATATTGAATGCCTTCCGGATATAGCATATAAGTACCTATTTGGTGCTTGAAAATTGTCAATTTCCGTCAGGACACGTGCTATGCATGGTTAATCCAGAGTTTGGCAAAAGCATTTTACAAAGATACGTCTAGTAGTAACGGAGTTTGTCCATGTGATTTCAAAGAATAAAAAAAGGGGTACTTTTAGTGAAGAAAAAGCTGAATACTTCTCGGTCTTCAAAAGTCCAGGCTCATTCTGAAGGTTTACACTCCCGAAAATAGAGGAAAAAACCGCTGTCGTTGAGCGATTAGCTACTGCGCCACGAGTTCGATTCCCGTACGTAGCAAATATTAGTATGGCCTACATGTAGTTGTTCCGGGTGTCTTATGTGTGAGGGTACCGGGGGTATTAATAGTGCGGGGAACACAAAAAAAAAATTACTTTTCTCACTTTTCAGAGAAATGAAATCGATATCCTTTAAAAGTTTACAAATTCGAAAATAAAACGTACAAAAAGCACCGAATACTTTTGGAGGAAGCCATTGAACATCGGATATTGCCTTTCCGACATTCAAAATGCGGTTGAAATTTATTAAAGTTCAAACGGAAACTATATAATTAATGATAATGTTTTTCGAATGAGAGATTCAAAAACAATAACAGAGAAAGTGAAATATAACTTTTTAATAGTTACCTGAATAACATATTAAAAATTAGACATGTAAAAATAAGAAAAATCTATTTATTTTTGTGGAGCTTTAAAACGTCTGACAGAAGTTTTGGTCCATGGAAAAGGTAAATATTATTCTAAAGTAGTAAACATATACCTATATATAGATATATATCTAGATACAGATACCTACTACTTTAGAATAATATTTTACAAAACATATTAAAAATCAGCCATAAAAATAAGAGTTGGGACCCTGGGCGGGTAGGTACCCGCCCAGGGTCCCCAAGCACACAGGTATTCAAAGCACACGAGACGCTGCTGAGAACCTAAGGTTTCATCCATGTGAAAATAAGTTATGTCAGACAGCTCTGGGATCTTGTCTACTAGTTTCTTTGTTTTGTATTTTCTGTAATATTGCAGTACTCCAGTCTCCACGCGTTCTTTTGAATAAGGTTCTTGACACATGGGCAACAATGTGATTTTATAAGGGTAGCTTTTTCCGACTGAGATACAGAGCTCTATAAAAAGCAAAGTCGGAGTTAAAATCTTACCACTGAAAAGCGTTTAGCTGAAGATATTTTATATCTGCGCCGCCCCCAGCTACAGTATCAGCAAACAAATATTACTTTTACAGCCATTTAAACTTTAGTTAAACCTCTTCACGGTTTTTATCCTCACAAAGCACTTAACAGTTTCCTCGGGGTAAACTGCTTTTTACTTAGATTTAGTTTTCTTTCATTATTCATTCTTATTTCTCGAATAATATAAACTGTTTTAGTTTCATAATATTATTTCATTAGTCGAGAATATTTTTGGTTGTATTTTCTTTGGAATTTACTACACATTTTACTGCTTATTCCTTTACAAAATGTTGAATTGAAATAATTAAACTTGTCATACAGAACTTGGACAATAATTCTGAAAACTGAATGCATAAATTTTAATAAACACCAAAAACTGAGTCCGTCTTTGTTCAGTATTTTTCTACTCGTAAAGTTTTATTATATTAACTAGCGACCCGTCCCAGCTTTGCTCGGGTGCAGTGGTGACATTAAATATATTATGCATGTATTATACATATAAACCTTCCTCTTGAATCACTCTATCTAATAAACAAAAACCACATCAAAATCCGTTGCGTAGTTTTAAAGATCTTAGCATACATAGGGATAGGGACAGACAACGGAAGCGACTTTGTTTTATACTATGTAGTGATAAACATTTAATTACATACATTGCTCAAAATGATCGATATCGTAATGTCTTCAGTAGCCCAATGATAGGTACCTACCAACCTTATTTCATTTCTTTTGGTTATATTCTATATATTCTATATTTATGTGAAAAATATGAATAAACTGTATAAATCATATACCTGTATATGACTATTGTAGACCCCAAGGGCGGGACGTAGCTGATCAATTTAATTATTTAAGACCTGTATTATGTACAATTATGTGATCCACAATAAAAATATTGAAGTAGAAGTTGAAATTATTAGTTTGACTGTTCCGCTCCTTTAGGTCATAGCGTGATGTTATATAGCCTATAACTTTTTTCGATAAATGGACTATTCAACACTAAACGACATTTTCCAATTCGAACCGGTGTAGTTATTTCCTGGAAAAGATTTATATATAATATTTATTTTATCAAAACTGTAACTAAAAATTTCATAGACTTATAAGCTAGTACATGCATAGGAGCATCAATAACCGAACTAGGACGAGACTATTGTGGTATAATAAATTATTGATTTATAATTCCCATATTCACGGGAATTATAAAAATCGCACTTCTAATCACTTTACGTTCGTAATTGTTTTCAACATAGTAAACTTTCAGTTAAAAAATTGAACTGAAACCAGCAATTCAACTCATAAGTGTCAATAAAAACCTCTCTTTATCTGAACCACTTAAAACCCCAATTTAATTCAATAAACCTCTTCATCACTAGCAAACAACCCTTTTTCCTACAACTCCTAAAACTAAGTTAAACCAGTTTGAAATAATCGATGGCTACTATCGATTGCGTCTCAAGTGCCCTTAAGGCAATTATGGCGGTTAAAAGGCATTGTGGGGTAACACGAGGTATGTCTTCGCGACTCCTGTTCCAAAAGATAGGTGTCCAAAGTCTGAGTCTACGGAGCTTACCTGTTGCTTGGACCTCGAGAAAGTGACGCGGCTGAAATGCGCCACCGCCCTGTGTTGCCAGGAATGTGAATTGTCCCTTTTTATTGGGAAGTTTCCGTTTCAAAAAGAGTTTATTTGCGTCAAACATGGCGCATACCATAAAAATAACAATAACGACTTTATATATTGGGAAAATATGCGTCACATCCGTTTGGAGTTTATCAAGCCTTTTGTGCCAGTGTAAAACAAAAGAATTCCAAACATTTACTGTTTTTGCATTGTGTTGCAATATATTAGAAGAACAGGCTTTGGGAGTATATACTCCCAAAGCCTGTTCTTTTGCTAGATTGCCTTTTTTACATATAACAAGATTTCAATGAAAATATTTTTTTTTCATAACAAGCTTCTGTAGCGCGGTATACTCGTATACTTATATACGAGTAATTTATATCTACTCATCAAGACGATCAAACACTATAGGATTATCTAATTAATACGCTTATTGTTGAGTTTCTATGGCCATCTTCCAGTTTCATCATCAGACCCTAGTTACCATCTAACACCAAAATACTCGTCAAGACGAATCATACGAGCCCAAACTCGATGGGGTTGTGTCGTTTAATTACCGAGAATCTATGGCCACCTTCCGGTTCCATCAGGAGAGCTGACCCCAAATGAATTGGGATGAGGCTAAGAGAGTGTTGGCAGATCTCGAAAAGTGTAGCCGGTAAACAGTAAATATCGTGGGTAGAATCAAGTTGGCCAGCCCTGCTTTAGAATAAACCCGCAGCCCTGGGTATCTATGCAATTTATTGGCCTTCACAAGATGTTTTTTATTTAGCCTTTATTCTTGAGAAAGCAGCTGAATTGACTCGAAATGATAAGTTACACTTAGACCGCGAAAAACTAACTCGGCATCCCACGTAGGCAATTCAACGCAAACGCGAACATGACGCGATGCGGCGTGAATGGGTCAATCAATTGGTAGTCTATTGCAGTGGCAAACGTGACCAACCATACGTGGGTGCGGTATAGGAATTAGCGAAGCGTCGCTGTCGGAATTATTTGGTTTGATATTTCTGCGTGAACTCTTGAGGTACGGTGAGTTGTTTTACATAAATGGCGCCTCAAGTAGCTATTTCACGCACACCAACAACCGTATTCGCAATGAATCGCCCTCGTAGGACGTCACGTGTTCCCTCACACCCTATACTTAGTGACTTGTTTGATACACATGTAAACAGCAATTGCCTATCTAGCTAAATACCACTTTTATGCGGCTTTAATTAAATCCTTCACAACTACATAAGTACAGACTATTATTTAATCTGTCCTAGCTCAGAGGACACCGGTGTCCTCTCACATCCACGCCACTATAGGCCTTAATTCCGATGTTTAGAGTCTACTTTTGTATGAACAAGTTGGGTAGTTGTGGATCGAAGTGTTAAGGCTGAGCCGAACAAAACACACTCACACGAGTGCCTTTCCTACTGAACAATTCCTCTCAACTGCGTTCACATAATGACTAACAATTAGTCTAAATCCTGCACATCCGCACTGACCCGAAAGCTCCCATTACACGGGTGGGTACATTTGAAACTATACTACACGGTGTCACTGTAGGTGCGGGAGATTCTGGGTTTGAGGGCTGGCAACACTGGCCCGGGCGGAGGCAGTGTGCGCGAGCCGTCAGTCGCGCCGACCGCTCCCCGACAACCCTAGTCATAAGTGACAACAGACTCTATAGCACACCTCTAATTAGTTATACGTGTTTAAAAAAAAACTTGTGGTTTTCTTCAACTTTATTGCTGAGTGCTCAAACCGTGTTCTAGGTACCGAATGTAGTTTATTTTTGTTTATATTCGGTTTTTGAACCAAGTGCAACGCGTGTTTTTGTTTTTAAAATTTTTAGTTGGTTTCGTTTGCGGTCGAATCTTTTTAAGAATTTATAAAAAACTTAACCTTGTTTTCTCAAACATTAATTCACGAAATAATTTGTAAAATTTCTTCGTGTTCGGTCGCGAGTCTGCGCATATTTAAATATTAATAGAAATTTACATATTTTCTCAAAGTGTTAGTGCATGCTGCTCTGTGAACATTGGTGTTTGGTTTTCTTTAAATAATTTAAAACGTAACCGACAGGAGATGAAAGGAAAAGGGAAAAAAAGCAATAACATAATCATGAGTGCATGTCATAATTAATCGGTTAAATAATAATTCATCATTATATTCACTAATAACTTCAGAGTCAGTAAATATCTAGGATTTAATGAAATATCCAAAAATTCATAAACCAAAATGAAACCTCAACTAAAACCATCAAATTAATCCTTCAAAACCCTCCACCGCAAACTCATTCATACTTGAAACGTAATCACAGCATCAGCAATTCGAAAATTTAAATAAATACGCAATCTCCGCGATTTTACCCCTCAAGAGAGCGGTACAGGCGCAACAGTTAGTTCATAATCTTACCCCGGATTTTATCACGGCCATTCGCATTACCCATGTATGAACAAACCTCTTTCACAAGTCTTTCGCTTACACAGCGTTCTTATTTCAAATACCTATTTTTTTATTTTATTATGGCAATTCCACTTCGTACGTCTACGTAAGACCTCGTATTCGCTGAAAGTACCTAATTAAAATGCTGTCAAAGAATAATTGGATTTATGATAGCTAGTAGAAACATCTTCCTGCTGCGTGTGTTGAGAGACGGTTTTAATTACTTTTCATATAATGTGTACCGAATGATAAGAGGATAAGGATGTTAAAACTCGTTAGGATATAAATTTTAATTGGCGCCCAACACGGGGCCGAAGTTGATCGATGTCCTTGACTCAAACCTTTACTAAATATGTAAAGAAAAGCAATTACACGAGACGGGGAGGTATTACGTTCACAAAATGTCAATGTGAAATCAATATAGGTCACAAGAGTTGTATCGAGGCGGGCCTGTCACTTTGTACTTTCGTATTAAATTACTGGCTGGTCCTCGACTTGTTTTTTATGTACACAGATAAAAAAATCGAAATCCATTTATCTGTTTTCGTTTATTAACAGTACATCCAATCCATCAAAAGTTGGTATTTGTTTTTTTAACTTTCGATATAACGTCTATCGTGGTTGTAGGCCGTGAAATTGTAGATAGGAATGAAATATGGATTTTCCGTGGAACACTTTCATCGGGATTGCGCATTGATTAGAGGCGGAGAGTAAACAAACACCCACCTTTAATGTCGTACAATCACTACGATACGATACGTAGTAACTCTTACTACGGGTATTAAATAGAATGATCAAAGAAGGTTCACTATAAAACTTATAATTTTTTTTCGTCATTTTAAATCTTTTTTCCGACCACTCTACTCGCAAGCCAATTTTTTAAAACTAACGTATATACGCCAATGAGGTCATTATCGAGTCTAGTATAGTTTTTGACACCTACATAGAAACCAATCGTACATGATATTTTCGCATAGGTTAGAGTATTAAAGCGAATTTGTTTATTTATCTTGATCATCAAAGGACACACAGAAATAATCTGAAATCTTATAAAAGTCCATAACATACCCAAATAATAAGATAAAAATATTATCTATTTTCATAAAAGCACCTAGACAAAATAAATACTAAAAAAAAATTGGATTATTATGGAATGGATAGCCTGTTTATTGTGCAGGATGGATAGCCTGTCATGTAACGTGAACTATACGTTACATGAAAGTAATGTACCTACAGTGGATTTTTTTTCTCGAAAATGCAATAAATAAAACCGCTATAGCATACAATACCTATCTTTAAGGGTCACTCTCAAAAATATTTTTTTATGATTAGCGTTTTATTAGTGAAAGAGTTTTTAAAATCGGTCCAGGAGTTTTTGAGTTATTCATACAAATATAATATAATTTATAGTATTTATAAAAATATTTTCTCTTTTTAATATTGACTTACTTGACATAAGATCCTCTGCCTCAGCTAGGGGTAGCTGAGGCAGAGGGCGTCGACAGTAGTCACCAATCGCGACCACTGGTGCTAATCTCTAAGAAAACCAGCGCTGCCGCAACGACAAACATCCAAATAGGATACATTGAATTAACAATCCAATGTATAGGTACATTAGGTTGACAATCCAATGGATTCTATTTGGGTGTTCTTCGTTGAGGGTCGCCAGGTTTGGCGAGGACCGCCGCGCTTCCTTTCCCTTGAGGATTTTTTAATATTAATATAGTAAAAATTATTGTTACATTAAAATTAAAATGAAATCAGTCTCGCGTCTGACATACGAGTTGTCCTTCTGTGTACATTTCTGCATGATCACGTGAACGGCTGCCGGCGCCCACGCAGCAGGTCACAGCCTGTCTGCGACCCCGGTAACGCCGGCGGCAAGCCGTCTACTTGAAATTAATTTAAAATACTAACCGTGTTCCACTGGGTTTTATCTTTTTGATAGAATTTAATTGCTTTTTAATTTAATTCGGCTCAAAGGCCCTTTGAGCTAATTTCAATCAATAAAATCCGAATGTTGTTTTGTTGAGACAAATTGACTCTAGCGTCTAATTTAAGTTTTTAATTATACAAGCACTGATACCAATACTAGTTTCTGCTAGTAGCTTTGCGCGTGTAAGTAGGTTTCTCTATACAACCTTGACGCTCGTTTCATCCTCTTAGGAGGTTTTTTTTTTATGGTAGGTAAAATCATCCAATGACAAATCCCGTCATTGGTTGGGGCGGGAAATAGTGTCATACTCTTACTCACTAAAAACCTACCCTGTACCATTCATTGCCTAAGAAAACGCTGCGCTGCCTCAACGTCGAACCCCCAAATAGGATACATTGGATTGTCAACCTAATGTACCTATACATTGGATTGTTAATTCAATGTATCCTATTTGGATGTTCATCGTTGCGGCAGCGCAGCGTTTTCTTAGAGAATAGCACCTCTGACCTCTTACTTTATCGATCGGAACAAAGTATTTCAAAACAGTAAACCTTCTTCAATAATAATCGTTATTTTTTCCTTCCATTATTACCTTACTATTATTACCAAAGGCTGCCGTAACAGCAATAAATTATCTCTAGGTACGGTCGGCGGGTAGTTTGCGGTCTACATAGTCCGCTGGTATAAAGAAAACGCGATACGTCATAGCTTTTAATTAATGTAATAAGCTTTCTAACAGTACATTTTGTTCGCTCGGCTTACAGACGATAATTTGTAGGTTCTTTTGAGTTTATAGGTCGTATGTTTTGTATTTGTTTGGTACCGTTTCTGGTGATCCCTCATCGATTTAAATATGGAAAGAATTAGTTGATTTCTCGTAGAAAATATACACCACAGGTAGATAAGTTTATCTGTATATGTAAAAGCAAAATCTGACTAACTGACATATCTATGCATAGCCAAAACGACTGGGACTAGGAGTGTGAAATTTTGTACAAAATTTTCTTTAATGACGTAGGCTAAGAAAGGATTCTCCAAAATTCAGCCCATAAGGGAATGAAACGGTATTTTAAAGTTTGTATGGAGAAATCTACTTTCAAGCGGGCGAAGAAACTAGAGTGACTGGTAATTAGTGAACGATACTTAAACATGTGATTGTAGTCATGATAACAAACAACTTTTACTATGGGACCAAACCTGAAATCGCGAAAAAAGTCAGCCTAGTTTAGTACATTTTGACCAGTTAAGCGAACACAAGTGTACTGACCAGCAGATTTTTTTTTTGCGATTTCAGGTTTGGTCCCATAGTAAAATTTATTTGTTATCATGACTACAATCACGTGTTTAAGTATTGTTCACTAATTACCAGTTACCCTTTATAAAATGAGAAACTGACTGAATGTAATATCAACGCACAGCCGAAACTACTAGATCTAGGAACGTGAAATTTGGGCACAAGCTTTCCTTTTATCACATAGTCGAGCTCTAAGAGAGAATTTTCCAAAATTGCATGAGTAAAGGGATAAAACGGGAGTCCAAAGTTTGTATGGACTCTGGAGTTACTTACTTTTACGTGGGCATTGCAGCTGGCAGAAACTATGCTTAAGCACTATAATAGAATCTTAAATAGACAGAATGAGGTGGATTTTGGGGTAATAATTTGAATAAGTTTAATAAAGTCTAAGGTCCGATTTTAGCTAATCCTTAACTTTATTATGCTCCCATACGCTAAAATAAAAATAAAAATTAGTTCTGCACACTCTAGTGAGCGATATTCATGCTTTTAAAATAAAAAGAAAGGTTAGGAAGGCTAGGTTGTCTGAAAGAAATTGCCGAGTGCGATAAGGCTGCCGATTGTATGTTTTTCTTTTTTCTATCGTTTCCCTTTATAATAATTATAATCTTGTTGTACAATAAAGTGTAAATAAATAAATAAAATAAAATAAATAAATAAAGTAAACCCACCACGGAATAAAATTAAACTAACGCCCTAATTTATCACCGAACAGTAATGATAATTCAATTTCTCAGCTATTCCAACAAAAAAACTATAACTGACAACGAAAAAAACAGTAATAATCTTAGTTCGTAAGTGAGTAAACGGCCTAATAGTTATAAGTAAATAGTGATGGTACCAGTGTAAAACTAACAATGAGTGGGTTAGGCCCGCCTGGCGTGTGGGCCGCACAGAAAAGGCTGGAGTCTTGGGCCCGGGCCGCACGGGAGAGAACTTCGAGTGCCAGTAGCGGTCAGAGCCATAATTCTACTGACAGCTTCGGCGATGACAAGTCACATGGCAGTCTTAATGTAAGTATATAATACGAGAAACTTTCTTTGCGAGAATCGAGCTGTTTATGAGCTTGTTTTGTTAAATCCCATCCTCATGAATCATCAGTTCCTACCTGGAGGGAGCAAGAGGGACTGTCAGACTTTTACTGACTAAACCCACTTGTGTTCTTTCAGTTGTCCTTTGCGTTCTAAGACCACGGTAACTCCTTCAATGTTCCCCCAGCCCTAGTAGGCATCGGCCCTACTTCAAATTTTCTCGCCAGATATTATGATATTTAACATAATGTTCTTACAATATAAAATATTATCAGGGATATTGTTTTTTGCTGAAAAATATTTCGACGGGTCCCAAGATGTGTTTTTGAAGTTCTGTGTGTAATAAGACAGTGTTCGATTGATTATTATTTCAATAAGTAAAAGGATATTAAACATAAAAAAATAGTGAGAAATGTATGCAATTTAGCTTCACTTTTTTTTTGGACTGACCGACATTTTGACAATTCAAAAGTGCCTGTAATTAGTCTATTTGAAATAAACTATTCTGATTCTGATTAATTACGAATTCGTAATAAAATACATCATATTTTTAATTTTTTTTCTTGGTACCTGTCGATTTATTGAAAATCTAAGTTGTGGGTTAAGTTATTTCATAAAATATTAAGTTGCAGTAAAAAATAGTTTTAAAATAGATTGTTTCAAAAATATATTTAGTTTTTTTTAAATCCCGTATATTTTCTTCCACAAAAATTTTCCCTAGAACCTAACAGCAAAATTCTCTCTAGGATAATGTTCTCTGAAATTTACCATCACAATTGTCTGACAGTATTACCTCTCTGCTAAGTAAAAGCTTCATTCATTCTAAGTATTGCGGTCGAGTTCCGCTCATTTTCAATCAACAAGAAAATCTTCTAAGTTATAGACAATCGCAGAGTTCCAGACCTGCTAAAGAAATAATATTGTATAAGGGCACAACTTTTACCTAGTAAGAAACTTAACTTCAAAAGCCTTCTTCATAACAGCTTTTTCTTGGTTCTATTTTTATTATTTTACATTGTCCGTGAGAAAATCTATTATTTATAATTTTTGAGAACAGGATAGTACTTGTTACGGTGTTACCAAACAAATAGAACACAATAATAGTAGAATCGTATCAAAAACCCCTCTACACACAATATATCATATCTTAGATGTCTTCCTCCTTACGTCAATGCTGAGGATCGTGACCTCTCTTTCATCACTTTCACTCGTATGATATTCCTCCTAAGATTACCTACTGCTTTTTTTTTTAATTTATTTATACAAACTTCATACACATAACACTGTACAAAGGTGGAATTAATGCCTTAGGCATTTTCTACCATTCAACCTGGGGTGGTGCCAAAACTTAACATAGTAGGTGCAACAAATAAATAGACAAACAGTAGTAGCAGTAGTTTTTTTTTTTTAAACACTGCCCTACACTTGGAATTACTCCTGTGGGTGCCTTCACAAACATGTAAACTCGTTGGTAGTGTGAAGGGCATTGTATACCGTAGAGCGGTGCAGATCTGCTCGAACCAACGTATTGGGCTGCGCCCACGAGGCCTTCTTCTTCTTATTTTTATATCTATATCAAATATGTATGTAGCTAAATATATATTTTACCTTATTAACCCTTGTTTTCTAAATAATATTTCCGTATTTCTTATGCACCGTAAAATATTAATAAATTGAGTATTGTTTCCTAGTGGTAGACAATGCTTATGGTACTAAACCCGCATTTGTACCTTTGTGTTGCATAAAGTTTAAATAAATAAATAGATTTACATCGATCGATGATTGATCGATCTGTGAAATATAATAATACACCCCGTGAATACACCCTACGGGTTTACGGGACAAAATGAAGCAATCATTGTTGTTCTTGAGAAATTGATTTAAAATGTCCAAAATATTACGAGTATAAACCTACAACTAGAGACCAATCGAAGATTTGGCTTCGGTCGAATAATGACCGACTATTATTTGACTCGCCTGAAAGTAGCGTTTTTAAGCTGACGGTTGTGATCGAGGCCTAAAAACTGACCGTCTCAGACGTCTATGTGTGTTATAATTTTTGTATAAACGTCGATTACCCATTTATTTAGTGTTGTATGAAAGTTATAACTACAAAATGAAGCATAACATATTATTTTCAATGTTTCGACAGTTTGTCTGTTATATCGTCAATTTTAGTTTCGGTTTTGTTTATGCCCGACACTGAAAGAATAGTCGATCATTCTGTTACGGTTTAAGTTTCGACTAAAAATCGTATTTCGATCATTCACTGTAAAGTACTTTACCAGTGTCTTGCTTACAATATTCTATAGTGAGGAAATGAGATACAATTTAAATACATAGGTAGCTTGCTAGGCATCAAGCTTATTCATTTATTTATTTGCTGAAATTGTAATCGAGCTCGGAGAGTTTTTGTGTTTTATTCAGTAAGTCGAAAGCGAAGTTTCTTTCTAGTTCAGAAACCATATAATTCAAATGGGTTTCTATGAAATATGATAGCTAATATCTTCCTGAACAGAGTGCAAAGTTTTATTTTATTTGAAGATAAGCGAATAGATATTGATCGATCACGACACTTTTTGACTACGTGCTGACGATTTCAGAAGATTTCCATAAGATGTTTGGTTGTCGTTTAAAGTCGATACACAAGTTGAATCATCATGGCGGTTGACCTCTTTTTTCTGTGAGTAAATCATCAAATGACATCTCCGCGCGCTTGGGCGGGGCGGGAGATAGTGTCAGACTTTTACTGACTAAAATCCACTCCTGTTCCTTCTATGCCTTTCATAACGGGGCCTAACCTTACTTTCAAAAACAATCCTTGGCCCCAATAGGCTTGTGACCCTGCTGGGTTTGCTGACAACTCCTTGAGACGCGCGTGGAACACTACCCGCCGTCGATAACTTGGGCTCGGTCCGGACGGTTACGGGTCGGTCAGACGGCGAGCTACCAATTGTTCGCCGTCCGCAAGCCCGCGCCTAAGGTAAATCAGGATCGGAGGCTGGGGCGTGAGGGCAGTTGCTACACGCATGCAGCCTCCTTCTTTGCTAGCATTACTGCTTTGCAGAAGGAGACGATCGCTTGCCACTCCTCCTCGCTTCGGACCATGGCCTGTATCAAGGCCCGGCATGAGAGATCGCTGCCGCCGATCGCCCCCACGAAGACACGGCGAAGCTCTGCGCAAGCGGTACACAGCTCTACCGTGTGCTCCACCGTATCCTCCACACAGTGAAGACACCTGGGCATCGCGTATACTAGAAAGCTGTCAAACTTTGGCATTAAATAACGGTTAAATGACACGTCCAAACTCTAAACTCTCAATCGCAAAACCAGCCCTTTGTGGATTAAATATTTACTTATGTAATTTAAGATTCTCGTAATAAAAAAAATCAAACAGCTATTTTTTTTTTGGTGTTTAATCACCTAATATCTTCTCTTGCTCTGGTTGAAGTAAGAGAGAGTGTCAGAATTTACTGACTCAAACCCACTCATGTCCTTTTGCGTTCCAGGACCAAGGAAACTCATTTGAACAATCCCACTATCCTGGGAGTTACCCCGTAGCTCTGATAAAACAACCCATGCAGAGAAAACACAATTGAAGTCTTTTAAACCAAAAAAAAAGTATTAAAAAAGTCTTTAATTTATGTAATTCAATTCAAATTAACCTTATTAACTATGAGTCAACTGAATGTACATAAGATGAATAAGATTAGATACATTTTATTGCTACAATGTATATCGATGAAAAATGTAATAAAAACACGCTCGAGTTAGAAGCATACATGATACTCGAAATATGTTTCAATGGTAGGTATTCAACGAAATCAAATCAATACATGTATCTACTCCTAGTCAGGGATGATATGAAGAAGTAACCTTAACTAAAATTATCGGATATCCGAAATAAAAAATATAAAACCAATATAAAAGTTTCGGATAGTTCCGGATAAAGGCGCAGTCTAAATTATACTTAGGTTGTGACAGGTTTTTTTTTTGTTTTGCCCGGCCAAATAAATGATAATCTGGACTAGATAGATAGATAGATAGATAGATATATTCTTTATTGTACACCAAAAAGTAAAATTACATTAAGAACTTAAAATTAATAGGGTGTCAATGGGTGTCAAATCTTGATATTTGTATTTTACTTATAAAATTCTTTAATTCTAATATCCGTAACCGAAACTATCCGAAACTTGTGGATAATCAGAAATATATTCAAATCCGTAGCTGTACCTGAAATGGTTATAATATTTTTTACACGAGTATTTAGACGAAAACGCTTGTTGGAGTACACTTTGCGGCGCTCGTACGCCTAAACTGACTTCATGAAAAAGGTTAAAGCATAAACTATTTAAAGTATTTGTCTCTAGTTTAATTTTGTATACAACTATTATATCGTAAAATGAGTCTTAAAGGAGTTATTGCCAAAAAACTGTTTTTTTTTAACAAAGTCGTAATTTGGAAATAGCACATCAAAATCTATAAAATTAGCAAATTTCAAAACTACCGGGAAACTTTCCAGGTAAAACTACCAAATTATTATATTGATAAAGTATATCCGTATCTAAATCCGAATTTGAAAACATCTCTGCTCTTCGTTATTAAGGTGTTCATTACATCGTGTATTATAAAGATTTCGAAGAAATAGCTAGGTGTTTTTTCAACTAGGTATATCATTAATAAGTACCTACTAATCGCTGTTCGCCTACTTTTGTCTACATATTGGTGATTGATGTTCTTTAGGGTAACGTTTAGTTACTTTTTGTGCTTTAGTTACTAAGCTTGATGAAGTTTAGGTGGTCATAGCACCCACCTCTCAATTCTCATGCATGAGAGAGTTCAAAACCGGACAAGTGCTAATATACCAACGCGAGCCTATGTGTAATAAAAAAAAAATCGATTCATGTGTCAGGATTTATATGAGGTCCAATAACAAAGCCGTACAGGTTTTTTTCAAAAACATTTTATTTCTGATCAGTATATCGACAAAGAAGACAAATCATATGTACTTTTCTAAGTTTATCTAGCACATTACTGACACCCTGACACCTCATAAAGAACGTAAAGCCTTGGTCCCGTTGTCATTTGTAGATCTTTAACAGTTATTACATGTAGCTAGTCAGATGTTGCCAAAAAGTCCGGTCATCACTCGTGAAAAAGTGCGTGTTGTGTTGCACAGTAACTGGGTTGTGGTGGTGTGATAAGCAGTCACTCTTTGTAAAAAAGTGGGTACCTATTCGGCCGCATCCGCGCGGTCTGAGGGCCGAACCAATATATTTGGGAAAAGTCGTAACTAAGCATTAAACATAAAATATAAATAATTATAAGTTCGTCTTAGCTTTTTTTTAAGGTAGAAATTACACCTGTTTTCCTTCTTTCTCTCCTTTTGGAAGCCAACCCATGGCCCCAGTAGGCTTCGACCCTGCTGGGCCCCCTACGGTTGCCTACATCTCTTTGAGGCGAGCGTTAAACACTACACGTCGTTGACGACTCGGGCTCCGACCGGACGACCGAACGGCGAGCTACTTATTACTCGTCATCCGCAGGGTTCATCTTTATACGTTTGTGTTGCATTAAGTTTCAATAAATAAATAAATGACTGGTCAACACGGTTGGTGACATTATGATAAAAAAAAATATGTTGAGCCCCGACTCTGTAGGTACCATTTATAAAACATCTGTGCTATGATTTTTTATTAGATGAAGTAAAGTGACAGCAGTGGTCAATGTCCAACTGTCAAATAATGCCCAACTGTCAAATAACAATGCCCAACTGTCAAAAAACCATTGTTATAGCTGTCACTTTACTTCATCTAATAAAAAATCATAGTATAGTTCCGCACCAGTTTCCTTTATCCCGGTTCAATTAACAAGAGTGTCATTGAAAACGTCAACACGAAATAACAGAATCCGAAATAAATTCGAATATCAAAAACCCTGGCAGCTGGTCCGAGTGCCTGTCAACAGGACGTATTTTGACGGGCACAGCCGCGGGCAAACCACTAGTTAGAAAAATAAGAGCGCGTAGCTTATTATTTTTACAATTCAAGAGTTCGAAATAACGAGGTGCCCACAACCAGTGAAACAAAAGATGAATTTTGTCTATCGTGATAATAATATCGTGATGTGTATTTTTTGCTTTTTTTTTTGTTTTTTGTTTGAGCATAGCTGGGCCTTTTTTATGTCTAATATGTACTAGGTGCTGTCAACGGCTTCGTCCGTATGATAGTAGAAAATTATTAAAGAGATAATGTTAGAAACGTGGGTAGTTAAATGCTGGTTTACTAGCAGAGAAGTTTATTTATTTATTTATTTTATAATTTATGTACACACATATAAAAGAAAAGGACAAAAGTATTATGAAAAAACAAAAAAAAAATGTACAAAGGTACTGCTTATTTCTAAAAGAAATTTCTTCCAGCAGACCTGCGAAAGGAGAGATAAGAGAAGAAATGAAGGCAATAGTGTGTAGAAGTGAGAAGAGTTAGTGCAATCTTAAATTAAAGCACAAACAATAACAAATTATTACAATCAACTTTATTCAATTCACAATTATTGAGTTCCGTTTCAGTATCGCTTATGTTGTAAAATGAAAACACTTGGCACTTAACGTTGGCAGATCGCACTTGTTTGCTTGTCGAAATCAAACTGACTCGCTTCCCGTCGGGAGCTCGTATTTATACGCGAAGCCAGAAAAATTCTAAATACCGACGTTTCTAGGCCACTCTAGAACAATGTCTTCGAAACGCGGGGCAATAAATTATTTCTATTACAAAAATGTAATAATTATAATTAACACTTTCATGCGAATTTTGACTTAAGGTACAAATTCCCTTATCAACTACATACTTACTTATTAATAACTAGCTGTGCCCGCAACTTCGTTCACGTGAACGACGAAACTTATCAATGAGTTTTTTGTGTAAAGTGCTATTTGTGTAGAACGTTATCTATGTCAGAACAGCATTTCATCAAATTACCCACAAGGGGAGTTTCACTTCGAGGGACAGAATAACTGTACTCCCATAATCGTAAGAGCTAGAAAGCCACCAATCTATCGAGCATACCGGTATTAATGCTAGCAAAGGAGGAGGCCGACCGCATCAGACAGAGGCAACGGGGCGCTCGCCCCAGCCGCCGCCGGGATTCTGATCCCGATTTCCGGCCACCGTAGGCGCGGGCTTGCGAACGGCGTGCAATGGGTAGCACGCTGTCCGATCGTCCGGTAACCGACCGGACCAAGCCCAAGTCGTCGACGGCGCGTTCTGTTCCCGCGCGCCTCAGCCCTCAAGGAGTTGTCAGCAAACCGTAGAGGCCCAGCCTGCTAACTGCAGGCAAGCAGGGTCGAAGCCTGCTGGGGTCAAGGGCCGTTTTCTGAGAGGAAGCCCCGGCACTATAGGCAACGAAGGAACGGGGTAGGTTTTTAGTCAGTAAGAGTCTGACACTACTTCCCACTCCGCCCAAGGGCGGGATTTGTCATTGGATGATTTTACATACTATAAAAAAAAAAAATACCGGTATTAATACTTCTGTCCCGGCGCGGGCCCTTTGTGGCTAATTACAATAGAAACGGGTGACGTAACCTACGACAGACTTATTATTTGCGGTTGGTACAGTAATCGGGTCTAGGGATCGAACCGCAAAATTAAGTTTGTTTTTTAATGTATATACTTTTCCGGAATAAAAAGTACCCAGTGTCGTGCCCAGGATATTAAAGAATAATTATACCAAGTTTCATCGTAATCGAACCGGTAGTTTTTGCGTGATGCCTGAACAAACAGACAGACAGACAAAAAAATTTTTAATCACATTTTGGGTTTGGTGTCGGTCTAGTAACACGCCTGCGATTAATTGTTTTTGATATTTTCAATGTACAGAATTTTTACTTCTACAGATTTATTATAAGTATAGATAATAGAGGTTGGTACTTTATGGCGGACTTCTAGAAGTCACCAGGCCTTGGTACAAACTTCTATTCTAGAAGTTTCGTTCAGCAATGCGTTTTAATTAAGTGATGCTACTCTTGATATCGGTGGAGATATGAGTCGTAAAACTGTCACGGCTTAACAATAATTTAAAGTATACTATGTACTATTCCAAGACTTGGTGTACCCGTTTAGCAAGTGTCAGAGAATTCCGTTCAGCCGTTCGAGCGGGAAAAAGTAACATACGAACAATTATAAACACTCACAAACTTTCACCTTTGTCATCATCATCATTTCAGCCGAAACCCACCCACTGTTAGACATCCATCAGATTCCCGCAACTCTTACCAGGTCATCAGTCCACTTTGTAGGAGGCGTTCCAACGCTACGTCTTCCAGTACGTGGTCGCCATTCCAGAACCTTTCGGCCCCAACGGCCAACCGCCTAAGTTATAATATTAAATCAAAATCAAAATATTTTTATTTTACATAGGCCTACATGGGCACTTATAAAACGTCAGAAGCTAGTGCACGGTTCCAAATTGGTCGTTTCCAATGGAGAAGAACCAGCAAGAAACTCCATGGTTACTCTTTAAAAAAAAAAGGTTTATATTACAATATTTTCATATTACAGTATTCATTAATAAATTATGTAAGGACAATGTAAACCAGTCAGTATTGTACCAGAAAGCACAACAAAAATAATCATAAAAAAGTGAGTCATTATAAGTAGAAAGAGGCTATATAAAAGCAAGAAAAAATAAATAATTACAATTATCACTACAACAATTACATTATCCGATGGTCTAAATAATATAAAAATATTGCAAAAGCAATGTGTCATATTAGTGTAATTACGTTTGTTTTGTATAAGTAAGTAGTATTTATTTACTTAGGATTTAATCACCTTTTTTGGTGAAAAATCGTCAAATGACTCCTCCTGCTCTGGGTAGAGTGAGAGAGAGTGTCAGACTTTTACTGTCTAAAACCGGTACCTCTTTTTTTATTGATATAAACTAGTGTTTGACTGCGATCCCACTTGATGGTAAGTAGTGATGCAATCGTTGATGGTGAGGCGCACTAGTTTATTATATTTTATTTTTATTATATTATTAAAAGGTTATATTAACAACAACGACGCGAACGCCTGCGTTCATCGTTTCTCGTTTACTTAAAGAAATAAATTTCGTACATGCGTAAATTAATACGAGTTGAAAAAAAGTACTTTATTTTATAATTTTGTCTTTACAAATCGATAGTGTTTCATGTACCGAATCGACCCTCTGCGGGATTAAAACGACCAAAATTTTACGGTGTAATCTATACGAACGCCGGCGTTCGCTTGGTATTTAACCGAATGGCGCGAAATCACGCGCGAACGCGGCGTCCTCTTGGGGATCAGGAGCGGTGGTAAACCAGCTACCATGTCAGTTAAAAGTTAGTAAAGTTATAAAAAATGTGCCAAGTAAAAATATTAAGAAAATAAGAACACCTGAGCCCTTTAGGCGTTAGTTACAAGGTGAAATAAAATTGTTATCCGAATTTACGCCAATTATAAATTTATAAAGGGGTCAGAAGCAATGACTGGCTGTGTGCCTGTGTCATAACGCATAAGTGCTTCGGTTTAATCACTATTTTGAGTTGGCACTAAAATTTCAATATGGCTACTACAACGTTGCCCGCAGCAGGCGACCCTTTCACTAAAAATAATGTAACAGAAGAACCACTACAATACGACGGCGAATAAAAAAACTCTTCTACGTAACAGAAACATAAAAGTTTGAATAGTACAACGAAACGCAACAACCAACACAAACAACAACAATGTAACGCTAGCAGACCTACATTAACAAACTGTAGGGGCCCAGCAGGGAAGATGCCTACTCTGGGGCTCTGGGGATTTATGAAAATGCAAACCAGGGCCCTCGAAATAAGGCAATGACGGAACAGGGTAGGTTTTTAGTCACTAAGAGTCTGATGATGTCATTGGATGATTTTACTTAACATAAAAAAAAGTCGGTCGTGCCGTTGTCTCGTCTGTAGTCGTGACGAATACACGAAGCTACACGTCTGTGGGCAGTAGGCCTTATAATGTTGCTTTTTATGTAGACCTTCTGTATATCCTCGTACATTGGTCGTTATAATTGAATATTGTTCGTGAATACGGCTCGCAATTGTTTACTTTGTGTTTATATTCATACGTATGAGCTTGGATGTAAATAAAGACCGTACTATATCACCCTGGTATTACGAAGGAAACTTTTGTTTGCAAGAGATTTGCGTAAAAACGACTTATAAGATTGTTATTTTAATTATTCAGATGTAAGGAAAGTTTGAGACTGAGGCCGGTCCTTATTCTTGGAAATGGATATATAATGGCTTCATATTTATTATTTAATTTACGGTTTTAATAATGACAAACAGTGTTTAATATTAAAATGTCTGGGAAAGTGGTACCTACTTACTTAATATATGTTTTTGTGGTACCCTAGATAATACTGTAGTATAAAATATAAATTGTCACATCATCATCATCTTCCTGCCCTTATTCCGAGTTATTTGGGGTCAACGCAATATGTTTTTTTTTCTTCTATTCTGTCCTGTCACCCACCATGCTATCACTAACTCCCTTTTCTTTCTTAGCACTCCTCACACAATCCATCCATCTTTTCTTTGGCCTCCCTTTTGCTTTCCATTCATCCACATGTATACTCTCAACACTTTTGGTAACATGCGTTTCATCTCTCCTCTTCACATGACCTTATCAAGACAAAGGATTCCCCTTCAACTTTTAAGACACTGGCGCCCCTCCAACTTGCTATACTCATTTCTCACTTTATCCATTCTCGCCACACCACACACCCATCTCAAAATGCTCATCTTCACAACATGCAATCTTTTTTCATCCGTCTTTTTACAGCCCAACATTCTGGTCCTGTATGGCCTTATCACGGACATTACCTTTAGGTACTTTACGACTTTACCCTTCAACTTGAGATCCATTGGTTACTAGTTGTTCCAGTTACCTATCACCGTTCATCTTGTGGTGAACCTGAACTTAGTTATTTTTATCAGTTACTGTTCGAAAGAGCTACTGCGGCACTGAAGAGCAAAAGGTCACTGAAAGGACACGGGTTTTATTTAAGGGTGGAAATCATCTAATGACTTCTCCCGCTCTAGGCGGAGCAGGAGGGCGTGTCACACTTTTACTGACTTAAACCACACCTGTGTCCTTCAGAAGCCCTTTGCGTTCTAGGACTACGGGTGTCCTTTTCAGAATTTCCCCGCGATCCTAGCTAGCGGACATCGGCCCTGGGCCCCTACGTTTTGCTGACATCTCTTAGAAGAACGCGTGGATGATTTCGTTCTGACGTTCGTTCCCTCACGCGTGCGGCTTCCTCTTTCATTAGCATTACTGCATCACAGAAGAAGGCGACCGCCTGCCAATCCTCCTCGCTCCAGACCATAGCCCGAACCACGGCCCGGCGCGAGAGGTCGCTGCCGCCGGTTGCCTCCACGAGGCCATGGTGGTCACCCACCCAAGCGGGACACACCTCCACCTTGTCCTCCGGGTGGTCCATACAATGATGACACCCGTGAGTATCTTCAGAAGAAGGGACACAGGTGGGCTGTAGTCAATAAAAATCTAAACATTTCTCGCTCTCAGCTCCACCCCAAGCAAGAGCAGTTATTTGATGATTTCTAACCTCAAACAAAGTGTAGAAGGAATATTTTAAGGCCCGGTTCTACTCATTTTGACCTTTTTTAAACCTATGGAAATCCACAAATATAAAAGAGAACACCATGAAAATTTATTTTATTAAAAATTGACTATATGGCCAAGGGTTTGGCAAAAATTTAAACACGATATAAATTAGTTGGCTCGATAAAAAAAAATCGCGAATCTGACCCTAATTTACGATTTCAAACGTATTTATCTACGAGATTACGTTACGGAACTATTTGAAAGTTACAAAAAAAAATAAAGCTTGTTATTTAAAAGCGCTTCGCAAGAACAAAAATCTTGAATAGTTGTTGTTTATTTTTATATAAAAATAAAACCGCTGTTTTGGGGCCGCGAAGACGACATAATCCCGATCGAAGTTCATATAAAAAAAAACAGTGACTAGAACCGGCCCTTAATTCAATTGAACATACTTAAATAAACAGAAAAAGAAAACAACTTTTATTGCCACCTGATCTAATCTATATTAAAACAATTATATTTATTTTATTTTTCTGAAAAAAATAAAATAAAAAGCTACTAAAATAATTCATTAAAATCTAACCGGACATAATATTCTCGCCTTCATTTAATTTCATTTACCACGCTGAATCGGCCAACTTTTGGGGAAAAGTTAATTGAATTATTCTCCCTAGAATCGTTTAGAAAAAGGCAAACAACTGTGATTAGCTTGATAAAGCTTCTGAGAGAAACCGACGCCATTATGAATAAACAACGACTAATTAAATATTGTAATTTTTCTTTTCAATTTATTTTTCTTTGGTTCTGCTTCGGTCTAGTCTTATGAAATAAGTCTGAATATTAGAAATGTATCGTCACAACTGTATATCCTTTCGCAGAAATTTTAAACTTAGGAAAGAATTACCGTGGTCCTTGAACGCAAAAGGCAACTGAAGAAAAAAGGAGATAAAGAAAGAAAGAAAAAAATGCTGGCAATGACAGAATCTTAGTACTACTAACATACAAATGATGATTTAGGTAACAACTCAAAAAAAGATCCTACCAAGTAGTAGTATACCTGCCAAGTTTTAGTTCTATTTAATACAGTATATTGCCATTTATAAGTCGGTTCATGGTGAAAAATTCATTGAGAAAATTCCCAACGCTTTTTCAGACTTATTTATTTTCGTTACTTTTCTTATTTTTGAATCTATTAACTAAGAAATAGTGTAACCAGCCTATCATTTTTTCTCTGCTGAAAGACAGGCCTTTTTTCTAGGCTAGGGAATAGACCGTAATCCACCGCGCGGTCCCAATGCGGGTTGATATATGTCACACATATCATCGATTTTTTTTATCCTAGAACATTCTAGTTTCCTCACGATGTTTTTCTTCACCGTTTTGAGAGCAGTAGTGATAAAATAAACTGCACAAAGGAAAGCACCTGCCTAGGGTTTGAACTCGACCTGTAAGGCGTAAATCGAGGATTACCACTGGACCAGGACTGCTTCTTAATTATAACTGCAGAAAAGCTTAGTCCAATTCCTCTCTCTCTATGATGATAATCTCCTGTTATTCGAAATGCATCACTAACAGAAACGCATCGCATTTATACATGCGCTACTCAATAACAAATTATTTTACTCGGGTGTCATGAAAACCCTTCATCCATAACTTGACCTCACATGCTTTGGTACACAGAAGTCGTCAACAATTGATTTTTAAATTATAACGTTAAAATACCAATTTGTCACTGGTATGGCGGTAAATATTGAATCAATCAACTGCGTGTCATCCTTGGCTGATTGATCGTGACCGGGGCAAATGTTTTAAAAGTTTTTTTTTTTTTTGTAAGCGAACTCAAGGATGTTATTGACCAAAGTTTTACTTTCTCTGTCGTCTAAAGGATTTAGACTTAGTCTTTCTTAATGGGCGGTGGTCGCTTCCTACGAAAGGACATCCTTACGGCCCATTCGCTGTGAACCCCATTTCAACTACCACCTACCGCAGGCAAGGGCTTACGACGAGCAATACGTAGCTTGCCGTCTGGTAACTGTCTGGATCGAGTCAGAGTCGTTGGCGGTGCGTAGCGTACTACGCGCGCTTCAAAGAGATATCAGCGAAACCGCCCATCAGGGCCGATGCCTACTGCCATGAGAAAACTTCTGAAAAGGAGTTACCTTTTTTTCGTGGTCCTAAAATGCAAAAGGACAACAGAAGGAACATGGGTTTGGTTTTAGTTAGTAAAAACCTGATACGTCCTCCCGCTCCACCCAAAGGAGGAAGACATAAAAAAAAAAATTAATCCTTGTTATAAGGAGCGTAGTTATGGTAACGGTCCTGACTTAAACTCAGGTAAGCGCTTTACTTTGTGTAATTTATTTCACCACCAACGGTGTACGAAAACGTCGTGAAGAAACCGGCTCAATGTTCCTGAACTAAAAGTTCGAAGGCATGAGCTCGCGTCGTAGAGTACGACCCTTTCTCTCGCATATAGGGGAGGCTTGTGTCCTAGCAGGGGAATATTATGAAGCTGATTATGCCTACGTTATATTGTAGACATTTATGAAAAAAATAAAACTTTGACTTGACATAAAACACGCATATATAACGTCAGATGAGCATGATTTCATATTATGCCTTTATTACCTAACTTTGTATATAAAGCTTTATAAAATACTAGCTTTTACCAGCGGATTTGCCCGCGTGAAAGTCGGCTACTCCATAAAATCTTCCAACCCCCGTTTTACACCTTTAGGGTTGGAGTTTTGTAAAATCCCTTCTTAACTGATTTCTACACCCTATAAGGAACCCTACTGGCCAACTTTTAAGTTTATAAGTGTTATAGTTTCTGAGATTTCTCGATTAATCAGTGAGTGGTATTCCGCTTTTATATATATAGATATATCTTAGTATATAAAATATATATCTTCGCAAACTTCTGAATGGTCACGTTCAGTGAGCAATCATCTTTCTACCTTTATGCATGTTGAGTCATTTGGGGTCGATACAACAATCTTCTTTTCCATTCTTCTCTACCGCCATGCATCAGACACTCCATCCACATTTACAACCAATTTTTTTATCATTCATATTCTTTTTTGTTAATATGCATGTATTATACTTATGTACACTTACTTGTGAAAACGGCATATTCACTCTTGCTTTTCAGTTGAGACCCTGTGAAATTGTCATTAACGGTTTTTACTGTATACGATAAGATATCAGTATGGATGGATGGAGATTCGTCTGCATAACGCCACTGAAAAATCCACGAAAAATTACACACATATTTATTAAGTAAATAAATCAATAAATTGTTGTACGTAACTTTTATTTGACCTATAAGGCCAATTAGGTCATCCAGTACAAGGAAACCTGTTGCGTCCTGTTCCTGTTATTTTCTCTATCTAAAAGTTTTTACTGAAAAACTGATTAATGTTAATAATATATTAACATAAGTTTTGTGTTCCAAATCATATAAGTGGTTCTCATCATCATTCGATTTAATTCCTTCTTTATTTTAAAGTAGATTCCAAAGGCTTGAGAAGAAATCTTATTTATCGTAGGTGGTCTGATCTGTTCTGAAGACTTCCAAAGAAAGAGACTTCCATAAAGTTAGTGATTTGTCGTTGGAAACTGCTTCTGTTGATTTAACTGTATAATGAAAACTTTGATGATACTATTCCGTTAGTGGAACTAGATTATAAACTAAGTATAGGTACGGCTATATGTTTGTGGAGATGATTAGTGGCGGCGACCTCTCGCGTTCGGCTCTAGTTCAGTCCATGATCCGGATCGTGAGGAATGGAATAAGGTTTCCGAGGTGACCGAAATCGTGAGGGAGAGAACATCCTCACGCCCCAACCATCGCCGCAGTAATCATCTCGGACGTCGGGAGTCGCTGGGCAATTCCTTGCCACGACTTGCTGACGGCGAGCAATTGACAGCTCGCTGTCCGGCCTTTAGATAAGGACCAAGCCCGAGTCGACGGCGCATTGTGTTCTACGCTCACCTCAAAGAGATGTCAACTAAATTTACAGATTCCAGTAGAGTCGATGCCGGCTAAGACTGCAGTAATACCGAACATGTTACTGTGGCCCTAAAACGCAATGAACATCCAGAGGAATGCAGATTAGAGAAGTTTACCGCCCCAAAAAAAATATAATGATGGGTTTAAATAAATTTACAACCGTTTCAAATATAATCATCTCTCCTTGAGTCGTATTCAGTTGTATTCCTCAATGCTGAAGGTCGTGACCACCCTACTTTATCACTTTGCTTGAATGATATTCCGCCACCTATTTTTGTCTCTAGAGATGTGGAGGACATTGTATATCGTAGAATCAAAAACAATAAACCTAGAAAAAACGATAGATTAACCAATTATGCCCAGATATAAGCCATTCAATACCTCAAAGACAGAAATGAGCATCCGAATGTATAATACAAAAACTACTAAACATAAAAATGCTCGTTTCATAAAGTTATAAAGTGCGATATTGCGTATAAGAAAATGCTAAAGGAAGCTCGAGGATTTGCCAACGGAGGTCGGGTTTTTATACACTTTACACTACGTTGCGAGAAGAATATTATACTGTACGTTAAGCTTCTTATATTTTTATTTTGCCAGACAGAAAAGATTATTATTGTTATTATTTCCCTTTGTTGGATGCGTTCGCGTGTTTTGTAAAGAAGAGAACAGTACCTGTTTGTTAAGTTTAATGAAATACTTCGGAAAATATAAATATTTATAGATTGGATACTAGTTAAGAATTGTATCAAATAGGTTGGCGCTGAATTATTGTTAAGTTTTGCATTGCATCAGCCTTATAATTTTCCCACTGCTGGGACTCAGGCCGCCTGTCTAGGAGAGGGAATAGGCCGTAATCCATCACGCCGGCCTAGTGCGGCTTGGTAGATGTCACATGTCTTCGAATTTTTGGTTCTAATACATGCCGGTTTCCTCACGATGTTTTCTGCCACCGTTTTGAGAGCAGTGGTGATGAAATAAATTACACAAAGTATTGTGCCTGGCCGGGTTTGAACCAGCGACGTTTGAACTATTTATTATTATTTTTATTTATTTATTTATTCAGTACAGCAAAATAGCCATTAATACTAAATTAAATTAAACCTTTCACTCAGTCTTCTCACAGAACCTTAAACTTTCTAGTAATATCGTCTTCCATTCATCAGCAAACAAATCCAATCCGGGGTTGGTCTCCACGAGCGCGTTGAGCATCGTTAGCATACGCGGTATAGGAGAGGTGGATCGAGCTACAGTGCGACAAAATGGGACATTAAATAATTTATGCTTTCTAGAGCGATTGTAATTATTTGGAACAAATAATTGACACAACTCCGCATGTAAGTCTGATGCGTCAGTGTAACCATTGATAATTTTATAGGCTGTTGTAATTTGGTCAACAGCCCGTCTTACTTAACTAAACTGCTAAACTGGAACCAAAAGTTTCTGACACATGTCATATCCATCAATCCGCACTAGGTCTGAGTGGTGAATTGTGGCCATAGATATTGCGGCCAATTTACTCTCCCAGAAAGGAAGTCTGAGTTCCAGCATTGGGAACTATAGAAGGCTCATTACCAGCCTCGTTAAAAACTAGAACGGTGCCCTTTCGTCAAGTTATGAAATCAACAGGATAGAAAGTCGCAAACCATAATTGCGACTTATAACAGAACCGATTGACAGTCTCATAAACTGACATATTTGACATAACTCTTTGACCGCAAAGAGCTTGAGACATTGTCATCGTGGCCCTGAAATGCAAAGGGCAACTGAAAGAAAATGGGTAGGTTTTAGGGTATTTTTAATATCGTGCTAATTTAGCTTCACTTTTTTTTTTTGACTGTCCGACATTTTGACTATTCAAAAGTGCCTGTAAATGGTATATTTGAAATAAAAGAGTTGATTTTGATTTTGATTTTTGATTTTTTGTGCGGATTTTATCACGCATGCGGAATTGCTCCGCATGCGGGGCTGCTGCACGATATCACGCTCCGCATCCCACGTGCGTATTTCACGCATTACAATACTTGTATGAAAAGGACATTTGCGGAGATTACGCAAGCAGAGCAATCCCGCATGCGTGATGAAATCCGGACGATAACACACTTAATCAGTAAAAAATTGACACTCCCTCTCGCTCCGCTCAGAGGAGAAGTCATTTATTTTGATGGTTTTCTATGTACAAAAAAATAAACAGTGATGAACAACACATTTAACTGATTTCTGCCATTTCATTTAAGTTTATTATTTTTATCTTTTCAAAGTATTGTGATTTTAATTTAATTCTTCGCAAAAATCTTCAAGATTCAATTTGGGAATCGAACTGTTTTCTTAAGTAAGTTTGTACGGAACCTGTGCAGCAGTCCGACTCGCACTTGCCCAATTTTTTATACTAAAACAATTTTTTTAACTGTCTCAGGGAAAAGCCTCTTACTGAATAGTTCATACGTCTTTCTTCAGTTTCATAGGTGGTATTATTGTCGACAGGAGATGCTGATACCCAAGGAGCAATGCCGGGTGCAACCACTGACCGCGGAAGGCAGGGCTGCCAGCTCTCTGCCGCACGCCCGGCTGGCCAGAACCCCCTCCATATCTTCGCAGAGCAGCCTTGACAGTGGAACTTCTAGAGCTACTGTAAGTACAATCTTTTGTCGGGTGATAATATGTGCATGTGTGTGTTTTTTACTTCTTCATACTCGAACGGCTGAACAGATTGGAATGAAAGTTGACAGACGGGTAGACCATGCCACATAGAAAACATAAAATAATAATATAAAATTTAAAAACATCAATTTAAAACATATAAAATGTATAGAACTGGTCAAGACGAATCTAATGAGCCCACACTCGATAGGTTTACTAGTAGGCATTCCAAAGTTCCATCAGCCACCTCCCAGTTCTAGCATCAGGTCCTTGTCATCATGAGAAATGTGTAGAACTGGTCAAGAAGAATCTAATGAGCCCAAACTTGATGGATTAACCATGTTAATAAGCAATCCAGGGTTCTTACTTTCGAGCTCCATCATCAGACCATCTCAATGGCACCAGATTGTATACGAGTATTTCAAATATTAGGCCACACATATGTTTCTAATAAAGTAAATACCCATTAATTGTTTAACAACCCTACCACAATTAACAAACGAGCCGGTAACTTTAAACACCTGGACAGATCTTCATAAATTGTAGCTAAGAACAATCTCGATTAAGCCAGCTTTCAAAAAAAAACGCATCAAAATCGGTCCATTCATTTGGGCGCTACGATGCCACGGACAGACACACAGACAGGTCAAACTTATAACACCCCTCTTTTCCGTAAGGGGTTAATAAATTACTGCGGACAAAAAATGTTCTTAGATTACAATTTGGACTGGCTGTTGGTCTAGTGGTTAGTGGCCCTGACTGCTAAGCCGGAGGTAGAGGGTTCGATTCCCACCCAGGATAAATGTTTTTGTGATGAGCACGATCATTTGTTCTGTGTCTGGGTGTAATTTATCTATAATAATTATGTATGTATTTAGAAATATATAAGTATGTTTATCAGTTGTCTAGTGCTCATAGTACAAGCTCTGCTTAGTTTGAGAGTAGATGGCGTTGTGTGATAGTTGTGGAATATTATAAAAAAAAAAAAATTATAAAAAAGTTGTTCAAGATGCATTGTAAACTTGGATTTTTTTTAACATTTTTTAAATATCTACTCAATTAGGCCATATCTTTACTGAAACTAAGTATGTATTTATTGTAAAAATGTATAGAAAACGGAAATGAAAATTGATGCGAACGCATCAGTATATAAAACAGGTACTTTCAATAAATAGGATGCGAATCGATGCTGATAAATGTGATTTAGGTTGAGTAAAAATGTACCCAATAAAAATAAATTCACGAACTTCTTGTTCCAAACAGCGCTATTATCCTTCAGTTTCAAGACGGTTGATACTTACAATCACTCAGGATTTATTGGTTTATTGTACGATCCTGACAATATGTTAGGATTGTACTACCAATAAATCGTATAACAAGTTACGGAAGAGTTTTATTCGAAATAGTGCAAAAACTATTGTTTAGGGGTATTTTTTTATTTCATATAAACTAGTGACTGCGATCCCACCTGATGGTAAGCAGTGATGCAATGGTTGATGGTGAGGCGCACTAGTTTATTAAGAGGGTATCGGACAAGGCCTGTCCGATTGCTTGAAAGAGTCACTGAGACTCTGAAATACAAAACACAATTGAAGGAATACATATATGGGTTTTAGTCAGAAAAGGGGCGTAGGACAAGCCAAGAACAAATAGACCGTCCGGTCGTCAAGTAGCCGTCAGGACCGAGCCCGAGTCGTCGACGGCGTTTAGTGTTCCACGCACGCCTCAAAGACATGTCAGCAAAACCGTAGGAGCCCAGCAGGGCCGAAGCCTGCTGGGGCTATGGGTTCACTTCTAAAAGAAGACCCTAAAACGCAAGGCAATGGGACATAGGAGTGGTTTTAGTTAGAAACTTTAGTTTAGTTACCCTAGAGTAGTAGAAATCATCGGACGATTTCCCACTTTAAAAAAAGGAGATTTTTCAATTAGCTTTATAATATTCACTTACAACAAGAATAACAAACATCGTGTATGAACATGAAACCAATATGCGTCACATATAAAGCTACAATCTGCTGCATACATAATGAGCTCTAAAACGCCTGCCTTCCCAATTTACACTGCGGTTGCCTCGCTAAGCCTATGCTGTAGGCTAATAGATGAGATAGCCATTTATATCCATGTTGTGGCAACCTTAAACCGTACTAATTTTATAAATATGATAATTGATACCTCAGGGACGATATGCGCTAATGCCATAGGAAAAGTCTGAAAAGGAAACCTTTGGTCCTGGAAAGCAAAGGGCAATTGAAGGATAGGTGTGATTTGAGTCATTAAAAATCTAGAACGGGAGATATAATTGAAGGATTTCCCTCCCCAAAAAAAAAACTTTCTGTCTGTTACAAGTACGGAGTCGGGATGTCCTTCCTTTTGGGCAAAACCAGATAAAAAGAAGTGTACGTCTACTTCTTTTTATCTAGTTTTGACTTTGATTTCGCTTTCACCATACATTACCGTAACTATGAAGTCTTTAGTACAACTTTGAATATCTGCAGCTAGAGATACCACAGACTACATGATGACTCAATCAATCAACTCAGTCTGTCAACGCCCAAAGCCACACAGCAAACGCCACGCAACAAACCAGCATACTAATTAACAAGGATGTTACGGAATTCCATATCCGAAACTATCGGATATGTGATCTTCCTGTCCGATTATAATTTATGTGTCTTCAAGTATACTATGAACCTTTCAATTATATTTTATTAAAACCTATTCACTCGTTAGTGCGCTTCATTATCAACGATTACATCACTGCTTACCATCAGATGGGGTCGCATTCAAGCACTTGTTTATATCAATAAAAAAAAACTGATATAAAAATAAATATCTGCAACCGAAACCGTTATTGAAGTGTCAGATACTATCGGATAAAGTCGGAGTCTAAATGACAACGACAGGTTCTTTTTTCGTTTTGCCAAATAAATGATAATCTAGAACTTGAAGTCAAATCTTGGTATTTGTATTTTGCTTTTAATATAGGTATAATACCGAAAACCAACGGATAATCTGAAATAATTTCATATACGTAACCGTCAGGTTGACTAGTAGAAATTGCCTAAAGGCTTTAAGTCCGCCTCTGTACTTTGTGTCCATAAAGAATTAAATAAATAAATATCCAAAATCGGTATCGGCAAATCGGTATAATATAATACCGATTGCGGATACGGATCTATCCGTATCCGAAATTTCAGATACATAACATCTCTTTTAATTACAATAAATTAATTATTTGCTTATTCTATCGTAGTAAGGCCACTCAAATATGCCACAGTATACATATTTCAATAAGCCAACACATTCGGAATTAATCATGAGGCCTTGGGGCATTGTGAAAACTATACCACAAACTATGTTTCGTTCCAGTTATACTATTGAATACACTAGTGACGTTCGAAAAAGGTTTGTGTATTTTGTGAAAAGGTTGTGAAAATAACGCTTTGGTCTAGTTTTTTCAAAGTTCTTTATTAGTAAACGGTTTTGTTGAGGCTGATTCATTCATCTTTATTAATGCTTGCTTCTGCCAGCCGCTTAAGCTGCGTGAAGGTAAAAAATATATGCCTGTGTCATTAAGTATTTTTGTTACATTCTACTGGTGGTATCCTATCAGCAATATCGCTCCTCACACAATTTATCTTTTCTTTGACCTTCTTCTCTCCATCCATCCATATTTATCCATATCTCTTTATGTAACTTGTGTTTCATGCCTCCCCTTCACAGGACCATACTAAAATAAACGATTCGCTTTCAACTTTTCAACAAGTAGCGCTAGTGATTGAATCACTAAACCACTTTCAAACTTCCTGTAACGTGCTCATTTCTCACCACTTAAATAAAATCATTCAGTGTGTTCTGGCCGGCTTAAAACGACAGTTCAGTCAAAAATACTGTCTCTGCACTTAGAAAACTATCTAACGTCATCATACTTCATACAAACTGCTTGTAACTTTTGCTCGCAGAGAGTTCTAATATCGACACTTAGAGGTCATAAGTACGAGTACCTACGTACTCAATTCGACTTCGCTCTCAGTATAAAGTAAGCTTTCACACTCCAATATAGTTATTACGTTTCACGAGCGCTCTTCAATCATTGCAATTTAAACTTTACGTCTATATCAAATAGGTTCTATCTCACATGCCGTATGGTTAACTATAGGTAGGTGTACTATTGCGTGACTGCGTCACCACCGTAATTTAAAAGTTCAATAGTCATTCTATCAAAAAGGGAAATGACAGCGACACTTTAGGTTATCCTATAATTTGTTTGATAATAGTAAACATTAAAGGGTTAATTATGCTTGAAAATCTACGTCATTTTGTGCAATTTAGATAACTAATGAGGCAAAATAGTGTACACAGTCATCGATCATCGAAATGCAACTAAACTGACGTGTTTATTTTATTAATATTTGTTTTAATATGAACAATCGGAAGTACATAATTGATGAGCAAATCCAACACTTGAAGCCCCTTTTTGGTTCCGTACCTCAAAAGGAAAACTAAACCTATATAAGATCACTTTGTTATCCGTCTATCTATCTGTCAAGACCCTTTATCTCGGGAACGCGAGGAGGTGTCGACTTTTCGATACACCGCTAAATTTTGGACGTTTTAACCCCGCGGAGCGTCGATTCGGTACATGAAACACTATCGATTTGTACCTAAAGATAAATTAAAAAATAAAGTACTTTGTTTCTAAAAATCGAGTTAATTATGCGCATGTGCGAAATTAATTTCTTTATATAAACGAGTCAATGACCTTGTAAGTAGTTGTCGGTCATTGCGTACTAACTACCTACAGTTCATTGGCCTCGCTCAGCTGACGTTTACTTGAAAAAATTATTTTCGTATAAGCGTAAATTAATTCGAGTTTTATATAAAAGTACTTTATTTTTTCATTTTCATTTTGCAAATCGATAGTGTTTCATGTACCGAATCGACCCTCCGAGGGATTAAAACGACTAAAATTTAACGGTGTATAGGTACTCAAGTAAGTTGAAGCTGTGAAAAAAAAATCTAACTTCTAAGTTAATGAAAAAAAAATACAGCCGTTTATGTCGCAAAAAACGTATATTTCGACACTCTCAAGGGAATCACAATTCACAGGGTACTTACCGTTGACCTAGAATCCTGAAAGTCATGAAGCAAGGTAAATTTGTGTTCGGGAATTGAACTATTTACATAGGTAAGGAACCCTCAGTGCGCGAGTCCAACTCTCACTTGTCCAGTTTTTTATTATTAATCTCACCCCTTTTTCATTAAATTGAAATACGGTACAAAGTTGGATTAGTTAAAAAGGTCGTGTTTTAGAAGATAAATGACGTGCTCCCCTAATCCAGGTGGGTTCTGCTCAAAGGCTTTTTTTTAAACATCGTTACATTTTGGTCGTTTTAATCCCGCGGAGGGTCGATTCGGTACATGAAATACTGTCGATTTGTAAAGAGAAAATTAAAAAATAAGGTCAATTTTTTTTAAACTCGAATAATTTACACATGTACGAAATTAAATTCTTTAAGTAAACGTCAGCTGAGTGAGGTCAATGAACTGTAGGTAGTTAGTACGCAACGACCGACAGCTACCTACAAGGTTATTGACTTGTTTACTTAAAGAAATTAATTTCGTACATGCGTATATTAATTCGAGTTTTTGAAAAAAAGTACTTTTTTATTTTTTCTTTACAAATCGATAGTATTTCATGTACCGAATCGACCCACCGCGGGATTAAAACGACTTAAATTTAACGGTGTATAATCACTGAGGATAAGGTTTCATTATTCATTCAAGCAGGAAAATATTAAAATTATTTTAATGAATACCGGTTATACTTTATTCTTTGGCCTTGCCTACCTTGAATACCTACCTAATGGGCTCACCGTGTTTAATATTTTGTTTAAAATAAATAATTTAAAGTGTATATACTAAAGTAAGCTTACAATAATATAACTCTTTCAAGTTCTTGGAATTAGTACTTGATAAATGGAGAACCTATCATGTTGCTAATTAGGCCAGGAAATGGACGAGCCATCAGCATTAATTGATGCTACGTCTACCCTAATTCAATTAAGAGACGTATCTGCATTTGTAAACATACTTACATATTATATACACGTCTAAATTGTGATCGTTGTATATATAAAAGGAGAAACTGACTGACTGACATATCACACAAAGATGAAGCTACTGAGACTAGGAGCGTAAAATTTCTCACAAGGTTTCCTTGTATGAAGTAGGCGAGTAATAAGAAATGGTTTTCCTAAATACACCCCCTAAGGAGGTGTAACGGGTGGTTAGTGGCCCTGACTGCTATGCCGGAGGTCGTGGGTTCAATTCCCACCCAGGACAAATGTTTGTGTGATGAACACGATCATTTGTTCTGTGTCTGGGTGTTATTTATCTATAATATGTATGTATTTAGAAATATATAAGTATGTTTATCAGCTGTCTGGTACCCATAACGCAAGCTCTGCTTAGCTTGGGGCTAGACGGTGTTGTGTGATAGTTTTGGAATATATATATATAAAGTTTGTATGCAGAAACTTACTTTCATGCGAGTGTAGCCGCTGGCGTAAGCTAGTTTTCCATAAAGGAAGGTGATATCTTCCTATCCTCACTATCTGTACAAACAAAAATCTCAATTGTTTCTGTGTATAAGCCAAGCTGCTACTAGTTTCAATTGAAGTATTATCCACTAACAAAACTTTTCCTTGGACTGTCGAATGTTATAATAATAATTGAAAACATAAGTGTTACGTCTCATGGGGTCATTTGTAGATTAGTATTTATATACAGCAGGGGTGGCCAACTTAATAAGACCCACGATCTACTGTTTACTAACAGGATTTATGAGATCTACCAGTTACAAAATCAATTGTTTTAGATGGGATATCATCAACTAATCGCTTTCGCTCTTGTTAGAGCGAGAGGGAGTGCCACCCGTGTTTCTTTAGTCGCCCTTTACTTTCCAGGGCCTTATCGGACGGTGAGCTACCTATTACTCGCCATCCGCAAGAGCAACACAAGTTTTAACAACAACTTCAAAATATAGCAACATGCAATGTGCGGACAGTAAACTCGTTGGTGATCAAGCGTGTCACAAGCCGTCGGTAAACGCATTAACCGCACTGGCGACATCGCTTGATTGTCCCATTAAAACGTGGTCCATATTGTGATAGCATCGATCTACTATATCAAACTGAAAACACGAATATTAGGTACAGTCACGCGTAATAAGATATGTACATTGTCACATTTTATATTAAGAACCATTTGTCATTTCTTGAATAGCAGAAATTAAGGTAGAAAATGTGATAATTTTTATATCTTATTATTCGTCACTGTACCCCCGCCCCCCCCCGTGTGTGTACATGTATTTGAAACTTGTGTGAAAAGAGTTTCTTTTTTGTAGGCCAATAGTCCCTTTTGGGACTATACACATTTTTGCAGTTACAATATTTTTGCGTTTTTTTTTATAAAATAGACTCTACCAACACAGAACTAGTGTCTTAAGACAGCATAGGCAACGAAGGTAATGGCCAGCCTGAATACGTTACGTCCATAATCACTATAAAATGTAGCTCACGAAAGATGAAAAATCTTATCATTTAAGACCTATATTGAAACTAAGGTTACTTTACATGAGATATCACGACTTGTGATGATCTATACATGGTCTTCATTGAAAATGACTTCGTTTTTGGTGTTTTCTGAACTAGATTACGTTAAGTTTTTTTAGTGATCTAATGTAGATAATATAAGAACAAGCGGAGTTAGCTATAAATTATTGGAACGTCCCATAATTAAGTAATTTTTAACCTCTTATCAATAACCGCTACTGACCTCTTATCAAAAAGAAAATTTAAAGCTGCGGATAACATGTCAAAAAATACTGCATAAGTCAGTGCCCCAGAAACCTTGGGTCCCCGTATCATTGTTACGGCTGTAGGTACGCCTCTGGACCTGTGTCTAAGGAGAGCGGAGGCTTGTGTTATGACGTTCCTTACTGATTGTTTAATCAGTATGTTAATCAATGTTAATCCTCCTCCAACGACAATTTGGGAGCGTAGGTTATAGTCACACATACACCGCTCTCCCCGTTTTCAAACCATTATTTAACTTAAAACCGTCATCTATCCCAAATATTCGCCAAATATTATTCGCAACTAAATGTCCTGTTCAATTCCTGTATTTCATTTTTAATATTAGAAATAATGATTAAATGAAACTCAGCACAGTCTTGAAAGACGAAACTGCAATTTATTCCGTTCAAGAAAGCCGCAGACAAAACCGACTGCACGCTAACCTCATTTGCAGAATACTTAATTCATTTGATATTGCAGGCTTGCATACCAACGTTAAAGCAATAATGACTTTGAACCGAGGCGTCTGTCTGTAGCGTGTCACCTGTCAGGTCAGTTGACGTGAAGCGTAGCCACGGCGTGAAGACAGAGCATTGCAGGTTTAGGTTAGAAGTAACAATAATATTCCACAACTTTCACACAACGCCATCTAGTCTCAAACTAAGCAGAGGTTGTGGTATGAGTACTATACAACTGATATACATACGTATATATTTCTAAATACATACATAAATTATAGATAAATTACACCCATATACAGAACAAATGTTCGTGATCATCACACAAACATTTGTCCTGGGTGAGAATGGAACCCACGATCTCCAACATAGCTGTCAAGGCTATTGATCACTAGACCAACAGATTGGTCAAAAAGTGCAGTAGAGATCTCTCAAAGCTTGAGAGTCTAATATTATTTTAAAGTTTACAACTAATTTATTCTTTAGTCGTGCGACGTACCCTGACAGTTTTCGGAGAACCACCTTTGATAACCAAGAAGAGAGAATTTATTCTATACTAAATAATATCACACTAATGCATCACACATTACACTTAAGTGTGTGTGTGTGTGTGTTTGTAAGCAATCCACGCTCAAACGGTTGAATGTATTAAGATGAAACTTGGTACATGGGTATATCATTTTCTTAAATAGCAAATAGATTTTTTTATCTAGGGATTATGTTCCCTTGAGATATTTATTTAGTATAAAATTAAGCGGACGAAACCACTGCCGTCAGTTCTCAGCTATCAGCTATAGACAAAATTAGTTGTGGCAGCATTGAACTTTTTGTTCAAAGTTAAGGTGATTGCGACTGAGAAATTGGTCATTCTACTTTAATGAACTTAGTCAAATTAATGTCTCAAAATCCACCTAATTGCGACTGTCACTTCAAAACGATTTTAATTTTGCCTTAAATCTGTTCGGTGATCAAAAGGAAAGTAAATTCTAATTTTACAAATCAGTCTCCCAAACAATCTGTGGATGTAATTATCCTGAGCTGTGTACACACACTCGTACCGGCTTTCAATTCAAACTCGGTAAACCCTTAACTTGTAAACAAGCCACTTGAGCTTCTAAGAACCTTGGGTTTTAACTGTTTTTTCTGGAAAAACAACCTTCAACATTGTTGCGAAGAATCTGGGATGTGTATACGAAGAAAATCGATTAAGTTATGTATATTTTATGTGCTTTATTGGTCTTACCAGCAGAACATAGTACCTACTTAATCGATTCTAATCGGTATTTAATTAAATTTCGAATTGATTGGTACCTAACTAAATGTTACCAAGAGCTCACCATTCAAAGTTTAATAAGTAGGTGTCAAGTCTACTTTGTGTAATTTATTTCATCATCACTGCTCTTAAAACGGTGAAGGAAAACATCGTGAGGAAACCGGCATGTCCTTGAACCAAAAATTCGAAGACATTTGACCTTCACCAAACCGCACTGGGCCCGCGTGGTGGATTACGGCCCATTCCTTCTCCTAGATAGGAGGTCTGAGACCCGGCAGTGGGAACATTATAAAACTAATGCTATGTTATGCTATGCAAGTCGAAAGAGGCAGCCTCCACTGAAGATCACCTGCGCGTCGGGACTTACTGCGCGATTTCTAACCATCGTTTTATTTTAAGACCGATGCATAACAAGACTGCAAGATTGGTCGAAAGAATTATTACGGCTCTGGAAGGCAAGGACAATAAAAGTCTGACAATCGGTCCGCTCCATCCAGAGAGGGAAGACAAGAAAAATGTATTACAAATCTCTTGTAGCCAAAATGCATTGTCCTCTAGCCAAAGCCCACCGGTTTTCTACCGGTTGCATTTTGCGGAGTGTAACCGACCATCTTGATCTTCTTAGTGTAACGTTGACTTTCAACTTTGGGCCATACATCAAAGCAAACTCTCAACTGGCTGCAAAAAAGCTGGGAATCCTCACAAAGGTCAGACAGTACTTCACGCCGGTATAGCTGATCAAATTTTATCAAGCGCAAGTTCGATCGTGTATAGAGTACTGCTCTCATCTTTGGGACGGATCTGCCCGATACCAGCTTGATGCACTTGAGACTATTGAGAGGCGAGTTAGGAGGATCATTGGCAATGATTCAGTCGTCGAGTCGAGTTGCTAGCCTGTCGGTTTTCTACCGCTTACGTTTCGTGTGAGTGTGAGTCGGAATTGCATAGCCTAATTCCGCCTAGCTCATTCCATCATCGGACTACCAGATGTACGGCGTTGCGCCACCGGTACATTGCGGACAGCCCACCTATACGCACAAAGCGTTATGGGAACGCATTTATTGTGCGTACAGCGTAAGGAGTGGAATTTCCTGCCGGAGTCTGTGTTTCCTGATGGCTACAACCCGGGAATCTTTAAGTCAAGAGTTAATAGATTACTTCTAGGAAAGTGCGCTCTATCGTCGACCACATCGTCGTTTTCGATCAAGTGAAATAGTGGTCAAGTGTAAGCCTAAAAAGAATAAAAAAAAAAACTCTACAAAAATATTTTCTAAGCCATACTTTCTCACTGTCAACAATAAAATACCGCAAGAAACAATTAGACTAAACAGTACAAAATCTTATACTGTTTTAACGCGTCAACTTTACCCTTTTTCACAAATTTTGTTCTTTCTTGAATGCCTAATTTACCAAAGACTTCACGGCAACTTCGCGATTGTAATAACAGATAAAGTGTAACTCTGTATTTAAATGGAAAGTAATCATGACTTGCACGCGATGTACGCGAGTCATCGATGCTGACGTGTTTAGGGCTGTCACAGTTTCAGTAACAAACGAGGCTCTGAAATAGACGAATGAAAATTGACTCCGTGAAACAAACGACTGAATAAAAACGGGATATTGAAGCACGGTATCAAAGGGAGGTATCACTCGTTTTGCCGGAGCGCGGTGTTTCCCGGAAAAAATATGGGCTTCAAAAGTCTATTGTGTATTTTTATTTCAATGTAAAACTGGGAAAACTGTTTAACAAGTTATTGAAAATGCCTTGACCGTTTTTTTTTTTTTATGCATCGTTCTGTAAATAGGTCGAATACTATTTTTACCCACCTACCCCACAGCCCATTTTATTCTTTGATAATTTTTACGGTAGAAAAAGGTTGGCTGGGTACGCTAGTCTTCTAAAATATAAAATTCAGTGTTTGTTACCGAAATCCTCCGAAACGGTTAGACTGGTTTTGTACGATGTTTATGGTATTTTTATACCCTTAGGTGATGAATCTATTATTACGCGGGCAAAACCACTGACTGCAGCTAGTATAGGTATCTATATAATCTACTCTTTTGTGCCATCGCCATGAATTAATGTAAATCCGTAACAGTGTTTATGGTTTTTCATAAACAAGAATCACCCTCACCTTTCCCGGGTGGGTAATCACCAAATGACTTTTCCCGCTCTAGGTGGGGTGAGGTGTGTCAGACTTTTATGACTAAAACTTTTTCGTTTCAGGACCACAGCCTATTACCAATAGCTTTGATAGTAATTGATGAGAACCGATTTCAGGATTCTAGGTCAACGGGAAGTACCTTACTATAGGTTTTGATTTCCATATGAGAGTCAAAATATGCGCCATAAATGACCTTTTCTTTAGTTTGCATCGAAATTAGTTGTTGACTACTCCAGAGGACAGGAAGCTACATTATGTAATTTCAGCTTAATACCTTCACGCGTTCCTGAGAAAAAGAGCCCTGACAGACAGACAACAAAGTGATCAGGGTTTCGTTTTTTCCAACTGAGGCACAGAACCCTAAAAAGGACTTCATGCTCAGCAGTAGCGTTTGCGAACACTGAACTATCGCCTAATTGGCCTTATGTTTTAAAAATCCGATTCCGATGTTCATAATCAATTCTTATCAATGAAGCCATTGTTAATGAGCAGCGGGGATTGTTAGCAAGAGTCACCGTGGCCCTGTAATGCAAAAGTTTTAGTCAGTAAAAGTCTGACATGCCCTCTCGTTTCACCCTGGAGTGGGAAAAAAATTCAATGATTTCCCAACTCAGAAAAAAAAAGAATTTTCATAAAGATTTAAAACTTTTGTACAACTTGTACAAAAGTTTACTAAAAATAATAAAAAAGTTAAATAATAAAGTTATTTGGATTTTTTTATGCATTTTCATCTCTCACAAAGAGGAATTTTCTGCTTTCTTCGAAAAAAATGTTATTTTGATTGTTTTTAGCATTTTCTTAAATATTGAATATGGTAACTAATATTCGAGGATGATTGCTCCGATAGCCAAAATACAGACTTTACCTAGTTTGGCAGATGCTACTATACTTTTTTAAGTAATTACTTACCGCACCGCCCATAAGTATGTAAATAGCTGTAAATTATTACTCTCATTGCGCATTTTTTAGCAAATATACATTACTAGCGACCCGACCCAGCTTCACACAGGTGCAATGGTGATATTAAATATATTATGCATGTAATATACATATAAACCTTCCTCTTAAATCACTCTATCTATTAAAAAAAAACTGCATCAACCATTGCGTAGTTTTAAAGATCTAAGCATACATAAGGACAGACAGCAGGAAGCGACTTTGTTTTTTACCATGTAGTGATTATTATGCGTTAGTAAGGCATAAACTTGCCCAGGGCATCAATTACAGCAGTTTCCCCAAGATTAACGATCCAAAGGCTTATCGCCTTATCCCCGGTCGGTAATCGTATTAGTGATCTCAAAGTGATGTTATTAATACCTACACAAGCGGATGCTGGGTCCCATCACTGTAATGGCCACCTTTACGACACCATTGAGAAGGAATAGCGTACACTTTATGGTCTAATTCATAATTAAAACGACACTATTTATGAGCATTTTGCGTTACTCCTAAAACTTTATGTTCCCACTGCTGGGACTCAGGCCTCCTGTCTAGAGGAAATGGGCCATAATCCACCACGCGCGCCCAGTGCGGGTTGGTGGATGTCACATGTCTTCGAATTTTTGGCTCTGGGACATGCTGGTTTCCTCATGCTGTTTCCCTTCACCGTTTTGAGAGCAGTAAAACTTTTTTAGTTTCTCAGTACCTGCAGGGATCTCTTCCTATCAAGAGCTTTCAACGTGATCCATTTCAAAACCTAAACTGAACTGTTAAAGGGATAGGGTGAAAGTTGTATAGGGTGTCTAGCTCCATCCCTCTTTCTCATTCCTATGCCAAACTGTTTAACACGTCATGGTAAGGTCCCTACACGTCGACTTCAACGTAGCCAGTATTCTGAGCACTTTTCTGCCAATATTCTGAGCACTTTTCTGCCAGTGTTCTGAGCACTTTTCTGCTAGTATTTTGAGCACTTTTCTGCCAGTATTCTGAGCACTTTTCCCACTTAGGCCACTTGCTCTCGGCGACTTTTTGTAGCGATGCTTTCGCGCGTTTTGTAAGCGCGTTAGTCGCATTTGCAAGCGCTATAGAAAAGATGCCAAAGCGCTACAGCATCGCGACTGTATCGATGCGAACGCGTTATAGCCTACAGCACTAAGTGCAAGGCCGTCGCCGTGGGCGAGGGGCCTTAGGACGATGTTTATTAATTTTATTATCCCTAGGTTATTTTATACGCGTTTTGTACACAGTATCATCAGTCCACATCAACAAATTTTGCGTTCACTTAATTATAATATAATAATATTTTTTAAACTTTTTAATAATAGCTTGTTTAGATACATATAATTTGAGCTACAAAATGAATTAAGAAAATTATTTATTTTTACATAAAATGAAGTTGAACAATCATAAGTAACAATGATATGAAAAAATAATGCCTAGTTTTTTGCGAGTCAGACCCATATTCCGTCTAATATGGATCCCGACCGTTGCATTCAAAATGTTACGTACAAGGCCTTATTATTTGTTTTATTATTGGTTTCTACTCTACTGGACTGAGCTCGTTTTTTTTTGTTTTTCAGTTTTTATTCAAAGTTATTTTTTTAGCAGTCGGTTTTTTTTTTCAAATTTTTACTCTGAATTCCAGGGCCACGGCAACTCTTTCGAATATCCCCGCAGCCAATAACTACACCCTATCGTTAAGCTCTCAATGTGTCCAAACATTTGTGGTATCTCACAATAATATTTCTCGCTTTCCAAGTACAATTTCTCAAGCAACAAGTTGTCTACAATAAACTGCTTCAAAGAAATATATCTTTCCTTAAGTAACAGTTTCCATTAGCACAATCGCCCGTTTCAAAGCCACATTTTATCCAACTTCGGAACACCTTCAGGCATTATAATAAAATCTAAGTGAAGGCAGTACTTCTGTGCGGTCACGTAACGGCGAGGTGACCATAAATTTTCATCGAATCTGATCGATATATGCCTCTTGGGTTAGTGAATTTCTCATGTAGTTGTAGCTAATATCATTTCTCCACTTCAATCTCTACACAACATTATTTTTAGTATATGCGAAACCTGAATATAGTTTGTTCAGAAACAATAACTGAATCGATTCCAATAATTTTTACACCATTGATAATTAATAAACGATATTTAATCAGGTGATTGTAGTCATTATAACAAACAAATTTTATTATAGGACCAAACCTGAAATCGAAAAAAAAATCAGCCAAGTTCTGTACATTTTGATCAGTTAGGCGAACTCAAATATGCAGATTTATTTTCGCGATTTCAGGTTTGGTCCCATAATATGACTACAATCACGTGTTTAAGTATCGTTCACTAATTACCAGTCAGCCTATATTTAAAAAAAAGTCACAAGTTGGACACCACTGACGCTAAGTACAACAAAGATCTCGGCAGGTCATTGCGAACCTTGTATCGTTCACTAATTACCAGTCAGCCTATATTTAAAAAAAAGTCACAAGTTGGACACCACTGAAACTAAGTACAACAGAGATCTCGGCAGGTCATAGCGAACCTTAGGTGCCAGCACAAAGTTGGATGCGGGAGTAAAACAACCCCTCAGTCGCCCTGATGACCCGGTGACTACGTATTTGTGCGGACTATTAGGTAAAACAAGCTTATTAATTTGTGATTTTTCATGATACAGTTATAAAATATGTCTAAGTGATTTTTTATCGATAAGTAAGTATATAATTAGCACTCGATGGCGGTGGTTTAAATTACTCAACTGCATTTTTTTACATTCCTGATTTTCACACTACAGCTTTACACTATAAAACTAAAAGGGTGTTTTTAATATCGTGCGGATTTCATCACGCATGCGGATTTGCTCCGCATGCGTAACCTCCGCAAATTTCCTTTTCATACAAGTATTTATTTTTTCCGCGTACCGGAAGACGCAGTGTTAGAAGGCCTCCTACAAGGTGGACCGATGACCTGGCAAAAGTTGCGGGAATCCGATGGATGCGAGATGCACAGGATCGTTCTTTGTGGCGACACTTGGGGGAGGTCTATGTCGAATAATGGACGTCTTTCGGCTAATATGATGATGATGATGATTTATTTTAATGCGTGCAATACGCACGCGGGACACGCAAAAACCTGTCTGCCTATGTAGTCTATGTATTGAATCTCTATACAACCAGGTTGATTTTATATTAAAACTTTAGTAAATTAGTTTGACTTAAAATGTAATAGATTTTCCTTATACAATGTAAATGTCATTAACTGTGTACAATAGGCTTACCTCGCTGTACTGGCTCTTTATCATTTTCATAACTTATACTCATGAAAGGCAGGAGTTTTATACGCAAGAATTGTAATAGAAATGTGATCGATAATCGTAAGTAGGATTTTACAGTCCACTTGATAGAAATAATTCACGTTTATTGCTTTTTTTTAACATTGTAGTTTCAACAGTTAGTTTTTTTTTTAATTTTAGTTAGTTTCTGCACAGAATATTTTAGAATTTTATATCTATACTAAATGACACAACAAACTTTGTACCACCTAATAGTCAATTAATGTTGAAAGATGCCGTTGCATTTGAATTTTTTTTTTCGAAAAAAACAAAGAAAAAAATATATCATAATATTTTACAATACCGGCAGAAATTTGAATGGGCTTCAAAGGTACGAGTGTAACAAAGTGTGGTATAATGGGACAGAGGTGAGCGTAGAAATGAATGAATAATACAGTGAGAGGAATGTGCTAAGGATCATTGTCCGGCCGGCTCGGACGGACGAATTTTAGATTGGAGGTGACACTGTGAAAGCAAAAAATATGCCAAGGGTTTAATTTTGTATTTTTGTAACTGATATATATCAAATTATCCAAAAAAATGCTTCTTTATATTTTTTCTCACCGTGTTGGGTTTATGGCTAATTATTACGATGTCTCTACCATAAAACTCTGAAACTTATTTTCAGCTTCTTTAGAAAATAAGTTTTAGATTTCGGAACTATTTGATATTTATCATAGTATTTATTAGTTTATAATATTATCATATATACGTTTATTATTATAAGTTACTTAATGATACTAAATTCTAATTTAAATATCTGTTATTTATTTATTTTACACACCTACCAATGTTGTCTTTTTTACCAGTCTATGGTATAGAATGCCTTGTTGCATTAAGTCCGCCTATGTACGACTATTGTACATGAAGTTTAAATAAATACATACGGTGTAAAAACAGGGCGATATAAAACTCTGATGTAAAGTAGTAGTAATAGGGCATTTTCTACCAGTCTACCTTTAAGTTAAAAAAGAATACACTGTATTAGGTAAACACACAATATTTGAAATCGAATCGAATAACAAGATGACTTGCTTGACGTAATCGAACAATAAGATGACTTACTTGACTTAAGATCCTAGGTCGTAGCTAGAGCTGAGGCAACAGTAGTCACCCATCGCGACCAGTCTTGAGCTTTACACTTTACCTCGCTCCATGTCAATCTTGGCTGACGCTTCTGTCAGCTTGCTGCGTCACCAGGTTTACCGAAGACGGCCACATTTTCTTTTCCCTTGAGGATTCTAGTCCAACGCCTGTTTAGGTATATGATCGGAATCCATTCTAAGCATATGGCCAATCTATCTCCACTTACGGCGTTTAATCTGGTGCTCGTTTAAACGCCATATTGGTTTCGTGGTATTTCTCCAACAGCTCAACGTTAGAGATGTTCTCGGGCCGGTAAATCTCAAGAATACGAATCATCGCTTTACTTTTGCCCTGGGCTATAATTTAGGCCCAAAGCCCAATTCTAACAGTTATACAGCATTTCTATTGGATAACGAGCTTGGGCCACAGTTATACTATACGGCCAAAGTAATACGACTTTACGGTAGGTACTTATAATAATAAAAAAAACATTTTTCTTCGTAGGCAACAGCCAATTTCCTACAACACTGAAGAAGCCTCACTAATGAATTTTTAAAACAAAACCGAGTTCCAAGTTTGAATTACGTTTTCCAACATTCATTTCGAAGTTTTGTAAAGAAAAAAAAAAGAACTGCCAGAATGAACTATGGAAGAAAGATAACCTAAAGTGTTAAACTTTTTATGTTGAAGCGAAAACGCATGAATAATAGAGGTGACGCTTGCCACAGAGTCGCCTGGGGGGAAAATAGAGATGGGGTAGAGGGAAAAGTGGGGTATTGTATTCCCACCCTAAAACTAACCTATACAATTTACTGATATAAGTAAAACTCAGAACACACGTGTTTTTCACCAGTTCATTGTAAGGTGGGATTCAGTTTGTGAAAACACTTCAATGCGTAAAAAAAAATCTGTAATTGGGAGTATAATTTTCTGTGGATTCGAATAATATTTTGGCAGTTATTTAAAGAGTCTTGTGATGATTTTAGGTATAATGGAAAACTTACAAAACATTCTCAATGCACTTACTCGAAAAACCGCTTCTATCCCTACCGCTTTTAGGCACGCAATTCACTGTTTCGCGCACTAGTGCGGAAAAGTGCCCGATCTCACCTTTGCCAAATTTATTGTATTTATCGTATCAGGCTGGTCGCTAAACAGCCCCCACTAGTCAACGGTCATCCCCAGTTTATTCATTTCTTCATAAGTCACTGCAGCACTCAGCTCCATAACTGCATAATTTGCGAATATCCACCCTTACATTGTTGAAACTTCTGCGGTCCGGATTAAGCGTTTTGCCTCGTCGTTTATACCGCGTATATTGAGGGAGTGGAACAGTTTGCCTACAGCGGTCTACCCGTCCGATTATAATTTAGGTGGTGGCTTCAAAGCTAGAGTGAACAGGCTCTTAATAAACTAGTGCGCCTCACCATTAACGATTGCATCACTGCTTGCCATCAGGTAGGATTTTAGTCAAGCACTAGTTTATATCGATGTATCAAAAAAACCGCCCAGTATATGATTTCGGGCTGTTGTATATGCTCAAATCGCGCGGAGAACTCTAATTGCGCGATGCAAGATTTCGTAGTTTAGTTTCTATGTTACGTCATAGATGTCGCTACAGTATTAACAGTGCAATCCTATTTCAGAGCCACCGTGGATCTTCCCCAGCAATACGCACATTCGCTCCCGACGGCCGAACGCTTGAAGCGGGGTCATGCGGCATCCCCCGCTCCCCCTCACCACTCCGCGCCGCTTCCCTAGACGTCCGCGCGGCGCCACTAGCGCATGGCTCCTTGGCGTCTCTGGCTGATACACCGACACCTTCAAGTCCGAGGCACGCGCCCCCACGGTGCCTGTCGCCGCTTCTGATGCCGCCGAGGTATGTCATCATTAGTCTAGAACAGTCATTTACACATAGGTTTCTTCAATCGAACGTCACATGCCGATGGTTTGATGCTAGATACATATCATCAGGCGTCTAAATCCCCTCACATCTCCGTACCGTAACTGGCATGCGAAGGTATGGTTGCATGTCTGGCAGTTACACCAATACCTTTAAGTCTGAGGTACACACCGATAGTATGATGCCATTCACCGTTTTCGATGCCGCTGAAATTTGCTATCATCAGTCTACGATTTTCCATTGCTGGACATGAGCTTTTATATTTATGATATTCATTTCTGCCGCTTTTGCCGCCGGTTATGCCGCCAATGTATACTTATTACCTTCAATCTACAGCACGCCACTGCTAGAAATAGGCCTCTCCAATCGCGCACCACATATCTTGATTCTCAGCAACTCACATCCAGCTGGTACAAGCCACCGTGGCAAGATCGTCGCTCCAATTGCCATGTATATATTTTTGAAGAAAGAGCTGTACACTTCTTAATAAATCCCAGCAAAGTTATGTTTATGATCCTCAAATGCTCAAACGTTCATCCCAACCATACACATAAATGTAATAGACATGAACAACTTCTCAAAATAGATTTGACCGTCCATCTTCAATCACAAGTCCATGACCCTAAAACTTAATTGAATGTCGTACAAACTTACAGATCAATTGATTGTTGTGTTCTTGGAAACTTAGTTTCAGAAGTTTACACAGAAGTAGGTCTCAATTTTACGCCTAGACGTCAATTTCTAATCCTTAAAGCTTACGTAAATCTGGATTTGGATCTTAATATCAAGACTTGAAAGCTTAAAATTTCAAGTTTCATACTTAGACAACGAAGTATTGATTTAGTTTGAAACCTATTAATTAATCAAACTGCAAACAAGCCTGATAAACTCTGATTCGAGTAATTTGCGGCATTATTCTTTCATGATGAATTAAGTTGAATTCCGTTGAGATTACTAGAGGGAGACCGCGACTATGTTCGTAAGAATATCTTTTTTTTGTGCGGTGGGAAATCATGTAATGACGTCTTCCGCTGAAGAATGGAATGAGAGAGCATGTCAGACTTTTACTGACTAAAACCTATGTTGTTTTAGTTGCCCTTTTCGTTCTAGGACCACGGGTTCCCTTTACAGAAATTCCCTGTTTCGGCCCTGCTGAGATACTGCGGTTTTGATGATATGTCTTTGAGGCGCGCGTGGAATACTACGCGCTGTTAATGCCCTGGTGCTTGAGCTGTATAATAAAAAATATATGTCTATTATAGATTCACAACATTATCAACATTATGCTTAATAGAAAAGAGACCTAACTCAAAAAAGAAGGTTTTTGAATCTTGAAACATATGTTTCAATAAAAAGGTTCAATTTTGAAATACCCTCTTTTTGTGTTAGGTCTATTTTCTATTAAACATGCGTATGAATTTTTTCATGCAATTAATACTTTTGTCTAAAAAAAATATTAGTTTTCCCTGCTCTTTTTAAACAGCTTTAATCTTTAGTATATATGTTTATTGTCTACACAAATTGCTGGTTAAGTGTTCTTCAGAATGTACATAGCTTATGTAAATCAATAAATATTTTACAGATCATTAAATGTCAGCATGGTTTTAAAGGTCAGCATTTAACTCCGGCCAGATGTTCATGGGACTATACGCCTTAACGAAGAGGACTATAACAAATATCGATATTTTTCTAATGTCGAAACAATCCTTAAATAATAACTGTGCTGCTGTGCCTGCCAGCAGGTTCTAGAGAGTATTCTGAAAAAAAAAATCTATTTGTTAAATTGATATTGTTATTTGTTAAATTACTTAATTGTTTTGAGTTTTTTTCTTAAACGTATTTAGTTTGAGAAAAAATCCTTGAACTAATAAAACTCAAGATTTTTTAATGGAAATGAGGCTTTTTCTCCGGACTTTTGATTTTTTCATCTGGTAACCTAAAATGATACTACGAGCTATGTTGGTGTCTGTATTTTCCTTCTAAAGAACGCAAAACGAAGTTAGAATATCTAAACCAATTGGCCTTGTATGCAAGCGCACCTGGAGAAATTAAGTTAGCACGCGAGATGGCAAGTTAGGAAGAAGATACGTAAGACAAGAGGTAGCTACTCTAAAATGTAGGAAACTTGCAAACATTATTACCTAGAGTAGATGTAAAAATATACCAGAAGCAATATAATTCCTCATATAATCCTACAAATATTATAAACGCGTAGTTTGTATGTATGGATGTTTGTTACTCTTTTATGCAAAAACTACTGAATGGATTTCGATGAAATTTGGTACACGGGTAGACCATATCTTAGAATAGCACATAGGATACTTTTTATTCCAGGAGTATATTCCTTTGGGATTAGTTTCCACTATCTCGCGGGCTAGCCGCTGGCAGCAGGTAAAACCAGCCAAGTTTAGTATATTTTGACCAGTTAGGCGAACATAAATGTACTGAACTTGACAGATTTTTTTCGCGATTTCGGGTTTGGTCCCATAGTAAAAGTTGTTTGTTATAATGAGTCACCCTATATAAAAGCAAAATGCTACTCACAGATTAATCACAAAATCTCAGAAACTATAACACCTACAAACTTAAAATTTGGTAGGTAGGTTCCTTACAGAGTGTAGTCATCCGCTACGAACGGTTTTTACAAAACATCCCTAAGGGGGTAAAATGGGATTTGTAAGTTTTTATGGAGAAACCGACTTTCACTAGAAAGAAGCGAGTTATACATCAAACAAAGTCGTGTTAGTAAGAGTAAAGTAGGACCGATTTCAACTATCATTACTTCATTAGATTCGTCAGCGTCCTAAATAGTAGAATAACTATTAAAACTTGAAATATGTTTTAAGTACATTGAAAAATGTCAACAATTCCTAAATACATTGGTCTCAATCATTCGGTCCATAAGTTTACCTAAAAGGTAATCATCACGAATTCTCGCAACTGACGGCTAAAATTCAAAGGGCTTCTACCCTTCCGTCCTGTACCCGTCTACATACTTCATGTGTTTTGTTGACGGAACAAACAAGACTGTAATCAAAGTGTTTCCTTTCATTAAGAGTCGGTTGTAGTCACACAGTATTTTGTATGAACAAAATCCGGGTCTATGTCGACTTCGCGGCCCGTAACAGCGGTTTTATTTTTATTAAAAAAAAAAAACACAAAAAATATTTATTTAATATTTAATATTTATTTTTATTAATTATAAGATTTTTGTTTTTCCAAACCCTTTTTAAAAACAAGCCTTATTTTTGCCAGATTTTTGTTTTTGCCAGACCCTTTTTAAAACAAGCTTTATTATTTTTTGTATCTTTTAAATATCGATCCGTGACGTAATCTCGTAGGGCTAAGTAAGTTAGGGTCAGAACCGCAACTTTTTTTATCAAGCCAACTAATTTATGATTGATTGATTGTTTTGATTTTTTCCCGGCGGTTAGTCATTTGGTCAATATTAATAAAATATTTTTTCATGTGTGTTCTTTTGGATTTCCAAAGGTTCAAAAAAGTTCAAAATGAGTAGAACCTGGCCTTAAGGAACATGTACCTACAATCAGTGCTCTAATCCCGTCTGAACGCTTCACTTATACATGCAGACTCAATTATTCCACGTTAGCGCTTCGTTCATCAATTATTTAGTAAAGTATCACACTTGAGCATGTGTGCCGTGTTGTAAGTACACCTTTGACCTTTGCCTCTAAGACTAAAAGCTTCGGCACTTCGTTTCGGCAGTTACAACTCACGATACGGTCTGAAATGACCTTTCGAATTGGCCACTGACTTTTCTTGCTAGCTTGTAATTATTTGGAGTGGTCGTCTGTTTTGTTTTGATAATATTTCAGTAACTACTCACAGCTCTCATCCAAAAATGCCTATAAAATACTCGTACCTATGCCTAAAAAACACGTAAATGGGATAAAAGCTCCAGTTAAAAGCGCACTAATGGACGGACAGACAAAGAGATGTTGCATTATATAACATGTGCCTATACGAAGTTTTAATGCTGTGGAAGTTATAGTAGGCAATTTATGAATAAAAGATGGCCACGTGAGTCCCCATATATATAGGTCAAGCCGACTCTTCATTAGTGGAAAAAGGGTCGATTCTTTACTTGATGATAGCAGGTACTTATCTGCTAAGTGGAATGGTAGCAGAATCATTCAAAGCATATTGTAAATATGTTTAGGTATTCGCTACTGAGAGCCGATTCTCCTATTTAAATAACTTTAAAATTGAGTCCCAATATCATATCAAAAACTTGGAGCAATGGTTGTGCGTTAGCTGCTGCGCTACATGTACCGGGTTCTAGAGATTGGCGATGTTTTGTGTAGGTATGTGAATTCGTATGTTTGTAATTCCTAGTGTAGAGCAATGTTTTAATCTTTTGAATACCGTAACTAGAGATACAATAGAAAGACAAGAGATGTGCGAACGCCGGGGTTCGCTTGGGGCTTGAATAATTAAATAAAAAAGTGGTAAAAGGTAAGGAAATTAGATTGAGACTGCGATGTGTATGCGGGCGTTCCTTACACATACGAAAATAGAAAGCAAAGATTTGGTCCGATATTTAAAAATATTATTAATAAAAAATCAATTTAGGATATCGTACCTAAATGTATTTGACTTTTTAAATAGTGGAAGATTTTTGTTTGTCCAAAAGTGTTATTCTCTAGAATTACCAATTGGATTGGAAAAAATCTGTCTGTATGAGATAGTCAAGCTCATAACAAATAATATAAGACGTGGGTGAAAGCGTGGTGACAGTTAGTTCAAGATATAACAAAGCTTATAGCAATTACATGCAAGATGGTCTTCAATTGGTCTCTAATTAAAAATACAGTTTTTCCATAAATTTATTTCCTTTACTTTTTACTCTAGTATATTTAAAACCATTTTAGAACCTACATTACGAAGAACTAAAGTGGTCGTCAAAGTGTAAAATAGCAGATTTTCAAAAATCTTTAGTTATAAATTGTTTTATACGTTCCACGCGTTTTATTACGTTTAATAAGTTTTTTAGTTTTTTATTCAATAGAAAGCTAGATAACAACCATAAAATATCAGCGTTTTCAAAATATCTAGAAAAAGATGTGTAATAACGTCATAATCACAGTTGAATGGGAAGTATCACGGGTTGGGTGCTCTAAACCAATCTTTCGCATGACTAAAATAAAATACGACTGGCAGACATTCATGAATGAAGACTTTATAGCAGAACGTACAGAAAAATGTCTCTTTCTTGATCCGTCTGAAATTGCCATTAACATAAAAGAAGAATTTCGCACATGCACATCCCTATGTGAGGTCTCCACATTATTAATTCCCACAGAGCTTTTCCTAATGTATGTAAAACGTTTTATACCACCCCTAACGCAATTTCACTCACAATGAAGATTCTCGAAGATTGCTGTTTAAGAGGAAACTATTTCCTACATCCTAACCAGTTGGAAGGGATGCTGAATTACTTACCTACATATTGGCTGGTTGAATCCTCTTAAGGCTACTTATGTACGCCAATACTTGGCAGCGCTGCGGGATATTTCGTAACTTCATCGCGGCTCTGATACGCAAAGGGCGACTGAGGGACACGAGTCCTTTTAGTCAGTATTTGTTTTTACTGATGTTTCTTAGCTTGGACACCAAGTCCTTTAAGCCATGTCATCATAGGAATAGTTGATTTGTTTACCATTAGAATATAGATGTATACATTACACGTTTTAATGTTTTCTGCATTATTCAACCTTCTCGGCAAACTTCACTGAGGTAGTCAACAATTATACAGTAAAATTTTCAGCTCCAATTTACCGAGATCACGCCTGTTTGAATGATTACACATATTTTTCAGTTACACAGACACGTGACATATTAAACCACACCAATTTTACATCACAATATTCACTAGGAATCAATTTGCGAATAATTAAAACAGCCACTGAACTTCATTCGCAGAAATTCCGGCAAAAAATGTTTTAGTCAGTAAAAACCTGACACTTACTCCCGCTGCACAGAAAGCTATCAGTTTGCACTTTTTACAACTCCATACCCGGAAATCCAAATCACTGGTTGAGCCACTGTACGATACACAATTTAGCCTTCCGTAAACATAACCAACGGAAAATCGAACCTAATGAACCTAAAGGTTAACTTCGTTTTTCCGAGTTATCTAATAACCAGAACATATCTAATATGAACAGAACATATCTAATATGTTCTGGCCTTCAAGTTGTTTCGTTATGGTGTCATAAATTCCTATTTCAGTCTGTTCAAACCTAACCAGGCGCATTACTTTATGTAATTTATTTCATCACCACTGCTCTCAAAACGGTGAAGGAAAACATCGTGAGGAAACCGGCATGTCCTAGAACCAAAATTTAGAATGTGACATCCACCAATGTGACTGGGCCGCGTGGTGGTTTACGGCCCATTCCCTCTCCTAGAGAGGAAGCCTGAGTCCCAGCAGTGGGAACATTATAAGGCTGATGCAATGCAATGCAATGTTCATAAGAAAACCAACACGAAATGTCATTAAATATAACTTATACTTGAAAACTAACCTACTCAAGTGTCGACTTTAGCTTAGAGTATTTAAAGTTGATTTTGAAGCGGCTATTTGTATTTAAAAAGTTCCTAAAATATGGGCTGCAATGAAATTTGAACATTATTGTGTGTAACATAAAGTTTGTTATTACAAATTTTTACTTCGATTTCGAATTCTAAATTCAAATATAAGTAGGTACCACCAAAAAACGAAGAAAAAATAAATTAAGGCCCGAGGTCTTCATTTGTTTTTTTTTTTTCTATTCATTCATTTAATTAGCATTGCTCCTTTGAAATCAAAAGAACAAAATAAATGGTATTTAAAGACTCTTGTCTATTTAACTTAAGCCTAAAGTGATGAACAAGATTTAGATAGGTCTCAAGTGGTAAAGGGGTATAAAACAGTCAAAACTAGAATCTGTTCGTCATAATATTAGCGAATAGCGAAATTTCGAAACTTAACCGAAGAATCGTATCGAACCGTCCATAAAACTCAGATATTTAATAATAATTACGATAAATTACAGATATTTATTTTGTATATAGCTTAATAAATAATGCTTGGATGAGCGTGGTAGTGTTTATCAATTTAAACCATAATACATGAAGCTTTAATGACAAACGAATGGTTTATTTTTGACTTTAGATGATGTTCCAACTTCTAAGTTGGAATTTCATCTAATGTCAGAAAATGTGCACAAAAAAAAATTAAATTTTGTAAAAATCACTTTTATCTGTTATATTTTTTTCCTTTTTCTCTCTACCTGCATTCTCCATTCGATACAAAATCATGGTGCTTACATCAGCGAGATTCGTAGCTTCTAACCATGCTTTAATTAGTTGCCTGTTAATCTAGTGGTCAGCCTAACTGCTATTCCGTAGATCCCTGTTCCGTACCCAGGACAAATGTTTGTGTGATGAGCATGGTAATTGGTTCTGTATAAATGTGTTTATCAGTTGTCTAAATACACACTCTACAAGCTATGTATAATTTGGGGCTAGATGGCGTTGTGTGGAAGTTGTGGAATATAAATGATGTCAAAAAAGATAGAAGGAAGAGAACATTCCTCTTATTCTAGGGCAGTCGAGTAAAGAGACAGTGTTCGAAATAGGTATCTGTTTTAAGTCCAATTTCGTAAAGTAGGGGGCGCATCTGTCGCCGGGTCCGTCCCTAGTGATTAACGATAAACGTACCAGATGTGCGACAATACTTTGTATATTATGTATTTGTGTTTATATCACTTGACAACAAGTTTTTTTAGTTTCCAAGAATATTTTAGATACTGCTCAATTGAATTTATTTTAAGTTTAAGCGTAGAAGTCGCGATACATTTTCATACAACCGCTCTTACGTGATTATTTCGTTATTACAAATCTTTCTGTACATGTTTTGGAAACAGATATGTTGTGGTTATTTTGGTGTTCTATTGAAATCTAGTCATGAATTTGTGTAAAACTAATTCAGTAAAGATTTCTGAAAATCTGTTATTTTGTGTGAACTTTAGTCCTTCATAAATTTCTCATAAAAAAAAAACTACATTTATAGAAATTATAAACCTTACAGGTTTAATGAAGATTCTAAATGATGTTTTTTTTTCAAAAACTTTAATGTTTTCAAAACAACCCAAATACCAAATACCAGGAAAGCATTCAAGTCTCATCCCTCTTTATTCGCGTTGCCTTTTTATTGAACATTGCGTTGGATTACGTTGGATTAACCAACAACCTTTAGAACTATACTCAAGTTGACGATAGACGGGTCGGGATTTGGGTAGGGCCCTCTTAATGCAAAAAGACTTTCTCTACCTTTGGGTTAAAAACGACTAAAATGTGGTAAATGTACAAAAATAAATAATATTTACTATCGAATTAGATACCATCAGTCAAAATAATAAAAAATATAGGTATATTAAAACAATAAACTAATAAATACTATGATCAATGTCAAACATGATATAATTAAAAAAAATAAGAGATCTCAAAATACAAAAAATAATAATACTTATACATCTAGAAAAGCTAATCGTCTATGAACATAGTCGTCTAATTATTGCTACGAAACAATTTCTAAGTAGATAGGTATTACTCAACTGACTTTTGCATAGTATTTCTGAAAAGCCGATTTCAAGTTTTACTCGTAACTTCAAACCACTATCAGTACCTCTACCATGAGTTTAATAGTATTCGTCGCTACTCGATATCGACGTCGTAAATATTTTGTATGGCAAATTTTGGTTCTGCAAGTGACCGCTAGAGGCGCTGTAAAATTTGCCATACAAAATATTTACGACGTCGATATCGAGTAGCGACGAATACTATTGCTTTAAACTCATGGTAGAGGTACAGAGCCCCTTACGTGTACTTGCGGACTTTATGCCTCGTTTGCACTGTGTGAACTCCCTGAACGCATCTGCAAGTACTGATCAGATTAAATTGCACTGAAGTGTAAACTAGTATCGTTGTTCGAATAAAAGATTACGATTGGTTCTTTTAGAATCTTCCAACTTTGACTTGTATTTAAATATTTATTGCATCGACATGTAAAAACTGCTCAGTTTAAATTACTTGTGCAGTCAGAGAATTCTGATCGGCTTTAATTATAGTCCTAAGACTATAGCAATGGAACAGTTTTTTGAAAAGTTACCTAAAGAATTACGACCACAACTGACTTCTGCACAGGATTTCCAAAAACATTCAAATTTTACTTTACGAGTATTTACGTACGTCAAACTAGCGGTGAGCGTTTCAATAACGTACAGCTTTCAAAGACCGTTTTATGTTCTGCAACGCAACGACCTTTTTCTATCCTGGGACCAAACTGTCTTCGTTGCACCACCCAGTCTTCGAATTACTGTATGCGAATGTTATCTTACCGTAAAAATATAAGGTTGAGAATGCATTAATTCAACTATCATACTCGTTATTATACATATTGCAATGAAAAATGAACTTTATGACTATGAAATACAGTACAAATTTTATTTCCATGTTTAAACCGTCCTCGAACTAGTTGCGATAACTACGACAAACGACGACGACGAACGGCGACGACGTATAATGACGTTTTCTGTAACTACTTTACTCAACGATATTTTCGTCTTCAAACCAGTCGCGACGAGGACCGTTTTTAATAACCGTTTCTGTCGTCACAAGACCGGTTACGTTTCGTCAGTCAAAAATTCGATAACGACCCACTACTACGTCAAACCGCTGTCAATGCCGACTTAGATAAGAAAGAAAGAAATAAAAACATTGATTTGCGGGAAGTAACGCAATCGTAGGATTAGCGTCCAAATTAAAGAAATTAATTTCGTACATGCGTAAACTAATTCGAGTTTTAAAAAAAGTACCTACTTTATTTTTTTAATTTTATCTTTACAAATCGATAGTGTTTCATCACCGAATCAAAATTTATTGTTCACCAAATGTATTTTGGTGAACAATAAATTTTATTCTTTTCTATATTCTGAACTTCATGCTTCGTTTGCACTGTACAAACTCTCTGTACAAAACGAGTCTGCAAGTTCTAATGGGTAGATTAAATTGCACTGAAGTGTAAACAAGTATCGTCATTCGTATAAAAGAAAATTGTTAAAGTGCAAAGTTATCAGGCGAGTAAATCATATTGCTTGAACTAATTAATTATTAAGGGTGGTGCTAATGATTCCATATAACTGGATAATATTATGAAAGTAGTCGTTATGGAGTCTCTGCTTAGCTAGGAACGACTGAATAATAATTGGATGTTATTCTGTATTTAAAGGCAGCATTTAGCATTTCAAATACAGATATGAGAAAGAGTGAGGGCGTGGTGGGGACATCCTGCTATCTCTTTTATACGCGTGTAACCTAATGACAGTGACGTCACATTTCAGTGTGTGCATCTTTATTTTGTTACTTGACAGTTCCCCCTTCCATCAGATTGGTAACTTCGAATTTTAAAATCTCTTTCTAAACTGCGATTTTAGATAACTTTATTTTTTCGCAGGCCTAAGTAAAATTGAGTTTACTACTCAATTATAAATCGGTTGTGAAAGAATCTATAGAGTAAGAAAGTATATTACAAGATAAAATAATATTGATGTTTTATGATAATTTTATATCAAAATTTGTCAAACAAGGAAGGTAGAGAGACCATACAGCAAGGGCGTATTATTTTAGGGGTTAGGTAAATCTGAAAGGCACTTAGGTAAGAGCCGACTGTAGTCATAGAGCATTTTGTATGAACTCCGCCCGGGGCTATGTCGACTTTGCGGCCCCGTAACAGTGGTTTTATTTTTATAAAAAAAAAAACCTTTTTAAGATTTTTGTTTTTGGCAGACCCTTTTAAAAACACAAGCTTTATTAATTTTAGTAACCTTTAAAATTATTTAATCTCGTAGATATACACGTTTGAAGTCGTACGTTAGGGACAGATTCGCGATTTTTTTTATCAAGCCAACTAATTTATAAAATGTTTTGATTTTTGGCCAGCGGTTGGTCGTATGGTAAATTTTAATAAAATATTTTTTCGTGTTGCTCTTTTTTATATTTGTGGATTTCCAGAGGTTCAACAAAGTTTAAAATGAGTAGAACCAGGCCTTAAGTAACATTCATATTGTTTATTATACACACACTTCTATCAACAATAAAAAATAGCATAGCTGACTTATGGTAGCCACACACGTTCCAGTATACTTGCGCAAGTTAAGACTTGCACAAGTATACTGAAACGTGTATTGTACAGAAACTTGCGCAAGTATCTTCCAACACACGTTTCAGTATACTTGTGCAAGTCTTAATTTGTGCAAGTATACTGGAACGTGTGTGGCTACCATTACACAAGTGAGCTTAACCCGCAATTGGCTTAGTTTTATTATAGCGAATAACATGAGTGACTTAAAGCACGTAGTTTTTATTCAAGCAGCTCTTTTGAAATATAATCAACTACCTATTTAAAATGCATACTAACAAAACGTCCCGTAAATGTGAATCAATGTGCCCCATCCCGCCTGACATAAATTGTGACAAACTCAATTTTAGACACCCTCCGCGAGAGTACGCTATTCACTCAACCCTCCCTGATTGGACGCCTACAAAATCAACCCCTCCCACCCCCCTAGATATTGTGCTACAATAATAGGAGTTCTGTAAAAGTTAATTAGTAAAAATTCCTCGAAAAATGTTTCACGAAAATGTATGACGCAGATTTAAATTGACCCTCTGTTAATTAAAAATATGGCATTTTTATAACATTTTTTTCCTTTTTCACTATTTCTTAACAAACTTAATTAATTCGTTGGCATTTAGAGTGGGATATTTAGATTTCATTTTCATAGTATTTGTATTGAATATCCAAAGCAAGTCAAAGAAGGAACATAGAAGGGATGTTTAGTCAGTAAAAGTCTGACACGCCCTCTCGCTTTGCCCTAGAGCGGAAAAAGTCATTGGAAAGGGCCGAAATCTGATTCTTTCGGTCGATCTCTATTACTAAGCATACATAGTGGTAACTAGATTCAATAAAACATGCGTAATAACAGGTGTAGGTTTACCTGACTGTGATATCATGCATTTACAACTAAAGACAAAAAGTTCCAACTCATCGCCAATTTATTACTCCGTGTGTTCTAGTAGGTACAGGGGTCTCCAAACTACGGCCCGCGGGCCAATTCAGGTCCGCTGCTCCAGTGCTATCAATCCGGCCCGCAACAGCCTTAAGACTAGTGTCAAGAGGATCATTGGCAATGTTGTGCTTGTGGAGTCGAAGCTTCAAAGTCTTGAGCATCGACGCCGAGTTGCTAGCCTGTCGGTTTTCTACCGGCTACATTTCGGGGAGTGTGCGTTGGAATTACATAACCTAATTCCGCCTAGCCCGTTCCATCATCAGACATTGGTACATAGTGGACATCCCACCTACACGCACAAAACTTTTTGGGAACACATTCATTGTGCGTACAGCTAAGCAGCGGAATTCCCTGCCGGAGTCTGTGTTTCCTGATGACTATACCTCGAGAATCTTTAAGTCAAAAGTGAATAGGTTGCTTCTATCTTGGTAAGCGCGCTCCATCGTCAACTGCATCGTCTCGACGATGGAACTCGCTTACCTATCTATAGATATATATCGCTAGATCGCTTTCCATCAGGTCAGATAGCGTTTAAGCGCGAACCTATCAATGAAAAATAAAAAAAGTGTCATCAATCTGGCCTGTCTTATTGTTGTTACTATTGCTATGTTATTTGACAAATCTGAAATGATTTGTCAAACCGACATAGAATGCAGATTCCGCAATTATTCACTATTTTCTAAAAAGCGGCAAAAGGGAGATGCGTCTCGTTAAAAAAAAAACAAATTGTGCTCGAAGTTCAAAAAAGCACTTCAGGACTTTTCCACAACTAAGCCAGCGAACGGCAATATGATATGGTAAGTAATTTTCTCCAACCTCTTCAAAAATTAAAACTGTTTTGGCCCTTAAAACATACTGAAAACATCATTATTTCCGTAATGCTTCAAAGATTGGAGAGCCATGTTCTAGAAAAAAAAATAACAAAATTACGTACACGACAGTGGGAACAAATTGTTTGACCCAATTCGTAAGAGGACAATCAAATGGACAATGACTAAAGAAATAAATAGTATAATTGCTTGAAACTCGAGTTTTTTTCCTACGAATCAAGTAATAGGGTCATTCTACTGAAAACCTTTACAACGGTGATTTCCCGATTTATTTCGTGAACGCGCCAGTGGTTTTCCATTGAATTTATTCTTAGCTGATCGACCCTTTCGGACAAAGTGATTTATTTATTTATTGATTAGTACTTATTTTTTTTACAGTAAGTGGCAAATAACTTGACTAGATTTTCGTGGACACACAAGACACCCAAACCCAGAATTTTGCAAAAGGCTTCCTTTTATCACATAGGCGAGCACCAAGAAGGGGATTTTAATAATTCTACTTTTAAAAGGGTGAAAACGGAAAAATTAGTTTGTATGCATAATCTCAATCTGTATACCAATACTGTTGATAGTTAGTACTAATAGTAAACTAAGTAGGTAAATAATAAAAGTACTTTTAGAACTTCCTCCAGTCATTGATATATTATAAGGAAAAATACGTTACGCGCTAACATCGCAATCAGAAAACCTGGACTCGAAACTCACACATCTACACTACCTGTAGTCACTGATAGACAAGAACAGAGATAAGAGCCAGCGCTGTCCTGCGAACGAAATAGCGTTAGCCGTCGAATGTGTGTGATCGTCGCAACCGATGTAAAATCGTGTCAATCGTCACAATTTCAGCGGTCCACGTGCTACACGCGAGTCACTTCTTCTTCTATATTCCGCTGTTTTGATTTAATCTAAAGCTCCTGGGATTCTTATTTTTTGGGTTAAACTGTAAAGCCCCAAGAGGATACCGGTGTCCGCACACCTATTGTCTTTCTATTGTGTCTCTAATTACGGTATTTAAAAGGTTTAATAAACTTGAAACTTGTCACAAATTATAATCAAAAGGAATAATAAAGACTGTCATAGTATTAATACGGTTTAAAGTCTATTAAAGTTTTTATAAAAACAACATTTTCGCGTGCGAAGTTGCTGCTGATAGAGAGCTAGTCTTTATATAGGTAGGGTTATACATACATATGTAACGTTCTCATATTGCCCACGTTTCACATTTACCGCTGACGGCATTATCTACCAAATGGGACGTGCCAATTGCTGTTTACTGGGCATCTTCCCAACCTGTAGCTCTGGGAAAAATTATTGTTTCGGCAAGAACGTGTCTCCCCAAAGGGGATAAGCTGAGGTGTTACTTGTTACTTCGGAACGTTTCAAATCTTGTTTTATTCATGACGGAACTAGCGATGACGTAGTACCAAGAACATACTGCCTCCCTACGCATGCCATAAATGCTAATTATATTGAAATTGTATTTTGCTATCAATAATAATAATAATAATCATTTATTTCCCAAGAAATATATTTCCATTGCTCGTGCCTGCGATTTCGTTTGCGTTACCATCGTAAAACAGGACAAAGCCACTCATAATTTTGAAAACAGTTTTGTTTTCGTGCAGAACCCTAATTCTTTTTCTAAAATATATAATAGGTAGCCTAAGTTACTCCTTATAACATCAGTTATCTATCAGTGCCAGAAGTCAATTCAAAATCGCCCCAGCTTTTTCAGAGCTTAGCCGGCAAACAGACAGACAAAAATCTTGTAAATTGCATTTTTGCTATAGGTATCGAATGTCTTTCATATTCATGACTTTATTTAAAAAAAATACAAATGGACCATTCAATTTTATTTAGCTACATGATAGACTATAAATAGATGTATAGGGAAAAAGGACAGTAAATACCCCAGCATAAGTCAAGACTTGGCGCTGTTATATATATAAATTTAATATTTATTTAATAAATAATAATATTTCAATATGCGCAAGAGAACCAGGGTTGCCGACATAGCACGTAGAATTGCCAAACTTAAGTGGCAATGGGCTGGGCACATTGCACGCAGAACAGATGGCCGTTGGGGCCGAAAGGTTCTGGAGTGGCGACCGCGAACCGGAAGACGCAGCGTTGGAAGGCCTCCCACAAGGTGGACCGATGACCTGGTCAGGGTCGCTGGAGTCCGATAGATGCGAGACGCACAGGACCGGCCATTGTGGCGACGCTTGGGGGAGGCCTATGTCCAACAGTGGACGTCTTTTGGCTGAAATGATGAAATAATGAATATTTCAATATACATATAAACCCCATAATACTTAGGTAGGTATATTTCGAAACAGTCGCCAATCACTAAAATAAAGAGCCTATATAGAGTTCCACTCTAATGAAGTGTCTCGTGAACAAGAACAAGCAATGATGGATGAGGAGGAACTAATTGAGCCATCCTATTCAACTGAATACATCGTTAGATTCATGTTTCTAAGCCACTTGATCACCAAAATAGTATCAAATTCTCTGATATTTGGTAACATTCACTGTTCACTCATCATTAGAATAGAATTGGATATAATAAACTTTCTTGTACACCAAAATAGTACATAATATGTAGATACATTAATTAAGATTCGAGACTTTCTAGGTATCTATTAGATAGTAATTATATACATTCATTTCATCCGTTCTACGAGTAATGTGCCCTGGCCACTGCGACTTTAGTTTGGCGATCCTTCAAGCTATGTAAACGTGTGTGTTGGAAGGCGGACCGATGACCTGGTGAGAGCCGCAAGAATGCGGTGGATGCGAGTCGCACAGGACCATTCGTTGTGGCGACTCTTGGGGGAAGCCAATGTCCAACAGTGGTCGTCATTCGGCTGAAATGATGATGCTGATGATGATAAGAATAGTGTAATAAATAAATTTACTTCCGTGTGGGGTTATCTTGGAAACCGACTCCAATAGTCAACATAGGTAGGTAGCGGGCTTGCGGACGGCGTGCAATGGGTAGCTCGCTGTCCGTCCGTCCGGTAACAGACCAGACCGAGCCCAAGTCGTCTACGGCGTGCACTGTTCCCGCGCGCCTCAAGGAGTTTTCAGCAAATTGTAGAGGCCCAGCAGGGCCGAAGCCTACTGGGGCCAAGGGTTAGGTGAAAATGAAACCCGGGGCCCTGGATCGAAGGCAATGAATGGAACAGGCTAGATTTTTTAATCAGTAAGAGTCTGACACTATCTCCCACTATTTGTCATTTGATGATTTTACCTATCGTAAAAAAAAAAACATAGGTAGGTACGTAGCTATGGAAAAGGCTAAGGGTACAGTGATGTCGACAAACTCAATCTACCGTACATACATTATTTCCATTCACTGAATACCGTTAAAATATTTATGGGATGTATTTTCACGTTCACTCGCTCCTATATAACTGGCGATGAATGACGTGACCTAGTTACCTGTGTTTCGGGATAGGATGCGTAGGTACCTAGATTACAATAAACCCTCATCCACACATACCGAAGAGAAATGTCTGTATAAAAGCTTGCACGTGTACGACAATTTATCCCACTTTTACATAAAATTGCCAACGGATACCTGGCAACAGGAACTCGGCCGCTCTGTAGCGTATATAAGTGTAAGTGTGTGAAGCCAGTTTTTTTTTTGTCTTGCCAATACCATGTCTTACTGCTAGATACTGGGGGAGCACTGGTGGCCCAGTGATAGGGTTGCCAAAATTTCATCGACGAAATATAGTACTTTTCAAACTATGCTATAAAAAAATATAGTACACTCAAAAAAATATAGTATTTTGCGTATTTTTATAGTATTTGTTATCTTCTTATTTATTTTTGTAAATACTATATTCGTCTGCACATCTTGTATTTTTATCTAAAATAAAACAACCATTTTTAAATTAATATAAATCAAAAACTATATTTTTGTTGAAAGTTTAAAAATTTTAAGGCTTTTTTGTAATTTTTTTATCGGTGGTAGCGACACACTTTCGTTATCGCTACTATTTTCTAAAACTAATTTATTTAGGACTTCAACTTCCTAAAGAAAAAAACAATGTTTAATTGAAAATAATCACTAAAATCAAAGAACGGAAACAGCAGACTAATGATTAAACATTTGTTTGATATTAAAAAGTAAGACTAAACGCAGATACGTTCGGGACTCGCTACCGCATCAGTTAAATGTTGAAAATATAGTATTTTTTCGTACTATATATTTCTTCAACAGTATATAGTACACAGACTCAAAATATAGTACAATACTATATATTATATTACGGTTGGCAACCCTACCCAGTGATAACGGCCCCGACTTATGAGTTATTAGTCGTGGGTTCAGACCCTGCCAGGCGTATTACTTGGTGAATTTATTTCATAACTTCTGCTTTCAAAACGGTAAAGGAAAACAACTTGAGGAGACCGGCATGTCCTAGAATCAAAACTTTGAAGACATGTGACATCCAATACGCACTGGGCCACTCTCCTAGAGAGAAGGCCTGAGTCTAAGCACGGGGAATATTATAAGGCTGATTATGCTACGCTATTAGGCTACTGCTAGATACTTACATGTCACCCCATGTTTTTTCATTTGTAAAAAGTGATCGTAGGAACCTCCTCTCTAAAGTACATAACTTCATAGTTTAGAGCGAACTTTGCATTGCTCGCTTCGCTCATTGTTGCGTTGTGGACGCACCTTTACCTCGACCGATGTGTACGGAGATATTATTTTATTGGATCCTTTATGAAGTTTCACGAAATTGAATACGGCGTGGTGATCAAAGAGTAGGTAACCTATCCTTTTCATAGTGAGTTTTGTTGAAAGGGAATAATGGATATATAATTTATTATAGTTAGTTGTGCTTCAGAGAGGCAGTACATGAATAAGATTAAAATCAGTTTATAACCCTTTAGAAGGCTTTATTTTGCTTTTTTTTATTTACAAAAACTAGTGCTTGACTGCGGTCCCACCTGATGGTAAGCAGTGATGCAATCGTTGATGGTTAAGCCATCCACTGCATCCTTGAAGACACCTAAATTATAATCGGAGTATCGGACGTGAAAACCGCTGCAGGCAAAGGTATAAACGACGAGGCAAAACGCTTAGTCCAAGCCGTAGAAGTGTCATCAAAGAAATGATAGCCACTCGCCGTACGTCGGGTTTCTGATGGTAGAAAGGTGATGGCGGATAAAATACAGAAAAACTTGCTGGTTTTTATCTTCATCGCACCTAGGAATAAAGGTAACTGCTAATTACGCATTTTCCCACATTGTTTCCTTTGCGCTGCATCGCTTCGCGTTCGCGTTGAGTTGCGAACGCGAAGCGATGCAGCGCAAAGGAAACAAACAATTTTTACACTATGGCGGTGGCCTACTATGCACATGGATGCAGTACGGTGACAAGCGAAGCGAAGCGAACGCTATCAGAAGGTTTGATATTTTCGCAAGAACGCTTGCTATGTGCTGACTTGTTTCATCTATCTAAATAGTAGCTGAATTCCCATGAATCGCGTTTATTTATTTTATTAAATTAATTGCATCACTGCTTACCGTCAGGTGGGATTGCAGTCAAGGACTAGTTTAAATCGATAAAAAAAAAATTATAACGGTCTTACAACCAATTACAAAAAACTAAACAAAAAAAAAAAGAAAAATATAACAAAATACAAAAATGTAACGAGATATAAGTCTAGTTATACTCATACATCAATCCCTCTCACAGTACTTCTGACATGCCAATAAAATCATCTTCCATTCATCCGCAAACAGATCGCTAGTTGGATTGGAAGCTAGTTGCGTTGAATAATTTACGTTAGATGCATATACATACTGTATAATATTTACTTCCATACATCGACTGAATAATCACTTAACATCAACCTATCCGCTACCCATTACCTACCGTTACGTCCATTACACTCACAGGATTTCATAACAAAGAGTGCCTCTACATTTTCTCTCGTACACACGCTGTTCGTAGTTTTATATGTTTTTTTTTTCACTATATGAAATGGCTACTTATATGATATCAATGACATAGCATTTTTTAACATATATATAATATACCCTATCTATATACTCATTATATTTAAATGCACACACTCATTCACACAAATACACTCATGCACACACTCTCACGTTAACTATATCAATTTGAGATGTATGAGGGGGGCCTGGAGCTCTTAAATACAGGCCTTGGCTTAGTTTAGACCCCAGATCTCCCACAAATTGCCATCTGTCTCTTGTCAAACTACCTGTCAACTAAACTGTGTTGTAATTTGTTGGAGATAAATAAACGTTTTATTATTTATTATTACTATTTGATATTTGACATTGCATGTACTCCGTTTGCAAGTTTAGATATTTAAAGCAATCCTTTTTACTGTCCGTTTAATCGATTTTGACTTCTATTCGGTAGACACAAGGATGGCATTAAAAGCAAAAATGTGGTTACAATACCAACTATTTACTGCAGCCGCAATTTTTCATGCCACCAACAATACAACACAACAGAACAAAGACTGAACAATCAAAATCGCGATTAAACGGACAGTAAAAAAGGTTTGTTTGAAATGAAAATTACTAATCTTATTATATACATATATATATATATATTCCACAACTATCACACAACATTATTGCGAATGGAGTATAATTACGCGGTGTCCGACGTGGGCAATTCAACGCCATTGCGGTTGCGAGGTGATCCGATACGGTTTACCCAAATTCAGCGCGATGCGGCAGCTTTGTCCTACGTACGCGCGAAGTCACCGCTTTTGCCCTTATTTATATAAAAAACGTCAGCACACAGCAAGAGTTTGCAGGAAAATATTAAACGAACTGAAGAATGAAAGGAACGCATTTGCCCAGCGGTGGTAAAGAAAAAAAAGAAAGTATTATTGTCCCAATGCCAGTTGATACGGGTGCGTTTTTAATCCGGCGTTATTTAAAAAAATATCATCAAAATGATCCACAGACGATTAAGTTTTTACAAGCTTTCTATTAGCTTGCACTGTATGTAACTATGTATGTTCGGCTCAAATCTTGCAACTCAATTTTGAAGCAGATATCTTCAACCGATTGAGCTGAAATTTTATATACATGTATAAATCGGGTGACAATGCAACATTATGATGTCATGGAGCTGTTCTGATGATGGAGCTGGAAGGTAGCCATAGGAACTCAGCGATAAAATTATACAACCCCATCGAGTTTGGGCTCGCTTGATTAGTATTGACGAGTAATTTGATCCTGTAAGGTAGCCAGGGTCTGATGATGGAGCCGGAAGGTGATCATAAGAACTCCGCAGTTAAACGATACAACCCCATCGAATTTGGGCTCGTTTTATTCATATTGACGAGTACTTTCATCCTATATGGTAACCAAGGTCTGATGATAGAGCTGGAAGGTGGTCATAGGAACTCCGAAGTTAAACGACACGACCCCATCGAGTTTGAGCTCGTTTGATTAGTATTGACGAGTACTTTGATCATGTATGGTAGCCAGGGTCTGATAATGGAGACGGAAGGTGGTCATAGGAACTCCGCAGTTAAACGACACAACCCCATCGAATTTGGGCTCGTTTGATTCATATTGACGAGTACTTTCATACTATATGGTAACCAAGGTCTGATGATGGAGCTGGAAGGTGGTCACAGGAACTCCGCACTTAAACGACACAACCCCATCGAATTTGGGTTCGTTTACTTTGTATTGACGAGTACTTTCATTCTGTATAGTAGCCAGGGTCTGATGATGGAGCCGAAAGGTGGTCATAGGAACTCCGAAGTTAAACGACAGGACCCCATCGAGTTTGAGCTCGTTTGATTAGTATTGACGAGTACTTTGATCATGTATGGTAGCCAGGGTCTGATAATGGAGTCGGAAGGTGGTCATAGGAACTCCGCAGTTAAACGACACAACCCCATCGAATTTGGGCTCGTTTGATTCATATTGACGAGTACGTTCATACTATATGGTAACCAAGGTCTGATGATGGAGCTGGAAGGTGGTCACAGGAACTCCGCATTTAAACGACACAACCCCATCGAATTTGGGCTCGTTTAGTTTGTATTGACGAGTACTTTCATTCTATATAGTAGCCAGGGTCTGATGATGGAGCCGAAAGGTGGTCATAGGAACTCCGAAGTTAAACGACACGACCCCATCGAGTTTGAGCTCGTTTGATTAGTATTGACGAGTACTTTGATCATGTATGGTAGCCAGGGTCTGATAATGGAGTCGGAAGGTGGTCATAGGAACTCCGCAGTTAAACGACACAACCCCATCGAATTTGGGCTCGTTTGATTCATATTGACGAGTACTTTCATACTATATGGTAACCAAGGTCTGATGATGGAGCTGGAAGGTGGTCACAGGAACTCCGCACTTAAACGACACAACCCCATCGAATTTGGGTTCGTTTACTTTGTATTGACGAGTACTTTCATTCTGTATAGTAGCCAGGGTCTGATGATGGAGCCGAAAGGTGGTCATAGGAACTCCGAAGTTAAACGACCGGACCCCATCGAGTTTGAGCTCGTTTGATTAGTATTGACGAGTACTTTGATCATTTAAGGTAGCCAGGTTCTGATGATGGAGCTGGAACGTGTTTATAGGAACTCTGCAGTTAAACGACACAACCCCATTGAATTTGGGCTCGTTTGATTTGTATTGACGACTGCTTGGATCCTATATGGTAACCAGGTTCTGATGATGGAGCTGGAGAGTTACCATAGGAACTCCGCAATTAAATGATATAACCCCATCGACTTTAGGCTCATTTGATTTTTAATGACGAGTACTTGGATCTTATATGGTAAGCAGGGTATGATGATGTAGCTGGATCGTAGTCATTGGAACTCCGCAGTTAAACGACACAACCCCATCGAATTTGGGCTCGTTTAGTTTGTATTGACGAGTACTTTCATTCTATATAGTAGCCAGGGTCTGATGATGGAGCTGTAAGGTTGCCATAGGAACTCCGCAATTAAACGATATAACCCCATCGACTTTAGGCTCATTTGATTTGTAATGACGAGTACTTAGATCCTATATGGTAGCCAGGGTCTGATGATGGAGCTGGAAGGTTACCATAGGAACTCCGCAATTAAACGATATAACCCCATCGACTTTAGGCTTATTTGATTTTTAATTACGAGTACTTGGATCTTATATGGTAAGCAGGGTATGATGATGTAGCTGGATCGTGGTCATTGGAACTCCGCAGTTAAACGACACAACTCTCTCGTCTTTGGTCTCGTTAGATTTGTAATGACGAGCACTTTGATTTGTACTTTGATCAATATGGCAGTCGGGATCTGATGATGGAGCTGGAAGGTAGCCATAGGAGTTCCGCAATAAAACGACACAATCCCATCGCATTTCAGATCGAATAAAATAAGTTCTAACGGGTCATAAGCAACTTGGACTCGAGCACGGAGGGTTCCGTACAAATTTACATAAGTAAATAGCTAGTTAGTTTTAATACACTCCTATAAAATAGGTACCAATTGAAAGGGCTTGCAGAAAGTAACTTGAAAAATAAAGTGACATTACTCTAAATCCAATATTCTCTTTTTTCTCAGTCATACTCTTGGTGGAGTGGTAGTGGTCATGGATCGTCTGGTTGGTTGGTTGCGGCTTTTGCGAGACTTCTCCATCTCTATCTATTCATGGCACTTCGTGTACATTCAATGAGGAAACACTTCGAAGATGAGATGATGACGATGATTTAGTGAGGTCTGTCCATCTGGTAGGCGATTGGCCGCGAGAACGTAGGCCCTCCACTCTTCCCTATACCACTAAACGTTCCAAAGAGCTTTCATTGCGTATGATGTATCCAAACATCTTAAAAATTCGCTGTTACGCAATCGACGTAAGTTTTTGTTTTGATGCAAAGCTCTTTAAGAATGGAAACGTTAGTGCGTGGAGCAGTCTGTTTTATCTTCAGTAGACGCCTCCAGCGTCACATTTCAAGTGCGTCAATTTTTTTACGGTGCTTGAGTTTTCTCCGCATTTCCCAGTATGTGTGATTGTGCATCCCAGTTATATAAAACCTGGACAATTGGTTATTTCATGTAAGTTAGGTTGATTGTTAGTCTTACGATCAACCTGGTTCACCTTCACAACCATCATTTTGGTTTCATAAATTCAACCTGGTAGACTTCTCAGGTGGTCGCCTCCTTCTGCGAAGCAGTAATGCTAGCAAAGGAGGAGGCCGACCGCATCAGGCAACGGCGCTCACGCCGCAGCTACCGCCGTAATTCCGATCCCGATTTCCTGCCTCCGTAGGCGTGGGCTTGCGGACGGCGGACAATGGATAGCTCGCAGTCCGTCCGGTAACAGACCGAACCAAGCCCAAGGGCGGGGGATGTCATTGGATGATTTTACCTACCATAAAAAAATTAAATAAAAAAATACCTGGCAGACTTCTAAAGATAGCAGACTAAGTTCCTTATGCTTTCCTATAATATGGGTAAGAAATGAAAGGATTTGCTGAGATTACAAATGTGATTTAAATAAGGTATAACTAAAAAGTAAAAAATAAATTACAAATAAAAAAACTTTTTTAAAAACAAGCTTTCAATTAAATGGGCTAAAAAGAAGAAAATAAACTTTTCCTTTATAACTTTTACTATCAATTTATAACGGCATTACACAATTTATATGATATAAAAGCTTGTCGCGAGATTTAACTGTGTAAATACACAGCTAAATAACTTCATTAATTAAATAAGTTAACTAACTTCATCTATTGATTTTAATATTTTCAAAATCTCGCGACAAGCTTTTGTATCATATTAATTGTGTAATGCCGTTATAAATTGATAGTAAAAGTTATAAAGGAAAAGTTTATTTTCTTCTTTTTAGCCCATTTAATTGAAAGCTTGTTTTTAAAAAAGTTTTTTTATTTGTAATTTATTTTTAGAATATAATCAATCGCTTCGCTTCGCTCGTTGCAGTTTCACACCCACGTACGGTTGGTCACGTAAGCCACTGCAATAAGTATCAATTGTTTGTTCCATTCGCACCGCGATAGCGATCAGAATGAATCGCTTACGTAAAACACCGCGTTTGTCAGGTATAGGTCGGGTTTTCGGACAACGAGCAATAGGCAGCTCGCCGTCCGGCCATTCAGTAACCATCTGGACTGAACCCAAATCGAATAGGCACGTAGTGTTCCACGCGCACCTCTAAGAGATGTCACCAAAACCGTAGGGACCGTACTGTGACCATGGGTTATGGCTTCCGAAAGGGAAACTCGGAGTCCTGGAACGCTAGGCAAAGAAGGAACATGGATGTGGTTTTAGTCAGTAAAAGTCTGACACGCCCTCCCGTTAAGGTCTAGACAGGCCTGTCTCACTTCCATACAAGCGGCGCAAAATCGTCGAGATATTTACCTACTGTTCTGGAAAACAACCTAATTTCAACCTTTTGCATTGCATATAGCGTTCATAGTACAATAACTGTGTGCCGTCTCGCTTCAATCTGCCAGGGCTGTCAGAGGTACTACTTTATCTGTGAAAGTAATACACGCGAAGCGAGACAGATGGCGACACATGTTGATACGATTTCCAAACGGGCAATAGTCTAGGAGCTAGACAACCGAGATTGGTACTTAAATAATATGAAATGCCTACCTGTAACATAATAATAAAAATAGGGATATAATGATAAACAAAGACCAAATTATGCAGTAATTATGTTTAATTAAGTAGGTAGGTACTAAAATATATAACAACAGACAATACGTTTTCTTATTTTTTTAATTTTATAGTTGTTTTACTTTTAAATACTGTTTTATTGATTTTCTTCCTGATTTAAAGCAACGATTGATTTCCAACAGAATATACAATACCTAGTACCTTACGGTATTAACAGTTTACTTTAAAATTTGTTTCGCGGATGCGTGCGCTGCGTGTGCGACAAGTCGAGCGAGTGCCAGCCTATTGAGACTAGTCCGGTGACCGGACGCTTGCGTTTATCATACCTAAACTCGGGAGTGAAACTTCTGTACCGGTAAGGTACTATTATATATTCTGTGGTCTAGAGTTCGAGAAGTTATTGGATGATTTTCGACCTTAAAAAAGGGCATGTATTTTACACGCGACTGACTTTAAAACACTTGAAAGACCCCAAACAGATTTGACTATACTATGATTTTTTATTAGATGAAGTAAAGTGACAGCTATAACAATGGTTGTTTGACAGTTGGGCATTGTTATTTGACAGTTGGGCATTGTCCACTGCTGTCACTTTACTTCATCTAATAAAAAATCATAGTTTACAGGTAGATACAATACAATAATACTATTTTTTGCAAGCGACTTCGCCCGTGTAAAAATAAAAAAAAAATACCCCAAGGGATCATGCTCCCGATATAAAAAGACATATCCCTTTCTGGATAAAATGTGAACTGTTACTTACAACGTTCTTCCTGAAAAGCCGCGAAAGGACAAAATGTCAAGAGGAATCATGGAAGATATTAATATAAAGTGTAGTAATAAAACTTAGTACACAGCATATCGACGCTAAAGCACACACACAAATTACACAAGTGTCACAGCTCCAGTTACCGAGATCGAGGCACAGATTATTTAATAGGATGTTGGTCCAACGCTATAATTACTCTGTGAAACTAGGTAACACCCGGGCTAGCTTAGTTCAGATTCAGAAACCACTATCTTGACATCTGATACGGTTAAAGTTGCTTGTGAGTTGTGCAACGGTCCCAGTGATACTATTTTCTGCTCTTTGGCTATATGGCAGTATTTAGTTAGCTATTTACAGCTTTCTCATGATAACATAATTTTTTTTCCATATAGGTATGTGAAAAATCATCAAATGGCTCCTCTAGCTCTAGGTGGAGCGAAAAATGTCAGACTTTTACCGACTAAAGCCTACTTATGTTTCCTCAGTAGCCTTTTGCCGTTTCAAGGCCATGGTAACTCTTTCGAACGATTGTGCAGCCCTGACTTACAGTTCCCAGATGACACGTTGAAGCAAACGGTAAGTCTGCCTCTCTTGGGCACCGCCATGTCCTCGTGGAGACGACCTCTCGCATCCATCCCTGGTTTGGGCCATGATCTGGGACAAGAGGAAATGGGGAGTGGTGACCTTTTGCGAGGTAGTAATGTGAGTAAAGGACCCTAAACCATTGGCCGAAACCATGAGGAAGAGAACAGTCTCACGCTCCAGCCGCCATCACAGGAGACGCCTCGGGCTTTTGAACGACTAGCAATGGATCCGTCCGACCGTTCGCTAAGGACCGCACCCTAGTGAACGCAGGAGAAGGGAGGATAACTCCCTGGCTAGCAGATATTATGAGGTCGGCTATCGTGACAATTTAAATTATGATTACGAGAAGAAGTAATTTACAGGCCACCCTTACTGAAACATCTAGATACTACCCATTTAAAATTATAGCTGCATATTATCAAACGTTAAAGGTAATAACGTTTGATACGCTAATATTACGGCTTGTGACGACTCTGCTAGTCTCTTATAGTTATAGAACCTATCCCACTCAATTCTGGACTGTTACAATTTGTCTCTAAGACATGCGATTTCCGTTCCAAGTTCACACCAAATATTTTTCTCTTCCAGACGGATAGACCGCAGTAATTCCCTGGTAGAAAGCAGCAGTGGCGTCGGGCCCCTTAGTCCTGGGGCCTGCGCCGCCATCAGCTCGTTGGGGGCCCTGCAACCAGACCTGTACACTAAACGAGAAGCGCCACTGGTGATAGAGCTAGAGGGAGCCGGCCCTTCGCTGGGCAGAATCCATCTGCGCTTGAAATATGACTTCGATCGGTCGGATTTGGAAGTGCATCTTATTGAAGGTATGGATTGCAATTTGAAGGTTTTTTTTTTTTTAAATTTTATAGCCAACTCTTTCGTCTAAAACTTCACACGTACACCAAGCTTAGTTAGTTTGAGATTACGTGGAGGAAATGAAACACCCGGAATCCGACATGAACATAACTAAGTATATAGACACCTAGGTGCCCGTTTGCCAAGGGTTAAAGTGAACCCCGGGGCCCTGGAACAAAGGCAATGAAGGAACAGGGTGGGTTTTTAGTCATTAAGACAGTCTGACACTATCTCCCGCCCCGCCCAAGGGCGGGATTGTCATTGCATGATTTTACCTACCATAAAAAAAACCTAGGTGCACATTTAGTCATAATTATATCATTGAGTATCGTGTTTTTGATCACCTTCGTACGATAACCCTGCCCATTATATATTATAATGTATTGTTAAACAAGTCACCAAAATAAACTGACAGAAAATATCATTAGCGACTTACCTACCTACCTATTTATAGCTTCTGGTCAAGGTGAACTTTATTATAAACAATATATTCCATTACGGAGCTATTAGGTATAATAACCGACCTAAGTCTGAAAATTATAGAGGTTATTTTTAAACCAGACTGGGTTTTAACGCCTAGTGTTCAGGTAGATAGGTAGGTACTTACTTACTTAGACAGAAGGGTTATACTTTATTGAGTAACTATTTATTTTAGTAGGAAAGTGGTGTAGGCATTGTATTAATCTGTCTACGAAAACACGCCTTTTGTAAAATTCACTCGAAACAATTTACTACGAAAACTTCACTCGTAGATACTTGCTATGAAAAATCCACTCGTAGCAATTTGCTGCGAAAAATCCATTCGTAACAATTCGCTACGAAAAATCCACTCGTAGCAATTTGCTGCAAAAAATCCATTCATAACAATTCGCTACGAAAAAATGATGAGGATACTGATGGTGAGCGATGAAGTGGTCGACAATGGAGCACGCTTGTCTAGAAGTAAATTAATCACTCTTGAAATAAAGCTTCATTGGTTAAAAAAAAAATACTTTCATATTTATAGTAAGTATTTCTGGGATATTTGGACTAATCACAATCATTCGCATTCCAGCCCACGACTTAGCAGGCTACGAGGCCGGGGGTTTCAACGACCCATACGTGCGCGTGACCTTACTGCCAGAAGTAGACACTCGGGTGCGCCAGACCCCGGTGCATCGGAACGAAGCTAACCCGTTCTTCGACCAGCACTTCAAGTTTCCCGTGTCGCACGACGAGCTAACTGACAAGACTTTACTGCTGCAGGTGTTTGATTATGACAGGTCAGGTTACATCTTACCATAATGAAATAGTTCAATCAATCTTCCTAGCCTTTCCCCACTTTGTGGGTCGAACTAAATGCAGTATAGTACGCGGCCAATAAGGCAGTAATGACTGTAAAGGATTTTAAATGACAGGGCAAATTTTGCTATGTTAAGATATTCACCCAGGCCTCCTCTCTAAGAGAGGGAATGGGCCCCAGCAGTGCGAACATTAAAAGGCTGATGATGATGATGATGATGAAGATATTCACCTATCCATAAACCGACCTCGACTAGGATTACTTACCTTAAACATTGACCCTTATGATTGTTTTACTGGAACGTATTGTATGGAACACCTTCCAAATTACAAAATCAACATGTTCAACTCCAGATTCTCTCGCAATGAAGTGATGGGATCAGCCAAGGTGCCTCTCTCCCGCGTCGAGGTGGCCGGAGGAGCCGAAGTGTGGGCCGAGCTCTCCCGAGAGCGGCGCCCACCCGAAGAACTGCAGGAACTGTTGCTATCTCTGTCATACCTGCCGTCAGCTGAGCGACTCACTGTTGTCGTGTTGAAGGCGAGGAATCTGTTGCCGCCACAGGAGGGAAAGGATGCTTTAGGTATAAAGTGCTAGGATCTACGTTGTGGGAACATTACCAATAGGTCGCAGTTTAGGTACTACGCAAGAGACACATAACCTGGGCACGCCACAATCGCGGTAATAATTCTCTTCTTTGAGGAGTGGTTAGAGGTGGCTCCGTGCTCCCTCTCGGGATGGGCGTTTAGAGGTATGCGGTACAGGACACCCAGTTAAAATCCCTCAAAGCTTCGTTGAAAACTTGAATAGGGAGTATCTTCCGACCAGACGGGTGTTGTGTCTGGTCCAGGCAACTAACCGATAGTGGATTTTGTACTGTCCTAAACTCCCAAAAACTCTGATACAGCGATGCGGGACAGTTTCTTCTCAGTTGTTGCTACTAAAGTATTACTCCTTCTTTTCTGATTGAAGATACTTACACTAGTCTACCTATTTCAGTCTTATTTATTTTTTCAGATGTGTATGTGAAAGTATACCTGCTGGTGAACGGCAAACGTGTGAAAAAGAAGAAGACTAACAGAAAAGAGATCAACAGCCCCGTGTGGAACGAGGCCTTATCCTTCAGTCTGCCGTCTGCTAACCTTCAGGAAGCTTCCATTGAGGTGAGGAGTTTCGGAGATCCTGATACAACAATGAGTTCCTTACTATATCGGACGACAACGAGGAGTAGCAGGCGGTCACTTCCTTCAGAGAAGCATTAATGCTAGTGAAGAAGGCGGTCGACGCGTGGGGAAACTGACTTCCTCACACCCCAACCACCGGGATCCCGACCCCGATTTCCAGCCACCGTAGGCCTAGGCTTGCGGACGACGAGCAATATGTAGCTCGTTGTCCGCACCGAGCCCGAATCGTCGACTTCGCGTAGTGTTCCACGCGCACCTAAAAGATATTTCAGCAAAACCGTTGGGGCCCAGTAGGGTCGAAGACTACTGGGGCTATGGGTTGGCTTCCGAAATGGAAACCCGGGGTCCTGGACCGCAAAGGAAGGCAGGAACATAGAAGTGGGTACCTATATGTCAGTAAAAGTCTGAAATGCCTTCTTAGGGCCGATTGCTACCCTCGGGCGGAGTGGGAGCAGTCATTGGATGATTCCCACCATAAAAAAAACTATATCAAACCTTTTTAGAAAGAACATCGTAAGCGACAGTTTGCGTTTTTGTAGGAAATGGTATTTCACTTCCATTTTTAAAAGCTATTTCGGATAAAATCATTAAAAAAACGCTTATTGATCTAATAAAATAGTTGCTATAATACGCGGCAAATAAGATGAACCATCTGCCACGGCTACGCGTGCCCACCTAAACCGAGACCCGAAAATCAGTTATAATCCTCGTCTCACAAGTTGAAACATCATGGCGGTCGACCTTGAATGCGCAGTAACCGATTTTCGGGTCCCAATCGAAGTGGGGGGCCGCGTGCAACGACAGCAAATGGTTCAACTTATTTGCCGCGTAGGTACCAACTACATATTGTAACATTTTTTTTTCTCATAAGACATTAAGTGAACGAGTCCGTGTGTGCAGGTGTGCGTGGTTAGCGGCGGCGGCAGCGGGCTGGTGGTGGGCTGGTGCTGCGTGGGCGCCGCCGAGCCGGGCGCCGAGGGCCGCCACTGGGCGCAGATGGCGCACGAGACGCGCAAGGCCGTGGCCATGTGGCACACGCTCAGATAGACTGCCCGCACCACCCCGCCAACACTCCCTATATGGACCTAAATGAACGTATTCTGTACCTATTCAAAACCTTACTTCCAATGATAGTTTTCTGAAATTATATCCACTTATTGGCACCACTGAGACATCAGATCAAGGCACCTCTTTTTTAATTGAAATAAATGTGCTAAACAAAGATTCCGGCTGATGGTAAGCAGTGATGCAATCGTTGATTATGAGGCGCATTAATTTTATTAAAAGCCTATTCACTCTAGCCTTGAAGACACTTAAATTATAATCGGACGAGAACGGAGCAGACAATTTTTTCCAGTCCTTTGATGTACCCGGTATAAACGAGGCGAAACGCTTAGTCTGGACCGTAGAGAACCTATTCAAATCCATGCTTCTCATTTTGATTTTTGTTGATTTTTCTGGAAAATTGGTAACATTAATGAGGGTTCATTAATGTTACCTATTTTCACTAGTATAAAAACTGAATCACATAGAACCAAAGGCTGCAGAAAACATCGTAAGCTTTGATTATATATATATAATCAAAGATGGTAAGGGTCTTTCAAGTCAAAAGTGAATAGGTTACTTCTAGGCAAGAGTGGTTTATCGTTGGCCACATCGTCGCTTTCCATCAGGTGAGATAGTAGACAAGTGCGAGCCTATTAATAATAATTTAAAAGAAAAAAACAGTGTTCGTATCTTTTTTTTCGTTACCTTAGAAGTTGGTTTTTTCAACACCACTTAAAGGGACCGCAGACCTAATTATATGGTTTTAATTCCAACTCGATACCTCCCTCCCCGCGGCCCCGAGATAAAGGGTCTCACCAGACAGACAAACAGTCGGACAACAGTGATCCTATAATATAAGGATTTTGTTTTAGCCTTTTGAGGTACGGAACCCGGAAACCGCCAACTTTTATTGACCAAATAATAAAATGCTGGTTGAATTATCCTTTGTAAAATTTAACAGCCATGTCTCGTATTTACTATTACCATGCAACATAAAATAACATGTCCTTTAGCCTAAGGATATTGCCTGACTTTGCTTGTTTCACTCAAATATCCACTTTATGACGGTACCAATAGAGTTGGATTCATAATAACAATATTGGAAAAAATTGAAGCCAGAGCCCAATAAATGGGCCTTCTAAGTTATTTTTTCCAAAGCGCATGTTTGAAAAATAAATCGCTAACGCAGTAACTACCTATAAACGTCCAAGGAAGTCCCCCAATACATTTAATGTTAAGTGTTTTTCTAGCTACGTTCATTTAGATCCATGTAGGGCTACACTCGTCTAGTTTATCCAGGACCGATTGCAATAGGTACTAATACTTTTGTAGATACTGTTCACTGTTGTCTAGTTCACGCAGTGACGTTGTGGGTAGTTTGTACGGCCAAAAGGCAAAAAAAATGTGTATGTACAAATGAGTTTTATGAACAAAAATGCATTTTAGAAATAGACAATATTCGGCCTAGATTATACTTTATGTTCCGAGAATTATATAAACTTGATTACAGGAATAAATAAAACATTCGTATGGCCTACAGATAGTTGTTCCGGATGTGCGTGTCTTCTATATGTGAGTCATGTTCGTGAACGCACCCTCGATACAGGAGTAATTCCTACTGTGAGTCAGTTTTAAAAATGGTACAGCAAAAAAGTTGTTTAATTTTCGACACGATTTAATCTATGGATACAATGGCGGTGGCGATTGGTGGATATCGCTAACCCTTCGAATGGGCTGAAGAACTAAAAAAGCTGCAAAAAAAAAAGAGCTGTAGTATTTCAACTCGGGATGTAGGTACGGAAGCATTAACTATTATCTTTAAAGAACGAAATACACATCTCTGTAACTTGCACTAGTACCTATTCAAGGAGCTAGCATGCCATAGTGACACACCAATCCGAACCTACTATGGTACACTGGTATACAAACTACTTGCATACTTTTGTACCAGCTATAGGTATTTATATCACTACCTTTATGCCAAAGTGGTGGTCTATATATTGATGATAGTCAAACCTTTGCCTTTTCTTATAACCTGCTCCCACGACGTCACTACGGTACCATTTCTGTGTTACTTGTCTGTATCAGCTCTAGTAGTTATTTCACTGTATCAGCATGCCTAATCTACATTAACTTGTAAACTAATGTATACTTCGCCACAGAGCCTAAGTTTGCTCAAGGGAACAGAACAAAATATCATATTTTATCACTGTTTAGAAACAAAATGTGTCTGATATTCAATAGATTGTAGCTTCACAAATTCGTGTTTCGAATCTTGCAATAGATATACTTAATGTCACTAGTCATTGATATAATAATGTTATTGATATGAAGTTTCGCTTCACGGAGCACTGAATGTAGATAAATAAATACTTCGGTTAGCTTTATCGCTCTCTGATAAACTAGCGGGAAGTCTCGTGAAGTACGTGTCTCAGAGAGAAGGTATAAAGTGTAATATCCCCTTTATCAAGACTTATACTTGTATTTACACCCTGCCTTCCTATACTGTCCAGTCTAAACTGTGGGCTCTTACTTCCACCTGATATTATATAAAATTATATCAACAAATATAGTAGAAATATTTATCTTGTTAAAATTTATAAAAATATAAAAACAGACTTACATATTTTCGAAGTGAAAAATTATATTGAGCTTTTGGAACACCAAACAAAATCTTATGAATTTATAGAATTTTATAAAATAATGTTAATTTTTGAAAATAAATTTTAATATCATTGTCCAATGGTGATGTATTATATATGAATACGGCTATTTCTATCTCCTGTACTGTCTTACACATGTGCCCACAGTTATTCTGTCACATAACTAGATATATAAATAAATACTTATTAGTATGTAGTCATTCAATAGAATGACCTCCGTCTGTTCAAGGGTTTTATGAATTATATCGAATTTTATTCCAAAAATATACGTACATAATATTTTATCTAAGTGTATGTATCTGTGTGAAGAGGTATATTACTTTTTATTTTCTTTACAATGTCTGAATAAAATGTCTATTTGTAAGATTAAATGTTGTTTGATTTGTCGTACAGCTGGGCAAAGACCTCCCCCAAGTCTTTCCAAGAATTCTTTTCCCAAGGTGATGTTTGATTGTAGAAATAAAAAGTCGAGTATACAATATTTTAAATTATCATTTATTAATAATAACTTTTTACATGTGTACAATAATGTTTTAAAGATCAATAATAGAAAATAAAGATAATATAAAGTTTATAAATTTAACGTAACACAAAACACTTTACCAGAGCTTCGGAGTCCCGTAGTGTGGTCGTAAAGAGTCCAGAGCACTACAATAATGCACTATTATAAAGTTACTCGAAACTTACCACCATTGCTGAGACGCAGGAACGCAGGCAATCGCCAACTAAAATTGCATTACACAATGTTAATGTGAGCCGGAGTGACTATTCGTATTCTATCATTCCCATCACCTCAATACTGCGGGAAGACATGCGGAATATAATTCAATATTAATTGGTGGAAAGTACTAAAACAATAACTAGGTATTAACTGATTACTGTAAAAGACATCACACTATTTGGGTACTATATAAAAGGGACAGCAAACAAATAGTTATTTCAAAACATGATTTCTTTTAATGGTTAAAAATAAAACTGGGAGTGATTATTCATATTCTATGAGTTTTGAAAACAAAGCGAAAAAGTAACTCTCGGCCGCTTGAATGGGAATGTTTTTATAATTTTCTTAAGTCATAGAACGATTTTAAATTATGCTTCAAAAAGAATTGGTAGGTTTGTATGGAAAACATATTAATCATTTTTTTGTATGCTATTGATTGAAACGCAAAAAAAAATAATTAAAATACGAAGACTGTTTACAGTATTATACACTTATTAGAAATATGACTAGATTTACATGCATTTCTCTTGTAGGTTTCTGAATTGAGCATTCATGAGTTAGGAATGTCTCAAACCTAATTTATAAGCCAAATTTTAACCTGTTTTGAGGCTAGAGTTTGAGAAATATTCAACTTAAATCAGAAATCGGGAGTATAAGTACGAAACTTTCTTCAAGCATTATCTTTATAAAATTGGAATTCGCTCAAAATGATAAATAAAATAAAAAGCTATAAAAATAAATATGTTAGCTAAAAAGAGATGTATACTTTACACATCGTTGAAGACGCCTTTTCCTTCGATGGGAGGGTGGGGGTGGGATAGGTTTCTTTTGTGTATTTGTGTTTAGGCGGATAAGATTGAGTATGAGTGTTATGTCATGTGGAACGGGGTTGGGTGTGTAGGTAAATGCAGTCGACATCCTTGCAGTCACCGCCCACTTCGAAGGGACAGAGTATCGCATTCGGGTCGCCCTCCCAACTGAAATGGAGGAGGTTTTTAAACAATCAACTGGTATATTGATTAAAAGATGGAATGGTACAGTCAACAGACATTAGAGGTCGATTGGTCAAACAAGACAGAGTCAGACTTACTGACTAAAAACTACCAGTGTTTGTTTAGTAGCTCTTTACTTTTTAATTCCGCAGCACTACAGGCTACGATAAATTATTCCGATTGTGGATAAGTTAATTCCATTGTAAAGAAATTTTAGGCACTTAGCAATCAGCATCATAAATTTTAGGAACAAGCATGCCATAGCCAAGGTTATTACTAAGACTTCGCTGTCTGTCCGTCTGTCTGTCGCCAGTCTTTATCTCAAGAACCGAAAAATTACACAAATTTTCAATTTTAGAAATTTTCACAAATTATTCATTTCTGTTCATCTGTTGCCGCTATAAAAAAAATAATAAAAAAAAAATGAATATTTTAATTTTATCTTTACAAATCTATATATAGTGTTTCATGTACCGGATCGACCCTACACGGGATTAAAATGATCAAAATTTAGCCGTGTATTTATTTTATGTCGAAGCAATGAGTTGTAAAACTATTGCCTTTCGAAATTGGGACTGTGTCGAAATAATTAACTGTCGAAATTCAGAATGACACTTTAATAACTCAGTGAGTCGAGTTATTAGTGTCATTCGGAATCCTTTAACATAATTTATTACTAAACATTACAACAACCCTTACTAATCTTAGGGCACCTTCAAATTAGCTGCAAAGTGCCGCGCGACGGCAGCGCGGCTGCAGAGCTGCTGCCGCACTGCTTTGATATTTCGTATAAATAATAAAGCGCGCCCGCAACGCGACTGTAGCGTGGCAGTCACTTTGCAGCTAATTTAAAGGCGCCCTGAAAGTCAAAAGATAAAAGGACAACAAACAAATAATAAGTAAAGCAAATATAATAATAATATTCCACAACTATCACACAACGCTGTCTAGTCTCAAGCTAAGCAGAGCTTGTGTTATGAGTACTAGACAACTGATAAACATACTTATAATTATATTAATTGATACATAAATATTATAAATAAACTACACCCAGACAGAACAAATGATCATACTCATCACACAAACATTTGTCCTGGGTGGAATCGAATCGAATCCCCCAGCATATTAGTCAGGGCCACTAACCACTAGACCAACAGGCCAGTCAAAAAATGATATATGACTGCAACTTCAACTCATGAACCTTTTAAAGAACAATAAAAATGTTTGGCAAACAAAATGTCCTTTATCTTCAATAAGCATTTCAAGTTTTACCACAAAATGTTATCACTTATCAAAGCAACCTTGAACGGTTGCATTGGAAATTATAACAATTGATAAACTGTAACAATGAATAAACCAATATTTGCCTGATAATAAATATGATTATAATACTCATGTTGGAACTTATTGAAGTATTCCATGATTATCAATAGTCGTTTTTAGATCTGTGTATGAATAAAATTTTAATGTCAATCAGAATCTAGTTTCCATCAAGGTTGCTCAAGATACGAAAAATAAACAAGAACCAACTACAAGATTTTAAATTAACTCACAAACCAAATGTCGCTATTAGCATGGCCTTTATGAAAGCAATCTACAAAAGCAGTTAAATACTAATAGCCGCAAACTTTGTAACTCACGTTGAAATCCCAAATGCTTCAAGAGGTGATCTATAATCATCAGTCTCTAGTCTTCTACGAACTGCTGCAGTAACTTCTTTCCCTCCGCCTTTCTCCACAATTGGATGACTTTCCAGCCTTTTGTTTTCAAGTAAATCCTCATTCCTATCCTTCAATTCCACATTTAATTTACTTTTATCATTACTATCAATATTATCGCCTGCCATTTTAACAACTTTTTTATTACTAGTGACGTCAAGCCTTATTGATAATATTGGAGGCGATTTCACTAGTGGTTCAACTCCAACAACATTATTTGCTAAAGGAATTTCAGGTTTGTTAGCCGGATTGCTCTCTTTTACAGATTTATGTACTACAGGATTATTAGGGACTTCTTTACTCAGATTATTGTTTTCTTTAACTAGTTTATGTACATTTCTAGGTTCTTCTCTAGCCAAATTATTTTCTTTTGCAGCAATTTTTACGATTCTATTTACTATAGGAGGCGTTTTATGTTCTTCATTTGCTGGATTGTTTTCTTTTTGTAATCTCGGAAGCACTCTATTAAATGGCAATGTGCCATTGATTTTGGAATGTGAGGAATTCATTGAGCTGAAAAAGAAAGTTTTAAAAGAAGAAGCAACCAGTTTTGTTACACTAAAACATACATGGTATTAACAGTTCCCAGTAAAAAGTACAATAAGTAAATTAAAAGAAATAGACTCAAGAAGGAAAACAAATAAGACAACCCATAATGTAGTTAAATGAGAAAAATAACAAGAATACCTTTTCAATAACATTTGATGGTGCAATCTTATTTTTGTCAAACAATTTTGCACAGATCTAGTCTGTTTTTTATTTAAAGCAATTGCAGTCTTGATATTACGTAACTCTGTGGCAACAATTTTATATTTTTGGGATAATTTTACCCCTTCTTCTTTCAATTTTAACATTTTTGCAGATTCTTCAGCAATATTCTTTCTGTAAAACAATAATGGAGTTGCAAAAGTTCAGAAGAAAGATAATAAAGAAAAATAAACTTTTTAGTTATAAAAAATACCTTGACATTTGTATCTTTTCTTCCAAATCATTAATAGCAGATAGTTTTGAAGAGTCAACAGCAACATTTCGTGGTTTTAATGTATCCTTCAGTGGTGCAGAGACTTTAGTACTTAAATTAAATGTTGTTTGCCTAGCTTGTTTTATTTTTTCTAATTCTGCCATTCTTTTCACTAGGTTTTTGTATTCTATTTGCTCTGGCTTTGGCAAATGGTTTAGAGCCTAAAAGAAATATCAACCTTAAAATGTCTGAAAAAAATAACAATGTTGGAGAAAACGAAAAATATATGTAGAAAATTAATTCTGCAGACCTTAGCAACAAACTTTTCATTTTTCTTTGGTGGTTCGGGCTGCTGAACAACATCAGGGAGCTTCGTTTTTTCAACTTCCATTCTAGTACTCTTCAAAAATATGTCTAACTTCTGCTGGAAATCAATCTGTTCTGACAACTTCAAATGCATTTTAGTCAAATTCTTAGTTGCTTCATGTTCTCCTTCAGAATCCGATTCGCCGACGGCAATTATTAATCTCTTTTCTTCCGGAATTACAGCAGGTTTTGCAGATATGGGAGGTGGCTGCAGTGTCTTAGGTGAAACAGGTCTTGTGTCTTTTGTGCTCTCAGTAGAATCAACTACCTTAGGATTCACTAAATTGGGTAAATTTTTGCTTAGGGAAGTAAGCAGTTTAGCACGCAACAAGTCTTCATCATCCTCTAGTTCATCTTCATTTGGAAGATTTATTGCAGGAATGTCTTTTTCTAAAGCTTTGTTTATTTCTGATATGTTTTGCTCATTTATAGTATTAATTGTGGCACTAGCATCTAAATTTTCTTTTGTCTTCTCTTCAGCATCTGAGCCAATGTCCATATCTACAGACTCTATATCAGTATTATTATCTGCCTGTAGTAAATCATTTGGATAATTGGTAGATTGGGTTATCCCATTGGTTATCCTCTTCTTCATAAATTTTTGCTTCTGTTTTCTTTCAATAGCCTTCTTAAGCAAAGCAGATTTGAGACAGATCAATCTCAACTCTGCAGTATCACTATCTTCATCTTCAGAAAGTATTTTATTTTCAGTTTGGACATCATTTGTTTGGGTAGTATTTGCTTTAGTTGTTTTAGTTTTAAGAGCATGTTGCCTAAGCAATTCTAGATCTTCATCAGAATCTTTATCAGAAATGTTTTCTCTGCCGGAGTCTTTCTTCAAATCTTCATCTTTTTTAATATCTTTACTTACTGAATCAACAGTATCCTGCTGCAGTTCTATTGGCACAGCTTTGCTGTCTTCATCAGTACATAAGTCTATTAATTCACATGATTGTGCTTGTTTTGGTAAGCTTACTTGAGCTTCAGCATTAAATATATTATGATCATCACCAGTCAGTGAAGAGATAAATGACAATTTTGACTGTTCTAATAGTTTGTCAATATCATCACTCATTTTATTTTCAGTTAGGAAGACTTTGGTTGGTTCTGGGGTGACTCCACAAAGCATTTTCTGGAGTCTTTCACTTAAAGATGTTTTATCATTTTTGTATGTATTTTTGTTCAGGACAACAGCATCAGCCAATTTTCTTCGTCTATTTCTATATTCATCTTCTGATTCCTCACTTGATTCACTTACAATCTTTACTGCTAATTTCTTTTTGGTGTATGAAATTTTTTTCTTGTAATCTTTAGTTGTTAGAGATAGATTCTTGGTTCTCAAGGGAGGAACAATTGGCTCTACTTTTTTTCTTTTTTGTCTATGGTGTGTTTTCTGACGTTTTTGAACTTTTGGTCTGTGTGTTGCATGGGAACTATAATCATCTAATTCAGTCGCCGAAATTTCCGATAAATCATACAATAATGTATCCTCCTTACGTTTTGTACCTAAAATTTTACAGAATGCACGCTATGTGCCTACAAATAAAATTTGTTCACTTATGCTAAACTAATCATTCAGTTTCTTACCAAGGATTTTTCCTGTTGGGTTGAGTTTGAAAAAGTAAGAATTATATGCAATAACTCAAACCATTTATGTAAATAATTTAAATAATGGTTTATCTTGTTATAAACACCCTCATTATCTACTATCAGATCTTAAATAATAATTAATAAAAATGTATAGCAGTGCAATAACAATTTATTTGCTTTTGGGTAGGAATCTACAAAAGGTGTTTTCACCAGTGAGTGATAACGCTTTCAATGGTTTACATTCAAATTGTAAGAAGGTTATCAGAAAAAAAAAATATATATTAGCAAAAAAATTCAATATAATGGTCTAATCTGATAATTTAGTTTGAATAATCTTATCAGCATAACTTGATAAGAATTAGTTAATCATTATGGTAAATAATTAACTATTCACGTTAATCGTGAAAATGTCCCAATTCATACTAGCTATGCTTTTTCCTGTTTAGGTAAGTTGTGATAAAGTAAATGACTAGAAATGGTAAATTAAATGTATGAAACTCATTTAACATTGAATATTAATACTCATATAATAATTTTTGGAACATGTTACAAACAGTTCAGCATTATTGTGAAAAGTCACACTGACTAAAGTCCATTTATAGTGCATGTAGAGCATTTTCTCAGCATGTTTATGAAAATAAGATACTAACCTTTAACTGGGTCAAAGGTTAACAACAACACAAGGTCATTTGGATCAATATGGTACATAATTATATGTGTGACATTTTTATAGCGATTGCGAGTAAGAACTGATTGCCTGATCTTACCTGGTCCAACAGAAGAACGTTTAGCTTTCTTACGCTCAAGGACATTGTTATAATTCTCTAGAACTTGCAGTCTCTGACGCAACAGGTACTCCTCCTCTGATGATATATCAGATAGATCATCCACTATTTCACCTTCTTCCATCTCCGAATCCGCATTAGGCGGTGGAATATTCTCAACTAAAGCCATCTTCGTTTTACTTGACAGTCTTCTGGAAGAAAAGAAAGTTCAATATTGATAGCTACAAAAGGAGGGAAGACACTAAAGTGAATTCAATAGCGGTACTTACTATTTATTAGTATTCATCATTATGGCACGCTCTTTTCGTGTAAAACTAATTATTTTCAGCCTTAACGTTCGTTTCCTGCAGCGAGCAGTAGCAAGCAGTCTCTCTATACTAGGGTTGTTGAAAAATATCGATACATCGATAAGTCGATACTTTTTCATCGATAATTTTTCAGCCGATTTTTATTTTAATCCGATACATTGATAAAAAAAATTCAATATCGAAAATTATATCAAATATAGATATTTTTTTCTAAAATTATTGTACTAACAAAATATATAAAGGAATTCAAAGCCGTAAAAAAAGAAACGATCAGAAAAAATAACCATATTCTTTGTGACTGTTATGTTTTTACTTTCGTTATCGGAAAAATGCCTGAAACAATTAATTGGTCTTCAAAATATTTCAATATTATTATTTAGTTTTGTTAAGATTACGTGTTGCACCGTTCCCGAGTAATATAGGACATGGGGAAGGAAGAAGAAAAATTTTATATATCTTCTTCTTCTTCTTCTTCCTGCCCTTGTCCCATATTACTTGGGGTCGGCGCAACACGTTTTTTTCTTCCACTCTAACCTGTCAGCCGTCACACTATCACTAACTTCCTTTTCTTTCATATCACTCCTCACACAATCCATCCATCTCTTCTTCGGCCTCCCTCTTCTTCTCCATCCATCTACTTGTAAACTCTCTATTATTTCTCGACATGTTGCAGTTGATTTGGCAACTGTTTTATAGTCGGCCGCCAGCCTGACACCAACCCTCCTTGGGAATGCTTTTGTTGGTGGTTTACGCACCACCATGCGGAGACCTTAGGTGCTTCATAGTGCGCACGGTCACAGAAAAATTTTATACAGGAAAAGTTTTTAACCAGTGCGCAAATTTTGACATAATAAACTTGAATATATTTTAATAAACACGTATTTTTTATTTTGATATGTTTCAATAGTAAAAAATTAAGTTAACGCTTACGAGACTTGTTTACTCAGAAATTTATTTTATGGACGTCGCTTGCCAGTCCGTCGACTGGTCGCCCGATTCACGCCGCGCGTCGACCGCTCGCCTGACGCGCCAGCTGGTAGAAGTACTCACGCGCGCTCGCTCTATGCGACGGTACCTACTAACGCGGTGCGATTATTGACCCCAGTTTAGCGATACAATTTTTTAAGTTTAGACTGTGTAAAGTTATTTGTAAACGTAATTACAATTTATCCTTCATACTTTCATGGGCTTAGGACCATCAAAATGCAGAAAATAAATCATAATAAATAAGTAAGAAAGTAGGTAATACGTTTTAATCCATTCAAAATAAAACATTTAGGTATGATAGGTATTTAGACATGGTACAATTTAGATTGAAACAATTGCATTTTGGAGTAGGTATTTAAAAAATTGTGGTGTGATTTAAAAGGCTCGACGTGGTGCTGGGTCTGGGTCATGGAGTTGTTGTACCGGCTGAAAGTGGTATGGATGGAGTCCGGCTGTATTTAGCAGCTTCCATACTGCGCTTTGGCTAACACCAAAACGTCGTTCTGCGTCGTAGGTACTGGCTCTTGGATTGCGTTCAAAACAATCGGCTTCGACTGCCAGTCTAGGTCTGCCAGACCCTTGTGCGTGGCTCGGTGTTCTGAACTGGCCGTGATCAAGCAGCCTTTGGTTAGCTGCTAAAATTGTCCTCTCATTAGGGACCGTAGGATTGAGGATCCCTTGGGCTCGAATACGAGGTACGCTCTCCCTTTCGTATCTTCTTTGTGCTGCTCGTAAATTTTCATTGCTTAACAAATACACTCGCATCATTTCATAATACTCGCGGTGAGTAAAATGAGACATTGTCACTACGCTAGTCTAGTACGCGGCACACGCGCAGGGACGGCGAAGGGCGCGATCGTCCGATCTCCGCTTCTGTAAGTGACGTACTGCATGTGCATGCGTTTTGTTTATCAAACGCCGGCGCCGCATGCCCCCGCACCCCCGTCTCGTGCGCTGGGCGTGGTCAAGCGGCCGGCGGCCTTCGCGTTTTCATTCATGCTCATTCATAGTATTACTATTAAATTATATCCATGTCTTGCTTATTTCAAATTGGGATAAAGTGGAAAAATGAGAAAAAAAAAGTCATAAACTAAAAATGGAAATGTGTTCTATTGCTTACACTGAGCCACCAAAAAAAATTTACGCAGTGGTTAAAAAATTTTCCTGTATATATTCTAATATATTAAAATAATGTATTTTTTAAATAACTTATTATTGACCTAGACTGAACTAAATAAATTATTATTTTAATAACCGTAAAACTCAGAAAATTTGACTGATTAATCGATATTATTTACTCGATATAATTATCAAGATCGATATTGATATTTTTATAAATATCGATACATTGATATTTTTCATTACAACCGACTTCCCTAGCAGTCTCTCTTTTCTGTTTCTATAAGTCTATGGTTAGACCAAATATTTTTGGTGATCGTTCTTAACTTTTCCTAATGATTTCGACATGGAAACTAAGTCTTTTAAGCTAAGTATTCGTATAGACTAACCAATATAAGGGGTCATATTAGGAAATGTATTGTGTAAGGTATATTATCAAACTTTTTCGAAATATTTGTGATTTTTGTTTTCAGACGTTAATGTGATGACACAATATCAGTAATCTGTGATTCACGACTTTGGTCATAAGCGTCTTTTACACCACTAGTTATTCGGCACAAGTTACACAGATTGTCATATAGTTTACTTTCGAGTAAGACAGTCTGACCTATTATTACACTATGCGACGTCGACAAAATCTCTGAATATCGAGTGGTGTAATAGACCCTTTAGCGGCGAGCGGCGCCGGCACGGCGAGTCGGGCGGTGTCGGTAAGCTATTGGTCGAGCGCACGCCACTATGGCCGCTATGAGCGGCGTTGACCAATCGCCTACCGATACGGTCCCACTCGCCGCGCCGCTCGCCGCTAAGACCGAAGTCATGAATGGGCCCTGAGAAGAATTAAAAAAGAAGGGTCTATCAATAAAGGAAAACGGAACACTCCCGGAAAAAAGCGCCCTCATTATGCAACAGTTTCCAATTTGGATAATTTTGATGTATAGGAAATATGAAATAAAATAACTGGAAATAATGTACTTAAAATTTGTTAATAGTTTTAATGCAATTTTGTTAGGTACTGTTTTTTTCTATATGGCATCGATAGGTTTATCAAATTAATAAAAAATTTCCATGATATCTCACACACAATTTGTTTTATTTTCTAGAGGCAAGAAAAGCTTTATTTCATAATTTTATAAATGTTTTTAGTTTTATTCATTAATTGTTAAATAAACATGCATCGCATATTATTCTCATGAATAATTAAAAGTATCATCTCCGATGAAGCAGCGTACAGTCAGGGTGAACAGCTTCAAATGATTGAATCTGGCCTCCTTTTTGTTGTGCCATCTTTCGATGCCAAACTTCTAATCACGACATTTATGCATTCCGATATCATATACTTATCTGGAAATTTCGTGTTTCTATTGACAGGTCATAATGATGATCACTTGTATGTACAGACGCCAGCACATCAACCTACCTGAATCTCTCAAATTTCTGTAATAGATTTTCAACCTTATCACATTAACGGAAGGTTAATGTTCGATGGGTAAAATTTGACAGATTGGGGTAGATTAATGTGCTGGAGTCTGTACATACTAATCAACTAGTTTCGTATTGCCTATCTTCAGTGCCCAACTAGAATGATGTTCACCAAAGGCCCCAGGATAAAGGCAAGGAATGGAAAGGTAGGTTTTTAGTCAGTAAAAGTCTGACACTGTTTCCCGCCCCACCCAAGGGCGGGATTCGTCATTGGATGATTTTACCTACCCAAAAAAAAAAAAAAAAAAAAAAAAAAACTAGAATGATGTCATTAGAAACCGGTACAATACGCATCATATAAATTATAAGTTGAACTAAAATGGCGATCGACGGTCAATGCTTGGTAACAGATTTTCGGGTTTCAATCGAAGTGCGGCACAGTGGTAAGCTGAGCGTAATTATAGCAACGACGATGGCCATTTTAGTTCAACTTAATTGCCTCATACTAAACCGCATATAGTCTCACACTTATACATTTGTATCGTTACACATTTTGACAGGTGTATTGTTGATTTCGATTGTTTATAATCGCATTTTGAAGTCCGTTCGAAAGGTAGCCTACGCTATTGAAGTTTTTCACAGCGGCAAGGCCGTGAACGGGATATAATGGGATGTGTGCTGCAGCTAACAGCCCATTCACGACCTTGCCTCTGTGAGCGGTAGCTAAGCGCGGCAGCGGCGAGCGATAGGAACAAAAGTATGAAAATATTTGAAGCCACGCCACGAGTTGCCGCTCATAGCTGCGCGCGCCCGGCCACAGATGCCGCCGCGCCGCCGCGCGCCGCATAGACTAATATATTATAAGATGGCGCGCCGTGCCGCTCGCCGATAAGATCGAAGCTGTGAATGGGCCGGAAATTTTATGCCCTGTTTTTTTTCTCTGTAGCCCTGTAACGAAATCTATGGCGTCACGGGCGTCACATAAGAACTACTGGAAAAATACAAAATTTTGCATTGCGCAATTAAGTTCTCAGCGCAATTTGAGAATAAACTTATAATAAACTTCCTAGTCATATTCAAGAACTAAGCCTTAATAAATTCAAATGCGAAAACTTATAATAAAGACTTTTTACACTATAAAAAACTATCTTGAAGATAATAAGGCTTGGGATTGACCTGCTCCAGTACGCTCTAAAATTGTTGTAATTTCTTTTTCTTTGAGTTTTTTTTTTTATATAATTATTTTTCAGTTGTGCTTTTTTATATATTTTTTTACAATTTGACATTGATAATTATTTTTTACAATATGACAATTATTTTTAGTTTTACAATATGAATCTATTTATTTATTTTTCAAATTCTTACTTTGTTAATGATTACATTTTTCTACACTTTTGTATTTTCGTTTAACATTGAATATGAGGACTATGTGGATCATTTTCATTTTTTCTTTTCAGTTATTTTGACGTATGTCTGGCAATTTGACTATTTCTGCGGCCTACCCAAATGTTCTTTCATTGGTTTTGTTCGTCAACTTGTTGAGCTCCATAGTAGTTCTAAGTTGAGCTGAATACTGACAAATGCTAGCACTGACTGGACAGGTCCACTCAAATCTGCGTATTTCTTTCCTTAAAAGACCATCTCAGACACAAGTCTGCATGGTTCTCATACGATTTGACCATTACATGTTTGCTGTATGGACTTTTAAAAGAGACTTTAACCCCTGAGTTTGTTTCGGTGTTTCTTCTCAGGGTAGTCAGCTAGGAAACACCGGCCTCATCTAGCTTAAACTAACGAAAAAATTGACGTGTAAAAGTGATTTTTAAAAAACCTATTTGTTACAAACTCTTTCGTATTTAACTATTGTAGTATTGACATACTTTAAAAATAAAAAGTTTTAGTTTTGATCTTTCATCTTCCAACAATGTTGTTTAATTTTACGAAATTGATATTACATTAATTGGCGACGAGGATTAAAAAAAAAAATGGATCCTCAACAATTTAAGGAATTCCTTAGGGCTCAACAGACCCAACAACAACAATTAACAGAACTCTTACGAATCTTAGCAGTACAAACAGCACAACGTGCACCAACAATACCAGAGCCAGAAGCGGCCAAGAAAAGTGAAGTAAGTGTTCGAATCCAACATTTTTCTCACGACAAATTTAACCCAGACACTACATCTATCGAAAATTTTATCGAATATTTTGAAACAAAATGCAACATTTATGGAACTGAATACAAATCAATACAAAAAGGTCTTTTTATAACATGTCTACCACCGGATGTCTTCCACAAAATTAAAACCGCTTTCATAGACACATTCGCATCACGAACGTACGAAGAAATAAAAGACAAACTTTACAGTTTTTACCATAAGAAAACTACCAGATACAAGCTCTAACTGATTTCTGGAACTGCACGAGAAAAGATAACGAATCCATGGAAATATATGCCAACAAATTAAAAGAACGTTGTCAGGACTGTGGCTACAAGGGCGACTTGCTTGAGCGTCAATTACGTGATCGCTTTGCCACAGGCCTTAATTAAGAAATGCTAGAAACAGATCTTAAACAAAAGTGGCCAGACCTCCAGGAACGAAACAGTGATGGAAAATTAACTGAAATTACATTCGAACAAATATTTGCTATCGCTCAGTCAAGAGAATGTGCAGAAAATGATAACGCAACGAATGAGTTTACAGTACAACGCATCAAACGGAGAACAAAATTACAAGACAACAATACAATGAAATTCAATAGAAATAACTCTTATAAAAAACGCCTACTTACGAAAAATCAGTGCCTACGATGTGGAAGTACTGAAAAACATGATATTAATAACTGTGCCACTGCTAACCATAACCGTTCCCAAGAAGGGAGACCTTAGTGAATGTGGCAATTGGAGGGGTATTACTTTGCTCTCGATCCCTTCTAAGGTGCTCTGCAAGATCATCCTAGACAGGCTGTCGGGGGCCGTTGAACCTCTCCTTCGCAAGGAGCAGGCTGGCTTCCGGCCCAATCGATCGTGTACGGACCAGATCAATACCTTACGTATTATTCTCGAACAGGCATCAGAATGGCAAAGGGAAATGTATTTGACCTTTGTGGACTTTGAAAAAGCTTTCGATACGCTAAGATGGAGTTCCATCTGGGACCGACTGAGTGAAATTGGAGTCCCCGAGAAAATCACAAAACTAATTAAGGCAATCTACAGGAATTACTCTTGTAGAGTGACACACGATGGCCTTGTCTCGGAGGACATACCGGTGCATGCAGGAGTACGGCAGGGGTGCCTTCTTTCACCTCTCCTCTTTCTTGTTGTTCTGGATGGCATCATGAACAATGTGTTAAACAACAAGCGCCGCGGCATAGAGTGGGGACTATCCAACGTCTTAGAAGATCTGGATTACGCCGATGACCTATGTTTGCTGAGTCACACACGCGCCGACATGCAAGCCAAGCTGGATGACCTACGACGAGAGGCAAAAGCGACGGGACTAAAAGTCAACACCAGGAAGACCCAGGAAGTGAGATGCGGAGCGACAAGCTCTTTGCCGTTGCTCATCGGCACAGAGGCTGTGGAGAGGATCCACAAATTCACTTACCTCGGCAGTGTTGTGTCAGAGACTGGAGGGACCGAAGAGGACATCGCTTCGAGGATCGCCAAGGCAAGAGCAACCTTCGCGCAGCTCCGTCCCGTGTGGCAATCGCGGAAATTGACTAGAAGAGTTAAGCTCAAAATATTCCGGTCCAATGTCAAAACCGTATTGCTGTATGGGTGTGAGACGTGGAAGGTCACAAAAGACATCTCGCATAGACTCCAGGTCGTTATCAACCGCTGTCTTCGCCGTATTCTCGGTATTTACTGGCCCGAGAAAATCTCCAATATAGATCTGTGGAGACGCTGCGGTGAAACTTCGATCGACCAGCAAATCAAACGCCGCAAATGGAATTGGATCGGCCACACGCTCCGAAGGGATCCTGAGCATATACCAAGGCAAGCCCTAGACTGGAATCCCCAAGGAAAGCGAAAACGTGGCCGCCCTAAGCAGACAGCGACGAACGGTCATCGCAGAGGCGAAGAACATAGGGAAGACCTGGAGCGAAATAAAACGCGAAGCTCAAGACCGAACGGGATGGCGGCGCACTGTGGACGCCCTCTGCCCCATCTAGGGGACACAGGAATTTAAGTCAAGTAAGTCACTGCTAACCATACCTGTAAAGCTTGCCAAGCAAAAGGTCATTACGAAAGCTGTTGTTTAAAATCAGAAAGAGCATATATACCATTTAGACAAGGAATGACATACAACAAGAGAATACAGAGCATATCAACGAGTAAAAATTCTTCAATAAACAGAGCATTTAGTAGCACGTCTTCCGAGGAAAGTGATGAGGACGCGAATATATACAAAATTAACACTACCAACATGAGGTGCAAAAAAAACGATGCAATGATCAACGGTCATAAGTGCACCATGGATTGGGATCCAGGCTCAATATATTCATTTATCAGTACATCATTCTGGAAACAAATTGGCTCGCCAGAATTACTACAAGGACCGAAACTGCGAGCTTACGGCGACCATAAACTCATACCAAAGGGAATCACAGATGTCACTGTTGAAATAGATGGCAAACAAAAAATCTTACCAGTTGTAGTAATTAAAAGGGAGAAACCTATGCTTTTTGGATTACAATGGAGCGAAATTTTTAACATGCCATTTCCAGAAACAGTTTACTCTACTAAAGCGCAAACTATATCCCTGAAACAAATCATTGACAACAATAAAAAACTTCTCGATAATACTCTGGGAGAAGTTAAGGACTATGAAGTCCACATTCATGTAAAACCCGGAACGGAACCAAAACATTTACCAGCAAGACCAATTAAGTTCAGCATACGTAAGAATGTTGAGATAGAATTGAATCGCTTAACGAAAGAAGGTATCATTGAAAGAGTAGACCCTAACGTAACACCGATTGAATGGGCAACACCAACCGTAAACGTTCTCAAACCAAATGGTCAAATCAGAATATGTGGTGATTATCGTACAACTCTCAATCCAGTACTTATATCGCATACACATCCAGTGCCACACTTTGATTACTTAAGGCAGCATCTAGCGAACGGAAAGAAATACTCAAAAATCGATTTAAAAGATGCATATTTACAATTCAAAATAGCACCAGATTCAAAAAAATATTTAACAATAGCGACGCACAAGGGATATTTCCAATATAATAGGATGCCATTTGGTATAACAATCGCGCCAGCAATTTTTCAAAGTTACCTTGAAAAACTATTGGAAAACATTCCAAACATAGCAATATACTTTGATGACATTGCAGCCACTGGAAAAAATGATATTAATCACCTCAAAACGATAGCGCTAGTGTTTAATAAACTTAAAGAAGCAGGACTCAAAGTGAACCTAAAGAAGTGTACATTTCTCCAAAACGAAATTGAATACTTGGGTCACACTATTAACAAAGATGGTATCAAACCAACTCAATCAAAAATAGAGGCTATATTAAAAGCATCAACACCCGAAAACGTCAAAGAGTTGCGATCCTTGCTTGACTTAGTAAACTTTTACGAAAGGTTCATACCTCACCTACATAGTTTATGTGCAGGGTTACATACATTAACAGGAGGAAAACAAAAGTGGAAATGGACAGAATACGAAGACAAAATACTCGAAAAAACAAAAAATGCATAACAAAGTCAAAGCCTCTTATCGCGTTCGACGAAAATCAACCATTGTTTTTAGCTTGCGATGCATCCGAAAAAGGAGTTGGTGCAGTCTTATATCACAAAAAGAACAACATTGAACAACCAATAGCATTTGCTTCCAGGAAATTAAAGCCAGCAGAAAGCCGATACTCAGTTATCGATTGAGAAGCTCTTGCAATATTTTTCGGAATAAAAAAAATTGACCAATACCTACGCCGATTTAAATTTACATTGATAACAGATCACAAACCATTGATACATATACTGGGCACAAACAGAAACTTACCAAAACTGGTGAACAATAGACTAATTCGATGGGCGTTGATAATCGGCAGCTACGATTACGATATTATCTATACTAAAGGAGAGATATCCTTGCCGACTCATTATCCAGATTGCCAAATACACACGAACAACCATCTAAGGCAGAACATGCCATCAATAAAATCGTACAAAGTATGAACGAAAGCAAATTTGAAGACATAGCTATCAATGAAGATACTATAAAAGAACATACCAAACGAGATGCAACGTTAACAAAAGTCATACGATTACTAAAAATGAATTGGAGTTCTCATAATTACGGTGATAACTGTATACAGCCTTATTTTAAAAAGCGGAATGAACTGTCCGTCGAAAATAAAATTCTATTATGGCAAGGTAGAATCGTCATATCGTTTTCTTTGAGAAGGCTAACATTAAAATACCTACACAGAGGACATCCAGGCATATCTGCAATGAGAGCCTTAGCAAGGTTTTATGTTTGGTGGCCGTCTATTGAAGATGACATTGATACATATGTCAAGCAATGTCGTAGATGCCAGGAAAACAGACCTTCTAATCCGGAATTGCCTGTGTTCTCCTGGTCAATTCTCGAGAGAATTTGGGAAAGAATTCATGTTGATTTTGCGGGTCTTTTTGAAGGAAGTTATTGGTTGATTCTCTGCGACGCTCTTTCAAAGTGGATCGAGATTAAACCCATGAAAAACACCACATCACGAAATCTATGTTCCATTCTTGATGATATATTTTGCACATTTGGCCTACCCGAGATGATAGTGTCAGACAACGGGCCTCAGTTCACATCGAATGAATTCAAAAATTATTGCAAAAGTCAGGGAATTCACCATGTCACATCTGCTTCTTATCACCCTCGCACAAACGGCTTAGCGGAACGTCTTGTGAGAACATTTAAATCCAGAATGTTGTCCAGTGAGGGAAATATTAAACAGCACCTCTACGAATTTCTATCCTCTTACAGGAATACTCCACACTCCACGACTGGTAAATCTCCAGCACAATTAATGTTTGGCCGACAGTTAAACTGTTTATTATCCAACATTCGACCCAACCGCAGGAAAATACTTCAATTTAAACAAGTGCAGGAAAACATAGCTGCGTCGTCGCCTGATTTTAAAGTTGGTGACAGCGTGTACACAAAAACTCGCATGGAAAAATCATGGCAACCAGCGACAGTTTTAAAACGTAACCATAAGTATTCATATGTTGTCACTACTCCTAGTGGGGAAGATAAACGAAGACACGCTGATCACATTCGGCCTCGTGTAGTTACAGTAGAACAGCCACCTGTGTCTGGACACTCGTCTCTGACTCCCTGCGCAGTTACAAGAGATGATTCTACTATAACGGAAAATTCATCGACAACAACACCGGCGTGCTCGACGGCGAGAAGAGACACTGTTACAGCCAGTAACTCTTCAGATCCTTCGAGCCCAGTTTCAGATGACCAACCATCGTCTATACACGGAACGCCCTACGGGACACCACATTCTGCCATTAACGTGGAACCAGAAATTTTGCACCATCCTCGGCGATCGACCAGACCACCTCGCCGGCTTATAGAGGAGATGTAACTTTAGTTAAAGGGGGAGAAATGTTACAAACTCTTTCGTATTTAACTATTGTAGTATTGACATACTTTAAAAATAAAAAGTTTTAGTTTTGATCTTTCATCTTCCAACAATGTTGTTTAATTTTACGAAATTGATATTACATTACTATTTGCAAAATAAATATCATTTATCATTTATTTATCGTAAACGACGCGACAGCCTGAAATTATCTATCGGGTAGTTGACCACCAGACATAACACCCGTCTAATAGGAGGATCCTCCCTTTTCAACGGAGGTTTGCGCGACTTACTCTACACTCTGTTCCACATACCTGCAAAGCCCTTTCCAAAACAATATTTGTAGTTTTGCAAGATTTTAATTTCTTGCAAGTCTGCTAAACTCTTTAACTTTGTTTTCGGGAAAAAGATGTTTGTCAATGTCAAAAATCCAACGACTGTCAGGTCAGACAGTAAACTGTCAGTTGAATTTGACTTGACTGAACTCCGCCCCCTAAGGAAAACTGAAAAGCTTATTATAATTTCAATCAATCAAAAGAAAACAAAGTTAACAAAAAATATCGACCTCAAAACTATTAATTCTTTCTACTGTATCTTATATGTACCTCTGGGTGGACGCGATATAGTTGAATAATGTTTCAAGAAAACGAAGATGATTGTAAATTCGCCGCTTGTACGTATTTTGCGAAAAATCATCCCGGAGAAATGTGTGGAAGCAACGGTTTGCCGCTAACACCGAGTTCTATAACAATACTCGGGCGGGCTCAAAGGCTCCTGACTATTGAACATGCCAATTTGTGCACCTATCTCGATGTAATTCGAGGTAAACATGGTAAGTTCCTGTTTTTAACACAAACACACACACATTTTAATAAAATGTAATTATTTCTGTACACAAATAAATGTCAGCCCTCTGGAAATTTAAAAACTAAAATTTTACTGAGGTAAGTTCAAAATGTCTATTTTCTATCAACAGAAAGAATCATAGTAGTAGCAGAGGTCATAGGCAAATCCTTAAAGGAATGCAAATCAAAATTCTCCTATGAAGAAGTAGCTAATATTGCCAAGCAAGTAGCCTTCGGTTTAAAGTTCCTGCATGACCAGGACATCATACACAGAACTATGTCGGATGATAATATACTAATTGATAACGATGGGAGAGTCAAACTGTTCAATTATGGATTATATTATATGACTGATAGAGGGAAAGAAGTATCTTTTCCTTTGGGGTATGTATTACAATTGATATGTTTAGATGATTTGTTACAGAAGTTTTTTTGGATCTTAAACTTCATTTGTTATTGTTCTATGAAAAATTATTGAATAATAAGGTTGAATTTTGTGTTTTTTTGCTTTACTATTTAATTATTTGGCTTCAGCATTGTTTTTTTTTTACAATTCCCCATAAATATCAAGTAAATTATATTTTTTCACCGTTTACCTTCCAGTTTACCCAGATACCTTAGTCCAGAAACAATCTTAAACGGAGGAGGTCCCGCAGCAGATGTGTGGAGCTTTGGCATCATACTCCTGGAGCTATGTATTGGTAAACTTTGGAACAATCTCAAGCCAGGACCTATTCTGAGGAGGATACTCACCCTGGTGCATGCTAACAACCCAGCAGAGAGGATAGCCAGGGAACATGATTGCTTCGAACAGTATAAAGTAGGTAATTTGTATGATTTTAAGTTATTTTTTTATACTATATTCCCAAGTTCTCGATATTTTTCATCCGCTCCGATCAAAAGTGCAGTAAGGAGGTTATTAATAGTTTTTTAGGATTAAATAACTATACAGAGCTCATTACGAGGAATCTGAATCTATAAGTAATTCAATTTTCCAAAAATCCTTCCTTACTGTGTTTGTAATTAGTGTGGCAATTAGGCACAACAGCTTTTTATTTATAAAATTAAAAAAGTGCTCTCAATAAATGTGAAGTACTGCAATACATAAAACTATGTGCATAACTGCTGTGTGCATCTAGATTGGGACCATAAGGTGTTGCAAACAAGCATTAGTTTATATTAAGAAAAAATAAGGTAGGGGTTCCTCAAGGCAGTGTTTATAGGCTTCACTCCCTATCTTCTATGTGTAATTTATAATTATCCCTGTGTCAGAAGAATAGTCTTGAGCACATTTGCAAACAAACTCTTCAGCTTATAACATTGGTAAAATTGGTTTTTTTTCTATTGGATTCTACCAAAAATCTTAAGATACACAGTGTTTTACAACTACTTGACTACATTTTTTTTGTCTTGTGTAATTTCTGTGAATCTGTTATGAACAAGAATAACTCAAGTCCCACTAATTTCAAAGTTTCTTACGCTTACAATAAGTACCTATTACGAGTATTATACACACACAACGATCCACTGAGGACTTTTTTTTAAGGATAAGTGCAGAAACCAGTTAACACCTATTATGAGTTTCACAGTTTAAAATGTAATTTTTTTTCTTTATTTCAGCAAGTCCCAGAAAACTTACGAAATGTAATTGAAAAATGCCTCAAGATTTATCCCAGTGATAGAGCTACATTTACAGAATTAGTTGAAGACCTATCACATATGGATTCAAAACAGCTGGTTGAGGTCAAAACCCCTCGCGGTTTGATGGGCTGTAAGTTACAATACCTTTACCACTGGTGGCAACTGGCCGGCGGTGATATACAAGCAGAACTGAAGAAAAATTACCTTGTGAAGAATACCCCGCCGATTTTGTCTATGCCTATGTAAGTATTAAAGTAGAACTACACTGCGCACACGTGTGCCACAAACGCCAATCTGGGCGCGGCGCTCTCCATACGTTTTATGTGGAAACTAGACTTGTAGAGCTACTTGATACATGCTACACGACGTCGTTCTACGTACAACGTCCGTAGCGGACGCCCGCGCAGTCCCATACAAAAGTGCCGCGCGGGCATCCGTCGCGGAGAGTTTGGCCCCGCGCCCCCTTTTTGCTATGTAATAAATATTAAGTTCTTCATCGACACGACTACATGCACACTGTTAAAGTTGATCTAGCGATACTGCGAAGGAATATACCCTAACTTTAGAAGCGCCAAGATCCATCCGCCGTACTGTAAATAAAGTTATATTTTGTGTCACTCTTCGCGCAGCGTCGCATCGCGTCTCAGTGCAAAGAAAAACTGTGCCGACGTATTATCTTCTTTTTTTTTTTAAGCAAATTCAAGAGTTTAGATATCATGATGGGCAGCTTACGTGGTCTGTTTGCTTTTAACTTAAATGTAACAAACACGTAGCGCTATCTATGTGAAACTAATTTGACAGTAAGCATATCTATTTACACCAAATCTATTGATTTCAGAGCAATACTCCTAGATGGCTGCACAATAGGTGGAAAATCTGGCGCGCTTTTTGACAGACGACTTGCCAAATACAGTTTAGACCTACTCAAGTCACGCCTAAGTCACGTACCACCCCACGACTACTACCCACTCATGCATGAACGGAGAAAAGAGTATGATGCTGTTGCACTACCTAAGATTATCAGGGAACGGGATACGGAGTACCAGTTCTATAGGCTGCTTTGGTTCCAGAGGCTTTTGCATGTAAGTAAAAAGTATATACGTTTTTGAATGAGCTTTTGAACCATTCAAGCGATGTGGCGCATCTAGCCAGCATAGCGTTGTTGTAGACTATGGTATGATCAGACAGACATATCTCGGTGCTTTGAAGCTTAGAATAAAATATCGACCAGTGCATAGAGGTCAGTATTTTTTTCTAGTCGGGAGCAAAGAGACTTGGATTCGCTGAATCTAACTCTGTCCACAGATTCAACCTGGCCTATCTTGTTCTTGGGATATTGCTTTTTACCCGACTACGGCAAAGCCAAAAGAGCGTTATGATTTTGGTTAAGTAACTAGTATTAACATATTACATTAGTACAGTACGACCGACGGATCTTGGTGAGTCTAAAGTTAGGCTCTGCAAACTTTAGCGCGTGTGCACTCGTAAAAAATAAATGGTTTATAAAAATTGTTTAAATAAAAAATAAATAAAATAAAATTGTTTATTTGGTCTCAAACGGTTACATTTACAACTGTTAATGAAACAGCCCCAGTAAGTTATTAATAATACTTGTGTTGGAGTTGTCTCGCTCCTTCCCTTAATTAGTATTTAACAACATTGAGATGTAGTAACAATTAAAATAAAATTTTAAAAAGAACCAATTTTTAAAATAAAGAGAAACAATGATTTAGTAGGTTTAAAAAATAATAATTCCCGATAACAGTTGCTAACAGCAATAACAACTGTTATTGTCATTTGTTTTTTTAACAACACGCATGCGCGAACGGTCGCAGAGCCTAACTTCACACTCGCCAAGATCCGTCGGCCGTACTGTACTTCTTTTGAACAAAAAAAAAAGATTTACATAATTCTACAATGTACGTGTACAATATAATTGAGACATAGCCGTGAGATGTGATGACAAAACATATATTACTCATATGAATTAAAAAAAACTAATCTAGATCTGTAGATCTTTATCTTTTGATGACTAGAAAATATGACCTTCTTTACTTTGTCTCATTAATTTGTGGGAATTACAGCTTGTGATATTTTGAAATCAACCAAATTATTTTTGCCTGACAACTGGTCTTGCCAGGGAGTATCATTTTATCGAGTTACTGAGTTGTAGAAGTCAGTTAAGCAGTTAAGGTAGAACTACACTGCGCACACATGTGCCACACACGCCGATCTGGGCGCGTCGGTCTCCATAATTTTTTAGGGAAACTAGACTCGTTCTACGTACAATTCAGGCGTGTTACACGTGTGCGTCGATAGCTTTACGAAAGAAACTCGTATTCTCGTGCATCTAGACTGGTAGCCAAACCCAACACAGTTAGATCTAGCAATAGACGATGTCGTGCAAAAGGGGCCGTTCAAGTGTTACGTAAGCAGTTTTTTTTTGTAAATTTTATGGGTTCTTTTCTTAAGCTGGAATATTTATCTTTCGGCTTTTAGATAACACAGAACATAGGTATTATTGTATGATTATAATTTGAATTATTGTGATCAGAATTTTAAAATGAGTATTGCACAACATTATCTCTAAGATTTAATTGATTGATTTTGTTTTCGTCTCCTATTGGGATTCCCAATCTTGGAGCATAAAAAGATTACATGACCTGAATGATATCACAAATAAAATTGAATTTACAAAACAAATTAAAACCTTCTTTTATTTTTTTCTTATTATATGCAGTTTACGTAAGTTTGAGTTTTCGCTGAAGCGCAGACGTGCTGGAGATGTCCATTTACAGATTTTGTCTGTGGTTAGGGGGACATCCGAGTTACACAGAGACGCAGTTTGAATCTTGATAAATTAATTATTAGTCGATTCCGGCACGTCTCATCTCCGCTCCTCTCGTCTATGCCTCAGTTGAAACGTAGGGTACGCACCTTGCGTTGGCGTGAGCGTGACATGATATGAAGGCGCGCCTCAAAGAGCTATCATCAACATTTACGAGGTCCGCTTGTGTAGATGGCTGCCCGGTTTGCGATATTGTTCGGAAGAATCACCGAGATCCGCCCTTGGGTGGAGCGGGAGGACGTGTCAGACTTTTACTGACTAAACCCGCTCGTTTGTTCCTTTTTTGCCTTGCGTTTCAGGGCCCCGGGGCTCATTTTCATACCCATTGTCCTATTAGGCTTCGAGCCTGGTGGGGCCCCTACGGGTCATCGAGATCCTGGAACGCAAAGGGCAACTTAAGGAACACGATGGGTTTTAGTCAGTAAGTCAAGGGAGGGAGTGAGTCGAGAGTGGGCCTTTAAGTCAAGAGTGAATAGGTTACTTCTAGGCAAGCGTGTTCCATCGTTGGCCACATCATCACTTACCATCAGATGAGATAGTGGTCAAACGCTACCCTATCCACAATAAAAAAAAAGTTTAACTCTCCACCCAGAGCGGAGGAAATTAAATGAATATTGGAAATCTCCCAATAAATAAAGAGTGCGTATACTGGATGTGACGAGGCATATTACTAGCGGGGACATCGTGTGCATACGAACAGAATGCATTGTATCCGCCCTTTATTCTATTATCTCAGTCGTTATTATTATGAGCCTTTAGTGTCCTACTACCCCCTTTTTTCCACTTTCTCTGTCCTTAGCCACATGTGGACAATCCTTTAAGTAGGAGTCCAACTCGTTAAGTCATCTCCTTCTAGTCCTACCACGTTGCCGATCCTGTTTTTCGGGATCCAGTCTGTGGGTTGGCTTTGCCAGATCTCGTTGTGACATTCTGGCCTTCCCTGCTGCAGTTGCAGCCCCCAAGGGTTGAGTTCCTAGATCTGTGTGTGCGGTACGAAGCATAATCCTCGAAACACAAGTTGAAACATCATGGCGGACGGCCTTAAATGCGCAGTAACCGATTTTCGGGTCTAAATCGAAGTGGGCATAGCCAGCAACGGGTTCTAATTTGCGGTGTATATTACTATGTACTGTTTTTATGCGGTCTATGATTTTAACTCTGAAAACACTTCGTTCCATTGCTCACACGCAGTCCCCGTGTGCAGACTTTTGACGTTTCTTTAATGACTAGTCGTAAAACACTAGAATTTTGTTTATGATCAAAGTCAGTCGTCTGGTTCTTAAGCCTTTTTACAATTAATAATAAATAATCTTAAGCCTTCCTTAATGCGATTGTTTTATGGGTTTTCGGGAGTTTTCTGTTATTCCATTCAATCAGTTATCTTAATTGCCACTGTTTTACATTATCGGTGTCCATATCTTAAGGATTTAATGATTGTTCGAGTTTCGGGTTTTCGTTTTGACCAGATGTAAAAAATCTAAAAGATTGCAACTGATGTTGCAATCAGTTGTAAAACCGTAAATGAATTGATTCTGAGATGGCTTAATTATTATTTTGTTGACTACAGTTTACGGTTCAGCTACGCCCACTCTTTTACACGAGTCTACCTGCAATGAGGTTTGGTAACAAAATCGAGTAGGCTTTCAAATTTCGGAAATAAAAACACTACTAAAATACACAAAGATGGCAGCTACGATTTCGAATATAGCTGTTTTTAAGCTAGATGGCGCTAAAGTCGATATTTTTAGTTTATTTTCAATGTAATTTGAGCGTTCTAAGTCAAGGAAATGGTATTTGCTAAATTCGGATATTCCATTTTATTAAATTTAGTCAAATTATTGCCTCAAAATCCATCTAATTTGCCAAAAACACCTAAACTAACAACCGAATCTAACTGTAGTGATTGAATATAGATGAAAGATAGTTTAGGTATTTTAGTAATTAATGAAAAATGCTCCCATACACTAAAACAAAATAAACTGAAAATGTTAGGTTTAGTGCTATCTAGCGAGAACATATATAAAATGCTCGGGCCCGTAACTTGCACCTAAACCGCGTATGTGTTAGTGTTATCTAGGATTAATGGTAGATTGTTTGGTTACAACTTTATTTGAACAGGTATATGATATTTGTTTGCAAAAAATGAGGTTGCGGATTGAAACCAGGCAAGCACTAATGTGAATTTTCCAATTCATATACACCGTTAAATTTTAATCGTTTTAATCTCGTGGAGGGTCATGTACCGAATCGGTACATGAAACACTATTGATTAATAAAGATAAAATTAAAAAATAAAGTACTTTTTTTCTAAAACTCGAATTAATATACGCATGTACGAAATTAATTTCTTTATGTAAACGAGTCAATGACCTTGCAGGGAGTTGTCGGTCGTTGCGTACTAACTACCTACAGTTCATTGACCTCGATCAGCTAACGTTCACTCAAAGAAATTAATGTCGTACATTCGTAAATTAATTCGAATTAAAAAAAAGTACTTTATTTTTCATTTTTATCTTTACGAACCGATGGGGTTTCATGTACCGAAGCGACCCTCCGCGGGATAAAACGACCGAAATTTAACGGTGTATATTTTTCTAAGTTCATCTAGGTAGGACATTACTGACAAGCCGTTGGTCCCAGTTGTAATTCGTATGCATATCACGAGGCGCAGGTCAAGCCCCACGAGTCGCGCGATACTGTCGTTTGACACACGTGCTTTGTCACTGCAGCCCTCGGCTCCATAACACGCCTCCAATTACGCCTCGGTCGCGATGAAACATTCTGCACTTGTATCAAAATGTACTATTTGTCTTTCTTCTCAGGGTTACCCCTACACAGCGCCATACATAAGGGCCGAGGCGGAGGTAGACATACCGCCGTTAGTGCGAGGTGATGTGTGGGCAGCCTTACTCGGAGTTGTGGGGGACATCGAGGAACAGTATGAGAGGATTGATAAGGAGACGCCTACGCCTACCGATAGACAGGTAAATGTTCATGTTGTAAATAGGTTTTTGTACTCGTCAAGAAGAACTAGAGCAACAAGAGAGTGTGCGCGGAAATTGCATCACTTGATTACGCTATCTCATTCCTACCATCGGACAACCCGACGTGCGGCGAGTATCCTTCCTTACGTTGATGAAACCTCTACGATCCGGACTAACGAAGCCTGCTGCGGTCTTCCCGTCCCATTATAATTTAGGTGTCTTCAAGACTAGAGTAAATAGGCTCTTAATAAACTAGTGCGCCTCACCACCAACGATTGCATCTTTGCTAACCATCAGGTGGGATCGCAGTCAAGCACTAGTTTATATCAATAAAAAAAAGACGAGGCAAAAAACAATATATTTGAGTTTTAACTTACTTTAAAGAACCTTTTTTTTACTTTCCCAAAAGTTACTGGTGTACCTACTGATAGCTTTAAAGTAAATATCAATCGATAATCAACCGTAATACAACGCTATAAAATGCATTTTCCCCTAACAGATAGACGTGGACATACCACGTTGTCATCAGTACTGCTGGCTGCTCTGTGGTTCGGCGGGCCATCGTACTCTAAAGAGGCTACTAAAGGCCTGGTTACTGACAAACCCACAGTATGTGTACTGGCAAGGATTGGACTCGTTGACTGCACCATTCTTATATTTGAATTTCTGTAATGAAGGTAAAACTAAACGCATTTATACATACATTTCACCCCTCTTCTCATCATTCCTGCATAATCCATAAATTAGACCAAAATTTCATGATTTTTAACCGCCCCGCCGTCCTTGATACCTTGTCATATTTGTGTGACTTCCCCTCCCTAGTATGACGTCACATATTTTGTAATTTTACGTCTACAAATTATTACATTAGAGAAGCAGTACCGATTTAAAAAAAATATAAACTCAATATCAATTGAAACATTTGAAAAAAAAAATTACACTACATTCAACAACATGACAGAAAGAGTTAGAAAAACTGTATTTTTGGTTAATATTTATTGGTTGAACCCCACATACGTAAATGAATGGCCATATCCATCTATTGGTTTCTATGAAAACTTCACCTATATCTGACGACCCAGTTTACTTATCTCATTTGTTGACCATACATATTATTATTATATTTTACCTTTCTACCACCAGCCCGTGCCTTCGCCTGCCTCTCCGCCTTCGTACCGAAGTTTCTCCACAAGTTCTTCCTAAAGGACAACAGTGCGGTGATCAAGGAGTACCTAGCCAAGTTCTGGCAGATGACGGCCTTCCACGAACCAGAGTTGGCGACGCATCTGCATGAGATCAACTTCGTGCCCGAACTGTTCGCTATTCCGTGGTTCCTTACAATGTTTTCACGTAAGTTTTTAAAGGTATAATTACTTTTTAATGTTATTTGGATACGGCGTGGCGGCGGTGAAGAAAAAATGTGTTACTTTTAGCACAAGAATGCTGATATGCGTTTACACGGTCGACAGAAAGTACTTTTGATGAGATGTCCTTAAAGATGGACGCTAAATTCAAAATTTCTTGATTTTTTTTTAATTTTGCAGGTCAGTGTCAAGTGGCATTTTGATTTAAATATGATTGGCAGCCGTAATACGTATTTATTTCGCTGCTCAGCTAAGCCTATTGAATGAAGTTCTTGAAATGAAAAACATGGGGGGAGGGTTCCTCTTCATCATTTCAATATTTGAAATGCAAATTGTTGCTTCATTTAATAACCAATTTTAATGCTGTTTCCAGAAAACAATTTCTTTTGAGTTTAAATTGTTGTTTACTAGAAAATATTGCATAAAAATAAACACAAAAATCCAATTAAGATGACAAAAATAGTATTAGTATCTACGTATCTAGTCGCTGGCTTTTGAATTTCTTGCGTTGTGGGAAAAATCTGCTGTAGGAATGACCAAATAAAAATAGTAGATCGCAAAAAGGGCTAGAAAATTTGAAACCATGCGCAGCTGGGTAAAAAATGGTTCATTTTCTATAAAGATCTTTTTTTTCAGACGTCTTCCCCCTCCACAAGATAGTGCACCTATGGGACGCGCTACTCGTCGAAGGGCCGGCGTTACCCTTGTTCATGGGAGTGGGCATACTAAGACAACTGCGCGACACTCTACTATCATCGGGCTTCAACGAGTGTATCTTACTATTCTCTGATCTACCTGAGATCGACATTGGGGAGTGTGTCAAGGTTAGTAATTATCGTTATCTATTTACATAGTTATAAATAACAGTGTGCATGTAGTCGTGTCGATGGAGAACTTTAATGTATTATTGCGACAGGGCACTTTTGTACGGAACCGTGCGTGCGCCCGCTTAACGCAGCGTTGGCCCCAAGGGGCTCTGCGAGTTAATTTCAGTCCCTCGTACCCCTTTCCCAAGGTCCAAAACCCCTGGGTCCATATACATATAAAGTAAAATCTACAGCTGCAATAAAGAAGTAGATTTTTTTTTCAATAAAAGGTGTTTCTTGAACACCATAGAATACCTGTATACAGGGGTTAAGGTATCAACGATTAATTTGGTATGTAAAAGCTTAATTATTTTTAAAATAGCTTCGTTTTTCTAGTAGTTGTTAGTGTGATTGCAACATCTTAGATTCGGATACCCATGTGCAGCAAAGTTTAATTGTATTTATGTTCTCTCATATCTTAAAAACACCTATTAAGGCACTTACTGTTTTCAAAATTAATAAAAATACACCGCACCGAATTAACCTAAATAGACGTACCTACAGTCTCACCGCGAGATATTATTTTATATATATAATATATAGTATATAGTATATAGAAAAGGTCGTTTTAGCTGTTTTTGAGTGATTTGAACAATTTTTTTTATCGAAATGAAGGATAGGTTTGTAAATATCTCGCGGTGAAACTGTTGGCACATCTATTCAGGTTCTTAATTATTATTTTTGTGCAACTCGGTGCGATCATAAGTAGCGAAGTATTTTTAGAAATTTTGAAAACTGTAAGGGGTGTTTCAATTCAATGTATTTAGATACTGAGTACGGACTCTTTAATACTTAAATACTATTTCGTCTGTGCAAACTGTCGAAGTAAAATAGGTATTTCATTATTTGCATTCAAAAAAGTCACATTTCCGACAAAAGTTTGCATTCAATGAATGCTGTGAGCGACATTGACATTGGGGAGTGTGTCAAGGGCATTCAACAATAGCTAATATCCACGATTCAGTTACTGCTATTAACTTTAAAGATGTTTCTGATACCTTGACATCATTATGAAAACCATTAATGATGTTATTTCGTTATTTTTCCGCCACATGTTTCAAACTGTTAAGAAAGACTGTATCATTGTTTTTTGATAAAATTGGTTTAAGTTCATTGTCTAAAATAAACAGACATATTTATAACAAGCTAGCATTTTTATCCGCGAGATAGCTGACAAGTACCCCGATAGAACATACTACCAGGATAAAAAGTATCTTATCCTATATTCCTGAATATAATATTGCCGTGTGCCAAGTTTGACCCCAAACTGTTCTGTTGTTAAGGCATGAAAGTGTAATCAAAGAACTCGTATTTCCGTTTATAATATACTAGCTTTTGCCCGCGGCTTCGCTTCCGCTCTATCCTACTCTACCTTACTCTACCCTACTCTACCTTACTCTACCCTACTCTACCTTACTCTACCCTACTCTACCCTATACCAATAAATGAGCAGATTTTGGAATATATTATTTATTTAACGGGATAAAAAATATCCTATGTTCTTCTTCTCGTTCTAAGCTACCTTACCACCAATTTTCAAGTAAATCGGCTGAGCCGTTCTTGAGTTATAAATAGTGTAACTAACACGACATTCTTTTATATTCATAGATTTCAACTAATTAGCAGGTTCTGAATTCATATCCTGTATAGAAATTACGAATGAAGAATCAAGTTGATCAGTTTAGTGATTTAAAAAACTGAATAAGATCTAAAAAAAAAGACTAAATAGATTTTAATTAAAAATTTAAAATAGGAAAATGGGCATTGATAAAAACTCTCAGTTTGGCATATCCATGCTTAAAATCTGCATGTATCTAGCTAATAAATTAGTTGAATAGAAATAATTTTATCACCCCAGGTGCCTACAGCATAAAAAGCACGTAATGGTGATCATTTATAAAGTCAATAACTGGTCAATCAGTTCAATGACCATTAATATAAAAAAAACTTAGAATGTCATACCAGCCAGGTCGTTGACTTATGATTAACACTACAATACTTCCACAGGAATCTATCGAAATGTGTCGCAGTTCACCAAGAAGTATCAGCTATAGAAGGTTTACTAATGAAGCTCAAACAAAGGACCCTATGGTAAGTCCTCAATGTCATTTCAGCCGAAAGACGTCCATAGATGGGCATAGGCCTCATAAAAACATCGCCACATCGACCAGTTTTAACATGGGTTGTATACCCGTTGTATACAGATACCGGCACGAATCTTGAGCGCTCGGCTAAAGAGGATCGTTTTGCCAGTCGTACACATCGGCGAGCCAATCACTGTACAAGGTTTGCACTCCCCACCCCAGTGTTACATTTCATACCATTAAAGAGACCCGATATTTCATTTCATGTGCAAGTGGACGTTGGCGCGCAAGATCCGTGCCGGTACCATAACACGTTCGAGTGCCCCAAGTGCCCATATAACTGCACTTTAGGAGTGGATGCGTTTCGACTGACGCAAAGCTGGGCAGAGTGGAGAATTGGCCAACCAAAGTGCTCGAAATCCCCACTCCACATCAGTGGAAACGGTGTAAGTGAAGCGGAGCGAACTTCCAAATAAAACTAAAATGAACACGCGGCCCCGAGCCGGACAGAACGGGGTCAAGCGGAGGGTACGAAGCGGAAAGTAGCTCAACTCTACTCTGCTCCGCTTCGATTTAATGGAAACACTTGTCACTTTTCACTGCTTCAGTAGAAACGCACCCTTAATGAGTGCCATCGACGCTGCAGTATACGCCACCAACTGGGACCAAAAAAATTTAAGAAGTTTACGAGATGATAATCTCGAAAATAAAAAGAACACCAGTCCTGTCTTGTATCCTGCGGACTCTTTATCACTAGATCATCGGTCCACCTTGTTGAGAAGCCTTACATCGCTACGTCCTAATGTTATTTGTACATTTGGGCTGTTGGTGATTTTTATGCAATAGTTATGTAGGTATTGGGGGTCCGAATGGAAATTGAGATCCGAAACGCGCCGCTCAAAGTCTCAGCTTACATTGGTATAAAGTCGAAGCATCGCGTCACATTCTAATTTCAAATACAACGTGTTGCGACGCGCGTCGTCGCGCGACGACGCTCGTATTAGCGCTCATACTTGCTTACGCTCGACGCTAGTTTCTTTTAACGTTCCCGCCAAACGCTAAGTACAAAATGCGTGGCAATAACATTACCTGACAAGTGACTTCTCCACTAGAAATGTCCTTGCCGTGCATTTTGTACAGGCTAACTAAAGGCTAATAGAAAAGTCATAGCCTACAGTTCAGAGGCTTTTGAACATTCGTGAACTCGCGTTCGTCAGCTGAAGCGTCACTGCGCGAGTAACTTATCGGCTCTAACCAAGCGTCGACGCGTGATTCAATATTTGCATAACATACATTTGTAGGGTCGGTGCCCTAAGGTACCTGACCCACCTTTATAATAGTTTTGTAAAGGAGGTGGGTTAGCTAACTTAGGGCACCGACTGTACCTTAATAATTGGAAAATTGAAATTAATATGCTAGGCGAAAAACATGATGCAATATTTCGACTGTACGCCAGTGTGAGTTGAGCCTTAACGGGCGCTTGGCGTCTCAATGGGTCCAAATCCTTCTGTGCGCTGAGTGTGACTAGTTTTTATGTTAACGCGATCGTAATGTTTACTGCGTTTGGCTCTCTGATTGGTTAAGAGCTTGAAGAGAGCCAATCGGAGCTCCGGACTTTATAAACGTGTTGATCGCATTAATGTATAAAACCGACTCGCACTAGGTACTCTGGAGACTAACCCTAATTTCTAATAAAACCGCACCAAGAGATGCCCCTTACGAATTCCAAAAAAAATAAAAAGGATTATCATACGGGGTTAAATAACTTAAACAAGCACAATGTGAATATAAAACATCTTGATTGCATTGACATCTCGATAGTCTGTTTAAACTACCAGTTCAACATCATTATCATTTTCCTGCCCTTGTCTCGTTTTATTTAGGGTCAACGCAACACTTTTTATTTCTTCCTTTCTGTCCTGTCCCCCGTCACGCTACTCTTTCATTCTCTTATTATTTATAAAAAAAATGTCAGTTTGAAACGATTCCCTTTTAACTTTTAATTACCATTTCAACATTAAGTAATTTAAATTCTACTTTCAGGATATCGTGGAAATTCCAATGGAAACATTATTCACTGAAATCAGTCCAAGAATTAACTTGTCAGATTTCTTCTCGCTCATATGCCAAGATAAATGCTGTGTCATTGACATAAGGTCTAATTTACTGTGAGTATAAATATTATTTTCTTGTTTTTAATCCGCCAATCCTTTCAACTGCTAGATCCGGTTTTCTCAATTTCAAGGATATATTTTTTATTCTTTTTTTTTAACTGACCCTAGATTCTTGAACGGAAAAAATGTCATTTTCTTTGTCAACAACCATTCACTTCACTTAGCACGCTTTTGATAATTGTTAAATTAAATTTGCTATCGCGAAACTGGGCTAACGGTCCGATAGGTTAGCCAAGTTTCGTTTTTGCTTTTTTTTTTACAACATCCGTTGTAAAAACCAGAAATCAACAGCATAGGTGTAGCGTAGCCAGCATTTTGGTGTTTTACAGAATGCATTTTGGATAGTGAGCGCCGGAATTACATTACTTGATTCCGCCATCACCTTTCTATCATCGGACAGCCTAACGTACGGTGGCGAGTGTCCAACCTACATTGTTAACGCCTCTATGGTACGGACTAAGTGTTTCGCTTCGTTTTTTATTATACGTGTACATCGAATGATTGGAACAATTCGTCTGCTGCGGTCTTCTTGTCCGATTATAATTTAGGTGTCTTCAAGGCTAGAGTCACTGCTTACCATCAAGTGGGATCGTAGTACTAGTTTAAATCATCAAAAAAATTATAATAATTATTACTTTTCCTATAGTTACGAGAAAAGCTGCATCGACGGCAGTATAAACGTGCCCTACAGCGGAGTACACCTCGGTCAGCACGAATTAAGAGCCCTAGGGCTCCACCCACAGCGAGTCTTACAAGAGGCCATCAAATTGAAGAAGAATGTCGTCGTCGCCGCAGTTGAAGAAGAAACTGCTCAATTAGTAAGTTTACACACATAAACTCCATTCGCAATAAGATTAGACATTGAAAAAAAGCTTTTTTACTATCCTTTCAACCGATTTTGACTTTTATTCCGTAGACATAACGATGACATTATAAGCAAATAATGTAGCAATACCAACTATTTACTGCAGCTGCCATTTGTCATGCCATCAATGCAAGTTACCGATTTTGACATCTACTCCGTAGACATAACGATTGAACGAATCGTAAAAATTTGTCGTTTGTTCGTTTGTTTAAATGTCTAATCTTATTGCGAATGGAGTTAGTTAACATTTTTTTTTCTCCTTCGACTCACTCTTGACAGACTGGTCGTGGTAACTATGAGTTCTGGCAAAACGCTGGTGTTCGTGTTATACGATAAAAAATTAATGGTTACAATGCGCTGGTTGATTCTAAACTCCAGGCGTTTGACCTGAACATTGAAATTCCAACAATGTGCTTCTATTTAGACATCAATATCGCCTATTTATATTAGTGAAAACGGGCAATAAAAGCGGTAACAATTTATGATACAACTAGGGTATCCAATCCAGCATCAAAATCAGCAAACCCGTCGTTCTCGCCGGATTTGCGGGATGCCACATGAGTAATCCCGCATTTCTAATGCCGCAAAAATGGTGCGGAGTCCCCTAGATACTAGATTGGATTCCCTAGATACAATACTTGTTTTGAAAGAGACTGTCAAGCAGATACATAAAGAAGAACATACTCCACGGGTAAATTAAGTTTGACAGAAGAGATTTTGTACAAATCACAACTTTATCTAAAATGTGATGTCACATATTTACGGCCACGATTAGTACATACTAAAAAAAGTCGACAGATGGCTTAATTAGACAAACAGTTGGTTTTTCAAAAACGACACGATTTTGAACATTAGCCCTAGAACTAAAATACATTAATAAATACACCGTTAAATTTTATTCGTTTTAATCCCGCGGAGGTTCGATTCGGTACATGAAATACTATCGATTTGTAAAGAAAAAATAAAAAAATAAAGTACTTTTTTTAAACTCGAATTAATGTACCCATGTACGAAACTAATTTCTTTAAGTAAACGTCAGCCGGGCGAGTTCAGTGACCTGTAGGTAGTTAGTACGCAACGACCGACAATTACCTACAAGGTCATTGACTCGTTATACTATGTACTACTTACTGTACATAAATAAGGATAAAATAAATGGCCTCATAATAGTATTTTAGTAAGGTCAAGGTCTATAGATGGCGTTAGTAGTACATATCAGCCCTTGTTCAATAAAAAAAAAAAATTGCTCATTACGATTTCATGTAAGTACGGTAAAATCATATAAAATAATTATTCACTTTATTTGAACTGGCATGTTATGCCATCGCTCTGTCTGCTGAGTTCGCACAGTTTGTGTGTTAGCCTCATTAAATAAATACGTAGGCGTCTGCAACATCGTTATTACATTTTTTTAAATTGCAAGTTTTGCTGTCTGCTTAGAATACAAAGTAACGATTTTTTTTTATGATAGGTAAAATCATCCAATGACAAATCCCACCCTTGGGCGGAGCGGGAAATAGTGTCAGACTCTTATTGACTAAAAACCTACCCCGTTCCTTCAGTGCCTTGCAAAAAGGCTTTTCAATCTAGGGATTGGAAGAGGTAAAATTGTTTGGTAGGAGTTACGCCTTTCAGTGGGTTTGTTCGAAAGATTTAACACGGTTCTCGGATGCAAAGGGCAATTCGAAAAATACAGATGGATTTTAGTCAGTAAAAGTCTGACATACCCTCTGGCTTCACTCTGAGTTGGAAAAAGTCATTTGATATTTTCCATCAATATCAAGAGATAGTCTTTAGGAATACTGATTTCATAATTTCAATTCGGAATCACCATCAACATAACCTGAATGATCTTCTTTTTGAAATTTGACATTTCTTTCTTACGCATTCTGTACCTTTCGACAGTGGAAAGTTAAAATCGCTTAACCGCCATTTTGGTCGAAAATGAAACCTCACCATCAACGATTGCATCACTGGTTACTATGAGGTGGGATTGCAGTGAAGAACTAGTTTATATTAATAAAAAATATATATTTTCGACCAAGGTGTCAATTAAGCGATTTTTAAAATCGCTTTCGTCGAACAAAATTACAAAAAACAACAACAGGCAACATTATAAGGCTGATTTTATGCTATACTAGGTACTTAACTAACATAGCATAGCATCAGCCTTATAATGTTCCCATTGCTGGGACTCAAGCCTCCTTTCTACAAGAGGGAATGGGCCGTAATCGACCACGCGGGCCAAATGCGAGTTGGTGGATGTCACATGTCTTCGAATTTTTGGTTCTAGTACATGCCGGTTTTCTCACGATGTTTTCTTTCACCATTTTGAGAGCAGTGGTAATGAAATAAATTACACAAAGTTATGCATCTGGCTGGCAGGCTGGGTTTGAACTCGCGATCTACAACTTGTAAGTCGGGGCCGTTACCACTCGGCTACCACCTGTACCTACTTTATTCCAAAATACCGACCATGCAATAAAAACAAAACAATTAGCTATCAATTCACAGCAGTTCCGTTTTCAAATCCATCTTCTATACCATTATGGTCATGCCATTGATGATATCACACTCGCAGGTGGAGTGTGTAGTGTAACTAAATCGCTTGTCAAACGGTCATTGACCCCTTCAAAGTTAGCGCGTCTTAAGTTTGGGCCGTTTATAATGGACGCCTACTTTCAAGACCAACGGTGAACTTCGGTTAGATGGTGTTTTTCGTTATTAGTTTATTTTAATGAAGTGCTGGTTCTTATGTGGGAATAGTTTTTTTTTTTTCAAACTTATACACATATCTCAACGAAATAATTTAGGTACAGTCACTCTCAAGGGTTGCGGGTTTGTTCAAAAGAGTTACAGCGACCCTGGAACGCAAAAAGCAAGTAAAAGTGGCAAAAGAAATGCTGATTGGTTTTAATCAGTAACAGTCTGGACACTATCTCACTCTCGCACCCAGATTGTGGGATTTTATTGGATGTTTTTCCCACCTAAAAAAAGGATTTAGTTATTCTGAAAAATGACGGTAGTTGCACATTCGAAAATCTATCATTTTCTCTCATCTTAAAGATGCATATTTTTGTCCTGCTGCCATCCTACCAATGTTATGTAAAAAAGACCGTAGCCTGTCGAATTTGTGTCCTCGTGGGGGTGATCGGAGGCAACGATCTCTCGCGCCGGGCCTTTGCACAGCCCATGGTCCGAAGCGAGGAGGAGTGGCAGGCGGTCGATTTTCCCACCATAAAAAAAAGACTGTTGGGTTCCTATTAATATTTAGGAGAGTATGCGTCGAAATTGCATAATTTGATTCCGCTATTCTCATCAAATCATCGGAGCTCTAGAGCTCGTGATGCACTACCAGTAAATAGTGAACAACCTACCCATTCGCATAAAACGTTTTGGGGACACATTCATTATGCAAACATCTAAGAAATGAAATTCAGTGCCAGAATCGGTGTTTACTGACAGCTACGACCTGGAGGTATCAAGAGTGAATAGTTTCCTTCTAGGTAATCGTGCTTCATAGTCGACCACATGATCGCTTATTATCATGTATCGTATCGTAATGTTAAAAAAAAAACTATGTTTGGTATGGCCAGCCGCATTTTAGCCATAGAAGATTGCAAAATAGGAAGAGGTCGACCACCGACTTCCTGGAAGCGAAGCATCCAGAAATACTAATTGATAATAGGCCTAACGCTAGAAATGACACAAAATCGCCTAGAATTAACAGTATCAGGAGAGCTGAACCCAAGTAGGGAACTGGCCAGGGATCGATTGATGTTTAATATAACATTTAGTTAAGAGGAGGGATGCAAGTGTAACGCATTTTCTTAAAAGAGTTACGAAGACATATGGGCACACAGGGAGAAGGAGGCAAAAGAAAACGTGGACGGATTGTGTGAAAAGTCATATGAAAGAAAAGGGACCATCTACCATCGGACAAACCTGGGCACGCCACGATTACGGCGTTAAGTCCCCTCTTTGAGGCGTGGCTGGAAAGACCTCACGGCGTCCTCACCTTTCGCACTATTCCCGCGCATCTTAAAGAGTTGTCAACAAACTGTAGGGGCCCAGCAGGGTCGAAGCCTACTCTGTGGCTCTGGGGAGGTATGGAAGTGCACACCAGGGCCCTGGAACCAAGGCAAAGAAGGAACGGGGTAGGTTTTTAGTCAGTAAGAGTCTAAGACTATCTCCCGCTTCGCCCTAGGGGGATGTCATTGTCATCTTACGTACTATAAAAAAAAAAACTATCGGAAAACCCGACGTACGGCGAGTATCCACCTTTACGTCGTTGAAAACCTCAAGGGTCGGACTAAGCGTTTCACCTCTTCGTTTATACCGCGTAATTTGGGTGTTTTCCAGGCTAGAGTGAATAGGCTCTTAATAAACTAGGGCGCCTCACCATCAAAAATTGCATCACTGCTTACCATTAGGTGGCATCGCAGACAAGCACTAGTTTATAATATCAATTTAAAAATAAAGAGGGAGTCAATGACAGCATGACTGCTGACAGGATAGGATGGAATAAAAAAAGCGTGTTGAGCCGAATCGAATATTAAAGGACAAAGGCAGGAAGATGATGATAACACTAACACAATTAAAACGGCATAGCTTATCTGTAGGAATTTCTAGTCCAATACACTAACTTCACGCACACAAACACTCTTAATAATACATTATACACTTACATTTAGACACTCATCTTGTGTATATTGCGCCTCATGTTTTATATTAGTTCCTTAAAATGTTTCGTTTCCTTTTATGCTTCCTATGCATTTTTTTATTTATTATTATAATTTTTTAGTGCATAATAGTATAATGCATACTGGCTATTGTTGTTCTGCAACAAAGATAGGCAAACAGTATTATCCTATTACGCGTTTTGTCGGTAACCTCACTGGAGAGGTCAGAGTGGAGTCAGTGAGTGATCACTGACTCCATGAGACAGGCTCGACCTTTTTTTTATGGTAGGTAAAATCATCCAATGACAAATCCCGCCCTTGGGTGGGGCTAGAAATAGTGTCAGACTCTTACTTACTAAAAACCTACCCTGTTCCATTCATTGCCTTTGTCCTAGGGCCCCGGGTGACATTTTCACATCACCTTTGGCCCCAGTAGGCTTCGGCCCTGCTGGGCCCCTACAGTTTGCTGACAACTTCTTGATGCGCGTGGGAACAGTTCGCGCCGTTAACGACTTGAGCTCGAACCGGTCTGTTACCGGATGGACGGACAGCGAGCTACCCATTGCCCGCCGTCCGCAAGCCCGCGCCTATGGTGGCCGAAAATCGGGATCGGAATCCCGGCGGTGGCGGCGGCGTGTGCGCCGTTGCCTGATGCGGTCGGCCTCCTCCTTTGCTAGCATTACTGCTTCGCAGAAGGAGGCGACATGCTCGACCTAGTGTGGAGTCCAATAGTAATATTTTTTTTTCCTTCTTTAATATATTTGTAAATTTTTTTTCCTTCTTTAATAGGTTTTAAGTAATTCGTAAAGGAAATGTAAAGCATTTGTTTCTTTCTCTGGCAAATAAATCATATTATTATTATACTCGAATTCTCTACATAATAATATGTATCAAGATCAACAAGTAACAATATCAAAACTGTACTCTAAAAATGGAAATGTATTCCTTAGCAACATTTGTAACCAGACCATGTTATTAGCATTAAGTTAACCTATTTCCCTAAGTCAATGTTAACCGCAAACATGGAATGTTTTTCAGCAGCTGTAACGTTTTCAGCATATTTTAATGTATTTTATTGAGACAGAATAAAATTAATAATTTTTCGCACATTTCGGTCGTTAATATATTAGGATATTGGTAAGGAAGGAGTGAATTTTCACTTTTATGTCAATAACACTTTGCCGCCGAAACTGTAACCGAATGTTCGGCTCCCCTTCCAATTTCGACCTGACGGTAACAGAAATTCTCACAAAAATATTTCGTTAATCTTATGCCTAATTATATAATTTTCATAAAATACTTAATAATCGAATAAATTGACGATTACATAAAAATATACTCCAAACGGTGAAGGAAAACATCGTGAGGAAACCGGCATGTCCTAGAACCAAAAATTCGAAGACATGTGACATCCACCAAAACCGCACTGGGCCCGCGTGGTGGATAACGGCCCATTCCCTCTCTTAGAGAGGAGCCCTGTGTCCCAGCAGTGGGAACATTAAAAGGCTGATGATGATGATGATGATGATACCCAGTACAGCCAAACTAAAATATTTAGAAAAATCGAAAATATTTCGGTAAATTTTTTTATAACTATATTTCGTTATGGTTATGCTTAATTAAATAGTTATAACTTTCCTAAAACATTAAATAATCAAAAAATCGACGGGTCAGTTTTTAAGTATCTATTACAACCGTTAACTCAAAGACGCTAGATTTGGTCGAGCCAGTACAGGCAAATTGTACTAATGGATTTTTCCATTCAGAATTAATCAATAGCAGCGCGAAGTTTGAAGTTGGTGGTGTCCCCTTTGTCTCAGAAAGCATATAAAGAGTCGGTCATGCGCCTGATCTCTCTCCGATCGTGTCGGAGTCAAGGTAGAACTTCACTGCGTGGACGTCAGCCACTCATGCCGATCTGGGCGCGTCCGTCTCCATACTACATTCTTAGAACTACACTTGATCCACGCCCCGGGCGTCCTAGGGCTCCTGTCAAGTGTAATTCAAAGAGTGTAGTTTCCATATAGATCGGCGTGTGTGGCGGACGTCCGTGCAGTGTAGTTCTTTACACTTTCATACAAACCTGTAAGCCTAGAATAGAGAGTACCTATTTGCGTACACGCTTGAGCATTATAATATCCTACGTGCCTTGCTAACCTTCCACGGGAAATTTCTGAAAAGGAAACTGTGGTCTTAGAACGCAAAAGGCAACCGATGGACACAGCTGTGGCTTTAGTTAATAAAAGTTTGAAGACCTCCCGGCTTACCCTAGAGCGAGAGATATCATTGGATGATCTCCCACATGAAAAGTAAACCTGGTTAAAGGTTAGCCTTGAGATTAGGCACCAATATTGAAATTCGGCCGGAAGGATTATATTGTAAACTTTCTCAATAAGCCTATAATATAATCGAAATCCCTAGAACTTCCATTATGATAACATTTTTAATTATAGAAATCTACATTATCGAATGTTAGAGTCGACTTTTTACTACGAAAATCACACAGCGGCAATAAAGCTGCGGGGTGCAAAGTAAAAAAGTTATCTACAATTATGCGATTGTCTTTTAAAAATTACAACAACTTGTTTATAATATATATTCCACGACACGGGCAAACTTTTACCAGGTATTAATATTGCAAAAAATAAGGCGATATCTGTAAAAAAAAAATGCAATATTTTAGTAAATTACTGTCAGTATCTGTGAGAAAATCGCAAAATTGCAGATAACTTTTTTTTACTTTGCACCCTTCGATATGACTCGGAAACCGAAGAAGCAGTTTGCTTAAGTATTCTTGTTATAATTCCCTAATGTATATTTTTCTTTGCAGTTCACTGACTATCTAGTGAAGTGTGGTGTACCGAGAGTGTGCATACTCCATGGAGGAATAACAGCCTTACTGACGCATGTACCTTCACTGTTCACGGTACCGCCGAAGAGGAACGGGCACAAGTAGACGCAGAAGTTATTTATTTCTATTTATTATTTTACTAAACACACGGAGTAGATAGTAAATGGAAAGCTGAGTGGTGTGATAGGGTATTTTATTGTGTATGAGAAAAAAGCATAGAGGTATACAATTGAAATAGCTTATGCAATAAGCAGTCAGTAAATGCTCATTTTAATTCATAAAATAACAAAATTCATTTCAAAGTTTTCGATTTTTAGGCAGATTTTTAATAAACGAAACAGTACCCTTCATGATTACGTCATAGGGTCATAAAAGTTATTTTAAGTGTTAATGTCAGTGCATTTGTTTAAATGTCTACCTGACACCATAACCACAAATCAACACAGTATCAAGCGTTTTCGTTAAATTACACGCGAAAATATTAAATGTAAAATTTAAATGCATTTTTATGGCGCTTATCGATTGGATATTTAATTATGAGCCACAAGATTGAATTTAGACATTTGTTTAATAAAAATATAGTACCTACAGTATCCTATATACATATATAATTATCTTAAGTGGCTATAGGCAGGGCATATTGCTCGCAGAACGGATGGCCGTTCGGGCCTAAAGGTTCTAGAATGGCGACCACGTACCGGAAGACGTAGCGTTGGAAAGCCTCCTACAAGGTGGACCGATGGCCTGATAAAGGTTGCGGGAATACGATGGATGCGAGATGCATAGGACCGTTCATTGTGGCGACACTTGGGTGAGGCCTATACCCAACAGTGGCTGTCTTTCGGCTGAAATTATGATGATGGTATTCTATTTCTATTCTAAGAATCAAATTCGCTAAATAATGATACATAAGGAGTGATATAACGGTATTCCTTTCGGGTTCTAGAAACCTATTCAGTTATATGATTATTTTCAAGTTTTATAATTTCGCGTCTTTACTATTTTTTTTATTTGAAAAGCAGTCAACAGCTATATAGGCTAATAAAAATTTTCACTGCAAGTAAAATGAACAAGAAGTTGATCAGACTGTTAAAATGAAGAGTGCGTCATTTTGATTGGTAAAAAAATAAACATCACAGGCCGATATATCAAGAGTTTTTGAATATTAGCACTTTATTGGTATTTTGAACCCGCACTTGTGGTTACTTATTACGTTTTTGTCTTGGAAAAATGGTGACACACAATTGTGTATCGTACATACTGCAGCATTTTCCGTGTATAATAAAAAAAATGCTGAAACCGTAAAATTGCGGTTTGGACTTTATAGTAATAACTAACAGAGGCTATGAACCTCACAGTGATACTTTGGTAGCCAATAATACTTAACGGTCCTTCTCAGATTTACTTGGGTTTCAAACAAAAATTTAAGAAAGCCCTCAGCTTCAAAAAGTGTTACTAGGCAACATAACTTTGGTTACTCAGATTTTTAGTGTGCGTCAGGATGACTGGACCAAGAGAGATTTTGGAAGTTTGAGCTATACCAAGTTTTAGTACCTATTTGGTACAGTTGGTACTATTTGGTACCAGACATCAAATAATTGGTATTTATAATATAATTAGTACGTCATTTACCACTTCGTGGCAGTGCCTTAACTTGCCTGATATATAGTGCCAGTTTCTGAAACTAGACTTCTAAAGAAAGTCCGAGCTAGGTAAGTTTATTCCATCTGACGCAGGTCCTCATCATGAGTATTTTATGAGATATCTGCTTCGGAACTATCGAAGAAACGTTCAGGTGTCACCATTGAGCGGATCGCCTGGCATATGGGGGAAGTTTGCTCCGTCGTGTCCTTATGGAGCCGATCAGCGGTGGTGATGGTGACTTGAGCATCTGGCCCTGGTTCAAGCCATGGTACTGAGCGAGAGTGATACAAAACTTATTTTTGGTTTGATAATTAATTTCTGCGCCCCGTTAGAGTCTGCGTCTCAGGCCTGGGCACCTCTGGCACCGTCCTAGTTACGGCACTGCTTCGTGAGATAAAATAGTATAGTACGCGGCAAATAAGTTAAAACCGTTGCTATGGTTACGCGCAGCCCTCCGCTCGGATTTTGACCCGAAATTCGGTTATTACCCATTCAAGGTCGACTGCCATGATAGTTCAACTTGTGTACTGAGGATTATAGAACAAATTATTCATAATTATCCCCAATAACCAAATGCCTAGATCTATTCTTTTACTCTTCGAAAAGAAGAAAGAGGGCTATATTATTGAACTGTGTTTCGTCTTTATGACTATACCATGATTTTTAATTAGATGAACCAAAGTGATAGCAGTGGACAATGCCCAACTGTCAAATAACAATGCTCAACTGTCAAACAACCATTGTTATAGCTGTCACTTTACTCCATCTAATAAAAAATCATAGTATAAGTTATTGTTCTGTGGTATAGAACTTCCAATACTTTTTATAAGTCTGATTTGTACTGTTGAAGATGTAAAAGTATTTTAACACGGATATACATAGTTAGTAATGATTTTACGTTAAGATCTGAATTGAATTTTAAGCATAATCGTTTTTAATATTTTTATACTGAAGTATGAATTTTGAAATTAGAAACAAAAAGAAATGAGATTTTTATGTAAATGTTTTGTTAATATTATTTGTAAGTATATAAATGTGCATTCCGTTTTTACTATGAATTTGTATTTTTAATCAGTGATATGTAGGAAAGCTGTTTTTAGTGTAATTAGCCTTTTCAGGAAGAATGTTGTAAGCGCCAGTTCGCAGTTTTTGCAAGAGCTTTTTTTTTTCTCAATTAAAAAGTATTTATGGTAATATGCCAATAGTGCCTATTCTAAGAGATCAGTAGTATATGAAAACAAGTCTTAAAATTTTTAGAACGATATTATCATAAATGCTTTTAAAATTAAAAAGCGCTATCGGTTACGTTGTTCTTCTTGATAAGACTCGATGTTACCTAAATTAGAACAAATTTAGTTAACAATGTTGTACGTACCTACCCAATATTTATACAACATTATTTTTAGTACATGCGAAATCTGAAAATAGTTTGTACAGAATCAGTAACCGAATTGATTCCAATAATTTTACACCATGTTATATTTTTTCCAAAAAATATTTAATAAAAAGGCCACAAATTAGACACCACCGACACTACACAGGTCACGGCATATCATAGCGGGCATGAGGCTCCAGCGCACAGCTGGCTGCGGGAGACCGGTGACCATGCATTTGTGCAGACAACCAGGTAAAATAACAAACTTAAATAATTACGTGATTTTTCATGATACAGATATGAAATTTTGTATAAAAAACATTAATTTTGTAATTTCTTTACATAAAAATACTAGACATGTTTAGGTTTTCTCATATACTTACTAAAAATAATGTTGTGTATAAATGAGCTGTATTTAATCTGAAATATCAATTGAAAACAGATTTGAATGTAACAATAATTATATTAGTTAAACGAAATAAGTTATTTATACGCAATACGCATGTGCAGTACTGCTACGAATTTATTTAATAAACATATGAACGTTTATTGTTTGTTATTGGTCTGGTGGTACGCTGTGAATTCCCACGGCTTCATCTTCGACCGACTTGCACTTCATTGACTGATAAGTACCCACATAATTACCGGCGTATTGTCGTGTGGGCAGCCCCCTAACGGCGAGTGAAGTTTTTACCCCCTATCATGTTATGAATGAGGCTCCTATCAGGGAGGGGGGAGCGCGCGAGAAGTGGGGGGCGGTGGACGCCGCTCTCGCATTCGCCGGCCGTACCTCGCCGCGACTGTGTGTACCGTTCGCGCTCAGCGATTTCACAACATTCCTCGCGTGCAGTGAAACTTCATAAAAAATATTTTGTTGCAAAAACAAATGGGCGTCGATAGTGAAACGTAAACTTGTGATGATGCACAGTGTTCTGTGAAGTTTGCGTCGTTTGACAGTTAAGTCTTGGTGCAGTTTACATTCTTTCCGAGTTCCGCCCGCTCGGAGGAGGACAGTAAGAGAGTGACAGTTTGCCGTGTTTTGTGCGAGTTTTCTTTGGAGGAGTTCTCTGTGTTTATAGTCGGAGGCCGTCGTGAACACCGGCCCCGACATGATGGAGGGTTACTTCGACATCTCTAACGATCTGAAGGACGTCTGGGAGGCGGACATTGACCCGGTGAGTTAACCTTGCTTGATATCTCTTATCGCTCAGAGGTGATGATTTGATTTTAATTAGCGACCTGCCAAACAATGGTCAAAGAGAAGTGCGGTGTTATTGTAACGCTGAAAATTGATTGCAACACAAGTTTGAATGTTATAGTCCAATAAGTTCCATTCATGTTGAAACAATCGCTGAACAATACTCGGGGCAAGAAAAAGTTTGCTATTGCATACCTCGTTGCATTCGCATGATTATCTACGTTTATTTATACCGTCATAAAAGTGCGAGACTGGAATGAAAGTTGGGGCGATAGTGCTGATAACAAACTCTTGGTAGGTAGTTAGGTACTATGTTTATAATCGAACTTGGTATTTCCCACGATTTCAATAACTTTCCTTAGCCATATGTGAAAAAATAGTATTGAGAAATTGTCAAAGTTTTATGACTTTCTAAGAGTGACAACCCTGATTTACATTCTAGAAATTGGTGAAAGAATACTGTATGACATAGCTAGATAGATATATGCGCCAACTTTCGTTTCTACTGTTTATAAACTGCCTGAATCACATTTCAATCGAAGCACGTTGATATTCTACGGCGGTAATTAAATCAACATACTACTTCACCCTACAGTATCGTAACTCTCAGACAAACGAATGTTTAATTATCGATTTTTGAATGGATTTGTAATCTCTAGAATGTTCGTCAATACTTGATTAACAATACAGAAATCCTTACGAGAGTTGTGATTAGATTTCTAATCGGCAGTGTAGTCACGCTTAACATGGATATAATTAAAACCGGCTTATGTTATTGCTAGGTGGATGCCTAATTTAGTATTTATTAAGTACGTACAAGGAGTTGCTAAGTTGTTGGGAAACTAGTCTGAGCAAGCAATTAACATTGTTGATGTAATATCAAGCAGTTTGTCTCTAATTGTTTCGTCTAAGCCGCTAATCTGACGCAGGCACGAAGTTCTACTCATAGTTTGTTTATTTGTTGTTTTTTTTTCGAGAATATCATAACAACACCATTATTTAAAGACTTGAATGATGTTTAAACGAAAATGATTGGACTACCTTCATTCTGGCAAAATTAGAAGTGAGCAATGCGGATTTTTCCGCGTCATGTTTTTGGATTCTATTTTCCTGAAAGTAAAAATAGATGCATATGCTTGTACAAGTAGTAACAACTATGCATGTGGGATGGTATCTTATCAGCTCGCATAGGTAGGTACAATGCATTAAGAATGAACTTCAAAACTTTATAAATAGCGCAGATAGTGTATTGCTACATGGCGTCATAAGTACCTACCTATTCGGTTCTGGATAGTCATTATTTAAATTTTGACATTTCTCGTCTCATTCACGCTATAAGTTGAAAATTCGCATAACGTGTTATGACGATTGCAATACTAACACCATTCAATCATTCTGAAGGTGAGAATCCCAGTCTAATGGGGAGTGAAAATGAATCGGTTCTGAAGTCACTTCCCCCAAAAATCTAACCCTCACTCACGCACACGATAGGGGTACGTACAATTTAAACGGACTGATTTTATCATTGAATGGTTACAATGAAGACATTCAAATCAAATTACTTCGTGTTTGTAATACAGAAATCAGGAAACGACCAATTATTAACATTAACATGTATTGTGGAAACTGTTCATAATTATACTGAATTGAGACATTAATCTTTTGCTAACCAGAATTTAACGAAAAGAAAACAGACTGGTGAGCGCTTACAATCTTCTTCGAACACTTTTTTTTATTCAGTATGCAACACCGAACTGCACGAATCAGTGTTGCCCACTTCACAAGATTTAAATCATTCATAGTTCACTAACACCATGCCACTGTTACCTAATCTACATACAGTTTATTTATATTCCAATCACAAAACTCAATCCTGTGTCCTACGTATGGAGAATTATTAATAACAAACATTTACCGTCCGTAATCATCAAAGGGTAATCGTTGAATCAATGAAAGGATTAATCTGTAGCCAGAATGCGTGTATTGACCTCTAGGGTACAAAAAAGGCCTGCGACGGAATCAAAACAATTTTTTGTGGGCGTTCGTGTACGCCAGTACGGTATTGGTTAGTGTTGGCTTCTGGTAGCGACTTTTTCCTCTTGAAACTAAACTAAATAAACCTCTGACGAGGTCTCTGTGTTCTCTTCTCTTGGGCGATCTTTAGGCAAGTTTGCTCCGCGAACATGATCAGATCGTCACATCACCTTCGCCGCGGTCGACCTCGAAGGTGTCCTCCTCCATTGGCGACCAGTGAGTGACAATCTTCGCCCACCTGTTGGTGCATTTGTGCGAGATGGCCAGCCTACTCTCACTTCTAACTACATTTAAGTTCATAAAAATCATCTTCTGTTAGTGTGTAGTAAGTTTTACGAATCTTGATTGTTTATTAGTTAATTCGTTAGGTGCTCTCATCTTAGCAACATGTTGAAATTTTTCTTAAAGGACTCACGACTCTTTTGGAAATAACTTATCCGCTTAGTTACTAATATGAATAATAAATATAATCCTTACCTAAATAAATAATTGACGTCCATGTGAATGAACATCGTGTTAACGATCTAGTAAATTAATTCAATGTCTTTCGTAATTAATTATTCGTTTCTATGCAAATTAGAGTGGCGTCAATTTTGTATTCTTATCCTTTCATCACGTAACTATTAATTAATATCCATGACATATTCATCATATATTTTTTTTCAATTTTTTTTTTTTAATAACAGGCCAAACGATTTCAACTCCTTCAGCCTAGTATGTGAATATGGGAAATATTAAAAAGTCGCAACATTCATGGTGAATGAAGAAACCATAAATCCGACATACCAATAAAGTAGGTAGGTACCGAGAATCGTCCATAACGATATTTATCAACCTTTAAAAAAAAACAATGCTTACCTTCTTGGTAAACTATGAACTTTGACAGTTGTTTTTATCGTGAACATTCAAAAATCGAAGGTTTTTCGGGAACGGCCATTAAAACCTCGACTAGCACCTGTAACTGGTTTTGTGCTATGCAGTGACGTCATGGCTTGTTAATGGTTGATAACCCGACCGTGGTCCGGAGATGATTTGCATACGTTCATTTGCGGCGTGCGTGAACACTTCCAGATTTGGTCAGGTTGGCTGGGCGTTCATTTCTTATGGCTAGCGTACGGTATCGCATGGTGCGTCGACCTGGTGCGTTGAACCAAGGGGCCCGGCGCCGCAGGTGCTTTTTTTATTAATATTAACTTGTTCGTTCATTATGATGGACAACGGAGACTAGTTAACGTTATTTAGAAGCTCAGTTTTATTTCTTGAGGCGATTAAAACGTTATTTGGATATTAGGTATTATAAGACACTTGAAACTGGTGTTGAATTGAAGCAAGTCAACGATATGTTCCGTAGAATAAGTCCAATTTATCAATATATAACTATAAACTAATCGATTCTAAAGTTTTAAGTGGGTATAAAAGTTTGGTTAGATTTATTTATTTTTTTAAAGTCGCCCCACATTAAGATTTACTCCAATATTGTGGGTGCGCATGTAAACTCACACAAGGTACACTCAGACCCGGAACACATATTTGTAGGCCATACAAATATTTGTCCCATGCGGGAATCGAACCCGCGACCCGCAGCGCAGCAGCCAACCACTGCGCCAATCGTGCTGACAAATGCTTAATTTGAATTATATTTATTACAGTAAACACACACAAATTAACTGTTTAAATAATCCTTCTTTGAAAGCTAGCAAACGATAAAATGCTTATAATGTTATTCATAAAACTTTAGAAGTTACACAATCGACATTCTACCGTTTCAACTTTTTTGTCGACAGTACCTTATTATTTTAAAGACTATTAAAAAATCTAGAATTGTGACTTAACTTAAAATCTTTTAAGTTAAATATGCAAATGTTCTCGAGGAAAAATTGTAATTAAATGCAAATGGGGTACCTAAGCTGCCGCTAGCGTAACCTATTTCAGGTTTTATCGTAGTAACGGAGTGTTCTCTGCAAGTTTTTTTACTCGAAACTAATTTAAATATTAATTTCTTATCCATTTTTTTAAACTTTTTTAAAAAGAAAATTTAATCGAGAATAAGTTTTCATGATGCTATTTTTAGCATCCTGGGTATCATACTTTTTTATACGTTCTATCATCAGATAACTTTTCTCGCTCTAGGTGGGGCGAGAAGGAGTGTCCGGCTTTCTTTGACCCCACCACCTTCAGTTCCCGTTCCTTCAGTTGCCCTTTCAGTTCCAGGACCACAGCACAGAATAAACTAATAGTAGATACAAGTATCACGATAACTCTTTCGAGCAATCCCACAAACCTAGCAGGCATCTTCTCAAGCAGGCCTCGTTAATTTTGCTGACAGTTCTTTGAGGCTGATTATCATGCTTAGCATTTAAATAAACTAATTCAGAGGTTTATAGCATCAATAACTTAAGTGATTCTTGGTAAGGTGTACAAAAAAAAAAACAGCAATAATACCATGTAACGTTCTACGATTTTCGCGGTTTCCTCATCCAGTCCTCAGAAACACAACCTTATGGTTTCCGTATGCAAAAATACCTGTTACTTTTTGTACCTAGCGACACATTGAATACTTAATTAATACCTAGTGCGTTATTCAATATAAATAGGTATGTAATTATATGGAGAACAGTTACATATAGTATGTGCCCGCTTTTTTGTTGTCCTTCATTGGTAGGAAGGTATCTATATCCTTTTTCTAAAAATGTCACTTACATCCGGTGTCCGGTAATGCGTCATTTCTTTCACTCATACTCGCTCGATAGGGTTGTCAAAGAAATGTCAAAAAGCTTTCAAGGCAAGGCATTCTTTCTGAAGATTAGTCTTGCATGAATAAAGATAAGTTTGTTAAATGTGAAGGATGTGCTTAGAGAATTTAGGCTTATTTGAACCAATCAAGCGTACTTCAATACTATGCAGCCAAATGCGTTTCAGGATAGAGGAATTGTAAACAGGCTCGTAAAATTGACGTTTTTAATAAATTATTTAATGGCAGTTATTTAAAGTGTCAAGTATATGACGTCAATTAGTACCTCTATGCACTCAGTGTTACTATACAAGATGCATTTAGCTTTAAAAGGACGCTATTCACCAGTCATAACGTTAACACGCATGTTAAATCTGCTGCCAGTTCTACCGTGGCAACCCTATGCTAATAGGTGATCCTAATAATAATATAATTAACATAAGTATAATATTCTCTTATACGAAACTAGCAGAGCTATTTGTATTAATGATAAAACCTTTGCCCTATGATATTTTATTTCACTAGCAACACTTAGCGGTTTTAGATGGTATTATTTTGTTAGGGTTGGCTTGGTAAATATAATATTATGATTTTATTTATATATAGTATTTTTGTTAGGTACTTTCACGAGTACGTGGGTGTACCTAAAAGTATTATAAGTAGGGTTATTTTACTAGTCATTTAAAAACATCTCTTGTTTGTCATTAACTTCGTTTTTATGGCTTTAATACTAGTACTATGCAATGGATTAGAAACGGTAATGTAGAAGATTCCTTATTACATGTCATAGCATAATATTGTTATACAGTCGATACTAAATCAAGGCATAGTCGTAAAATGCAGTCAAGGAAGTAGTGGAACTGCTCATTTAATTCTAAGATATTGCAAGAAAATGATAGGCAAAAACGCTGACGTAGCGTCTATGGCTCGTCCTAGACATGAGGCAAATCTCGTTCCTGTTGTGATTTGAATTTGAACGTTTTCGAAGGAGTATTGGCCTTCAAGTCTGTTCTTTCTTTAAAGCGAATACCCACCTCTAAAAACCGTAATTTTTCTTGTAATTAAATTAAGACTCGAGGTAACCCTACTCTATTAAGTCGGTATTGTCTATGAGTGGCTGGGGCCGACCGCGTTATAATGGTAATTGAGTTTCCTTTCCGGCTGTAACTCCTCATTGCTCGGTAGTAGTGAGTCGGCAGAATAATGTTAATTAAAAATAACAGATAATAACGGGTAACGGACCGCAATATTAAGCTTATGAAACGGATTAGTTAGTGCTGTGCTTAGAGGTGGGTAAGGTTAACCGGTAAGAAAGAGACAAATGTTTGATGGTGTTAATATTAGTAGGTAAGGAGGTATAACTATTTATGAAATTGGATATAATTTGAACCTGTTGCTATGATTACGCAGCCCTTCACGTGTCGCACTTCGATTTAAACCAAAATCGTGTTAATAAATAGGTTCAACTTATATGCCGCGTATAGTACCTATTTGTAGAAACTGCTTGTTTAAAACCATCTTATGGTTTTTCAGGAATTGGGTACTCAAAGACAAGATTCAATAACTACATTTTTATTCGCATAACAAATTGATGGGGAAGTAATGCTTGGAAAAAGTATAGGTGCAGAAATAAAAAATGACGTCTAGTGATGAGTTTGAACTTGACCAGTACACAGAACAATAGTTTAATAGTCGATAGTTGTTCTAAAAACCGTTTTAGTGTTAGATACCGTTTTATAACCAGTCAAAAAAACTTTGATAAAAACGGACCTGCAATAACCCTGTCTATCGAGTTGAAAATTAATTGGATAAAGTAATAAAGTATGATTTATTTGACGTTGTACAAACTAGTCGTACATGATGTTATATCGATTTAAAAAACCTGCGGTTCGACCAGGTTTTACGAGAGTGTACAATGTAAACTATGTTAGAATAACAGCTTTTCAAATGTTTTGGTTGAGAATTGTAAGTTGAGTAAAAACGTCAAATTCAATTTAGACACCTGAAAGCCTTAAACTTTTCAACCATAAAATGTTACAAGAACATCGCACGTCTCAAAAGCCTTGGGGAAATAATAAAAAAAAAACAAAAAGTAAAATGTGTTCGGTTTTTCAAATTTCAGTGAAAAAAGAGGTTTTGTATGTGGGTAGTACAACTTTCGAGTCAGTGGGCGTTGATAACGTAACTAGAGTTCGTATTTCTATTCAGATATGGGTAGGTTTTATTTTTCTGTATCTATTAAAAAGTTTTTATACCTACAATAGAAAAAAAGTTTATAAAATTTTGTTGTTCATTTTTTTAATACTGGTAACTATTTTTAAGCAAGTTTAACTGCAGTGGGAGTAGCCAAAAACTCCAAGGTAAGTTCTTCAAGCATTTTTCAGTAATAAACGCTCAGTTCAGTGTATAGATTCTCAAAACCAATACTCAGACTATAAAGTTAACGTAAACACAATGAGTCTATCGATTTATACCGGAATGTTGCCGACCTTTTGCAAGTGTTCCAATCTAGGGCTTCCAGACTAAAAAAAATCGGATCTGCGAATTTCTGATGGAATTTCGCCTTGACTACAAGAATGCTTCAGAATTGAAGTAGGTAATGTTAAGAAAAGTTTCTAATTTAAATGTGTAGCAGGGTACCTTGGCTTCGTTTCATACTCATACATTGATTTGCTGTATCTATTACATCCTGTTACCTTAGGTAAGACTTAATTGGGCCCATTTACGTCTAATTTACATGCTGCTGTGCCTATATTCGATTCTAAGGTATTAATAGAAATTATTTCTGGAGATTAATAGGAGAATAGAATAAAATACAAGAACCCATAAATCATAGCATAGCTGGCCATAAACGAACATGGCCACCAGCAAAACATGGCTCTCCTCACAACTATTACAATGCAAATATTATAATAGCACAGTTCCTATCACGACCTCACATTGTAAACCTGTATAGCTAGATTATTCGAATGTTAATATTCTTGTAGATTCACATAAAATTCTTGCATTCCAAAGATAGGCGATGAGACAGCCCTGTGCACGCGGATACGCCCAGTGTGCAGTGTTGCCAATAAGAAATGCTAACTGACCGATATATTTATGATAATTATGAATAATCTAGTAACTCGACCACGTGTCCTGAATGCTACGTCATTTACGTTAGTCAATCTAGGCTAACATGTAATACCCATTGCAATTTTCCGAGCGGCCTCGGGTGTAATAAGTGGATAGGGGCTATACTGGGTAAGTAGTGTAGGCACAGTGGCATTAGCGGCCAAGCACAATGCGGTTCAACGGAAAAACAAGCGTTCCGTTTGTTAAACTTTTGTCGCTTTAAAGTTACCTTGGAAGTAGCTATTGTGATGTACTCGTACAAGGGCGGGTTAAGCGTGGGCAGGCAAGTAATAACAACAAGGGCCGTTTTATTGGGACGAAAATTGTGTAAACATCTGTGTCAAGTGTTTTTGATTTAAATCAGTGTCTTCCTGTCAGTTTACTGGTGCTATTTTCGTTCTCGTCTATCTTTTGTTTCTCATTATGAACTAACTAACTTAAATTATTGCCAATGAATTGGTATGATCACAATTCGTGAAGCTGAATAAATATTTTCCTGAATCCATCATAAATGTAATATCAATAGAACAATCGAGTAATTTCTGAATTCGATATTTATTTTCAACAACATTAAAAAGAACGTTTTTAACACTCGGTCTTTTCAGTCGCTTGCATTTACATGGCACCTGGACTTTTCAGACGCTTGTATTCATCCGGCGCCCGGTCTTTTTAGACACTTATAAGTACTTAGTTTTCGAACACCTGGTCTTTTCAGATTGTTAACGTTTCTAGCACCCGTTATTTTCATAAGCTTAGTTTATAGTAATTCTTCGAGTAATCAGTCTTTTCAGACGCCCCTATAATCGCCTCGCTAGCCTTAGCTCTTCAATCCCATTATGTGACAGAAGAGCTGACAAGATGGAGTATTTGGCCGGTGCGCAAACCTGGCGGAGTTAAAAACACAAGTAATTAGGATCACTATGGTTTTTAAACGATCCCACATTAACTCTCAGATAATATTAGTGTTAGCACTAACTTGTTTGTGGCCCGAACAATGGGTACGTTGCGTAAATACGTGGCAAACGATTGCGTCACTCACGATCGGTCTGTATCGAATGGTATCATTTCAAAAACAAGATATTGACACAAGTGTATACTGTGTGAGTACTGTGACATTGTTTCAGTACTCCGTGCCTTACTTATGTATAGTTCAAGTCCAATAACACGGATTCTTGTTATCCTCTACTTGTATTTTCTCGGTTTTCTGATATAGATACTTGTTGTTGAGAATTTCTGTAAATACACTGTTTACTTATAAATTGGAACGTGTTAAGTTTATAGTTTTCAATGGGCGTTTCATTTTAATTGTCTGATTGTTTTGCTTATCCTACTCTTATGTTAAATACTCTTCGTATAAAATTAAATACTTCCGTTTGTTGTTTTTAACTTTAACAAGCATGAGTGTAATAAGCCTTATAATGTTTCCACTGCAGGAACTCTGGCCTCCTCTCTAGGAAAGGGAATGGACTGTAATCCACCATGCAAGCTCAGTGCGGGTTGGTGGGTGTCACATGTCTTCGAACTTTTGGTTACAGGACACGTCGGTTTCCTCACGATGTTTTCCTTCACCGTTTCGAGAGTACGTACTGTTGATGAAATATATTACACTAAGTAATATCCCTGGCTAGGTTTGAAATGAAGACTCTTAGTCAGGACAAACATTAGCAAAATTTAGGACAGCCTAGTCAATCTGACGCACTTCTGCTACTGATTCCTATTTTACTTTCCATTTAATAAAACAAAAGACAGTCGTCTTGATGTTGGTTTTTATTGAGAGCAATCGTCAAATAGAGATGCACTCCAAATGCACGCCATTCGCGTGTGAAAGGCGTTGCGAGTGCGTCATATGTATGCTAGTTTACATTCCTCTCACCGGCAAGCGGTTGACTGTGTTGCCATGCTCGGGAAGTATAGGTACCTACGGCAAAATTTTCGTGTTATTGTTTCTCTCAATTTTCTTTTCATTAAAAATCATTGTTTTCTGTGCTAGTTACAACATATAGGTATTTTTTAAAATAACGTGGTGTAAAAAAAAAACATTTCTATTATCGTTCAAAAATACTGTCTCAGTGTTGTAAGTTGAAACACCTATGCAAGTTACACTTGGCAACACAAACCGGTGCAGGCGCACCGTGAATTTAGAGAGCCGCTTCTGAAACAATTGTCATTCCTTATTTATTAGCACTGTCTAGCGGCACATTTTCCTCTGACGATACGGTTATTGACACTTGCCATGTAACACACGCGAACATGAATATTTAGTTTCTTTTGAAGATTTGAAAAAAGAATGAATGACGTAAATGTGTTTCTAAACGCATTTTTTTTTCATCTGCTGTCTAATCTCATTTTTCTTGAGGTGAGGTAATCATCAAATAACTTTCCTTACTTTGGGTGAAGCACGGTTTGTCAGACTTTTACCGACTAAAACCCACCTGCTATGTGTTTCTTTAGTTCTTCTTTGGGTTCTAGGACTACGGTAAATTCAATGACAATGTGTGTGATTTTAAGGTTTTTGTTATTTTTGCTTACAGGTAAATAACATGTTTTTTTTTTTTAAATGAATGTGTATGTCCTTATTAACTAAGTTCACGATGTTTGAAGGAAAATACACGCAAGATTAGAGTATTATTTTTAATGAACACTAACTCTAAGGTTTCTCAATTTGAAGTTTAATATATCACCATTTTAAGAGAAAGAGAAAAATATGTTATAACTTACCTATAACTCATATAAAAAACTAAAGTCAATTAGTTACATACGAGTAATAAACTACTCTGTCAAGTACTAATTTGCTAGGTTAGTATCTAATTGATAGACTCATTAGTCTGGCTGGTAATCAGGAAGCTAATTCCACTTCACACTTCAGACGCTAAGAAGGAATAACACAGTGGCTAGCCGCAGAATTTCACCAATTTACAGAAAATTGAAAACGAGCAGAGTAATTTCAGTCGGTTTTCCTTTTAGTTATCATTTCTGCTGGCTGTTGGCGATATGTGCTAAAAACTAGTGTTGCTAGATTAAAAAAGTGTTACCTATGGTATTTTATAAATGGCCAGCTTCTGACAGAGGCTTTGCCAGTAAAAGTAGAAAATATTTGTCTACGTCACTCAATGATAAAGTAGCATTTTATTGGTGAAAGAATTTTTCAAAAAGGTTCAGTAGTTTTTGAGTTTATTTATTTATTTATAACATCTGAATAAATATGAAATGGGTAAACCCGTATTTATTTTTTACTGACCTCAGATCATTCCAAGCGTAAAATAAATTATGGATTCATAAAGTTAATCTGCAATTATGTAGTAAAAACTGTCAAACGATTGCAATTTCTGTGTTATCTCACTCAGAATTAATTGTTATAGGTACTCGTTGATAAGGGATATACTCGTACAAATGTTTTACGATTGCACTTAACAAAACCTAGGTCGACTACTCGTGACAGAGGTCAAACTTGCTATTAATAACTCGGCTTTATCTCAACGTGAATTATTTAGGGTTACGCTCAATACGGATCTGATTAATGCCTGTAATAAAACTTGCCCATCATTTTCATCAGTTGGTATCAAATCATCTATAGGTACATTACAGCTGTAGTATATCTTCTGCTGTTTCATAATGCTTAATTCAGTGCATTGAGATTGTCGTTGCTTTATAGCATAAGCGGGAACTTGGTCAACTAGTGATCTAAAGTCTGCAGTTTTAAATGAGGTCATTCATAACCCAGTCACACCCAGCACAGTCTAAATAAATGAATAAGCAGTGAGTGCACTTAGCATACAGCCGTTGGAGTACTTGCATTTACTTCTATTATTTCTCCCAGGTATCTACGCATAAAATGTTTTGTGAACACCGACTGTCCATATGTAAACTATTGGAAGTGAAAAAACTGAATTATAGAAGACCGATTTGAAGTTTATTTTGTGGACAAGTTTGTCATTAATGAATAAATCTATAAAATTTGTTTCCTACTTAGATTAGGTTTAAGCTGTGGGTTTAAGAGTCATTAGACAAAAACATTTTTTACTAAGCTCGCTAGGTTTTATTAAGCTTAAATCAAGAACAAACAAATAATGCTAAGTTTCAGATTCGAGAGTTTACCTAGGGACAGGTGACACATTCATTGTGCGTACGGCTAAGGGCCTGTGCATACCACGTTTTTTAAACGCGCCGCGCCGTTGACTCACCTTTGTAGCGATACAGATGCGTTACGCACGCGAGTCAGACGCAGCCTGTAGACCTTCTATAGGATAAAAGCGCGCCACCGATGCAAGTTTCTAAAACAAGCGTCAACGGCGCGTTTAAAAAACGCAGTGTGCACAGGCCCTAAGGAGTGGAATTCCCAGCCGGAGTCTGTGTTTCCTGATAGTTACAACTTGGGGATCTTTAAGTCAACGAGTGAATAGGTTACTTCTAGGCTTCGCTTCTAGGTAAGCGGGCTCCATCTTCAACCATATCGTCGCTTTCCATCAGGTAAGATAGCGGTCAGCCAGCATATCAACAATAAAAATAAAAATTAGATAAAAAACACTAGCTTCAGTGATACCAACCTAACCCGTTTGAGAATAGAACGCGTCAAAACCAATAAAAAACAGGATACTAACATTTCAAAAACTCTCGCTTTAGGTAAAATGGCAAAATAAATCATGTGTTTGGCTATATTACGTAACTGCATTGTGTCAAGCGAACTGAGTATACGACCTTAGATAACGCGTCCCTGATAATGGTTACCTTACCGTGTAACCTTGTCGCTTTAATTAATTGCAATTGCCTTTACGTTACGTAATAGGTACAACACTTTCGTTTTATTGGCAGGTTGACAATTGAAATGAATGAAAGGCTTTCTTTTTTTTTTTGTTTACGGCGATGGATATTTTTGCTTATAGTTACGACATTAGAAATAGGTTTCTGTTTGGATATTGTTTTTAATTTGTTCTGTCTTTATATGATTGTTCCTGGTTTTGCCTATCAATTCATTGTGCCTATACATACAATGTTTGGTTTTTGATAAAAAAAAAACACTAAACTTTATCTATCAACGAAAAAACCCGTAGACCGTATCTACATATTATTATACAAGTTGTTCTATCATACATTTAGCCGAATTTATCAGTTTTACAAAAACAAAAAATCCCAATTCTAATGATGTTTTGACCTAAAAATTACAAAAACAAGAGAGATAATGTGCAAATATGCTAAATTTTAGGTAGGTATGATGAGGAAATCATAGAAAAGTACCTACTTAGTACGAAAAGTAAGTAGAACCTACCTATGCAGACGACTTTCTTGAGAGTAGTTAGGTGGTCTCGGAATCCTCTTTCTACAACCCATTGAATGAAAGATCTTTCTGAAGACTGTAAGTAAAAGTCCATATTAAATTAATTGAATGACTTGAAGTATTGACTTTTCTACATGAACCAATCGGTATTGAACGACGCTATTGGCGTGTGTAAGTAGGTACTTGAATATTAAAAACAAAATGTTTCGAATCGGCCACTGTGTCCGAATCGACACATTTTATTTTCAATATTTTTTCACTGACGATTCGGATATCACCAAATTTAAAGAAGCGGTTTAGTACAGCCAGAAAAATAGGTTTAAAAATAGAATACAAAAAAAATACTTGCCTGAAGCTGCCGCCTTTAATCCAGGCTAAAATAGTTTTGGTAACGCTTATCTGACCGTACCAAACAGTGTGGCCGAATCAGCAGTAAAAAAAAGTGTCAATTAGGACACAATCTCCGAATTGACACATTTTTATTTTTATTTTATTTCCGAATTACATTGTGTCCGAATCGACAGTAAGTCAAATAAAATAGGACAAGGGCAGGGAGATCCTAGAAGGATAAAAAAAAATCCATTTTCATGGATTTTTTTTTATGGATTTTTATGTATGGATAACATCGTTTTCTTGCATTAAAAAGATAATAAAATTGATCTTGATCCAGCCGCTTAACGCGAGCTCCCTAAGGTGAATAATAATTTTTATTATGGCTTCTATGGTAATTAAAACATTTATGATACAACGCCGATAGCAAACACTAATCGTAAACATTCATGTAAAAAACTCATTAAAATAACTCCGTTTTAATCCCCATTTGTGTCTGTCTTGGTACTCGCTAAGAAACCTACCTACCTATTCGATCACGTATGTTTTTCTGCCTACCCACTTCGAACTCACTTATTTTTTACGACAGTGTTTACAAACACTGTTAAAAGAATTAATCATATCACGAATTTCCATTATGACTAACAACCTCTCATTTTAAGGACACACATTTTAAAAGAACTTCTGACGTTTGAAGATTCGTGATCGGCGGTTTTATTGGCCTATTCTCATTGACTGGTCGTTCAATAACGTAGGTACGTTCGTTTACTGACCTATTATATTGTAAACAGGCTTGAACTTTGTACGACGGTTATGGTCTGTCCTACCAAGGTCGGGGTCCGATCGTACCAAGGACGAGCGTGAATCTGACAGACCAAGCTTATGATGAGTCGGCTGAGCGTGTGTTAACACTATTAGTGTTTGTTAACACACTATCTCGAATTTCGTGTAACGGGTTTGGTTCATTCCGTACCAAGATCGAACGCAAACAATACTGTATACTTTATAGTATGTAATTGTATTAGTGTTAACAAATGCTCGACTATGGTACGCCGATTTTAATCCGCTCCGTACCAAGTTCGAGTCACGCTCGAGTCGAGCGTGACTCGAACTTGGTACGGATGGACCATGTGACCTTGGTACAACGTATCTGGCAGGTTAATGGAATATATCAAGAAGTCCTTATTTTGTTGTGGGAAACGACGAGGACGAGCGAGAGGATGATGTCTCGGAAAGCACGTAAAGCCGTTGGTCCCGGTCAGACGCCAGCAAGTCCGACCATCTGCACCAGTGTATCCAACGAGTATCTACACTATCTACCTATTGTGTTGCCCACTAACTGGGTTGTGGAAGTCTGTTATGCAGTCGCTCTTATTATTCCAGGAGTATGTTCTTTTGATAATTTTCTACTTTGCCGGTGGCTGCAGCTTGTATAATAATATATAATAGATCTAATCTGACTGCGACCTACATACTGACCCATATTTTCTCTTGACTTATTACTTCCGTAGATAAAAACTGTCATGTAATGATAAATATAGTCATATAGGTACCTATCTCTTCTTAAGTGAATGATTCCTATTGCAATTTGGTTTGTAAACTTATGAGCCATGCAAGTCCTTGGTTTGGATTAATGTAATATAATGTTCCACAACTTTCAAACAACACCGTCTAGTCCCAAACTAAGCAGAGCTTGTGCTGAAACATACTTATACATTTCTAAATGTATACATATTACAGATAAATTACACTCAGACACTGAACAAATAATCGTGCTCATCGCACAAACGTTTGTCTTGGGTGGAAATGGAACCCTCCGGCGTAGCAGTCAGGGGCACTAACCACTAGAGCTAAGGCTATACATAAAATCATACAGTCTTTGATCGAAAATTACGAGTCTTTTAAAGTTATATAAAAAAATGGTTATCGTAATCCAGTCTAGACTAAACCAGGAAAAGTTCTAATTCACAAAAACTAGGAAAATTAACACGTAACTTGACAAACTAACAACTAGAGTGAAGAAATGATTATTATGACGTTAGTACACAAACCTTGCTACCGGTCGCGGCTACGCAACGCAGCCGTGTGAAAAACTCATAAATCACTAATTACTATGTAAGAACAAGCGTCGCGTTCCAGTTCATGTGAGAAAATCAAAAAGCAAGCAACTAGAACCACTGGCACGGTGCATTTAACGAATTATTCATGACTTTTAGCATAGTAGGCACGGGCGCACGAAAGTGCCGTGTTTCATTGACACACTTTTTCATAAATTTTTGAATGTTAATGAAACAATGTTTCAAATCGATTTCCGATTAAATTAATTGGATACATCGCTGGATAAGGTGAGGGTTTGATAAGATTTCGTTTAAAAAACCTTTTAGCTTTCTAAATATTCCGTTGGCAACACAGAAAAAAGGCACATTTAAAATCATGAATAATAAAAAGAAACTGCAATTGGCATTCCATTTTCAAACGAGTTCCATTGCACTTCATTCGAATATTTAAAACGGCAGCGGATAACATTTTAATTTTAATCGCCAACTATTCCGATAATTCAAAACAATGTACGAATCGAGTATCGGTCGGTGCGGGCCATGTAATAATATTCGTTATCACCACGGTATAAGTCGATTGTTCGACCGTGAGCGAATAAAATTTATCGCTTGATAACACTTAACTAAGCGAGCGGTTTTTGTATTGGATAGTGTTGTTACGTAATGTGCTTTCGCCACTCAGTGAAACTGGCTGCATCGAATCCGGTTGCAGATTTGAAACCTGCCCTGTTAAGTGTTACATTTTCTGTCACACATTAAAAATCTAGTCTAAATGTTGAGGTCGCTATTCTGTCCTTTATCGGTATTTTTATATTTACTGAACATGAAGTTATCAACATCGTCAGCGTGCCGCTATCAATAGAAGATTAATAGAAAGCAACTAATATCTATTGACCGCTGTTGTTATTGAAATCCAATAAAACTCCATTAAAGACTTGGATCGTGATAATACAAACAATTTTTATTGAATCAACTGCATGCAATCGTATTGTTTTCAGTTTCTGTGTTAATATTATAAGAAATTTTATATAAGTATAATAATCTCCTTGAAAAATCTACTGAAAAAATGTCGTAAGGCGTAGAACTGGTATGTTTGCTGGCTGCTTGGTCTGGATCCTTTTAATGAATAGATTATTACGCAGTTACATACATGTTTCCATACATTATTATAGGCACGTCTCTTCAATCTATCAATTCTCAACAGCACACGAGGAAAAATCATCACAAGTCGAACTAAGACTTATTGAAGAATTCTTCAACACATTCTTTAACTACATGTGTTGTATGCATTTGATTACCGAGCGTAAATATCTAATAACAGCACCTCAATAAGGTATTAATCCACATTACACAAAACTAAATAAAGTATAAAGATTTAAAATGTGATCAAAACTCTAAAACAGAAGAAGGAAGCTAAAAAATATATGGATGGATTGTGTGAGGGGAGAAAAGGGAGTTACTCATAGCGTGACAGGGGATAGAAGAGAATGAAAGAAAAAACGTGTTATTTCTACCCCAAATAACGCTGAATAAACTCAAAAACAAATTAATGTATTAGTCTGCCAGAGCCTTTTAACATCCAATGGAATGCATCTCAAACAGCTCAAGAGACTTATCAAAACATACTGAAGGTTGATCAAGGAAATTGAATGAATTTCAATTTCCTTCACGAATTTCCCCAATTCTTCGCTTTGTACACCAGAAACTTTGCTAAAATCAAATAACTGGTTTTTCCATCGCAATGTTCTTATCCTTAATATTGAAAGTCACCTTTTACTTCATCCATTAGTAAAAACGTATCGGTATCATGTTCTTTGCCAAGTACTGATTTGGCAAAGAACATACATTTTTAAGAATGTTTGTACTTTTTATTGAGCTCCTTATTGCCATCTAAAACAGCTTACAAATTGAGACAGATGTTACTCTGTCTGAATATGTAAAAAAACACCTTAAAATTTAAAGAAATTTCTTCAGTCAATAAATCTCGGAGACATTTATTGATTTAATAGATTTTAAATGTTATAAACTAGTGCTAGACTACGATTCCACTAGACGGGAAGCAGTGATGCAATCGTTGATGATGAATCGTACTAGTTTATTGCGTCTTTTTTATCGTTTTTGCCTTCAGGAATTTTCCTTCTGGATACCTCTTCGTTCTTAGCTCCCTTACCTTCTTAGTATACTTACATCGAAGCAAATTAGTTCTTAAATGAAAAGTTATTGAATTATATAACAAAATTTTAGCACTAATATGCGTGCCTCGCGTCGCTACTCATTACAATATGTAACTGGAAGGTGACCCCGTCTACCTTTATCCGCCCGCCATATGAACTCCACAGACTTTGAACTGTTATGTAATGCTCAAACATGATTTTAGTGAGTTTAAATCTTCTTGGATTTGTGAGCTTAGGGATGCCTTAGTTTGGGTCGTACTGGAACGAAAAGGTCAACTAAAGGACACAGTGGGGTATTAGTCAGTAAAAGTCTGGCTTAATCGCTCCACCCACAGCGGGAGAAGTGATTTGATGATTTCCTACCTCAAAAACAAAAAAAAGAGATGGCTTAGTTTGTCAGTTTGAGTAAATAATGAATGTAATTTTCTTTGAAGAATTTACCGTGTGATGAATTTTCTTTTCCATAAATCTGGTCATCGTTTGCTTTAATAAACTTTTCTATCACATTAAACTTATGGATGAGATATGTTATCTTGCATTTCTCAAAATCATGATTTGCTTAGCTTAGAGATTGTTGTTCCGAATCTTTGCATCTTCTTTTTTTTAAGGTGGGAAATCATTTAATGACTTCTCCTAATCTGGGTGGAGCGGTAGGGCGTGTCAGACTTTTACTGACTTAAACCACTCCTGTGTCCGTCAGTTGCCCTTTGCATTCTAGGACTACGGGTTTCGTTTTCAAAAAATCCTCGCCCTGCTGGGCACCTACGGTTTGCTGACATCTTTTTGAGTAGCGCGTGGATCACTACACGCTGTCGACGACTGGTCGATTTTCGGACTGGCGGACGGCGAGCTACCCATTAATCGATATCTGCAATCGGATCTTCGGATCTGGTGTCTTTTGCAAGTGAATTTAAATGTTTTTGATCGTACCTGCGATACAGAAGTCATACTTAGTGTGGGGCAAGGTTTAAAAACAAAATGATACCCAAGTCTACATTATCATCAATGGGCTTTACGTTAGATTGGTTTTCTTCCAAGTGCTGACAATAGCAAGCGCGAGACTGGTCGCTGTTTTTACAGATCCACGCAGCGTGATTTTTACACTTAATGCATCTTGCGCTTACGTCTATGCGCGGTAGTGTTCGAGTATGTGGAGTAGGAATCGGATAACATGAATGTGATTTCAATTGAATATGTTTTATAAGACAATAGCCGAGACGCACGGATCTCTCGCGTGAGTCCATATCGTTAATCTGGCGAAATACACGCGATTTTCGCGCGTATATTGGACACGCGCGATGCATTTAGTGTAGATAGAGAATTGTGCTAGTAACAACGATGTATACTCCAAGATCTGTACACAAACTATTTCTAAAGTGATACTATTAATTATTTGTCGTAAATTCATTATTTTTTTCCAGACTGTTTTGCATGTCTGCTTCCCCTTTGCGTCTTTCAAACCACAATTATTAATATACGAGTACCTAATCTGTTTATATTGTACAATTTTTTATGGCTTTAATCTCAACATGTCCAATCGTTTTTATAATAGACTAAAATGAGATTAACACAATTTAATATATCCTGTTTTTGTAAATTCTTAATTCCAATACGCAATTCAATATTTATAAATAATTGCAATTCACGTCGCAAATTGCAGAAGATTGGGTCAGAAAACCAATTAGGTACTTCAAAGGACATACAAAGTGCTTTTGTTGCCAAAGACATAGGACTTAATAAGCTAACATGAGATGACTTCCAGGCCAATATAGATACCATCAATCATAAGTCATAAATAAACAACAGTGTCTTATACAAGGAAAATATTAGTTTTCCTGTTTCGAAGCTTACAACATAGGTACTACAATACTTATGTTACGTGTGTTATTATTTATCCTTAAAGGATATGTAAAGTCTTGACTCTGATAAGGTGCTTCACATGCAGCTGAATTTGGTTCATCACCGTAATTATTTCCAGCCCAAAGACGTCTACCGCTAGACAAGGAGCGGTCCTGTGCATCTACCATGTATCGAATTCTCGCGACTCTCACCAGATCATCGATTCATCTTATGGGAGGCTTTCCAAAGTTTCATCTTCTGGAACATGGTCGTCACTCCAGAATCTTCGGTCCTTTTGACCTCATCGACCACCTGTTTTGCAAGCAATGTGCTCAGCCCACTGCCACTTGTTTAGCGATTCTTTGGACTATGTTTATCCTTGGCTTTCCTTCGGATATTTTCATTATCGATTTGATCATGATAGAAAACACCTAGTATTGCCCTGTCCATTGCCTTTTGAGTGACTTTAAGCCTTCTAGTGAAGCCTATTTGAATTAAGTTCAACAGGTGCTTATTTATTGCCCTCACCTACTTTTTTACGGTGGGAAGTCATCGCATAACTTATCTCGTTCTGGATTCAGGGATAGAGAGGGGAGTGTCACGCTTTTTCCAACTAAAATCCTCCCAAATTCCTTTAGTTGCCCAATCCAGCAGCCTTTGTCAGCTATAAACCGGACACACAATACGAAAGGTAAAATTCTCAAGCTAGAATTGAATGGGCTGAAAAGATCAAACACAGGAAAACATTTCATGCACAATCAACCATCTTTGATATTAAACCAACTGATAACTGGCACTAGCCATCGACGATATAACCAAGTTGCCAGTTGCCACCTTATCAAGCCACCTATAGACATAACGATATTTTGAATACTCAGATGATATCGCAGTAAATAGTACTCTTATATCTTAGATATCTGACTTTCTATCTGACAAAACCTGGTTATGATCTTGGGATTATCATAGGGGTGCTTTCTCTTAACTCTGTTAATGTGTTTGCCGACAGTATTGCTAATAGCGGGACTTGGCTATGAATATATTTGTAAATAAATGATAAAAACAGGTTCACGCATATGTGGGAATAAAAAGATTCTGGAACCATAACAAATCGACTCATCTTTAATGAATCTATAAATTTAAATGACAAGGCTGGTCTTATAAGGAGGTACAGATTGCACGGCATCTTAAGAAACTATAGTTCATAAGTATTAAAATTTAAAGGGATATGATAAAGATAATCGTGCACCGGTTTGGAAGACCTACATAAATATATCGGACGTTAATAAGTTTAATAAAAAAAATCATAATTTAAATGTTTTTATTTCACATTGGCTTACATGGGCACTTTATAAAACGTCAGAAACTAGTGTAACAATCTCACTTTTATATCTCCCTATGAGTAAGTGTTTACCTGTCATATTGTTGAAAATAATCCCTAAGTCGGAAGTCGGAAAGATAAATTATTGATTAGATCTTAAAACAAAGCGGATCCGATATAAAATGATAATCGTATATTTATAAATAGAAGTTCTGAGAACTTTTAAGGAAAATCGTGATGATAATTTCATTGAAAAAATATGATAATTGACGGTTACCGGACGACTGGATTCGTAAAGTTCGTTCACTCGCGAGGGCGGCCGCCTCTTTTGCAGAATTTCTGCTTCGCAGAAGGAGGCGACCGCCTGCCATTCCTCCTCGCTCTGGATCACGGCCTGTTCTAGGGCCCAGCGCGAAAGGTCGTTGCCGCGAAAAGTCCCCACGAGGACACGGTGGAGCACCTGGGCGCTTCTTCCGCACGAATCCGGTGCAGGAACCTCCCGAACATACCATATCGGATGAGGACCTGCGTCATGCGGAAGGTAAGGAAGCCGTGTTGCCTTTCCAGCTCCTCAAAGAGGGGACTTACCGTCATAGTTATGGCGTGCCCAAATTTATAGTGACTTAATACACTTTGGCGGCTGTAAAATACTGTGTGGCAATGTACTAAATACTTATTTTGTGCTATATGTATAAATATGAGATAATTTTGGATAGCAAAGACTAGATAGAAATAGGCATATATAAATTTTTCCATGCAAACCAAGGACAGATTTTTTGATTAGGAATATAATTTAGCTGCATTTTGTCTTTTTGCCTATCCTCATCCAAATACTCTGACGGATGTAAAGTGAAAAGTTGCTTACTAAATATATCATGTTCCCTGATAGTTACAACCGAGGAGCCTTTAGGTCAATAATGAATAGAATATTTCTAGGCAAGCGTTCTCTATCGTCGATCACATCATCGCTTACCATCAACTGAGATAGGGGTTCAACGTGAGCCTATGAATTATAAAAAAAAAACCACAAAGCGGAATTCTTTTGCGTTTAAAAAATAAGCGATATCTGTAATATGTTTGCAATGTACCCGGCGATTTGGGGCCAGCTCTCCACGGCATTCTTCGTCGAAGTACACTACTTCTTATTTTTTTTTATACTTCAGTTGACCTAATACATTTACTTGTATGCAGCTCTCAGTTAGGTTAAAACACTACATTCGTTTATTCGTTTTACGATAAAACTACGCATATTATACCTACTCCGCAATTTTGAATGTCAATGCCAAATATACCTAAATACTACACTCTGATATCACAATCTTCCTCATACTATTCAGATAAACGTACCGAAGTTAGTATGCGTATCCACATCAGTTGTTAAAACATTAAAATTTGTAAGCACCGTTAATTTTGGGCTACTAGTAGCGGTAATAACACCTTTGGGAATTCGTTTGTTTGCCACATAGATAATTGTATTCACTAAACACGTTAGAACCGTTTCTTTACTGCATCTAACGATTACTTAAGTTTTTGTTGGAATATGAGGAGGATTTGGTACAGAATTTAAAATATTACGGTCATAAAATTTTGAGCTGTTTATGGTTTTTATTCCTTCATCTCAAACTATAGGCGCTGTGCTTGCCTATATTTTAGTAGATTTGGGTAATACCAAAAAGTAGGGAAGATCTGTCCTATTCTTTCCATGTGTCACTATTTAAAACTACAATATAATTCTTCCATCTCCCTTCACGACCGACTTTTCTGCCAAGAATTGTTGTAGATACAAGTCATAATGGAAATGTGTGGTTTTATTTTAAAAACTGCTTCCTCTCCATAGAAATAAACAACTGTTTTAAAAGAAGTTATAGTCAATGCCCAAAAAAGTATTGACTTCCCATAATTTCTTGTTGAGAATTGACTAAGACTTTCGTGAAGGAAGTTTTTCATTTCTTTGAGCAGAAATAGTATTTAAAATATGACTACCCATTTCCGATCAACACCGTACATTTCTCCCTTTTCTTATGTCGAACTAATGACTCTTCTACCAAGAAGTCTATCCAGTTGCAATCTACGCCAGTTTATCGGAACTAATGTGGGTAGCTACAACATTTGCAAACTACCCACGCAAACTCTCCCCATAGACACTAAACTATGACGTCAGAGTGGTGTAGCTCGACACCGTCACTGCTGGGTGCATCGAATTGACGTCACTGGTTCGCGTGTTATTTGGACACGTTTCGAAATAAACGCGTGTCCTAAGCTTATACCTGACCTTCATCGTGCACATTTTGTACGTCATCCTACTTCTACATATCAAGGACTTTATTGGCATGTTGTGATTAGTTTCCAGTCTCACAAATAGGTCCGGAATTGAAACTTTTTATACTATATTGGTTGTGTTTACAGTATTTTTGTTAATAGTGTTTGGTTTTTTACGTGGGAAAATAATCAAATGATTTCTCCCTCTAATTGGAGTGAGAGAGAGTATAACACTTACCGACTATAACACTTCTTGTGCTTCTTTAGTAACCTTTTGCTAGACCACGGTAATACTTTCGAACAAACTCACAGCTCTTAAGACTACTATGAAGATAAACTATAATCGTGCACTGATATAAAGAAGTGGTATAACTTTAGTCGCATTTCTTCGTTTTTCTTTCCCCTCGCTTCCAATGGTTTCTGTCTTGTTTTATGAGCAATATATCTACAATATAAGAGCACTTTCTCCGATTAACAGTATATAGTCACAGCAATCAGGACCTCTATTGTTGACGTTGGCAAACCAGAACTTCACGGAAAATGCTTTCGCCGTTTCATCTAATCCAAAAATATATGTTGTTATGAGACTACAAGCGTGGCTAACTAAACGCAAGGTTTTAGTAAAATTTTTCTACAATTTTTTACGTAATGGCGTAGCTATCGAGCCACGTGTCCCTTATCAATGCCATGTGATTGTTTCGCTACGTTGCCATAAAAATTCCACATAAAACCCGTTGCGAATTTACGGAATGGCGTACATACTCTACAATGGGTTTTAAAGAATTCCTAATTGAATGTATTGGTAATAGATTGATACATTGTTAGGTAATTGTAGTAAGCAGTTTATAGTAGAATTTGTTTTTAACATCATTATTTAATTGACCATTCTTTTTTGCAGTACTCTCACAAACAATGCAAAATGTTTAGCTATCAATAGTATAATTGCCTTCTTGCCTTCGTTTCGTTCATATTCGACTTGATTTCGTCAATGTCAAAAGCCGCACTTATAAGTTATGTTGTACCAGAAATACGTTTCGTTTTAAAACATCCAGTAATACCCTTGTCTCATCTTGCATACTATTTCTTTACCAAGTTCTTTGTTATTCAAAAATTATACATCGCCATTTGAATATTCAGCAAACTGTAGAGACCCAGCCTGCTAGCTGCAGGCAGGCCGGGTCGAAGCCTACTGGGACCAAGGGTATGCTTCCGAAAGGAAAGCCCGGCCCTGGTATCTAAGGCCACGAAGGAACGGCGTGGGTTTTTAGTCAGTAAGAGTCTGACACTATCTCCCGCTCCGCCCAAGTGCGGGAGATGTCATTGGATGATTTTACCCACCACCAAAAAAAACAAAACCCCTCATTTGAATATGCCATAATTTTCGTAACGGCCACTGACTGCGTTCAATCATCTTAGATTAGACAAACAACGTACCTAAATTCCTATGCGACAACTCAATTTCAATTTATAAGTACAAGCTAACTGACAACTTTACCTATGTATTATAAATTAACCAGAATTAGCAACTTTAGCAATTTCTATTTAATTTATACAAGAGCTCCTTATGATGAGCTTAAATTAATATCAACAGCACGAACTGATCGCTTAGGTTAAGTAACTCTTACCTGTACCATCATGACCATCTTAACATACCAAGATTCCTTTGAACCTCCGAAAGAAATTTTTTACAAGTAAAAGCTAGCAAGCCAGAAAACCTGAGACCAGTCTCGCTAGGAGACCCAATTACTGGGTATTGAAGATCCAATAGGTATTTGGTTAAACTCGAAACTGAGCGTTGGCCAAGCATTTTCATAACAATACCTAATTAATATATGTAGTTATGAAAATACTTGGCCAGCACATAGAGACGCAGAATGAGTTATTAGGTATATGAAAGAATTTTAGACGAACGGCTTGACATGTAGGTATTCATGGATTATATCATTCCTATGGATTTCAATGAAATTGTTAAATTGAAGTTAGAATTTTTCGGCATGCATTGCAGTTTTAATTCTGTATTTATTGCTACTGCAACTACATTTTTATCAATGGAATGTACAGACATAAACCAATGATCAATTAAAAACGATTTGATCTTTGGCTTCAACTTAAGATTTGTAGTCCCGACCACCAACAGTGCAAACACAATTATAATTTTCTCAAAATAGATGTCGAGTTGCATAAAAATACAGCTGATAATATCTAGCCAATGCTACATGACCTAGAACTATGACTTGCACTGTCTACAACACTGAACAAGTACTAATACATAAGTCCTTCATGAATGTGAGTGCATGCATGCAGTTGGTTACTTTGACATTTTGTGCATTGACTAAAAGAAATCTTATTTTTTTAGCACCATCGGAATTTAATTTTAAGAGTGGTAGAACTAGCTTTGTTGCTAATCAAAATGTAGCGAGTTCTAAGCTCCCAATAACTTCTCTCACATCGGGTAGAGCAAGAGGGAGTCTTATATTTTACTAAAACCCTCCCGTGCACCTTTAGATGCCCTTTGTGCTTAATCCTGCTTTTAAACCCTGGTCTTTGAAAAATCTGTGAAGAAAGGATATGGAACTGGAGCCCTGAACAACAGCTTGTCTACCAAATTTTAATGGCGAATGTTCTTTTTTTTTCTGTGTGAGGCATAATGCTACCATGAATGCAACCTATCGCTTCAGTAACACCCATGAAATTATCATTGCTGCATTTCTACGTCGCACAAAACGTATTTTTCCAGAACATTCCTCAATTAACGTTACAACTGTAGCCCTGTCGGTATCTAAAGACATGTATTACGCATCGTCCTAACGTGTAGTCCATTGTCGCTCATTGCTTATATCCGGTGTCGCCGGTGCTTGTTCACGGGCACGGAGTTAAAGATTTACAAGATAATATAAGAGTCAGTAAATTGATAGTGGATTGAGCACAGTTGACTCACGGAAAATTAGTTTGACGCGAATCTAGGGCAATTGAAATTAGAACTGTTCGCTTTAAAGCTGGAAACTCTATGTATTGGTGGAACAATGATATATATATATGAATATTGTATTTTGCCGTAGAATTGTATCTCTATATCAACAGACATTTACTGTCTATCACCAAGCACTTCAACACAATCTTTAACAACGTTAAAAACTTATCTAAATACTACTAACCTATTGACTTTTTCAGAAAGTCATTCTATATCATGTATATCAACATGTTTTATTTATCTAGACTCGAGTATATCAACCAGTTAGATGCAGAACCTGACATTCTATATGCAGGAAGTGTTTTGCAAGCCAGTCGGCTCCACATTGCACTTACTATAGTTAGCAGTTATTGCACTGGGAATACTCGTAAGGTCCTTCCTAATTAACTTATGTGCAGTGCAGGATTAGTTCCTACTGGCTTTAGACATTGCATAGGTTGTTGGGAGAAGGTTCACTGTCATTTGTTGGAAACTTTCTTCCCAGAAAGATACGGTAAAACATCGTTGTTTTTACTTATACAGTTGTCACTGTTGTTTAAAATGACTGCAGAAGTAAGCAGTCAGTAATGGCCTCTGTCCATCGATTACTACGAGTAATAAAGAACCTCTGCCACAATGTTTTCGAATAGATCAAATGCTGATGAAAAATGTTGAGGGAAAACTAATGTTGCATAGCACATAGGTACCTACCCACTAAGGAAAGAAAGAAAATAGGTTTATTGGACACAAGCACTTGTAAAATAAAAACGAAAAACAATAAAAATAATATAATAAATGGAATAACATAATAAATCGCTTAATGAATAATTAGTTTTTCTCAGCTGCTTCGACATAGGTCCAGATTTGTCTCCATTACTAAAGATCACCAAACCAAACCAAACCTGAAATTGCGAAAAAAATCTGCCGAGTTCAGTACATTTTGACCAGTTAGGCGAACATAAATGTACTGAACTTGGCAGATTTTTTCGCGATTTCAGGTTTGGTCCCATAGTAAAAGTTGTTTGTTATCATGACTACAATCACGTGTTTAAGTATCTTTCACTAATTACCAGTCACTCTATATAGTTACATCTACGAATCCTGCTACATTCTAACCTTCTGTAAGTCTTTACAGTCTGTGTCCCAGTAAAATTGATTTCCTAACATAAACTCATATAACTTTATATTCTCAGTACGCTTTACGATGACTTGGTAGTTATAGAATGCGATTAGACATTAATAAGCCCATGTAAGTCCAGAGAAATATGATCGTTATAAGTTATGAGAATTTTATGGACTTTTTGCACTATTAGAAGAATAAATTGACCTTTTAAAAGCGTCAGTACCTGGTCTACGCCAACATCTATTTCGCTAGTTATATGTATTATATCATCTTTGCTTACAGCCACTTCATAAATAGACGTAATATGTAGTCATAGTATAAACCTAGGAGTTTATTTATAAAACACCGTTCCAGACCGATTGTCTGCTTGTAAAATATACAGGCTATGCACGTGTCTGATTTGCCTACCGACTTCACTGACGGAAGTATTTTTGTCTCGGGAACATCATTATCATAGAATTATGGATGTGTCATTTGTCAACGAATAATTTGTTGACAAGTCAAACGTCCTTTTGTCTTAATTTATATATTTTTTTGGCTAATGTCCGCTTATTTCGATTTGATTCATGTATCTTTTTTTTATTAGGTAAACTATCGTCCCTACCTTTTTTGAGATGGAATATCATTAAATAAATTGTCCCATTCTGGGTGGAGCGGAGTGAAGTTTTACTGACTAAAAACCCACCAGACCGCCTTCCCCTTTGCGTTTTGCATATCGCACTTTAGTGAGTAAAATTCTCGCTTTTTTTTTCGGGAAAGTCACATAGACTCATCATTAAACTATGTTCACAGCAGGGGCGTAGCTACCGCCGTACAATTCGCAACACGTTATCCACAACCATCTCCACAAACCGTAAACCAAGAATTTGTAAAAATGGTGCTTCATTTTATTTTATACGAGGCCCTTGTGGGACTTTTAATACGGGGGGGGGGTGTGGCACTAGCTACGCCACTGTTTCACAGCCAGGACTTAAACCGGCCGGTGACACACTCACGCCATCATTAAAGGGCGGTAGCTATTCTTCCATGAGTCACTCCTCATACCAGCATTGATTGCAGCGACTCATTAGCAAAGAGCAGGTCAGCGTTTCCTTCGCGTCGGATGCCTTGTTTTCCGCTTCAAAGACAAATCACGTAACAGATAAGAGACTTCGCACACTGAATAAACTGCGCGACTTACATTCGCCGCCTTCATACTCCTATTGTTACTGGCCGTTGACTTCGGCAGCTCAAAAAATCTCTTTGATGATTGTAAAGCACGATAAAAAAAGATTTATTTACAGTTACTTTTCTCGACTATAATGAATCTAAAAATTCAGCACACGATTCAACAGTAAAATGAATTAACATTGATGACGAGCCCTTTTTGTGTGCTGTTAATGCATTACAAACAAATAAACTGTCCTCATATGGGTACACATTTGCAATATAGACACATTAACACCTACTTGCTTTTATGTGCATTATAAATTAACGACATTGGCTCCCCGGTGGTTGTCACACTGCGATAAAACCAGCAAAATTACCTTCTTATTTTTCTTTTTCTCGACTTTCTCATGGTATTTAAGGTGAAGTAAATGTATTTTTAACAAGCGACAAATTACTAGTAACGAGACATTACTGTGTCATTGCTTCTCGCGTATTTATATGCGTATGTTTCCATCGCAAATATTATGTGTGTGGAGAGATCCTAATTGAATCTGTTCGTAAGTTATATGGGCATTATTTAACCGGAGAAAATAAAAATTTTAAATGATATCGTATATCATTCTATTCTATAAAGCCTAGTCCATAGATCTTCAAACGTTTTTTACGTCAAGTGTCCGAGAGTCCTATTTTAGTAGTTGATGCTTTTAATGAAGATAATATAGGGTGAAATATAATATGGAAAAATGTACCTGACAAAGACTCTAAAGTCTTTGTCAGGTTTCAAGTTACGTGACAAACTTTTAAAACAGTTCAGAATTGGTTTTTCTAAGAATAGGTAAATCTAAAACCCCCAAACAAAACTTGTTATTTTATGAAGTATTTAAAATAAACCAGTATGAATTCATAACATTAAATAACACATTGTTTATTCAAGACTTATTAGCACCCCCTGAAATGCTTTTAAACTTTCCTGTGTGAAAATCTCAACAAAACATCAACAACAATACATTTAAAGGGAAACCGTAGGTGAACTAATAATTGTTCTCAGTTTTTAAGCAACTTCGGAACTACATAAAGAACTTTCTGGTATTCAATAAAATAAAACACAATACAAGAGTTCTAATTCATTTTCTAGAGTAAAAACTGGAGAATATAAATTTGTAAAACATAATAACTAAAATGTGAAAAATAGCACGTTTTTTTTAAAGTGCGGACTAAGCGTTTCACCTTGTCGTTTATACCGCGTACATCGAAGGACTTGAACAATTTACCTGCCGCGGTCTTCACATCTGATTATAATTTAGGTGTCTTCAAGGTTAGAGTGAATAGGATTTTAATAAAATAGTGCGTCTCACCATCAAAGATTGCGTTACTACTTACCATCAGGTTCCTTGTGGGGGCGATCGGCGGCAGCGATCTCTCGCGCCGGGGTTTGGTTCAAGCCATGCTGCGGAGCGAGGAGGAGTGGCAGGCGGTCACCTCCTTCTGCGAAGCAGTAATGCTAGCAAAGGAGGAGGCCGACCGCATCAGGCAACGGCGTACACGCCGCCGCCGCCGCCGGTTTTCCGATCCCGATTTCCGGCCACCGTAGGCGCGGGCTCGCGGACGGCGGGCAATGGGTAGCTCGCTGTCCGTCCGTCCGGTAACAGACCGGTCCGAGCTCAAGTCGTTTACGGCGCGCACTGTTCCCGCGCGCCTCAAGGAGTTGTCAGCAAACTGTAGGGGCCCGACAGGGCCGAAGCCTACTGGGGTCAAAGGGTATGTGAAAATGGCACCCGGGGCCCTGGGACCAAGGCGAAGAATGGAACGGGGTAGCTTTTTAGTCAGTAAGAGTCTGACACTACTTCCCGCTCCACCCAAGGGCGGGATTTGTCATTGGATGATTTTACCTACCGAAAAAAAATAAAAAATAAATAAAACTTACCATCAGGTGGGATCGCAGTCAAGCACTAGTTTATGACAATAAAAAGGAAAAAAAACCTGCTTATAAAAACTTAATTGTGTAATTCAAGCCTAATTTTACGGTAAATATTACTAAGTACTTTCTTAGTAACAATGAAAGAAAGTTTATTTTTTTCTGCTAGGTATTCAGATGAGAACAATGGTGGTCCAATTAACGCGTTGATATTTTACTTAAGAAACACTGTTTGCAAACATTTTGACCGGAGAATATTAAGCTCCTGAACTTGAATAAACTTGCAAAAATTGCTTTTATCGAGTAACTGTGTTGTGGAGGACTGATAGACTGTAGCTCAGTTGGCGGTCACCTCCTTCTGCGAAGCAGTGACGGCGAGCAATGGTAGCTTGCTGTCCGACCGTCCGGTAAACGTCCGGAACGGGCCCAAGTCGTCGACCGCGCGTACTGTTCCACGCGCGCCCCAAGGCGATGTCAGCAAACCGTAAGGGCCTAGCAGGGTCGAACATTTTCAAAAAAAGAATGAAATTCCTGTACCTCTACCATGAGTTTTAAGCAATAGTATTCGTCGCTACTCGATATCGACGCTAATTCTCTAAACTCGAAGCGACGAAATTTTGCAGCGCCTCTAGCGGTCACTTGCAGAACAAAAATTTGCCATACAAAATATTTACGGCGTCGATATCGAGTAGCGACGAATACTATTGCTTAAAACTCATGGTAGAGGTACAGGTCCCTTTAACCAGCCAGTCTTAACTACTCAATCCTAATATTGTCCTTTTTTACACAACGATAAAATAGATTGGAGTCGACCTTTAAACCTGCACAATTGCTCCATTCAACACATGCATCCCTAGTACCTAGATGAACCCACGCTACAGCAAATAAGGTAAGTAGGACGCCTATTGGAGCGTACGTAACGCGTCCCGACACGGCGCGACGCTGGTTAAATACGTTTTGTTATCGTTTAACAACCCTGGGATGGTAAGGAAAATTTTAGTTCGAGAATTTAATTACGCTAAAGTTAGTTAGGAGAGGTTAGGGTGAGGTGGATGTCGTCGTTCTCAGGATATTTAGATGAACATTTGTATCATAATTTCCACTTTCAAAAAAAGACGGCCCTTAACTCTACTGATAAATCTTTCAGTATTACCTACATAATATTTGTGACATAATATGGACCTGTTTTCGATGTTCTTCTGTGAAGTAATATGGACCTGTTTTCGATGTTCTTTGTTGTTTAGGTCGCTTAAATGATGTAGGTACTTAAGTATGTAATATCGCGGTCTTTACTGCCTAGTGCCTGAAAACTTAAAAAAAAATTCGCTTGAATCCTGCGGCCGTCGCCAAACTCCACCGCTTTGAAGTTTTCGTTTTGAGTGCAAGCAAAAATGAACTTAGCAGTGGTCAGGCGGAAGTGTCTTTGATGGTACCTACTTAAATACATGACGCGGAACATCACATCACAACACATCCCACTAATATTTTAAAGGTGAAAGTTTGTATGTGTGTCTGCATGTTTTTTACTTCTTTACACTTGAACGGCTGCTCGAATTTGGATGAAATTTGGCACGCGGATAGATCATGTCCTGAAATAGCACATAAGATACTTTTTATTCCAGGAGTATCTTTCCTTGCAGTAATTTTCTGCTTTTACGCGAGCGAAGCCAGAGATAGAAGCTAGTCTTTTAAGATAGAGTTAATTGAGCAATAACATTGATTTGATGAAAAGATAAAGTTGCCCATGTATACAGCCTGGGAAAATGAAGTAATAATATGTATGAGGTTGCTGATTGCTTATTAAGGCAATCTAGATGCTTTTTTGTGCCAAATTTTAAATTAAACTGTAATTTATCTAATTAGGCTTTTGTAAATATTTATTTTAACTAAAAACGTGTATTAGTAAACATATAAGGCTCCATCTATGTAGTTAGGATTCCATCGACCTATTAGGTCGAAAATTGCGTGTACAATTATTATTGGTACATAAGTATTTCCCAGTTTACTTCAAAAGGAATGCGACAGAATTTTATGATTCATTCAGTTATTAACCTGATCAGTTGTAAGTCGAGACTTATAAATACTTGGCAAGCGTCGAGGTATTTACTTTCTTATGTACTTTACATCCGTAGGCTGAGATACTAACCACATAGTAGCAAAAGGCAGAAATCTCATTCCTTAATGCATTGACGGCGCGCGGCGTGTCGCTAGTTCGAAATATTTGTATGTTTTACAGGTGGTTGTTCCGGGTCTGCCCCCCTAGCCAAGTTACAATCGTTTCGTTTAGCGTCAACGCTTGGAGTTGGCCACGCCCCCAATTCCTTTGTTCTGACGTCATCTCAACGCTCAGTCACGTGGTCAGAACAAAGGAATTGGGGGCGTGGCCAACTTAAAGCGTTCACGCTAAACGAAATGTTTTTAACTTGGCTAGAGGGGCTGGATATCTTGTGTATGTGAGTTTACATGTTTGTGTTACATGCACCCACGATATAGGAATGATAACCTTTTGTAAGGCAATGTATTTTTTTAAACGAAAAAAATGCATGTTTATACATAAAGGTTTTTTCTTCTAAGTTTACTTGATTGTGTAACTACTACTAGAGAATTATACAAATGACAATTTGAATTGAACATAGAGCGCGAGAGAAGTGGTCGAGTGTTAACCGCCCCGACTTAAGAGTTGTTTGCCGCGGGTTCAAACCCAGTCAGGCGCAATACTTTGTGTAATTTATTTCATCACCACTGCTCTCAAATCGATGAAGGAAAACATCGTGAAGATCCGCGTGGTGGATTACGGCCTATTTTCTCTCATAGAGAGCAGGCCTGAGTCCCAGCGTTGGAAACATTATAAGGCTGATTCTGCTGCTGCTGATAGGGCGATCCTAAGGTAATGTGGTAGTAGTCAAGGCATACTGTTTGCAGAAAGTATGAGCGATGAAAACGGTAGGTTCTTGAGTAGCCACTGCGTCCCAGAAGATGCAGTGTCCGTTTGGAAGGTTTTCCACAAGGTGGACCAATGGCCTAGTGAAGGAGACAAAACCCGCCGTTATGATGACGCTTAGGGACAGCTGCCGTGCCTGCAATAGCTGTCATTTAACTGAAAATACATTTGAAACAGTTGTATTATTTTTGGTCACCGTGTGGACTAGAACTTCTGTTCTTCCATTTTCATTTACAAAGTCTTACAGCAATAAAGTATTGCCAACATTCTCTCACAAGTTTCCATTTAGGACGGCGACAAAAAAGTCGTAGAACATATCAGTGCATGCATTCCTTTGCTGTGTGAATTTATAATTTTGTAATTAAAAATTGCGACCAATGCTTCGTTGCCACCTAGATAATTGGCCTAGAATTTGTAGATAACATTGTGTTTCATAGACGTAACCGACAAATGAGTAAATAGACAAATGAAACGGTGAAGAATGCGACTTTAAAGGAAGTCTTTTTCCTACAATTTATACAACAATAATAGATTCCATGAATTCCACTCAGACTTCATCCTCTCTCCTGACTTTGCTGTGCTCGACAGGGTCCATATTGATCTTGAAATATTTTATACCATCTTTAACCAGATTGAAGTGGCTGCCGATTCGGCGTCGACGTGATACCCATATCTTATCTCTTCTCTACACTATCCTGCACAATCCGAACTCTCCTCAGTACCTTCGTGAACGCTTTCAGTACTTCGTCCATTTCACACTTCCAGCCGTTATGATGGCTCCTTCTCTGTCACTGCAGTGCGTCTTTGGAACTCTCTCCCACACTCCATACGTGACAGCCCTTCTCTGGAGATCTTCAAGAGAAAAATTAAACAGCATTTTCTTTCTCAATGACATAGTATTTATATATATACATATATATATATATATATATATATATAATGTATATAAGTATTTATGTATGTTTATATATTGTTCAATACCTATATTTTGTGTTTTTTTTTTGTTATTTTAAAAATTGTACACTGGATCTTACCCTCTAATGTAATCTCTCTCTATCACTCAATGGTTTGCTGGAAGAAAACTCATTTTTGAGTTAAGCTCGCCTTTGTACATAAATTTTGTAATCCACTGTATTTTATGTTATTTTGGTGTACAATAAAGAATTAAGAAAGAATCATTGGGGACTGAGTCACCCTCGTCCGTAGGAGGATACCCACAGCTAGGCCCTACACGTGGTCCCCGGGTGGTGCTAATCAGGTGACACTAACTGGTGGTAGGTTTCGACCGTTGGCTTGTGACCACCCACTGGACAAAGGCGTACCGCCAAGCGGCCTAACCGTGTTCCGGTACGATGCCCAGTGTAGCCAATTCAGAGGAGTTGGGTCGAAGTGGCGGTTCCATTGCATGCAGACCAGCCTGCCTCGCGTTGGTATTGACGTATCGGGAGACTAGTCGCGGAGGGTAGCGGGATCCGAGGCACGGTGCACCGCTGGCCGACCGCAGTTAGTAGGGGGCCAAAGTAATGTGCTAGCCACACATGAAAGGCTGCCCCGCCAACTGACGAAAAATCCCGGAATGCACCATCGTGCTGGTTGGCGACCAGATGAGAGGGCCCGATGGTCATTTCCGGGGGGGCTCGGGCGTCCCCGCAGTCTCCAGACTAGTACCCCAATGATGCTGTCCTGCCAGTGCGAGGCTGAAGGTTAGCAGCATGGGATTCCATCTCACTTCCTTCTCCTCTTACCTTCACTCTCAATATGCCAAGGTTCAAAAAGAGGAACGGTAAACAGCGGCTGCACTCCCTCTCACTTAAAGTGCACCTCAGCAATATTCGAGGTCTGCACTCCAATCTCGCAGCAGTCCATCATCACCTGGAGACTGAGAAACCATCCCTCTTTTTTCTTTCGGAGACGCAAATTAAAAGTCCGTCAGATGTTTCGTACCTGTCTTACCCAGGGTTTATCCTGGAGCACAATTTTAAACCACACGCTGGTGTGTGTTTGTTCGCCCGGGACGACATCTGCTATCGGCGTCTCCGCAACCTTGAGGATTCCAGGTTCTCAACGCTTTGGGCGCTGGTGGACACAGGCATGGATAAAATTATCTATGCTTGTGTCTACCGTTCGCACAGCGGAGATCAGGAGACGACCAGGCTCACACAGTACCTCAGTGAGGCGGCGGATGCGGCTCAGCAGAGGTACCCCTCCGCACAATTGGTGTTACTGGGGGATTTTAATGCCCACCACCAGGAGTGGCTCTTCCCATACCAGTGCACAGACCATGCTGGTCGTGAGATGCGAAAGCTTGCGCTAACGTTAAATCTCACTCAGCTGGTCCAGGGTGCTACGAGGGTACCAGATGTTGATTCGCACACGGCCAATTGCTTGGACCTTCTGCTGACAACAGATCCAGACCGCTACTCAGTGTCGATATCATCACCGTTAGGGAGTTCCGACCACTGTCTGGTGAAATCTGTATCAGTCTATTCTCCGCCCGATCCCTGCCCTAGAGGCACCAGGCGGGTTTGGCGATATAGGTCAGCAGATTGGGATGGCATGCGATCTTTTTTCGCATGTTATCCTTGGCAGCCTACTTGCTTTTCTTCGGATGATCCATCGTCGTGCGCAGATGCTGTGGCAGATGTGCTGCGGCGGGGGATGGAGTACTACATTCCATTCTCCGACGTCACAATGTCTAGCCTGGCTCGCCCTTGGTTTGGTGCGGACTGTGATCGCGCTAACGCGCTTAAACACGCGGCATACCAGGCTTGGGCCGACGCTCGTATGCACAAGGCGAGTGACGTGAGTCAGAAGAAGAGAGCCTTCAACAGGGCTGCCAAGTCTTGCAAGAAGGTGATGCGGAGGTCTCGGTTCGACCACATTAGCCGCATTGGGAACAAACTCGCTTCATACCCTGCTGGTAGTAAAGCGTTTTGGTCCCTGGCTAAGTCGGTTGAATCGAACTTCTGCCGTCCCTCACTACCACCACTGCTGAAACCCGACGGGTCACTGGCCCACACTGCTGAGGAGAAAGCGAATTTGTTTGCCTCTCTCTTCGCGGAATCTTCGCGTCTAGATCCTGGTGACGCGCGGCCCCCTGCTTATCCTGATAGTTGCGAGACGAGTATGTCCGATATTCGCATCCATCAGAAGGAAGTCCGTAGGGTGCTACGTAATCTTGACGTGAACAAGGCTAGTGGTCCTAACGGGATACCGGCGGTTGTGTTGAAAACGTGTGCGCCTGAACTGACTCCAATCCTGACACGCCTATTTGGGCTCTCATTTGAGACCGGAAAAGTGCCGACTGCATGGAAGAAAGCTAATGTACAGCCCGTGCCCAAAAAGGGTAGTCGTGCTGACCCAGCTAACTATAGGCCAATCTCAGTAACGTCCATTCTCTGCAAGACAATGGAACGTGTACTCAACAGTAAGCTCCTGGCATACCTAGAAGCCAATGATATCCTAAGTGACCGACAATACGGATTTCGCCGAAATCGGTCAACTGGTGATCTTCTAGCGTATGCCATCCACACCTGGAGTGAGGCCATCGAGAGGCACGGGGAAGCGCTTGCCGTCTCCCTCGACATCTCGAAGGCTTTCGATAGGGTCTGGCACGAAAGCCTGATTAGTAAGCTTCCTTCTTTCGGTATACCTGCTGGATTGTGTGCTTGGATCGCAGACTTCCTGAGGGACCGGTCCATCCGAGTGGTCATCGATGGTTGCTCGTCTGGTCAAATGACCATTAATGCCGGGGTCCCTCAGGGGTCAGTGCTCTCGGCAACTTTGTTCTTGCTGCATATAAACGATCTGCTTAAACCCGGTACTTTTGGGTATGCAGACGATAGCACTGTTGCTGAGAGTTACATATCCAGTGCACGAGCTAGTGGGTCCCAGATCCGGTCTCTTCGAGAGGCTATGGTTGAGCGGTTGAGCTTGTCCTTGGAGGCTGTCTCGGAATGGGGCGATGCCAATTTGGTCAGGTTCAACGCTGCTAAAACCCAGGCGTGTCTATTTTCCGCTAAAAGGAGTCAATTCAGCCCTGCTCCAACTTTCCGGGGTGTAACCGTGCCGATATCCGACCATCTTGATCTTCTTGGTGTAACGTTGACATCTACTCTCAACTTTGGGCCATACATCGAAGCAAAGGCTCAACTGGCTGCAAAAAAGCTTGGAATCCTCGCAAAGGTCAGACGGTACTTCACGCCGGATCAGCTGCTTAAACTTTATCAAGCGCAAGTGCGATCGTGTATGGAGTACTGCTCTCATCTTTGGGACGGATCTGCCCGATACCAGCTTGATGCGCTTGAGACTATTGAGAGGCGAGCCAAGAGGATCATTGGCAATGATGCACTCGTCGAGTCGAGGCTTCAAAGTCTTGAGCATCGACGCCGAGTTGCTAGCCTGTCGGTTTTCTACCGGTTACATTTCGGGGAGTGTGCGTCGGAATTGCATAGCCTAATTCCGCCTAGCCCGTTCCATCATCGGACTACCAGACGTACGGCGTTGCGCCACCGGTACATGGTGGACATCCCACCTATACGCACAAAGCGTTTTGGGAACACTATTATTATGCGTACAGCTAAGGAGTGGAATTCCCTGCCGGAGTCTGTGTTTCCTGATGGCTACAACCCGGGAATCTTTAAGTCAAGAGTGAATAGGTTTCTTCTAGGTAAGCGCGATCCATCGTCGACCGTATCGTCACTTTCCATCAGGTGAGATAGCGGTCAAGCGCGAACCTATCAATAATAAAAAAAAAAAAAAAAAAAAATCATTATTGAAAATTAATCCACTTGAATATGAAAACTGGTGATTTTTGTCAACGGGAAATCCCGTCGATTACACGGCTTGTATAGAATGTGACGTAACTGGCAAATTCCAGATTCGAATGCTGTTCTGTGAATTTGTCAACGAAATCTGTCATGGCCGACTCTAAAATCTTTATGGAAAAGGAAAAAAGGTGGGATCAATAATTGCAGTCTCTAGTCTTAAAATGCAATACAAATTAAAACTGTGACATTTAGTAAAACATAACTCGATAAGTTTACTATGAATTAAAATAGCCAGCCTATTGTTCAAAGCTGTAAAATGAATAATTTAACTGGTGTTTTAAGCAAATTACACTGTAAAGCCGTTGATTGCTGCAGTTGAATATCTCATACCTGTAGCCTTTAAGAGTATTCATCATAATCTATGTAGTATTATAGTATTCATTTGGTTTTGCTTGAGATTCGTTCTTATGAATATAACTACGAATCGGTGTTTGTGAAAAAAGAGGATTTGTGTCTTGTTCTTTTTTTTTTTTTGTTGGTAAAATCATCCGATGACATTTTCCCGCCCTTGGGTGTGGCGGGAGATAGTGTCAAGAGTTTAACTGACTAAAACTCCTGTTCCTTCGATGCTTTACATACTGGGGCTAAAACTTTCTTTCAGAAATCTATCCTTGGCCCCAGTAGACTTCAACCCTGCTGGGCCCCTACGGTTTGCTGACAGCTCCTTGAGGCGCGCGTAGAACACTACGCGTCGTCGGTCGACGACTTGGAGCCGTCTGCAAGCCCGCGCTTACGGTGGCCGGAAATCGAATTTGGTTAAGACTTTGATTAATTCTAGCGAAAATTATGTTTCTAGAATTTTAGAACCTTAAGAAGAGCCTTAAGAACTAAACACGAATACTACTAATAGGAACTGAATAGTAAAAATGGTTTTCCATGAAGTTTATTTTAATCTATACTAAGGGCCAAATTCACCAATAAACTAATCCCGATTCGTTCAAACAAAACGCAGTTTGAGCGACTAATCGAGATTACAGCTTCATTTTGTATTTCACCGCTATGGATTGAACCTAGTTTACGCTAAACTCAGTTTCAATTCTTTTGTTGTCGCCCATGTTTACGACACGGGTCTTTAAACTAGATTACGCTGAGCTCAGTTTAGTTGAACTCAGTTTTTATAGTGAATGATGAAATCAGCCCTTAAACTGTTATGCACCAAGAGAACACCGGTGTCCGCACACCTATTGTCTTTCTATTGTGTCTCTAATTACGATATTCAAAAGGTTAATCATCTTTACCAGGAGTTTAGGTCGCGTCATGGATTTTTTTACTAGCTTCGTATGTGCACTTTGTCAGTGTCAAGTTTAGCCTTAAGGACTTATCACGACCAAACTATGATACCACTCTATCGAGTCTCTGGTATTGACATTTGACGAGCATTTTAACGAAACATGACCCATCTAAGTGTCCCCGCACGAGGGCCTCAAAAAAGCGCCGCCACAAAAAAAGCCGCATCTAGCTTCTTTTTGTGGCCCGAGTGCGGTGGTGCCCGCTTTTTTTTTTGAGGCGGCCTTTTTTTCGGTGGTGCTTTTTTGAGGCCCGTGTGCGGGGACACTTAATCTTTAAAGTGCCTGTATTCATGTCTTACATCGTTTCTGTAGAGACATTTCCGACTAAAACCTTCAAATATTGACTTACGTGTCCCCTTTAATGAACGCTGCCAAAATAAACACTATCCCCCACCACATATAGAATTTCTGAACCAGAAATTCATTGAGGGAATGTCATGATGGAATTTAACAGCTACGGGAATGTTTAAAAGAATTACTTTGGCTTTAGAACACAAAGAGTAAATGTAGGTGGCTTTTATAATAAAATAATAATATAATATTCCACAATTATCAACGTTAGTTAGCAATAGTTTGATACGCTCACTCGCTCCACTCTAGAGCGATTCATTTGATGATTTCCTACCAACAATAAAAACGCAATAAACCCACGATATTAATGATATGTGCATTAAGCAAATGTCCGACTAAACCGTTAAGCTATATAATTATAAACTGTTAAGCTATATAGAGCAATATAGCTATACATATAGCAATACACCGTTAAATTTTGGTCGTTTTAATCCCGCGGAGGGTCGATTCGGTACGTGAAATACTATCGATTCGTAAAGAAAAAATTAAAAAATAAAGCACTTTTTTTTAAACTCGAATTAATTTACCTACGCATGTACGAAATTAATTTCTTTAAGTAAACTTCAGCTGTGCGAGGCTAACGAACTGTAGGTAGTTAGTACGCAACGACCGACAACTACCTACAAGGTCATTGACTCGTTTACATAAAGAAATTAATTTCGTGTATGCGTATATAAATTCGAGTTTTTGAAAAAAAGTGCTTTATTTTCTTTAATTTTTCGACCCTCCGCGGGATTAAAACGACTAAAATTTAACGGTGTAAGTATACATAGATATTGTAAAATGATCAAAGGTTGCTGTAAAATTAATCTCGTACCTGTTAAATCTGACTAAGATAAACCATGAAAGCCTAAGCTCTAAGCTTGATAGGTAAGCCTAGCCTTTATTCAGAAATTATCAAATCACTGTGTAGGTGTACTAGGTATTATACCTACCTAAATATTTATTAGCTTCTGTACCTCTACCATGAGATTTAAGCAATAGTATTCGTCGCTACTCGATATCGACGCCGTAAATATTTTGTATGGCAAATTTTGCAGCGCCTCTAGCGGTCACTTGCAGAACCAAAATTTGCCATACAAAATATTTACGGCGTCGATATCGAGTAGCGACAAATACTATTGCTTAAAACTCATGGTAGAGGTACAGTTCATTATAGAATATGGTATTCTACTTGATGTACATACAGTTTACTGTGTGAGGATAGATTAACTGATTAAAGAGATGTTTCTATAATCTATACAACTGATGAAACCTTTATCAGCAGAGGACCCTCTTGTTTTAAGGTAGGAAATCATTCAATGACTTCTCCCGCTCTAGGGTGAAGCGAGATAGGATGTCAGACTGTCTAAAACCCACTTATATCCTAGAGTTGCTCTTTGCGTTCCAGGACCACGGTATCTCTTTCAAAATAAAAAAAAATAAAAAATGCCGTAAGAAAGCCTGAGGTGGCTATGCTGTGACTGCACAAACCAGGTCGACACAGACCACTGTGTCAATGGCGCAACCATTACTGGGTGAAACGACAGTTTAGTCGAGTTCATCGCGCGCACTGGACTGTGTCAGACCGTCATAGTACCGTCATTTAAACAAATTATGCAAACATCAATAATTTTACTTCTAAAAATTTAGTTTCGAGCGTTGACTAGTGATTTTCGTGTGTATACATGAAGCAAAATTATGGCTGTGCGGAAGAGTTATACCACCCCACCTACTACGAAGAAATTCCGGTGTGAGAAAGGGATAGTGTTATACCTATTGTATAGCTCCGTCTCTCTCACTGGATTTATGATGATTTAGAGATATCGTAGTAGGGTTCGGGGTTGCGGACAGCGTTGCAATGGGTAGTTTGCCAAGTCCGGGCGACCGGAGATGACCGAGCCCTAAACGTCGATGGCACTCACTGTTCCATGCGCGCCTTAAAGAGATGTCAGAGCCGTACGGGCCCAGTAGGTCTGATGCCCGCTGGGCTGCTGAAATTTTTAAAATATACCGTTGTCCTGGTACGCAAAGTCTGAGTCGCGCTTTACTCTAGAGCGGGAGAAGTTATTGAACAATTTCTTACCACAAAAAAAATAAAATAATGTAAACAAACAAAAAAAAATCCTTATTCTTATGTTAGTTTAGATACCTAGATACTGTGGTGGGTGGAGGCGTAAATCAAACAGCTTCTTTGCTATTTATTATTATTATTATACACCTCTATTTTTTAATTAGTGCACAAAAAAATGGGGCTCAATCAGTACCCGTTACTGATCATATTTGTGTAGTCAAAAGTACAAAAAACGAAATCCCAAAATTGTCCACGAGTCATTATTGGTATCTAAATTCATAATTGAATCATCATTTATAACAACTACTACTTACTAGAAAATACTAAGCGCAGTGTTTTTCCATTTTTATTGACATTCTTTAATTCATAAACAATAACCTGTACAATGTTTCCATAAATTGAGTGAGATTTTGGGATATAAACAAACGCTCATAACTTTGCTGTTTATGAATATTATTTATTAAGACTTTACTTAAATAATAACAAGACCTTTTCTAATAAGCCCTTTAAGTATTTGCACTAATTAAAAAATAGTGGTGTATTGCTAATAGAAGCTCAATTATTAATATAAAAACATTAAATTAGATTCATATATTTTTCCATCATTGACAGTCTATATCAAAACTCTCTTTTTAAAACTATTAAAACTACTTTTTAACTTAAGCCTTCAAAGTTACTACTATATAATACTACGTGCCAGTTTGCATGTTACGTTATATGACCTGCTTGGTCGTTACAATACACTCTCTAGTACGTTATAGCTACGATAGAATGGATGCAAAAGCCAAAGAGGTCCTCATATTGCCAGACAACTCGTTGGTTGTGGGAGAGCCCAAATTACACCGAAGCTCAACATGTCGGCCGCAATGCGCGACGAAACCGGATCACCGGACGGACCTGCTATAAATCACAACAATGTCATAAAACTGAATGGTATTTGTGGCGTTTATCGACACGTTAATATGGGACAATTTAACTTCCGCGTCTTAATATTAGTTAAACTATAAAATAATATGATTAAATAAAACCGAAACTTCCGCAAGATCTATGACAGAAAACTTTACGTCTGGAAACGTGTCAAGAAGAGTTTTATATCTAGGTACAAATGTTACGTACTAATATAGTTAGATGTTTGTCATTTTTATAAAAAAAAGGGATAAAGTGAGAGATTGGAGAAATTAGAGAAAGTTTAAAAATAGCACCAGTGACAGAAAAGTTGAAGGGCAATCGTTTGTCTTGGTATAGTCATGTAAAAAGAAGGGATGAAACGCAAGTTACTAAAAGGGTCATACATGTGAATGGATAGAGAGGGAGAGGGAGATCTAAGAAAAGATTAATGGATTGTGTGAAGAGTGATATATACATATGCAAGAAAAGAAAGTTAGTGATAGCACGACGGGTGACAGGGCAGAATGGAAAAAAAAAACGTGTTGCGCCGATCCCATATAACATGGGGAAATGGCAGGAATATGATGATAATTTGTCATTTGTATTCATTTTTTTTGAGTGGGAAAACATCAGATTATTCCTTCCAGTTTAGTTAGAGCAAGAGAGAATGTCAAACTTTTGTTAAAATGTACCTATGTTCCTTCAATTGCCCTTTACGTTCCAAGGCCACTGTAACTGTGTCGAACAATCTTCTTCATAAAAAAATGTAAATCGAAGTTTTTTTTGTCCCAATTTATTACTATAGTTACTGGATTTTCCTAATGAGAAGATGAGATGAGAAGATCCAGTAACTATAGCTGGTTCTTAATTAATTCTCTTACCGCTAAGAGGTTTTTTTTTATGGTAGGTATAATCATCAAATGACAAATCCCGCCCTTGGATGGGGCGGGAGATAGTGTTAGACTCTTACTGACTAAAAACCTACCCTATTCCATTCATTGCCTTCGATCCAGGGCCCCGGGGTTCATTTAACCCCTAAGAGGTGGGAACTTCTAAGTACATAAACTGTACCTATGAATTTTTCTTTATAATTTTACAAGAAGATTCCACTTCATAATTTCATCATCGCTCAAAAATAATCACCTTTTCCTGTCCAAAATTAAGCCAGACTTATTCAATAAAATTAACTTAGAAACCAGATGTGTGTTGATATCTGAAGACAGATAAGAAGTAAGGAAATCGAGACACATTTACATAATGTATTATGCAGGTCTATTTAATTATGCGGACACGTAGGTAAGGTCAGATGACTCTGGTGAAATAGAAATTGCATCTGTGTTTTATCTTTGTAAAAGCGAAATACCACTCTCTGATTGATAATCAAACTATAATGCCTTCAAACTTAAAATTTGGCAGGCAGTTTCCTTGTAGGGTGTAGACATCCGCTAAGAACGGATTTTACCACGGATATCTATGGATTTTACTGATTGAACTGACTTTCGCGCAGTGATGCCGCTGGCAGAAGCTAGTACGAGTAAATGTTTAGTAACCTCAAAACAGTAATATTAACTTTGGGCTTAATTTGTTAGTAATTTTTTTATCCTTTTTTAAACCAACGCTGTTTTTTTTTTAATTTCGCAGCGTATATTGAGGTAGGAGACTTTTAGGACCCGTACAGCACAGACCTTTTTTCTTTTTAAATTTTGCTTTGATTTTAGTTTTTGTCAGTTTAGGTTCTGTCAAAGATTTATTATTATTAACATTTAATTTTATTTTGTTGTCTATCCATGTGCGAATTACAAATAAATATTTTCCTCTTATATTAAAATTAGAACTGTTAAACCAAATTATGTAACCCTCTTCACTTAGTAGACTTGGTAGATTACTCTATATTGACAACGCAAAATCATGAGGCATTTATAAAATAAGCTAAGTTCAGTACTGGAGTCTGTGTTTCTTGATAGCTCATATCTACAACCTTTAAGTCAAAAGTGAATAGGTTACGTCGAAGCAAGAGTGCTGTCAAGAGTGCGTCGAGCCTGTCAATAATAATAAAAAAGCTATATTATAGGTCTTCACATTTAACGACAAATTGATTTTATTTCGTAAGAATTTAAAATGGCGTCTAACTAAATTTCCATTGACGCACGTCCAAAACAGATTCTCAGCACTTAATCACACGACAGCTCATAAATCCGAACTTTCGACCACAGCTCAACAATTCGTCGATTTCGTTTTCATCGATCAACGTCTATATTTTTCGTTTTCCCTCCACTCAATGTCAGACATTGGAAACAATGCACGGTGCGTACGGCCGCGGTCCGGGCGGAAGCCGTAATCACGATTATCCGGTATTTTCAAATCGGAAATACGTTTACCGGGTAGATTGGTAACGAAATATTGTTACATTATAATAATGTTGGAATTTGTTTGTAGTAGTTAATTCATGAAAACTTTGAGATGTTTTTTAAATACGTAGCTTCCTACTTTAAGACAGATTGGAGTACTGAAATATCTGAAAAACCGCACTAAGCTACAAAAATGCTACGTAAATAATTTAACGAGTTCTTTCGTAATATTCCTTTCATTTTTAAATCTCTAGACCACCTCTAATTCACAAAACCGTTTTTAACCATAAAAATGTAAAACCGTTTTTATTCCTAAAAAATATAAATCCGTTTTTGTTCCTAAAACTATAAACCCGTTTTTAAGCACAAAGGTTAGTCAAAGCAGAATTTTTTATGTAAAAAAAAAGCACTAGGTATTTCTCTTACTACGAACCGCAAACCACTCTCGCGAGGTTACGTTCACTTAGCCATTCATCTGAGAGACGCTATAAACACAAATACAGGCGTAAACGAGCATATATCGTAAAGAGCAACAATCTCGCCTTTCTAAGCGCAAGTAAGTAAAAGTCTGGGACAGTTATCACAACGTTAAGAGTGGCAGAAGATCCAGTCGAGGCAATATACAAAATAGTGTTGTTGAAAAATGTTAAATCTAATCGGTAAAAATTTTTGATTTCCCTGTTAAAATTGTTATTTCTTTTAAGACGGCAACTTTGATTGCTACAAGGAACCGCGTATGACCGTATCTACACTCATATTTATTTATTATATACTTTATTGTACACCATTACACATACAAAAGTAAAGTAAAGTTTGGGTCAATATATCTAAAATATCATTAAATGTCTATCACTTTTACTCTGATTGTTACGAAATATGCTTTTTGATGTTTTATTTTTTAATCTGCATAGGCTTGCGTTTGACCACTATCTCACCTAATGGTAAGTGATGATGTGGCCGACCATGGAGCACGCTTGCCTAGAAGTACCTATTCACTCTTGACTTAAAGACGCCTAGACTTATAGCTATCAGGAAATACAGATTCCGGCAGTGCATACCAGTCTTTAGCTGTATGCATGATTAACCTTTTGAATACCGTAATTAGAGACACAATAGAAAGACAAAAACGTGTGCGGACACCGGTGTCCTCTTGGGGCTTGACAGTTGTGTTCTCGAAACGCTTTGTACGTTTGGGTGGGTTATCCACCATGAACTGGTGGCGCAACGCCGTATGTCTACGTTGTATGGTATTCAAAAGATTGGTCTGCTGATCCTTTCAGATTCTTGAAAGTTGATCTTGATATCGAAAACCGTTTGGAACTTGCCTTCTGTCCTTATCTACATAGCGTTAAACAGAGCGCTCTCCCACGTTAGATAGACCGCCACGCTTTAGGACCAGCAACCGGTACCGGCGACGATCCGTTAGTTTTCCTGAAACGTTTCTATATTATTACGTATCGTTGTCCGTAGCTCCATGTTATTATGAATTCATAGCAGAGACACGCTTCACGTGTTATGTAATTTATGTATTTTTATGTTCAATGATGACTACTAAAATATAGTGAAATCAGGAAAACAGGAAGTTGTTAACGGAAAATTGGTTACAGTTTCGTTTTCATTATTTTGTATCATATTACTTTTTTTAGGATTCCATACCTCGGTCGGCAAAATAGGAATCCTTATAGGACCACTTCGTGGTCCGTCTGTCCGTCTGTCAAGACCCGATTTCTTACGAACACGTACATTAATCAGGTCTGCTAGTTAAAAAAAAAACTTTTAAGTCAATACAATCTGAAGATTTTTTTTTTTTTTTTTTTTTTTTGGTAGGTAAAATCATCCAATGACAAATCCCGCCCTTGGGCGGAGCGGGAAGTAGTGTCAGACTCTTACTGACTAAAAACCTACCCCGTTCCTTCGTTGCCTATAGTGCCGGGGCTGAGCCTTCCTCTCAGAAAACGGCCCTTGGCCCCGGCAGGCTTCGACCCTGCCTGCCTGCAGCTAGCAGGCTGGGCCTCTACGGTTTGCTGACAGCTCCTTGAGGCGCGCGGGAACAGAACGCGCCGTCGACGACTTGGGCTCGGTCCGGTCGGTTACCGGACGATCGGACAGCGTGCTACCCATTGCACGCCGTCCGCAAGCCCGCGCCTACGGTGGCCGGAAATCGGGATCGGAATCCCGGCGGCGGCTGGGGCGAGCGCCCCGTTGCCTCTGCCTGATGCGGTCGGCCTCCTCCTTTGCTAGCATTACTGCTTCGCAGAAGGAGGCGACCGCCTGCCATCCCTCCTCGCTACGGACCATGGCCTGAACCAAGGCCCGGCGAGAGAGATCGCTGCCGCCGATCGCCCCCACGAGGACACGGCGATGCTCCGCCCAGGCGGGGCACACCTCAACAGTATGCTCCACCGTGTCCTCCGGGTGTTCCGCACAGTGGCGACACCCGGGCGAATCCTCCGCACGAATCCGGAACAGGAACTTAGCGAACTTGCCGTGTTCGGTAAGAACCTGCGTCGTGCGGAAGTTTAGAACGCCGTGAGGTCTTTCCAGCCACTCCTCAAGGATGGGCCTTATCGCCTCGATTGTGGCGCGCCCCGAACGAGGTTGCGATAGTCGCTGACGCCATTTCGCCATGAGATCCCGCCGAAGCTCTGTCCGCCAAGCCTCGACTTGTCGCGGCAGCGGAATTTCGCCCCGGCGTTGCATCTCCATGCGCTTATCGTGCATGTGTGCAAGGACTGTTGCCTCCAGATCCCATGGCGGTTGGCCAGCAAGGAGGGTTGCCGCCTCGCGGGAAATCGTTCGGTACCCTCGCACCATGCGTATTGCCATGACCCTCTGGCACGCATTCAGCTGGGCCCTCGGTTGCTGTGTCAACGACGGTGCCCACACCGGGGCCCCGTAGAGAGCCATGGACCGAACGATTCCCGCGTAGAGCTTCCGGCAGGAACAATCTGAAGATAAGGCTGCTCCGTTTATACGCATATTTTTACACTCGCAAGGAAATCAAAACTACACGCAAGGGAGTCCAAACTTACCGATGACCTAGAATCCTAAAATTTAGCAAGAAGCAATATCTTAGAGCACAATTAATGGAAAGTCTGAAAACTGTTTTGTAGTACCGTTATAGTATAAGTTTGTATATACCAAAATAATTACGAGTACTTTTCTGCGATTCGGAAGAATCCTCGAGACTCAATTCGAGAATAGAACTAGGTACCCAACTACTAGGTACAACATAGATACATTTGTACGGAACCCTCGGTGAGCGAGTTGGACTTGCACTTGAAGGTTTTTTTTTTTTACATTGATCGCTTCTTTTTTTACATCGATTACATCGGTCGCGTTTGACCTCTATTTCACTCACCTGTAGTATGTGACCTACTATATCACCTGGTGGTTGGCAAGCGATGCTGTGGTCGTCATTGGAGCACGCTTGCCTAACCTATTCAGTCTTCATTCAAATAGCCCCAGGTTGTAGCTACCAAGATACACTGACTCCGACAGGGAATTTCACTTCTTAGCTGTATAATATACGTGTCTTCGGCACAGTTTAATTTGCCAAAGGAAAAATCTCAGCTTCTTCTCAAAGCGTGGCATCTACTTGCTCTATTAAAACTTGCATGGATGTAATGATAGGCTATTAGATCAAATCAAAGCTAAATTCCTCTGTATCGTTCACTTAAATGCTGCGATTAGATTAGAAATGAAGACTACTTGAGATTCTGTCAGTAAATGCTTTTCCTCAAATATCTTTCTCCGCTTCACTTGATATTACGGTTATATTGTACTGTTTTTTGGTGGATATTCATTAAATAACTTTTCCACCTCTACTAAAGTCCATCGAGATCCTTTTATTGGTCTTTGACTTACTGGGCTGAAGTAATTCTTGCTAACACTTCCGCAATCCTGGCAGGATTATCCCCAACCTACAACTATTGTGGAAAACATAACATCAAAAGTCCATTCCTCGATGTGTCCCGACTCTGGAGCTCTGGGCTGCATTTAAGACGGACAAATACATTTACACTTGTCTCTTCTTGTAGCCTATCTATATATCTAAGTATATTAAAATTTATGTTTGACCAACTATCTTCACTTAATATTAAATTGAATGTAACCAAAAAGACTTGCTCCATTTGCACCTTTATAAATTGAGGACAATTGTCTCTGCTTTAGAAGCTGGCACATAAGAAAAGCGGTATAGCGGTATAATGGCCAAAAAAAATCGTACGCTTACCCATAGGTTCGATACATATAGGAGTTCAATGACCCTCTCACTCTATTAAATAAAATAGTGTTTTGTCAGTCGCGCACGTTTTGATCTTATTGGCGGGGTACTATTTCGTGCTTGCAATCTAAATTAGCTTTTAATATTGGGATGTTACAGTTTATTTTAGATTGAGGTATTGTTATTTGGCCTGGATTCGGTTGATTTCTTCAAGGAAAAGCGAGTCATCGTTAAAATGCAGTCGAAAAATATTGCGCCAATAGTTCGCTGAAAGCGTTAGGTAAGGCTAGTGAATCAGTTCAGCCAGCCATTTTGGCATGTTTCCTAAGGTGAAAGCAACTAAATATTCTTAACAGCCATAGTTTAGCTTCGTTTGGAATGTTAGTGGCTGAGCCTATCCGTTTTAATGTTATGGAATAGTTACACCATCGTTTTATTGTTTTCTCACGATTTGCGGTTTATGCTAAGACATGATTATACCTACAAACGATGTATTTTATTTCTTTTACGGGCTTTAAGAATGGCAAAAAAATACATTTATTGTTCTAGTCTTTTTCAAATGAAAGGAAGGAATTTATTTGATTAGAAACAAATAAAGATAAATTTTGGAAACGCTTTTTATCAAAAAAGTGTAAGGATATTTTTTGTACTTTATGTAATTGTATGATATATCATTTTAGTGCGATCTGTCTTTATTCTTACGGGTTTATTGATTTTTTTTTTTTTGCTAAACACTATAACCCCCTTTTTTGTGAACTTTAATGGTGCATAAAATTGCATGTCCATAAAATTTCAGTGTCTTGGGAATTAATGCAATTATGGATACCCTATTTTTCGAGTTTTACTAACATTTGATTTGGACGAAACTACACGACAAAAAACACGGATATCTAAGTCCTAGAATAGGATATAGGACTGTTTATCTGGGTAGTAATTTTTTACTATCCTAGAGTCGAAACCGGTAGAATATATTCACACTAATATTATAAAGGCGAATGTTTGTGAGTTATGTTTGTTACTCCTCGACACTCGAACGGCAGAACGGATTTCGATGAAAAATCGTATATGGATAGACTATATCCTGGACTAGTTCTTAGGATATCTTTTTACCCCGGGAGTACCTATCTTCCCTGGTATCTTCTCTTAGAATAATTTTTTGAAACCTCTGGAAGCAGCCAATTTACCATAAATTGAACGAATATAAAATCCATTCCACTCAATCAGCTACAAAGTATAGATACCTGTGAAATTATGTAAAGCACTGATCGGTCGCGCCTTATTTTACGGACCGGCTTCATTTACATAACCTGATATTGACAGGTCTTACTCTGACATTTTAAGTAGATATATTTACCTACAATGTTGACGCGAAATTGTAGCTTTTCAATCATTTTAATACGGTCCTTTACGTAATCATATTGAACCGTAATTTGAGTTATTAAATTCTTGTTCTTAATTCAAATCACAAGTACTATTTTTGGGTCTTCGGCCACGGCGACTTTCTGTAGCAATGCTGTAGCGCGTTGGCATCTTTACTATAGCGCTTTGCAAATGCGACTAGCGCGCGTTAGTAGCGATACTGTCGCGCGCTTACAAAACGCGCCATGGCGATATGGCGACTTTTTGTAATGATGCTGACGGGCCTAAGGAGTCTTCACTTGCTCAAAATAGGAAGCTTTGGAAAAAAGACTTTTTTGCAGTAGGCGAGATTAGGTAGTAAATAAGTAATATATTACTGTCTCCATTTGAAACTGTAATTTATATCGCGTACATCGGAGGACTGAAACAATTTGCCTGCTGCGGTCTTCCCGTCCGATTATAATTTAGGTGTCTTCAAGACTAAAACGCATAGGCTCTTATTAAACTAGTGCGCTTCACCATCATCGATTGCATCACTGCTTACCATCAGCCGGGATCGCAGTCAAGCACTAATTTATATCAATTTAAAAAAAAAAAACATTTTAAATCAGATAAGTACCTATAAGGAAAGAAAACTTCTGCAGCTTGGTATTGATTAAAATAATGACAACTCACTATAAGTAGCTTGTCATTAATTGAATTATTGTAGGTATAGGTACCAAGTCTAGACTAAGGTTTGCTTGTGATTCCTGTGTTTAATTTTAACCAGTAATAGCTGACACGGCAAGCGTAGCTCTACAGTATACAACCTTATTTTTAGTTTAAGTGAAACTCGAAACACGGTTCTAATATTTTTTTGCAAAATTTCATAAGTGTACCTACATTAATTTATCATGAAAAATCACAAAGTTATAAGCTTTTTATGTTACTTAGTTGTCCACACAAACACATGGTCACCGGATCATCCGGGCCACTGATGGGTTGTTTTGCTCCCGCACCCAGCTGTACCCTGGCTCCTAATGCCCGCTTTGAGCTGCCATGACCTGTATTGTACTTAGTGTTGGTGGCTTCCATTGCGTCCAATTTGTGACCTTTTTCAAATAACATGGTGTAATAATCATTGGAATCGATTCAGTTACTGATTCTGAACAAACTATATTCAGGTTTTGCACATGCTAAAAATAATGTTGTAGTAAAAAAAAAAAAATAGGGGGTGCTTACTTCTTTTTGAATGTAACGGGCGTTTTGGAAGAAGTAGGTAAGCTCAAAATCCCACAGAGGCACTCACCGACTTACTACTTTAAACTCACTTATTCATTTTCGATATCTGTATGGTTAACAGAAAGAAATGAAACGAATGAGTGTTGGAAGTTTTCTAAGGCATACAACAGCCCCCCTAGCTAAGTTATGATCGTTTCGTACGTTTAGAGTTTGCCACGCCTCCAATTCCTTTGTTCTGACCACGTGAGTAAGCGTTAAGATGACGTCAGAAAAAGGAATAGGGGCGTGGCCAACTCCAAGCGTTCACCCTTAACGAAACGATCTTAACTCGGCTAGGGGGGGGGGGGGGGGGGGCTGCACACAACAGTTGTCTATGCTGATTGGCTTATAGTGTGATTGACCTGGAAAATAGAAGTGAGATCTTCATAATAGCGCACATTGCTCTTGCTGGGTACAATTCACTAATGAATGAGTTAGCAAAGAATTTGTTAGGCCTCTTTTATACCAAGGGAGCGTTGAACGCAAAAATGCGGTCATCGTGCGTGGACCATTGATTTTTTTGTCCTATTAAAATAGCAATGGACAGAAAGAAAAATTGTTGGTTTCGCACAAACAAAACGTATTTTATTTGAAATAAAATACATAAATCACCAGTCTCAGTTTTCGGTGAAAAGAGATTTGCAATCAAACTTTTGAAGTTTGTAATACGCATTACGCATAATAATATCCGTCAACAAGACCTTTAACTAATACACATTTGGTATTAGTGGTTCTTATATAGTTTTAAACAAGAAGTTTAATAAGAATAAGCTGTAGGGACAGCGTTGCGCTACCGGTATGTGGTCTGTAGAGGTGTGCCCCGCCTGGGCGGAGCATCGCCGTGTCCTCGTGGGGGCGATCGGCGGCAGCGATCTCTCTCGCCGGGCCTTGGTTCAGGCCATGGTCCGTAGTGAGGAGGGATGGCAGGCGGTCGCCTCCTTCTGCGAAGCAGTAATGCTAGCAAAGGAGGAGGCCGACCGCATCAGGCAGAGGCAACGGGGCGCTCGCCCCAGCCGCCGCCGGGATTCCGATCCCGATTTCTGCCCACCGTAGGCGCGGGCTTGCGGACGGCGTGCAATGGGTAGCACGCTGTCCGATCGTCCGGTAACCGACCGTACCGAGCCCAAGTCGTCGACGGCGCGTTCTGTTCCCGCGCGCCTCAAGGAGCTGTCAGCACACCGAAGAGGCCCAGCCTGCTAACTGCAGGCAAGCAGGGTCGAAGCCTACTGGGGTCATGGGTTAACTTCCGAAAGGAATACCCGGCCCCGGCACGATAGGCTACGAAGGAACGGGGTAGGTTTTTAGTCAGTAAGAGTCTAACACTACTTCCCGCTCAACCCAAGGGCGGGATTTGTCATTGGATGATTTTACCTACCATAAAAAAAAAACCGGTATGTGGTGGACATCCCACCCATACGTACAAAACGTTTTGGTACTCATTAAATCTTCAAAAACCGGCCAAGTGCGAGTTGGAATCGCTCACGAAGAGTTTCTTACCATGCGTAGCAAAAAACGGTAAAAGAAATACATTACCTGTGAAAATTTCAACTGTCTAACTATCATGTTTCATGAGATACAGTCTGGTGACAGACAGACAGATGAACGGACAGCGTTTTCTTAGTAATAGTGTCCTGATTTTTACCCTTTAGGTACAGAACCCAAAAATACATTTTTAGCCACCTTTGTACTATAACAAATGAAATGATCTATCGACCACCAAATAGAGCGTCGAGTTGACAATTCAATTTAGTCTAAATATATATTACAGTAAAAGTGTTAGCCATAGATCCGATAAATCGATTACCACTCTACCGATACTTAATCGTAAACGTTTAATAGATAAAACTAGTGTTTATGACTACAATAAAGATTTGTTTATCTGTGTTCTTGGTTCTTGAGTTATGGTCTGTGATGAAGCTGTAACATTATTTTTGCTGCAAGTAAAGACCTTGAAAACAGAGCTAAGTTAGCTGAAATGTGTTTACATATAAAACATGCTACTGAAACAATGCACATTGCACATCCTTATAATTATTGTTGTAATTTTGTGTAAGGTAATTAGAAAATAAAGTCACAATCATAAAATTTTGCTTAAATGCACTTAAGTATTGTTTTTTAGGATATTAGTTATCTCGATTATAAGCAAATAGTATAACCATCAAAGCAATAATATATGTAAAATATTTAACATATTATGTAGGTACATGTTGAATATTTTTTACATTTAAAGTAGTAAAACAAACCCCTTACAAGAAGAGAGAAGAGACTCGTTATTTTTGATGGAACTAAAAATGGTCATGGCAACATTTTCTACATTCGGAATCATTTTCACACGTCTCCACTCAATCAACATCAAGTACGAGTCCAAACGTTTGTCAAAATATGACAACATATCTTCCGTATAACATTTCTTCCCATCCGAGGTACGTAAAAAGAACTAACGGTAATGTTAAGTGAACTGGCAACATTAAATATACGTGTAGTGTCAGAGGTCGAAAATGTCGTGTACACTGACAGGTTTATAGCCCACCTGTGAGATTCCATTCCTACACTCAAGGGTTCAGTTGAAAACCAGCGTCAGGCAACTGCTACGTAGTTGTCGGGCAATATGCTGAACTGGGCCTATTTAGCACAGCTGTGAGACAACACAAGATAGCTGTTTAAGTTGTGGGCCAGAAAATGAGATTTTTTTTCTATCTTTCCATAGTAGTCCATTTTTATTTTTAGATACAACTTTTGCACTAAATAAATAGTTTTTAAGAGTTACCGCAGCTTTAAAACGCAAAGGGCGAAGGAATACAAGTACGTTTTAGTCAGTGAAAGTCTGACAGACTTTCTCGTTCTAGCTATAGAGGGATTTGTTTGACGAAATACCGCTTTAAAAAAACGAGCTCGAGTACACGCAGCGCAGTAGCGAATCGTTCAACCGCTACACCAATAGTACCGTCATAAAATGCTGCGGATATTAGCTTCGAGCTAGATTGAAAAACTTAGAACTACGCTTCAGAATCTATTTGTTTTCTAGTTGAAGAAATCAGGTAGTTACTTTTTTATAAATTCAGTGAAAATAACGACTATTTTTAGCTAAGACTTGTCCTCCATTCGCAATAAGATTAGACATTTAAACAGTGCATTTTGATAAGTGCAGAAAGTTTGTCACTGCGACCGAGGTGGAATTCCCACGAGCCGCAGGCGAGTGTGTTATGGAGCCGAGGGCTGCAGACGCTGCAGTGACAAATTTGCACGCGCAATTTTTTGCGCACTAATGCGGAAAACAGTCTATCGCGTGCCTAATAATGGTGAGATAAGAGTGAGTTGTCGAGTAAATGTATAGAAAAACCTTTTTTATTTACTGGCCGTTCAATCGATTTTATCTTCTATTCCGTAGGCATGATTATGGTATCAAAAGCAAAAAGTGGTTAAAATGCCAATTATTTACTGCAGTCGCCATTTGTCATGCCACCAACGCAATAAAAGTCAAAATCGCCTGAACTATCAGTAAAAAAGGGTTGTTTAACTGTCTAATTTTATTGCGTATGGAGTACAAGTACCAAACACAACTGAAATAAGCATCGCAATTACCTATTTCCTTAGTTCTCTTCTAGGATATTCTCATAAATTGTCTCCATTAAAATTAAACGTTCTGTGAAACGTCTTGTACTGTAAATGATTCCTTGAACCGCGTTGTTGGCACTTCGTTTTCCTGAATCTCTAGTATCAATAACCAAGTTCCTGGTAATTTTGGTCTTCAGGGAAAAATGAGCACCGGCGGGATTTTTCGAAAGATTTACCGAGGCTCTGGTACGCAAAAGGCAACGGTAGCACTCCTCCACTCGCCTACCGTCAACGTCGAACATGATTTAAATGTTGCTTCATCTACCGCAATCCAACGCGATGTTTGATGGAGAGGCAACGCGAAAAAAGACAGATGACACCTGAAAACTCTGCTGGAATTCGGTAATTTCGTAATTTACTCGAATGTTTCATAAAACTTGTTCCAGGAAATACGTCTTTTTAAAACCCTTAAAAGTTTTTGAGAACAATTGTCATCATTTATAATCTCGATTAAATGTGCAGTGCTTTTAGAGCCAAATTGACCAATAAACTAATCGCGATTCGTTCAAACAAAACGCAGTTTGAGCGAATCGAGATTATAGCTTCATTTTGCGTTTCACCGCGATGAATTGAACCTAGTTTACGCTAAACTCAGTTTCAATTCTTTTGTTGTCGCCATGTTTACGACACGGGTATTAAACTAGATTACGCTGAGCTCAGTTTAGTTGAACAAAGTTATCATATTGAATGATGAAATCAGCTCTTAAAGAAGTACTTTTTATAGTTTTTAATATATGAGTAGAAAACAGAGGCAAAGGGCCAAAGTTTTCGTAAAATAGCAGATTTTCAGAGGTCTTTACTAGATTTGTTTTACACAAATATATGTTTTGATTTCTATAGAAGCCTAGATAATATCCTCAAGATATCTGTGTATCCAAAATATCTGGAGTAAGATGTATAATAACATTATGATCACGTAAGAGCGGTTGTATGAAAATGTACCTCGGGTTGGCCGGTCTTATTGAACACAGGCTGGCTTTAGTCCCGGGGGGCCAGCTAGGCCGAAGTTTACAAGGGCTATGGGTTTGCTTCCGAAAGAGAAACCCGGGGTCCTGGAAGGCAAGACAGAGAAGAAGCATGGGTGTGTTTCTAATCAGTAAAAGTCTGACACTTCCTTTCGTTTCTTCTCGAGCGGAAGGAGATATATGTAATGATTTCCCAACTAAAAAAAAAATGGTAAAAATGAGCATAAGATCTATTTGGTGTTTCTCTATGTAATATTCTAAAGACATCGAGTAAATGAAAGACGAACTTTTTTCAAAAGACTTTTCTTAGATTTTGTGGAGCTGAACTAGTTCATTCAAGCTGAATAGCACTTTCCTAAGTATTTAAGACCAGCAAAATAAAAATTAGAATTGTTCAATTACTTTCTCTCTTGTATTTATCTATTGACTAGCTAGTGGTGTAAAAAAACTGAATGAAAGTATTTCCTTAACACACGTAAACCTGAACTTTACTTACATACCTATCTATTTTCTACGCATTATAACTGTTATTTTTATCGCCCACATAGCCTACCAGCCCCCCTAGCCAAGTTACAATCGTTTCGTTAAGCGTGAACGCTTGGAGTTGGCCACGCCCCCAATTCCTTTTGTTATAACGTCATCTCAAAGCTCATTCACGTGGTCGTGTTGGGGGCGTGGCCAACTCCAAGCGTTCATGCTAAACGAAACGATTGTAACTTGGCTAGGGGGGCAGTTTGCTCTCACTTCTGGTAATAAAAACCGCTCTATTCCAAAACGCGATCTAAAATAGTTCCAGGACTATTACAAGTTTTAATTGGCATTAAACCTAATAGTAGTCCTGCAAATACATTTTGATTGTTTTTAATTGGTATTAAATTTAGTAATAATCTCGAAAACTACATTTAGATAGCGTTTAATCGGGATTAAACCTAGTAATAGTCCTGGAACTATTTTAGATCGCGTTTTGGAATAAGGCTGAGAAAGTCTGTCAACGACTATAACATCCACTAGAGGGACATCTCACTGTATCTCCAGCTATAATAAGAAGAATTCATCAGTTATTATTACCCTATCTACAAGACTCACTCACGTGGTGATCTCATAAGAATTTCCAATAAACATGAACATTCAAAACTCGACACAGCCGAGATTTGCTTGTAAATATTAAAATTGGTATTCGAATTTATAGAATCGATTTAAATAAACAGGATCCAAGCGATTCGATCAATGGCGCCTTGACTCTGTGATAGAAATGATTTACTTTTAATGGCGTTCGTCACTAAGACCAATGATTAGCTGGTCCATTGATAGGTTTGTAAACTCTTTGATGAATGTTTTATAATATTCTACAGTCGACGGCCATTTTACATACAAGGATTTACATTCTCCATCAATCATCTTCGATCCTTTCATAAATTTTATACTCAAATGTCAAAAAGGCGATAAATTCTACTGTCCTCTCGCTTCATCTTTATTAAAATGACAAGGACACATATTTGCGGGCCGTTTAGTACTTTAGGATTGATTGTCAATCTTAGTAAATCTGCTTGAATCATACTTGTTCAGTCTTTACGGAAGTAATTTGTTTAGAATTATCTCTGTAATTTACTGAACATTTACAATACATAAATAGCTACCGGACAGAGCTATTTACAATACATAAATAATCGTGAAAGTAATATCTTAGTCATTATTTTGCAAAGTTGGCAATGAAAAATCAAACTTAACGGGCGAAATCCAGAAGGCAACCAGGAATTCATATAAAGAACATGTCGATTGTTGGTACCAACCAGTATCGTTCCTTTTTTAAAAACATGGAAATATGTAGTTTACAAAGAGCCCTGTGTGCAAATAATCCTGTGTGCTGCGAACACCAATCCATTTGGCGTATCAAAACAAAATAGGAGCATTAAATGTATGACGAAGGTTCTATTCCAAAGTTGTATGTTGTCGAACCGACTGACGCATTCGATGAAGACAAAGTAAATATTTTTAGTCCAGTGCTACTCGGTTTTTGTGATTGTAAACTTAAGAATTTTCCATTACAAATGGATATGGTATTTGCATATTTTTGTCACACAGTGTTGTGGACCTATTCAACGCTACATATCAATACACAAAACGTTTTAGTAGCATTTCCAAAACAGTTGTGCGTACAGCTAAAGCTGAAATTCGTGCCGGAGTTTTTTTTTATTTTATTTCTATTTTTTCTATTTTTTTTTCCTGGTATCTGCGATCTGAGGGCCTACATAAGCAGTGAAGGTATAGGAACAGTAGTGGCCCAGGGGTAATGGCCCCGACTTATGAGTTGTAGGTCACGGGTTCAGACACAGCCAGACACATTACTTTGTGAAGGAAAACGGCATGTCCTAAAATCAAAAATTCGAAGACATGTGACGTTATGACCCAATTTCCTTCTATAAAAATATTTTTAATTTTTTGTACTAGTATTTTGGGATCATAAATAAAGTACGTAAATACAGTTTTTTTACTTAATGCCTTATTCCTTGTGGTCCCAAAATACTACTAAAAAAATAGAGCTGAAAGTTGGGACCGCGGTCCCGGTCCAAAAAGCCCCACTATTCACGACCCTGTATATCAATAATTCAAAAATCGCTGATACGAAAATTGTGCTCAATATTTACCCGCTATCAGAATTTACTTGATAATTGTAATTCTATAATTTTATTTATTACCAAGTGATATTCGTTTATTTATAGTCAGCATAATAACTATGTTTCAATATTGCGAAGCTAACAAGCGATGTAGTAATCTGTTTATGTTTGCGTTTACCTAAATAACTTAGTAATTTCTGCTCGTGGAAGTCTGTTCTATTTTGTAGTAGATTTTTTATGACCAAGCATTTTAATTGCCAATACAAATTGACTGTAGGCGCCTAATAATAAAAGAATAAAATATTGTTATTAACTGCAAAGAAGATTTTGTAGGCTAAAAAAGGTTAAAGTGAATAGGTTACTAACAAACTAGTGCGCCTCACCATCAACGATTGCAACTGCGCGAATATTTGTTACAGTGCATTGAAGGTCGATCGCTATTTTAGTTCAATTTATATGCCGTATACAATACCATCAGGTGAGATCTCATACAAGCACTAGTGTATATTACAAGAAAAGTTTTTTACGCTTTTTTTTTTGAAGAATAAAATACTTTGAAAAAATAAGTTCGTGCCATGACATGCATGAGGTGCCCGGGCAAAAGGCAACGGCATAACGACCTTGGTATATCAGTGAAATCAACCAAATTCCTATTTATATTTCTGGTAAATGATAAACACAAACGCATCAGCAGTCCAAACATACTCAAGACGAAAATTAATAATTCATTGTACAGTCGCAAACCGAAACTCGTAGGTCGCTAGATCCACCGTCCACCTGTGCGGGTCTGCATTCTTGTGTCCCGTTAACTGCGCCCGCGCAGGGTTGGCAGGCAACCAAATAAAAATGGGGAAAGTATGGGCTTTTAAACCCTTGAAGAAACGGAAAGGTATTATAAGTCTGACGTGCGTATCTGCTTGTGTAGTTGTGGCTTCTAAACATATAAAGTGTATGAACCGATTTTTTTTCAGATTTTTTTACTGCCCAATAGGCTAAGTGCTCAGTTCAACGGCCTAATTAGGCTTTTAAAATTTTTCTAGTCTCTTTAATTTTCAGTGGATTCAATCGATCAAGCAAATAGTTTTATTGGAACATAAAATTAATTTTACACGCCAAAATTTGAAGCCCTTTCTTCTGAGCTAGGTAGAAACTGTATTACAGAAGTCAGTGTCTTCTCCCATTAGTTTCGCTGAAATACAGACGAAGTGATTCGTCCTTAGTGGATTGATTAATTAAAGTCGTTATTTCCTTACAGAGCAGATGTTATGATAAAAAATTAACAAGACTAATAAGTTCAGCTTTTCCACCCAATATCACCCAAACGACCGGTTAAACTGGCTTAACTAGCAATTCGGTTTTAAGATCTGGCAACCCTAACCCGCGCCGCTCCCGTCTCGCGCTTTTATTTATTTTGTGCTCTGTGCTCTGATGCTAGGCTGCGCCGAAAAAATGAATAGAGACAGAAATACCCGAGATTAACTGTTTATGGTTATTGGCTATTGGTTCTTCATTTTCGTCTTTTTGTGGCTTAGGACTGGGTTATTGAGCCCATTGGATGAAGGGAATATTTTTAGTAGGCGACCTTTGGAACTGTATTTGTTTTTTATAAGTTTAATGATTGATTTGACGTGATCACTTAATGAAGTTAATTAATATTTCATGAATATTGATAAAATGCTCCAGATACACACAGCATTTAACTATAACAGTTTATTCATGAATCGTTATTCTAAAAAGTCAATGCTTTGTTAGAAGCCGATAATATGGTATCAAAGAGGAACACCAAATCAAAGTTTTGTTTCTATTCACCCCCTGCGCTTCTAAAATTCATTGCTTAGATTTGTAAGTTTATTTTTAATTTACACCCTCGTTTTCTTTTCTTTGTCAGAAGGAAGAGCTTTGTTAATTCTTTAGTTTTTATGTTTAAAGTGTGTGTTATGTTAGTGGTCTAAGTAATGAGGAATACATAATGCAGTGCCAGCTAGCTCCTTAAAAATTGTGACTTATGTTGTGTGACCTTGTAATATTGACAGTTATCATTACAGCCGAAAGACGTCCACTGTATGTCCAACTTAGGCATCCCCCAAGTATTACTGTAACGACCGGTCTTGTACGTCTTGCTTCTATTGACCTTCCAACGCTGGGTCTTCCAGTACGTGGTCGCTATTCCAGAACCTTTAAGCCCCATCAACCTTCTGTTCAGCGAGCAATTTGTCCTGCCCACTGCCACTTACTTAAGTTTGGCGATCCTTCGTGCTATGTTGGTACCCTAGTTTTCTTGCGGATATCTTCATTTTTTGATTCGATAATGCAAGGAGACTCTGAGCATAAACCTTTCCATTGCCCTTTGGGTGACTTATGTCGTCAGTACATTATATCTATTCTATCTATTATGATTGGTTTAACTTTAAAAATCACAGCACTTTATTTCAAGATATCTAGGTAGGCACTATTCCTAGTGTGTCACAAAACTCATTATATATTAATGAACTTAATATATCATGTTGTTTATCTAACTTACTGCACAGTCTAATTTTAGTCCTCGTTTTTACCAATTTATTTTATGTGTTTTATACCAGTAAAAAAAACTGTTTTTAAACCTGTTTTTCCTCTAGGTAATTTGCATATTAACATTATGGTTGTAGGATATAGAATTTATTTCTTTTACTAAATGTTTAAAAGTAATATCAGCAGCCTGTGTTGTGCAACTTTCTCCACGTAACCAATTTGCAAGTATGTAAATATGAATTAATATTGCCAAGCTAAGGCGTCGATTGCGGATCGTAAGGTCGTGTATTTCAATCCAATCCTGTTGAATGATTACCTGCACATAGCAAGTAGATCCAGTACTAGTGAAAGCATATTACTTAACTCAATTACTAGGTGAGCTTTTAATTCCTAATGCTTCTGTGTTTCCTGATATACCAGCGCTATGTTTGCTTAGGAAACCATTTTTATTTTCCGTGGGAAATACATCTGTTGACTCCTCCTGCTTTAAATTTGAGCGACAGGGAATATCAAACTTTAAATGACTAAACTGACTACTCACATGTGTTCCACAGATCCACGGTAACCCTTTGGGAGAATTTCGCACGCTTAGGTAAACTGAATTAGTAATACTTAATAACATATACTTAATAAAAAAGTCATAAGTTCTTCACTCTACGGTCCGGACTAAGCGGTTTGCCTCATTGTTTATACCGCATATATCGAAGGATTGGAACAATTTTCAGAAATTTCCTTCAGCGATCTACCGTTCGATTATAATTTAGATGTCTTCAAGACTAGAGTCAAAAGGCTCTTAATAAACTAGTGCGATTCATCATCAACGATCGCATCACTGCTTACCACCATCAGGTAACATTTCAGTCAAGCACTAGTTTGTATAATTTTAATAAAATTAATAGGTATCTAGATGCGCTCTAGGTTACAAACTTATATTATCTTTGTAACCGTTTTGCTGTGTCTGTCTCGAATAAAAGTATTTCTATTATATTCTATTCATACTTGTAAAAAAAAAAGTATTATATGCGCCTTAAAAGGACCCGGATCAGGCGAAACATTCTACGATGCCTCAACGAACAAGTAAGTAATTAAGATTAACAAAACATAAAATAAACAGAAAGTAATTGTTTAATTAAAGTTGTTTTTGGTGTCAAAGTGTTCGTTTATTTTAGTCCTAGCTGCGGAAATAAACTGTAGACTTGAAATAAAGATATGAAATGAAGTAGGTATGAGGATTTAAATAAACTAATTTAAAAAAATACTTTGACCGACACTAGGAATAAAAGTCGGATTACATTGGGCACACGTGGGCCACGTACGTAGATCAGTGGTGCTATTCTCTAAGAAAACGCAGCGCTGCCTCAACGACGAACACCCAAATAGGATACATTGGATTGTCAACCTAATGTACTTATACATTGGATTGTTAATTCAATGTATCCTATTTGGATGTTCGTCGTTGCGGCAGCGCTGGTTCTTAGAGAATAGCACCACTGGGCGCGTTGTACTCCATACATTTTATCTGGCAACTAGACTTGTAGAGCTACATTAGATCCACGCTTCACGACGCGACTCTACGTACATCACTACAACAATCAGGCGTGGCCCACGTGTGCCTCGATTTAATGTAGTTCACGCTCAACTCTTGTATCATGGGTGCGTACACAAACATGTAAACTCATATACAGAAGACACCCAGACCCGTTACACCTGTCATACAAATATTTACTCCGTGCGGGATCCGAACGTGACAGGCAGCGCTGCAGCCAATTGTTCAACCAGTCTCCAATCCATACTCATAAAATACGTCTTTAAACTAATGAAAAAATGTGGGAAATCTTTCAATGATTTCTTCGGCTTTAGGAGGAGGGCGTGTCCGACTTTTACTGACTAAAAACCACACTTATGTTCCTTATTTGCCTGGCGTTCCAGGGTTCCCTGGTTTCCTTTTGAAAGCCAACCCTTGGTCCCAGTAGGCTGCGGTCCTGCTGGGCCTCTACGGTTTTGCTGATATTTCTTTGATCTAGCCTAGATAGTAAATAGAATATCTCTGGTACTTTAAGGCCCTTACTCCCATTTAATACACAATAAAACAGTGACTTTCTGAAGCCTACTCTTGGTAACGGCTCGGATATTAGACTCATTGTGTAACATTAACAGACTACACGTTTTATTATTCATAGATATCGCTACCAGCGATAACACTGCCAATCTATGTACCAATAGATTTAAGTTTATGTATAAGTTGTGTTACTTTTTTGGTGTATAATAAAGTTTACTCTATTAAAAACATATGATTTTTTCGTATGACTAATACTTTTGCCAAAGATTTTTTTAGCAACATGATATTTCTTCGCTTGTTTTCCCTAATCCTTTCAAACGGCTTTGATTTTTAAAAATCTATATGTTTACGCAAAAAAGAATTGACGGTTCTTCAAAATTTACATATAAATCAATCAGTATTTTGCAAGGAAAATGGTTTTAAAATTCAGCGGATCTCTATTTGGGCGCAGGCGGCGATTGTGTATGCATTTAACTCCGCTCAGATGTCCAAGGGACTTTAGGCCTTAATTCGATTGAAAGTATTAATACTTTAAATCATAACAAGAGGTAGTAAAGTATCAAGAGGTATCAAGTATCATAACACGCAGAGAGGCTTGTATATAATAACTATGATCTTAACATAATTAAGTACAGTACAAATGTTATTGTAAATTTGTAAGGTGATACGGGCTTCCCCGTCACAGACTTATGACTAATCGCTTACCTGTGATAATTTTAAACCCTTTATTTATAAAGTTCCTTCACATTTTTCCTGTATTCTGTACGCTGGCATTCTGGGAAATAAACGTCAGTCATTGTGTCAAACGTGGACTGCATGCTAAAAGGTTCAATTGCCTTTGACAAGCATTTTGTAACAAATTTGTGATAATATATGTTACGTATGTAATATATAAAATACAGTTTAAAGTAAGATGCTTTTTTTCAGGTGATGATAAAAAAAAATCCTAATCTAACTCAAACTCAAAAGCATTTATTTCAAATAAACCATTTACAGGCACTTTTGAAAGGTCAAGGTGTCAGTCTGTCAGAAAAAAAATGATGCTAATTGCACATTCCAAAGCGTAGATCTCTATGGAGAAGAATGTGCAAGAAACTCCATGGACACTCTTTTCAATCATTTTATGTATAACAAATATCTCTGTTACATGTTTCTTGTCGCTGCTATTATGTGAGAACAATGTCAATAAAATAAAGTAAAGACAAAAAAAGGAATTCTAAATAAAGATATTAAAATAAACCACTGGCAGCTAAGAGATGACCAGTCTCAACTGACAGCGCCCGTTCACGGACATGACGCGCATATCAGCACCACTCAGCTCAACCATTTTGAAGGGAACCGAATGATCCAACACACGCGCCACCATCAGTGAGACATTTGAGTGAGCATGACAAACTCTCAACCACCATGCTCATTTATGTCAAACATGTCCAATATCCAAAAACCGTAAATTGCTCCATGGTACTCACATTTACAAACTTTGAAAATAAATGCTTCTACATTATACAATAATAATTTAATATTAAATAAAAAGATAAAAAAGTATTTTCCAAACTAATCAATTTGTACGCCCTGCTGGTAGTGGAGCTGGACCAGCATTAACCCAAGCATTTTTATCCTGAATATAATCATCCAAGCTATAATATGCCCGTGTACATAGTGTGCGTTTAATACAAGATTTAAATTTTGTTTCATTGAGTTCTAATATGTGAGGAGGTATTTTATTGTAACATTTTAAACAGTACCCCATGAAAGAAGACGCTACTTTAGCCAGTCTGAAACCTGGTTGAACTAAAAGGTCCCTATTCCTTGTAACATAATTATGCCTATCGCCTCTTTTACTAAAAAGGTGAAGATTCTTTCTAACGTACATGAGGTTTTCATAGATATATTGACAAGGTACCGTCATGATGTTAATATCTTTAAACAGTTCCCTTAGAGAATCGCACCGGCGGAGATTGTATATGGCTCTGATGGCTCTTTTCTGTAATATAAAAATAGAGTGGATGTCTGCAGCCCGTCCCCATAGTAAGATACCGTATGACATGATACTATGAAAATAACTAAAATAGACTAGTCTAGCGGTATCAACATCCGTAAATTGGCGGATTTTTCTAACAGCATATGCAGCTGAGCTAAGCCGTCCTGCAAGAGATGTTAAATGAGGACCCCACTGTAGCCTTGAGTCAAGCGTTATCCCCAGGAAAACCGTTTTATCGACGAATTCTAGTTTCTCGTTGTTCAATACTATGTCACATTCACTACTTTTGACATTCGGTAAGGAAAATCTTATGCATTTAGTTTTCTTCCCATTTAAAACTAGATTATTAGCAGTGAACCAGTTTTGGACTTTAACTTGTGACGTGTCGGTTGTACATTAGTACTACGAGCAAATATTTCAATGTTTATCAGCAAATGGACAAACAAATCTATATTATATAAAAGGCAAATACGACTTATTGATTAATCACGAAATCTCAGAAACTATAATAACACCTACAAACTTAAAATTTGGTAGGTTGGTTTCTTATAAGGTGTAGACGTCCGTAAAGGACGGATTTTACGAAACTGCACCTCTAAGGGGGCCTGGGGCTCTGGGGAGGTATGAAAATGCATACCAGGGCCCTGGATCCAAGGCAGGGAAGGAACAGGGTACTATTTTAGTCAGTACCTCTACCATGAGTTTTAAGCAATAGTATTCGTCGCTACTCGATATCGACGCCGTAAATATTTTGTATGGCAAATTTTGGTTCTGCAAGTGACCGCTAGAGGCGCTGCAAAATTTGCGACGTAAGCGTAAAAAAAGTAGCGACGAATACTATTGCTTAAAACTCATGGTAGAGGTACTGATAGGTACAGCAGCACCAATAGAACTATCGTGCTTTTGCGAATCAATAAAAATAGATTATTTTCAAGAAGTCGTTAAATAAAGTCGTGTTGTAATTAATGTACTCGAAGCCGGCTCGTGTAGCGTTCACATACGTTTATACGCCATAAAGTTTATGGGAACAATCACCCTGTGCATAATTAGTTTTTGAACTAATTTTATGGGCAAGTCAAAAAAAGAAATGGTTATTTGGAACGGGAAGTTTTTTGAATATGGCCGTTATTAATATGTATATTTTCACCTAAACGTAAAAACAGAAAATAGTATAATATATTTTGATACAAATGCAGAAAGTTTGTCATTGCGACCGAGGCGGAATTCGCACGAGCCGTTGGCGAGTGTGTTACGGAGCCGAGGACCTCAGTGACAAATGTGCACGCGTCAAACGTTTTCAATACACTTAAGTACGACTCGTGGGGGTCGACACGCCCCCAGCCTGATACGATAAACAATTTTATTGAGGTGGAACGACTACACGATTTTTCCACACTTATGCGGAAAACAGTCCATCGCGCGCCTAAAAGCGGTGCGATAAGAGTGGGTTTTCGAATACTTAAGTGTATTGAAAATATATTATAGAGAACTGTACAAAATTCGTAATAATAATATGGTTAGACATTTAAACAAACATTTTTTACTGATCGCTCAACTAATTTTGACTTTTATTGCATTGCATTGGTAGCATTATAAATGGTGGCAAATAAGTTGAACTATTTGCTATGGTTATGCGCAGCCCCCCACTTCGATTGAGACCCGAAAATCCAAGTAGCTATAAAAAAATAATGAAAATCTGAATGAACACTATTAGTAGATAATAAAATAATTATTTAGCATTACCAGCTATTACGGAAATGCATAACGTAATGACTGTCGGTCGACTGAACAACAAGACCCATTTGACTGAATAAGTCATTTTTTAAGAGGGGTCTTGTAAAGGTGGTTTGATTACTAAGCAGAAGACCAGATCGCAAGATCCATTTTGTTAAATAAGTTTCATTCTAAGAGAGGTCTTGCGAATTTGGTTTGATTAGCCAGCAGGAGTGTTGAATTACGTTTTGCGGCAAAAACGGTGGCTTCGTTGCGACTTCAAATTGTGGTTTCGACACGGCGGGTTCGACGACTGCGCTTGAACAATAACAAACTGTTTTGTCACTGCGTGCCTTAGGATTACCGCAAATTTAACACTTTTTGTCGCGACTCGAAAGTTTGGCTGCTGTGAAGCATAGTGATGGGCGACTCGAGTTATCTAACTCGAGTAACTCGGGTCAGACCGTACGCGAGTCAGCCCGAGTCAAAATATGTATCTGCAAACCGAGTTGACCCGGAGAGCGCGCGCGGCGGGCGGTGTAACCGTCCAGCCCGCGAGTCGCGAGGCCCGAACGACGCCGAGCGAGCCCGAATCAGCCCGACGACCGAACGAACGTCCGAGCCGCGAGTGAAAGAGATAGTTCCTGTTGTTGGTTTCTTATCACACGGTTAGTCAGACAGGTATTTTGAAATAAGACTTTTGCTTCAAAAAAATATATATAGTATAAATTTAAAGGCTCTTATTATAAGAGCCTTTAGATTTATAGGTACACATAGTCTATTAAATCTATTTCAAAGTTGATTAGTTTTTTTTATAGTTACCTACAAGGTATTTTTTGAACTTAAGACTGGTAGTCAATCAGAAATAAGTGCCATTACTTAGATGTTGATTAGCTTCTTTTATAGATGTTAGTTCATGTGTTTAATTTAAGGAATAAAGATCCATCTAAATAGTAATAAACGTCTGATTTTTGAACAGGCTCAATTTCATTTGATTGACTACCATTTACTCGACGATCCGACGCCACGCAGCCCGCCGGACCCGACCCGGCGAACCGTGAACGTAGCAAACTAGCAACCCGTGGAACGTTGCACCGAGTTGAGCATTTACTGCCTCGGACGGACGACGCGGCGACGCGACGGACCTTAAGGCAGCTGAGTCGAGTCAACTCGAGTTGCAACCCGGGTTGGTAAGCGAGTCAACTCGAGTTACCCGAGTTACCAAAAAGTCGACTCGGCCCATCGCTAGTGAAGCAAACTATTTGAATTTCGAATTTAGACCTGTCAGAGATTCTCTTTTGTTTTTTTTTTTCTTTTATTTTGACCCATTGTGGGCCAAGGGCTTTCTAGCTGGTGCCACAGAATAAATAATCTAGTGCCCTATTTGGTCAATCTGTCGGACAAATGGCAGCCTTTAGATGTATTAAATGCGAATAACTTAGTTTTTTAGGATTCTATTCCCGAAGGGTAACCAATGGAACCGTAACAAATGAATCCCTATTACAAAGCCTGTTTTGTCCACCCGTCCGTCTGTGAGCGTTATTAAATTGAATAATAAAAGTTAAAAAGACCGTTCGACTTACATTTGGCTGATTTTTTATGTTTTTCTTTGTAATGAATATACTCATAAATTACTCGACCGATTTAAAAAAATATTTTACCAGTAAAATGCTACTTTATCAATGAGTGAAAGGCTATATCTATATTTGCAAAATAAATATAATTTATCATTTATAATAACACTTCAATCGTTTATTAGACCATATTTCCCATATACATATGTCCCATATTAATATATTAAGATTTCTGTGCGTAGTTAGGTAATTAATTATAAACTTATTACGAATATTGTACCGAAATATATTTATTTTTTTATAAATGATACAAATCGTAGTGTTAGACTGCGATCCCACCTGATGGTAAGCAGTGATGCAACCGTTGATGGTGAGGCGCACTAGTTTATGAAGAGCTTATTCACTCTAGCTTTGAAGACACTTAAATTATAATCGGAAGGGAAGACCGCAGCAGGCAAATTGTTCCAGCTCTTCGATTTACGCGGTATAGGTTTAAATTAAGTAAACCAAAAACACCCTGATATAATTGAAACTTCATGACCCATTTTGAAGACCAGTAATTGGGTGTCTAACCCTGCTCATTATCAGTTCCAGCGAATCGAACACCGCGGGTCAATTCATCCCAAGCGGATACCCCAACATGTGGTACATTTTTCGTTTTAACCCTATAAAAGATATGTCGCAGCGGGATAGCTTCACAACGGGTCTGTTTGACCAACATATGTCGCATCCTGCCTAATTAGTTGGATTAGGTTACATTCGTGAAAACAAGTCATTTGTCAAGTTTTTTTTTAGGATAAAGAGGATGTTGGAAATGATGAGTGACAGGTGATTTAGTATCTTTGTTTGTTGAGAGAGGGGCTTGTCAGTGATGATGATTTTTAGTTAGGTACACACAAAGTACTATGATCGGAATCGGTTACTGAATCCAATCAAGTACAATGCGTTCCAAATGAGAATAGGATCGATTGCCATGTTGTGACGTCACGGTTTACTGTCAAATCGAGGAAAGAAATTTTAAAAATTTATTTACGAAAAATTTAATTTATTTACGAACTTTAAACGAAAAAAATTTAATCAGAATTCAGTTCTTCAATTTTACTCATCATTAAGTTCTTCAATTTTGCCAAAATATCTTCGATTTGACAGTACGATGTGACGTCACAACATGGCATCGATCCTATTAACATTTGGAACGCATAGTATCTATGTCGTGGCCAGATCCTAGAAATTGATCACTACATGGTATGGCCAATTGAAACTGGCCAGATCGTTTAAACGTTAACATTTGATGATATGTCAATTCTCGTTTGGCCATATCATTAATATAGGATTTCTATAACAATAAAAAGTCTAAAGAAAGGAGGCCAAACGAGGATTTATATATCATCAAAGTTTAACGTTTAAAATGATCTGGCCAGTTTAACTTGGCCATATCATGAAGTGATTAGTTTCTATGATTTGGCCACGACATCTAAACAACTTTTCAATGTATAGAATCATTGAAGCATGCGGGATCGAAGTAAAATATAGCTGAGCATTTTAATGAACCTACTATTGACTATTTCAACGAAGCTTTCGAGAAGGCTGACTAGATACATATGCTACCAAATATTGCAAAAATATTAGAATGTATTTCATCCGCATTCTAATGAAACTACTTTCTAATCTTGACACTGGTTAAATGTACAAACCTTGCAAAGCCAAAAAAAAAAGTTATTCAAAAATCGAATGTAGGTAATAACTGGCAAGCGTGACGTGTCACCTACACTTAATACTTTCATAGATTGATAAAACAGGTACAATATTTATTTAACAGCCATATTATCTAAAGTGTTCTAAGCTCTTGACAAACTCAAATCTGCTCCTAACTGGGTTTTAAGCGCTTCTCTATCAGTATTTATTAACCAGCAAAATAAGAAAAATATTTGTCACGTCGTTGTCGCCACGGAACGGGTAAAAGTCAGTTGTAGTTTCGCGTTGCGTCTGTCTGCGGGTACTTTGATTGGAACTTTAATCACCACAACAATACTGTTTCTATATTGTTTTTAAATATTGATTTAATAATTGATATATTATAAAGCAAGATAAGTTACGCGCTAACATCGCAATCAGAAAACCTGGACTCGAAAATCACACATCTATGATAAGTCTCATCACAGTCACAAACGTAAAGTCACTGATAGACAAGGGCAGAGATAAGAGCCGGCGCTGTCGTGCGAGCAAAATAGCGTTAGCCGCCAAATGTGTGTAATCGTCGCGACCGATGTCAAATCTGGCCATATAGGCATAATTTCAGCAGTCCACGCTCTTGAGGCGAGTCACCTATCTCCCGCTGTAAGGATTTAATTAATGCTAAAACGGGTAGGTACCGTTGCTCTGGAATACAAAGAGCAATTTAGTAAACACAAGTGGGTTGTAGTGTGTAAGGGTGTTTTTATTATCTTGCGGATTTCATCACGTATGCGGGTTTGCCCCGCCCCGCATTACATTAAATAGTTGTATAAAAATGACATAAGCATGCGGAGAAAATCCGCATGCGTGACGAAGTCCGCATGATACATCTCAGTCTATCCAGAGCGGTCGAAGTATTTGATGATTTCCCACTAGAATACAAAAGCGATATATTATGTCTCGCACATACTTCTTTTTTACAAAACTTCCGCCCACTGAAAGAATGAACCAACTACAATCAAAACTGACAAGTCTCAAAGATGTGTGTGAGCCAAGAGGAAAACAGTTTTGTGCGAACTGAGCGGGTAGGTGAACAGTGAATGTTTTCATTTGCCAACCATTCGAACGTTTACCGAAGTGTGGCGGAAACACCGATATCGCTCCGATAACAGTATTTATGCAAATTTTTGTTACTTTTCATTTCCCTGTAGTTTTGCGTTTGACTTTTGTTTGTGACTGTATTTATGATCCTTTTTTTTTCTTTTGATTTCAGGTAAGTGACGAAACGCGTGCTGTGTGGAGAAAGGGTATGTGTTGCCTGCGAACTATAAATAAATCCGCGAAGCGAAATATAAATCACATGGTTAATCATAGAGACCTGACACAAAAAGCGGTTATTTGAATCCGAAAACATAATATATATGTATGTTTCGAAAATAAGGTTCAATTTTCAAATACTCTCTTTTTTGAGTTTTTTTTTATGGTAGGTAAAATCATCCAGTATTTTTGATTATGCGTGCGAAACATCTCCGTAAATCTTAACCAAGAGGCATCAGGAGTTTACTGACAATATTTTTATTACCGTTCCATCATAGACAATAAATCAAATAGAATCAAATCTTATTTAAATGGAGGTTATCATCAGCCTTTTAATGTTCCCTGCTGGGACATAGGCCTCCTCTCTAGGAGAGGGAATGGCCCGCAATCCACCACGCGGGCCCAGTACGGGTTGGTGGATGTCACATATCTTCAAATTTTTGGTTCTAGGACATGCCGGTTTCCTCACGATGTTTTACTTCACCGTTTTGAGAGCAGTGGTGATGAAATAAAATAAACAAAGTAATGCGCATGGCCAGGAACCCGCGATCTACAACTCGTAAGTCGGCGCCGTTACCACTCGGCCACCACCATTTTGAGGTTAAAAAGGGTAAATATTATCCATGTCATTTAGTTTAATTACTGCCATTAAAAAATATTGATAACGGTCATAATTTTCATTAGAACCGGATAATAAAGTATCCGGCTCGAAGGACCAAACAAAAATTCTATTTTAAAAAAAGAAGGCCTAATTGATTATTAAAATTGCATAATATAATTGGTACATAATTTAAAATTACCGAACTTTACACGAACAAATTATTCATGAAACAATTCGTAATTTAATGTAATAATTTCATTGCTTTTCGGTTCATGTCGTAATTGTATAATACATAATCTATAAATTCACCTAATTAAATTATTTTACCATACCCGGCGTTGGTACTAAGGAATATCATAATAAAAACATGTTATGATTAATTTAACAGACCTGTAAATCTAACACGTGGCTTTAATAGTAGGTATGTTAAATACTATTTATATATTTATTATACCTTGATCGATACTGTAATAGTTTTCTGTGTTACTATAAACCGTTAAATTTTGATCGTTTTCCCGTGGAGGGTCGATCCGGTACATGAAACACTATCGATTTGTAAAGGTAAAATAAAATATAAAGTATTTTTTTTCTAAAACTCGTATTGAATATACGCATGTACGAAATTAATTTCTTTAAGTAAAAGAGTCAATGATCTTGTAGATAGTTGTCGGTCGTTGCGTATTAACTATCAGGACATTAAACTTGCCCAGCTAATGTTTACATATAGAAATTAATATCATACATGCGTATATTAATTCGAGTTAAAAAAAAGTATTTTATTTTTTAATTTTATCTTTACAAATCGGTAGTGTTTCATGTACCGAATCGACCCTCCACGGGATTAAAACGATCAAAATTTAACGGTGTATAAAAACGAAATGTAATGTAATTTAAATCTCTATTTTGACAAAAGAATATATGGGCTTTAATGCTCTAAAGACAGGTTGCTTGCATACTAACATGATGCGGCTAAGAGGACAATGTCCTCTCACATCTAACTGTCTACCTTTTTATATTTTATTGCACTTTACAAATTGCTGACACGCTAATTATATACCTAGTGTTAAGTACGGAACTTAGGTAGGATCGGCATTAAAACCTACATGTGAAGAATGTATCACAAAATGCAAAAATATTTATTGTTTTAATAAAAAATTCAAATTGAAGGTTTTCTCGAACATGCGCGTCGTGTTATAGACTTTTATACTGGTATAGATGCGATCATTTTTCTGAACTATTGTTTTATGGTTATAATTTCCGTAGAAAAATGTGTATGGAAAATGGTTATATTAGATGTGTAACGCCAGTCTATGAGAGCCTTAATAAAGGGCGGTGACCAAAACACGCATATTTACAAGTAATTGAGTAAACATAAACTCGTGGCCCCTCTAACCCGACAGACAATACGAAGGTGTGAATTCGTAATAAATGCTTAGCAAATTCCTAATGTCTACTTCATTACGTAAATAAATAGCCATAGTTTGGTAGTCACGCGGCGGGTCAACGAACCCCGAAACGAATGTGCACAAGCCACTTTTGGCGCTCAAAAAACGAACGGAGCGTACGAAAGACATTTTGTTTCTTTTCCGCGACAAATTGGCAACAAAAGATACACTATTGTCATTATTGCATATGACAGTTTTGTTGTGCTTGCACAAAATAGATGCTTGACATAAATTGGTAAGCTTTGTAAACAGCAAACGTGGTGTTTTGACAAGTTAAGTAATTACTTACCTACCTATTGTGTCGAATTTCTTTTACAAAAGTGTAATGTTTCTATTTGAATTTTTTTGTTCTTGTTTATTTATTTTTTTTGTAAAAAGAATCTAGGCTGTAATTATTGGTATGTTTAGCAATAACAGTATAATTTCCTCTTATTGGCCTTGGGTTCGGTTACTGTTAGTAGGTACTAATATTAAATAAATTTGGCTTATCATGAAAGCATACGTTAGTAAAATATTATTATACCATGAATATTATAAAAAACACCAATAATTTTGGGCATATTCCTAAAATCATGAAAATTCCGAATTACATGACCCTAAATAAATAAATTCTTTGAAATTTTCTTTAAAATGTACCTATTTCGTCAGTTTTATTTTTTTTAATAAATAAACGGAAAAGGTCAAAGAGCAAGAAAATCGGATTAAATAATTGATTTTGTAATTATCCGCGGCATATACCAAATGTGAAATTACTACATTATCATTATTTATTTACGTTACCGATAGGACAATCTGAAACTGATAATAGCAGCATTAACTAAACCTTTATTTATAATTTATTGGAGCAATTAGGTAAAAGAATCATGTTGATTTTACTTACTTTGATGAGCCTTGGAGTGTAATATGAATAAACAAAAACTGTTTTTTCTGTACCTAAATACATATATACACCATTTATTAACTAGCTAACCCATATTGCGGTTGAAAAAGATTGTTTTTAATTTCAGATTTTTCGATTATTCTACACTTACAGAGAGGCCACATTTTTTTTTTTTTTTTTTTTTTTTAGTGGTAGGTAAAAATCATCCAATGACGAATCCCGCCCTTGGGTGGGGCGGGAAACAGTGTCAGACTTTTACTGACTAAAAAACCTACCTTTCCATTCCTTGCCTTTATCCTGGGGCCTTTGGTGACAGTCTCACATAACCTTTGGCCCCAGTAGGCTTCGGCCCTGCTGGACCCCTACAGTATGCTGACAACTCCTTGAGGCGCGCGGGAACGGTGCGCGCCGTAGACGACCTGAGCTCGGACCGGTCTGTTACCGGACGGACGGACAGCGAGCTACCCATTGCCCACCGTCCGCGAGCCCGCGCCTACGGTGGCCGGAAATTGGGATCGGAAACCCGGCGGCGGCGGCGGCGTGTCCGCCTTTGCCTAAGGCGGTCGGCCTCCTCCTTTACTAGCATTACTGCTTCGCAGAAGGAGGCGACCGCCTGCCACTCCTCCTCGCTCCGGAGCATGGCTTGAACCAAGCCCCGGCGCGAGAGATCGCCGCCGATCGCCCCCACGAGGACACGGCGCTGCTCTTCCCAAGCGGGGCACACCTCGACTGTGTGCTCCACCGTGTCCACCGGGCGGTCCGCACAGTGGCGACACCCGGGCGTCGTCTCCGCACGAATCTTGTACAGGTACGGACCGAACTTGCCGTGCTCGGTCAGCACCTGCGCCAAACGGAAGGTGACGACGCCGTGGGGCCTTTCCAGCCACGCCTCAAAGAGGGGCCTTACCGCCTCGATCGTGGCGTGCCCAGCACGAGGTTGCGACAATCGCTCTCGCCATTTCACCATGAGATCCCGCCGGAGCTCTGTCCGCCATGCCGCGACTTGTCGCGGCAGCGGAGTTTCGCCCCGACGTTGCATCTCCACGCGTAAGTCATGCATGTGTGCAAGGACTGTTGCCTCCAAATCCCACGGTGGTAGGCCAGCAAGGAGGCTCGCCGCTTCGCAGGACACCGTACGGTATCCGCGGATCATCCGGATGGCCATGACCCTCTGGCAGGCGGTTAGCCGGGCCGCCACTCGCTTCCGTAGCGATGGCGCCCACACCGGCGCACCGTAAAGGGCCATGGACCGAACGATGCCTGCGTAGAGCCTCCGGCAGGAGGCGTCTGGACCCCCTAGGTTCGGCAGGAGCCGCTTGAGCGCAGCCCCAGTCGCATTCAACCTGGGAGCCAGACGTCGGAAGTGCTCCTTGAAGTTCCACCGGCTGTCGAGGACGAGTCCCAGGTACTTCATCGTCGACCCGACGCCGATGTGAACTCCTCCTACCGTTAATTGGGAGCCCGGAGGTGGCGCGCTCCGAGGGCCGTGAAAACACATGGCCTCGGACTTGTGCAATGCCACCTCGAGTCCCAACTGCTGTATCCTCTCCACGACTGTCGCAACCCCGCGCGTCGCTAGTTCGACCGCCGCCTGGTACGACCGTCCCCGCGCCAGGACCAGCGTGTCGTCTGCGTAACAGACCACGCTGACCCCGTCGGGGAGGTCGGCGCGCAGCACGTAGTCGTACCCGATGTTCCACAAGGGCGGCCCTAGTACCGATCCCTGCGGAACACCGCACGACATCTCTCGCCGTTTCAGCTCCCCCTGATGACCGGGGTAGATGATGAACCTGTCCGACAGGTAGGCCTCGATCACCCGACAGAGGTAGTCGGGCACCCGGTGGTACCGGAGTGCCCTACCAATGCAACTCCAGGGCAGGGAGTTGAAGGCGTTGGCGATGTCCAGAGACACCGCCAAGACACACCTGCCCCGGGACACCGCATCCCCCGTCGTGAGGGCTCGCACGCGCATGATGGCGTCCACAGTGGAGCGCCTCCTGCGAAATCCGAACTGGCCGTCCGCAAGATCCGGCCCCTTCCGCGCCAGATGCACGACGAGGCGGTCTGCAATTACTCTTTCAAAGAGCTTGCCCACCTCGTCGAGCAGCACAATGGGCCGATACGCGGACGGAGAGTCCGCGGGGCGCCCCGGCTTCGCGATAAGGACCAGTTTCCCCGTCTTCCAGCGAAGCGGGAACTGGCCCCTCTCCATGCATGCGCTGAAGAGCCCTCTCAGTCGAGACCCGAGTTCCTCCATGGCCAGGACCCAGGCTTTTCCAGGCAAGCCATCGGGTCCTGGGGCGGTGTTCTTGGCACTCAGCCTTCGCACCGCCACTCTCGATTTGCAAATATAAAAAAAAGGTTTTTCATGGGCATTCTCCCTTAACATAATAATGTAGGTACGGAGAATAAAGCCAAACAGGAAACATTGAGGCAAAAACTGCCTCGAGGCAAACATCGAAAAAGTAAACATTATCACACTATATCTTACCTTTCTCGACGACACAATATTATTTCCTGTCCAAACTTTCAAGCCTAATTTAAAACATGTCTTAATTAAAAATCTTAACGTTTCCTGATATCATTGCAAACTGTGCAAAATAATTACGGAAATACAACAGTTTAATTTAATTAGTAAAATATATATTTCAATATTTTATTATAATTATAGGTAACTAGTAGTCCCGACAGACGTTGTCCTGTCCGAAAGCTGACTTTTCTTAAAAAAAAGAGTGCAGCGCCACCTACCAGGACCCATTAAACCATCCAAGGACCTACTTAAAATTCGCGCTATGAAATTGATATAAAAAAATTGATCAACTCGCGCTGTACATAGTACAAAATGCTTATTTAAACAAAAGAGTCCAACCCACTCTTCGTCAACAGCCCACGTCAAAATGCACTTTAATCAAGAAAATTGTAGAAACTAGGTACATTAAGTACACATTGCCTGAACGCTAACCTTCCTGCTTTCAAGGGCGGCATTGAGCAACTAGCACAAGGCACAAGGGACAAGTATTTTAACTTCCATCGACAGTCCTTACTTGGAACATCGTTAGTTACAGCACTTAGCAGGATTGCATCGAAACAACGCTTTACTGTGTGCTATTTTTCCAGTATTATAATGTTTTAAAATATTTTTTCGCAGACAATTACATAATACTGAACATAAGAAAATATCAAGCCTTTTCAGGAAGAACGTCGTACGTCAATTTGCGTTTTTTTGCAGGTTGAATCGCTAGGACCATGGGCTCCGAGCGCTCATCGAGTTGTTGGGGATATTATAAAACGGCTAGTCGCCTTAACATGAAAGCTGGGCTTTTTAGCCAGCTAATCAACATTGCTATTCACCATGGCAATGCTGTTAGTATTTTAGGATCTTTTCATTTGACAGCTATGTGAATATTTTTTTGATGCAATTAAATTACCTACATATTTATTGTACACCTAGATAAATCATTTTTTTTTATTGATTCTTTTTATACGCATTTGTACATTTTTGTATAATATTATTGTTATCATTTTTAGTTTGTTTTAGTAAACAATTAAATTTTGTCGTCCTACTGCAATAAATAATCAAAATGGTCAATTGTCACTCCGTAACTGCATCTGCAACAAAACACATAGATCTCAATTAAAACACATTGGGTAACCAAGCTTCTTGATTAGCCTGGATTCACAACACAAATATGTCGACCTTTCAGATTAATTGTGTTATTTGTACGTATCTAATCGCCAGTCATTGTATGCACATGAAACACGTCACACGTGCCGGGAGAGGGAAATCCGATAGTTACGTAACGACAACAATGTTAGGTTTTACCTAGAACACCATTTAATTAGATTAGTATAGGTTAGGTACCTAACTAAATGTACGATTAATGGTAGAATTTTACTGGACTGTGTAAAACTAATGAAGAGAAGAAATAATAGAGTACGACGAATATCCACTCTTACGTCGTTGGAACTTCCACGGCCCGGACTTATACCGCGTATATCGAAGGACTGGAACAGTTTGCCTGCTGCGGTCTTCCTATCCGATTATAATTTAGGTGTCTTCAAGGCTAGAGTGAATAGGCTCTTAATACACTAGTGTGCCTCACCATTGACGATTGCATCACTGCTTAATATCAGGTGGGATCGCAGCCAAGTACTAGTTTATATCAATTAAAAAAGAAGAGAAGTAGGAAAGAGTTGGGACAAGTTTAACATTAAATAACTCTTGCCGCTCCGGGTGGACCGAGAGTTTAAGACTTTTACAAACCGAAGTCTGTGTTTCTTTCAGTTGCCCTTTGCGATCCAGAGCCGTGATAACTTTTTCAAAAATTCTTGCGGCCCTACGGTTTTACTATCTAGGAACACTGCGCCGTCAACGACTTGGGCTCGGTCCTTTACGAATGGCCGACGAGCTATCCATTTTTCGTCGTCAGTACTTAAGCTTGCGCCTACGACTACTGATGCCCAACTAGGATTAATACTCAATTATCAGTGGTTGATTCCATTGAAATTTATGGTACTTACAAATTATTTTGAAACTTTACTGAGTAGTTCAAAAGTCAGTTTCCTAATTAGTTTCTGAAGTAACAATGTTTTTTTTTATTGTTAGGTTCACGTTGGACCTGATAGATATATTATTATGACTATCTCACTTGATAATAAAGTGGTCGTCATAAATAGACCAAATACTACCATAAGTATAATTCTGTTTATTTATTTAAATCGGGCTATTCATAATTCGTTTTATTTTGCATAAAAAGGTGCAGGATCTAAGCGTACAGCCCATTATTATGGCGCCAAACGTCTACCGTATTATAAAATATTGTAGGTATATAATTTGTTATCATGAAACATTTTCCTCGTAACATACGTTAATCATCATAACATGGAGTGATGACACAAACAAAACGACTCTGTTTTGCAAACTGTTAGATATTTTTATTGATGTTTCTCTAAAAGATAACGCAATTAAACGTTTAATTGTGAAGAATCTGCCCTCCTAGCCAAGTTACGATCGTTTCGTTAAGCGTGACCGCTTGAAGTTGGCCACGCCCCCAATTCCTTTATTCTGACCACGTGACTGAACGTTGAGATGACGTCAAAACAAAGGAATTGGGGGCGAGGACAACTCCTAGCGTTCAGGCTTAACGAAAGGATTGTAACTTGACTAAAGGGGCTGGTCTTTTGTGATTAATTTGATGGAATAAAGGACCAAATTTAAAATTTATTTGCTCTTTAATAAGACACACAATATTGTTTGATTTGCCTTTAGATTTCGAAGTAGTTAACGACTGATGATTGAGTAGGTATTGATCATAATTGAGTGTCAGGAGTCCCGGGCGAAATTCGGCGAAACATCTTAGGCGTGGGCTTGCGGACGTTGAGCAATGGGTAGCTCGCAGACCGATGAGTACCAGGATCCCTCAAATAGATGTCCGCTAGGGCTGTTGAGTTCTTTGAAAGAGTGGTGGTGGCCCTGGAATGTAGAGGGCAATTTAGGGAACATGAGTGGGTTTTAATGAAGGGGAGAAGTTATAGTAGGTATTATCCTTAGTCCGTAACTGATTAAAAATAATTAACATAAAACAAAAGATCTTAATCAAGTTAGACTTGGTTTATCCTTATGGTATGCGAGTTAATGCAGTAAGCACCTTGACCTTAAGAGGCTTGGCAGGTAATTGAAGCCTTCAAGATGTCCTACCTGCTAACAATAGGGTTTAAAACAACTATGAAAACTGTATCTACATTAATAAATACTCATTTTAAAGACAATAACAAGTATTATTAATTCCATAACTTTCACACAACACCATTTAGTTCTACTAAGCAGAGTTTATGTGATATGGGTACTAGACAACTGATAAACATACTTATATATTAAGGTTTTAGAACAACTTTATTTCTCATAAAGAATTGCATACATAATTCACTTACTGAGAAACAATATGTAAAACTAAGATTATTAGTTAGAGCGCACAGGTGTACGTATATAAAATAACAAAACAAAATGTGGGTAAATCTAAACAGCAATCGTAAGTTATTTCTAAAAACATACATATTATAGACAAATTACACCCTGACACAGAACAAATGATCGTGCTTATCACACAAAAATTTGTCCTGGGTTGGAATCAAACCCACAATCTCATAGCAATCATAACCACTGACCACTAGATCAGCAGCCCTAGTTTAAAAATATTTTTTTTTTTCAACAATTTGTGAAAAAGTACAAAAGCTGTGGAAAAATAATTTTCACGGTGTTGAGGTTCAAAACGCCGTTTCTACTAAATAGTGCAAAGTCACTATGGCGTCTCGTGATGTCTGATGACAATAGGTAGTGCTGTTTCTGTTTAAAAAAGTTATCGGACTTTTTCCTATACTCGTGCTATGAGACCTTGCTTTTTGCCAAATTTCAGGATTCTAGTTCAACGTAAAGTACCTTATAAGTTTTGATTTCCTAGCAAGTGGCAAAATATACGCCTAAACAGAGCATAAACGGTTTTATCTTTAAAATGCATTGTCTTAGAAGTTTGATTTTTTTACTGCTGCACTGTAACCCACTGTAAAGTAGTCCTTGACTGCGATCCCAGCAGATGGATTTGATATTAATTTTAGATTTATATCTCCACGTGTTCCTCCATGAGAAAAAGGACCTTGATAGACTGACAAGCGGACAACAAAGTGGTCCTGTAATGGGTCCATTTAGGCCACCTTAGGTACGGGAACCCTACAAAGATATTGAAAAGATTAAATCTTTGTCATTTAGACGTATACAATCATTCTTTTCATACTAAAAACCTTTCTTATTTCTTTTTTTACTAATGTAATGAAAAAGTCCAATAAAAACCTAGACTTCTAATTTTATACTATAAATTCGAAATGAAACAAAGTAGCGATCACGACCTCGTACTCTGATAGGTACAAGATTAAATTATATTATAGACTAGAAGAGCAATACGGATAAACGGTTAGATAATACCATTCATAGTAATAATTCGCATTCACGATCGATACTCACGCGCAAGCCAATCATTGTTCCTGGAAATTATTGTTTATGGTACTGGCCAGTGTTATCGCAAACTGGGCAACTGCCTTTTTTTCTGGGTAATTCTGTTGGAAATAAAAATAGGTTTGTTGTTTAGTCCTGTTTTGGAATTCGAAGCTTTTTATCAATTTTAACAAAATATTTTATTATTTTAAATACATATATTTTTTAAAGGTACGAGTAATCAAGTGATGGCTCAGTAGTATCGACCCCTACTTACAAGTTGTGGGTTCAAACCTAGTCAGATGTATTAATTTGTGTATTTTATTTCATCACCATCGCTCTTAAAATAATGAGGAAACCCGTATTTTCTAGAACCAAAAAATTCGCAGACATGTTATTTACATCCACCAAATCATTAATAAACGCTTGCAATAACATCCAATAAGGAGGCCAGATAAACATTGACAGATAAAAAAATCGGTTGTTCCTAGGGGTTTTTAAGCCAAAAGTAAATAGGTTACTTCTAGGCAAGCGTTCCATCGACAATCACACTATCGCTTACCATCAGGTGAGATACTTATTAAATGCGAGTCTATCAATAAAAACAATAAAAGGAAAAACCACAGGGATTTTAACCGATGGGAAATCCAAAAACCTCTTCTTAGTATTACATCATTTAGGCTGACCTGATTTTCACAGCCATTTTGTGAAACATGTCATGAAATTTTCAGTAAGTAGGTATTAATTTACATGATGGGGGTGGCTTGACGATGCGGGCTGTAGACTCAGCATCGTTCATATAAATAGCTGTTTAATTAGGTTCTGTATTCGCTTATTTCGTGCAAATATCGCTTTTTCATTTAAACCGATTAAAAAGTGTGAGGACCAATCTGAAGAAAACAGATCGGTTTTAGGACGGTGGGGAAAATCATCCAATGACATCTCCCGCCCTTGGGCGGAGCGGGAGATAGTGTCAGACTTTTACTGACTCAAAAGCCCATCCCGTTCCTTCGTTTTAAGGCGGGAGAAGTATCTATTTAACCGACCTTAAAATAAGGAAGCAAAGTTCCACACCCATATTTTTTTTATGTATGTGTGTTCAGCGATTTCTCCGTTCTTTGTGAACCTATTAATGCACTAGTGGATATCTACTCTGCGAGTGCTATATATACTAGACTAAAAAAGTTTTATTTTAAATTTGTTGTAAAAAAGAAAATTATTTTCTTTATGGTTTTTTTTTATTAGATTGCCTTCCTAATGAAACCGATTTGAGGCACACTACGACATATACATAAGATTTACTTCATTTTTGACGTCGGTAATAATCATCCAATGACTTCTTCCTCTTTACGGAAGAGCGACAATGCGTCTCTGACTTTTCTTGACTAAACCACACCACAGTTCTTCAGTTGCCCGTTGAGTTCTAGGACCAGGGTTTCCTTTCCAGAAATCGCACGTGGATATATAGATTTACTGGTGACTGAATTATTTCTTGTTTAACGATTACAGTTACAAAGTCTCTTCGTGTTATCACTCTATTTCCATTGCAATTATAGAAAAGAAATAAATAGCATTGACTTGCTAAATCTGTTATTCTAGGGGCGTAATTATGACTCTGTGTCAGTAATTCTGTGAAATAGATGACATTTTGATTGTATTGACAGCAACTGACATCCCATCCAAACGCACAAAACGTTTTGGGAACACAGTCATTGTGCGTACAGCTAAGGAATCCGGAGTCTTTGTTTCCTGATGGCTACAACCCGGGAATCTTTAAGTCAAGAGTGAATAGGTTTCTTCTAGGTAAGCGCGATCCATCGTCGACCGTATCGTCGCTTTCCATCAGGTGAGATAGCGGTCAAGCGCGAACCTATCAATAATAAAAAAAAGGAGCGGAATTCTCTGTCGGAATCTATGTTTCCTGACTTACAACCTGAGGGTCGTAAATGCTTTTAGGCAAGCGTACTCCATCGTCGACCACATAATCGCTTACCATCAGTTGAGTGAACGCAAGAACCTATGAAATAGAAAAAAAAAACTCGTTGGATAAAACCAACTGACTCTAAAGACCATCCAAGTGGATGGCTCTTGGAGTTATTTGGTACTAAAGTCGTATTTTTGGGTCCTTTTCAATATCAATGAATGGCGTTTATATATTTTATCCTTCACTACCGTGTGAAAGTAAAAAGTATATAACCTATGCCACTTAGTGATAAAGTTAAAACTGTTCGGTACTTTTGAGTTTATTCGTTACAAATAAAAATACAGATCTACCCTCTTTATAAGATTAGTATAGAGAGTGTAGATTTAGTCCTTAACATTTAGGCAAGGCTCTAAGTCTACAAGTTAATACCGTCAACTTCTGCTACATTAAACTTGTATAGGCTTGAATTAATACCAACCATTAAAAGACAGGATATTTCATATCCTACGTCGGATTAAAGAACAACTTGATTTTAGTCCTAGCCTAATGGTGCGTCCATACGGTAGGTACCTATTGACTTGAGAGGTTGGTCACATTAAAATTTCCACGGTGTGACGTCAGTTCGTAGGACAACGTTTAAAGAAAAACCATAAACAGAATACTTAATTTCACATAGTCACTTAAAGAAGGAACGCCACAAGCTAGTGCACGGTTTCAATTGGTCCTTTCCTACGGAGAAAAACTGAGAAGAAACTCCATAGTTACTTTAAAAAAATATATTGATTTGAAATGAGAGGACAATGTAGACCTGGGGGCTTACTCTCGAGTTTAATTCCGATCGGTAGACATTGAAATTGTGACGTTAGGTATTCTTGAATTCGATTCCAAATTGGTTTAAAATTTCGTGACCACACGCCAAGCCCAATCCCCATTTTACTTAGTTTACCAAAAAGGTCACGCAATTGGGCCCTAGCATCGAATTCAAGAGTACCTAACGTCACAATTCCAATGTCTACCGATCGGAATTAAACTCGAGAGTAAGCCCCCAGTTAGTATTGTACCCAGAAGCACAATAAAAAGAATAATTAATCGTTGTGCAAATACAAATGCAAATAATTTTTTTTTTCGGTGGTGTGTTAAATCATCCAATGACAACTCCCGTCCTTGAAGGGAGCGGGAGAAAGTGTCAGACTCTTACTGACTAAAAACCCACCCCGTTCCTTCGTTGCATTTTATACCAGGGCCGAGCCTTCCTTTCAGAGGTTGTGACCACTTCCCAGAGAAGTGCCTCGCCTGTTTGTTTGCCACTCAATTGTACAAAAAAATGTCGCAAAACACCACGTCGCAGTGACGTGGCGTTTTTTAGACCGCCACGTGACAGCATGACGTGTTAAAATGTCAGGCGTGCGAGCCAGAGAGAGGGATGGAGCTATGAGCTATACACCCTATATAGCTTCAGCCCTTTATCTGGCTCGGCCAGTTCAGTTTAGGTCCTAAAATGGATCGTGTTAAAAGCTCGTGGTACGTAGCACTGCAAGTCCTTACGTAGATGTCTTTAGAATTCGGTCTGTATAAAATAGCAAACAAACAAATGTATGGGAAAAGTGGAATGAATGTATAATTTGTACCGTGTGGACGCACCTTTAGGATTGGATTACTGAAGCGCTTTTAGCATTTGTTTTCCTTGATTTTTTTGTTACTGTATATTTTTTTCGGATGAAAGTATACACAAATAGAAAGCTTTAGAGTAGCTTTTTCTCAGTGAAATAATTTTCGTTAACTAACAGATAAGTAGGTTTTTAATATAAACTTTCAGCGAATAAGTTTTCGGGTGTTACAAATCTTTGATCTCACTTCTCTCTCTCTCTCTTTGGAGAGCAGTAGTGGCCAAGTGGTAACAGCCCCAACTTACGAGGATGTAGGTCGCGGGTTCAAACCCAGCCAGGCGCATTACTTTGTGTAATTTATTTCCTCACCACTGCTCTCAAAAATGGTGAAGGAAAACATCGTGTGGAAACCGCATGTCCACACTGAGCCCGCGTGGTGGTTAATTACGGCCCAGTCCCTCTCTAGAGTGGAGGCCTGAGTCCCAGCAGTGGGAACATTTTAAGGCTGATGCAATGCAATTCAATGCAAACAAATCTTTGAAATTCTCGGTTTTTCTCTACTGTATACTTGTATTATACACGGTGTATACTTGTATTATACACCTAAACCTACCTCATGAATCACACTATACATTAGTGAAAGAGAGATATGAACAAACTAACAATTTGACCTCTATATAATGTTAGTTTAGAATTTTAGATATATAGATAGGTATAAAACAAACTCTGAAGTGAGTGGAGGTCGTGGCTAAAATAATTTTAGTCACTCGGGTCGATCTTCAAGGTTAAGCAACGCTTGCCGCGTTCGGTCTGTAGATGGGTGATCGTCTGAGGTATGGAGGAATTTCGGTGATCTGAATTTTCGAAAGTAAAGGGAGTTAGTGATAGCGTGACGAGTGACACGAGAGAATGGAAGAAAAAATCGTAACGGGCAGAAAGATGATGATGATCTGTATTTTCGAAATATCTCGAGAAAGATGTGTATTAACGTCATAATCACGTAAGAGTGGTTGTATGAAAAAAATAATGAAAACGTACCTCGGGTTAGACGGTCTTAAGTGTAAAAAAATTCAATTGGTGCAATAAATGAAAATGCAAAGTGCGGGTTTGTCCTCGCTTTGCTGAATATAAATAAATAATAAATTAAAGTTTTGTAGTGACTTCGTGAGTCCTGAAAACATGATTACAATCTTTACGAAAGAGCTTATTGAATGTAAAGTACGTGAGAATGCGATGCACAATGCCAGCACATGAATGCATAATAATTACTTTATTACGTAAGTACATAAGTTATAAGTAGGAATGAATATTTTGCACTTCTACGGTGTATTTATTCTAAGAATTTTAGCCTTAAATGTAGGTTTTCCTTACAATTATTTTATAAAGCAAAACGTTGTTTTTCTATGGTTTTTGTTCGATAGAATATAACAAAAATGTTCCGTCATAGTACCTAACAAAGGCAAAAGAAAAATCCTTTTGAAAGGTTTTCCTTGTTACGTATTTTTAGTTCATTAAAACAAAATTATCTTTAGGCAATATTAGCGGCATTAAAATTTTTAAACGCCGCGATTTTTTTTTTTGTAGCAATAACATCATACATTTCAAAGCAATGGTTTGTCTTGTCTATATATAAAGGCGAAAGTTTGTGTTTAATTAGGATACTTTTACATACGGAGCTGCTGCCTTGTATCACGCACTGCGTCCCGCATGCGTATTCTACGCATTACAGTAAATGCTTGTATGAAAATGACATTTGTGGGGGTTACGCGTGCAGAGTAATCCCGCATGCGTGATGAAATTCGCACGATATTAAAAACACCCTAAATATTATTATTTTGTAGTGTTCCGCGGGCGAAGCCGCTGGCAAAAACTGGTTTTTGATAAAACAAAACATTTTTGTTCAAACAACAAAACAACACAATCAATTTTTGTCTTTTTCCAAGATTTTCAGCTTTGAAAATGATAGGTAACGCCAGTTATTTTAAAGCAATATTTCGTCTATAAAGTTTCATATTTCACAGATTGGAAAGTGACATTGTGTCAGCGACTATCACACGATATTTCGTGTTGCAACAAAGATTAATAGATGGAACATCAGATAAAAAATGCAACAGACCGTTATAAAGACACAATTTCACTTAGATATTACAATTTGTCAAACTAATCTAATCGGCCATTTTTTCAATGACATCAAATTTATTTTGAGACTAATTTCAGCGAACTGCTTTGTCCATATTATTTCAAGGGGGTACAACTCCTAGGAAAAAAAATGGTCTACCCGATTACACAATTTCGTCCAAATCCGTTTAGTAGTTTGAGCATAACCTAAAAAATTTTGTCTTTTAATATTACTCTGATTTTTGGACTAAAATTAAGTTGAATGGTATTAAAAACAAAATACAGGCTTGCTCTTTCGAATTGCTTTTCAAATATCACTTTGTTGTCTGTCTGTCTGTCAAGACCCTTTATCTCGGGTACGCGTGGAAGTATCGAGTTGAAATTAAAACCATATTATTATACTTATGTCTGCGGTCCCTTGAAGCTGTGAAAAAATTGGACTTCTAATTTAACGGAAAACAGAGATACGGCCGTTTATGTCGCAAAAAAGTATATTTCGATACTGTCAAAGAAATCAAAATTCATACCGCCTTATTCCAAAACGCGATCTAAAATAGTTCCGGGACTATTACTAGTTTTAATTAGCATTAAACCTAATAATAGTCCCGGAAATACATTAAGATCGCTTTTCATTGGTATTAGATTTAGTAATAATCCCGAAAACTACATTTATATAGCGTTTAATCGGGATTAAACCTAGTAATAGTCCCGGAACTATTTTAAATGGCGTTCTGGAATAAGGCGGATAGGGTTCTTCCCGTTGACCTAGGACCTAGAAATTTGGCATGAAGCAAGGTCTTATATCACAAGTATAGTAATAGATCTGAAAACTTTAAATTTGTAGTTACGTCACAAAAAAACAAACATTTTTTGATTCGGAAAAATCTTCTAGATTCGATTCGAGAATTAGACTATTTACATAAGTTAGTTTGTACGGAACCGTCAGTGTGCGCGCCCGACTCACACTTGTCCAGTTTTTTGTAAGATTCTCGGTTCAGTTACGCGAGTTCACAAATATATAGGATGTCGTTTTATTTACACTCTAAAAATATATTCAGTGAGCAAAAACTACACATCTTTAAGGTACTTTCCCTCCAAGCTCAATAGGTATCTTGTTAGCATAAAGTAACAAAAAAAAACCTAACGTAATTTTCCATAAACGATTGTCTAAGAATAGATCAAGTTCAATGTCAAGTTCAGAGAACTTCAAGTTTCGTAAAAACAAAGTACTTATTATAGAAAAGTGTTTTTTTTTCGCATAAATGTATTTTTCAATATTAATATTGAAAAGTACATTTTTTTTTTAAAAGATAACTTTAAAGTAATCTTTTTTTTATTTTAAAACCATAGTTAACATTTAACGTCGCTGAATATACCTACGTAATTAGGTACAAGCGATCAAAATTAAAACTACTGTGAATTTATCTTTTCCAATCTAGTCTCAAAAACAATACATAAACTTATCTTCTAGTCGTACCCTCAGTGGAAAATAGGCATAAGTGAATTTACATTGAATCATCGATTTTATCATATTTGAAAAGTACGTTTAAAGATACATACGCAATTTTTTTTTCATATTTTTCTTGTTTAATTTGACGAATTAATTCAAGAAAATAGTTTTGAGAATTTATATTCCATCACTTTTTTTCTTAAGGATTAGTAGATTATGTGATATAACGCAAATAATAAATTAAAAAATATGACATATTAATTAATAATATGTTTATACCTAAAATTTAATGTAGAAAATAAATAGTAACAAATATTATGATTTAAATGCGTTTGCTTTTTTTACATCGCTAGTCTTGTATACACGATTATCTTTTTATTCGTTATATTAACTAGGTAAGGAAATTATCTTAAATGCGCTTACTTAACCAAAAAGATAAACTTAAAAAATAAAAACAGCAGTATGACTGTTTACTTCTTATGAACTTAAAATAAATTACAATAATAACAATTACTGCTTTTTTCCACTAAAAACTTTCCTTTACGTCGAAACATAAGACTACAAACTGCAGCACGGCTGTAACATAAGAATTATTACTTCTTTCTTCCACTAGAATATTTTCATTGCACCGGGACGTAAGATTTGATACAGCGGCGCGGGAGTAGACAGCGGGAACATAAGCGTGAATACGTCGATGCAGGGGGGAGGGGGCGGTGCGTATCCACGCGCTTGTCAAGGTAATAGCTGCGTTTACGCATTTGCGAAAACAAAACAACAACAATTGAGTGGTTTTTCTTCTTATTTTAAAGTAAAGTGACCTGAAAATGTATAACCGGACACAGCACAGTAGGGCGAGAAGAATTTTGAAGTTAATAGGTAAGTACATTTAGATTTAATTCTTATAAAAGCTAAAAATAAATTATTCCACAATGACGTGTTTACTGTATAATCAATAACATTGAGCGACTGTCGTCCGACCTTTGTAACCGGAACCAAAACAATATCGTGGTTACACATTCTGAATGAATGAAGGTGCAGTTTCCTCACGATGTTTTATCTTACCGCCAGCTAGTGGTTCAAGTAGTATGTAAGTGCGCTAGACAATTACAGCAATCGTCTGGTCTCAAACTAGGGGAACCTATATGAATGATTCGCTGTCTATTATTATAAAATTAATTTCTGTTACTAACGTGTAATTTTATTTCTAATTTGTAAAGACATACCATAGATGTTATAACAAAATGTGTATTTGTAAATATTTATATTAGGTACATGATACTTTCAAAATCGTTAACTAGGTATTATTGTTTAATCTATACTAATATTATAGAGAGGTAATATTTTTTTGTTTGTTTGTTTGTAATAAATAGGCTCCGAAACTACAGGACCGATTTTAAAAGTTCTTTCACCATTCGAAAGCTACGTTATCCACGAGTAACATAAGCTACTTTTTATCCCCGTAAGTAGGTACCACGCGGGCGGAGCCGCGGGCGGAAGCTAGTATATTTATATAAAAGTAATCGATCTGTGTCCGAAAAAACCGACACAAAGTTTGTTCAACCCGGGAATTGAACCCAGGACTTATACCACTAAACTAACGAGGCGTTATATTTATATACTTACATCTAAAAATCTCAGCCATATCACTTTAATTACCTGGTCTTAAACTAAGGATTCTGTAAAGGATTTGGCAAGGGGTACGTACACTCAGACCCAAGTCAGTTTAGTAAAGTTTGTTTGTTTGTCCGACCGGGAATCGAACCCGGAGCCTTTCGTCCTATAGACACTAATAATTGTGGCATCGAGGATGTCAGACAAAGAATAATATCTTACCTTAACTTACCTTATTTTGTGAGCAAGACGTCTTTAGTAACAACTTAATATGATATTATTTATATTACATTTTATAATAAAATAATTTATTTACAGACGACGACACAGAAGCAGAACAAACATCTGGAAATTATGAAGTCAGTCGTGGTGATATTATGTACACCGCGCCGTCAACAAGTCGAAGTAGCAGACGACAATCTACAGTAAATTACAGAATTAGTGAGTCTTCGAATGAAGAGCCATTTTCACCACCGGTATCTGAATATTTACCAAGTTCGAGTCCTAGTCCGATAGCAGACTTAGGCAATACTTTACCATCTTCAATATTGAATGACTTCGATTTTAGTTTGAGAGATTGCTTAGGTAATTCTACACTTTTCTCTTCTCCAATTTCCACCACTCATAATAATTTAATTTTTATAGCGTCACCTACTGTCGTTTTTATATCTAATCCTCAAAAAACAATTTCTATGGGTAACAAAGACAGTTATGAAAATTTAGCGGTATCATCAGGAAATTACATAGAAGGAGTCAATCCTTTGCCGAATGATGCCGATCTTGAACCCGTATCCACGTTCTGGTATAATGCACCACTTCCTGAAAAGAGCATAACTGCCGCAGAACCTGAAACAGAACCTACATTTACTAGCCCTACAAGAACTCTGCTGACTCTTGAAAGTACTACGGTCATGCTTCGTGAAGCAGAGCCTGCATCCATAGCATGTCGCGACGAATTTCCGTTAGTTGAACATAATACTGCCGCAGAACCTGAAAAAGAACTTACATCTACAAGTCTTGCAAAAACTCCACAGACTCTTGAAAATACCCCGGCTATACTACCTGAAGCCGAACCTACATCCATAACATGTTATAACGACGAAACTCTTCCAGTTGGACATAATACTCTCACAGAACCTGAAACAGAACCTATATCTACAAGCCCTGATAGAACTCCACCGGTCTCTTCAATTGCCACAGCTATAGTTCCTCACTCAGACCCTCCAATCATAGCCTGCCACGTTGAAACTCTACCAGCTGGATATAATTCCACCACAGAACCTGAAGCAACGAATTCTCGTCCAGTGTTAGTAACTGAAGCTAATACAAATCCTAGAAAAAGAAAGCGTAATCCCGAAAAATGGTCTCAAACACAAAAAAAAATCAAATTAAATACAGGTCAACAGCCTCAAAAACAGATGCAAGAGCCTTGCAAGTGTAAGCTTAAATGCTTTGAAAAAATACCCAGCGACAGGAGGTTGGTAATATTTAAGCAATTTTGGGCTTGTGGTAACCATGAAACTCAATGGCAATTCATTTTGAAAAACACTGAGATTATAGAACCTAAAGTTATGAAAATTCAGCGTAAGCGTGAACGAAATCGTACACTGGTTTATTATTTGCCGTCAAAAAACGATGTATGCCTTGTGACTAATTTGAAAGTGTGCAAAACTATGTTTCTTAATACGCTAGGTATTAAAGAAAGAACAGTTTACACTGCCATTGATAAATATGCTAATGGGGACCAAATAACAGACCTTCGAGGAAAACATACCAATAGACCTCATAGAACAGCCAGCGAAACAGAACAGAGTGCAATTCAACATATTCAGTCCTTTCCTTGTATCGAATCTCACTATCTTAGACAAAATTCCAGCCGTCAATATTTGTCACAAGACTTAAATATCTCAAAAATGCATCGTTTGTACAAAGATTGGATATCAGAAAATGAAAACTTTCGTAATACTAAAGTGGCAAGCGAATATCAATATAATCAAATATTTAATACACATTTTAACCTTTCTTTTTTCCGGCCGAAGAAGGATTTGTGCAATTTATGTAGCAAATACGACAATTCAACTGAAGAAGGTAAATTACAACTGAAAGAGGATTATGACAGTCATATAAAAAATAAAAACATCATACGAAATATGAAGGATAGTGAAAAAGAATCAGCAGATCCTAATGTGAAAACTGTAGCTGTTTTTGACTTGGAAAAGGTTCTTAGTTTACCGCAATCTAATGTGAATATTTTCCATTATAAAAGGAAATACCCCGCATACAATTTCACTGTGTACAATTTAATATCCCGTCAAGGGTTTTGTTATCTATGGCATGCACAAATTGCAAAAAGGGGTGCGAATGAAATCGCTAGTTGCTTATTACACTTCATTAAATCTGAAGTTAACAGGGGTATAAAGTCAATTTCACTGTATTCAGATAATTGTTCGGGCCAGAACAGAAATCGGTTCATATTCGCGATGTATATTTATGTATCACGTGTATTGAACGTAGAAGTTACACACAGGTTTTTACAAACTGGCCACACTCAGAACGAAGGCGACTCAATGCATGCCTGCATCGAGAAAAATATGAAAAATAAGACATTGTACTCGCCTGACCAACTGTACGAAGTAATCATGAATTCAAAAGTACAAAATAAGTTTGTAATTAAAGAAATGAATCAAAATGACTTTTACAACCTAAAAAGTCAAGTCACGACAAGCAAGAATTGGTCACAAGACACAAACGGGCATAAAGTATTTTTCTCAAAAATTAAAGAAATCAAAACAAGTCCCGATGCACCAAATAAATTATTATTTAAATATGATTTCGAAAGTGAATATTTGGTACTAGACACTACAAATCGTACGACGACGACGCGCACACGCAAATCAAATAATGCCAATGCTGTAGATGTTAATGAACTTCCACTTGCATATGCTCAATTGTTACCTATTTCTGACGCGTTGTTCAAAGACTTAATTAGCCTGTGTAATACAAATGCTATACCTCTACATTACCAAACATTCTATAGAAATTTGTTACCAGCGACTGAATCTCCAAATTTGGAGGTATTTGATTCATCTGAAGAAGAATAACTTTACTAGTTCCCGTATTTTTGATCTCATTATTATTTTAATTTGAATTTTGTTGAATTTTTATATTCATACGTATAAACATATTGATTATTAATAATTTTAAAACAAAAGGTACTGTGAAAGTATCAAAGGTCTTATTTTGTTAACAAATTATGCATGTCATGTTATCATAGATTTGTATTGAGAAAATAATAATATTTTGTTACATTTATATCCCTTCATTACCAAACATTCTATAGCCTAGAATGTTTGGTAATGAAGGAATTCGTAGAACGAAGATAACGTAGAAGGGAACAAGAATTTTTTGATTTATTGCTTAAAGAAGGTTTTTTTTTGTATTTTTATTTGTTGATTATTTTAAAACAAAAGGTACTGGCAATGTGTAAAGTACCTTGATTTGTTAATAATTTTTGCTTGTTATCTTAGATTTTTATTGAGAGAACATAATATTTTGTTGTACGGAGCCAAGAAAGAAGTTATTTCGTTAATTGTTACAAATCTTAACAAATGATCTACTGATTAGTTAATCATTTAAAAAAAAGTCATTAGTGGTAGTAATCTTCACCGAAACTCCACATTGCTGAATTATTACTGTCAAATTTTATTGTTGATAGTACGAACTTTAATTGTAGCCAAAACTATAATTATAATTTGCCTGAAATAAAAAAATAATGAACACAAAAAATGCATTTCCTTTTTTTCCCTTTAGTCATAAATATTAACTCTAAGTAATATGTGTTAATATGCAGCTAACTTTTCTTTAACATAATAATGGAATAAGTAATTATCTTTGTTTATTTAAGTTACCTTAGCAAGCCCCTAAATTGAAAAATGGGGTAAGTATTGCTAATACATTTCAAACATAATTGTAATAAAGGAAATAATGTAGTAATCTTACTTATACTAGCATAAATGTTTGTATTTACAAGTTCATTACTGCTTTAATACAACATACTTTTTGAAATATTTTTTCTTTTCTGGCAAAGTCTGGCATACATTTTGATACTCAGAATCCTGTATTTCATTACATTTTGAAAAATAGCATAATATTTTTTTTTTACAATTCCTAATAAACTATAAACATTAGTACTAACTTAAATACAACACGCAGTGCAACTTTTTTTTCTCCTTTTTTTGATACAAGAATAATTCTTCTTCGTTTGAAAATAAAGTAAATATGCCCATAAATTCTATTTTTTCGCCATACTGAAAAATCACCATTTTCGTCTTATGCCTTTTTTCCACTGGGGGTACGTAGTCTCAAATATTTTACTACACTAAGTTCTAACTTTAGATATATAAAATCCTTAATAAAAATCGTGTCCCGGACTTGCGCATGAGTCACTCCACCGTCATCTCTGGCATTAACTGGCCAACCTTGAAAAGGATCGGTCGTGTTGGGGAAACACTGAGGAAAATTATTGTATAATTTGTCGCCCTCTATTGTTTTTGTTTTATTTTATCATTTGAATGCAGACCTTCTTGACACCTAAAGATAACTATGATTATCAGGGATAGTAAGAAATGCTTCAAGGTTGCAATTTGCTTGTCTGCAATTATTGTATTATCAACTGTAATACAACTTTCCGATTGATTAGTGTTATTTTTATCGTATTTGTTTGGTAGACTGATATGTTAGGTTAGCGACATAATTACTCATTTGTAAGCAATTTAAATTGAATTGGGTTTTCCGCATTGTTAAGTAAGTTGAACAGTCAAATTACAATATATTAATTACCGATTGGACTGAAGCGTCGGAGTTATTCTTGCAAAAACCTACACACCTGAAACTTGTTGAAAGAAATGCAGTTAAGACTGAACTGGGAATGGACCAGCAATGGACCCGGTCAAATGTGTGAAGAATACTACTACCACTACTAGATACTCGACTACTACTTCAAGTAGTAGTATTAGTTTCGTCCGTAGTAGTAGCCACGTCCTTACCCCGCCTGAACAAGGACGCCGCTATATTTGTATCGTCCAACTCGACGAAGCTGTGATGATCTTATCATGTTCATAGAGAAGACTTGATCAGAGATCGCTCAAAACTGTAAAGTTTGGAAGAAGAAGGGGCAAGTCTTTGACCAACCGTGGGACACAATGTAATCAATACAGCAAAACGAATGATTTAAAACATTCATTGCCTTATCATAATATAAATGGTTGCTAAGAACAATCAGGTAGCCAATACTTGTGTCTCAAATGATATGAAAACATCTTAAACTAGTGGCCAACTCAAAAGGGCATCATTATACCTATAAATCCTTATAGGGGAATAATCTAGTATGTGTTATTAGCTCACAACATACGCCGCAGCCTTGAATCGGTGCTTCACACTGTAGTTCAATAGACGGAGAGGTGAACAACCCCTTTTGGCACAACCTGTTTAGAAAATGTCGATAACAAACTTGACCAGTTTAATTTGGCCCGCAGTGTAATCGGGAACTAAAGGCGATGTGTAATTTAACGTTCCGTTTGACGTTTAGTTTTGACAGCAGCGCCGTTGTGATGTATCAAAATAAAATGGCTGCCGTGAATGCGATTAACATTAAAGAAGAATTTATTTTACTTTTGTTTTGTTGATTACTTAGTGCCTAAACTATGTGATTGGTGCCGGTTTGGTGACTGTTTCCCAGTTATTGTTTAATAGGCTATTGTCTTCTGATTTCAAGCGGTGTGTAGATATTGCTGAAGCCGTGTTAAAGGGACGGAAGAGACGGTTGCAATCCAGCGTCCCAACAGAAGTGACCTTGCTAGTTTCAATCCGTGTAGACAGCAGTTGTAATCAATGACCTTTAACGTCCTTGGATGGCGGGCGTGTTTTTCCAACAGCAGTTTCGACCGCAGTGACTGTTTCGTGAACATGTTGGCGTGTGGATTAAATCCGTGAGCCACAATATAATCCAAACACACAAACAAAGCTCCAACCAAGGTGACCTCTGTTGGGACGCGGGATTGTAACCGTCTGGTCCACCTTTATAATAATACATTTTATTGTTCCCTCTTCACCAAGGTTTCCCTAACTAAGTAGTCTATTATAAATGAGTAAGAAGCTCCTTTGCGAAAGACTGGAATCCGTACTAGGAGACCCTGTGCTAAGGATCTACAGGCCCTTACCCTACAGATTACAATAATATATCTGCATCTACAGGTCAATGGGAACTAAATACCGCTTGAAATCAGAACACAACAATGATCATAATATCATCGTATTTCAATTAAACTTGACTATAAAATGCCTTTAATGTGGAGGACATGGTGGAGCATACGGTGTGCCCCGCTTGGGTGGAGCACCACCGATTTCTTGTCGATGTTCGGTGGTGGCGAATTCTCGCGTCCGGCCCTGGTTCAAGCCTTGGTCCGGGGCGAGAGGGAATGGAATGCGTTCATCTCCTTCTGCGAAGCAGTTATGAGGTGATGGCCGCAACGGTGAGGAAACGGTCATCTTCAAGCCACAGCTGCTCCTATAGGAGACGCCCTGGGTATCGGGAGTCGCAGGTTGGTTGTTGCCTATTAAATAATAACCAGGAATAACGATCCTCCATCATTTTAGCTGATGTCCACTATTACACATAGACGTGACCCAAGTGTCGCTACAATGACCGGTCCTGTGCGTCTTGCATCCATCGGATTCCCGAGACCATCACCAGGTCGGACATTTAGTGAGAAACTTTCTAACGCTTCGTAATCTGCCCCCAAAGCCAAGTTACAATCGTTTCGTTTTGCGTTAACGCTTAGAATTGGCCACACCCCCAACTCCTTTGTTCGAACAAACGAATTGGGGGCGTGGCCAACTCCAAGCGTTAACGCAAAACGAAACGATTGTAACTTGGCTAGGGGGGCTGGTACGTGGTCTCCACTCCAGAAACTTTTGGGTTATGGTTCGGTTATAGCACCGTTAATCTGTGGAAAATATTCTTGTGTTGCTGTTACGAGATTTTTTTTAAACTGACTTTTAACTTTCATTAACTTTAAGAGGCGTATTACAAAAAAACACGAAATTGCAAGTTTTCTACGTTGAAATTTTAGGTTTTATGTTCGTTGTATGAAATAACAATTTCTTGGTTAATATAGTTCGTTTTCTCTACTACAATTACCTCAAAACTGATTTTAGATTAATTATTTAATTATTTAGTAATAAGCTTTCTCCCGATACATGTTTCGGCAAAAATTCACGGAGACATCATTTCTGAGCTCTAATTTTGAGATTCTACTAAATATCAGTCAAAAACAAAAATATTATTAGCTCTCAAATATCCTATACTTCAATCATAACAGGTAATATTTTCGTTATATGCCTTTTATGTAAAGAAAAAAAAAACAACGTAATTCAATTATCTACCGAAAAGGCTTCAAAACAAGCCCCAATATCTCCAAAGTTCTACATTATTTAGACTTCAAATTTATACCAAAATAATCATCAACATTTGCTTAAACTATAGTATTATTTTTATTTTTTAAATCGCTACTATTATTTTTTAATAAAACAAATAAAAACACTTTATATTTCACTGCGCCGGTCATCTGCGATTAGTATCGCGCGAGCGCTTGTCGAGGTCGGACCTATGTCAGTTTCTTTCCCGCGCGCTTTCGTTCCGATACTACCGTGACTACCGTCGTGTGCGCCGACTGTCGCGTAGACGCTGCCGCATTGCTATTGTGTGCGTGTGAACTACGAACGCAGTTTTTGATCTTTGTAAATATTTATTTTCGAACGGTATAATATACCGTTATATTGAAGTTATAATAAAGTATGAACTTTATACTAATTGAAATAATATTTCAATTAGTATAAAGTTCACACTTTACTAGTATACCAGATAGTGAACTTATTAAAGTTAGACTAGTTAAAGTCATGACTGGTTCTACCAAATACAAGGACAGCTTTATATATCCAATAAAAATGTCTGCATACTTGCCATATGGACTGGACCAGACTTTCCTGTAAAAACTATAACAATCTACAAAGACGACGAATTTTGGTCGTTAAAAATGTTACCCAAATTAAAAGCTTTTTATGAAAAATGTGTACTGCCAGAAGTTTATTTTTCTGATGTAAAAATAATACATTTTGTTGTTTCATTTATTCGATAAGATTTCAACCATACTACCATAAAATTAAGGCTAGACTGAAAATACACTTAATAAACTAGTTATCAACGATTGCATCACTGCTTACCATCAGGTTGGATCACAGTCGAGCACTAATTTATATGATTTAAAAATAAATATATACAACTTTAAAAATCTATTTTTGCTATGAATAGTATATATTACAATCGATTGTTTATCGAATACTGCAGAATATTAAAAATATTTGTTTGAACATATTTAAATTAAAACAACATTTAAAAAAAATATCCATCTTCTAACCTCTTTCTGAATACTTCAATTACGAAAGATCAAGATCGTTTAGCCACCGTATACACAATATCATAGTGCGAGCGAGACTGCTAGAAGCATGAATGAAAATATCGCTCACGTAGTTCGCCGCCCGCTCGATGCATAAAATACCTAAATTTGCGTAATGCCGAAATGTGAAAGGGCTCTTAAGTGCCTACAAACGTAAGTTGCAACGCTTAGGTATTTAAAGTAAAAATACGTTTTACGTTTAATTTCTTTTTAACATTTTGAATTTAGCAAATCGTACTTAAAATGCATCGTTCCAAACCGCATAATTACCTTTACACTGATAACGTAAAAAAAACCTTGTAAAAGGTCAAAGAAAAATACCACTTCTAGAATTCTAGTTCAACGTAAAATTGCTGCAATTCACTTTAATGATAGCATTTTACACAGCCTGTCTACATTACAGTTGGGCAAAATTAAAATAATACATTTGATACAAATGCAGAAAGTCATTGCGATCGAGACAGAATTCGCACGAGTCGTAGGCGAGTGTGTTATGGAGCCGAGGGCTGCTGTGACAAATTTGCATGCGTATCAAACGACGTTTTTCAATATATTTACGACTCGTGGGGGTGGACCCGCACCTCCTGAGGGTCGGTGCGCGCCCAGCCTGATACGATAAACAATTTTATTATAATACAATTGTGGCGGGGGCGCTTTTTTCCGCACTAGTGTGATGAAAATAGTCCTTTGCGTGCCTAAATGTGGTGGGATAAGAGCAGGTTTTCGAGTAAATGTATTGAAAAAGATGTTTTCGACAATCCGTAGGTACTGGACATAAGTGTTGACCAAAATGCTTTTATTAAATGTATGTATTATCCTTCTTCAAAGATAATGATGATAATATGCAGAAATCCCCTGATGAAGTTTCTGATGGAAAGATCTGATAAGCTAAGTACTTACAATATAAATAAAAAGTATAAGCATGTTTTACCGCTATTATAAAACGATATCACGGCGCCTTGATCAGTAGTCGAATTCTGGAAAGTTCGGAAAGTCGTATCTGTAGATTGGAAATTGTTGCTAAGCCAATATTACCGGTCTTGTGAAAAGTTTTCAAGTGCTACAAGACTGTCGATTGAAATACTTAAGTTTATCAGTTGAGTGCTACAAACTGTTTTCACATGTGAATGTGTTTACATGAACATTAATGGGCCTTTCAGTCCTAAAGTAGGAGAGAGTTCCGGAGACGCACTGCAGTTACAGAAAAGGAGCCATCATAGCGGCTGGAAGTGTGACTGAGAGAAGTAGTAGTGTGACAGTAACCTATGTTAGCTTACATGAACGTAACCTTCCAGTCCTATGTACTATAGGGTGAAGAATATTTTGGAAACGACCATTTATTCCAGTCTAGCCGGATGCAGCTGAGTACATTGGTACTTCAAAATATTTTTTTTTTCTACAACTATCACACAACGCCGTCTAGTCCCAAGCTAAGCAGAGCTTGTGTTATGGGTACTAGACAACTGATAAACATACTTATATATTTCTAAATACAAACATATTATACATAAATTACACCCAGACATAGAACAAATGATCGTGCTCATCACACAAACATTTGTCCTGGGTGGGAATCGAACCCACGATCTCCGGCATAGTAGTCAGGGCCACTAACTACTAGACCAACAGGCTAGTCATATTGATTTTGCATGGATGGACTGCCTGTCTGAACTACAAACTGCCCCCCACACAGATTAAATGAAGATGTATGAGGATCGATAGGTATCGTGGGTGCATTCACAAACATGTAAACTAACATACACAAGACATCCCGACCCGGAACAGTTATCTGTATGCCAAACAAATATTTCCCGTGTTGGAACCGAACCTGCGACACGCAGTACAGCAGTCAATCGCTCAACCTCTGTGCCAACAGTGCCGTCAACACAATACCCCTATCATGGTAAGACTGCTGTCAGTGTCTTCCTTACTTCTGACTACGATACCAATGGGTCGTGCTAAAGAAAAACGGTTTTTTTTCGTGGGAAATCACTACATTTTTCTTTCTTTTCTTTACATTTCTTTCGGTCTAGGTGGAGCTAGAATGTCAGACTTTTACCGACTAAAACCGACAGTCTCCCGTCAGCTGGCCTTTTTTTTGCGCAAGCAATGTTCACTTCTTCGACAATTCACAGCCTTAGCAGGCATCGGCCATTGCTGACATCTCTGTGGGGCGCACGTGGAATATTACACGCCGTCGGCTCGGGTTTGGTCCTTACCGGAAGGCGAGTTACCGATTGCTCGCCGTCCGTAAGCCTGCGCCTACGTTGGCCGGAAATGATCTTGCAACTCCCGATCCCTGAGGCTATTATTTTTAAACTAAAAACTCCTTCAAATCGAACAACCAACAAAATTGGTCCTTTGATGCTTTCTAATGTATGAGAGGTTTTTTCTTTAAAATAATATCTAAAAATAACATCTACACGCCATGTTATGGCATTATAAATTTTGCACACACTTTTGCAAAAGAATTTCAAACGTCAATAATAATATTTGAAGCAATCGAATCATGTACAGAAAATAAGTACGTGAAATCGTTTTTATACGCACTTGTGCTGGCTGCTAAGATCACTGTGACCACAGAATAAAAAAATTAGACATGGCAGTATAACCACCGTATTTAAATAAAAGGTTATGGTAAAAAAGAAGTAAGACCAAAGTGAAGAGAAATAAAATATGATGAGGTTTTTTTATTACCTATATTACCCTAATGTGGAATGTAAGCGGGATGATATGACACGGATATGATGTATGGATACGGATATATAAATAATAATATACCGGTTTCGAATACGATTGATAGGAAATTATTTCGGATTATGTGTAAATTTCGGTTACGAATATCAGAATTTTAAAAGTAAAATACAAAATACTTGACTTTACTTTCTAATCTAGACTTTACTATCATTTGTTTGGTTGGGAAAAAACAACAAAATTCTGTCGAAACCTGACATTTAGACTCTACTATTATCCGAAACTATCCAGAACTTTTATATTTCGGGTACGATAAGGATAGTTTTTTATTTTAGATATCCGATATTATCGGTTACGGTTACGAAGCTCCATAACATCTCTAGTTCGCCTTATGCAGTGCCAGCGACCTAGACTATCTTTAAGTTATTTTGAGCGTTCTTAAATGATCCAAGCAAGCTTTAACTTTAAATACTATGCTAAATAAGCTTGCACAATAAAGTAGGTGATACTAACTTTAATCAGTTTTTGTTATATTTATGGCAAATGGTCGCCTAATTTACCTGCTCTATTACCCAAGATTGACAATTTATAGTCTATCTCCATTCTTGCTTTCAACTACTTTATTGGTTTCGTGGTCGCAAGTGCTATTGATGAGCATGGGCATTTGACTGGCCTGTTGGTCTGAGCCCTGACTGCTATGCCGGAGGTCGTGCGTTCAATTCCCACCCTACAATAGCGCAAGCAACTCTTTAAATCTTCCTTGCCCGTAATAATATTTCTTGGATTCTAAATTCCTCTTCATTGACTTTGGAGATAGTGTGTAAGTAATAAGTTGTGGAAAATAATAGCCTTGAGACTCCAAAACTGAATGTCTTGAACGATGTTCGTTTGCCTCTTGAAATTTCAGTTGGTGAGACCCGCTTGTGGGAAGCCAACTGAAATGTGATTGTGTGAAGAGCACGATCATTTTTTCTTTGTGTGGGTGTGTATAATATGTATGTATTTAGAAATATATAACTTGTATGTTTATCAGTTGTCTAGTAACACAAGCTCTGCTTAGCATGGGACTAGACGGCGTTGTGTGATAGTTGTGGGCTATTATTATTATTTAATAAGAATGATTGTAGCAGTTTGGTTTAGCAAGTTAGTGGTGTGATACTCCCATGCCTTCTGCGCTATTGGTCTGGCGCTAAGTCTTTCTCCAATCGTATTGAATAGCTAACAGGAACTGAGCGTGCACCTGTGTTTGCGCATACACATATCTCCTCTCAATCTCCGTTGAGATTGGCTATTATGATCGGAATTCGGTCAGAAGGATTATCGGTTTTTTTCTAATTCATATGTGTGAATCATTTAGTGTGATAATACGCCTAAATAGGCATGTTGTATTCAAAAAACGTAGTACGTACCCACATACATTTCGACTCTTACAATGAATCACTGCAATCGATGAATTGACAACACAACTTTTTGTAGCTATAATAGAAATCATATAACGTGTACCAGCAATCAACTTTGACATACTGGTTAACCAATTAAAACCGCATTTACTCTGTGACCATTTTATATTGACACTTTAAACATTGAACTTTTTGATGTATAGATAGGCTCACGTTTGACCAATATCTAATTTGTTGGTAAGCGATGATGTAGTCGTCGATGGAGCACGCTTGCCTAATTATAACCTATTCTCTTTTGACCAAAATAACCCCAGGTTATACCCACCTAAATAACATCAGAAAACACAGATTCCGGCAGGAACTAACTACATTTCTACTACATTTGGCGTGATTTACAAATGAAAGTAATGCTACTATGAAGTGTCAGGTTATACTGGTTAATGCTTATCAACAGACAGACGTCCCATAAGCTCACAGTAATAAATAATCAATGGTGTTAGTGAAAGTTTTTAATCACGCTCGAGTCAACACGACTACATGCACAAATCAATCATTCTTCAATTTAACTGTAAATACTAAACTGGCTTTGATGGCATTTATGCTGGCGGTGATATGTATTCCATCAAGATTTTTTTTTATTATTAGCTCGTGCTTAAACACTCACTAGATTGTAAGTGATGATGTGGTCGACGATGGAGCACGCTTACCTAGAAGTAACCCATTCACTCTGGACTTAAATACCCCCAGGTTGTAGCTATCAGGAATCTCAAACTCCGACAAGAAATATCACTCCTTAGCTGTACGCACAATGTTGTGAATATGTGTGGGATATCCACCGTGTATCTACTTTTTTATGGTAGGTAAAATCATCCAATGACATCCCCCACCCTTAGGTAGAGCGGGAGATAGTGTCAGACTTGTACTGACTAAAAACCTACTCTGTTCCTTCTTTGCCTCTGTGCCAGCGCCCTGGTATGCATTTCATACCTCTCCAGAACCTCAGAACCATGTATCTACTGGTGGTGTATTTCCGTACGTCTGATGGTCTGATGATGGAACAGCTGTTTATGTAGGACTGAGTTGACGAGACACTGAAAATGTCTACGGGATATTGCCATCATCATCTTACCTCTTATATATATAAATCTTTTAAAAACCAAACAAATTTTGATATTGTCTGTTCCAATGTGAATTCAGCCTTCTAAGTCAATTTGAACATTTAGGAGAACAGATCAAATTGTTGTCTATTCTTCATTGCGACAACAGAGCAAATATTTTATATAAATGTATGTACACGGTCTGTGGTTTCTACACTTATTTGAATAGTCGGTGGAAATAAAACTAATGTTTTTGTTCCGCAGTGTTGATCCGCGGCTACAGATCTGTGTGATTGCAAATAGCTGTTTATGTATGTTTTTAGGATCAGTGTGAGCAATCATTTGTGTCCTTTCGCTTACTGTTTCTTCTTCATCATCATCAGTTCATCACAGATCTTCTCCAACCATTGCTGGGCAAATGATTTTCTCTACTTGTGTTGTCTCTCTGCGTATATTTTTTTCTACGTTACGGTTTCAGTCAAATCCACGTCCACTTTCTTTATAGTTTACTTTAAATCAATCCGAATATAAAATTGTTCTTTGCTTATTTCAACTTTCGTGTTTCTGCACAGTCTCAGATTTATAGAATTACATGTGTACTTGACTGTTAACCAATCAAAATAAAAAGTTTGATGAAGAAGAGTTACTGACGAAACAGTGTTTTGAATATGTGTGCACAATTTCGAATATAGAATCTAAGGCTCTCTAACACACACGCACACTAATTTGTATCACAGCACACAATATGTAAATGTAATTTGATTAAGATAATGTAAGATAATGTAACAACTAATTTGTTAAGAATACAAATTATTTGTCTGCACCGATAAAATTGTTCATTAGATTCGTTATTCTCTTTTTCCTTTTCATTCTTTCTAGTTTGATTACATATAGACATAGTATATTGTATTTATAATATATAGGTATATATTTGTATAATATATAGTGTTATAAATAATATGTAATGCTTATATTGCACCTACCACAATTTGTCTCTGCATCACCCAAAGGTTGACTGGTAGAAAATGCCTTAAGGCATTAAGTCCGCCTTTGTACTTTTATGTGCATAAAGAAATAAATAAATAACCTTCACATCTAGTCAACCAGAAATTAAGGTCTAGGTCGAAGATCAGTACACCAGCATCCTCACTTCAATCATAACAAAAATACCACCCATTCAATATAAACATACAACTTGTGCTACTGACAGAGGAAATGACACAAATTGCGGGCTCCGAGCTAGACGATATAATTCAGAACATAGCAATGATTATGTTTAATGATAACAATTATGCATCGTCTGCTCTTGAAAGTTATGGAGCGAAAATAAAATTAGTTTTAGTACGTTAACCTCGTGAAGTAGAAGGCGGTGGGAGTTTGACTTGCGTTCTTTGGTTAGGCGGGGAACACACGATGATGTTATTTGGATAGTTATGGATTGGCGTACACAATTAGTGGCGTAGCTACCTTAGAGGGATAAGATTTTTATTATTGAAAGAATGATCATGGATCTGGACCATAAAAGGGGAAATTAAAAGAAAACAGGTTGGTTTTAGTCTGTAAATGCCTGACACCCACTCATGCTCCACCCACCTCGAGAGTAATTGATGATTTTCCACCTTAATAATGGTTTGTATGAAAGAAAAGGGCGTAAATGTTGGCGTGATGTTCGACAAAGGGTAAATAGAATCTGAAAACCTGTTGATATGTACCTTTTTTGAAGTGGGAAATTATTCTATGACTTTTTTCTTGCTCTAGGGTGTCCTACAGGTGTCCTTTGCTTCCAGGACCACAGTATCCCTTTCAGAAATTCCTAAATAGTTAACAAGGAAAAAGGGTAAGAAGATTATTACGAACTTGGTTGTCATTTAATATAGTAATTAAGATTCCGTCATTGATACTGCATGGTTTTAACAAATATTTCCTTTAAAAAGATTTGAAGATCCGATTGAGAGATTCTAAAAGTGGTATGCAAGAGAGTGCATACATCTACGCAACGCCTTACCATACAGATGTTAATGGACACCCATTAACGGAACGGGTATTTTAATACATTAAAACTCAGAAAGAATTATTAATGTTCTGTTATCTTATTAATGTTCAAGCCGTTTGTTCAGTGTTCGTAAGCAATAATCAGCCAGGCCTCGGAAGCAATCGGTCGACTGGTTATGTAAAACGTGGTCTTTTCTACTCTGTGGCATCTAGCGGGCTGATGAAAGTACTGGCAACTTTCTTAGACTGTGGTAACAGGTGGCATTTGTTTGGCCAGACTGTGTGGCGGGTATATGGCGTAACTGTGGTTTGTACACAAAATTGTTCTTTGATTGAATTAATTATGGGTGCAGTGCTATTAAAGTTTAAATGGTTTTTTATTATGATAATTGTTGTGATTTAACACACCTTTCGCGCGAGTGCGTGTGTATGTGTATCTTCGTGTTATAAAACAATGATAGATCAGCGACTGTGATCACAAAAACTGTGCCTTAACTTTTGAATCTTCAACTTTTTTCACCCAGAAAAAATGGCAATAAAAACCGAATCATCAGAATTCTATAGAAAAACACAGCGAAACGTACTTTCTCCCGACTACTCGACATTTGGTCATGATTTTCCTCAAAGACGAGTCATTGTTGGTCGCAAGCTTCATCTCGATCACTTTTTCTATTGAGTAAGTCAACACTTATTTGACTTTATTGTTGAAAAAAGGTGTCATTCGTGCCGCACCGCAAGGTATGCGAACTCAAAGCTAAGGGTTGCCAAAACATGATATCAAAATAAAAAACCACAGCATAATAAAAAAAAACCCATGCCTATAGGTAAGTGGCTACTATTAGCGTTTAGGGGGGTACAGCTGGGTATCATGATTTTACTTTTTATATTCATTCAAGTAAACCTAACGATGAAATGCCGAGAAAGATCTCCTTAGTCTTATAGCTCAATTTTTTTTAAATGAATATTGATAAGCTTGCGTTTGACCATAAGCTCTTTTAATAGTAAGCGATGCGGTCGAGTTCGGACTTAATTAACTCTTGACTTCAAACTTTTAGATTATATCTATTAGAAAAAATACAGACTTCGGAAAATAAACTATTGCGCCTCACCATCAACGATTCCATCACTGTTTACCATCTGGTGGGATCGTAGTCAAGCATTAGTTTATATCAACTACAAAAAAAAAAACAATAAAAATACAGCGACAGATAAAGCAAATAAAGGAACACGCTTTGGTTTTCATCAGTAAAATTCTGGAACTCTGTCTCGCTCTACCAAGAGTGAGAGAACTTATTTAAAAAAGAAAAAATAAAATGCAAAATAACATTTCTTTACAACGGCTTATGTTTATTCTACAACTAGTCATTACATTCATCAGCTGTCTATTCATTTCTCATCACACCTATAATTCCACTTGTCATCATGGTTAAAGCCGGCCATCTTATATTAGAATGCTAAGCAATTACAGCGATGACAGACATTCCACTAAGTACCTTGCTTTTCTCTGCGAAGCAAAAAAGTTAGGTAAAAAGTGTCATAATTATATCTTAAAGTAGTGACTTGCGTACGAGAAGACACAGCCTTGGTAGATATCCCACGAGATGGGCCGATGAACTGGTCAGGATCGGGGGAGGATACGAGACGCGTAGGACGGGTCGTTGGGGCGACGCTTAGGGGAGGCCTAAGTCCATCACTAGACGTCTTTCGACTGAAATGATGATGATATATACCACTTTATTTTTAGTATATGCGAAACCCGAGACGTGCCTAATATTTTATGCAAAGAATCTATGTACAAAATTTCATAACTGTGTCATGAAAAATCATAAAGTTAAAAGCTTGTTATCTGGTTGTCCACACAAACACATGGTCACCGGGCGATCCAGGCCACTGAGGGTTTTGTTTTGCTCCCACACTCAGCTGTACCCTGGCTCCTAATGCCTGCTATTGCCTGCCGTGACCTGTATTGTGCTTAGTGTCGGTGGTGTCCAACTTGTGATCTTTTTTATACATTTTTGGGAAAATTATAATACGGTGCAAAAATTATTGGAATCGATTCAGTTACTGATTCTGTACAAACTATATTCGGGTTTCGCATATAATTATATACTAAAAATAATGTTGTACAGTTTGATGATTATCGTGAACTAGTGACGCGCGTACCGGAAGACCCACCTGAGCTTTGCATAGGTGAAAATTATAAATAGAGAAATCAGCATCAAAACGCGTTGCGTGGTTAGAAGTTATCGGATAAATATACTGATTCGGAAGGCGAATTTTTGGGTCGTGGAGTTTGGTGAGCATTTTTCACAAAAATCCATGGCGTTGAAAAGGTTAACGCCATACTGAATTACTAAGCTACTTAAATTAAGTTCTAAAATTAAAGTATAAGTACTTGACTAACGATTAATAACAATAAACCACGATAAGGTATAAAACCCTTTACAATACTGACGCATCATTACTCAAAACTGTTTTCATGAACTACACTTGTACTCGCTTCAGGACAGCAAACACATACTAAAGTGTGTCATATCATAATTTAACGGTAAATTCACTTCATTTAATTACTTCTGCGATATTCAACGCGTTCACACTTTGACTTTTAAATGAATTAAAAGTGGGGCAGCCCTAGCGGTCGTGAGCGGTTTAGGAAAGCGTATCGAAACCCAGAATTTCCCTGAGGCGCCGCGCCGCCACGGTCTATCGGTTTGACACCTCGCTAAATCATTACATACCACTCAGACATGATACCTGAACGTGATACATTATATTCTAACACATGTTCTGGTTTTTGTTGCACGTGAAGATAGAATCTGTGAGAAAATCGTATCAGTCTGTGGCTGTCTTAAAACCAACGGATATGTTGACGAAAAAGTCGTGTCGCAGTTATTGTCTATCTTCTCTTCTACTTCTTCCTGCCCTTATCCCATATTACTTGGGGTCGGCGCGTCCGGCACGTCTTTTTCTTCCACTCTGTCCTGACACCCGTCACACTATCACTAACTCTCTATACCTTCTATATTGATAGATTTTTTTTTAATAATATAAATCAGTGCTTAACTCTGATCCCACATCATGGAATCGCACTACTTGTTAAGAACCTATTAATTCTGCCCTTCAAGACATTATAATCGGATAGGAAGACTGCAGCAGGCAAATTGTTTCAATCCTTCGATGTACGCGGTATAAACGACAAGGCGAAACGTTTATGGTGCTTCATTAACTCAACAAAATTATCGCATAACAGTTATAACAACTCAAAAGTCACCAACACTTTCTTGGTCCTTTTGGGTTCACATTTAAAAAAGACGCGACGAAAAGGACCAAAATATCTTTCGCATTACTGCCAACAATTATCAAACCCATTAGTGTAATAGAGAAACTAACAGATTCCTATCGTTTTACAGTATAAAAGTACTGTTTGTAGTATCTCCTAGCCTGTGCAGTGTCGTGTTCCGACTGATATGATTGACAGGACCACAAGCCTCAAAGATACGTTATCAATCAGTGACGCATCTCTACGAGAATCTGTAGTATTTGAGACTATGTCATAGATAATGATTTAACTGTGAGCTGAGGGTTATTGGAATGTGTTGTTCATGTGACTCAATTTTTTTTTTTTTTGAGACAGAAAACCATCTAGGATAGCGAGTCAGTGAGTTGTGGTTTAGGATTACTAGTTTCCTTTTCAGAAACTTTCCAGTAACCCTAGCGGACATCAGTCCTGCTGGGCCCCTACGGTTTGCTGACATCTGGGGCCAGCGTGGAACACTGCACTGCCGACGTCCCGGGCTCGTTCCTTATTTTAGGATGGGCGGATGGCGGCTACCCATTGCTCATCGTCCGCAAGCCTGCTCTTAGAACGCTCTGCGACTCCCGACGCCCGGTTGTTAGAAATCTTCAAAGATTCTCGTTTTTTCTCTTTGCAAGTTTATTTGTGAAAATTTATTAAAATTCATCGAGTAGTTTTTAGTTTATCGTGAGCAAACTGACGGACAGACACGGTGGGTGATTTTTTTTTGTACCAGGGCAGACAAACGTCCTACCCGAAAACCGCTATTTCGTTAAAATAAAAATTTGAGAATCCGATTGCAGCGCCACTATTTTATTGCGGTAAGACATGTAAGATATTCTGTAGCTCAATATTATTCTAACATTTTTTTAATATTATGAGCGATAAGTTAATAATGTTGTACTATAAAAACTCAACAATTCTTATCGTTCCTCGAAGATCATTATCAGTTGAGTGATATAGGTCACATACACACATTCCATAGTATCTATGTAGTACTGTAGTTTAAAAAAAAAGAAATTATCCTCTTTGTATTGTTTATATGTAATCTTTATGTAACCAAAAGTACAATCGTTACCAGTCAAACTAGGATGGTGAAGAGACAATATGGTAGGTGTATAAAAAGAAAGTTACTCTTTAGGTACAAAGCTGACCGGTCTACATTGTCCTCTCATATCTATAAATATTGTAATATGAAAATATTGTAGAAACAATTATTTTTTTTAAAAGAGTAATCACGGAGTTTTTAGACGGTCCTTCTCCATAGGAAATGACCAATTGGAACCGTGCGCTAGCTTCTGACGTTTTATAAGTGCCTATTTGAAATAAATGATTTCTAGTTTGAGTCTTATTTTTTTTAAATTTTACTTAATACTTTTATCTATTGGGAAATGATCCGCTTTTTTTTGCTAGCTTTACTTAATTCTTCAAAACAAAATAATATTGTATCATCAATAAGTACGTAGACAATCGTCAGGTTTCTTGCACTCGCACTGACGTTTATCGCTACGATTATTATCGTTTCTAGTTAAGCCAAATTGTCCATTACAAGTGCTGATATAGAAAAATAACAGACATTACCGGAGATTAGTGCGATAACGGCGATACAAAGACATCGCCGAAATTGGTGCACGAAGCTATGAAGTGCAAGAACAAAAAGATATCTTTTGTAATCTTTTGATTCGATTCCTCTATAGGAAACTATTCTTATTATTATATTCTATACTAGCTTCTACCAGCGGCTTCGCCCGCATGTAAGCAAGAAAAATATGCCTGTCATTCAATGATAAATTAGCCTTCTACTGATGAGAGAATTTGAAATATCTACCCAGTAATTTTTGAGTACTGATTTATTAGAAACAAAAATACACACATACAAATCTTTCCTCTTTATAATATTAGTATATATAGATGGTAAACCTCATAAAAAACACTACACCACCCCCACAGCACCCACTAGTTATTTGAGGTTGGGGTAGCTAATAGCTTAATCTTTTTGCAGCAGAAGTCACATTGAATCCGTAGCCCTAGATGCAAGTGTGCAACGGTTTTTTTTTTTGAAAAATCTATTTGCAAAATTAATATTTGCTAAAATAAATATCATTTCATTTCACACCCAGTCAGTACGAGTCTGACAGACTCTTCTGCCCATCCTAGGGCGGAAAAAAGCCATGAGTATTTCCACACCGAAAAAAAAAGAAACTTGATCTTCTTCCAAAGTCGTATAATCCTCTACACAATCCATCTATCGTCTATATCTACTCCGGATAGCAAATATCTAAACGAAACTAACCTAAGAGACTTTAGGTCAAGAGTGAATACGTAACTTCTAGGCGATCGTGCTCCACTGTCAACCACATCATCTTTTACCATCTCATCTATAAATAAATAATAATAAAAAGAATATAAACTGAATCAAGTGTTATTTCAGACTCATTTCCAATCACAGGCTTTATAGGCAACTTATTTTTGTAATCACATTTATATAACCTAATTATCGAGTGCTAGAAAAACATCACAATCAGTGTCACGGTAGTAACACTCGTAATTGCAATTATGCACCATAATTTTATTTCTAACTTATTTTATTACAGTCACGATGGTAACAGGCGATAAACAATTGTTTCCACTTTTTTTTATAGCAGCTTCGTTGCAGTATCGTTTCTTAACAATTTTATGAAAAACAGGTAAACAGAGCATGGAAATCAATACTTATTTAGTTAGATAACCGTTTCTGGTTACTACGTTATTTATGTGTTATTTGAATGTGGACTGATTGGTCCTTTTATTCCACATTTCATTGAGCCCGTATTGAGGCCTGAGTCCTAGCAGTGGGAATATTATAAGGCTGATTATTTATTATTTTAATTATTTTATTTATTATTGGTAGGCTCGAGTTTGACAACAAACTCACCTGATGATAAGCCATGATGTGGCCGACCATAGAGCACGCTTGTCTAGAAGTAACCTATTCACACTTGACTTAAAAACCTTTAGGTTTTAGCTATCAGGAAACACAGACTAAGGTTACGCTTCGCTATGATTTTTTCGTTTTGGCCACAACTTTTACATGTTTACTATATCGAAATTACATTTCACGAAAAACTCTGCTATACTATATAAAAATTAAGTAAGTACATGGTCTAACTACGCTTTGATTTGGCCATTAGAACGATGATTAACAGTTTTTTAAGTGGGATTGAGAAAACCACAGTCTGAAACTTGGGTTATCACCAAAGAGCCCTTATGAGCAGCAAATATTGTCTTGTCTTCTTGTGTTGTCTTGTCTTTATATACTGTTATAAATGAACATAATGCGATATAGCACAAACAAACATCTGTACACAGAATTAATTATCTCAATTATCGTGATCAAAAAGTACCGCTTAAAGTTCCCGATAGATCAGAGATTTCTCGGCAACAATGCGACGATTATCGAGTACTTGTAAACTAATTAACTCTTTTTAGCATAAGTAGAACAGTCGGCAAGAAATTTCAATTGAGCTGTCAAAGGAACAATTACTGGATGACTATTAGTCTGACTTGATTAGAAATCTTATTGTGTTTGAGAAAAGTTCCTGTAGTTAATGATTAAAGGTATCCGGCTCGAAGGACCAGAATTCCTTTCGCCAGGAATGAAAAATTATACAACTATTCTTTCATAGAGTTCTGTGTCACATTCGTCGCATAAAAAATTATAGTGCCAAAATTTCATGCTTTTTTTATGGTAGGTAAAATTTCATGCTTCAACACTATACGTTGTCTGTCATTAAAAATATTGATTGAATAGACATTACTAAAGATTGTTGATATTAAAGCGTTTTTGTTACTTAAATAAAAGAATAAAGAAGTGATTGAAATTCTATACCTTTCTGTTTACAAAGGCGTTCACAAAGTATTGATGACTTACAAAGTAGAAACAAATTTCAAACTTTGAACTCAAAATATCCAAAACTCATTACGACCAAACAATGGTTAAATTGTGTGCGTTTCCTTATAATTAGTATTGTTTTTATCAGCTGTACTGCTGTACCCAGACATATAAAAGAGATATATTTGGCTCTGGGGCCAAGGATCGATTTCTGAAAGGAAGGTTCGGTCCCGGCATGAAGGGCAACGAAGGAACAGGAATGGTGATTTTTAGTCAGTAAAAGTCTGACACTATCTCCCGCCCAATGTCGCGAAGATGTTAGATGATTTTCCCAACGAAAAAAAAATACCACCGCTCCGACAATGTTGCCAAGACTTCCGCTACCATTCATCTTTTTTCCCAAACCTTTCGTTCCAACATTTCTGTTCCCGGTTTACCGGTTGAATACCTGCGCCAGTGGTACAATTAATATGTTTTCCCACAGCTAGTAACGCCTGTATCTTATCAGCAGATCTGATATCGTCTGCTCACTCGAGCGTCCCACAACATCCGTCCATCGCATGCACACCGTTCATTCATGACATTGTTTGTTTTCCTTTTTTAATGACATTGCAATTTTCTATTCGTGACCTCTATTTTCTGTGTTTATTATGGGTTTCTGTTGTGTTGTGTTGGAATTGAAATGTTACTGTTGTATATACAGAGTGACCATGTCTTTTTTTTGTGATGTTAAATTGTCCAATGACTTAACCTGGTCTTAGGAGGAGTGGGAGGGCTAGTCAGACTTTTACTGACTAAAGCGTAACCATGTCCTTCAGTTTTTTAGTCGTACGCTTTTTTCTGTGTAATTTATTCTTCTTTCTTTCTCTCTGAACGTTGAGAACGTGTACTAGAAGGAACTAGGAAGTCTGAGAAAGTGCCAGACTTTTATTAACTAGACCCTATGTTCTTTCAGTTCCCCTTTCCAAGTTCCAGAGCCGCAATACTTCTTTCTAACAATCCCATGTTCTATCGGGATTGGAAGGTTGTACACTAGACATTTTATTTTAAATCGAACATTTTCATAATTTTGGTCTACTATGTTGGGGTTATCCACTAGATATATTACACCTATATTAGCTTTAATAGCAATCATGATTATTACCGCTTATTAATAGCTTCTAAATACACTTAATTTTGGAAAACATTAATTCATTGTTTATTTAAACTCTGACCTGTAATTGGCTGATAGTGGAGTAAACGGAAATGTCCATTTCTGATCGTTTGAATTCCCCATCTTTCAAGAATATATACGTAGATAAGAAATATGTATTACTAGGTATTTTCTTATTATTTTTTGTAAATAAATGAACGTTACGAGAACAAGTATATTAGTTTTGACTGATCACTAAATAGTACGTATCTTACTGTTACTAAACTGCTCTAGCAAATACTTCTAAAAGTCCTAAAAAAAACGGTGGAAAACTGGAATCCCTTTCTTTTCAAATTCTTTTGAATAGCATCATAAACATCGCAGACTATGCCCTTACTTTCTTGTTTTCTGTGCCCAAAGAGCTGAAGCGTACTATACGCAGCCACAGACAATGCCGTGTAAATTGGTGAAGTATTATGCCAATAATATTCGCAACATTGGCACGAAGAAGAAGTATAGCATCTTGAACTACATCATCATATAAGTTACACATAGCCAAACATATCACTAAACACAATACCAGCTAAGTTACACGCGTGCTAGACTCGGCATGTCGTTTATTTCAAATGTCAGAGTAATGTCAAGATATAATTTAGAAAGTTTAATCGCCGGCGCACGCGTCATGATCGGCTCGCGTGTAATTGCGAGTATTAAGGTTCGGCACATATGAGTCTTTGCTTATACGATTGGCGATTGAGAGATATCGGGATTTTTTAGTAGCTCATATTCTTAGGCCTATCGTCCACGGTCGCGTAGCTTTATAGAACCGTATTCGTCATTATACGCTTGCTGAACGCCTGCGTTGAGCTTACATACAAAACTTTGGCCCACTGTCCATGGACACATAGCTTCATAGACGCGACACGATGGTACGATGCTGCTTCTTTGTCGACACAAATTCATAGTTTTGTTTTGTTTAAGCTTCATGCAAGCGTACACCAAGGACGCCAGGGACGAATTTGTACTAGAGGAATCCAGCTCATCCTGCTGTTTTAGTGTATGTCTGCCAAGAAGTTACTTGCCGTTGAGGGATATGTTCAAAGCTCAATACGTGATGGTAGTGATACTGTTATCGACGGTGGATATGCTTGCCTAGAAATAACTTATTCACTTATTTATTTATTTACACTTTATTGTACACCATGATATATGTTATAAAAAGGAAACCTTATAAAAAAAGGAAACATATAATTACGGCGTACATACGGCGGCCTTATCACTCGGCGATTTCTTCCAGACAACCTAGACTTTTGACGCTAAATACAATATACCTATAATAAATAATTTAGTGTTACTTCTCTTCTTTTTAACTGTGCATAAATAGGAATTGTATCAGATGTGTACGGCTTTTCTTCTTTATAGATTCGATGTTGTGTGAAAAAGGCGCAACAGTAAAGGTACAACACTGCCAACACGTGTGTCACACGCGCCGTAGAGCAGCTTATAGAGCTACATTTGATCCACGCCACGCGACGTCGTTCTACGCACAAATTAGGCGTGTTACACATGTGCGATCTAATGTAGTTCTAGCTTAAAGCAACAGTCGTTCCGCTTGATACGAAAACTTGCAACTTTTCATTCTACGCTTGAACGTTATCGCAAAAACGCTAGTCGCCAATGACAGAAGCCTCATGCACGGCAAGCGTGACTCTTGTAATTAAACGTTATTATTATAGCACGCGTTTATTAATACAATAGACCACGATAATATCTAAATATGGAACGGAAGGAAAGCTGTGCAAGCTTGTATAACTTATATTTGCAGTGAACTGGTTTAAGGATTTAAGTATTTGTCTACGTGAGAAGTTATTAAGTAACATTCCTTATGCGGAACGTTTGAATAAGTTTCAATGGCACTAGAATGCAAAGGTAAAAAACTAATTAAGGTGGTCTTTAGTCAATAAGGGCGCCTTTAAATTAGCAGCAACGTGTCGCGCGACAACAGCGCGGTTGCAGTGCTGCTTTGTTATTCCATATAAATAAAAACGTGCGACTACCGTGCCACAACCGCGCTGCGGCCGTCATTTATTTATATCCGCTGATCCGCTTTAGAGCGGGAGAAGTCATTGAATGATTTCCCTCCTTAACGGGGTCAGGAAATTAAAAATTTTGCAGTACCTACAATGTACAGTAAAAAATTAAACTTAATTAATTATTTCATACATATTCTATAGAAAAGTCACGAGTTCCATGTAAAATTGTTACATCACTTACTAATGAGGCTGTGCTCTGTCTCAAAAATACATAGAATAGCGCATCGTCTGAATCCAATAAAAAATTAAATCCCGAACACGCGCGGGATCCCGCATGAGTAATACCGCATTTACAATCCCGCAGAAAAGATAATGAAATCTACTATCAGGCAGTTACCCGGACCAGACAACACCTGTCTGGGAGGTATGTGAGACTTTACACCCGCCCTCTAACGAACAGTCCGCAACTTGCGATCAAAACTTTCGTTTACTTTTTTAGAAGTGTGTTTGCACAATCGTTACTTATTGAAATTGGTACCAACCTGCTAAAACATTTGCCAAATAGGGCTAGAGCTTGTTACATAACATGAATGACTACTAGCTCCTCATTCTGGCCTTTTCTCGGCCCATTGCCAGTATTTTCTTCCAAGGCTGGTCTTCTCAAGTACCTACCTCACAGAAAAAAAGTTTTCTCGGTTTTCGCTTAGTTGGGGACCTGTTGCTAATTTGTCAAGGTAATTAATAGTTTTAGTTTTTTTTGCAAATTGATGTATAAAAACTGTGTAATAATCTTTACATACATAGTATTGAGTTTGATATCACTCTAATTTAATTTGTTTTAATGAAATTGGTTTTATTTAATATGATTATGGTTTAATTAAGTGGTTTTTCAGTGGTGAGAGCAGTGGTGGCCGAAGGACAAAGGCCCCGACTTACGAGTTGCATGTCGCAGGTTCAAACCCAGCCAGGCGCATTACTTTGTGTAATTAATTTCATCACTACTGCTCTCAAAACGGTGAAGGAAAATATGGTGAGGAAACCGGCATGACCTAGAACCAAAAATTCGAAGACATGTGACATTCACGGGGCCCGCGTGGTGGATTACGGCCCGTTCCCCCTCTTATAGTGGAGGCCTGCGTCGCAGCAGTGGGAATATTAAAAGGCTGATTATGCTATTATGCTTTATGTGGTTTTTGTTTTTTTTTTTTACAATTATAATTATTATAAAACAAACTAATTTTCTGCGGCTATCTGTTTATCCGCTAACTTCTAAACCAAGCAACGGATTTTGGTGCCGTTTCCAGTAATAGATAGAGCATTATATTGCTCTATCTCTATTGCTATCTATCATATAAAGCAGATTTTTGTGTATAATATGCTACCGTGCAAAGCCAGGGCGGATCACTAGTGTCATGTTTTTGAGGTATATAGGTGGACTTTTTTTTGACATATCGCGTCCTTGGGCAGAGCGGGAGATAGTGTGAGACTTTTACCAACTAAAAAACCCACCCCGTTCCTTCGTTGACTTTCATACTAGGACCAAGCCTTCCTTTCAGAGGTTGTGACCACTTCCCAAAGAAGTGCCTCGCCTATTTGTTTGCCACTCAATTGCATAAAAAATAAGTCGCATACCTTTTCCAAAATCGAGTCACGATCGAATAAAAAATGCACTCGATTCTTGGCGATTCCGCGAACAAAGTTATCGTTCCATTCAGATTACACATTACGACAAATTCTTTCCTTCGGTTACCGTTCAAACAATCGAATCTCGGATATATATTGGACAGAGCTCTCGGTTGCGTGAATACCAATTAATGTTACTGCATCGTTTGGATGCTCACCAAAATGTATTGCCAATTATTTGTGGGTGTTTGTCTGCGTCATATAAAACAGTGTTTAAGTGTATTGTGTAAGAAAATGCATGTGCAACTAATAATAATGTGCTTTTCAATCTCAAATTTTATGTCCCTGAAAATAGAGTATATTTTCCAATCATATAATTACTAGCATCTGACAGTGGCTTCGCCCGCGTGGCTGTCGAAAAATATCCCAAAGAAACAGGCTCCTAGTGTACTATTCCAGGACATGGTATACCCGTGTGCCAAATTTCAACCAAATCTATTCAACCGTTTAAGTATGAAGGAGTAACAAACATACACATATAAATTCAAACTGTGGCCTGATTCTTCGGCAATTTTGAAGCGAACTCTAAAGGCTCATTAGAGCCACCAGGCGCCCACTCCGCATCGTCTCGCTTCCTGCGAATAGTATTCTTCATATGGACTTGTATGAGCATTCGCTCACTATTTCGGGTGGCTTTTATGAGCTGTAACTTTAATAAAATAAGGTACGTAATGGACAAAAACGGTTTCTTCATCATTTCGTATCCGATCCGGACTGTACAAAGCGCCCATTAATCGCGAAAGGGCAAATATGATTATGACCTAAAAATTAAGTCAATATTAAAATCGCTTTGCAAAACGTTCAGCAATTAATCCTAAGCACTCAAACGTTTTAATTTTCATTATTCACTCATTAATATTGATGTTCGCACTGGAATGTGCAAGGACATTTCACGTCGTTGGCAAACGTAGCTCGGTAAAAACCTTCCTTATGAATTAAAATACTGTCTATTGGTGAAAATCGTATGACGATCCGTTTAGTAGTTTTTGAATTTATCACGAACAGTGCGTTGAGTGAGAGTTATTTTTACGTTAAAGCGATCGAAACGTTTACCGCGTTTGGCTCTCTGATTGGTTAAGAGCTTCGAGCGGACCAATCAGAGCGCTGAACGTCATAAACGTGTCGCTCGCTCCAACGTTAAACAAACCCGCATAAGACATCCAAACAGACACGGTAGGGTACTTTTTTTTTGATTATGTAAAGATTTGCATCCTAGAAGCCGTAGCGGATTACTGTTGAGCCAAATCAATTAATTTTCTTTCTTCCTTATTTCACTGTCTAAAGCCCCTGAAATCGTTTACTGTTGCCTGACTTTCGAACTGATGCAACCGATTATTGACCCATTTATTGTCTTCTAATTATATGAGCGATTCGATATCTCGATGCGAACCGATCGATCTCGGCCTCGCATAGAGCTAAATCGATTGTTTTGTTCATATTATTAGTTGTTTCAAAACTTTGATGGCTCTCGATAACTACTTGCGATATTGGTATTTCATTATGAGTTTTGATTTAATGTTGTGAAACAAGGATCTTGGACCTAAAATTTACTTTATTTTAGAATGGAATACCGTAATTTTGAAACGGAAAATACAACTAAAGGACACAGATTGGTTTCAGTCAGGAAAGTTAAACCTCAAATTAAAGAAAAGAGTTTAGTTCTGGCAATCGTTTTCATATTATATGTACTAGCTGTCCACCGCGGCTTCACCCGAGCTTTGAATACGGTTCTGCTCTTTTTGGTCGCAGCGTTATATTATATAGCCTCCCTCGATGAATGGGCTATCCAACAATAAATGAAAAAATAATAAAGAATATAATAAACAAAAGATTTTTTTCAATTAGAACCAGTAAGTACTACTTGAGGTTAGCCCGTTTAAATTCTTAAATAAAACAAACTCTTAAGCTTTACAATATAAAATATATTATTTCAATTGTGTTATTCATTTCAGGGGTGAGACTTGATTGATGTAGCTGTTATTTTTTTTCTGTCTTTGAACGTTCATATTTTCCTCTTCAACATTTCCAGTACGTACCTACGTAACCTAAATGGAATATTATGGGAAAAGTACCATAACTTTCTTGGAAATTGTGATTTCCCGTAGGACCACGTCAGTAAGCATTTGTTTTTAATAAAACCGAAATTCAACATCATTTTCTCGTAACTGATATTATTGTTCTTTCCTTACAAAGTTATCATCCGCTGTTCAAATTTTGGTATGAGAGGAGAGATACAGATTGATGATGATTTTGGGAATGAACTATTCCTTTGAGAAAGTTGTTCCTTTTAATGGGCAGAAGCAGTAATTACACACACCTACATCTAACTTATCCGTTACACCTTTTAGAAAATTAGGGACGGTAATATCTTTTGTAAATAAAAAAAAAATAGAATTTAAAAGTTTGGGATATCGCTTTGAGAGTTGTTACCCTAAAACAGTGTTAATATGTTGGAAGAAACTGGACAGATTTCGGAAAAACTGGAAGAAGTGGATCGAGGCTTATGCCCAAAAAAGAAAAGATACCAGAAAGTACACATGTTAAACTTAAATCTTTATGATAACTTTTTGAAAGAATAACTTTTGGCTCTAGTTATCGTTGTTACTTAGTGGTCTTAATATACAACAGTTTGGCCCTTATTTAAAAACCAATTAATAATTAAATTGAAATATAATTCATCTCTAAAGTAAATACTTTGTTTTAAATAAAGGTAAATGATGTCATCCATATTGACCTTTCACCAGTGAATCGTGGTTGATGATTCATCATGACAAATGTCGAATATCGAGATTTTGTGTAAAACATTAATGATTATTGTTTAAATAATAAAACTGCCAAAGGTTGATAATTGTGGTAATTTATTATCTATGATTTTTTCCGGCTTTTCGACTTGGTAGATATATCTAACTATGTAGTTTGCTTCGTGTTTATTAAAAGAATAAGAAAGCTTTATTTATTCCTGTAAAATAACAGTAATAACAAAATAAAATTATGTAATCAATTTAAAGAAACTCAATCACAATAATAGTAATTGGTTTTTTTTTCTTAAATATGTAGTAAATAATGTAATTAAATTAATTGATATTTTGTATTAAAATCTCTAAAATATTACTATATCAATTAATATAAAATAACGAAGATTAAAAAGTGATTGACAATTGATTAAAACTGAATGTTAAGTATTAACATTCAGTTTTAATCAATTGAAAAACCAATTAACTAAAATAAGTTGATTAAAAGAAGATAATAAAGTGTTAGTCAACATTTATTTAAAAGCTTGAATTGTTCGAAATATATAATATTATTTTTTTATTAATCATAAAACTATAAAAATATGGTTGTCAAGATGGTCCCTTCAGATTGTCCAAAGAATTCCACTTCTATAGTGTATACGTACTTAAATCTTATATTTGTACTGGTTTGTAGCTAGTATCTGTAGGTACTCAATAGCATTTTTTATCAAAAACATATGTACGTCTAGACTTCTATCTATTCAAATCTGGTTTTTAGCTAGCCAATAAATAACGCCATGAAATGACGTCATTTCTGAATTCTTGGACCAAAACATAGACTAGGCTTGGCGAAAACGTAATTGACGTGTCCATATATCGATATTTTTGGGATATTTATGATAAAATTTAAACCAAAATCATTTTTGATTTTGATATCGAAAATTTATCACAAATTTTTGATATCGATATCAAAATCCAAAATATAAAAAAATACGTCCTTGCACAAAAAGCGGGAGTTTTCCACAAAAAAAAAAAATACAGCTATCAAATCAGTTTCAAATAATATTCGTTATACTTTGTTTTGTTCTGTTGCCGTTTAATTTGTTGTTGATGTACTTTTGTATATTGTTATCAGTATATGTTCCCTCTCTTAGAGAGGAGGCCTGTGTCCCAGCAGTGGGAACATTAAAAGGCTGATGATAATGATGATGATGATGACATGTTTGAAATATCGATACAATATTTATCGAATCTTTTTGACACATTTGACATCCCTAGCATACTCTACCATGGATCGAACACCGGCCATTACTCTCGAGTCCAATAAATTATAATTAGAAGGCGATTTTTGGTAGTAAGCCTGTTATTATCAGTGTTTATTTGCGTGTCAATGACCTATTTGTGAAGAGAAATAATTTGTGATCTGTGTTTTATGGTTAGCCTACTTTGTCCACCCCTAATAACAGTCGTCCAAATAAAGTAGGTATTACTTACTGGAATCTCCCTCTGAAACATAGTTTTTTTTTTTATTATTGTAACTATAATTTTATAACGGATTTCCTTGGAATTACTTTTAATTCCAATAAACTTTACATAAAACGTACTTTATTCTTTTGTTGAAATTATTTGTTTTTTGATTTCTTTGCGTTTTGTATTTTCTGTAATATAGCAATATTTAATATGAAGTTTTTTTTAACTTATAATTCCAAGTCAATCCAAAGATACTCGTATCACAGTTCAATGTAACCTGTTTTAATAACAATTTTCATTGGTAAAGACCTATTATTATGTTCTATGACCATAAAAAAAAACAAAAAACATAATATCAATATGATTAAAGGTTAAGCTCCGAGAATAACTGTACCATGACAAGATGGGTGTGGCTACATCACTAAATACTTGACTAGCTCCTGTACTATGACTCATATTCTATATAATTCGATTTAAATTGATGCATTGGTATGCAAACATGACACAACAAATATTTGGTAAGCCATCAATGGATGCATTTATAAAGAGTCAAATATCAATATCTAATGAAAAGAAACAAAACAAAAACAGTTTCTTGACTACGATATAAGTGCGGATCACAATATTTTAAATGTTACATAATATTGTCAGAGGTATTTTTTTTTTTTGTTTTATAGAAGTACCATTTTTCTTTTTGGGGAAAAGAGCAGGGTGTGTGAGATTCTTACCTCACTAAAAAACCTAGTTTATAGACAAAAAGAAAAAAAAAAACATGCATACATAAGCACAGAACATACATAAGTAGTTGAACAAGCCGGCAATTTCGCTGTCCTTGAATACATAGAGATCATCGACACTAGTTTGGCTAAATCCAGAATTTGTACCGTCTTACACGTGACTAAGGTTGCCAAACTACTTGTTTACCAAATTATAGGGTTTCCGTAATTAATTTCTGGGTATTAATTGCTAGTTATGTTTCGGATTTATTCTTGGAAAATTTTGCTATGAAGTTGTTTATGGAAAAGGGTTTGAGGAACTTGTTGAGGTGTGTGTTAATTGCCTGACTATGTCTTTGATTGATATTTATTAAGGTGGGTATACGCTAGAGGAGCCGAACACGAGCCGAAAAAATCAAATTCGTGTAGAGTCGTTCGTACACGGCTGCTATACGGTGGTATAGGAGCCGTGTAGTGTGGTGACACTACACGAATTTGAGCTCGGCTGGTGCTCCGCTTGTGCTCGGCTCTTCTTGTGTAGACTCACCTTTATAATGATATGTGTTATTAGTATTCAAGACTATTTAGATACTTATTGAATGCATATGCTATGCTACTCAATTAATATCAGACTTTTTTTGATAAATCTTGATTGCGTTCAACAGCATGTTTATGTTTGCGTGCGTAGATTAGTAAGTGCGTCGATGCCCATGCCTAAAATTAAGATAAATAATTTCTTAAAAAAGCTCTACCTTAGTAATCATTTGAGCCCTAAATTCTAGGGCTCAAGTTATGATTGTAAATTGATTTTTAAATTGGGGTGTTTAGAGAGTGTGCGATAATCTCGTCACATGTTGTAAAACTACAGGTGAACCTAAATAAAAGTAAGTAATAAAACAAACTATCCAGACTTTAATCACTCGAAGAAATTGAATTAAAGAAAATAAGAAAAAAGAACATTAATAACGATCATAAAAGTCTGCGTACTCGCAGGACAACCCTATGCAATTAAGGCCGCTGACACACAAGTCACAACCAGTTTCGTACACATCTCTTTATGTTACCGTAGTAGTTTATTAAATTAATATAGAAAAGTACAGACAAGTCAAATAGTTTTTTTAATATATGATTCGATTCGACTCGTACTTGATCCTTGCCGGACGGATAGACGGGGACCTTTCTATTGCTCGTCGTCCGCAAGCCTGCGCCTATGGTGGTCCGGGTTTGCCTTGCTGCTCCCGACACGCGGCTATAACAGCATAGCTATCATTGAAATGAAAAAACAATCACAAATTGAGAATTTAGTTGTAGTCTGGCAGGTACCACAGATTTCGGAAAGGCAGGTACTAAGCTGAACTATTCTACTGTAAATTATGAACTACAGTAAAATATAAAACGAAACGGATGTGTGCCTGTGTCGTTAAGATAGCGATTGTAGTTATGTAATTATTTCAGTAATCATAGGCGGGTTTAACTATCTATTTCATGCCCATTTATATTTTATATTATTCTTTGAAATGTGTGCTTTTATTGATGTCAGCGCAGGATTCTATTAGTGTTCACAGAGGTTCGAATTTTGTATGACGGATTTGATCCGTCCGTACCAACGGTCGACCATAGCTCAGCGTAAGCTTGGTCCGTCGTACTAAGTTCGAGCTTGTGTTAATACTAATTCCGCGAAGTCACACTCGACTTTGGTACGGGCGAACCAAATCTGTCATACGAAGTTGGAGCGTGTGTTAATACTAACTGTGCTAAGTCCCGCTCGACCTTGGTACGGAGGGACTAATTCGGCATACCAAGTTCGAGCATTTGTTAATACATACTATAATACTCTTTTTGTTTCTTACTGAGGCTAAAAAGCAAACAATTATGCACTTACACTCGCAAAGAGAACGGAGTAAACACAGAACTATTTTTATACATCTCGATAACCCTTTCGCTCTTCACATGCTCTAGAAAAAATGAACTCTGTGTGGCTAGTTAATTTTAGACTGTATCTTTGATTAGAGAACTCAAGTACATTATATTAAAATAGTAATGAGATAAAAGAGTGTTTGTATGAGACAATCTCTGATACTGATACTAGTGATTAGAACTTTTTTTTATAGGCTCGCGTTTGGCTACTATCTCACTCGATAGTAAGCGATGATGTGGTCCACGATGGACCACGGTCACTAAAATTCTGCCAGTGACAAAAAACTTTACACTATTAATTCCTAGAAGGCGCTTGCTGTTTGATCGGAATGAAGCGGTAGGTAATAAACGCAACTGCACTTGGTTGGAAGATCACCAGAATTCCAAATGATTAAAATATAAATTTATCTAACATTTATTAAACAAATTAAGCATTTTTTTTGAGGTAAGAAATCATCAAGTATCTTGAGAGAGTGTCAGACTTTTACAGGTACTTAAAACTCAATTTTAGCATTGAAATTGGAATACTGGCTGGTCAGAAAATTGTAATAGACGATACATATTTCCAGAGTACCAGCTGTTTATTAAAAATTAAAAAGTCACCAACAATAAATTGTCAAACTTAAGGGTCTGTAGGCAGGGCACATTGTTCGCAGAACAGAGGGTCAATGGGGCCGATAGGTCCTGGAGTGACGACCGCGCAGCGGAAGACGCAGCATTGGAAGCCTTACCACAAGTTAGACTGAATACTAGGTGAGAGTCGCGAGAATCCGATAGATGCGAGATGCATCTGACCGTTCGTTGTGGCGACACTTCTGGAGCCCAATCATATGTCCATTAGTGGACATTTTTCGGCCAAAATGATGACATAAAGTAGACAGTGATAATTGCGGATCCCCAGATCACAATTTAAAAAACTGAAAACACAATATGACGTAAAACGATGGTCAACTCATCATCTCTACTCTCACTCTAGTAAGTAATAATGTCAATGCAATATCAATTTGTTTCAACATTATCCTTTATCCGATGTATTACTTACGGTCACCAGTCTGTATAAACCCATTTTATATAACATTCAGACAATTTGAAAGCGTTTACTGCCGTGACTAAGAGACAGACAGAAAGTGAATTGATGAAAACGAATTCAGGAAATGAATAATAAATTGTTATAAACTTTATTATTCGTGTCAATGAAAATAATGTTTATAATTGTACAGATGGAAGATATCGTCAACTGCGATAATAAATTCAAAAATATGAAACTACTGTCGTCAGCATTTATAATCATGTTTGATTTGCGAAGTTTTCATAACTTCTTATGAAGAATCAAGGTAAAAGACATTTATAAAACCATAGTTCTCAAAAAATAAACACCAATCAAAGGTTTTAATTAAAATCCACGTCCCAATTACACTGATTTCTACTCAAGCACGTTTTTAAAATGTGCAAACGCATGACACTTCTCTTGTCTAATGAGTTTGCAAAACAAACTGGGTTATAAAAACAAGAGCGAAATTATTGAATCAACACTTTTGCGTAATTTTCCGTATTGATCAATTATGATTATTTAATTAATTTGTTAAAATCTATAGCAAAAATAGAAAGTACTCTTAGATGCTCCGATGTAGCTCCGATGGATTAGTTTGGTGGGAGAACCGAATGCTATCGAATCAAATGCGTCACCCAAATCCAAAGCTCCAAACTAATGTGTCTGACTGTTTGTAACTCTATCTGCTAGTTTAATGTTTTACCCACTCAACCAAACTTGATTTATTTTAGTATAGAGATAGATTAATGACATATTTATACTCTTAAGTGGGTATGCACCGGAGAGTCAGTTGAGCTGCGGGCCACTTTTTGAGTAAATTAAATGCTAGGCGACATTGTATCGGCTACGATGTTGTGAAGATGGAGAGATGAGCTTGACATGTGTGGAAAAGGGAGTAGAGACCTTCGCCTAGCTGTAGGACATAATAGGCCAACTAGATAGATGGACCGGTATGTTCCCTTGGAATTATTTCCAACAGTTACACGCGTGAAGCCAATAGCAACTCTCTTATGAAATTGATTCGTATATATACTGATTTCTTTTTAATAAGGTCGATAACACTATTATTCATAGATAACTTTGCAGTACACTGATCTATCGATTGCATTTATCGGAAGTGTCGACTGATAAAAATGGAGTGCTTCTAAGGACTTGGCAACCTTTGATAAGTAAGGACTACTGGAAAGGGAATTCTTTGTCATAAACTAAGCTATATCTAAGTATAATCAGCCTTATAATGTTCCCACTGATGGGACTCATCGAATGATTTCTAATAATAATGTGGTACACACGTTTTGTAAACTCCTAAATTGCAAAGACTTTCTTGCTTGTCAATAGTTTTCATGAACGCATTTGGCCAATCATGAATTTCTAAATAAAAAATCACTTTCATTTTTATCGGCAATTCGTGCTTTACAACCTATTCTATAATGCTATAACTTATTTTAAATCTTAAACGGTTTAGCTGCTCATCACTAAATGATATTTGTTTTGAAAATGGGTTTTTAAAAATACTTTTATTTTACACTTTAATTTTTTCGTCACTTTAAATTAAACTATCGTGGTGTTAATCTCTTTTCTTGTTTATTAATTTCAATTAGGTAATATGATTAATCTAAAGATCATTTATATTGAAATTATTTCGTAAACCAAATAAAATTGAGACTATATTTTGCAGTGCAAGTGCAAGCTGACGACAAACGTCAGCTTCAAGGCTCATTTAAAAATAGAATTATAAAATAGTATATATTATACGCTCAACTTATAGATTGAGATGGTTTTTGGCGGAATTGTTTCGAGTGAAGTTCAATGGCTGTTTTATTTATTCGTAAATTGGTTTCTTGTGGATCGTAATGTCAAAATGATTTAGTTTTCTATCTCAAGTGTTTGGACAATACGCAATATGTAGGTAGAATCATTGAAACAGGCCCAATCTCGGTAAAATAGAGCTGAGAATTACTACGTACCTACTTAGAAGAATTATATTTGCCAAAAATTATGCAAAAATGTGTTACATCCGCATTGTAATTTAACTTAAAGTGACTGTAAAAACTAAATACATTTTAAACTGGACACTGACTAAATGCACAAACAGTGCGAAACCAAAATTTTTTAGCGAGTAAAATTTATATACCTACGCTATAACAATTCTTTCAACAATCAGATGATTATGTCTCCATAAGTGATTAAATCGTATTTATGGCCACAATGCAATCAAGGCTGTTCCCTTAGCATGGAGTCCATAAACACTGGAATGTCGTTGGGGTGGCTTTGAAGGCCGACCACAAACACACCTGCGTGCCCTGACACTGGATATCATTGAAAATATAGTAATGCACATATTATTTTGCTATACTTTACGTTTATGAACTTTAAGACTTGCGAAGTGTACAGTAAACAAAGTTTTTCAACACAGCTTTAATAAAGTAGATACAATCTTGCATGTCAATATTGTCAATGGTCGTTATATAAAAGTTATAACTCGCGAAATACATCGAAAGTGCCGCAAACATGTCGAAAGTGTGAATAAATAAAATTGAACTAAAAAATATGAAACTTAATTCGTTTTATTGCACCACTTATGCAAGGTGATCAAGGAAATGTGAAACGATGTCCACTTTGTACTTCAATTTCGTTCAGTACCTAAATTATGTGTATTAAAATGGAAGCCGAATTTTTTTTTAAATTTCGAATGCAATCAGTTTGAGTATGCTAATAGTTATCTGAAAACCAGTAGTCATTTATGTTTATGTGGGTCCGTTGATGTTACACGAACACTTGGCGGATTTGTTATTGAGTATTATTATTTAGAAGGAAAGGGCCAAGGCCAGGGCCTGTAAAGGCGTATATAAAAATAATAGAATGTTATAAAATATAAAAGTATATTTCCGTCTCTCTGCAACACTCAGCATTTTGAAATATATAATCTATATATATAAAAGAAAGTCGTGTTAGTTACACTATTTATAACTCAAGAACGGCTGAACCGATTTGGCTGAAAATTGGTGGGGAAGTAGCATAGAACCAGGAGAAGGACATAGGTATCTAGTTAGTTTTTATCCCGTTAAATAATAATAATAATAAAAAAAAAACAAAACCTGCTCATTTATTGGTATAGGGTAGAGTAGGGTAAATAGGGTAGAGTAAGGTAGAGCAGCAGTGCTATTCTCTAAAAGTCATTTTCATGGCTGTACCCTGTGACGAGGTCGAGGTCGAGACAGCCTTTAGATCGACCAAGTGTGCAGCCCTGATTTAAACGGTATTCACTAGCACGATTAAGATCGTCGACGAATTCTAGGCTGTAGCGTCTCGTTACTAAATCCGTAGTCGAATAGGGACTTGACACAATTTTCTTAAATCATAATCGATCAATCTCGACTTAGAGTTTTGTAGGTTTAAAATATGTAATAGAGGTTTATAATTATTATTTTAAAGAAAAAAAGTATAACTACAACAAAATCTATACATATAAAATCCTTTGTCCTGAATGACTGACTGATCAACGCACAGCCTAAACCGCTGATCGTAAAAATCTGAAACTTGGAGGATATGTTCTTTGTATAACGTAGGCATCCGATAAGAAAGGATTTTTCAAAATTACTAGAAAAATAGGATACATTGTTTTATTATAAAGTTCTCGTGTCTACCTTCCACCTTCCGGCTCCATCATCAGATCAGTTTGATAGTACCTTATAGCCAAAGTGCATCTCATGAAAATTCTAACAAGCCCAAACACGGCTAGGATACATTGATTCATTACGGAGTTCCGGTGACTATCATACGGCTCCATGCCCTTTTAGTTTGTGAATATACGAGCCTTTTGTAATAAATTTTGACGCTTGCAGCTCTAGTTTTGACAGCTGAAAGCGCGGTATGTACTTAAACTTTTGAAGAAGTAAGCGAGATTTTACGTAAATAAACATTCAGAGAACCACTTATAAACTTGGACAGCCACTTTCATTGAAAGTTGTAATATCGCAAGTCGTGATTGTTTCATGGAAATAGAAGAGCGTCACAGATGCACGACGGTCCTACAAATGGAGCTGATGGTGCAGTTTCTGAAACAGCATCAAGACCTTTCTCTTGGACGAGTTAGATCTAAAGAGGCTCGTCAAGTTGCAGCATACTTGTGGAATGAGTGATCACTTAGTTATTAGTATTATATTCTTGACTATAATAAATAGAATTATATTAGGTATACCTAAATTAATTTTGTTTGGTTCTCCTGAATTTGAAATTTAGCATTAGACCCCTTAGTCTTTTCTCCATTACTTGCATCTGAATAAAACTATGTTTGGTGATGTTTATGTTTGACCATAATTATTTAATTAAAACGATGAGGCATTAAAAATACAAAGTCTTTATTCACAAAAAGTATAAACAAATAGTATAGAATATTTATTAAGAGGAATAACATGCAAGTTTACACAATAAGTGCAGTCATAAACTAGAACAATAATGGAATTCAATAATAAATAGATCTAAACTGAACTAAGATAAACCTGTACTTCAGGTGTCTTAAGAGCTAAATTATTTGTGTTAATATTTGCTAATAATACTTATATAAAACACTTAAGAACTAATAAAAAACACTTTCAATGAAATAACAAGCCGTAACTTAACCATAACTTTTCCGTGTCATCTTAACACAACTTTTACAACCATGTTGATATAACATTTTTACAATGCACCTTTGTAATGAATACATGGATAAAACTAGGATAGTATGAAAAGTAGAATTAATTAGGAAAAAAAAACAATTAAAAAAAGATGAAAATTTCAGATGGACATAGGCTACATAGGTATTTTTTAATTTGGAACACAAATGATTCATAATTATGTCAACTATTATAAAAATGGTATGATATCCAAATCATACCTAAAGCAAGCTTTTAAAACACCTATACAGCGTTCAACAACATTTCTGGCCGTCAAGTGTAAGTCTTGGTAATATTGTTCCGGAGTATCTGGCCTTGGTTCTGAGATGGGTGTCTTCATTGTTAGTCTCAAAGGGTACTCTGAATCTCCTGCAATAACCAAAAATGAATTAAAGCATCTTAAAAAAATAAGTACACAATGTATCAAGTCAGAAGATTGCAATGTAAATTATACTCAAATTAAACATACCCAAAAGACGCAAATCTTCTCCATTATTTATGTGGAGTCTGTCTATATAAACATTCAATGGATGGTTGTTGTTGATGTTTCCTCTGACATGGTTTGAATGTAAAAGCTATATATTTATTCAATATTGCTGGATTGTTCAAGGCTGTTGTTACTTGCTGGATATAATAGCTTTTGAAACACTGGCCTGGGAAATAAAATGGTTCCTGCTTTCTCCAACTATGGTCTGATAGGACCCAGAAGCATCAATGGCCGGGCCAATGCAACCAAAATCTAAAACAAATTGCACACACATTGAACTTTATTAGTTGTCTAATTTGTGGTTATGTTTAAAGAACAAAAAACCTTGTTTTCAACATCCAAAGCATCACAACGTAGGACGGCATATGAGGAGTCAGCTTGGAAATTAATTCACGGGTTTCGTAAGTTTATATATCTTCATAAACTGTCGATCAATGTATGAATCACATCTAAGTCTAGCTTTTAAGTTTTTCCTTTTGGTTTCGGCTCGACTACATCGTATTCATAAGATTTCTCCAATAAGTCTATGTAGGAGTACACGGTAATGTTGTATTTTTGCAAGATTTTCACTCAAAATCACTTCACAACAAAGACATAACATTGTATCAACTTTTACGTTTGACAGTGGTTAGGTAACGTTCCAGCACCGATCGCGTTGCGACTTGAGACTCAACTTGCTGTCAAATTTATAGCGCGATACGAAACGGGCAAAAAGTTGTGATTTGGTAGCGATTTGATTGCGATTTCGTTGAAAAAAATTAGCGCGATTGCCCCCCTGGAAGTCAAGCTTTAAATAAAACAAACATTTAGTCTCTTGGTTAAACCACTGGAACGAACTCCCAAGCGCATATAGGGTGATAAATTACTTTCTAACATATCGATTAAATCTTCAGAAAGCCTGTAAATTTGGATGAAGTCAACATCACGGGATATTGACTTAAACTTTCTTAACTGCTTCGCCCGTCGAGCTTTCCTTATATCGTCACTTTTCTCAGCTTCTTATAACAGATAAATCTTGATCATTAACTCCACTGCCATTTCAATCAATTTATTAGTTTATTAAATTTTAAAAAGATACGGTGGACACTAACATTTTTTTAATTGCGTGTTAAATCTAAGAAGTTAACTATGAAATCCGCGTCTAAATTGTAGCTTTTAGATTTGAAAGATAGAATCGAGCCCGAGGTCGAGGCTGTTAACGTCCTCGACGCTATTTTTTCTTAGGGAATACCAATATGTATGAAGAACTGTCAAATTGCTCGCCGGTGAGTAGTTCCAACTCACAACCGTCACAGCCTTGAGCGCTAGTGTAGCTACTTACACCTTAGTGAATACCTATTTGGATTTCGTCGTTGAGGCAACGTTCCACAGCGTTGTTTTCACGGCTGTTTTTCTTAGAGAATAGCACTGCAGGAGCGAAGCCACGGGCTAAAGCTAGTTTACAAATAATAAAACAGCCGCTTAATTTCACTGAAAAAACTTCTCACTGATCATTTAACTCACAAATTCATAGACAAATTTATTCTATTCTATTTTTTATTAATGGCAAATAGAGCCGATGTCGACTATTCTGCCAATGTCAAAAGTAAATTCGATAAGCAAGTGTGTATTATCAATCATTAACACAAAAAAACAAAAAACGCATTAACTGTAGGCATACAAATCACAGACAAACATCTTGCTCACTTAGAGCCCAAACTCATTATCATTCAATAATTCGTTCAACTTCTGTCACCGATATCGTTCATCGATCACTACAGATGAATGAATGGATCCGCCGCAGGGGCGCGGGCGTGTGAAAGTGGAAAACTACCATTGTCCTTCTACAATAGGTTAACTACTATAACGCTGTGAAAGTTGCTTCAGAAAGGTCTTTTAAACAGTGTAGTGAACTTAAGATTCCATTTATAGATTTTTAAATGTTGATGCTGTCCACATATTTGGTAATGTGAAGGCTAGAAGGTTGGATGTGTCATGTATTTTTGACTTCTTTAACTTGGTAGTAGACAGATCGGAAAGGTCTTATCACACTTTGAAGTCAAAGTCAGAAGTCTTACCCAACAATTGCTTTAGGATGCTGCGGGTGACAGCTGTCGGATCCATAAAATGTAGCTACCAATAATATTCTCTCATTTTAAAAATAAATATTTTCGTATTATTATTATGCTACATAAGACCTTAGGTATAATGCTAGCTTATTGGTTGTGCAACTAGATGTTTTCGAGTCAACTAGTAACAGGGTGAGCTGTTTGAACTACTTAATACTACACATCACGATACAACTCGAATGTGATATTTTCAATAGATAATAAATAAACTTGATTTCTCTTGACGCTAGGTAGTTGTACTCAGTACACAAATAGTGATAAGTTAACTCACGAGTGCTATAGTGGCCCAATTTCTCGAGTTTGCCTTATTACGATACGTTGTTGACATACTTCATATTTAACTCAGATACAACATCAACAAACACAAATTACAACACCTTAATTATACTTAATTAACAAATGGTTTCATAGAATTTTAAACATCAGGTTAAGTATATTAAAAACTGATTTAATTTGTGTTATTTGTGGCACAATTCGTTGTAATACTTTTTGGCGGGATTTCTTCGAGTGAAGATCAGTAGCTGTTTTAATTATTCACAAACTGGTTCCTAGTGCATTATTAGTGTATTTATGTGTATGGTGTATATAGTGGTGTAAATTTTGTGAAGTGTCTGCGCAACTGGAATCGTTGAAACAGGCGCGATCTCGGTAGAATGAAACTGAGAACTTTATTGTAGTGTTGACTAATTCAGTGAAGTTTGCGGAGAAGATTGACTTAATATTATCAAGCTGCCAAATCCTATAAGAATCATTAGAATGTGTACATCTATATTCAAATTAATTATTTATACGAAGTCATGGCTTAAATGACTTAGTTTCCAAACCAAAAACATTAAGGAAAAAAACATTCATACAAAGTATCTTGTTCCAAATTCGAATGCAATTTTCATTACATTCGTATTTGAAATTGAATAGATACTGGCTGGTTTTTTGATACCGTTTACCAACGTAACGATATTATCGGACTCAGAATCATGAATCTGCTTGCTAAATTCCTAATTTAATTGTGTCATTGCCCTCTTGTGTTCAACATTCATCTCAACGAACCTGTTTGATAGTTCTACTAAACCATCTTCAGTAATCTGTCTTTAAAGCAATACATTTACTTCACAATTCGATTGACGAGTTCATTATGAAACATTGACAAAATACCGATGCGGATTGGGATATGTTTTTCAACAAGTTTTATAAATAACTCTTTCCTTTTGCAGGTAAGTCACCATGACTCAATGGATTGCGGCGACATGGCATCGGCATTCTGTAGTAAGAATATTTGTTCTTTATTTTTTTGTAAGTGATGTGACGGATTTAGGTTCATATTATCTTAGTGCACTACAACGAGAATGCGAGATAAAATTGGTTTATCGATGGAATGGACGTCCCTTCGATAATTAAAAGTGCAATATTTTTAAAATTAATATTATTGTTGAAAACAAATTTCAATACACTATATCGAAGACCCGCTCCTAACTCTATCGCTTATACGCACGAAATTTACTGTTTTCCGCACTAGTGTGGAAAAGTACACCAGCTTGCTTCCACCACAATTTATTGTTTTTATCGTATCAGGCTGGTCGCCACACAGCCTCACGCACCAGTAAACCCCTTTTATTTATTTACTCGTACCTTCAAAAATTTCGTTTGATACAAGTGGTTTGCCACTGCAGCTGCACTTGGTTCCATAACAGCTTTGTCTGCTGCTCTGGCGAATTCTACCTTGGTCTTTATGACAAAGTTTCTCCACATGTATCAAAATGTACTATTTTTCTATATTTCTGTTTGATATCTATAAATGGTAGTTATTTGTGGAGGTTATGACCAGCATGAAACAAATCATCTTCCCCATATCTATACATAACGTCAATTCCTACGTAATGACGAATCCAAAACAAAAATTCCTGACGTGACTGCCTTTCTTTCTCGTTTAGTTAAGCGATTAAACCAAGATAAGCCACGGACCGGGTTTTGTGAACATTCGCTATCTTTTAATTGAGTTTTATGGGGATAACTATTTTTGTTAACTAACACTGTAATTGTTTCACGTTACTCATCAGTTTGTAGATCTTGCTTTGTGGAATTAATGTTCAGACGAAAGGAAAATATAAAGTACAACAGACTACTCTATTCTACTTTATCCAACTCTCACCACGGGCCCCGGGACAAAGGCAAGGAACGGAAAGGTAGGTTTTTAGTCAGTAAAAGTCTGACACTCTATTTCCCGCCCCACCCAAGGGCGGGATTTGTCATTGGATGATTTTACCTACATTAAAAAAAAAAAACCTCATTCTACTCTATCCTACTCTAGGTACCCTACGTTACCTACCTACCCTACGCTACTTACCTACCTACTTACTCTACCTACCTTCCCTGTAACACCAGCATACATAATTAAAAAAAAAAATGTTCTAGCCGTTCTTAAGGTATAGCGTAGACAGGAGAAATAGGAGTTCATTTTTACATGACTGCCCCAAAAAAGGAGTGTTATGATTTCAGGGTTCATGATATAGGGTGACTGGTAATTAGTGAACGATACTTAAACACGTGATTGTAGTCATGGTAACAAACAACTTTTATTATGGGAATAAACCTGAAATCGCAAAAAAAATCAGCCAAGTTCAGTACTGTTTGACCCGAACACAAATGTATACCAGCAGATTTTTTTTCCGCGATTTCAGGTTTGTTCCCTAAAAGTTGTTTGTTATCATGACTACAATCACGTGTTTAAGTATCGTTCACTAATTACCCGTCACCCTATATATGTAGGTACGTAGGTATGTTTGTGTGTGAGTTTCTTTATTTCACTATAATTATATACATAGATAGATTAACAGATACTTGGTGTAAATATTTTCAAACAGTTACAAACAGCATAATGTCGATCAGTTTTTTTGGTAGCATGATTAACGGAGTCGTTCAGCGATTTGTTATTGCGCTATAGGTCGTGTGTTTCATTTCCGCATAGAACAAATATTTGTATATGACCTACAAATAGGTTTTTCAGGTCTGGGTATCTTGTATATGTGAGCTAATAAAAACGCAGCCACGAAACAAGAATAATTCCTCTATTTTACATGGGATATCATCAAATGACTTGTCCCTCTCTGGGTGGAGCGAAGGGGAGTGTCAGACTTTTACTGACTAAAACTGAGTGTCCCTTTAGGGTGTTTTTAATATCGTGTGAATTTCATCACGCATACGCATTTGCTCCGCAAACGTAACCTCCACAAATATCCTTTTCATAAAAATATTTATTGTAAAGCGTGCAATACGCATGCGGGACGCGTTTTATTGCGTTTTGAAATTTTCTGCATGCGGATTTGCGCATGCGTGTTGAAATCCGTATGATATTAAAAACACCCTAAGTTGCCCTCTGCGAGAGCCCTAACTCTTTCGAACAATTCTACAAATCTGGAAGACAAAACTAATTCCTAAGGAGCGGCAAAGTAAAAAAAAAAAATAGTACCATCTGATTCGCATGAATCATTTAATCAAAATTAATATGCGAAAATCGCAACTATTGTATTCGGAAACGTTTGCTATCTCGAATAGTATCGCGCCTGTCACAATGGACCGCCAGTTATTCGATACCGTTAGTCGATTCGATAGTTTACTGTTAACATTATCACGACTTGAGACTCGATTCGTGCCCGTTTTATTTTGAACTTTTTTATTGACCTTGCTGAGAACTTTTTCGTCTGTAACTTTTTGGTGATGGATTGATTTTTTAGGGCTGGCTGGTTTATTAGTTTACACTTACTAGGACTTTGCTTGAGTTAATAAGCTATTTTTTTTATAGTCTAGGTTTTTTATTATGTTAAGAGAAGATGCGATATGAAGATAAACAGAGTCAGTGATGACGGTTGATAGGCCATGAGGTAGGTAGTGTCAAACTCTTACTGACTTAAAAACCTACCCTGTTCCTTCATTGCCTGGATTCCAGAGCCCTGGTATGCATTTTTATATTTCCCCAGAGCCCCAGAGTAGGCTTCCACCCTGCAGGGCCCTTACAGTTTCCTGACAACTCCTTGAAGTGGGACAAGAGTAGAAAGATGATGAGTTTTGCAGATTAGTTTTTCAGATTGCGGGAACGCTTGAAAGAGCAACCGTGCCCTAGAACGTAAAGGGCAACTGAAGAACTCAGAGGAGTTTTAGTCAATACAAGTCTGATACGGTCTCTTGCTCCACCCTAGAGCGGGGGATATATATAGTAATTTGATTATTTCCCACCTCAAAACAAAAATCCTGTCTCGCACTAATAAAAGCGAAATATCACTCACTGATTAATCACGAAATCTCCAAACACTATAACACCTACAAACATAAAATTTGGCATTTAGGTTCCTTATAGGGTTTAGAGCTGATTTCATTATTTAATATAAAAACTTAGTTCAACTAAACTGAGCTCAGCGTAATCTAGTTTAAAGACTCGTGCCGTAAATATGGGCGACAACAAAAGAATTGAGACTGAGTTTAGCGTAAACTAGGTTTAATTCATCGCGGTGAAACGCAAAATGAAGCTATAATCTCGATTAGTCGCTCAAACTGCGTTTTGTTTGAACTAATCGCGATTAGTTTATTGGTGAATTTGGCTCTTAGACATCCGCTAAAAACGGATTTTACGGCTAAACTGATTTACTTAGATAAAGCATACATCTATACCTACAGGATGGACATAGAATACTATGAATTCCGGGAGTAAGTTCTCTTATAATATGTGACTTTCACGTGGGCGAAGTTGAACGCAATAACAAGTTTTCTTCAAAACAAAAGTTAATGAAAACCTCATAACAGAAAACATAGAACTTTATTGTTAGACATTGACTTCCACAACAGCCGATCAATCTAATTTTGTCGTACTACGTAGTTAGGATCGATTAGGATAATGATTACCTATTCAACCTTCACTGAAGTGAAATGATGCTGAGTTTTATTGCTTTTGTTTGTTTAATTTTATTTCTGAGTTAAGTAAGTTTGAAGTATCTCATCTGCACAAATCGATACAGATGCAAGAATGTAAAAAAAAATATTCTATAATTGTTAATAAACAAAAAAAAATTGCTGTTCCGTCAATTTGATCAATTCGAATTGTAGGAAATGAATTATATTATAATCTTATGGTAATTTACTTGCTAGAGCTTCGGTATTGATCGAAAGTGTCATAGTGATCCTGGAACTGGGTTTTAGTCAGTAAAAGTCTGACATTAGCTCTAACACCACCCAGAGCGAGAGAAGTTATGAAGATTTCTCACCCAACAAAAATAAAAATACAACATAATTTCAATTTTTGATAGGTAGATGCCAACTATAACTGGAGATTTAGAACGATTACTTATTCCGATAATACTAAAAAACGCTTTTATGCCTAGCAGACATTCATAAACTCCTCTATTAAAAGGACAATGCCTAAAGAAAACCAAACAAAATCACAGTTTTGCAGTCAATGATTAGTATTCGCCTCAACTGCATGCAGCCTGAAACGCTTACTAATATATGTAGGTAGATGGGTAATAAAACTTTTCTTCCCGAACCTTCTATCACGTAAATCACGAAGGCATTAAGGCTGTCAGACAAGATTTGTTCAAGCTTGTATGAAGCCTCGAAGTTAAGGATCACGTTGCGAAGATTCATTGCTCTTGAAGTCTATGTGTCTTCGAATTGTCACCGAATAAGGCAAAGATGTTTTTAAAAAGATAATATTAATGACTTTAGGATTAAACTTTATCGTATGATGCTTTGAGGTGAAGGATTTTTTGTAAGGCAGATAGGAAGCATTTCTTCGTTGATATATTTTAAAATACGACTCAAATAGCTTTTTTTACTGTTTGCACAAAATTTTGCGAATGTGTTACTTTTTCTACGACTAAGTCATTGTCTTGTTGTGCAGGTTGTGTGTTGGCCAAAAAAAATATTTACATAATATTCTTTGCGCTAATAATCGACACCAATACATATCAATACATAAATTAGAATAAAATTTGAAAATTAAGCAGGAAAAAGGGACATGAATGCCTTAAAAGGCCACGAATTTACAGAGGGGAAAAATACATAGCAATGTAGATGGAGGAGTGCGGCAGAAGTTCGTAAAGAAATATAGTAAATACGTTTATTTGGCAGAAACACAAACGCGCATAAACCCTACAAGTTTAAAATAAATTACAAACGAATAGAAACCAAAATAATTGATAGAAAAGATCACCTCACAGCTGCATCAAAATATGTAAACCCAGTTCAGCATGAATGCCGTTATTTTATTTAGTTTTCTAATTTTTATGACTTGTAAAACTAGTTTTAGTGACATAGCATATTTTCGACTTTGGAAAAATTTACTTCCTTCAACACGTTACTTACGAATACTTAGACTTCTTTTCGAAAATAATGCTGGCTTGAACAATGTCGTGAACTAAATTACAGGCAACGCGACCTGCTCTGAAGATGAGCTTTGGCATTCCGTTGCCATAACTACCACAGATAAAGACAGATGTATTCCACTCGCTTAGAGCGAAAAGGACAGATATAGTGCGTCCCGTTTTAAAGCGCATGTTTGTTTTGAGGTATCTTGAGTGCTTAATCACGTCGTTAAAATGGACTGAAAACTTAGGATTGTCCTTTAGTGAGTGGGATTGTTGCTTGGAGTAAATCAACTTGATATTGGTTTCACTAAAATAAATTCTTCTAGTAGCCCAGTGCCTGGGGCGTTAAAATCATAAAATCCTCGGATCTGACAGTATAGGATTAGGCATAAGATCTCTAATGTATATATAGTTATAATATATATATTTATTAATGTTTAAATTAAATGTATTATTTCTTACTTTAATTTAAGATTTCTAAAGCTTCTCGATTCGTGTTTCTACACACGATTGCCTACATTTCTTTTAATCTCTCTTTTCGCAGATTTGTTGGAAGAAATTTCTTTTGAAATAAGTACCTTTGTACAAATATATTTGTACAAATTTTTATATTAATCTGTCTTCTTCTATTATATGTGTGTGCCTCCCTGGGTCAAATGAATTGTTATCGAATTTTTCAAAAAATTCTCTGTGCTGTCTGTGGACCTGGACCCCGCGTCTTCAACCGCGTCTGGTTGCTTCTCCTCTACTTTTGGTCTTAGCGTTATGTTACAATAGAGTGTAGCAGTCGTCGATAAATGAGCTATCCAACACTTAAATATTTTTTTAATTCGAACCAGTATTCCTGAGATACTAGTTGGAACTAGATTAACATACTATTAAATATCTAAACTTCTCACTTTTCCTTTTCCATCAATACAAACTATAATCCTAAGTAAAAGCCCTCAGGCAAACCGCTATATTTAATGTTCTAAAGTAAGTTTAGTTTTAAAATACTATACATGTACTGTGAATAAAGTGAAAGATTTTATGGGACTTTTACTGGCACACTCTTGAATCGCTTTAATTAGAGGCATCATTATTGGCAGTTACATGTCAAAACTAGTAAAACACAAACTTGGCAAAGTTTATGCAAAAAACAACGGTACTCGTACCTATGTATGAATAATTATTTTAAAATCTGTTCCACAAAAGTTATTACATGTAACGTATCCAGTTTTTGATGACTGTGTTATATATGACACCGTACCGAGAGGGGAATTTTTGGTAGGCTTGACAAGTCAATTCCTAATATTATTAGTTTTGCAACCCTTTTATACACACTGTGTCTACATATCTCACTCAATATCTTGACGCAGGTATGCAGAAAGAAATTTCTTTTCAAATAAGTAGCACTCTTGTGCTCTTCCATCTATAATTTGTTCTTTTATTTTTTTAATGTTTTCCATTTTATGTCGTATCCTTCGAATTGATATACCGGTGTGTGTATCTTAGAATTGATCTTTTCGTAATATGAGCGGCCATTTCATGAAATGGATAGCCCATATTATGATGTAGACAACAGGCAAAATTCTCAATGTAGGTACTTAAATAAATTAATAAGAAATAAAATTAACGGATGGGACTAAACCAAAGCTAGTTATAATTAACAGCAATCAAAGAAACAATGAATAACAAGAGATTTATGAGGCATTCAAACCTACGAAATTCATAATCTGTGTACCTACCCAAAAAAACTTCAGAATAAACAAGATTTCAAAATTAATTATCTTTGTTTCACAATGGTGAAGTGTAAAATTGTGTCTGACTCTAGATTTTAAGATTAAATTACAGTCGCGATAACAAGACATTTACGACCAACGATTTCTGATAAAAAATATTTTAAAAGTTTATTTCCTTGTTCACCTTCTTCTGGAAAATAAGTTTACGATACTTACGTTTCATTAAAATAAATTTTATTCAATTAATTACGCTGTAGTATACGATTCAATTCATGTCTCGAAAATCTGTTGAGAATTGGGTCATATGGTAGGTGTAAGATTAAATATTCTTAGCTACAAGGATATTTATTAATTGCTACAGGCTATTTATTTACTTATAAGATACTTAACTATTTAGAATTATGTATACCATAATAAGTTATTAAAAAAAAATGTGGCATTTTATTTGATCGTTTTTTCGTGTTCATTTTAATTTGAAGAATAGCTAGAGCTGAAAACCAGTTTCGTGATATCAAATTTGAGAAATGAGTTAGATACTGTGAACTTTCTCATAGTGTGATATCATCCGAATCATGAATTCCATTATTTGCGCGCATGGCTTTTAAGAATTAAATAAAGAGTGAAAATAATAGACAGTTTTGCATGTACTTACTTAATGTATTTTCCAACGCACAGAAAAGAAATATATTTGGTAAATAATCGTCTAGTTTTCCAATAATTATTTAGAACAAAAGATGTACTGCTGTAAGCCCGCCAGAATGGTACGACCCGCCAAAAAACCCGCGCTTTTTACCTTTTTCTCAATATTCAAATCCTCGCGCTCTGATTGGCTGTCGTACCATTCACGACCACAGTTGGAACTATAGACTATACATTATAAACAGAGAGTTGGGACTATAGTCAACACAATAGTTTTAATATTAGGTTTAAATTAAGATACTAAATTAGTTAAATGAATTAGATAATTTACTATTGATAACAATACTTACTTATTTTAGTATTTACTTTGAAGAGTAAAACAAATTGTTTGAAATATTTGCAATATTTTTCTAATCAAGTTATTGCGCGAGGCTCCTGAGAGAGTGAGGCCCCGGGTGATAGCCCTACTTGTAACCTCCTTAGGGCCGCCACTGCCTGTAGAATAGTAAAGGTGTTTCATTCTCAGTATTTCGTCCAATCAGTTTTATTATATTAATTGAGAAACGTAGAACATTGGCAGTGATATTTAAACCGATCCTCATAATTTAAAATCAAACTCATTCACAATACGAATGAATGACTTATTGTTAGTATCATGTCCTCTTTATTGTTAGTAATGAGGGGTAATTAAATACATTGTGTCTCGAATAATAATGATCATTGAACAATCAGTGAGCTGTCTGATTGTGGGCTATGGAAAAGTGGGATGATTTATTGGGGAAATTTTGGTTCCTTGCTTTTTTTTTGTGATTTTTAAAGCTTTATTTACTATCGGAGAAGCAGGACAATATAGTTCTGTTTCTGTGTGTGTGTGTTATTTGCATACAACCAATCACTGTAGAACTCGCTTGATTAATTGTCGCATTAATTTTATGATTAGTAGGCATAAACAAATTATTTTTCTGTTAGAGTTTCCAACAAACGCTAAGTCGCATACTCCATCTATTTAGGTACTTAATTAAATGTAAACGATCTTCACATGTAATTGTCTAAAAATTACAAAAATTAGCTATTTACCTAAACATTGGTATAGGAAAATAGCTAATTGTAAACATTTTAAACGTTAGGTAATTAAATAAATTTCAATAATATTTGTATGTCTTCTATAAGATTTTTTTAAATAAAAAATATCAAGATTGTTTACGTTTAGTTAAGTACATAGACAGATGAAGTATACAATTCGTATGGCAATGACATTACCTGCGAAGAAGTCAAGTGACAAGTGAAATGACAGGTAACGTCGGTGCCTTATTGCTAAAAGAAAAATTCAATTGTGTAAGCCAGAACCTGAGGCTTCGTTTGACATCTAGCTAAAACAGCTTCAAGTAAACATTTCTTACAAGAGAAAAACCGTCACGTACCAACACAACCAAACAAGCCAATTACCAACTCACAAAACCTAACTGTCATCAGATTTATCTCTCTCACTTGTTTACAAGACTGCATTTTTCGCACATTTGACATAAGACATGATGGCACGCGGCTTTCTCACGGCCCTTCAGTATTCAGACGAGCACGTTCTAACATTGCCGAGCTGTGAATGTGAAATTATGCCGATACTCGGACACGCATCACAAATCTACCTAACACTCACCAACTAACCCGTCAAGGGAATTTCAATCTTAAACAAACGTGTTAAGAACGGAAAAGTAGTAAGGGCATAGAACTCTAAGTTGTGTTTTGTGACACGAATACTCATTACCACAAGCGGATTACAGAGTTGCGTCATTTCTCTGTAAAAATATTTAGTTCGGCGTCTGTAAGTGTCTATTATATTCAATGGGTGTACTAATTTGTGTGGCCCATTCAAATTGTTTTATAATTAGGTGCATAGCAATGATGTTCTCATGTGAATATATTCAAGTATTTTGGGGTTGACTTTCTTTCCTAGAATTTTCCGGCGCGGTGAAAATTGTACGTTTGACTGCCGTAGAAAGTTGTCATTATTATGAGCTAGTGATGGCCTTATCTTGACTCTTGTATTTATTTAACTTTTTCTTGTACAGTTTCTTTGATTTACAACTATCTATCACTATGAAATCATGCCTTTAGTATAGAAAAAGAGTTGACTATAAGCAACAGTTAAATCAAATAAAAGCGCATTTTTCTCAGATTCTTTTTTCAAATGCAACACATCTCCTTCTAAATTTAAAAACTCATATCAACGTTCTAAATTCAATTACGCTATTTAGTCTAAAATGCACATAACTAGTAAGTACTTTATACAGAATGAGCGCAATGTCAGTACAAATCTGGGCTATCGAATACAAAATGTCGCTTGCATGTGGAACTCATGTACTGTGCATGTACTCCACCTTATCGACACGAGATACCGTTTACTGACGGTAATTGAGCAATTACATTCTGTACAACATAGTTTGCACTACAGTGTATTAACTGTTACCGTTTTGGCGTTCTGGCTTTTTGATACTAGGTGTAATCACTTATCCATAGTTCTTTAAATGTTTTCTTAATCCGTTTGGCAATTTGCTTAATGACACATCATAACTGCCTAGTACTGGTCGTAAATATTTTGCTTTATATAATTGCTTCTGTTTTGTCAAATTTTAAAACTATTGGTTTAAATAAATCTTGTCTAAAAGCACAGACATTAAGTATCTCTTTAAATCTCTTTGTATAAAAATATTGTTTTATAGATCTATTATTTGCTATCGATCATAAGTACTGACCGAACCTAACATTTGAGGACACATATAGGTGCTGGTACTGATTTGTACCAAAGCTAACTAAGGTTTTTCATAAATGCTATACACAGTATAAAACTGTGCATAGCGTAACAAGCATGTTTAAAAACATTAGTAAAAATTTGTGCTTGACTGCGATCCCACCTGATGGTAAGCAATGATGCAATCGTTGATGGTGAGGCGCTCTAGTTTTTTTCCCTTTGTCTGATTCTTTGTTATGACAACACTCCTGAAAATTTTAAGCATTGTTAAAATAGAAAATTATAACCAGAAACGTCTACGTGTATAAAAGACATCATAAAAATATTATATTATGTCCATCCTGTACCCATACGGGATGTATCGACCAATAGAAAGCCAGTATTCTGCTGCAAACGAGTTCTAACAGAATATAAACCAATGACGTAAGGGTATAAGCTTGCCCTCTTATCGCATACCGTAGTGGTTCATATCCCGTACTTAACGTTCGCATATCGTGGGATACTCACCTGGATGGGTCTGGAAATGATTATAGACTGTTGCGAATTGAAATCATGCTTTTCTAGGTGTATTTACAACCGAGATGGTCATGTTGAACTTTTTGCGAACACAAATACGGTTGAAAATAAAACCACAACTGTGTCCTGATCTAAGTGGAAAACTTTATTCGAATAACATCTGATGCTCTTATACAAGCGCAGGTAACGAAACCATATCGAATTATAACTTGAATTTAACGCCATCTATGGAACAAACCGGTACTAAATTACAAAAATTAAAGTATCATTTCAACATTAGATATGGCTTCTGCCTCGATTTCTCTTATAAAATCTATTCTAAAATCTATTATTTATTATTTATTTAATCAGATGGACAAATGATACACAGTACCAACATATCTAAATCACAAATAGTACTCATTTATAATATAAGTAGGATGCTATTCTCGAAACATCACAACAAAAGTAACCAATCAAAAGCAGCTTACCTGAAAAAATATCCAGTAATATTTTTAGACAGCATGTTTCATTTGAGACTAGGCTTTTGGGATTTCTATCAATCCCTAGGAGTCAAACCCTGTTTTCATCAGAGATTTAGGCTAATACTCGACCTGACACGAGTGGCACACTTAACAGCTTAAACTTTAGTTGAAAATTAGCATGTATTGTGTCAAGTGTAATTTTTTGTAAGCTGAATTATTATTCTTTTCGCTCTAGAGGTTCTATTCAATTATTGAGAACGGGTTTGTTAAAAAAAAGTCCAAAATTTACTTATTTAATTTTGTTGTGTTGACCAAAGGTTACACATATCAACACATTGGGCCGTAAAGCAAAACGTGCATTTTTTCAGTAAAGTTCGTTTTCTTAGCCGTTAATAAGTCATTCGTGAAAGATTATATTTTTTAATACTATTTTTTAATTCCACGTTAGTCAAAAAAATAAGTGACTTTATGCGTAGAAGGTATCGATAGGTATATAACTCAAATTACAGTATTACAAAAGACTCTTTCACGTATACTCCTTCAGTTAAATAATAAAAAAAATGAATAAACCATTCTAAGACATAATTAATCAATTGTTACGCACTATAATAATTATTAAGATTAAGAATGATTATTTATCTATCAAACTTCACACTAACTTAAAACTAACTAATGTTATAAAATCGAAAGTTTGTGACTTTTTAACACTTAAATGGCTGAACAAAATTCTATAAAATTTGGTTCACGGAAATACCATGTCCTGAAATCGCACATGGGACGGGCGGACAATGAGAGTTACAATAATGTCTAGATAAAAATCCTAAAGTTCAAGATTAAAGGTTCATTGACTGATAATATTTCTACTGTCGTATCTTGCCTCATAAAAACAACGTTTCAATCTCTCTTTCAATACAAGAAAATTACTTTATAGTGACAGTTTGCCGGCCCCTTGTATTCACGAACACAACGGGATTCCTTTTCCTGGTCGACTTACCAGTCATGCAAGGAATGATAAGTAGGTGACAGGTACATTCCATGTTTTTCTCCTACAGTCAGATTAGCGTGGGATAGTATATATACAAATCGTTCTTAATATATTTGACATTTAGAAACGTTGCTTTAAATCATAATGTGTCTGATTTACATTTTTTCCTAAACGATGTCATTTAATTTGGATTATATTTCGGCACACGGCCTATTTCATAAGTATAGATATCAATCTTGATGAGTATAAAATCATTAATTAAGACCCATAGTACCAAGTTGACATTATATATTGTGTTCAATTCTGATTTATTTATAATGTCGATTTTTACACTGACCTTTTGAAGGTTAACCCAAGTCGATGAGTTAACCGTAAACCAATCACGGAGGTTAGAGAAACATGAAGAATTTAGATAAAATTGTCATGTAACCACGAAAGTTTTGCTCTTTCCATAAAAAAAAAATGATAGTTTTCGAATTTCAAAAATCTATACCTACGGTTGTCAATTGTTTTCTTTTTTGGGGTTACTTGGGGGCATCCTTATTCCTCCAATACGAAATCCGACGAACGAAAATGAAGAGCCTATCAAATGCTAAACAATCATAATTAATAAAATAGTGCGTGATTCGGATCGTGCCCAATGCGCATCCAATTAGCGCCCTCGTTATAGTTTGCGGGACGCTCCGAGGAATGTCGGTTACGTAACGTGTCCGTAACGGTACGGGCACGGACACGTTAGCTGTGACTCTGTGAGTTACCGTGCGAAGACGATGGCATTCTGCACTTAGTACCAATCTAACTACTTAAGTACCATAGAGCAAGAAAGCGCGGCGACTCGACGGAAACATCGTGCATGAAGGTATTTGGCGGAATTTTTTCGAGTGAATTTCAGTGGTTGTTTTAATTATTCCCTTTATTCCTACTTGATATTATGATGTAAAATTGATATAGTTTTTCACATAAAGTGTCAACACAGCTAGTTATTATGTAGAATCATTGAAATAAGTGCGATTTCGGTCAAATGAAGCTGAGAAATATTATTATATGTATTTGTAACCGCACAAACTGTGCTTTGAACTTCAGCTGTCACAAGCAAAGACAGTATTGTCAAGGTCTGTTACTCCTGTTGACAATAACAGTTGTTGTAACACTTGGTTTGTCACGGAAATTTTTGGGTTTGTTCGAAAGAATTACCGTGGCCGTGAAACTCAAAGGGTCATAGTTAATGCACAGTCCAACCATGGCCCGGTAGTCATACTGGGTTTTTATTTGTTTTAGTTAGTCATATTGATCTTTTATAATTTATTGTGCGTCTATTCGGGCAGAATAAACATATTTTCTTTTTCTCTCACTCGATGGTGATATTCTACTTAAAAAAAGTTTTGACATTTCTGTCTTTGGTTATTGCAGTCAAAGTGTGTTCATGGTCTATAGCAATTCCAGACTAGCTAGAGAAATCATTGTGACAGGTGACGAGCATGGCAGGATTTATGATAGTGCTGTCTCATAAAATGAATCGTTAGTGTTGTAAAAGGTAATTATGAGATTATGTCAAGAGTATATGCAGTGCATACTAAAGAACTATTTTAGTTATAATGTGTATATATTATAGTTAGTATTAAAGATAAATGCAGTTTTAACAATAAAACATTTAATTATAACTTCAAACTATTCAAAAGTATAACTCGGTGAAAAGGGCGCGTAATTCTCTGTTCGACTGTCAATGATGGGCGACGACAGTAAGGATGCGCTGTTTAATCGACTTTTGAGTCTAACATCAGTTATGTATTTTGTAAGTATATAAAGAGGGGATTTAAAAGTTACTAAAACAATTATGACTATACATGTGAATGGATGGAGACGGGGGCTAAAGAAAGGATGGATGCATTGTGTGAGGAGTGATATGAAAGAAAAGGGAGTTAGTGATAGCGTGACGAGTGACAGGACAAAATAGAGGAAAAAAAAGTGTTGCGCTGACCCCAAAATCTGGTTAGCGAAGTCAACGATAATTAATTATTTATAAAATTATTCGTTGAAAAGAAGGAATTTGCAAAACATTTTAAGAAAAGACAAAGTCAAAGAAAAACTTTGCTTTCAAAACAAATGTTGCTACGCAATGAGGTATCTGCTTTTCTATACGCACATACGTTTAAACGTAAAATGAAGTACGTTTTATTCCATTATTTATCAAAGAACGCTGATATTACGCAAAACATAGATACGAAAATAACTTAATCGTTATTACATCAGATCCTAACACTCCTTGCTTACTGATGTTAAATTAGTTCAAATATTTGAGTAAAGCTTCCGTTGATAACTCAGCTTCCTTCCTGTGTTATGTTATCATGTACCTACTCTCTGTTACAATATTGTAGTAGTTAAATTACACTAGTGTTATCTATTTTCATTAGTGGCTTACCGTAGGTACTTAAGATAGTAAAAATAGTACATTTTGATACAAGTGAAGAAAGTTTGTAAGTGCGACCGAGGCAGAATTCATGGTATAGACCCGAGGACTGCAGTGACAAATTTGCACGTGTATCAAACCACGTATTTCAATACACTTACGAAAAAATACTTTTTCTGAAAATTACGACGCATTTTTCTTCATTTTGTACTGAAGAAAATATATTTATGTGACTGATTATTGGTTTTTTACTTAAAAAAAATAAATAATTGCCCTTGACTGTCACAAAATGGGAAAGAAAAAAGCCTTTGTTGTGATAAATTTAAAAAAAAAAACACGAGGGCGATATAGCATATTGAACTTAATTATGGTGCAATTAGAGTCAGATTTCGAGGAAGTGAATTGAAAAAAAAGCTTTAATAAGTGCTACAAGACAGTTTCGCATTTAGTTACAGTTTGGGTTTAGTTACATGTGTTAGGGTTAATAGGTGGATGCCGTGGACACCAAAGTAAAGACAATATTAAGGATTTCAATAATAATTGTTTATTATCCTTTAGAGATTATATTAGAGATTTCAGTCAAGTGCTGACATGGGGCTCAGACCAATTAAATACAATATTTATTGTTTAGAAAGAGACAGACCATAGTGTTGAAGAAGGATGGATTTGTTTTTGTTATACTCCAACAACATGCTTTCCATCTTCCTCATGCTACCATCAGGTGGAATCGCAGTCAAGCACTAGTTTATATAAATTAAAAAAAAATGCCCTTAACAGAGATTCTTTAATACTGGCATAAAAGTTCAGGGTCATTTATAAAAGTAATGGGAAACAAATGCGACATATTAATTTGTTTTCACCGCGGTTGGCCACTTACGACCACTTCTCTTCATCATTACTGTGCCTAAGTCTATACTTATACAAAAGTGTTACTAACCCACTACTAATATAAAGGCGAAAGTTTGTATGTAGTCTTGTATGTCTGTTACTCCTCGCTCAAAAGACTGATGGAATTTAGATGAAACCTGGCACACGGAAAGACGGAATGGGATTTTTTTTATTGTTGATAAGCTCGTACTTGACCATTATCTCACCTGATGGAATGCGAAAGCGAAGATACCATCGTGTGAGCACGATTTACTTTAATAATATAATAATAATACCGTTCAATTAATAATAATGACATATAATTAATTTTATTTTTCTTAATTTGCATTAGAAAAAAAAGTATTTTTATTTTAATGCAAATCAAATTAATTATTTTTAACTATAATCAAATATTCTATAACGAGAGTAATTAAAAAGAAATGTACTTAATTAAAAAAGGATATTTGGGTGTGTGGTTTTATGTAATTAAAAAATAAGGTAATATTAATGTCACGAAACAGTATGCGTTTCAAACTGACATACTATCAAATTAATAAATTAACGATCTAATCAGCAAGCGATGTAGGGTTTTCCTACATATGATTTTTTGCAGTAACACGTTACATCCCATCAATAAAGCATCGATAGAATAAAACATCGTACAACTAAATTATCGACACACTATCTTCGATATAATGAAAATCGAATCATCAGGTTTGAAATCAAATAGGGAACCCCTTTTTATCACAAGACTATGTTCTCTTAGAATATTTTTCGACTTTAACTCGTATAACATAGACAAGAACTAGTAATCTAAACTTATACTTATACAAAAGTAGGACAGTATCTAGTAATAGATTAGTAGTTGTCGTTGTTCTAACAGTTTATGATAAAATTTCATGTTAGTCACAGTTGTCATGATGTGGGTGACAACTTGATAAGCGACTGTGTGTTGTTTACAGGCTTGGACTTATGTAAGTGATTTCAGTGGTATTCAAACGTTGTTAAAGGTTTTCTGATAACCTCGATGCGACAGAACATCAACTTAGAATGTAGGCGTCTATTAAAAATTAACGAGAGCCTCTCTCCTCTCTTCATTTTCAAACAATTCAATATATAAACAAGTTAATCTAATTACTTGAGTAAAAGTAACTACTTAAGTAACAATTAGTATTCTAAAATTAAGAGAAATTTAAAAAGTTCATGAAGATTTATAACCTTAAGTAAAGACTTAGCAACAAGTAATTACTTCTTTACCTTTTGAATAGCGTAATTAGAGAGACAATAGAAAGACAATAGGTGTGCGGACACCGGTGTCCTCTTGGGAATTAATGAATTAAATAACGGTGTTAGTGCTCCGTGATTAAGCAGACCTGAGTATTGAAGAACTCATTGAACATTTCGGCTTGAAGCACGTTCCTGAGAAAAAGAGTCTTCATAGACGAAATGACGCATAACAAAGTGATAATATAAGGGTTACGTTTTTGCCAACTGAGACGAACCCTAAAAAAAAAAAAACAATAGGTACCAAATTCCGCAATACTTATAAGTATTCTAGTAACAAGAGAGTTCACGTAACGAAGTCTCGTTAATGTTATTACCAATGGAATCCGATTAACATATCCATATTCGGTGAGCCTTTACGTAAGGCGAAGCTAAAATGTCCTTCCGTTGTTGTAATGGTCATTCATAATAATCATAACTAAGTTACGAAAATCTAGAGTAAGGTCAGCCATGAAGGTTGCTCATGTTTTCTTTTTAAATCTAGTAATTAGTAGGCCCTAGGAGACTTTGAAGGTTTATTTTTTCAAATGAAGTTTACTGGCAGTTTCAATTTATTCGTGAATTTATTTATTTGGATTTCCAACAAAGGACATTGTATCTCAATAGAAATCACAATTACGCATGGTGTTCTTAAACGTGTGCTTCTTCAGTTACACGAGACCACAATATTCATATATGTTACTAGAACTACTAAAACTATAGAAAAATTCAGAATGGATTCCAAGTCGATATTGTGATGTAAATCTTGTGTAGTTTTGTATCTCAAATATCAAGACAATTGGACAATATGATGTCTTATTGTAACATGCACGATCTCGGTAAAATAAAGCTGATTATTTTTCCGACCCAAATATCGACCAATAGAATTGCACCATTCGACGTCACGTGGTACAACCTACATGGTATTATACTGATAATTTTTTGAAAATTTTCTCTGGTAGTTGCTATATATAAAAAACAAAACATGATCCAGTCAAATTAACCACACGTCAAACTGACAGGTTGAATTCAATTGTGAAAATTGGAGATTCTATTGGCCGACATTTGGGACGGAAAAATAATCCCCCGAATACCACACGAGCTTCAAAATTATCTGGCATTTCCCTCAAGGTTCCCTGCAAACAAATAAAGTCGTCAAGTTTTTCAGGAAAAATCACTCGTGCTTCGCGCTCGTGATTTTTTAACCTGAAAAACTTGACTCCTTCATTTGTTTGCAACGAACCTATCGGGAAATATCCGATAATTTTGAAGCTCTTGTGGTATTATAAGTGAAAATTTTAAAGTAATATTGATCACCTTAGCAAAGAAAAGATTTGCTGAAAAACTGCAAAATCATTAGAGTATGTTATATCCGCATTTCAATAGAAAACAAAATGACTGTACCAAAAACTAAATATTTTCAAAAATGTAACTTTAACTTGCCATTTTGATGCAATAACTCATATAATGCACAAAACTAAGATAAAAGAAAACAAAAAGAAATATACCTAATCCTATACGTTTTAAATTTTCAATCGTTTCTGAAATTATGAATGAAAACTTCGTACTAAAAGATTGACTATCTGTACTATGATTTTTTATTAGATGAAGTAAAGTGACAGCTATAACAATGGTTGTTTGAGAGTTGGGCATTGTCCACTGCTGTCACTTTACTTATCTAATAAAAAATCATAGTATACATGAAACTTTTGTGTCGATATTTAATATATTTTTAAGTTATTTATTGTGCTGCTTATGAAGCTCCATGGTATATATAAATGAAAATGTCTTTTATTTTTATTCGAATGATGTTTTACATCATTGTTATATTACTTAACATTAAATGTGAAGGCAAAATCTGTCTAAAGTAGTATAATACATATTATACTACTTTTTACCAATAAATTCCTTTTCTGAATGCAAATTTTCAGTCGTATGCACTGTGCTATGAGTGAAATTGTTAACGTTATTTAGGTAAAGTGTTATTTTAGGCAGTTTGAGTCTCCTTACAGAAAAAGAAATCTGTTACGATCAGTAGGTCTACACACTGACCGAAACAGATTCTTTCCTACCCTTGAGAGTGTAGTGGTACATAAATAAAAGTCCGTTCTTACATTTTCTGTAGATACTCAGGATTTGTTATTCAAAACAAAGCTAACTTTTTTATTTCGGTCATTGTTTCAAGTTTAAGCGGGCGCAACTCATTCACTCGACATCATCCTTCAGCGCCCCTCGTATAAATCTCATAAAACAAATAATGAACGTTCTATAAAAGCTGTTAAAGCCTTCTTCAGCAACAAATGACTATAAATAGTATGAAAATCCAATTTACAAGTTACAGGCGTTATCTAAGTGGGCGCAGGCGGGGTAAGATATGCGGGAAATTGAGAAAAATGGCCCGAAAGCGACAGTGCGTGGGCGAGCGTGGGTTGGCGCAGTCTGACGACATGGCCGACGTGGGCCATGGTGGCCCAGCCCGTGACGTCTACCGACGACGCCGCTGCCGCTCCCAACGGTCTTATTATAAAAATAATAACTTGATAAATATTTATGGCCAGTCACTGAATATTTTTTGTAAAAGAACTGAAGAGAACTGTGTTCGCAGTTTGAAAATTGATCTTTTATAATTTATTTAAAAATAGAAGCGTAAATTTAAAGAAAATGTATTTTGTGCCTGTATTAAATGTTTTTTTTAGGATTAGTGAGAAATAGACATTCAATTACCTAAAGTACGAAGAGTTGTCTATTTCGTATGAAAACACTTGTGTTGTGATAGCAAGTGACGTCTATATAATATTACGGCCCGCAACTTGTTACTGTCAGTCCGTAACTACATATTATTAAGGGCTAGGTAGACAAACGCCAAACTTTTTTGATCTAAAAGCTTTTAACTGTGTATGGTCCTACGAGTCATAACAAAAAAAATACTAGATGTCCCCCCCGGTCTCACTCGCATTTTAATTTACTGCTTCGCTAACGTAGTTTGTAGGATAATGTAAAGAAATAACCATATTAACAATTAATAGACTATTGTCGAAAAAAATTAATCCTTAAATTTACTCGACAACAGTGTTAATAGAAATCCGGCACTACGTGTTCAGTAAGAACCTATTGACAGTGTCAGCCAATGGCATTGCCGGGGCCGTAAAAAAATAGTTTTGCCATGGACACGCTATGAAGAAGACTACTCAGAAATTCGAAAAAAGGGCGGGAGATGTCATTGGATGATTATCCCACCTAAAAAAAAATTCACCATAGACCTTTCAAATTGCCTTTCAACGGTCAAGTGAACACCAGTGGCTCAATTTTAACATGTTTTTTTTATTAATTTGAAAGCAGTCGAAAGGATACCGTACAGAGCTATGTTTCTCCTTAACAGTGGCCGTCGCATCGCCTGTATCAGATGACTGTCGCCACAGAACTGGAAAATTGGATGGGGTCGCAAAAACTTACTTATTTTTCAATGAAACGTGGAATTGAAACCGAGAGTGCCTTTCTAGTTCTATTATCTCTTTGATTTAAACCTTTCTTGTACGTGTATTACGGAAGCTTAAAATAGAACTCTGAAGATTATATTAGGAGATAGGAGCTTTACGTATTCGATGTATGTGTATGTGTGTGTTTATGTGGCAGTGGGCAGGGCACATTGCTCGCAGAAAAATGGTTGGGACCGAAAGGTTCTGGAGTGACAGCCGCGTATCGAGCATATAATGCATCTTATGAGATTAATTATTATCAAGTACTAACTAATTATCCTAATGGAGCATACTCCCAAGATAAAGATAATAAGACTTGGTCTACCCGTGTATCAAGTTTCATCGAAATCCGTTTAGTTGTCTAGCGTAAAGAAGTAACACACACACTCACACACTTTCGCTTTTATAATATTAATGTGATAGTCATTGATATATAAAATACCCGTGATAATTAATCAAATGATCAGTTAGATACATTGCAAATAATATGATTTACATGTAAATTTTAATCAATCATTCCTAAGAATACAACACTGATAGAATCATATCCTTGGACTAAAAAATCCTATATCTACCCAGATTATCAAATTAAACTTAAAGTCAACCTAAAAACGGTATCATGTGTCCCATTTTTCAATCTGATACAAAATGTAGAGCAACACACGTTTCGCCGTGGGTGGTTGATAACTCGCTATATGGAGCAGCAACGGTTAATGCAGTTACTGCGAGCCGTGACGTCATAGGCTGTCTAGACAAATTTTATGGTACGCAAGTAATTACGTCATCAACACCTACCTACGTAAAGGGAACTCATTTAGGACTTATATCATCCGTGGGTTGGGATCGGGAACAAAATTTATTCCAAATTTGAATTTTCGATTTATTCGAAATTTGAAATTTCGTATCAGACGGTAGTAAATGAAATTCTAAAGCGTAGGAAGTAATCGGTGTTTAGTCTACTCCTACATGTATAAATTGTAATTTGTATTTACAACTTCATGGGGATGAGAGATTAAAGAAAACATAAGCGTCATCATCATCAACTGAAAGACGTCCACTAGTGGATATAGGCCACACTAAGTGCTGCCACCACGACCGGTCCTGTGCATCTCGCATCCATCGGATTCCCATGACCCTCACCTGGTCATCTTTCTATCTTGTGGGAGGCCTTCCAACGCTGCGTCTTAGGGTACGTGGTCGCGACTTCAGAACCTTTTGTCCTCATCGACCATCTGTTCTGCCAGCAATGTGCCCTGCCCACTGCCCCTTAAGTTTGGCTACTCTTCGAGCTATGTCGTTAACCTTGGTTCACCTGTGTGATCGCGCAAGGAACCTCTGAGCATAGCTCATACACATAACCATAAGCTTAAAATATATATATTTATGTATTGCATATATTTTATATAATAAAATCTCTTAGAACGAAGCAGAAAAAAAAATTAAGATGGGTAATGTTGAGATAAATTAAATTTGGTAGAACAAATTTAAGCGAGAAAGGAAATGGTCTTTTTGATATTCCCAACATTAACATTCATGGGACATCACTAATATCGATCAGACACGTTATTTACAAGCATTTTCGGCATTCGACGAAAACATTAGCATGGATTGGCGTCAGGCCCTTAAATATAGAACTTGAGAAAAGATGAGAAAATTTATTACACATAAACCATTGCTGAGCCATATTGATTCGATCTGAATACTTGTTATATTAAAGAAAGCAATGTATAACGATTTATAGGGAACGTCGTGTGTGCTACTTGAAGAGGCGGAGCTGAGATGAAATTGTGTGGTGTTAAAGCAATTATCTTCCATCTATTGTCTAGACGGGCCGTAGATGTGTATGTACTCTAGGATAGTCTTCATTTGTTTCAATATTGTCTGATCATTACGCGTGCTGAAAGTAGTGTTAGGTGCCAAGCTTAGCATACCTTATTTAACCTTATAATGTTCCCACTGCTGGGACTCAACCCTCCTCTCTGTGGGAGAGAATGGGCCGTATTCTACTATTTGAGCCCAGTACAGGTTGGTAGATGTCACACGACTTCGAATTTTCGATTGAAAAACATGCTGATTTCCTCACGATGTTTTCCTTCATTGTTTTGAGAGCAGTAATGACGGAATACTCGTAAATTACACAAAGTAAGGCTACTTTCATGACGTACGACTGAGGACCATAACCACAGATTGAATTAAACATAGATAATGAAATACTTGGATTCTTAATTTAAAATTACCGAATGTCTTATGATTGAAAAGCTGAATTAAGAGAAAATCTCAGCTAAAAACTTTTTTTAAAACTTTGAGTTCAATATTTTATTCGCTGTTATTTTGTACGTAAACAAAGTTCTATCCATTTCTAACTACGTTATTCATCGAACCGAAAACACAATCGTACACAATCTAATATTTTAATTACTTGCTTACAGACCGCATCGTTATATATTGTTGTACCAAAAGACCAGAAATTCTCATGCGATGACTCTGCTTCGACCTATTTCGCACCAATCTGAGAGTCCCACGATTGCAACAACAGATGTTTAAACTAACAAGAACTGTGAATACTGCTCGCTCAGTAGAATGAGCTATAAAAATCAAGTTGGTTCTTACATGTACCGTACTAGAGAACTACCTACCTATGTCATCATTAGATCATCCCTAGCTTAAGAACTAGGCTATACATCTTTTAAACAAAGAGAAAGAGAAGATAGGAAAAAATATATTTGACACTGGTACAGGACCAACAGCAATAAAATAAAAAAAACGTTAACTAATCTCAAAACTAATATCCTAAAATTAAAGTGTGTTAAGCCAAAAAGGCTATCTCAGCATGTATTTAAAAAAGAGAGATATAAACCAAAATAATTAATGAAAACGTAAAAAATAGGTTAAGAATATTTTGAACTTTTTACGAATGATTTATTGTTGTTACTCAAATAATTTATTTCGTTTCAGCAAGCTTTAAAATTTTAAACGATCCATCATTGTCAAACTTATTTTCTTTAAGGCTTTCTTGTAATTTATTTTGCACTCTATTTTGATCTTTTCACCTGTTAATGCTGCCTCCATGGCTAATTGACCTAGATAAATCATTTTTAGGTCAAACTGGTCATGATAATCTTTAAAAATGTGTAACATTATGTCCTGACAAACTAAAAAAGTTAAACAAAGATCTCTTTAAATAAATCTACGAGTAACTAAAAAGTAGATAAAAATTTCGTTGAATACACAACATCGGACAATAGCGATGTCATTAAACGACTTTATATTATCAAGTTAACAAGAGCAAGTCAAAATGCACTGCTCGATCGCGATAATGGCCAATCCGACAACGGTATAGAGTGAACCGGATGCGAATCCACTATCGGTTGGTGAAAGTAGATGTTACAAAAAATGCTCCCATTCCTTGCACCGGTTGATATTTCATGAGACATTCACTTGATACCAAATAGCGTGTGTGTAGCCTGTTTTGTGAGCAACGTGATCTGGACCAACCTGGTTTTTTGGATTTGAAGTGGGGGAAAGGACTTGTTATATGGCTTCTTGATTTTTTTTTTTTTACCTTAATTTTGAAATACAGTTCCGGATATACTTATGCTTTAAATACATATTATAATTTCACATGCAGTTTCTATTTAACAAAATTGTTATTTCTTGATGTCTTTTCTATTTGGACTCTGTATAATAAATTCAAATCTGCATAAAAACATGAATATATCGTATAATTTCGTCATAAGACTTGTGCCGTACCGTTTTGATATTCGATAGGGTACAAGTCGCTAACGTCTTGTATTTCAATCTAAGGGCTAAAGGGGGATAGTGGAGCAAGATGTATGTTTGAAATTATTATTTATATGTAATTAGAGCGTACTATGTTCACAAATAAGGGGAGATATATCGACGTTATCCCTTAGAGCATATGATTCAAATGGTGAAATGTAATTATCAGAATATATAACACATCAAATAATATAGGACTATATATATTAATAAATGAAAGCAAGTCCATAACAAGGGAAACTCTCCTCATAATAATATTAGTACGACAGTGCTACTAATAGATCACGACCTAAAGTGAAACACGAATGAATTATTTGATTCCATCTTCCATTGTTCCCTGCTTATTCAGAAAATAGCTACATTTGAGTGTTTCTCACGTCTCGTGGCTCGTTTGAAAGCTACTCCGTCCTTTAGTATCAGGATGGCAAGTTAGCATGCACTGGCATGCACGACGGGCGGTTTACGGCCCACTACACTGCATGCTCCAAATTCTAGCGCATTTTGTCTTACCTATAAAGTTGCTCCACATCCTGTTGAACAAACGAATTTAATGCTGGCTAAAATAAACTACGCAGTTTAGTTTACCGGGAAAGTGTTTCTTGGTCTTTGTCCTTAGTTACGGAAGCAGGAATAGTTACCGTTACGAGTTATATTACCTTCAGTAGGAGTATTGTGGAAGTACTTTTGAACGTCACTATACATAGTTTTAATGTCTTTCACTTCAAAAAGTTTAAATAAAAGCCGAATTAAAATACACCAGCTGTGTGCGGTCTTATGACAAGTCGATTAAAATTCCACTCCCCAAAAGACAGTAAGATCGTAATCATTTCTTACAAAAATTAACAGTCCATACCAAAAACGGCATAGTAATGTAAAAGTCCAAATTTCGATATAAAGACCAAATATTCAAAAAGATCCAGTGGTCCTTGCGAATGGATAGGAAATGCCTGTAAATTTTTTAATTATCTCTAGAGACATTTCACAAAATGTATGCTGGACATATAAAATACTCGGCGACCTTAAGTTTGCTTGCAGACAAGAACATGAATGTTAAATTAATGAAGCGGTCAAAATATTTTCAATATTCGCATGCAAATACTATTAAGTGGTCTTATTTATGCATTGCACTATGAGATACAGAATTTTACGCTAAAGTGCATAATCTGTTTAGTATAATTCGGAGAACAGGATCTTAAATGTCCGTAACATTATCTTGATCGTAAATAATAACAGACGACATGATTTCATTTATCAGAATTTACATAGCGTAAGTGTTGCTAACTAGGTAAATGGTGGCAAGTGGAGTAATTATGTTTTGTTTCTGTACTTACGATAAGTTTTATTTAATCACCGTTTCCTAAGTTTTATAGACAATTAATTGTAAGTAATTTGTTCTTTAAATCTACAATGATAACTAGACAGCTTTTTAACTCATGTTTTATTACCAGTTTACCGCCACCGTTTCTCATAGGTTGAAGCGAAAAAAACCAAAATTAATTGCTCGAAGAACAATGAAATAAAAGAAATGTAGTTGGGCTGCCTCTAATTGATTAATGTGTTTAATTTGAGACTAGCGTTTTACTATCTTAAACGTTTGTTCCTTTCACACGTGGGAATTAAGTGAAATGATCGAAAGAGATGGGGATACAGCCAATTGTGTTCGTCGAAGCTCTCACGCGACTGTTCACAGCGAGTGAGATGATAAATTGTTTTGATAATGTTACGGCTTTGAAGTAACGGAGTAACAGTACACATGTATTCTGTCGAATACTTAAAGGTGTTAATGTATTGATAGCAAATAGTACTTGTATTGACTATTCATCATCATCATCATTATAGCCGAAAGACATCTACAGTTGGACAAGGCCTGTCCTAAGTATTGCCATAACAACCGGTAATGTGCGTCTTGCATCTATCGGATTGCCCCTTATATAGGACCTTTTGGGAGGCCTTCCAACGCTACGTCTTCCAGTACATAGTCACTACGCTAAAACCTTTCGTCCCCATCGACTATCTATTTTGCGAGCAATGTGCCTGGTTACAAACGAGTACAAATATTTTTTTGCGATTCTTCGGGCTGTATCAATACTTGCAGTTCTGCTACAGACAGCTTTCTTTACTGACTATTCTATTTAATAAAATACTCAATCATATTTAAAACTCTTGTACTTTTCCTTTACTCTGCATACTTCACGGAGAAATCGAACATGCTCGAAATTAATGCTCCAAATATATCCTGTGCTCTGTACAATATAAAAAAGTTCAGTTACTTTATCAGGTTCTTTAGGCAACGGATACCTGTCTTTATCATAAAATGTTTAATGATCATTTATCTTATAAGTTAGGTCCTGTTCCTTTGGTCCGGTTCCGCGATATATTACGTACACTGAATATATCTATCTATCCAACCTCGCCTACCTAAGCTTATCAATTTGCTAATTCAAGTATGACATCATTTAATTTTCTTTATCGTTTAATTACTCGTTCAATATTCTCAATTAATGCGTGATAGACTGGTCTAAATCTAGCTCAATCTATAGGTCACATATTGCATTGTGCTGAGGCTGCTAGTGTTGTATATGTGATATTTTATGATTACGCAACCGGCCAACTTTGAGAATTGGTACGCGAACCGGTTTACTGGTCCAGTTGCATCACTATGCACATTTGACAGCGCATGTATGTGTGTGTGCGTGTATAGAAGTGTGTAACCGGTCTAGGTATTAATAACTTCGATTAGTTGACGAAATCAGGCTCTTGTTTTGTATGGAATTAGCTGTTAGATTTGCAGTACAGTTCTTAAAAATAACATTGAACACTTTTGAGACAGCTAAAATTAATTATTGAAGTCTACGGAACATTCACAGTTGTATTGTCTTTGATACCATCTCGAGGTGCTCACGTTTGGCTGTCTCAACTGTCAATGACGCAACGGTCACCGTCTGACAAGACGACATGTACAGTAGCAACGATCGTGGGTTCATTAAAGTATTGCGTGTTGAATCCCTGACGTTCACTATTATTTTCATCAGCTTTATGTCTCTAATCAAACAGTGTGTACGTTTATTGGAACTCACCCAATTCAACAGCAGAATGCTGCTTTGGAACGATGCTTAGAGTGGTTAGGTTACTTATAGACATGCGTGCTCCATCGATGACCACATCATCGCTTACTGTCAGGTGAGATAGTGGTCAATCACCTATCAATGATAAAAAAAACATTGAAATCATATTGGTAATTCATTGTAACAATTTTTATCTCCTTCATCTCCTACAAGCTTTGGTCTCATGAATTGATCGGAACGCAAAACGTTCGGGTATGCGGTGACTGACGAACAATTTTCCTCACCGCTGACGCACACTGTGATAGAAGAAACTAACATTCAAGCTGTTTATTACGATTGTAATATACCCGATGCCGCACAACTCATATCGCAGCGGTGTGCGTTCCAATGAAGAGAACGATGCTTTATACGGTGTTATGCTTCAGGTTCAGAGTCCGATACTGCAGCTAAATCTATTTAGTTAGCGAGGAATGCAAGATACTTGTGTATTACATATTTGTACAAATGTAAGCAAATGTATTTCACAATCAAGATCAATGCACCGACAATCTTGTGAATTCCTTCATTTCTATATTTCCGTGCCATTTGATGAAGAGACTTGCATAAGATGTTTGTTGTATTGTATGCATTTTATTGGGCTCTAGTCTGTTAAATTTTTTCATCGTTACGACTGGGTCTTTCTAAAAAAGAAAGAGTGATTTGGATATCTACAAGAATCTAAACGTTTTTGTTAATAAAATAGCTAAAAATTAAGTCTAGTTTGTTTGTAAGTGCTAAGTTTTGTAATCATGGTTGTTTACCTAAAGAGAGATAATTCCGTATATTGATAAATAATACGTGATGTAATAATTATGTTTACGTTGATATCGTCATACCCTTTTGAACATGATAAAAGATAGAGATTTTGCTATCAGTGTTGATGAGTAAATGGAAATGATTAAACATTTTGACAATAGCAACAGGAAAATGTACATGTTTTATGTTGCTATCATTACGAGTACAAAGATTAAGCAAATAAACCGAAAAGAAATTTTACTTTTAAATTCGCTGGAAAACTTGATAATTAGAGATCATTTTTTAATTCATAGAATATCATATAAATCAACCAAAACAGTTGATAGTGTTGCTGTTTAAACTTCTTATATTTATATGTATTGACAAAAATTTACAATTTCACTTTAAAAGGTACATGGTTTAAAATTAAAACATTTTCTTTTTAACATGGTCGCTTCAATACAAATCACTTTATTAATTAAATCTGTCATTTATTATAATAATGGAAATGTAACGCGGATCGTAGGAATGCTTCGTAAACGATTGAAAAGACCAACACATTTATGCCATGATTAAAAAAGTCAATTTTGATTCAGATCTTAAAAACTTTCTGATGTAACAGCTATCTGAAATCAGTAATCTACAATAAGACTATCAGTAATCGGACCACAAGGCTCATGTTCATCAGAGGACGTTGTTCCACTATTGAAATCTTTTTGAAATTCACGGACAATCCTCACATTTACCTACTTAACAAATCTTCTCAGTATACAATTTTATAAAACTCACAATTATCGGCTAGAGATTGCCAAACTGTTGAATGTCTTAGTCACGAATGTTACTCAATAGTAATCGTGAATCCACACGATTCTAAACGTGTAATTATATATTTTTTAAGACAATGAGCGACTAGTTTCGTGCTATGAATATGTTCTGAATAGCTCACAATGACAGACGACTTAGCTATTATAGACAGACTGAAGTTCTAAACTACTATTAAGGTTTTGTCTAGACTGTAAGAGAATATTTATTGATGTATTCGATACAGAAATACTTACTTACATCGTTTTCAGGGTTCTGTACCCGAAGGATGCCAACGGGTCGCTGTCCGTCTGTTTGTCCAACTTTTAGCGGGCTGTATAAACCATAAGGGGCAGAGAGTTGAAATTTTCACAGAATGAGCATTCCTATTACCGTTACAACAACAAAACTATTCTTGGATTGCTTCCTCATCAGTTGTTTGAAACAAGTCCATAATGTTGAATTATAAATTATAATAGGTACTACTCAGAACCTAACAAAAAGCACAGCACAAAATATAGTTTTAGGGGCTTTAGCCTGAATGTAACTGTCAAACATAATCTAAAACGTCATACATAACAGAGCGCTAAAACCCTAACCGGCCCCTAAAGTAGTAGGTTATTCCTCCGTTAGGGACTTTATTTGACATTGAAAAACTCAAAATCTTACTATCCATCGAATAAAGGCTATCTGGTAGTTTATCTGGGGATTGAAAACACGACCCTTAAAAATCTAATGGCGGTTCCCATACAGGAAACGCTAATTTTATCGTCGCTTTTTTTTTCTCGATTTTAATATGGTGGGTATTTCTATACCCACAATATCGTATCTTCGTGTGCAAGTCTGACTCGCACTTAGCCAGTTTTTTATATCCAATGTTTTTTCTTGTAAGTGTCGATTCTCTCTCTCTTTTTCCATTACTCTTTGGTGCTCTATCTGTCTATGTGTGTCCGTTCGATCATGCTCAGTGCAATTTTATTGTATCATTCTATGCTATGCTTCTTTTTTATTTTGATATTGTTACCGATGTATTGCGCCGGCCCAAAATAATCCGGGACAAGGTCAGGACATCTTCCTGATGATGATGATGTTGTCGTTGTATTGTGTTTGTGTCTAAGAAATATTTTCTATTCTATAGATGAGTATTTGGAAACAATGACAAAAACTTGACTTGCTTTTATATCTTGGCCTTAATTCGTATTGACGTAAAGTCTTTGCCATCAAATTAAAATATTATTGTCGAAAATATATATAATTTATTCAATTATATTTTGAAGGCCCTTCTCATTTGTGACTTACAACAATACACGTTAAAATATTCGCAGTCAGTTTGTCAGTTTTCATTGTCCAAAAAAATCAGTAAGCCGGGCATCCTACACGCGTTCAACCTTTTTGACGCCATCATTGACTCACACAGGGCAGTCAATGACATCATAATTATGTACCATGTCAAGCCTTTTCTGGGAAAATTTCGTGGCTTGAAACATGGTGTTAGTTAATTGCTAACGCCATCTAGTGACATGTCACGGAAAAAATGTTGCCATGGGAATTATAATGTTTCGAACTAGCTTCTGCCAGCGACTTCACTTGCGTGAAAGTAGATTTATAAAAGTTTGAGCATAAAAAATGTAGAACCCTTTTCTTCTCCTTAAGGAGTGAATTTTGAAAATGAATGTATTTGAAATTAATGCTCGTCTACTTTATAAAAGGAAACCTTATGCAACCCAGCCTGCTAGCTGCAGGCAGGCAAGGTCGAAGCCTGCTGGGGTCATGGGTCAGCTTCCGAAAGGAATACCCGGCCCCGGCACGATAGGCAACGAAGGAACGGGGTAGGTTTATAGTTAGTAAGAGTCTGACACTATCTCCCGCTCCGCCCAAGGGCGGGATTTGTCATTTGATGATTTTACCTACCATGAAAATTAAAAAAAAAATCTCAAAAGGAAAAAGGTAGAAATTATTCTATTTACAGATCATGGTTATGGTCTACTCGTATCCTTAGTCCCAACAAAAACCATTCATTCAGCCGTTGAAACGTGATTAATTACCTGACAAACGTACTATCGCGGTTATTTCTGCCTGATCACTAAAACAATATTCGCTTGAATCCTGCGGCGCGGCCCCAAACCAAACTCTTAACAGTTTTCGTTTGGAGTGCAAGCAAAAATGAACTTACCGGTGTTCAGGCGGAAGTGTCTTTGATAGTACACTTTCACAGCTGTTATAAGGTAAGGTTATCGAAAACTAAAACTTCAAAAATATTTTCAAATCTGACAAAGTTTGATAAGTTAGGCCATGTTTACGGAGACGCAGCGCGTTGCGCGGCGAGTTTTTTCGTTTCGTCGTACATTGCTGCAGCGGGCCGCGTCATCGCTCGCGCAAACACAAACATATGGCAATGTACGACCGCCCGACGCGCCGTGCAACGCGCCGCGTCTCCGTAATTGAGCACTTAAACGTTTTTGTAATAAAAACATGACAACCAAGATTAAACATAAAAAAGAAACAAACTAATAATACCTACTTTCAAAGGTTTCACTTAAGTCCAATTCGTTTCCGGTTATTACGACACAGAGATCGTGAAATTGTTATTTTATGAAAGATTTTGGAAACCTTGTGGTGTGCCCTTATTTATTTCTTTATTTCCCATGGGACATCGTGGACTGACATTTTCCTAAGTTTGACTCATAACAGTCACGTACCAAAGAGGATGATTGTTGCCTGTTTCTGTCTTTTAGCTACAGGAAAAAATAACATCATGCTTGCATTTCCCGAAGGGATGGCCAGATGTGTAGGTTTAGTTACCTTGGCCCTGAAACGCAAAGGGCAATTTAAATTTTTCCTTCTTCAAAAAATGTATAATAGATTTTTATTTTACACTATTTCGCTCGTTTAAGTTGCCAAAAATCAGATTACGAGCTGCAACTGGAAAATTACAAATGGACAAATGCAACACTTATCCCAGGAATCGAATCCGTTTTTTATTATTGTAGCGATTGTACCCACTTAAACAGGTTTAGTAAGTAAAGAAAAAGTCAAAGTTTAAAAAATAAAATTTAATAATCAAAGACGTACATAAATATACACCGTTAAATTTTAGTCGTTTTAATCCCGTGGAGGGTCGATTCGGTACATGAAACACTATCGATTTGTAAAGAGAAAATTTAAAAATAAAGTACTTACTTTTTTTTTAAACTCGAATTAATTTACGCATGTAGGTACCAAATTAATTTCTTTTAGTAAACGTCAGCTTAGCGAGGTCAATGAACTGTAGGTAGTTACTACGCAACGACCGACAGCTGCCTACAAGGTAATTGACTCGTTTACTTAAAGCAGATAATTTCGTACGTATACGAGTTTTAGAAAAAAAAAACTTTATATTTTAATATTTTTTTTACAAGTCGATAGTGTTTCATGTACCTGATTGACCCTCCACTGGATTAAAACGATCAAAATTTAACGGTGTATACAATATGTTTCAAGAAAATTATTCATCCAACCAACATTGTTCCTCAAATAAAACTTATACCCATATTTCCATCAATGGTTACTTAGAAAAAAAGGCAGATGTCGTGTTAGATTGTTCAAATTCAAGCATAATCAGCCTTATAACTTTCCCATTGTTGGGACTCAGGCCTCCTCTCCAGGAGAGGGGATTGGTTGTAATCCACACACGAATATCACGTCTTCGAATTTTGAATCAAGGACATACAAGATAGATAGATAGATTGTATTCTTTATTGTACACCAAAAAGTAAAATAGCAGTGGTGATAAAAAAAATTACACAAAGTAGCATGCTGGATCCAATAACTTTTGTACTAGGTGGAACGAGATAGTGTGTCATACTTGACCTGTCTTAAACACACCTATGTTCCTTTAGTTACCCTTTGCATTTCAAACATTTCCGCAACTCAACTACAGTATAATATTATCCATACGTAAGTAAAGTGCTAGTTTCGTAAGTACTAATGTGCCTACTGTATTATTGTTTGTTTGAAATTTTCAGTTCTCATGACGTGATTCACATTTTTAACTTTCCATCTTACTAATGTCATACCGTCAACTGATATTGAAATTTGACGTTCAATGCGGTTTGCGGGATGGTTTGAAAGAGTTACCGTGGCTCTGAAACGCTAAAAGAAAATGAAGGGACAGAGGTGGCTTTTAGTTAGTAAACTCTGATATGCCTTCTCTCGCTCGGCACTAAAGCAGGAAAAAACATTGCGTGGTTTGATTTTCCAGCAAAAACACCTTTATAATATAAAGGTCGCAGCTCATTAGAGCCACCCGGCACCCACTCCACAACACTTCGCCCCCTACGGCTAGTATTCTTTATTGGACCTTTATGGGTATACTCTCACTACATCCACACTCTGTAGTGTCACCGGATCACCTCGGTCGTAAGTTAATGTAGGGAGCGCATGTCCATACCAGTCCATATTAAGAATACTAGCAGCAGGAGGCAAGGAGGCTTCCGGATGGCTCTAATGAGCTGTGACTTTTAGTCATAGTTTTTTTTTTCAATAGGTATCTGCGAACACTTACCTACACAACTATTTTCACTAACAGAGATTTCGTTGCTACTGTATTCAGTAAAAGTCTGACACTATCTCCCGCCCAGCCCAAGGGCGCGGATATGTTATTGGATGACTTTGCCATCGAAAAAAAAAAACGCAGTATTGACAGTAAGCCTTCTGTCCTTCTTTACTCTGTGGCGTCACACAGAAAGCTGATTGGTTCAGTATTATCAATCAATCTAAAAATAAAGCAAATTGATTTGATTGGAGCACAGTTTTATTGTAAGTAACGGATGAACAGTTTCATCATTACCAAGGAATGTAGTTTAGATGCATTTTAGTAAAAGGTATCTTATGTATCATCACAAACATATACATGTAATAAAATGAAAGTTTGTGTGTATGTTTGTTACTTCTTCACACTCAAACGGCTGTACTTTAGCTGGACAGAGATATTTTAGGAGACGGAGCACATTGGCAGACTGTATTCTGTATTACCGCTTATAATTTTTTTTATCACGTGGGCCAAACGGTTGACAAAAGCTCATACCTAAGCCTTCAGTTGTATTTGTATTTTATTTTTGTGTTACTTTTATGCTACAAACAAGAGCCAATGCAAACTTTTGGCATGGCACTTATTTCTTTTCGCCAGACATGAAACCTAGTTTATATGTTAGAGGACAATACGAAAAATCAATTGCAAAAAAACCAGGTCCTTAAACATTAACTGAACGAATATACGTATAGAAGCGTTGCTAGTGTAATACGTTATATTAGAAGTTTCTATTGTTAAGATTAAGTTGGTAATTACTGTTATAGTTTCTTACAGTCGCAGTTTTTCATCACTAATACTATTAAATAAAAATAAGTGATAAACAAATTCAAAAGATACGCGTTAGTATTGGGATAGTGATTGGCACTATTTAATGCGTTCACACCATAAATACCGAAACCAAAATAAAAAAATAACGCGTGATAAAGAACCTATAGCAATCTACTAAATAGTCTCCAACTTCGTTTGGTTACCGATGGTAGACGTAATTCTTTTTGCTATTGATTTCTCATACAGTCCTCTATGAAATGGCCTAGGTTTCATTTTTGCCAACAATGTATGGCAAAAGTTTCATTCCTCTTTGTTTGTTTGCCATTAAGTTGTTCCTACCAAAATATCTAAGGCATTAAGTCCGCCTTTATACGTTTTTACACGACTGCCCCAAAAAAAGGAGTGTTATGTTTTCAGGGTTCATGTATGTATGTATGTGAGTTTCTTTATTCCACCGTAACTTCTAAATGACTGAACCGATTTACACGTATGAGGTATCGTTAGAATCCTTGCGTCATCCCGAGTAACATAGGCTATTGAAAAAATATGGAAATACAATGTGGTGGGTAAGATAAATAAATGAACACCCACCCACTTTTTTTTAATTTTTATTCTCTTAATGCATGTGATTGTCGTCTAGAATTTGACGAGTGGATTTCAAAAATATATATATGTTACACTATTAATCGAAACTGTCAAGTAAAAAAATTTTTACTTTTTACCAAAAGTGATAGGACGAATTTTGGCTATGGTGGCCCCCGTAGTCAAAAATCATTTATATACTTTACAAGTCTTTGTTTGAGTAGCAAAAAGACATTAAAACCAAATCTCAACGACCAAAACGGCATATAGGTTCAAAGCAAATTGGGTGTTACATGTTATATTTATGACTCGTCTTCTTCTTCCTGCCTTTTTACCATGTTATTTGTGGTCGGCGCTACACGTTTTCTTCTTCCATTTTGCTCTGTCACCCGTCATGCTATCACTAACTTCCTTCTCTTTCATATTAATCTTCACACAATCCATCTATCTTTTCTTTGGCTTCCCTCTCCCTCTCCCATCCATATGTATACGAGTACTCATAACTTTTTAGTAACATGTATTTCATCCTTCCTTTTACATGACCATACCAAGACAAACGATTCAAACTTCCTCTAATATACTCATTCCTCACTTAATCCTTTTTTGTCACACCACACATCCATCTCAACATTTTCATCTCCACTACATGCAATCTTTTTTCATCTGTCTTTTTCACAGCCCAACATTGTGATCCCTAAATTATGACAGGTCTTATCTTGGACTTGTCGATTTTACTTTTCGACTTGAGGGGCATCCGTGGGTCACAAGTTGTTCCAGTGGCCTGTTGCCATTTTATCCATCCTGAGTTGATCCGATGTGTTACGTCTCGGTCTACCTCGCCAACTCCTTGGATAAGCGATCCGAGATACCGAAAGTCGGAGCAGATCTGTATGGGCGTTCCGGCGAGAGCTAAGGGCACAGGACCGGAGAGACCGCCGAAATTACAAAACAAGTACTCCGTTTTCATTCTGCTCAATTTCAGGCCAACACTCTTAAGTCTGTGCCACTACACCTCCAATCTATTCTGGACTTCTAGGCCACTTTCGGCAACCAACCCAATATCGTCTCCAAATAGCATCCACCAGGGGGCCTCTTCCTGAATATCCGACGTCAGAGCGTCCATTATCATCAAGAAGAGGTAAGGGCTGAGAGCCGACCCCTGATGTAAGCCGACAGCCAAAGTGAAGCTGACAGTGTTGCCCACTGTAGACCGGACTTGGGTACTGCACTAACTATACATCACTCGGATCAACTGCACATACTACCTTGGCACACCTTTCTCTTTAAGGGCCTACCATAGAACCTCACGAGGTACCCGGTCGTTTGCCTTCTCGAGGTCAATGAACACCATGTGCAAGTTTTTATGCGCTCCTCTGTATGTCTGGCACCTCTGTATGTCTGGCACAGCTGGCGTAAAGCAAAAATGATATCCATTGTACCCCGATCAGGCATAAAACCGAATTGGTTCTGTGAAATTACACTCTCTTCTCTTAGCCGCCTTTTAATAACTTTCTCCTAGACTTTCATACTCTGTGACATTAACTTTATTCCTCTATAATTGTTGTACTCAAGCACATCGCCCTTATTCTTAAAGATGGGCAACAATGAACTGTTGCACTAATCATCAGATATGGCTTCTTTCCGCAATAACTTATTGAAGAACAAAGCTAATCACGTCCATCCATCCACTCGCAGTAACTTCCACACTTCAACTGGTATTCCATCTGGACCAATGGCCTTACTATTCTTCATATCATTTACTGCTATTCTGATTTAATCTATACTAACCATTCTCACTGTCTTAAAGTTTCGTGACATATCACTAAAAGGATTAAAATAAAATAAAATAATTTAAAAAAATTAAAATACACGACTGCCATGTCAAAAGAATAAACTAAAAATCAAAAAACAAGATGTTTCAATGGTGATTCAAGATGATTAGAAAAGTGAAGAAAGTAGTTACTCATTGATTAAGTACAGAATCTCGGAAACTACTTGATCTACAAAACTGAAATTTTCATCGCAGTCGGGGGACCACTCTGCAATACTTTCTTATTGTATAAAAAGTCCCCCGACTGCGATGAAAATTTCAGTTTTGTAGATCAAGTAGTTTCCGAGATTCTGTGCTTAATCAATGAGTAACTACTTTCTTCACTTTTCTAATCATCTTGAATCACCATTGAAACATCTTGTTTTTTGATTTTTAGTTTATTCTTTTGACATGGCAGTCGTGTATTTTAATTTTTTTAAATTATTTTATTTTATTCTTACTAATGCATAAAGTTTTAACTAATAAATAAATAAAAGCCAATCTAATAATAAACTATGTGATTTATCGATATTTGAATAAAGAAAGTAATTGAGTAAAAACGATCAAAACTCGTGAATATTAACGTTGCTTTCCAAATAATTGCTAGGCAATAGCAAACATTTTTGAATGCATAAGTACCGAAGTAATTTTAATTCAATAAAGATTTAATCATGTTTACAAACCTTCCAATCTTAAAAGAACATTCTTTAACATAAGGCACGTGTAAAGAGAAATTAATTTACATTCATTAAATATCTAATTTTAGACACGCTTAGATAAGCTACGCATAAGTTTGATTCCCAATACATTCGTTCAAAAGTCAATCACACCAGTACCTCTACCATGAGTTTTAAGTAATAGTATTCGTCGCTATTCGATATCGACGCCGTAAATATTTTGTATGGCAAATTTTGTTTCTGCAAGTGACCGCTAGAGGCGCTGCAAAATTTGCCATACAAATTATTTACGGCGTCGATATCGAGTAGCGATGAATACTATTGCTTAAAACTCATGGTAGAGGTACAGGTGTAAAGAACCAACATTCCAACCGAATTAAAATGTTTATCACGAACAACTATTTGGTTTTTCCCAAGAGGACCACTATATCACCAGGTTCATTACCCCTGAGATTGCGGGAGTTATTTAATGAAAAATCGCATAAACATTTTTAGTTTGTTTGTAATAAGACGTAGAGGAAATGCAAATAAGGCGTGTTTCTCGGAAAATTTTAAACACATGCGTGCAAAAAAAAGAATGTATAGCATACAACACTACAGAAGCGTCAGATTGGTACTGTTTTTGTTTGTTTCTTTTTTGAGGAGGGAAATCATCATGTTTTTCCTGCTCTAGGTACGAGAGGGTGTGTCAAGTATAGCGCGGCTGTCGCACATTTTTATTTACTTATAATGGAATAACAGAGCAGCGCGGCGGCAGCGTTGCAACCGCGCCCTTACTAATTGAAACCTACCAGACCAGACCAGATCTACCATGTAACTCAATCAAACGTTTCCGAAGCCCTCAGACATTGCAGTTCTTTTTTTAAACACGCTCCGTTAATTCAGACATTAGGAACCGACAAACACACACACACATACAAATTACATACTCGTACAGGTAGTTAAAATATGCCTTTCTTTTGCGTCTTTCGTGGTACGTAATGTCGGAAGCTCATCAAGCAGTCGGAAGGCGTCCGGCAGAGGTCGCCGACCGTGTTCGGCTCCATGGCCGTTCGTTCGCCTCCTCTATTTGTACGGTGCCTATTTACACTCACTGCCAAGGTGAGGGACACGATATTAAGGTGCACATCGATGAGAACGTATCAAGAAGCGAGATCTGTTCTCGCGTTATTTTTGCTCAATTCTATTTTGAGGTCTCAAATCTTGTTTTTGTTTTTAATTGCTCTTTTTTTCTGACAAAAGAGTGTAGTAATAAAATATAGGCATGGCTTTAAAAGTAGACTGGTTTATAGAACTAGTTTTTGGCTAGACAGTTGTATTTCGAGTTCAGTAAAAGGTTTATTGTTGGGGCCATTTAGATAACCTCGATGTGTATGCGACATGTTATATTTCAGTCGGCCATCTGTCTTTGTGTCTGACATAAAAACAGTCCCATTCAAACTTTTATTCAACTTTTGTATGGAGCATTTCTAATGTCAATTGTCCATTTGTAAAATAGGGTTCTCAAACTGTTTATGAGTTCGAAGAAAACCGAAGAGCAAAGTGATTGCAATGCATTGAAACCCCAAGCCTTATTTTTAAGGACCAATCAATTACTAGACAACCTAGTCTAGGCTGTCAGTTATACTAAAAGTATTGTGAAAAAAGAATAACATTTTCTTTATTCAGCATTCTAACCGACTGATCTAGTCTACCATTACCTTTAAAATAGTAGAATTGCGAATTTATTAGACGTTGACTCTGTGAAGACAGAGCGCTATTTTATGTCCACAAATTATATCATCATTGATTATAATGATTTTTATATTAAACTGAACAGAATCGGTGAACTATTTTAGGAGTGGCGTATTCTTGATATTATTTAATAAATTGATTGTAATAACTGATCTTAAAATCGAGTTCAAATTTATTTACGTACACACACATTTAAAAATGAAAAGAACAATACCGATAGCAGATAGATGCTATAAACTTACAAATATAGACACAGTGCATATAAATAAATTAGAAAAGATACTACATTATTTATATTCAGTCATTTAATACCTACATACTCGTACATAAGTATCAGTAACAGTAAATAAAACAAACAATGAAATTATAGGTTCATAGCTAAATCTGAAAATAAAATTCTTAAAACAAAGTAATCAACAAACGGCAAAAACAAAAAAAAAACCCTTTATGATAATTACACTTCGAAAACAGACATGTTAATTTGATTTACTGTGAAAAACTTAAATCGCAGGAAAAACCAATATGTTATTCCTTTGACTTTCCTTGTGTACAGAGAAAAACTGGTACAGGTAAATAACCTGAATCAACGCTAATATTTTAGAAACCTTTTTAATAATGTTGTCTAAATTCACTCAACTAGAAAAAAAAAACAAAACAAACGATAATGAACTCTAAATTGTTGTTAATACCGTTCACAAGTTTTTTTTTTATAATGTTGATAATGGCATAACGTCTGGTAGTTTATTGACCTTCGAATGGAGTTGGTTCACTGCCTACATACTTATGATGTATCAGTATATAGGTAAACAATATGGAGACGTGGGAGGTTAAAAGACAGATGATGGGATATATGACTGGTTTTGTCAAGTTCATGGCTGGTCCGTGAATCTAAAATGTAGGAAAAATATGTATTATATGTCTAAGATAACTTGTTTTCTTTTTTCAACACAGAAAACATGGCATTTCTTTTTGTAGCGACATCTCTACCGCTACATAGGAACTAAAAGTACAAAATCCTGCGTCACGATATCAGTTTTCCGCGCTATTAGAATATATTAAATCAAGATTTACTTTATTGAACTTAGTCAAATAACTGCCTCAAAATGCACCTAATTCTGTAAAAATACCAAAACTAATTCAACTATCTTTACATTTTATAAAACAGTCCCCCAAAGTGTCTGTCTATATGAACGCGTTCAACTCAAAAAATACTAAAAGGTTTTTCATTCAGTTTTCACCAATAGATTGAGTGATTCCTGAGAAAGGTTTAAGTGTATAATCCATGCATTTTATAGCAGAGAAAAGGAGAGTATTTCAAACATTGCTGACTTTAATAGTTTTTTTTTATTAGTTTATAATTTGAACATATTTTTTTATTTTATTATTATAATCAACATAATTAGATACTTCGTTCTATTTAAAATATGTATTATTATTTAAAATGCACACCTACCATAGTGTTTTCTTTTTAACCGAAAGGTTGTCTGGTAGAGAAAGCCTTCTTGCATTAAATCCGCCTATGTACCATTAGTGTACTGTACAAATAAATAAATAAATAAAAAACACCCGTGCGAAGCTGGAGTGGGCCTCTAGTACTCTATGATTACAATCATCTTCAATTCTTTCTAGGAATGAACATGCTTGTATGAGAGAAGTTCATAATACGCGTAGTTTCTATTACCTAGCGTTATCTGAAAAACCAATGAGGTAATGTTCGTGCATTACTGACAGGCTAACAATCAATTAGCATTCGTTAAGTGCAGTGATGCACCGGTTTTCCTAGTTAAATCACAAGGATAGTTAGTTCAACAGAAATAAATTATTTTATGCACAGCGTTTGTGACTAATATTCTTATATAAAAATCTGAATCAAAGTAATTTGGCAAGTCATAAGTTTGTAAGTAAATAAACACTGAATCTTGTCAGTAATGTTTTCTTTTTGTCATAAATCTTTAATAATCGCGAACAATCCCTCAATATTGTGTAAATCGCCAAAAATCAATTCAAAGTTCAATAGTGACTACAAGTCTCTTATCTCTATAGGTTCTGGTCTTTAGATCCGCAAGCCTTAAATCATGAAGATTAACTAACTGAAAATACAAGCCTTAACATAATTCCCTATGAACCAGAAATAATCCACAGTTTCATAGTATAAACTTGATTTAAAAAACCTTCCAACGTCTCCGATTGACTAATCTCTGCCTCTTTTTAATTGACTAATGTCTGCTTCGCCCGCGTGACAGTCGAAAATTATCCTTAATACCGGAGCAAAAAGTATCATAAATCCTATTGCTAGACATGGTCTACTCGTGTGCCAGGTTTTTCATCTAAATCCGTTCTGCCATTTGAGCGTGAAAGAGTAATAAACATACACACATAAAATTGCGACTTAAAATAGTGGCGTTATAACATGTGACATTCACTAATCTGCACTCGGTCTGCGTGGTGGATGACGACCCATTGACACATTCCCCCTTCTAGAGAAGAAGCCTGAGTCCCAGCAGTGGGAATATTATAAGGCTGATTAAGCTTTATGCTTAACTCTGCAAGTTCCCAAAAACTAATGTCAATTATTTTTTCCAGGAAATGCAAGACGTATTAGAGGAGGATTCAGAGATGACCGACTGGCTGATCGAGCGGGACTCGAAGTCAGGAGTGGTGCTGCACGACAGGCTGATGACCGACGCTGCCCTGGGGGCCGCCCCCATCAAGACAGAGCACTCCTACAGTCTACACTCAGATGTTGAGTCTGAACCCTCCTCGCCACACCATACCAAAGTTGACGGTAGGTTCTTTGCACAAGTTAAAACTTACAAGAGACTTTGAATTGATTGCAAATCTTTGGAAACGACCGTGATTTTATTTTAGAACTTTCTCATGAATATAAAGAAAACATATAAACTTTTCCCGCTCTAGGATGAGGTGAAAGGGTGTATCAGTCTTTTACTGACTAAAACCACACCTCAGTTCAGTTCAGTTGCATTTTGCGTTCTAAGACCACGTCCAATGATATTTCATTAGAATATCATTGACCACGACTATCTCTTTCATATTTTTCCTCATGGCCCTAGATAAACTCAAGCCTGTATTTCCCAAAAGGTTGATACACAAAGGTGTACCAATAGTAGCTACACCCACAAAAATACTTGAAGAACCTGAGTATTTATTCTGATATGAAAAAGAAGATTGCTCTGAAACATGCCAGTGGTTTTAAAGTCAACATTACAAGGTCATAGAGGACTTGGGCTGTAAGGCAAAGAACAACTAAAGGCACTTGTGTGAGTAATAGTCAGTAAAAGTCTGTCACCTCCCTTTCACTCCACCCACACCTTGAGAAGTTATTCAATTTTTTCCCACACCAAAAAAACGACCACGTACCGGAAGACGTAGCGTTGGAAGGCCTCCTACAAGGTGGACCGATGGCCTGGTAAGGGTTGCGGGAATCCGATGGACGCGAGACGCTCAGGATCGCACTTGAGGAGGCCGATATCCAACAGTGTATGTCTTTCAGCTGAAATGATGATGAAAAAAAGAAAAAGATTCCGTATGATCTTTTTAAAAATGAGAGCATATAGCTTTAGGTTTTTATCTGCATGATCTAAGGTCTCATATCTCCTGGAACATGATTTCATTAGCAAACTTCATTTGCATGGTAAATAAGTAATTCAAAGCCAGCACTGAAGTCGCGAGCAAAAGCGTATACGTCATTTGCATTTCTTTACTAAGATGTTTTACTTCATCTCATATCTATTTATAATTTGTAATATTAGTTTACGGTTTCTTTCCGACATTCATTTACAAGTTTGTCAATATAAATAAGCTCTATATACTAAAGCAAGCATTAGTAACGCCTTTCTTCATTTGAATAAACTGCCTACTAACTTAAAATGCCCATTATACCTATTAAGAAAGATATTAATTGTAATAAAATTCAAAATATATTACCGTAAATACAACCTCGACTGCTGTAACACAATCAGTATTCAACAAAACTCATATATTTGAGAATTAATGGCGTACAGAAGCAGATATCAGAGAGACCAAAAAGAATATGGTGGAAAGAAATAAAGACCTGTTTCTAAAAACTCGTTTCACGGCTGTAGCTACGAACGATTTACATTACAAAATCTACGTTGCGTAATTTCTGTAATACGGTGTTTTAGGGGCCCGGCAGATTTCTATGGCATGTATCAGAAATGTAGTTTTTTGGTAAAATAGCTTTTCTGAGTATTTACTCAGGCGCTAAAGAGGTAAAATGTGGACGATTTTACACACAGTACAGACAGTAGGTATACTATGTGTTCGTTAAGGGAATCCCGAGGTCCTGGAACGCAAGGCAAAGAAGGAACATATGTGTGGTTTTAGTCAGTAAAAGACTGACATACCCTCATCTTATTACGGGTGGAGTCATTAATGATTGGCCGCCCTAAAAAAATAGAGTAGGACCTGCTTTGTAGGTGATATAGTTTCTGAGATTTCGTGATTAATCCGTGAGAGGTATTTCGCTTTTATTTATAGAGGTAGGATCCTTATAGGGTGTAGACGTCCACTATGAATGGTTTATACGCAACTGCACCCCTAAGTGGGTTACTGGGGCCAAGGTTATGTGAAAATGTTACCGGGGCCAGGGTCCCGGTAACATTTTAGTCAGTAAGAGTCTGACACTATTTCCCGCCCCACCCAAGGGCGGGATTTGTCATTGGATGATTTTAACTACCATAATAAAAAACCCCTAAGGGGGTAAATCGACTTTCACGTGAGCGAAGCTGCTGGCAGAAGCTAGTCATCAATAAAACTCCTCCAACCGCTCTGGGTGGACAATGGTCCGTGAGGGAGTATCAGATTTTACTGACTGAAAGGAGTTACTATCGGAAATGACAACTAATTGAAGAGTATAAAAACAATAACATTGCACCGACCTCAAGTGAGTTGAGCCACCGAAGGCGCGGGCTCGCGGATGGCGGGCAATGGGTAGCTCGCTGTTCGTCCGTCCGGTAACAGAACGGTCCGAGCCCAAGTCGTTTACGGCGCGCACTGTTCCCGCGCGCCTCAAGGAGTTGTCAGCAAACTGTAGGGGCCCAGAAGGGTCAAAGCCTACTGGGGCCAAGGGTTAGGTGAAAATGAACTCCGGGGCCCCGGATCAAAGGCAATGAATGGAACAGGGTAGGTTTTTAGTCAGTAAGATTTTGACACTATCTCCCGCCCCACGCAACGGCGGGATTTGTCATTTGATGATTTTACCTAACATAAAAAAAAACAAGAGAGATAAAGATAATCATCTGGTTTGACATTGTCAAAAAAGAAATTAATTGGACAAAGAAAACATCAACTCCTAGTGTAGTTAGTACATTCATTGTAGATACCCATGATATTGGTCCACCTTGTTCCGATGATAATCTCGCGGTCAAAGGTGCATGACATTTGACGATTACGTCAATTTGTCATTTGATATGCAACGATAAGTCTTAAGATTGCCGTGAACGTAACTGACGTAATTTCAAGCAACATACAAGTACTGAAGGGTAAAAAAAAAACATAGCATAATCGTAGCAATGTTTATCTGATGATTTACATTTCTCACATCTTTATACACGTGCAGCCTATGGGTTTCCTACACACGAGCGACTTACGGTGCCCTCCGTATCTAGTACAACAACGCGTTCAGTTTGGTGTTGGGGCTGCCCTGATTCTGCAGTGCCTCGGAAGTGTTTGAAGCACGCACCGACTGTTTCCACAACACTATTCGCAAGTGGTGCACGTGCTTGGTACGCAGGGTGCGGGACAGCTTCAATACATTTCTGGCAATAATTGCCAGCAGATTTAATTGCCCCGTATATCGCACATTGCTTTAGCAAATACTTTGCTGACTGGATCCGATAGCATGTACTTATTTCCTGACTACCAGCCACCGAAAGCATGGGCTTGCGGACGAGGGTCAATGAGTAGCTCGCAGTCCGGACGTCTAGTAAGCGTCCGGACGGAGCCCGAGTCGTCGACGGCGTGTAAGTAGTGCTCCACGCGTCTTCAAAAGTTCTCAGTATACCGTAGTTGCCCAGCAGGGCCAAACAAAGCCTACTGGGACGCAAAAGGCAACTGAAGTGTCATGATTGTGTGATTTTAGCCTGTAAAAGTCTAACATGCCCTCTCGCTCCGCTCTAAAAATAAATGTACATTTTGAGGGTTCTGTTTGTGGTTACATATTGGTTACCTGAAATAAATGCTTTTTTCTATCTAGTAGATACTACAAGCAATTGGAATTACACAAACAAAAAGTACAGAACACTAGAACACGCTCAACTGCAATTACGGCTTCCATATTTTCCATTAAAACAATGTAGTACAGATGGCCTCGGCCACTGTCAACAGCCTGTGACCTTGGGCTGTTGAACGAAAGCGAATAACCAACCATTGTTGTACTAAACTTTACTATTTTATGTGAATTCTATCGCTTGATGGATTTTTGACATAATCGCGGCGAGCTGCGCGGGCGTGAGAACATTTATTACCTTTGTGATCGTAGATATATTATGATAGTAGATATATTATGTACATTTTTTTTTTAACACCAGTGCATCAGTTACTTAATATCTAATTGATGTTTGATCGAGCATCAGAATAAGAGCAAAAACAATAAAACATTGTATACGGTGATTATACTTGAACACTGTTAATCCAAATTTAATAAGAATAATATTCCTTTACTATCAGGCAATGAAAGTTCATAAGCAAAAGATTCAAATAATCTTATAAAATAATAAACTAATGCAAATACAAATGAAATCATAACAAACTATAAACGAGTTTTTCTCTACCACGTCAAATATCGATACAAAATCTCTCGTGTGAGGCCCAACTAAAGGAGTCTATTTTTTGGCAGTCAGATAAAAAAAAATAGAAGATTTAGGTTCTTTTTTGAAAATTCAAATATTATATGTTTCGTCGTCACTAGATTACGACAGACTCAGGTGAAGATAGCGGGACGTGATTGACACCTGCAGGCAGAATTGGTCCACATTACCGCCAAATATAAAACTTTACAAGGAAGGAAGGATGCCTTTGACATGCAAAGGGAGAGACATGCAGTGCACCAGTTCTAATTAGATTTTTTTTTTCATTACTTATGTACATTGCGCTCACATAATAGAAGCGGCAAAAAATATGTAACCCAGATTTGTGTAACTCATGATATGATTTAAAAAGAGTGGCCATGGAGTTTCTTGTACGTTTTTCTCCATAGAGATCTAGGCTTTGGAAAGTGCAATTAGCTTTTTTTTTTGACTGACTGATATTTTGACAATTCAAAAGTGCCTGTAAATAGTCTATTTGAAATAAATGATTCTGATTTCCAGAATAGGCCGAAATAAATCAATAAATATAAGCTTAAGTATAATTCGTGTGAAAAAAAAACCGTGTTTAATATTTATGTCAATAACGGTTATTTAAATAGCAATATCTCAAGAACTGGACGTGATAGAGTAAATCTCTTTTTTTTTTACTTTGTTTTGTCGACCAGCTTTATCATCAAACTTTTTCACAAAAATTTCAACACCTTCTAGATTGCTTTTTGAAAAAAAAAAAATGACAATCTTTTTATTGCTCTGCACCTAAAAAGGAAAAAAAAGGATTGTGACCTTGACCTTGTGTAAATTTTCATGTTCCTAGTTCTAGTGTCAGCTGTGTATTGATAAGTATGTTAGTCAGTCAATTTGTCCTTTTATATATTATGTATATAGATATAGATGATAATTTTAATGGATCTTTATAAATCAAAATAGGACCCGGAATGTTATGAAAAACTAATAAAATTACGATTTAACGGTAGTTAAATTAATTACAAAGAGAAATTAGAAAATACAACCATTAATAATAAATAAGTAAACAGAAGACACCTCGCTTAAAAATCATATTCATTTAAATCTTCATTAATTTATGCTGAACTACATATTATTGTGACCTAACTGTGTTGCAATAAAAATAATAATCAAGCAAAATGTCGGAAATCCAAATCACGTTCCAGCTATCAGCACTTTACGTGTTTATTTCCCCTAAAAGTTCTAGGTAATTTATTTATTTACAACACATATTTACTGATATGATCACGTAATTAATGTAAATTTTTATTAGGTATATTGACTATTATGTAATGAAATATAAACTCGATTCCGTTTTATTTAGAGCAGCCTGCTACAATGTAATATTTGAGAATAAATCCTTAATAAAGTAATTATTAAAATTATGGTTTTAGTGAATCAAATTAATACTGCTTCTATTTAGATATCTGCCTGTGTTAAAAACCGGGCAAGTGCGAGTCGCACTCGCGCACTGAGGGTTCCGTTCCGTACAAACTTGGTAAATTGCGGTTTACGATTTATTACGTATTAAAATAAAAACTACTTACTAGATGTCGTTCAAACCAATTTTCGGTGGAAGTTTGCATGGTAATGTGTATCATAATTTTTTTTTTAGTTTTATCATTCTCTTATTTTAGAAGTTAGAGGGACCTAAAAAACCTAGGAAACCTCAATATCATTTTTGAAAAACTGCCCATAGATACCCTACACGTATGGGTTTGATGAGTACGGGACCCCAAAATTTATTGTTTTTTTTTCTATTTTTGTGTGAAAATCAAGATGCGGTTCACAGATTACATCTACTTACCAAGTTTTAACAGTATAGTCCTTATAATTTCGGAAATGAATGGCTGTTATGTCACAGCCCTCTTTTTTCAGACGGACAGACAGACATGACGAATCCATAAGGGTTCCGTTTTTTGTCATTTGGCCACGGAACACTAAAATGACGTCTTTACGTACCTATACAATTAGTGAGCACTTGGTCCCCACGAGCCAAAAGTTCTTACCCTAAATGGCTAGCAAATGAAACTCTATGAACTATAGCTAATAAGTTTATTAAGTTATTTTATGTCCCCCGCTTGTGTTTCTCCGCAGCCGTAGCGGCAGTGCCGGCCAACACAACCAACCAACCAAAAATTCGATATCCAATATCGACACAATTTGCATCCCGCACTAAAAACCTACCCATCTTCCATAGAATTAAAGATGTCGACCGATCTCCATAAAATTTTTATTTCAGTACACTGCTCACAAGTGTATATAAAGCAATAGTTTTAACAGCTGGTGGACTTCCATGATGGAATAACAAATAAATACGAATGGCGTCATTGTATCTGCCCTGGCGGTGTAGCGCGTCTGGCATGTTTGCCGAGAACAGCCAGTTGACGATTTTTATGCAATAATGAGAAGGCTTAGGGCATCCTTTAATGCAAGACTGATGAACTGCAAAAATATCATTGTGACCACGATTATCGAAAAACTGTTTATGACATCGAAGTACTTTATTGTTTTAAATTGAAATCTGTTATTTATTTATTTGACATTTTTATTGTAATGAATTGAATCTGACATTTTAATATTTATTGAACTGAATTTGACATTGTATTACTTTTGACTGAATCTGACATTTTAATATTTATTGAAATTAATTTGACATTGTATTACTGTTAAATAATCTGACATTTTATTATTTATTGAAATAATTCTGACATCGTATTAACTATCAAGATGAATCTGACATGTTATTATTTATTGATCGAAATCTGACATTGTAAATATTAATCATTGAACTGAATTTGACTTATAAACTATTATTACTTTATTTTTAAATTCCAAAATTGTAACTATGTAACTAATGGGTATTCCAAGCCTAAAATAAACAAATGTATTATTATTTTATTATTATTATTATTGTTCGTTTTTATGTCTTGTTTCATCTCCAATAGAATATTACGTTTTATGTCTTATGTAGTACCTAGTACTGAGAAGTATTATAATAAGGCGTGGTTAATTGCTGAAGAATTGATACTTCTAGGAGGTAGCCCTAAATTACAGTCATTATTCTGGCTAACGGTACAATTAAAAAGTATTCGATAAGCTTTAATAAAAAGAGGCTGAAAGAAATGATGAAAAATAAAGCTAGATACTTTACACATCTTTGAATCGAGTTCCCTCCACCTAGTAGAATCTTGATGCTCCGTTTATTTGGTAGAAGACACTTGGCATAAACTTCTACGAATATTTTTAAGACATAAAAAGTATGTTTGACTGAATATTTATATGTCAGAATTTACAATGGCATACTTTTAAGACGGCTTAATTATCTTTGGCAAAGTTAAAATTTGTTATAACCACCTGCGATTACAAGGTCGCGTGTGATCGTCGGAGACCCAGCGCCAAAGCCGTAAAGAAAACGTGCCTGCTGCTTATTGCATCCATTGCTAATTGCATGGTGTTTGCATGCTGCATGCTTGCTACATGCATATTATTTGCACGTTTGCATACTTGCTATACCTAAAGTGTTAGATGAGTCAATTATTATGGATATGAAATGTATTCCATAAAATGATTCTTACTTACAAAATTATGAGTTATGAAAGTTAGAGAAATTATTTTCTGCATTGTTATGCTAAAACATTGTGACATAAAAAATAAAAGTATAGGTACATAGCAATGAAAAGTATAGGTACCTCTTTGGATTTAATAGAGCCTGATTTTCCTAGGTTTCACTAAAATCTTAAATGGACTTTTAGTTTTTTTTTTTTTTTTTTTTTTTTTTTTTTTTTTTTTGTGGTAGGTAAAAATCATCCAATGACGAATCCCGCCCTTGGGTGGGGCGGGAAACAGTGTCAGACTTTTACTGACTAAAAAACCTACCTTTCCATTCCTTGCCTTTATCCTGGGGCCTTTGGTGACAGTCTCACATAACCTTTGGCCCCAGTAGGCTTCGGCCCTGCTGGACCCCTACAGTATGCTGACAACTCCTTGAGGCGCGCGGGAACGGTGCGCGCCGTAGACGACCTGAGCTCGGACCGGTCTGTTACCGGACGGACGGACAGCGAGCTACCCATTGCCCACCGTCCGCGAGCCCGCGCCTACGGTGGCCGGAAATTGGGATCGGAAACCCGGCGGCGGCGGCGGCGTGTCCGCCTTTGCCTAAGGCGGTCGGCCTCCTCCTTTACTAGCATTACTGCTTCGCAGAAGGAGGCGACCGCCTGCCACTCCTCCTCATGGACTTTTAGTGCTATTACAAAAAGTCTGTATAGAGAATCAGCCTCTATTCAGAATTTAAAAATATATAATATAGGTAACTGATATTGGTTTCTGATAACTCGAGTTACCTGAGTTTTCAAATCTAATAATATTTTTTCTAAAACTAAAAATACCTGTTACTTCCAACAAAAACATAGGTATCAATTATATTAAATTTGCTCATACATATCACCACGCAAAAAATTAACAAACAACCGTCAGAAGTTATTTATAAATCGTTTAGTAATCGTTATAGTACTAAAGATAACAGTATTTACTCTATGAATCACGACCATGTGCACACAACCTTATAACAACATGCGTTCTAACCATGTCATTTATAATTAATCTAATATGCGTTCTGAGTTATTAGTGATAGAGTTCAAAGTACAATGAACAGGCACAAAGTCAAGGGTGGCCACGTGTTTTAAGATAACCTTTGACTTTTATAGTATCCTAGTAGTTTACAATGTAGTAGTTTACATACTGAAGGTATTTTATTTTGAAATCTAAGTTCAGTTTTAAACGAGAAGTCTTTCAGGTAAACAATCTTTATTTTTTAATGAAGTTATTGAAATGTTTAAGTCGAGTTAAATTTTGATAAAATATTAACAAACTAATATGAATACGCCTTTACAGTAGCATGGATGATGAGTCACTATTTTTTCATTGCGAATAGACAACAACTCCATTCGCAATAAGATTAGATTACATTTAAACAAACCTTTTTTACAGTCCGTTCAACCGATTTTAATTTTTATTCCGTAAACAAAAGGATGGCATTAAAAGCAAAACAGTGGTTAAAATACCAACTATTTACTGCAGCTGCCATTTGTCATGCCACCAATGTAATAAATATCAAAATTAGTTGAACAAATAGTAAAAAATGTTTGTTTAATTTATAGTACCTATAAATGGTGTCTCAAAAATTGCACTTCCTACAAGTAAGTACTGCTATAAACCAATCCCTATTTCCTCTCAAAGGATTTTCACGACTTACAGATGACTTGCTTTATCTTTTCTTCAACTGCATAACTATACTTTTATTTATAAATCATTATTGCTAGGGACAATCGTATAACATAATTCACGGCTGTATGGCCAAAGCGGGCTAGACACCGAGGGGGGTAGTTTAATACTCCTTTACCTAACAGACGAGTACATAAAATCTGTGAAACCCGAATAGGAAACTAGGGTTTTTTTGACACATAAGCTTTTCAATTTTACGGTTTTCCAAATAGTGATGTCTCAACTAACTGCCCCGCGACGAATTTCGAACATTTGCAAACAAACGTATCCACATCATCGCGGAACATTTATTATATTTTACGATATATTTTTTTTACGTTTGTTTTATGCGATTGTATAAGGCACGAATAAATGCATTATATCTTTCTTTCTCCTTTCAATTAAAAAAATAACGTTACCCCACATTAGGAAATAGGAATTCTTGTGTATCATGGGTGTGCAAATGTGTAGACTCTAGACTCGCATCATAATCTGTAGGCCATACAAATATTTTTGTTCCGTAGTTTATTCACTGTGACTGTTGAGCTTTTTCTTTAACAAAATCATTAATAATATTATAAGATCACTTAATAAGTTTTTTAGCATAAATAATAAGAATAATATTTTTATAAAAGCACTAAAATTGCGATATCTTATTTGCATTTGGCGCATGTGACATTTACTAAATCAATACCAAACTATGCAGATTTTACTTTTATGGCACATATTAAAAAACTGACCACTTGCGACTTGGACTCGCTCACGAAGGGATCCGTACTACAATATTAAAATCAAGCAAAAAAAGAACCGCAAAGAAACACGTCTCTAGTCCCCCACCTCCTTTTGATATTTAACTTTAATTTCATTTTAGTATTTATTTTTTGTTGCAGCGGTAATAGAATTACACATTCTGAAAATTTCAAATCTCTACGTTTTTCGGTTTAGTTTTATTTATTTGTTTAAAACTTTATGCACTAATGCAACTCATAAGTAGACTCAATGCCTTAGGCATTTTCTACTATAAGAATAATAATCTTTATTCACATAAAAAGGGTTACAAATAATTTTAAAGTCTCTGATTTTTAAGCTAGGTTCAAAAGCCTGAATTATAGAAATCAGCGGCCTTTCTCATATCATGTGACAAACAATTATGAAGGTAAATAAAATAAATGCAGTGTGCAGATTTTCTGCCTAATCTATTTTAAAAGTTTTCTCTTTTCTACTAGTCGATCTTAGGGTGGTTTATTAGATACAACTCGCTGACAGACAGAGGGACGGACAGACTGATAGCGGGGCTAAGTAAAAGATCCTGTTAGCACCTTTCAGTACGGAACCCCAGAAAATAAATGGTTCACTGCAATAGGTACCTACCACATCCGACCTTCAATTTTTAGGTACTGTTATTTAAAATAATTAATTCATATCTTGTACTATTATGGCAGGACAACTAGACAATCAAGTAGCCAACTTTTGACATTTCAAAGCAAAATATTCGAACTTTAAATTAAATTAAATGTTATGTGGAACTGGCTCAAGGCCGTCGTATTTGAAATAATACTAATATGTCTCGTTTAGTTACCTAACGCCGTGCTTAACTAGAAATGTGAATTTACATAATTCTCAAACTTAATAATAATTTAATTAATCTCTATTTAAAAAAATAGCTTAACCGACATTCATAAATAGTAGTGCATATATTTAATTGTTATTTTTCTTTAAAATCATTAAACACATATTCCTTCGTGAGATCATTCTTTCAACGAATGACCTGAATATTTTCTTTTTAATGATCTCAATAAAAGGAAAATATCGGAAGTATTGAAGTTTTCATTTATTAGAACCGAAACCACAATGATGACGAGAACATAGCAAAGCGTACAATACAAAACTTTTTATAATTAAGTACGCACATAATAAGTATGACTATAGAACAACTCCTAACGCCATCTCACGGTAAAAACATGGAACTACCACTAGTACCTAGATAAAATAAAAAATATATTTTGAGATTACCGCTATCGATAATATAATCCGCTATCGTACACTTAAACAAAATTAATAATGATGTACAAGATTTGATAAAGTATCGCGGAGCAAATTCCGGAAAAATAATATTATTTTTGATAATAATAATGATAAGAAAATCGTCACGTCACAGATAAAACTGATCATGGTCGTATGCTTCATAAAAAATCCATTACCAATGCAACTATTGAATATTTGCGTATGTTAATAAATCAATAATTTAATTGAAAAGAATAATAAGCAAGCTTGTAGCTAATCAAGTTATGACTAAAGGGATAAAAAACCCGGTTTCATAGAGACCCGGCTTGTCAATTTTTTTTTTTCTTATTATTTACTTATTTGAAAAAGGGATTCATTAACACTAAATAACAGAACAATTGACTCACCAAAAAAGACGATCATGAATCGACTTCGGTAAATTATAATATGATTGAAACAATGCATTACTTAGATACCTATCTACGAAAAAAGCTATCTTATAAACAAAACCACACTGATACAAAAACGTTACTTAGTAATAAAAAGGTTTTCACACAAGACTTTTTATTATTTATTTTTTCAACTTCTTTGAGGTAACTATCGGACAAACCGTTACACGGCAAGCCAATCATTAAATTTAATCATGACCAGTTGGTCTCTTCAATTTGCAACTGATTTTGGTGAAAGGAACCACGGGTTAACGTACCATGATGGGACGATGATTTATCTTCAAATGTCAAGTGTCTTTTTTAATCTACGAAGTCATGGTCAAGCCACTTGATAGTAACGTTTAAAGTTTATGGTAATTTCCCTATTTGAAAGAATTGAGGTTCTTTATGAAATTTTATTAGTTGGTAAGGTTTCATTAGGAATGCAAAGTCATTTGAGCCGATACGAAACCGGGTTAAAACATTTCTATTAAAAAGTATACAATCAGTAAATAAATACTTCACTGATTTGCAAAATATGTGTATACAACAGAGGTTTTCAACCTTTAGTCCGCAAAAGCTAAAATATGGTCCACGAGAGGTATACCTATTAAAATTTAAACTTTCCAAACAAAAAATTAAAATTGATGAAAACTGATTTAAATGTTATCAGAAAAATGTTGTCTTCTATGGTAATGCTGATTATTTTTTTATTTTAAAGAACACATGCGCTACTATATACTTGAAGTAAGTTTTTTATTAGATTAGTATCTAAGTTAAATTGTCTTCTGGACTTTTGATCCCAACTGCTGCTTCTGCTTGCAACTGCTGTTCTGCCTTAGGAGCCTTTTTGGCATTGCACAGATTTTAATGTTATTTGTCTCTATTTTTTTATTTTAATGTGTGTGTGAGGTACGAATAAACGTTGTTTCTTTCTCCATCTTTGTTTGAACAGTTTCAAACTCCAGCGTTAGCGTTTCACCTCATCGTTTATACCAAGTACCAACATCGAAGGAAGGGCAATTTATCTGCTGCGGTCTTCTGGGCCGATTATAAAATTTAGGTGTCTTCAAAACTAGAATGAATAGGCTTTTAATAAACTAGTACGCTTCACCATCAACGATTGAATCACTGCTTACCATAAGGTAGGAACGCAGTTAAGCGCTAGTTAATATCATTATAAAAAAAGTTTTGGATCGCTTCAGATACGGCTTAAGTAGCATCAAGTCCTAAAAATAATAAACTATCCGTAAAACAAGCTAGTCATATAGTCGTTGCACATAAACCTCATTATCTATTGTGTAATGAACATTTCTTCTATCGATAAATCAGCCGATTGTCCTGTCTCCACATACATCATCGTGACATCATCCATTATGGACGACATCATCATGTCATCTATCTCACTTGTCGCTATTTTGATAGGGACATTAAGGCCTATTACGTATTCGTACGGAACTAACGATGATTTAGAAAGACAATGCTGATAGTTATCTTTGCTGTTATTTTGTTCTAGTTGAAGGAAAGGACGATTTATTACAACAGATGCTCCCAGAAACGTCGCTTTTGTTAGATGTTAAGGAATATGATTCATTATCCAATTCAAATTGTAGTTTCCGACCAAACCGTATCTCGGGTATTTGTCATAGTTTCGGCCAAAATAGGTACCGAAACTTTTTTAGACTTGTTAAAAATTGATTCTGTACTATTTAGTTTATCTTTTACTTTTATATAGACAAATGACACGTGTTAAATGTAATAAAAGAAAAGAAAAATATTCCTATTCATATTATTGCTATAAAGCAAATAAAAAATTATAAACTCGCAACACAATCAAGCCGAACCGGCCGGTAAACTCAGCTGATGATGGCGGGTGACACACGAGCTACGAACTTACCCGAAGTCAGTCGAACCAAGCGCTATAATTTACTAACGCAAAGTTTCGATGCGGCTGAAAGAGATTGATTTTCTGCCGAAACCGAAACTGACACCGGAACTAGATTTTTAGCCGAAATTTGGGGAAACCGAAACCAAAGAATCTGTCAGTCCCTAAAAGCTATTTTAGCTTCTATTAAATTTAGGACAATATCCTTTTTCTTTCTTATAATACCCGAAGGAAGCAAGAGACTCCCTGGGGAAATTTCTCAGCTATGACATCAGAAACCTTTTTATCACCCGGACAGTAATGCTTGTAAACAGTTCTATCAACCACTATCTAATTGTTATCAACGGGCACAGACTTTATAAATTATTATTAAGATTTATATCTGGTTTATACAAACACCTGTCACCTAATTAATTCGATTCATTATCATTTTTATGACTAATCAGTCTATTTATGAACATACCATTAAAGAAAATAGCGTCCATAACTTTTGTCATTGTGTTGTTCATTAAATTTTCTTCCTTGTATTTGTTATCTAACTTAAAAGTTCCCGGTCCTCATAAATTATCTCAGTAATTTATGTAATGGTAATAAATTTTACTATTGTACTAACAAGACAGTAATGATTGACTTCATAATTATACTGTCCTACTAATAAATGCAAACTTTCACGGATACGTGGCTTTGCTGATGGGTAACGCTTAGATAAGGAATAGGGCAAAAGAATACATGGCCCTAGAACGCGCGTCATGACGCCTGGAGGCCGGAAATTTAAAAAACACAGGAGGGTTTTAGATAGTAAAAGTCTGATACTCTCTTTCTAACTTCAAGCGAAAGGAGTTATTTGATCATTTCGTAACTAAAAAAAAAGTAAACTAAACACATATCCAAAATGCCAATTTTGTATACACCGTTAAATTTTGATAGTTTTAATCCCGTGGAGGGTCGATCCGGTACCTGAAACACTATCAATTTATAAAGATAAAATAAAAAATAATGTACTTTTTTTCTAAAACTCGAATTAATTATAAGTACGCATGTACGAAATTAATTTCTTTAAGTAAACGAGTCAATGGCCTTGTAGGTAGTTGTCGGTCGTTGCGTACTAACTACCTACAGGTCATTGAACTCGCCCAGCTGACGTTTACTTACTTAAGTATTTTATTTTTTAATTTTATCTTTACAGATCGATAGTGTTTCATGTACCGAATTGACCATCCACGGGATTAAAACGATCAAAATTTAACGGTGTATATCCACAAGCTAATAACCAGAAAGCATAATTATGTTATAGCAAACAACGATTAAACGTTAAAATTAATTAGTAAGTTACAAAACTTACCGTTCGTAGGTATATGCCGTTCTATAAATTAACTGGAACTACTGGTAATTAATGAGTTAATCAAGCGTTCATGTTCAATATTCAATGATGTAACTGTAAAAACTGTGGGTAATAACCGTTTGGATGTATGTAAGCATACACTAATTAAGTTATAGAAGACTCCTGAGTGAAGAAGGAACCTTGGACAACTGTCTAGTAAGTGGATCAAGTGACTGGCAGGAATTTGGCAAACCACTTAGAAAAACACTGGCTAGGTTTTAAAGCAAATATATCTTAGTTAGGAAATATATGAACCGAAGACTTGAAGATGTACTGTCCACGGACGCTTAGCTTCATAGACGCGTATTCGATATTATACACTTGCATACAAAACTAGGGTACCGATCACTTCGCCGATTTTTTTTTGTTCGAAGTTCATTTAACCGAAAACTATTGATCAGGTCTTTTTTGCTATATGCATTATTTGACATATTTTTATATCATCGAAGTATCATGTGTATCATTTTACCGAATTGCTATTGACCGAAGGCTCTTTTAGACTTTTTTCATTTGCCAAATGATTTATTTGCTATATTTCCATTACATTGAAACAACAGTTTACAGAATTGTGGTCACAAATGTATAGATGGTTATAGTATGCCATAAATAACTTGAAACATTAGCTATGGTTGCGCGCACACCTCCACTTTATTTGATACCCGAAAATCGGTTACTGCGCATTCAAAGTCGACCGCCATGATGGTTCAACTTGTGTGACGAGGATTAAAACCGATTTCAGGTCTTAGTTGAGGAGGGGAGCTGTGCGTAGCCGTGGCGGATGGTTCAACTTACTTGCTGCGTACTATGCTTGGTAGCATCGATATTAAATTAAAATAGTGTCATAAAAGTCAACATATTGGGCTGCAAAAAGTGACAGAAACGAATCGCTGCAAATCCGACTTCACACAGTCTTGTCTGCCCTACCCATAGAGTGTAATTCAAACCCGCGTAGGCGCGGAGGGGTAGGACGGCCCGTGAGCTGAGGAGCAGGTGATTCGAAGGCCCGCCGCCGCGGCTGAGGCTGGCTGGCTAAGCCGGACAGCAAGCCGAAGCTGCGGTGGTGAGCGTTGAAACCATCTGCGACGATAAGCACGTGTGGAACCGCCCAAACTCTTCAGCGCTGGAACCGAGACAGAAGGCCTTCTATGGTGGTATAATGAAGGTTCGGAAACATAATACTTCGAACAAATGTTATTTCAGCTGACTATAACACCGGTGAAAAGTTTTTCGACCAAATGAAACGTTGGAGTAACGAAAAAAACGTTTTTCGAACTTATGATAGGTAACCACAAAACTATGAAGCTCGTCGTAATATGTGCAGGCGACTCAAGCGTATAATGAAGCATACGCGTTTTTGAAGCAACACGTCCGTGAACAGTAAGCCTTACCTTTTTTAAATTTTCAAGAGGTGATTAATGTAACTCAAGAAAACTATTTGATTTGATCAGTAAAGTGCTGGCTACTATCACAAAAAGGCCTGAAAATAATTTAAACAGTAAAGACAAATGTCAGTTTCAACTTTCTAATATAAACAGGAATAAACTGTGCGAAACCACAAGAGAAAAAAGAACAATAGCAGGCCCACGCAGTACAAAAATAGCTTCGAACAAAACTAGGAATAATAGAAAAGTGGTACATCAGGTGCATCCCACGCAAACTGTTTTAAGTCGCCCAATGAAAACCACTGGTGAGACTGAAACTCGTGGGCGGTACGACAATAGGGTATTACGTTTGCCTTGTTCAAGGGTTAAAATGCTATTTTGTAACCTTTAACTTTTTCACATAAGTCTTTATACTAAAAGTCATAAGAACATTTTAACTTTAAGACCTGTAGTAAGTTGGAACTTTCCTGGTCAGTTTAAACGAATTTTTGGTTCATATGCGCACTGGGTTAATTTTTGTCCATGTTGGTTAAATTTAGTATAATAAAAAAAAACCAAAAGCTTCGTAATATTATAGTTTGATTAACATCATATCTATTGAAAGATTCGAGAATGGTCCAAATTTTAAACTAAAATGCATTAACAATACCGTGTTTCCTAAATTCCTCGGAGACACTTGAATATTATACGAATTCAGAACAGAATATTATACGAATTCAGAACAGCTGTTGCTAAAGTGAAATATTTGATTAAATTGTAGCAATACTGCGATGTGGTCCTTGTTGGTATAATAAAAACAAATGACATCTTAATGTAATAACGTTTTATTACATTTTATCCTTATGTTATTTATTGCCGTATCAAAATTCATGCTGATGCACCAAGCAGATCAACAAATAATATAAAACAAACTGCTCGTAATATACGAGACTGCGGTCTGATAAGATGCTTTAAAATAAAAAAAAATCTTTAAGTCAACATTTGAAGTTTTAAGTATGAAAGGCGACTAGATAACGTCATTGAAACAAATTATCAGAAAACAAAGGTATTGCAATAGAATAGTCCAAGATATGTACTTATATATATGTAATAAACTGACACCAATTATTTATTATCATAGAGAAAAATACAACAGAGACAGAATACCAGACGTTAAAACTGATACGTACCGCGAATATGGTTTGTATAAACCTAAATAACATCTTACTTGTACCGACTTATCCTACAGAATCAATTAGTGTAGAAACGCCACAAACCACAATCATCCGCACGAACAGTGAGGTGTTAAAATCACGCAACGGACCGAGCGCACTTCCCACCGAAATGTTCGATTCCGTTACTTACATGCCTACTACTGTTGCAACACGAGTGTATGGCTATGAAGCGAAGCTCAGGTTTATTTGATAACTGCCTCGTTGGACTAGCGGTCACAATCACAAGCGTTGCTACTGAGATCCTGAGTCTGATTTCTAGGTCGGAAGTATTTTTGGGTACTTCGTCTCGTAGACGAGACACAAATCTAGAGGTTTGATTTAATAACTTCGTTCTCCAAGAAAATCAACATAACATGCGAAATGTGGGTGATGTACCGGTCAGAAATACTGATACTAAGCTGTGTATGGTTAGAATAAATATAGATGTAGAAAGGTTTGGCTGGGACGATAATGCAGTATGGTTGAAATATCAACAAAATTGAAAATAGATGAATTCTATTACCAAAATCTACTTAAACAGGATGAATAATATGACTTCTCGCGATTTTAAAAAGTCATTATTGACTTTAGTGGAATTTTATATTTAAATAAAACGGTCATATAGTTAAAGAAGAGGTTCGTTTTAAAACACTGAACAGACGACTATTTTGATTGTCTCATTGTGCGCAAAGTTTTAACATCTATCATAAATATTACAGACAATAAAATGATGCTGCTTATTCATCTTTTTAGTCTGCATCTAAATTCCAAAAGGTTCTAATCGAATACATGTTAGCAATGTAACAAAATTGGCCCTCTGATCCTTACATATATTCCACCCTATTACTTTCAGACATGGAAGACGAATGCTACCCAGCGATGCCAGCGAGCGCATGGAGCAGCCGACGACGGTCCAGCGACTCCCCCATTCGGGAAGTGAAGGCAGAGCCGAAGTCTGAACCGGAGTCCCCCGCATCCTCCTGCCCCCCCTCACCCACCCCTGGCACACCTGTAGCACACCTCGACTATGTTATTGACCACACGGTAAGGATGTTCTTTTTATTAAGGAAAGAAATGTTTCAGGTGGTAGAAGTTGATCTTAGTTCAAATCGTTTTGCCTTAGGTTTATGGTATGCCTTGACTTCGTATTTATCTTCAACTTTATACATCTATTGTTTGGTTAGACCTGTTGAATTTGTGTAAAAACTATTAAATGTGTCGAATAGCTACTGACAGCGCAGAGCATTGAAATCAAACGCTTTCTTAACAAAGACGTCTTATCTAATACTATTTAATGTTAACACTTATCTAACATCACTTGAGAACGACTTTTAAAAATTACATTATCAGAGATAGTTTTACATTCACGAAGTAAACGATTACGGCACTTTCAATAGCATTTTTGGCTGCGTCTTGTGCACAAAAAATATCTATAACAGCATTTTTTCAACCTTCTTCTATTATTGGACTATTATAGAGAATAGGCAAGAGAATTTGAGCTTTTAATTCGAAAGGCATTTTGTTAAATGATTGGCACGCGGGCACGCCTTCTATCAATAAATCATGACGTGCAGCATCTTTAACTGTATCTATAGCACGACCTGATAATTCGGTAAAAACCAAAGGTCGATAGAGTTCAAATATTTCGTGCACCTCACTTTTCAGCTTTCACCTGTAGATATCAAATATGTAAGTATACAGGGCTTTTTGAAAAGACCGTATGTTTTAGGATTCCGCAGCCTGACAGTAAAATGCAAACTTTGAAAACTGAAATCCTTTCAACCTATACCAACAGTCCAACACCAATCTAAAGAAGAAACTATGGTATTGTTAATAATTAGTTTCAATTAAGCCAAACCAAAGCTTACACAACTCAGAGAAAGAATTCAAAACCGCATTCTAAGTAGGGCCACAGTAAGCATAAAACTACAGAACAACACACCAGAAAATGATACGGAACTAAATCATTTATTCTCCACAGACACGCACCGAGCATATTTTCCATAGCGTGCGTGAGCACTTCAGTAATTACGGTATAATTATAATCTTTAATCGTGCTCTCGGGAGGTTTTCGTTGAACATCGCCGGAGTGGAATCTTTAACGATTATTGTAAAACAGTCAGCAGTTGCTGCAATGCAGTTTGCATTCCTTAACTCGAGTCACTTTGCGTTTATAGGTGCTGTATATATGCTTTAATAAGAAAATGGGGATGTGCTATATCATCGTCGAACATAACTTCTGACACTTCTTATTCAGGTTCATCATAATCTACATCCTTGTTCACCTCACTATAGGGCTTTTTGGTGGCTTTGGAGTTTATTATTAAGCATTTTGTCAGCCTGTCCTTCAATATTACTTACATTATTCATTAAATTTTCCTGCTTGTCTTTATTATCATATCACCATTCATCACCATTTTTAAGGATAATTCGTCGGCCATGCACTAAGTCTACACTGTATATAGACTTCTCCAATCATCCAACGTCGATTGGTCCTGTATTATTGCATCCAGCGGACTTCCAGGGTTTTCATAAGGATAATTCCGTCTGCCATCTACTACGTAGTATGTCTACTACTGTATATTAGCTCCCCAATCGTCCAACATCTATGGTTGCAGCGGACTCCCAGGGCATTCATAAGGGTATCTCCGTCTGCAGCTGATCTAACCAATTTCTTTACGTTTTCAGACTGGCACAATCCACATGCCACAAGCCGTGCTACAGAAAGTCGGCGCAGCGGGCATGCCGCAACTGTTGCTCAGTGCTGCGCCACGTCTCGCCACCTCGCTCAACTCTAACAAACTCTCCATCAAAGTCACCTCCAGCTCAGGAGCTTCAGGTAAACATTGGTTTTATTATTTGTATTGATGATGCTGCCATAGTGTATTGTAACTTCCCACTACAGTGGATTATAATTTTTTGGTCAAGCTGCCCTTTACTATTGATTACTAATTTTTGTAAGAACAAGACAGGAACCTATTATTATTTCATGCATGTTTTGTTTAATTATCTATTACTTTAAAAAATATTTTTACGGAAAGGTCTGCTATAAATAATGTTATTATAGCAGTTCAGTTTCGGGCTGAATCATTTTGCTTCTGAATTTTTTACTAATTGTATCGTTATTGCAACTAGTATTAACTACATTGTTGGAAGTAAGCTTTCTTGCAACCGTTTCTGTATTGTTAACTTCTCTTATAGCAGTTCTAAGATGTCTCTGACTATCTTTTTCTTTCGTTCCAGGTTTTAACCTCCCTCCAACGCCACCATCCTCGCTATCATCTTCGGACAGCGAGGGAGCGCTATCCCCGGCTCACGAGGCCTCGGCCGCCCCGTTGGCGCCCCCTGCCGCACCCGCGCGTCGCTCTCACCTCTATGTGTCGCACCACACTCGGCAGCCTATCAACACACCACTTATTAGCAGTCAACCGGTAAGGATCAGAGCAAGTAGCACCAAGCAGGTCTATATTGGTTCTTACATCTGATCTCATTCAAATCATCACATGTGACGCTTGGGGATGGTCATCGTAATCAGTATAGTAACTGAAATTTGAGCTGTGAACAAGTTGAACGAGAGTCTTTGTCCTGCTCTAGATGCAAAATGCCGCTAACAATGGTATTATCAGATTCTTTAATAGGCATTGTAGTCAATGAGCATGTTCATGCTGTAATTCGTGTCATACTTACTTCCTATCATTTAAATATGGCAGTTTTCCGAACTATATTTTATAAAAGAAACACTCCAAACTACACTACCCTAGTCTACCACTAGTACAATCACGTCAAAATAAGTTGAACCATCACGGCAGTCGACCTTGAAAGCTTGAAGTGGGGGGCTGTGCGTAACCATAGCAACTGGTTCAAATTATTTGCCACGCACGTAAAAACTTGCATCATTTGCATCTCACGATGAGTAAACTATCAAAATGCGGTCAACTAACAACCTGCTTTCATTCTCAGAAATGCAGTACACCAATTGAAATCTAAATAAGTAGTCAATTTGAATGAAAGATTAACTATCATAGAAACGTGCGTAGTTTCTCCATTGAACTGGATATAAATCATTTTACTTGACCGAATAATTTCCAATGTTCATCGAATTGATTCAAATACTGACTTTAATGACGGTTAAATATATGGAAACAATAAAAGTGTCCCGAAGATTGATGGCCTCTGAATATTAACCACCATGACCACTGTTTCGGGAAGCAACTTGTGCATGCGATGAAATATTCATTAACTAAAATTATTATTAGAAGTGTGTCATTCGGACAGTTAGAATACTCTCACAAAAATTGCTTTGAAAAGATCTTTCTGAAACAGTATAAAATTCTAATAAATGTTGCGTATTCAGTTTACCACAACTTTAATTAAAGCGCTTTCTCCGTTTACAGAAAGGGTCGACTGGCACACTCGTGCTAACAGAGGAAGAGAAACGCACCTTACTTGCTGAAGGATACCCTGTCCCGACGCGTCTACCCCTCACCAAGGCAGAAGAGAAGTCACTCAAAAAGATCAGGAGGAAAATTAAGAATAAGGTACATATGGACCCGCCAGAAGATGAATCCAATAATTCTTTCTACTGTCACAAGATAGGATTTATTATCTGAATTGTTCTTCCAGATTTCAGCACAAGAAAGCAGACGCAAAAAGAAAGAATACATGGACCAACTGGAAAGGAAGGTCGAGATCCTTATATCTGAGAATACAGACTACAGGAAAAGAGTAGAGACCCTCGAGCAGAAGAACGCGAGCCTGCTGAGCCAGGTGGCCTCCCTGCAGGCCATGGTCGCGCGCGGCGCCCGCAAGTGACGTCACTCGGCAGCCTCGCCTGACGTCACGCCGCGCGCGCCCCCTCTCCTGACGTCACAGGTAGCTCGCTCAGCTCGCGCGGCCCGACACGAGCGCCCTCGCTGCGCTCGTGCCCCGCCCGCGCGACCCGCAAGGCTGTGAGACCTCTCACAGTGCATCGTCTGTCAAAGTATGACGCTGTCCCATAACGGAATGAATGTATATTTTGGATGTATTTACATTTACGTCGCGTACACAAGTGTCCGGGGAAAGAACTGTCAGCGTTTGAATGGTTGCTCACTGTAATTGTTAGTAAATAGGTATTCTGTGGTGCTGGATCGAGATACCCGCTACGTCGGTATACAAACTGTCAAGTGCCACACTAGATATTTATTTTATACAACTCTGAAACAGTTTTCGTTCGAGACGCGAGGGATGACTTGATAACAGGGAATTATAGTACTGGGGTTTAGATATATCGATAGTTATTTACGCGTGTTGTTTGAAATCTCGTAATATATTATTATAGCGCTGTAGCGGCGATAACTAGATAGTAAGTTTTATTTTATGCGTGTTTTCATTGAAATGTGCAATTAGGTTAAGGATTTTATTGTTACCCAAAGCATACATTGTACTTGTGTGGGCTCTCCGTTGTAGAACACATCGCCGTGCACAGGTCGCCGGTCTGCACGTGGCCGAATGAAGTTGAGGTATATTTGACACTAGATTAAACAATAGAGACTACTTATAGTTTGGGACATAGCGTATAACATACCTATGGAACTGAGATCGCGTGTCGCAGTGCGTTGTGTTGTCGGAATCTTCGTAGCATAATAATGTAAGACGAGCAGTGTACCAGCGTCTGTCTTACCGATTAATATTGAATTCCATGAATTTGCATTTATAGCGAAATGTGTATTGTCCTAGAGATTTTACCTTGTATTTAAGATAAAGTTAGTTATGTATCTAATAATGGACCTATTTAAAACCGATATGTGTGACAAGTGTTTTCGGTTAATGTCTAGTCTCTTGTAGAACCGTCGGGCCTCGTTCTGCAGGCCTCCATAGAAACATTAGCTGTATTCTCAGTTCTGTGCGCTATCGACAAGTACAAAATAATGGCATGCCTTCAACGAGGATAACGTAACTAACTATTATGAGCTAATTCATTTATTTACATTCAGTATTTTAACTATAAAGGTAGCCTGTACAAAAATGGAGACAGAAAAATATGTCATACTAATGCAAGAGAGAGATCATATTAATATAAATCCATAGATTCTTTGACAGGTCTGTTGTCCATTTGGTGTTAAGGCACCTAAAGCTTAATAAATCATCAATTTCAATCCATAATTTCTAGCAGAAACTCCAGAAAAATAGTCGTTGCATTAAAACATTCGTGGTCTTGCCAATTCTGCCTACTCTACACCGGTTCAGCGTGATAGTTCCATATAACAAGCTGCTAGTGATCTATCTAACATTCTTTTTAAAACTAAACATTCCATTTCTTTAGTAATATGAGTGACTTAAAGTGAGCTCGAGTACTTATTACAACTAATCGTAGACTTTAGCGCCGATACACACTTGAAACTTTTGTTTTAGGAGATTCATATGCAGCTCATATGCATTCATATGCAGGCTGATTCATATGCAAAAGTAGATTTTTGATCCTATTTAATCTGCTCTTGTAATGCTCCACCATCAATAATTTCGAGATACGGATCGAAATATTTTCTGAAAATAAACGTTTCCAGTGCGTCTCGATTTTATATAACATACATTTAAACAAAATAATGCATTTTGTCTTGTAATAAAATGTGCTGTTATAAATTTTCGTTTCAATGTGACTAGCCCATCAATGATAATTTATTCAAAATTTAAATGTCGATTTTCAATGTCTTTGTAGAGATGTCAAAATGTTTGTACTAACGTAAACAAATTATTATTATTATGCAAAATCATTTAACGTTAGATTCGTTCGTATCTTACACACTGACTTGAAAATCGACAAAATTGTAAATACCCTACATTTAAAAACTATATTTACCTGAATGCCTGTATATAGGTAATATCATTGTTTCGTGTTAATATTTCACTGTTTGTGCAATTAATTTTTTTCTCTTATACACTCGTAAATGTTCTTCCTATTTAGTCGTTTAAGAAAATGTTCTATTTATATAGCGCTGAATTAATATATCGACATTATTATAACCCTGTCTCATCGGGGAACGTTTTAAAGAATTGAGATATATTTTAAGAGATTTTTTCTAAGGAAATTTTAGATATATATATATTATAAACACTGTTTTACATGTCTTTATCACTATACAAGTTAGGTCTCTAGTTAAAAGTATCGTTAGTACCTATGGTCCTACATACAAGTTTGTTATTGAAACTGCAAAGTGTGCCTGCCTATATCAGCTGTTGATTTAAAGGGATAAGCATCGATAGTGAAGTATCCTTTATAGAAAATATGATTATTTAAAAATATGAAATATTCAATTCCTAATATGGCATTTACCGTCTGCAAAAGTGATTTAATAGGAATTATGATGAACTAACTGACCTTAGTAATATATTTAACTTATAATGGAATTAATATATACGAGAGAGGTGCGTTTGCGCCGGGCTTATTATGACATAATAACTTCTTATGTAAACGAAATGCCAAACATACTTACTTTTTTGTGTTAGTATGCACCATACATACTTGGGTGACAATGTTACGATTCATTCGAGGTTGTTTAGATTGCATGCATGAGTTTGTTCTGAGGCGAGTTGTTGATCTCTGATGGATCGTAATCTGTGCGCATGTGCGAACCCTGATCGGGACTAATCGCGTCTTGTTATTCATTATAAAGTAATTTTATTAGATAGTTTTATTTGTTATAAAACTATACGTTACCTTGAGTCATGATTTGTTGAATCGTTTGTTTTATTATTATTTTTCAATGACATTGCGGATTTTACTGTCACTCTTCTAATAAAACGTCAAATATTGTAATATCAATTGTTTCTTTTATCTTACCCAGCCCACCACTAGTTTATATTTTACCCCTAACAACCTTGAATCATGTTATTTAATGAAAATTATAGTTATAGACGGAATCAACCCCGAAACATTTTGACTCATAATATTGAGATAAATAGAAAATGCATTACCATTATCCTGATTTTACAAAGGCATTTAAGACGGTTTCCACTGGATATTCCTCAATGAATTACAAGGGATAATAAGTGCAAGGTATTTGCCTAGATTGGTTTAAAAGCAACTTAACATATCGGAAACCACACACCGAAACATGGTTTTTTACTAGCGACTGACTCCAATTGACTTTGGAGCTCCGCAGGGTAGTGTACTAGGTCCGACGCTATTCACTATCCAAATTCACAACATTTCTGTTGAAGCGTATGCGTATATAACTACGTCTGTGCCAGTGTAGCTGTTTTGCCTGGATGATAAACTATTTATATTTACGACTGTACTTACCTAGGGTAGTCGATATTATGGTGAAACAAAAGACGATGCTACAAGCTCAATCGGAATAGACGGGATAATTAAAAAAACTTGTACTTTTAATTGTTTAATTTTCTTATGAAGCTTACTTATAATCGCTCTCACATACACATCTTCCAAATACGCAATTAAGACTAGATTTTTATATAATTAGTACAATAAATGTGAAAACCAAAAGATAACATTTAGAACACTGTTGGAGCACCTATGGTTTATCTATCGCTCAGTCTTGGTTTAAATATCTACACTTAAATTATACTTAACTCCTAAAAATACAAGTATTCAATTTATAATAAAATTATTAGAATAGAATCTCAATATTCATTTTAAAAAATCTACAGAATCATTACCGTAAACAAAACAAAATAAGTTTAGAGTTTCCTAGTCTTTTCAAAAAGTATTACATATAATATTGTAGCAATTTATCTCTCATATTGTTTCCTTATGGCAAATAATATAACAAAAAAAATATATATCATGAAGTTTTTCGAATTATACTTTAGTCAGAAACGTGGCAGTAGTCAATCAGTCCTAGAACTATAGTCACTCTCATTTTTACACGACTGCCCCAAAAAAAGCAGTGTAATGTTTTCAGGGTTCATGTATGTATGTATGTGAGTTTTTACAACTTGTGAAGTATACTTGGTGAATAACATCAATTCCTAAATATATATTTACACATCAATTCAAAGCGTTATAAACACTTTCTTTTTCGCCATCACATGTGCGATGATGACCCATAGCGCAGTCCCCCAAACGGCTTCTACGAGGCTGATTGCATGGGTTCTCATGTTGGGGACTCTCCAGTGGAAGGGGAAGAGATGGGCGCAAAGAGAGTGGCCGATGTAGAGGGCGATGGCGTTTAACCCCGGGGCCCTAAAGGGTCCACCGCCCCATAGCCTCCAGGCATCAGTGAGGGTGTAGCAGAAACACAGGAGGATGAGGCAGCAAGCTGATGTTACGAGGACGAATGACATAGACCTGAAAAAAAAAAAAAGTTTTGTTATTTTCAATTTGTATTTGAAATCGGTAAAATCTACAAATAATCCGGCCATCAATGGTTTGAACCAAAAATATTTAAATATTGATTTGTTATTAGGGATCGATCTCTTTCATTCTTTTTGTAAATATGCTTTCAACGTAAAGAGATGCAGCTGAATACCAGAACTTAGGAGATACTGACGATCTGACTTTCATAGCCATTGTTGTATAAGGTAAACTTCGATCTATTGTCTAAGTGGTTGAAAGTTTGGCGATCTTCCAAATGCTATTTGAGAAATTCTGTAAAACTATATACCACTTACCACAAGTTCTTATTGATGGGCACAACTCCATGCTCCCTAGAGAATCCAGCCAATAAAGCCCCAGCAAGTGCGAAGACCAGAGCCCACGCCAGCCAACGAGAGATCCTGGCCTTGTGAGAGCGCTGTAGTAGGACAGTGGCGCCCGCTTGCACGCCCAAGAGTGCTTGTACTGCTGATGTTAAGCATCCTGAAGGAAAAAAATATATTAATAAAAATATGAGTCAACAAGCGATTTCAACTGGCATACATTTTTAGCCAGATACCTACATAATTAATTTGAATAAATTAGCAACCTTAAATAGCTTAGTAATGTCCATAACTGGAAATGTATTCAGAACGTTCAGATTAACCCTTTGAACACCAACGACGCTTTTATGGGACAAACGTAATCGTCCGCTAGAACCAACGACGAGTTTAAACAACAAATAATAGATATAGAATATATCTAGGATGTGCTTTAGTGTAACCTGTTATTATAGAAAATATGTATAATAATTATTGAAAAAAAAAAAAACAAATTAAACCAAAATTAAACTTAATCTTTGTAGTACTCATTCGCTAGCATTGTGAGGTATTATTGAATACCTCACTATGCTAGCGAATCAATACTATTATTATTCTATTGAGCCAATAATAGGCATGGTGCTTAGAGCATACCTACTCCTCTACTCTCCGTGCGCGTTGCACTAGTTATGTTTTTAAAAAAAACCTTTGGACGACAATAACCTAAGCCGTTAACATTAAAAAGGCAGCTAATCGTAGAGTAAATTACCTAATAGTCCCTCAGGGTCCGTAGGATCTCCCCCATACACACGGACAGCATCGCTCCGCTGGAAGACGTGTGACCTACCCAGCAGCAGACGGTCGATGTAGCCAGCAGCTCCGCCGGCACAGTTTGGCGCCACCCAGTCGTCGTGGAGACCACCGGGTCCTAGATAGCCCCTGGAAAAGAATAACAAATGACAAAGGTGACAATCAGACGTTGCGGGATTAAATCGAAAATCTGGTGATTTTTTTTAATCTGCTTTTATTCTTACTTAAGGAACAGTGGTGGCCCAGTGGTAACGGTCCCGACTTAAGAGTTGTAGGTCGCGGGTTCAAATCCAGCCAGGTGCATTACTTTGTGTAATTTATGTCACCACTGCTCTCAAAACGGTGAAGGAAAACATCGTGTTCAAACCGTCACGTCCTAGAACCAAAAATTTCGAAGACGTAACCTCCACCAACCCGCACTGGGCCCGCTTGATGGATTACGGCCTTCTCTCTTAGAGAAGACTCCCAGCATGGCAGTGGAAACGTTATAAGACTGATTAGACTATTACTGTATTTCTAATTTTACTGAAGAAATATATCATTTAAAAAACTTTAAACATATACATATGGTTATAATGCTTAAAACGAACAAAAAAAAGTTGTACTACTTTCTACCAGACAGCGATTTCACTCACGTGAGAGAAGAAAATTATCCCAACTAAAGATACTCCTTGGAGTATTACTAAAAAGTATCTTATGTCAGCACATAGGATACTTTTGCTGAAATTGCCTCCAGGACATGGTCTACCCATGTGCCTTTCAACCAAATCCGTTTTGCCGTGAAATAAACTAACATACACACATACATACCAACTTTTGCCTTCATAATATTAGTATAATGTGATGGGTAAGCTAATTTATGGACACAGGACTTCATTATCTTTTCTAAGGTATTTTTTTATAGGCTCGCGTTTGACCACTATCTCACCTGATGGTAAGCGATGATGTGGCCGAAGATGGAGCACACTTGCCTAGAAGTAACCAATTCACTCCTGACTTAAAGACCTTTGTAAAAGAAGAAAAAAGGTTGTCGCTATCAGGAAACACAGACTCCGGCAGGGAATTCCACTCCTTAGCTGTACGCATAATAAATGTGTTCCCAAAACGCTTTGTACGTATGGTTGGGATGTCCACCATGTACTGATGGCGCAACGCCGTACGTCTAGCGGGCTGATGATGGAACGGACTTGGTGGAATTAAATTATGCAATTCCAACGCACACTTCCCGAAATGTAAAGGTAGAAAACCGACAGAATATCTTTGCAATATTACTTACATTGGACAGTTCGGATCGTGAACTACGAAGGTGATGACGCTGTGTGCTGCCACCAGGACTCCTGCCAGTACCCAGCACCATACACATGACAACACGTCTTTTAAGGCCTGGCCACAAGCACCCTGGAAAATAAAAATATTAAATTAAAAACCGTCACGCCATAACAAGACGGGAATATTCTTCATTCCTTCTGTGAGAAGGAACCTTTGATTTAAGTCATTGAACACTTCTTAATTTTTACTATAAACTTTTGTTCTTTCTTTTGTAAGTTTGGGTCTTTCATTCTTCTCATTCTGCTGGCTTCGGCAGTTTCTAATGAAATGATTATACATATTAATATTATAAGTAATTTTTTAAACAGGGCCTACCCTGTATGAACCGGCCCAAAGTGAATCAGATTCTTCACTTACAGAGGGTTCCACAGAAAGACTATTTTACCAAACCGTTTTATTTTTTAATTTTACCTTTTTTTGATCTGTACTTTTTTTTGTAGTACCCACCTATCTAAAAAAAATTATATGATCCCAGATTTTAGAGTGAAATTTCTGAATATTATTAAATCTGTCTTCTAATGTTTTTGAATTAAGATCGAGTGGTAGAAGGTATTTAATTTTATCGTAAAATTAGTAATAATTTCCTTGCTATAATATTTTTCCGTGTTTTCGGCATTCGTAATGTTAACAAGAGATAATATTCTTAACCTTTTGAATACCGTAATTAGAGATACAATAGAAAGACAATAGGTGGCGGACACCGGTGTCTTCTTGGGGCTTCACAGTTTAATGCCGAATGCATTATGGATGCTATTTACAGAATGTATTTTGGTGATCTAACACATAGATAAATGTTCTGAACTTTGGTTCCGTGCTGAACAATAATTCTGAACTGAACAATAAAACAACGGTCAAGTGGTAATCAGACTCGCGTACGAAGGGTCCCGTACCGTCCGTAGCAAAAATCACGTTTGTTGTAGCCTCACTTAATGTTTTTTTTCTGTTTTTAGTATTTGTCGTTATGGCGGCAACAGAAATACGTCATCTGTGATAATTTCAACTGTCTAGTTATCGCTATCGCGGTTCGTGAGATACAGCCTGGTGACAGACAGACGGACAGACAGCAAAGTCTTAGAAATAGGGTCCCGTTTTTACCCTTTGGGTACGGAATCATAAAAAAGACCAAGAAGGGCAGCTTTTTTGAAAAATCTATAATTTTTGTCTTGAACTAGTAGAACTAGCCGGCCATCTTTCCAGTTACCTATTTCAGCAAACAAATATTAGACAGTTTACTGATAGGCAACCTACTTGTCTACCTTGATTAGCTTAACTGCAATAAGTAGTTCGGCGTTTTAACACTTAAGAATGAATCAAACTGAAAGTGAACGGCACCTTGACTTCGATCAGTCTAATCTATTATAATGTAGCGTGTATTTGCTTTAGTTTCCACACACGCCTACAAGGTACTTAATACGTTAGAGAGCTAAGTCTAGTTGTTCAATAAATTATTATAAAGTACTAACGGATACGCGGCGTGGTCGGTGCTAATACGCTAAAAAGGAAATAAATCTGTTTATTGGTTGGAAAAAAAGGAAGTATACATTTTTTTATGAATTAGTTTTAATGGTCTACGAACATCGTCGTAAAGTCTATTATAATGGACATAAGTAAAAACAAATTTTATATAAAATACTTGGCTAATTATAATTCAATTATAAACAACTAAACGAATAAATAACTTAATAGGGATAATATACAAACTAAACAAAATCTATATTTTTGTGTCAAAAGTTTAGTTGCTTACAATTTTTGATAAGCCACGGAAGTAAATCTACGGGAAAAGATTGTAATAAATAAATTTTTAATCTAATTATCACAACACTCCACTTTTTTGTCGTTTTTTGAAACTTATTTTTCCGCTTATTTATTTTCATGCAATTGTGAAAACCAGAATTGCGTGGAAGGAGCGCCCGCTTACACAAGGAATATGCGAGCTCTTAGGAACAGGCATAAAGAAGCTGTAAAAGAGTGTGATTTTATTTCCACCAAAGCTGCACGATTATAATAATTTAATTTAAGAATGCTCTGCTGAGCGAGAAAGCAGGGTCTTCTAAATACAAAATAAGTAGATCGACTTATGCCTCGCTTACCCCTAGCTAACATTTCTCGCACAAACTAGCATACTTGGCGGAAACAAAGTCGAAATGTCGAAATTCAATTGATTAGCAAAGATAAGTAACCGGTACCTGAGTAGATAGATATAGAAAAGCATAGTAGGTACTGCATTTTTCTTACCCATAAAATACAAAATGCCAAAAACCCTCAGCTTTTTTACAAAAGCGTAAATAAAATGAGTATTTCTTACACTCACCCGCGGAGGAGTGTAGTACTTGGGCGCCGTGAGGGCGTAGAACCCGGCGGCGATGAGGTACGACACTGCCAGGCGCTGCAGGACGCCGAAGATACGCAGCTCATACAGCATGTTGGAACCGTAGATCGTGTTTAGGGACATCCCTAAAAGGAACATGATGACTGAACGCTGGAAAGAAAGGAAAAAACTGGTTTAAAATCTTTATGAAATTACTAAACTAAATAGCGGCATTACCAACTACTAGATGAAATCATATTCTTCTCATCCAAGTGTAAAAGGAAAATATAATGGTTTTAACGTCGTAAAGCCCAACCTAAATTTAGTTCGATATACATTACGGCCTAAATTTATGTACTAAAAACCAAAAAATACGTTAAAAAGTCATGTCATAATTTTAGGTGACTAGGCTGTAATTTATTAAATACTTATTAAAAAAAATATTTTGGGCTGGAGTGTCTAAATATTTTGTCATAAAATTGGTTAAAATCTGGTATAAAAATAAAGCTTACATCGTAAATGACGGAGTCGATGACCTGTGTCATACCCGCATCTGCATTTGTTTGAAACACGGAATAAAGAATTTGAAATGTATCGTTTATCAACCCCTATTAATTAGATACTAAAACAGTATTTTTTTTTTACTGTATTTACACCATATCATTATTTTAAAGAACTTAAATAATAAACGTAGATATATAACTTCGGAGAACGTCTGTGTCGTGTGTTTTTAAAACACAGACGTTCATTCTTGTTGCAATTCAATAGACTGTAGGTATAATTAACTACATCGTTTCTGTCAATAACGTACAATTTTTGTGTAAGAGCCCATCCAATCACTCGGACTTGTTCACCTCTGTAGCCAAATAAAGTAAAAAGTTTCACAATATTCAAGCTTAAGAAATCTAGACAATAAAAGTTTTAAAATCCATTGCTACTATAGCTCTAAAAAAGTAACAAGATTTCTAATAGCTCCAATAAATTATTTACAAATTGACAGAATTAATTTAACTACATCAATGAATAGGCTATATATTTAGTTAACAATAGATTGATAAGAAATGCTTACTTAAAAACTTAATGGAATACTTTGTCTTTTTTTACCATTTTGCTTATATAACATTTGCGTAAACCTCTTAGGAAAGTCACACTTTAAGAGAATCGAATTAGGCATGGTAGATAAATAATGATCATACTATCATCACATTCAACTGTGATGACAGATAAGAAGATAAGTATTTAGGCCCGTCATATTGTACAATCAAAGAACAAAAATCAATGCAAACAAGTCATGATGAACCCAAAGTCAATTTTTTGGCCTACCTGACCCTACCTACCTACCTACTACCTAGCTATTATATTTTATTTTGTTCACCGCAGCAGAAACTGCGCACCTCTTATTTAAATTACAAAAATTAAAATATGAGGTGCACTGTTTACGGTAAACAAAAAAATCACACATGTATTTTATTTTCCAGTTCCAGACGATTGACAACAAACAGGGTATATACCAATTGTTCATGAACGAACCGAAACCCGCAAGTCACTCAACAGCACAATGCCAACCATAACAACAATTGGCATTCTGGAAGAAAAAGAAACACAACAAACAGCATTCATCCAATCATCAACAAAAAAAGAATAGCCATCTGCTTACTAATCTGCACACGAACAATTCTAATCCAAGCAGATGAAGAAAAGTGGACTAGACATAAACAGACCAATTAAAAGAATAGCCGTGGATGATAGTCCGGCAATTATATCTTAATCAAAGTGCCCACATCTGCCAAATAATAACAGTCATTAAAACTAAATGCAGCAATCACGTGTCACCGGCACTTGCCGATTGTTCTACACGAATCGTAACAGCCTCCTATTTAGATCTAAACCAGGCCATGTCCGTTACTGGGTCACTATATCGAACAACTAACAACGCTTTCAGTATAAAATATTGTGTTCCCGTTACTCTCACGCATGTGATATACATTGGCGCTAATGATTACTGAGTAAAGAAAAATAAACGAGTAAAAGACGGTATGGATGGTGAGGACAGCGATGTTGTAGAATGAGGCGGAGAGAGCTATCTGGATGTTATCACGCAAACAGAATTTCCAATGAAATATGTAGCAAAAAGTCGACTTAGCATTAGCAGAGAGTGCGCTGATGTGATACTTGTATGTATTGGAGATCTTAAAAAGGTACACAATGAGACAAAATGCGGAAGTCTGAGTGATATAACGAAAGTGAACGGATCGCGTGCGATGAATACAAATATCTGTGTGTCTATTGGAGAGCACATTAATCACTTATTGCGATTAAGTGTGAGATAATTTTTAGTTCCTTGTTATTTAACTACTTTATTGCTTAAGAAAATCTGAGAAAAATGAGGTACTTCTGCTGATTGCGCTGCCTAACGTCCATTTCAAAACTTCACTTTTTATCATCGGAAGCAAATTAATAAAGAAACCCATAATGCAGCTAAGGAGTGGAATTCCCTGCCGGAGTCAGTGTTTCCTGGTGGCTACAACCCGGGACCCTTTAAGTCAAGAGTGAATAGGTTTCTTCTAGGTAAGCACGCTCCATCGTCGACCGTATCGTCGCTTTCCATCAGGTGAGATAGCGGTCAAGCGCGAACCTATCAATAATAAAAAATAAATGAAAATTGTAGGCTTTTTAAAATACGAGTCTAATCTACTTCACACTCAACGGCCGCACAGAATAAAATAAAATTTGGCACATGCGTAGACCATATCCTGGAGTAGCATACAGGATACTTTTTAATCCCGGTAGTGTATTCCCTTGGGACAATTTTTTACCGGGCCATCTGGGTGACTAAGGGGTAATTTTACTACCGTACATAACTGTGCGCTGGCCCTAGTGTCCGCTATGACCTGCTGTACCTGTGTTGTACTTAGTGTCGTCGTTGTCTAACTTGTGATCTTTTTAAAATATTTTTGGCAAAAAATGATGGTGTAATATATTAGAATCGATTCAGTTACTATTCAGGTTTCGTATATGTCTATTAACAGTGATGTTTTATATTTAAAAAAATATATTTTTAATTTTATCTTTGTGTTCTCTTTTCGCCGCCTAATGTTTATCTTCACTGCCACAATATCTCAAACTATAGATATCATCAAAATATTATCAAAGAAGACAAAAACATATGTAGATCATCTTATCGGCGCGCCTTTTGATTTTGACTCGCCTACTTTATTCTACGAGTAAGTAGTATTTGCATCACAATGCAGCTATGCCTTTCACAAGGAACTGATGTGACCTCATGCCAAGAGATCACTTGCATATAAACCATCCAATGCATACTTAAATAATCTCCTGAGATTATCTTTTGCTCTGAACTTCACTTTTGTAACAAGTGGATAGTTATAATACGCGGCAAATTATTTGAACCCGTTGCTATGGTTACACGCTGTCTCCTACCTCCACTGAGATCCGGAAATCTTTTACTGCGCATTCAAGGTCGATTGTCATTTTGGTTCAACTTGTAATGTAGCGTATGTCACTTTCCTTTAATTTATATTAACTAATACTTGACTGCGATCCCACCTGATCGTAAGCAGTGCAATGGTTGAGGTAAAAAAAAAAATATGGACACAAAAAGGGACCCTTAAAATCATCTGTGCACGGATATCGATTAACTAGGAGAGTAGTTAAAGATACTCAAAACTGCTAACTACAAAAATAATAATTCAAACGACAAAATATATTTAGATTTACCTGCGCGTGGTAAGGTTATAACTAGTAGTTATTGGATAAAATAATGGAAAATTTATCAATGAAATATTTGGAACACACAGGGAAAATCCAACTTGCAGTTTGACACCAATGACGTACTGGATTAACGGTTTTACTCATGTCCATGTTTTGGGATGGCCGGGCTAGGTCAATTAAGACTTTACTGAGTAGGTTCTTGATGAAACAATTGATGAAAACATTGTTACAATGGATCAAAATTAATTTATGTTTAGCTGATTAGTACACTACAACTAAAAAGTGTACAGCAAAAAGACTTTTCATACAAAAAATACATTCATATCTGTGAATTGTTTAGCACTTTTTAGTGTTTTGTTGCAATGAAATTGAATGCGTTTTTTTAAACTAAGCCTAAATAGTTCGTATTTTTTTTTTAGTAAGGTAGCTTTAGAATTTAGGTATGCCTATATTTTAATGATTTTCCTCGATTTCTCTAAGATTCCGTCATCAAAGCCAGATTAGATGACTATGGAACCACCTGCGAAATAAATTCCCTTTCAAACAGAAATTATTATTTTTTAAGTAAGTCCAGGTGTTTTCAAGTAATGGCGGAACATAATTATGTAAATTTCGACGAATTGAGAAACTACCTATATTGAAGTCAATATAAGAAGCAAGTGCAGCTGTTGCTGACCTTAATTTTTGATAGCTAAACTGAGTAACTCTCCGAATTTTTATGAATTCAAAACAAAATCGTTTGTAACCATGTAGTCCATACTAATTAATAGAATAAATAGAATAAACACAAAATCTATTAAACCGTATTTAGTGCGAGTCGGGCTCAAGCACGAAGAAAAAACGGAAAAAATCACGTTTCGGAGCCCCCTTAAATATTTAGTTTTTAGTATGTCTTATAGCGGCAACAGAAATACATAATTTGTGAAAATTTCAACTGTCTAGCTATCGCGGTTCTTGAGATACAGCCTGGTGACAGACAGACGGATAGACGGACAGACAGCGAAGTCTTAGTCCGGTCCCGTTTTTACCCTTCGAGTACAGAACCATAAAAATTATTTTGCCAGTAGCCAGTAGAATGCTACTTTACTATCGAGTGACATAGGATATATCGAGGGTATAGTGTTAAAACCCAATAAGTGTCGAAAAATCAAAAACCACCAGTTTTAAGTTTTGACAAAACGCGGTCACTTTTTTGGTTTATTACCTCAAGTAATTTTCTTTCTGCTGCGAATTCCACTTAATAGATTAGACCATCGGAACGAGCGTCAAAAATGCATTAAGATGTATTAAAAAAACGATTTTTCGACACTTATTGGGTTTTAACCCTATACCATAAAATATTTTCTACTGTCATGCGGTTGAAGCAGCTTAAGCTAAGTAAGTTAATAATTATACGGAGTTGTATAATCCTAATGAGACAGAATTGAAACCCCACGGAGGCAATTCAAAGCCAAGATAACCAGACAGCACAAAGCAGGCGCATACGCATCGATCCGCGTAACGTTTACATAACGAGACTGGTTCTAAAGGTTGACCTTAAGCACCCCTTTCACAGTTAGCGCGCCTGTCGACTGCTTACGTAAGTGTTCTGCTATAAGTGTTACACCATACGATTATTAAATAGGACCTGCTGTGATAAAACAATGGAAAAAATAATGTTTATACCGCGTATATCGATGGAATGGAATAATTTGCCTACTGCGGTCTTCCCATCCTATTATAATTTGAATAGTGCGCCTTACCATCAACGATTGCATCTCTGCTTTATTGATCGTGGTCAAGCACTAGTTTATGACAATAAAAAAAAAAACGTTTCTATTTCAAATTCAATAATATCGCCAGTAAGGTTCATTATAAGTTTTGATTTACAGTTGAAATCTATATGCATCGGAATACATACACGTATATCTTAAGAAGTGCAAGGAAACTTGTCAGAGAAGAATTCAGGTATGCTGTACGCTGCATCAAAAATTTAGGGATTATGAATGTTCATTGAATTATTATTATATGTATTACAACAATTACCTAGTGAACTTGTAGATACACTTTTCTTTTGACGGAATACTATAATAATCTGGATACAATCAATTTGCTCGTAAAACGGATGGTCGATGGGCTGAAATGATGATGATAATGATAAAACTTACCCTAACGATATGCATAACAATCTTCCACCTCGGGACACCTTTAGCGAAGGCGCTCTTCACAGAGAGGGGGATGCAGACGCCCATGATCCAGAGGAAGGCAGGGAAGACCAGGTCGCCAGCCACGAGGCCGTTCCACGTCGCATGCTCCATCCACCAGTAGCCACCAGCGCCATCGTTCACGAATATCATGAAGACAATAGCCATTCTGTAAAGGAATATCTAATTTTGAGCAAATACTAAAATTTACTAGCATGAATAATCATAACAACCAACAATCATAACATAGTCAGTATTAAGGATATAAAGGTAAAATCATGGTAAGATAGTTATTATATTATGTAAAAGAAAAACCAGGCAAGAGCGAGTCGGACTCGCGCACTGAGGGTTCCGTCCAAACCTATCTATGAAAATAATTCATTTCCCGAATCGAGTCTTGAAGATTTATCCGAATCGTAAAAAAATTGTTTTTTGTATACAAATTTACAGTTTTCAAATGTTTTGCTGTACTTGTGCTACCTTGCTTCATGCCAAATTTCAGGATTCTAAGTCAACGGGAAGTACCCTATGAATTTAAATTCCCTTGAGAGTGTCGAAATATTTATATTTTTTCCTTAACTCAGAAGATTCATTTTTTGACAGCTTCAAGGGACGGCAGACCTAAATATACGGTTGTATACAGACAGACTGACAGACAGACGAACAAGAAAGTGATCTTATAAGGGCTCAGTTTTTTCCTTTTGAGGTACAGAACCCTAAAAATGACTAAATGCTGTTACTACTAAAATGTTTTCTTTTTTTTTCAAGTTTATAAAAATTATACGAAGAAAACATGCTTCTGCATTATGTAATGACAAGCTCTCCCCACGGTTTCACTCCGTCTTTGGACATTGCTCCACAGCCACATCCATAAAGTACAAACGTGATGTTATAGTATAGCCTAAATTGTTCAATTTGAATCGGCAATTATTGAGATAAGGACATTCAACAAAACAAATAAAATTTTCCACTTTATAATGTTAGTAATGATGATGGAAATATTTCACAAATTCTGTATTAAGAATTAGTTCAAATGATAATTAGATTATTACATTATGTTAAAAACGCTAAATAACCTAAATAAGCATACAGAACCGACTAAAAAACGTGTGAATAGGGCTATTCACACGCAGTCTTTCTGGTCGTGCTAGATTTCAAATTAACACAGATATTATGTAGGTGTAAATGAAAGTCTTATCTGTAAATTGTGCTCATAAAATCGCTTTTTAAAACTTATTGCAAAAGAAAAATTTATTCATTGGTGAAACGATGATATGGGACAAGAAATAATAGGTAGGTAAAGCCCATTAAAATGATCAACTTTCTTCAAGAAAACCACAGTCAGAATCGACATTTTTTTATGTAAATTACTGGTACTTCCTTGAAGAATAGTAACATTCAATTATTATAATCAATAATGATTGTAAATGAAGACCCATTTAAGCCCATAGACATGTTTATAGAGCATAATTAGTGATCTCTCATTAGTTTTTTTTTTTTTACGTTAGGTAAAATCATCCAATGACAAATCCCGCCCTTGGGCGGAGCGGGAAATAGTGTCAGACTCTTACTGACTAAAAACCTACCCTGTTCCTTCCCTGTCTTGGTTCCAGGGCCCTGGTATGCATTTTCATACCTTCCCAGAGCCCCAGACTAGGCCTCGACCCTACTGGGCCCCTACGGTTTGCTGACAACTCTTTGAGGCGCACGGGAACAGTGCGCGCCGTAAACGACTTGGGCTCGGTCCGGTCTGTTACCGGACAAACGGACAGCGAGCTACCCATTGCCCGCCGTCCGCAAGCCCGCGTCTACGGTGGCCGGAAATTTGGATCGGAGTTACGGCGGCGGCTGCGGCGTGAGCGCCGTTGCCTGATACGGTCAGCCTCCTCCTTTGCTAGCATTACTGCTTCGCAGAAGGAGGCGACCGCCTGCCACTCCTCCTCGCTCCGGAGCATGGCTTGAACCAAGCCCCGGCGCGAGAGATCGCCTCCGATTGCCCCCACGAGGACACGGCGATGCTCTTCCCAAGCGGGGCACACCTCTACCGTGTGCTCCACCGTGTCCACCGGGCGTTCCGCACAGTGACGACACCCGGGCGTCACCTCCGCACGGATCTTGTACAGGTACGGCCCGAACTTGCCATGTTCGGTTAGTACCTGCGCCATGCGGAAGGTTATGACGCCGTGAGGCCTTTCCAGAATCTCTCATTAGTGGATCTCAATCGATATAAAATCCAAAATTCTGTTCCATTACATCGTGACTATATTTTTTTTTAATTTGTATTATCTTGCATTAGCTTTTGTACGCGACTGTGTGAATGACAATTATTCTGCCGTCGTAATTAAAAAGGGCACAAATAACCTTTCTTTTCGATTTTTTTTAAATACATATTCGGAATCAGTGTTTTTTTTTATCCCTAATATGTATGTAACTTAGTGTCTTTAAAAAATGTTAGTTGTGCCCTTTTTAATTACGATGGCAGTATTGCAAGTCGAAGTCAAAGTCAGATAAAAATTAGCTTATATCCTTTTTTAAGGTTACACCGTACCAAATTTCTTCAAAATTAGTTCAGTAGTTTAACTATGAAACCGTAACTGGCAGACTGAGTTAAATTTACATTTACTTAGAAAGTTTCTAGAGACTCTGCAAAGCGTTCCATTTTCGAATTCTATAATTTTTTTTTCTTACTTCTTTTATTGTAAGTGGTCAGATCCAGAGACTCAGTATGTCCCACATATACACCGTTAAATTTTAGTCGTTTTAATCCCGTGTAGGGTCGATTCGGTACATGAAATACTATCGATTTGTAAATAAAAATAATAAAGTACTTTTTTTCAAAAACTCGAATTAATATACGCATAAACGAAATTAATTGCTTTAGTACTTATCTCATTCTTAGTTATCTTTACTTACGAACACAATATGTTTATCTTTACTCACCCTCTAAAAGTGTCAAGCGCTCGCAACCTCTGTTGTATTGCCAGCTCCTTGTCCCCATACCTCAATTTGCCGGTCCTCCTCACCCGGGACATGATGAGCTTCACGATGCCGTACAGCACCCATATCGCCAGCAACACGCCCAGTAACAGCAGAAGAGCTGGTGGAAGAGATAGTTTCATCAACATCATCATTTTACGGTAAGGGAGTGATTCTTTGAAACCGAGAGGTTGTCTCATTCATCTGGCCTAGTTTTTTCTTTACAATTTGATATTTTTATTTGCATATATGTTTTCCCTGATCACTAAATGTATCAAAGGCACTATAAGCGCCCAGTGGCTTAGAACACAAAATAGATAGGTACGAAAGCTAGGACAGATGAATGAGACGTTCTTTCGGTTTCAAAGAATTACTCAAGGATCATCCTCACAGTCGTGGGGTTGCTCGAAAATATAAAAGAACAGGGGCAGATTTTAATCAGTAAAAGTAAGACCCTTAATAACCCAGTAGTCGTGCGTACTGGCCACAGAAATCTTAATAATAAGGCTCTATTATTAAAATTAAAAAGGCTCTATTATTAAAATTTCTGTGGTACTGGCTATATGGCTCGCTGCTCGAAAGCTTGAGGAAGTGATAATGACGTCACTATGTAGTAGGTACACGAAGGCTGCGCTGACGTTCATAGTCGAGGTTCACCCGAAATAGGATCTAAGTCCCGCAAATATTCATTGAAAATTGAGAATTCTCCGACCAGACGGGCGTTATGTCCGGTCCGGGCAACTGCCCGTAGTTGATTTCGTGCTGTTCTCGCGTGGTAAACAGCATTTTATCGTTTTTAGTGCGTATGTGGAATCATATGTCGCTACAGATACTCCTTATCCACCCAACCTCCTTATGGGGAAGTTATAAGAGGATTTTCCATCCATTAAAGGAAAAAAAAACTCTTCTTTTTTATAACTAGTAGTAAGTATGACTTACTACTAGTTATAAAAAGATAAGTCTTACTTTGGTTTGGTACTGTACAAAACCTCAGCAAGGAAAAAATTGATTCTGATAAATAACCTCAAGTGGACTGTAAAATTGATTTACGAACCAAACAAAAACTTACAGACGACATAATATTAATTAAAAAAAAACGATCAACCGATCATCGTCATCATCTCCATCGTCGGCCACGACATTGCTTAGCATCAGGTGAAATGGTTCTCAAACGCGAGCCTATCCCTATTAAAAAAGGAAAGAAGTATTAAAAACTAAGTACGAGTGAAAGCCTCGTAGTAATAGACTTTGTTTGTATCACTTCCGATTCCAAAACATCAGTTTTGTTGCTTTATCAATTCATTCTCCTTTGTCAATTTACAAAATCTCTGAACAATTCCACACATTGTGGTTTCCATCCATATATCAACAGATCATTGTCTACAATTGTTTCAAGACCTGCTTCGTCAAGTCTAAACATTTCTATTGAATTCATTATGTTCCCACAAGAATCGTTTGACATTACGATTCAGCGCTGCCACCACAAATGATTAGTTATGTTATCCTTTTACTCGTATACGGACATTTTTGATTGATTACGTCAAAAATCGATTAATCAATAAAAAAAAATCGATCGATTGAGAGCAGTGGTGGCCCAGTAGTAACGGCCCCGAAGAGTTGTAAGGTCGCAGATTCAAACTTAGCCAGGTGCATTACCTTGTGTAATTTATTTCATCGCCATTGCTCTCAATTTCTCAAAATGGTTAAGAAAAACACGTGGGGGAACCGGTATGTTCTAGAATTAAAAAATTCGAAAACATGTCTCATCCACCAAACCGCACTAAGTCCGCGTGGTGGATTAAGGCCCATTTCCTCTCCTACAGAGGAGGCCGGAGTCCCAGCAGTGGGAACATTACAAGGCTGATTGTGCTTATATGCGTATTATGATCGATTAATCTTTTTTTTTATTATTATTATGTCGTCTGTATGTTTGTTTAGTTTTGTTCTTAAATCACTTTTACAGTATCCACGAGGTTCCTTATAAAAATCTATTGGCTATGCGTCACCTACCTACTACTTTAAAATCTTCCACCCATATAACCCATTGATTCTAAAGGTATTATTATAGCAAACTCATTGATAGATTCACAATAACAATCAAGTTTATCCAAATCCGGACTAAAAACCTTGCCTTGTCCACACCCTTGCCATTGAACTATTGTCGAATTCAAACGTTTGTATCATCAATATAATCGACATTTAAATCGGCCTTTGTATCCTTGTATCCTTACGTATATTATTTGGATTATCTCCATATATGGTAGTCGATGGCATTTTCCTGAATGCCGTTTCTGTGCCATGGTCAGTTAAATTGCAACTTGCATATATCCAGATATTCGAGATCGATGGCAATAACAATAAATTATTAAATATGGAGGTCGCATTACTATTTGGGCATGCAAATAAGTTTGACTTCATATTATAGGCATTATGCAATGCTGTACTGATTAAGATTGGATTTAGATCTTGAAATTATTTCAAGAGATAAAGTTACCATTCCTCTTGAGTTTCCTGTTACTATGTCATATGTAGGGTACGATATTGGTCATAAATTCGAGTGATATAAGGCATCAGTTACGAGTAGGCTCAGCTTTTTTTACAGGTTTATAGTTTTATTTGGATTTAACCCAACAAATAACAAAGTAGTCAACATATTATTTATCTACAGCATCTTCCTTTTTATCGTGACGTAACCCAGCCGCTCATCCTATCCGATAAATATAATCCGAATTCATCTCATCGAAAATGTCCAGATAAAATAACTATATAACGATAAACTCTCTTATATGTCACCAGTATTTGTAAGCTACTCAAAATAAGAAGACTTTTATTACATAAATATGAAGAAGACTCTCTTGTGTGTGTTGTTTTTTATAATAAGTGTGTTTGGTGAACCTAGGGTGGATCCTTTGGTTCTAGTTAGCAGTCAAGGTTTAGTGAGAGGTCATAAAGCAACCGATGGAGACTATTCCATGTTTTTGGGTGTACCATACGCTCAAGTGGATCCAGATAATCCTTTTGGCGTAAGTTAAATGTATAAACCTAAGATTTTAGGACTAACGCCTTACCGACGTACATTACCAGCCGTTCAATGTCAGACCCAGAATAGTAAAAGGATTTCAAATAGAGAACGTAGGTTTTGTTTCTTGTGTTTAAATTCCTTTCATACCAGCTACGTTAATGAGAATCTATTTTTGAGCCAAAGAAAATGAAAAGGATTACATCGGCTGATCCACAATAGCAGATAGATGATATGAAAGATTGACACCATTTACACCTAGTAAGACATTAAGAGATGATAATGAGTGTTTTAGTACGTCATAGTAATTTTTGTGTAGTGAGTGTCGCAACTCTATTCATAACTACACTATCGATAGCCATGATGAGGTTATCGACCCTGTTGCAATGGAGAGTGTTTGTTTTTTAATTAAAAGTTGTTTGTCATCTTGTTTATAGTTATTATTATTTTCTTGATTTCGTAACGACGATGTACGGCTATAAATTCTGTTAGTGAACCATTAACAAGCTGTATACATTAAAAGATTTATTGAAAGTGACTTCTTCCTTGCGATTTAAGTTTTTAAAATGAAATGAGATATTGTGAATCACAATATAAATAAATATTTATTTCTTCTAACGCTGCCTATTTAGACTATTGAAGAATTAGAAATATTTCAGGAAAGGGCAATTAAAATATCCAAGCATCCAATCCAAAATATTCCTTAGTAACTCAAAAGCTATTCCAAGGTCCAGATTACTTTAGTTTAAATTCCTTGAATTATGACGTAATTCCACTCATAATAATATCAGTCAATGATAGTTGGCAGCTGATATCTATCTAAAGCTAAGAAATATCTCAGAACACTCAATAGATACGTTAATGTCAACGATCTGGTTCAAAGTTAGGTAAATACACGTGATTTAGAAAAATAGAATCGTATTAGCTGAATTTCAATCATGATTAAAATTAATTAATCAAATCGCTTATTTTATTTAAAAGCGTATAAAAATAAATACCTAAATAATGTTCAGGAACTCTTACAATCTCTAATGAAACCCTGACCAATAATATTAATACATAAATTATACTTTTCAGCCATCCCGCGCCAGACAACCTTTTCAAGAAATAATCTTTAATGCTAATGACGGGACTATCAAGTGCCCACAAATGGGATCCACAAACAGTGACTCAGAGACATTAGATTGTCTCCGTCTGAACATTTTTGTACCATTCAAAGCCAGTTCCAACAACCCTTTACCAGTTCTAGTGTGGATTCATGGCGGAGAATTTGTTCGAGGAAGTGCAGGAGATTACGGAGTCAGAAACTTAGTGAGACATGACGTAGTGGTCATTACTGTTAACTACCGTCTCGGTCCTTATGGATTTATGTGCCTAGACAACCCTAGCGTACCTGGTAACCAGGGTCTAAAGGACCAGTATGCAGCGCTGGGATGGATCAGAAAGAATATTGCATCGTTTGGTGGTAATCCTTACAACGTGACTATTGCTGGTCAAGGTGCGGGAGCCGTATCAGTTTTATTACAATTGTATGCCGATAACACCAAATTGTTCCACAAAGCTATCGTAGAAAGTGGCACACCACAGAATGAAGGTATGTTTGTTAATGCGGATGTTAATGCAGCTATCATGATAGCTCATCATTTAGGAGCCAACCTAACTGACACTGATGAAGCTCTAAAGTTCCTCATCAGCACTCCTCATAATTTAGTAACAGCAGCTGCTCACGAAATGAATTTACAATTAAGACCTTGCAAGGAGAGGTCATTCAGTGGTCTTGAGAACTTTGTTGAAAACGACCCCTACTCACTGACAAACACGCGAAAAGTCAGAAATACACCCGTACTGATTGGTTATACTAACCAGGAACGTGACTCACTAAGCAACGATTATTTTGATTCGGATCCATTTTATGAGAAATTGAGAAACAATTTTAATTTCAATGGAGTACAGTTAAGCAACGCCGCTACTTTTGTGAGAAGGTTTTATATCGGATATGATCCTGTATCGGAAGATGTAGCGACGGAATTACGGAATTTTGAAACTGATTTTGTATTCAGTCATCCTTCGGAGAGAATAGTAACAAGACTGTTCGAAGAAAATGTTGGATCAGTCTATGAATATGTGTTCAGCTATAGTGGAAGTTCAGGTACTCAAGGTGCAGGGCATTCAGCTGAACTGAATTATTTGTTCGACGTTGGAGGTGTAAACTATAAGAGAAGTGAAGACGACCAATTGATAACCGACAGAATTACAACTTTATGGACAAATTTCATAAAATATGGGTCAGTTACCACTTTATTCTTTATAACTAGTTGATCTGTAAAAAAACACAGTTTTACAGGGTTAGGGTAGGTAGGTAGGGTAGGGTTTTAAGAAACTCATTTTAAGATAAAATATTCTGGATTTATCATTTAAACTATTGTACTAAAGATTTAATGAAATTTAACATTTATCCTTTTAAAGTAATAACTATTTTCTAATTCACAGAAATCCAACCCCACAAACAACTGACTTGATCCCAGTCAGATGGACCCCAGCCACTGCCACCAGCAGGCCAACCATGGTCATCGACACAGACATTAGGATGGACAGCCGGGTCCAATACCAGAGGATGGCTTTCTGGGATATCTTCTACTCAATGTACGGTAGCTACAGCAACTTGGCTAGAGAGTGCGTCTTCACCCATTGATGTTAAGTGCTCTGTGATTTTTATTTATTGTAAAAATGTATTAAATTTTGATATATCGAAAGAAATTGATTATTGTTTAAATATTTTGATTAAATAATGAATTATGAAAGCTCTAAATTCTTACATCATGATAAAAAAAAAACAATAAACGAGCTGTAATATGTCAAAATGATTATTGGTATTGATATTTAAATGCCAAAATGAAGTCGCAAGATCGGTATCAGCAACATTTACATTCAAAACGGTATTTGTTTGATACTTTTAATTCGCTAGTACAATGGCAAGTCAGTGGCTCTTTTCTGGGTCGCTCGTCTCCAACGGATGATGTTCATCAAGACAATTCGACTTCACAAAGGATTTGGGCCAGCTTCGCCTCACGCCCACTACACAACCCACTTAGGTTCACTTGATAGCGTGTCGTGATTCGTTTTTTTTTATTATTAACTACATCTAATATGGTGATAGCTTGCAGAAATTGAGGATGCTCCAATAAACCGTTGCCAATTTCGTTTTAAGAGAGAGGTTACATAAAACTGTTCGATATGCTTGTTTATTTTGTAAGAATGGAGGTGATGATATGCAATAAAATACGCGATGCAACTGTGTTTTATTTTTAATAAACCGAACCCAAAATCCATGACATAACAAGGTGACACTTTGAAGATCAATAATGGAAATTATAAAGTTTATTAATCCGGTACAGTTTTATAAATTATATTATCTATTTAGCCTCCAACACTAGGTAAATTACTTACATAATATTCTGTGTATATAAATACTTCGCTGCTTAGAATAATGTGGTAAGTAAAGATAACATAGCTCTGTTTGTAACTGCTTACTTATACTTTCTTCCAATATTGCACACGCATTACGACCAAAGAAAGTATTGGGAAACCGCTAGTACTCCCTATAATTGCGTATTTACATCAAAACCATTATATCTATTTGCTGATCGTGATGTGGTTTCCTTACAACTTTCCTTGCTGTATCGGAGATAAAACTAATCAAATATCGTTATGACTTCGGCACTTGTAATCTGACTTTCACTAGCAGGCCCATCGTCACCGATACAGAATATTAGTTACGCCATTTTCACAATTTTCTCCAAGTTCTGGTGCGTGACTGTTTCGATTTTACTTATCAATTTATTCATACTTCATAAATCTGCGGTGATCACCACTTGTTTTCCTTTCGTTTTTTATATTTAGATTGAAATTGAGTAGAGTTAGTACTCTTTTTAGCGAGAGCTGGGTAGTCAAAACTATTTTGTAAACAATTTTTTGCAAGTATATTCATTTATAAATTACGTGCGTTACTACAGTGCAAGTAACTAGAAAAGTATTAAGAAAGAATATATATCTTTGCTATGACTATTATACTGAGTATATAAAAACTAATAAAAGATGGATGGATTATGTGAAAGATGTTATTCTCAGGAAGAAAGTAATAACGACACATAAAAATTTATGACTGAAATATGTAGGCGGAATAAATTCACAATTTAGAGGCAAAAGTGATCGCAGGGCATAAAAAAGAGGATTGTAAGAGAAAGAAGTACTCAAAATATTAGCAGCATTGATTGGCAATGCTGATTCTACAGAAGAATCACCAAAGCAATGCTGGTGCTGGCTGATGTCTAGGATTGGGCTAATTAAAGATTGACAGATACGTCAATGCGCAGCGCAGGCGCAAGTGTCTTATGGTACCTAACCTATTTTCTACAATTGATTTCTGATTAATTTAAAAATCTTTACGTCACCTTCTTTCATTATAAGTATCTTCCAGTCTATTTCAGGGTTCCGTACCCAAAGCGTAAAAATGGGAACCTATTACTAAGACTTCGCTGTCTGCCACCAGGCTGTATCTCAAGAACCTCTATAACTAGACCGTTAACATTTTTACAAATCATGTATTTCTGTTGCCGCTATAACAGCAAATACTAAAAACAAAATAAAATAAATATTTAAGGGGGCTCCCATACAACAAACGCAATTTTTTGCCCTTTTTTGCTAGATATGGTACCAGTGCGTGTTGCCAGTCACATATGGCTCCGAAACGTGATCGCTTACAATGGGCCTCATCTTAAAGTCACCCAAAGGGCAATGGAAAGAGCTATGCTCGGAGTTTCCTTGCGTGATCGAATCAGGAATGAGGACATCCGCCTCCTCCTTGGCCGGTTTTTGAAACATCATGAAATGGTACTGGAAGCCTTTTGCACAATTTGTTGTTTATACTTAGGTTTTTTTTTTTTTTTTTTTTTTTTTTTTTATTGCTTGTACAATTCTGAAATCAGGGCCATGACTAAATACAATTTAACTAACAACTTATTGTACCTATTATGAACTGATTTACCTTAAATACTTGTAACACAAACCTTGATATTAGCATGATGAGGAAAAATAAAGTACATTCGGCTTTGCGGTCTCACAATGACACAAAGGTACATGGACATACAATGAACGTACTGTATGTCGAATAATTTAACTAAATTCCGCATACCACGTGCGAATTAATTTAGATTCTTCTAAAGTTATGTATATAAAATAATTATTAATTAGGGATTTAATTATTGTTGTTTTTTATTTTTCCAAAGACAAAGTTGATACTTTTATGATGGAAGAAAAATTTATAACTTTGCTGACACCATCATCCCTTCAGCCGAAAGACGGCCACTGTTGGACATATGCCTCCTCCTAGTGTCGCCATTACGTCCGTCCTTATGCGTCTCACTAGGTCATCGGTCCACCTTGTAGAAGGCCGTCCAACGCTGTACATTATTATGTTAATTGAGATATACCATTAGCTGAGGTGATAATATTTGACAGATGAATCCATTTCGAAAAATATCGGTACAATGACATGACTGTAAGTACCACTTCCAAAGACAAAACCACCCAATTGAAGGCAAACAATGCCGTATGGAAATGTCTTCAATAATAATATATGATACCAGCAGATAAATAGTTATATCAACTTTCGAAGGAAAAGGCCAATGAGATTATAAAGTATGTCAAGGGTTTTACACTGATACAAGTTGAGGATACAAACCTGTTGCTGTTTGCATTGATTCCTAAATTATTGATTCTTATAAATCAATAAAAAAGGACACAAAAGATGCCTTATTCTTCTAAACTTTTTCCTATATTTTATAGAGTCGAAACAGTATCTACTTATATCATCATTATGCAAAACTGATACGCTGATTGGCAGTGGGTATTATATTTTAATGTACATCCTTACTTAGCTTAGTAACAATGAAGGTGATGATATGGAATGAAAAGCAAAGGTCAATAGCGATGAACAAAATAACCTTGATGTTATCAGTCTTGGTGTAAACTACTACAGTACAAAAAAGAGGAATATTAGACTTACGCAAGTAAATGTCGACGGGTTCCCTGGTGGTGCGGATGTCACATCCCTCGGCGGATGCATTCAACTTGTACACGCCAAACTCACCCAGCTCCGGCCTCAGCTGGCAGAGCAAGCCTCTGCATAAAGAACAAAAAGAAATTTAATAATATATTCATTTATTTAATCCCATAGTGTTTTTTTTACTATAAATAAAATTACATTATACTAAGCATTTAAAAAAATAAATAATAATATAACTATCCTTATAAATATATGTATATACAATTATACATAAATAAAAAAAACTATACTAACTAAAAGTAATCTAAACTAAGGCTTTAAAAAACTCTTCCGCATCGTTGTCGACTGGCAAAGTACCCAAAAGGCTGGCAACATTGCCACTCTGTATGGCAATGCTTATCCTATAGTTAAATTACAATCTGAAAAAGTTAAACTTTAAAATAAGATGATACAAAGTCAGATTAAGTTCAATAGTTAAGATATAAAGCGTTGCAAGTCAATCAAAACTAGTAGTTGGGGTAGTGTAACCGTATGGTAATGAAACTGTGTTTAATCAAGGCACTATAATTATTACTGAAATTACAGTAAAAGCATAATAATAATAACATGGTCTAGTAGTCGAGAAGATGGAAGTCGAAAACCAAATATGACACGTCAATGATGCCATAGCCAGCATGCTTAAATCTATTTGTATAGGTTAACATCGTAACACTAGTGGGAATCTACAATCTATTCTAGTGGGAATATTCTTAAGAATAGTTTAGAACAGAGCTCAGTACTTGAGGACGTCTTCAGAATATATCTTTAAAAAAAACGATGCACCAAATTACTATGAATGCTTCCATGAAACGATTACGGACAATTATTTGCACGCACAGACCTAAAATCCCAAACGAAAAACATGTGTTAGTGAAGCGAAGCAAAATATTTCAAATTACATCGAAATTACTGAGAATGATGTTTTGAGAACTGAATCAGCAATTTGCCTGCCTATGGCTATCTCTTTTCGAGCTTATATATTTTCTGTGTTTGCATTCCTTTGGTAGGGTAAAAATCTATATCCGGCTATACCAATAAATATATAATATGTATGATATGGTCAAAATATGTAGCCACTAAAGAATTTCTACACATCCAATTGTTCAAATATCGGAGTGGTGAAGATACTTCAACCAGTACGACACAAATAATTAACTTAAATATTAACCAACTAGGAGCATTTACAACCTGACTACGTAAATCTATAACTATATATACAAAATTGCATACACTTAAGCGTCAAAGTATGTTTTAACATCGCTATCATCTGGACACGCCGGAAATGTGCCCAGAAAACTAACAGTATTGCCGTTATGTAATTATAGCACATTCATGAGTTGCTGTATGGTAATTGCATATACCAACAGTTAACAGCGTACATTTGACTTTGCAGTCTATTTGTAACAGTTTGTCTGCCAATGGTTTGTAATGAAAACATATCTCTATTCAAGCTTGTATAATTATGGCTCATTCACAAGCATGTACCAACAGTTAACAGTACCCACGCAACCTCTACATGAGGAATCCTGGCATCCCATAGGCGTCGAAAAAGCATGTAGCGCACCGGAGTCGCAACTTCCTATCGATGACTAATGTGTGAGATGTTCACTTTAGTCTAATCAATGTATTTGTATTACTAGCCTGTAAACTAACACGTTCAGACCAGCACCTCAGGAGTAGTTACTTGGTATCCGACGGCGCAAATCTTCATATGGCCACGTCAACGCCCCATGAACCAAAAGTCTTGCCGAGCGAGATGCGCCACCGGTGGGCACGGACAGGATTAGGCAGGGATTATGTTTTCTCTCTCTTTCTACTATGCAGGTAATTGTAATATAAGGTATTTGAAATTGAAAGTATAGTGTGACGTGACCACCGGTGGTACACCCCGCCGTATCAGCAAATACTCCGTGCTGCACCGGTGGTACACGCCGATCTGAACGTGTTAAAACTGGAAGGCAAAGGCCTCCTTACTCTTTTTCCACCTCTTTCTATTTAGGATTCATAACTATTTTCCTGCCCTTGTCTCATATTACTTGAGGTCGGTGCAACATGTTTATTTCTTCCATTTAGTCCTGTCACCGGTCATGCTAACACTAACCCTTTTCTTTATTAAGGATTATATTCTATAATTCTAGATACTAGTGTACCCAGACTGCTTTATCGAACGAGTCTAGCTCTAGCTCCTGCCTTTTACAACATTATTTTTAGTATATTATATTATGTGAATCCTCATTATCTGAATCGATTAAAATAATTTTTACATCATGTTCTAGTTTTTCCCACAAGTATTTAAAAAAGGTCACAAGCTGGACATCACCGACACCAAGTTACTTAGTGTCGTACTGTACAACACAGGTCACGGCAGGTCATAGTGAGCCAGGACATAGCTAGGTGCGGGTGCAAAACAACTCCTTTGTCGCTCGAAAGGCCCAGTGACCATGTATTTGTACAGTCAATCACTGATAAGTCCAATTTATTCATATGCGCAATCTGTTACAATCTCGCCAGTACCTCACTGTCGAGCATTGTATTTAAAGTTTTCTAATTATGCACTATTCAATGACATACAAGTCCATCGTTCACAATAGTCGTAGTAAGTGTACCTTCAATCCAGTGCCGAATTAGGCCAGCGTGAGACCTGTAGCAAATTCAACCAAGTGCCCCCCGTAATCTTTGTAAACGATAACAAATTGAAACTTCAATCCAGTGCCGAATTATGCCAGCGTGGGGCCTGTAGCAAATTCTACCAAGAGCCCCCAGAAATCAAATCAATTAACCTTTTTATTTTGCTTCATATGGTTCAGATATCTTGACTTATTGTACGTCAAAGCGGGGCTCACCCCGATGAGCGGGGGCCCGTACTATTTGCTACGCTTGCTACATACCTGATCCAGCACTGCTTCAATCAAACTCCCACGATTTGCAAGCAATTAAGCAATTATTAATACGCTACGTATGTTTTTCTCCTACAGTCAGGTCAAGGAATTCTATGTTACGAAGTTTCATTGTATTCAGAGTATGCATTTTCTCACGTTTTCTTTCTAAGTTCGATGTTAGTTAATATTTTCTTTTAGAAGCTGAAAAGTTTGTTGCTGATAATAATAGTATGAAGGCTTGTAAATATAATGGATTTGTAAATAAATAAGAGAAAATATATTATTTTTATGAATGTTTATGTACAAGTAACTAGGCATGACAATAGAAATATTTTTAAATATAGAACCTAGAACACTAGCGACCCGCCTCAGTTTCGCACGGGTGCAATGGTGGTATTAAATACATATATTATGAATGGATTACACATATAAACCTTCCTCTTGAATCACTCTATCTATTACGTGTGGGTCATAAACAACCGCATAAAATCTGTTGCGTAGTTTTAAAGATCTAAACATACATAGGGACAGACAGCGGGAAGCGACTTTGTTTTGTACTGTGTCCTTAGTGATTTCAAATGAATAACCTACTGAAAGAAAATAAACTTAGAAATAGGTATGCACAACAGGTATAAGCAAAATATCTACAACAGATGCAATACGAGTTATTTAAATAGCGTAGCAAACAGTGCTAGATTGAGCATCTTCAACAAGGCGATTTAAATTGAAATAACCTAGTCCACCTTTAGTCCCTGATTATCCTAATGACCACTAAACTAGCCACTTTAAGACCAATAAAACCGTGATCACTTATCCATTTACCTAGCGTAACTGCGTAATGATTTGATTATGTATGGTGATTTCTCGACTGACCGTTCATTGTAGCTCTAGGTCATTTGAACTATTGTGTATATGTATTTTAATTTCAGTGCGTTGAGTGCGAGTTGTTTTTACGTTAACGCGATCGAAAAGTTTACCGCGTTTGGCTCTCTGATTGGTTAAGAACTTGGAGCGGGCCAATCGGAGGCTCGAACGTCATAAACGTGTCGATCGCGTTAGCGTTAAACAAACTCACACTAGGCACTCAGGTAGAAAATCATCAAGTAACTTCTCTAGCTCAGGGTGGAGTGAGAGGGAGTGTCTCACTTTTACTGACCCATTTTAAGAATAAGAATCATTTAAACGAAAACATAGGTGACAAAAGATCTTAAAAATGGTAGTATGGTAGTGCGTAGTTTTGCAAATTGGCCTAAAAGTTAATAAGAAATAAAAAATATAATTATAAAATTTAAATATAAATTTATCACAATATTATTAAGCAAGCATGCAAGTAAAATTTTACTATTCATAATCAAACTCTTTGTCAAATCATATATTCAGAAGATTATTTAAAAATTAAAATAAAATATATTAAAATGTCTGTCAGTATTAAAAAGTTATAAAAATTCATCGAGAGTGTAATCATATTTTTCAAGTAATAACCCGTTAAGTGTATTTTTTTTTAACTTCTGTAATGGCATATATTATTTTATTTCTTTGGGTAACCGAATGGAACCCCTTTGTTTTCTAGAGCCGCGGTTTTCAAACAATCCCGCTATCTTGGCATTGGCATCTAAAGACAAGATTAAATGTTATACTTAGTACGTTCTGCTATTCTACAATTTGTCGATAACAAGTTATCAACGGATGATATTAAGACGAGTAATTTTCTTTCAGTACTCAATACTCTGAATAGCAAAAAAATAGAAAATTATCTACAAGTCAGATAAATGCCTTATCTTTGAAAGCAAATGTCGCTCTAAGGTGTTAACAATAACTGTTCACTGATCCAATAGCGTTACATAACAGTACATAGGCACTACCACGAGCTCGCGATCTATTTTACGTCCTAAACTGAACTGTTGAAGGATTTTTTTATTATTTATTTATTAGGGTCACCAACATTATAGGCATTGGTAATTTACAAACAACACTAATTAAGAGCTACAACACTAAGAGATAATGACTAGATTCATATTAAACATTTGATTTAAAAATATCTAATATTAGTTAATTAATATCATCGGATAAATTGTCAACGGAAAAATAATAATAACCATAATGTCAGTAATACAACCACAGTACAAAGAAATAAAAGTTACATTACATTCCAGACATATAATTAACGTCTAAATTGAATCAATTTAAAATAGGGATGCAAAATGGCAAACAGATTAGTCTAATTGGAATACAAACAAATTAAATCAACTCAAATCTAATGGATCAGGTCAGGGGTGGCCAACTTGTCGATCGCGATCGAGTCGATCTCGGCAGTTAATCCAGTCGATCTTGGCAACCGTGTTTACTTTTAAGCCTAAAGAACTATGTCGCGATATGGCAGATCAAGCTAATCCGCAGCTACATATCACCCCGTAACTTCTTGTTTGTCGAAAAAAAGTCGCCCTTGTTCGTTGTAGGTTGCTCTTGACTTCATTCGCTTTTTTTTTAATTCGTAAATTGATTTTGTAATTGGTACGTCTTACTGAGTCCAGTCAGTAAATGGTAGGTCGTGGGTCGAAATAAGTTGACCACCCCTGAAATGGATGAAGCTATTTAGGGGGTATAGGTCCATCCCTCTTTCTCCCTAGCATGCTTGACATTTTAACACCTCATGGTAAGTCATCAGATTGTAAATAAACTAATCCAACATCTCGTTTTCCTGTCTCGTCCGTTGTCACTTTAAAGTTTAAACAAGCATAAGTAAATGCCGTGTCTCATTTTCTTAAGGCCGTATGTGGTGAATAACTTATCATGTCCGCAAATAATTCGGCTCAATACGTGTTTAGTCAGTCCATTACCTAACCAGAGAAAAGTTGACAGGACAAAGCTGACAGGTTCGTAGATTATTGCGCAATGAATTCTCGCTTTTACTTTTAAGATTAATATTTCTACGTAGAAACGTGTAATATTCACTGTAAAGGAGAAACTGACTGACTGACATATCAATGCACAGCCGAAACTACTGGGACAGATGTAGACAAATGTGGACATATGTCTACGGCACGACTACGCCACCGTGCGACGGCATCGTGTCGTAGCACGATGCCATGAGACTTCACGGCGTTGTACCGCGGCACGGTGCCGAGTACAGTGCTCCGCGGGCACAAGACAACAACCATCGTTCAGTTTTTGTCTTGATATGGACCGCGAAAGACATATTATTCTACTCCAGAGCAAACGCCGTCTCACAGTGGCGGCGTCGTGACGTTGCACGGTGGCGGCGTCGTGACGTTGCACGGTGGCGGTGACGTGCCGTTGACATGTGTCTTCGCTCTTAGAGCGTGAAATTTTATACAAGGTTTTCCTTTTGTGACGTAAGCGAGCCCTAAGAGAGAATTTTGAGACCCCCCTAATGGGCCAAAGTTTGTATAGATAAACTTACTTTTACGCGAGCAAAGCCGATGGCAAAACCCAGTATATCTATATAAAAGGAGAAACTGACTGACATATTATACACTGTTAAATTTTAGTCGTTTTAATCCCGCAGAGGGTCGATTCGGTACATGAAACCCTATCGATTTGTAAAGATAAAAATAAAAAATAAAGTACTTTTTTTTAAACTGAATTTGTTTACGCATGTACGAAATTAATTTCTTTAAGTAAACGTCAGCTGATCGAGGGCAATGAACTGTAGGTAGTTAGTACGCAGCGACCGACAACTACCTACAAGGTCATTGACTCGTTTGGCTCTGGGTTGCCTCAAGGAGTTGTCAGCAAACTGTAGAGGCGCAGCAGGGCCGAAGCCTACTGGGGCCAAGGGTTATGTAAAAATGAACCCCGGGGCCCTAGGACAAAGGCAATGAAAGGAGTAGGGTAGGTTTTTGGTCAGTAAGAGTCTGACACTATCTCCCGCCCCACCCAAGGGCAGGATTTGTCATTTGATGGTTTTACCTACCATAAAAAAATAAAAAAAACACGACCCTGGGTTTGAAGCGAAGGACAACTGAAAGAACAAGGACGGGGGTTAGCCAGTAAAAGCAGTAAAAGTCTGTTACTCCTCGCTCCACCTAGAGCGGAAGCAGTTATTTGATGATATTCGGTTCATAAAGAGGACTTTTAAAGAAATCTGCAGGGTTGAAAGACCCTAAAAATGTAATCAGAGTCTTGGTCTACAATCAGAACAGTGGTCTAATATCTAGAATCACCGGCAGCAGAAGACGGAAAACCAACAATGATTGTGGTGTATAGACCATTAAATTTTAGTCGTTTTAATCTTGCGGAGGGTACATGAAATACTATCGATATGTAAAGAAAATAATTCAATTAATAAATTTAATTTTCTCTTTACAAATCGATAGTATTTCATGTACCACGGGATTAAAACGAGCAAAATTTAACGGTGTATTGGGCGAGGCCTATTAAGACCAAACATGTTGCAAAGGGATTTGGCCAGTTGTTTTAAAGTCGGCTGCCAGCCTGAGACCAACCTTCCTTGGGAATGCTATTGTTGGTGATTTACCCGCCACCACGGGATGACCTAAAGTGCTGTAGTATGCAGAGTCTCTAAAAATCCCTTAGTCGCCTCATACGATACCCACGAGAAGACATGGGATGCTATAGGATGAATTGTCTAATTGAGATTGATAGGACTATGCCTTTCTTGGAAGGAAGGAACCTCTGAACCTTGAGTACCTTCTTATACCATGTTCATATCAAAAATTAACCTCAAAATGATTGCTACTTACGATGTATCTCCAGCAGTGACGTATTGTTCCGTAGCATTAGCGTACACTCTCCACGTAGACCGACGAGCCGTACTGACCACCCAGAACTTCTCCTCGCCAGCCGATATGTTCTCCTGCAGCTTGAAGGGACACTGAAAGAAGAGAGAGGAGTTAGTTGAGATACGTATGAGGATGGGCGTCGTCATAAATGAAGGCCTAACACAGCCATCATGACTTAAAGTTGTATACGATGGCCTGGTCGAAAGCCACGCATTACGTAGAGAAGACCATTGTCGAGTAATGGAATAAAAAAAAATAAAGTTACAGTAGAAGTACTAACCATGTATCCATTGATATTATAAGGATAGATACGTTACGCGCTAACATCGCAATCAGAAAACCTAGACTCGAATCTAACACATCTAGTCAATGAGAGACAAGGACAGAGATAAGAGCTGTCGAAATCGCATTATCGAAATTAGGCTACGGGGCCTGATTACAGCGGTCCTTGCGCTATAGGCGAGTCACCTATCTTTCGCTGTTTTGATTTAATCTAAGGTTGTACGGGTATTTTAAAAAGTTTGACCGTTCGAAGATTTCCCAGATAAAAAAATTGTATTTTTGTAGATATATTGAATCGAATATACTTTAATATACAGTTGGTTTAAAATGTGTTTTTGATATTACAAATACATTCTTGAATTTTTTTAATAAGATTTTTTTTTATTACTAGCTAACCCGGCAAACCCGAGTGAGCAGTGGTGGCCGAGTGGTAACGGCCCGGACTTACGCATTGTAGGTCGCGGGTTCAAACCCAGCCAGACGCATTACTTTGTGTAATTTAATTTATCACCACTGCTCTCAAAACGGTGAAGGAAAACATCGTGAGGAAACCGGCATGTCCTAGAACCAAAAATTCGAAGACATGTGACATCTACCAATCCGCACTGGGCCCGCGTGGTGGATTACGGCCCATTCCCTCTCCTAGAGAGGAGGCCTGAGTCCCAACAGTGGGAACATTAAAAAGCTGATGATGATGATGATGACCCGGCAAACTTCGAACCACCTAATAGTCAATGAATCCTTTTTTTCTCACCTTTTAAATCTTCCCTGGACTGTTAAAAATATTTCAAGACCAAAATGAACCAAATCGGTCCAGCTGTACCTCTACCATGAGTTTTAAGCCATAGTATTCGTCGCTACTCGATATCGACGCCGTAAATATTTTGTATGGCAAATTTTGCAGCGCCTCTAGCGGTCACTTGCAGAACCAAAATTTGCCATACAAAATATTTACGGCGTCGATATCGAGTAGCGACGAATACTATGGCTTAAAACTCATGGTAGAGGTACTGTTCTCGAGTTTTAGCGAGACTAACGAACAGCTATTCATTTTTATATATAAGAAGATTTATAACGCAACACGCTGCCAATAGGAGTGCGCGGGTACCAACACCGACCTTTTTGTTATGTTCAGACGTCACAACTCACAAACTCTTTGCTTCACGTTATTACTGTAATTAACCGTATTAACCTCTCATTACTTAATTATTAAAATTACCTCAAAACACAACTCGTAACTGCAATTGCGATTTTATATAATATAGGAAATGAATTTTAAAGATTGTAAACCTCATTAAAACCACATGACCTACCTATCACATAATTTATGTGTGATTTTTTTAATTACAAATCTCTGCATCACAAAACATAATAACTTTAAACTGTGACTAAGCAAGTACTTTGTTTTGTGTAGAGTTATGAAATATTTTTACACAACAAATAATTTTTACAGTCAGAAATTATTATGAATCAAAATTTGAATTAAGCAAAATTAAACGAGATATGTAGTCCATAATTGGCGTTTTGTTTTGTGTGTTGGTTATGCTCATCGTGAAAAATAAAACTACCTATTTTCTTAAAACGATTTCTTTCAATTAGTCGTTTACTACTGGGTATTTCTTGAAACTAAAGCTGATGAATTGGAGCCAATATAAGAATCGCATAAACTATCCACATCACAAAATTAAATTTTATTGACTAAAAAAAATATAAGTACAGTCAGCATCAAAAGTTGATGACTACATTTAGATTTTCAAAATCGCTGTACACCGTATTATACCTAAATCGCTCAACATGACAAGCGCCAGAAATGAATGATTATCATAAAAGGGCATAAGTAGGTGACCATTACTTTTCAAAAGTCGCTAAACAAAGTTATAGTAAAAAAAGCATAACATTCTTCGTCTCTAAAGTTTCTGAACAAATTTTAGACAAAAATAGCATACCATCGTTTATCTCTAAAGTCCCTGAACAAAATGCCATTTCATTTTGTTCAGGGACTTTAGAGATAAACGATTTTGGGTTTAATATGTGTTTTTTTTTTTTTTTTATTATGGTAGGTAAAATCATCCAATGACAAATCCCGCCCTTGGGCGGAGCGGGAAGTAGTGTCAGACTCTTACTGACTAAAAACCTACCCCGTTCCTTCGTAGCCTATCTTGCCGGGGCCGAGCATTCCTTTCGGAACTAACCCATGACCCCAGTAGGCTTCGACCCTGCCTGCGTGCAGTTAGCAGGCTGGGCCTCTTCGGTGTGCTGACAGCTCCTTGAGGCGCGCGGGAACAGAACGCGCCGTCGACGACTTGGGCTCGGTCCGGTCGGTTACCGGACGATCGGACAGCGTGCTACCCATTGCACGCCGTCCGCAAGCCCGCGCCTACGGTGGCCGGAAATCGGGATCGGAATCCCGGCGGCGGCTGGGGCGAGCGCCCCGTTGCCTCTGCCTGATGCGGTCGGCCTCCTCCTTTGCTGGTTTAATATGTGTGTGTATTTTTTTTCGGCAGGTATGTGTGTTTGGTATATATATTAAGTAGACACATGCACATGTAAATCACCACCCTTTTATTTATTATCAACAAAATTAAATTAAATGGTTCGATAAATCAATACAGATAATTATTATTTGTTTTAATTACAACTCAATACAATCATCTATACTATATACTATAATATTATAAAGAGGAAAACTTTGTTTGTTTGTAATGAATAGGCTCAAAAACTACTGGGCTGATTTTTAAAACTCTTTCACAAAATCAAATCAATGTTTTATAAACAAAAACAAGGTATGATTTTTTATCAATTACAATTATGATTAGACTTAAACTACTTAGAATTAAAACCTAGTGTGTCCCCCATTAGCATCGATGACATTTTGGAGACGTTCTCGCATGGAGTTTACCATATTTGCACAAGTATCTCGTCCTCTAAAATCTTCCCAGATTTCTATGGCGTGATTAAGTAAATTTTCCCTTGTTCGAGGAGTGCTTTCATCCCAAGCTTGGACCATAAGCCCCCATAAATTTTCGATGGGGTTAAGGTCTGGGCTATTTGGTGGGAATGGAATTTCGACAATGTGATCAGCGTTATCCCGGAACCAAGCTCTGCACACTCGGGCCATGTGGATTGAACAGTTGTCATGTATGAAATGTATTGGGGCCATATCAGGTAACACTATTTGTGCTGTGGGCAGTAAAACATCTTGCAAGATGTCTTTGTAGCCTTCGGCATTTAGCCGACCACCAATTTCTATCAGTTCCCCTGGTCCACTTTTATTCATCCACCCCCAAAGACCCACAGAAATCCTTCCACTGGATCTATTTTCTAATAAGTGCTCCTCTTGATAACGGGTATTATTAATTCTCCATAACGTAATTCGACCGTGTTCAGAAGATGTGAAGGTCTTTTCATCAGCAAATATTACATTGGAAAAATCAAAATTTAAATATCGTTCTGCAAACTGAAGTCTTTGCAACTTATGTCGAGCAGTCAATTTTAACTTACGGGCTGGTTTTCGGCAATGTATACCACCTTCGTGGAGACGTCGGCGAACGGTGGTTAAAGAAATATTGTTAGCTATAGCTACATTTCTGGTTTGAAGGAACGGAGTCTCTCTGAATTGACGAATGATATTTACGTCCTGTGTTCTTGAAGTTTTTCTTGGTCTACCGGTCTTCTTAATTTCATCAACGTTTCCTTCATTATCCCATCGTCTTATCCACAAGTACACGGTATTACGCTACAAAAAAAACATGCATTAGAACCTAACACCTTATTGATCGGAACCTATGACCTATACCTATATATATTTTTTAAGTTTGAATTGTATTCTATATTTCAGAATGACTAATAATGATTACTTTGTAATTAAACTTTACTGATATTATTGCGTTATGAGATATATTTCCGTCAATATTTTATAGTCATAGTCATAGTAGTCATTGTTGTGTTTGTTAGATATTTTCATACATTTAAATGAGGCACAGAGGATACGATTTACTGAGTGATCGGCCCGCCCGCGGCTTAACGTTGTATTCGTCGCCGTCAACAAGTTATTCCCACTGCTGGGATACAGACCTACTTTCTAGAAAACCGTATTTCAATGAATATTCAGATAGGTTACTTAAAATAATATAATTATCAGCCTTTTTTTTTAATGTTCCCACTGCTGGGATGCAGGCCTCTTCTCTTGGAGAGGGATGGGGCCGTAATCTATAACAGGGGCCCAGTGTGGGTTGATTTATTTAAAAAATACAGAACCAATCGATTCATACATAAAATACGGTATCAAATGGTATTATACCGTTTAATACGGTATTTTTCGTTTAATACGTAATAAACGAAATTGTATTATACCGCACTTACATCTCTAATCCTGTATAATCTCAAAATACATAAAATAAAATAACTTACAGCAACTCCCATTTCTCTAGCTATTTCGGCAACAGAAAGTCCTTCTTCTCGCAATATCACTATTTTGTGACGTTCATGTGCAGTAATATGAACATTAAATGACATTATAATGTTTATTTGTTACTAAAGCGCAATTGATAACTAATACAATAAATAGATGAAAAATAATTGCAACCGCAATGGTCTACATCCGATACAAAGTGATAATTAAGTAGAAATATTCTTTTTACATTCAAGGGTAAACAATTTTTCAAATACCCACAATTATGTTTCCCTAAGAATTGAATTAAAACGGAATTTGTGTTAATTTTGAAAATGACTCTTATGTGTATACAGATTAGGTTCTAATTCAATCGTAACTATAAAAATCATAAACTAAATCGACGGTATGAATTTGAACAGAATCTGTGTGATTTTTGAAAATGAGTCTTATTGTTTTACGAATAAGGTTACAATTCAATCGAACTACAAAAATAATTAATTACGTGATGGTATAAATTCAAGCAGAATCTGCGTGATTTTTGATAGTCAAATATGGTTACTATTCAATCGTAATACAGCAACATCGTCAACGTTTTTAGTTTGCAGTTCAGCTACTTTTGATAGTATAAGTTTACACGCTACGAATCCGAAACAAAGTAATGTTCAGTAACTTTTGCTATCAATGATTTTAAGTTATTTTTGGACGTCGTGATTACACTAGATAACCAAAACAAGCATTTTATATTGTTCAGTGATTTTTGTAAAACTTATTGATATGATGTTTTCGGATATTATAACGATCAGCAATTTTTGACAAAATGGTGTTCAGTGACCTTTGAAGAGTAGTGTTCAGTTAATTTTGAACTTAAATGATGTTCATTCAATACTGGCGCCCTCTCTTGTTAAGCGATTTATGGGTGATATAATGTACAGTGATTTTGAAAATTTGAATGTGGTTATCGACTTTTGATGCTGACTGTACCAAACGACAGCAAAAATTCGCCTCTTATATAAAAACCGGCAAGTACGAGTAGGACTCGCGTACGAATGATTCCGTACCGTCCGTAGCCAAAAACTAGCGAAAAAATCACGTATGTTATATGGGAGCCCGCTTAAATATTTATGTTATTCTGTTTTTTAATATTTGTTTTTTTCACGGCAACAGAAATTGCAACTACCTAACCATCACGGTTTATGAGATACAGCCTGGTGATAGACAGACAGTCAGACAGACGGACTGACAGCGGAATCTTAGTAATGGGATCCCGTTTTACCCTTTTAGTGCTGAACCCTAATAATGATGCCAAAAAAAATTGTACGAGTATGTACTTATCGAATTTGGCTAGCCTAACTATGATCTAATCTATAAGTCAATGAAGTCAAGTGTTTTCACATTCACGTAGTAGTACTTATTCAAGATCTTTTATGTAAAATTAGACTATATATGATGAAAAAAAAAAACAAATGACATTAATACCGACATTCGATTCCCTCTGAAAAAGAAAATAACAAGAAATCGTCCATAAACAGATGAAACATTAAATTATGTGACCTCATGCACATAAGTTGAACTTTCTCACAACAAAAGAACAATAAGTTTAATGACTCATAGGTTTGTGCTGCATGTGGCGACAACATGACTAATATTTTTTACCCTTTTTAATATGCAACGGTTTAAAATACAGAGTACAGAATAGCTACTAACTGACTGGAGAGACGCCATCCTAATAAATGTTTAATTGGAAAATATATTATATTGTTACACCAATGACCGCCCCATTTCTTGTCCAGACAATTACTGTCCATTCCAGGTTGTCTAGAACAGATCGCAGAGTGCGATAAGGCCGCCCATTGTATATGTGTGTGTGTTTTAGTTTTAGTTACTTGTTTTTGTTTATGTAATGGTGTACAATAAAGCATATAATAAATAAATAAATGCGAGAGTCTAGATGCTTGTTTGTTAATCAATTACGCGTCAACATACGCGGATGTCGTGGTATTTCGATGAAAGTACCGTTTTTTTATATCGGTGTTGTTACGTTCTCTTAAGGCCATTGTCGACTTTCAGACAGCCGTAACTGCTGACAGTAGACATCATCATTCTTCGTAGAGTCGTAGGGACGTCTACTACTAAAAAAAGGCCTCTTCCAAGCGTCGCCACAACAAACGGTCCTGTGCGTCTCGCACCCGTCGTAATCTCGGGACTCTCACCAGGTCATACAGGTCCAAGATAGAAGCAGAAGCTGATAGAAGTTCAGATAGGTTACTAATAATATTTTTGCAGACAAAGGAAGACGTAACTTTGGAAGACCTTCCACGAGGTGGACCGACGGCCTAGTAAGGAGTTGCGGGAATTCGATGAATTCATGTGATGCAGAAAACCAGTCGTTGTAGCGACACTTGGGGATGCCTATGTCCAGTAGTGAATATCTTCTGGCTGAAATGATGATGATGATGAATATTCATACCTGTGCAATGTGCGATAACCGCAATTTTGTCGTTTTGTAGACACGGTGAAAATTGTCAATGTAAACAAAGACACGCACTCTCACGTCTTCTTTTTAACAAAATTTTGACAAAGACGACTCTAGTATTGGCCAACGTGGCATTCCGTGTTCTATATTAGTCACAATAGCTGCGCCGGATCTTTGACTGGTAATAATTGAAAGATCATAAGATCATATTATTTCGAGAACATTACAACCGTCTTTCAATTCTCTGTTGATAGAGAATCAATAGAAAGGTTTGGTTATGGCAGCGAAAATAATGCAACTGAGACACTTGATTGAAATAATCAGAGTAATTGAAGCGGGACTTGTTAATTCTATACACTCATGTTGGATGCGAAACGCACATCATCGGTCGACGAGGTGACGCTAGAGGAAGCCTAAGTTAAGCGCGGCCTTGAAACGCAAAGTGTAACTAAAGGAGCACTGCTGAATTTTAGTCTATATAAGTCTGTACTCCTTCTGGAGAGAGGACTTCTGAGGAGAGGACTTTTCTCAGGGAGGATCCCTCTGAGAAAAGTTGTGGCCCAGTGGTAATGGCCCCGACCTATAAATCAAATCCACTCGGATTTCGCGTGCTCACGCGTGTTACTTTTATGTAACTTAATAAATAATCACTGGTCTCAAAATGGTGACGAAAAACATCGTGAAGAAACCATAATGTCCTAGAACAAAAAAATCGAAGACATATTGACATCCACCAAACGCTGGCCCGCGTGGTGGTCTACGGGCCATTCCGTCTCTTAGAGAAGAAGCCTGACTTCCAGCAGTGGGAACATCTTAAGCTGACTATGCTGTGTTATATTATACTCTCTCTCCTTCGTAACAGGAGTAGTTAAGTTTTTATGTCCTGATGTGATGAAAATCAGTTAATGCGCATTGAAGGTCGACTGCCATGAGGATTACAACCGATTTTTCAGGTCTCAATCAAAATGAGGGGTTACGCGTAACTATAACAAATCGTTCAACATACAAGCAACTATAGCAGCGTTCTACAGTAGCAGTAAACAAGTTGGTGCAATATGTATCCTTGAAAGCGTTCAGGCGTAACATAGGTGCCTAGTTAATTGTAACATAATTTCATTTCCGTCCATCGATACAATTCTTTCCAGCTTGTCCTATAAAGTAGTTGATTTCAAGTTACCACCGAGTCAATTTTTCACTTTTACATCAATTTAGTTGTCAGTTGGAGCGAGTAACGAACTCAGAAATGATAGAAGTATTTGCAACGTTGTACGCTTTACTACTAAATCACTTGAAGCGGTAATTTCTCTGACTAGCTGGCCGATGCGCTCGCGCAGAATACTTGACATACATAGCGCAATAACACCGAGATTTTCAATGTTTACTACTGCTTTACATGTTGTTATGCGATTGTGGTAAATACATGGCTAATGATTGGTTCGTGACCTTTAGTTTTACTATTGTAACTGTTTATACATGGCCAGCTTTTTTTTAGGCAAGCCTACCGCAGCATAATCAGTTGTTTCTACTGCTGGGACTCAAGCCTCCTCTTTAGGAAACAGAACGGGCCGTAACCATGAGAGCCCAGTGCGGGTTGGTGGATGTCACAAGTCTTGGAATTTTTCGTTCGTTAAAGATGTGATGATTTAATAAATTACGCCCATAAATAAATCGCCTGTCTAGGTTTGAACCCACGACGATAGGTACTGGGTCACTACTACTTCCATATTCAGCTATTCCTAAGCACATTCCTTCATGTTGTGGGAAGTCGCTTTGCTCAGTATGGTGCGTTAGAAGCAACTAACCCCCGCTACACAATGCAACTCCTGATCAACAGTAACGACCACCAGTAAAACACCAAGTCAATAAATGTCGACGAGTCCTAGAGATACCGTTCAACCGTCTTGGATCCTGGAATGACATTAATCAGAAAAGTACAGCAAAGGAGTAAGCATGTCCATTTCAACTTCGTAATAGGCATGCATGTTTTTTTTTACGGTAGGTAAAATCATCAAATGACAAATCCCGCCCTTGGGTGGAGCAGGAGATAGTGTCAGACTCTTACTGACTAAGAACTTACCCTGTTCCTTCATTGCCTTCGTTCCAGGGCCCCGGGGTTCACTTTCGTCTAACCCTATGCCCCAGTAGGCTTCGACCCTGCTGGGCCCCTACAGCTTGCTGACAACTCCTTAAGGCGAGCATGAACCGTGCATGCCGTTGACGACTTGGGCTCGGTCATCAGTAACTGAATCGATTCCAATCATTTTTACACAATGATATATTTTGATATTATCTTATATTTTATAGTCTGTTATTTAACTTTGTGTTAAGTTTATAAAACTTTATATTGGTTTAAGTAATTCTAATTGTTAATTTGTGTCAAGCTTTTATTTTGTTCATATATGTGACAATATCTTAAAAAAATAATATCTGATTGTCCTGAGTTCCGAAACATATTTTTCTTAAAAGGAAATTTTGTAATAAAATTGGATGTTGAGTTTTGCAAGACCACCTCATATCATATTTTAATATTTGCATGCCAACTCATGGCGAAATGTGTCTTTGCGCTAATAAATTATATGTTATCATCTCATATACTACATTTAATTCATTATTTCCCAAGAAGACGCCGGCGTCCGCACACCTATTGTCTTTTTATTGTGTCTCTAATTACGCTATTCAACAGGTTAATGCAAATAAATGGCTTTGACTTTGACTTTTGATATAACATAGTGTTTTTCCCAAAAGTATTAAAAAAAAAAACACAAAATAGACACCACCGAGACTAAGTACAATACAGTAACGCCAAGTCATAGCGGGCATTAAGTGCCAGCGCACATCAGTGTACGGGAGCTAAACTGGGTAGTTTGTTTGTTTGTCACTGGGCCATCCGGGCTACTGAGGGGTCTCAGCAGCCCGGATTGCCCGGTGACAATGTGTTTGTGTGGACAACTAGGTAACATAAACAACATAACTTTGTGATTTTTCATGATACAGTTATGAAGTTTTGTACATTGATTCTTTGCATAAAAATACTAGACCCGTGTCTCAGGTTTCGCATATAAGTACTAAAAATAAAGCTGTATAAATTTTATCAAAATTATTGGCAGATGGTGGGGATCGATAGATACGACCACGGCATCGGGCATATCTGTTTGTTTATTAATTATTACGGTAAAGTTATAACTGTATCATAATAATAATACGGTAATTAGTTTTACTATCCATATTAAAATTAATAACTAGATTTTCCCGCTTCGTTACTCTCGTGGCCTACCTTACTTGTTTATTTTGCCGAGATAGCCAATGATATTCGAAGAGAGTAGGTCGGTAAGTTTTCTATATACTTATTCAGATACTATCTTTCGCCAGCGTTTCACCCCCGTAAAAATAGAAAATACAATATGGATATGTTCTCAATGAAAATGTAACTTTTTAATGGTGAAAGAATTTTTAAAATCGGTTCAGTAGTTTTTGAGCTATATCGTAACATACAAACCAACAAAAACTCAAATATATCCTCTTTGTATTATTGGTTTAGTTTTATATTTTATATAATAATATTATTTCTATCGGTAAAACTAATTTCTATTCAATATAACCTAATCTCATCCGAACAAATATTAAAAATTTCTTAATAAATAGACAATAACACAATATTATAAAAACGAATTTGTGTATAGGTATTTAGGTATGTCTTAGATATGTTTGTTACTCCTTCGCGCTTAAACGGCTCAATAGTTTTGGTCAAAATTTGGCATTAGGGTAGACCATGTCCCGGAATAACTTATGTAGTTCTTATCTAGGTTTCTTGAAATAATTTTCTACATTTACTGGTAGAAGCTAGTATCTCATATTATTACAGATAATAATACAATCCCATCCCATATCGTTTTTGTTCTATTTATAGAAATTGTATGTGTGAAATGAATAATAAATATTAAATCAACTGTCAATACAAGGCAGGAAAATCAATATATATCCTAACTACATACTAACATTGTAAGTTAAATACGTACCTACTTTATGTGCTAATGTTTAATTTCTAAAACTTATCCCCCCAACTAATTTGACGGCACGGTTGACGCAACGGTTTAGTCATTTGCTGCTGCGCTACGGGTCGCGGGTTCAATTCCCACACGGAACAAATATTTGTATGGTTTACAGATAGATTTTCCGGGTGGGTGTCTTATGTACGCGAATTTAAATCTTTGTGAGCGCAACCAAGATATAGGAATAATTTCTAGTGTGGAGCGACGATTAAAAAAAACACTTCAAACAATAATGTCTACTTGATTAATAAACAGTTTGCAAAAAATTGGGGTGATATTCCAGGTGAGAGATGAAAGATAGATTGACAGAAGAAGACCAGTAATGTCAATGAGTTCGGGTAACATCTGGGCAATATTATCAAAATGCGATTATGTTTAAAGAATGTGAGCCTGGAGATCTGTTATACAGGTCCCGAACCTAGTACTGACTCCAGGTCTCACAAAGGTTTTACGGCATAATTTTATTATGATACAATACTACCTTTTTGAGAGAAATGAAATGAAAATAATTACCTCAATTTTCTTAAATTTATTGCAACATAATGACATTAATTTACATAAAAAAAATAATTAACTAACTATAATTACAGTAAAATAAAGTAATTATAATAATAAAATCCTAAAAACCCTAAATTAATTATTACTAACTAAACAAGAACTAAACAACTAAAATATGGCATCAGAAAATTCTTCCACATCGCCGTAGTCTTTTAATGTGCTCAAAAGACTGACGGCATTACCCCGCTGTATGTCAATGCTTATCCTCTGTCCAAGGTATTGTAAACAAACTCAATAAAAAAAAACAGCCACATTCCATCACTGCTTATGCCTAAGTCGTGGTAGATCGTTACTTTGATTCCACCAATCGCAAAAATCACGAATCGCGAATCGCTTATTACGATATATTTATCGCAACCTACCTGCCTACCTATATATACCTATCTGCCTACCTGCATGATTTGCTATCTACCCTACAATTACCGACATGCGGGCACTTCCCTAGGAAATCCCGGTGACAAGGTAGTAATCGATAGACCAGCCATATTGAAGTTTGACGTGTGACGGAACTAAGGGCCGTAGCTCACTGTGACGCCGGCGCCATGGCGTAGCTATGTCATGACGGCAAAAAATATAAAAGTATTATTATTTCACATCTATCACACAACGCCATCTAGTCCCTATGATTACTAGATAACTGATAAATATACTTATATATTTCTAAATATATGGTATGTATTATAGATAGATTAGACCTAGACACATACGAAATGGTCGTGCTCATCTGCTCATCACATAAACATTTGTTTTGGGTGGGAATTGAACGCACTAGACCAACTGTCCAGTCAAAAAGGCAAAAGTTCGCAGGACTCTTTGGATTCCAGGAATATGTTCCATATAAGAATGATATCATATAAATATATAATACAATAATTGACTGACATTAACAATTTGTTCGTTAATTTATTAATTATTTGGTAATTTCATTGGTGTATCAATTTTTTGCTAACATAGATTTTTGACTAACGAAATATGGACAGTTCAATTTCCTCCCGGAGTCTGCTTTTCCTGATGGCTACAAAGTGAATAGTAGGTTACTTATTTGAAAGCGTACTCCATCGTCGGCCACATCATCGTTTACCATCATATAAGACAGTGATCAAACGCGAGCCTATCCATAATAAAAACAAATGGACGATGTCAGAAACAAACGCCCTAAATAAATAAAGAAAAAAAAGAACAAAAAAATACAGAAAAAGTAGCTCACCGACATCGGTATCAGGGTTCAAGCTACAGGCCAGGCCTCCTGAGAGAGGAATCTCCTAAGGATACGCGCCGTGTACAGAGTACTGCATTCTGGATCAAGCCCTTGATCCAACTGCCCAAACTAATATATACTAGTGACCCGCCCCGGCTCCGCACAGGTGCAAATTATACACACCAACTTTCCCCGTTTATTGTTATTTCTTTTATTAAAATCCACATCAAAATACGTTATTTTGGCAGTTATTGAGAGAATATATATATTTCCACAACTATCACACAACACCGTCTAGTCCCAAGCTAAGCAGAGCTTGTGTTATGGGTACCAGACAGCTGATAAACATACTTATATATTTCTAAATACATACATATTATAGATAAATAACACCCAGACACAGAACAAATGATCGTGCTCATCACACAAACATTTGTCCTGGGTGGGAATCGAACCCACGACCTCCGGCATAGCAGTCAGGGCCACTAACCACTAGACTACACTAATTTAGTTAATCTTTCAAGAAAAAAAATCTGGACATGTTATTTTCCATAGAAAATCCACAAACTTACGCAGTATCAAGTGAAAGACTTTCATAGCGATTTTAAACACAAAGTACTCGTAAATAATAAGTCTGGGAAACGATCAAATAACTTTGTAGCCACAACAAAAGACAAAAAAAAAATGCGACAAAAAGAAGCATTTCCGTTACAGTCGCTGCATTCACTACTATAAATTTTAATGGCACTTTGTAAAATTTATGATTGACAATGATAAATGGACAAGTGAATGTTTTCAGTGAATAGTTTAATCAAGTGAATCAGTATCCAGTTACGACCAGTCTAAGTACTTATTTATAATATTGAAATAAAATGTTTAAAAAGAAACTATAATTATTTCCTACTGTAAGACAATGAACTGCTCTCATAATATTATCTAGTTCGGCCTATTGAAGTATTGATATATATTATTAACAGCTCTTTTAAACATGATAAAGATTCGAGACCTAATATTTAAAGTTTGGGGTCCCTATCTTTATATTCAACATCATTTCAGCCCAAAGACGTCCACTGTTGGACATAGGCCTCCCCCAAGAGTCGCCATAATGACAAGTTCTGTGCGTCTCGCAAATCCCTCTCATCAAATCCCGCGACCCTCACCAGGTCATCTGTCCACCTTGCGGGAGGCCTTCCAACGCTGCGTCTTCCAGTACGTGGTCGCCACTCCAGAACCTTTCGTCCTCATCAACCATTCGTTCTGAGTGCAATGTACCCTGCCCATTGCCACTTAAGTTGGCTACATTCTTCGGACTATTTGGATCTGTATATTACTTATATGTAAATATAAAATAAATTGGTATTGAAAGCCTTCTAAGTTAAAGTTACATATATATGTTTATATATAATACTTCTCCAGAAATTCAATAACCCGAAACCATGGGCAAGTTTTAGTATTGTTTGTCACAGTTCACATTTACCGGATTTAAAACTAACATTAAAATTTCATACACAAAATTAAAATTACGAAACTAAAAAATAGTCATTAAACTTAGTACCTATTACATTACATGTATAAGCATCAGCTAAATTACTTATTGCACAAGTGTTTCTTTATAACCTAGATTCTTTTAAGATAAATGTACCGAGAAATTGGAAAAAAAATGCTTTAGAATTTATTTATTAAGGATCTTATGTAACGGTCATAACCCGAGCATGCTGCAATAGTATCTTATGTTTACTATTCTTTCCGTGTATAAATAACTTTCAAAAGACGATTTTTGCCGCGTAATTGTGCATTTGTATTTTGCTGTAAAGAAAGCCTTGGCATAATTAGATATCAATTAATTGTATTTATTTTGATTATATCTGATCGTATTGGAGATTTGGAACGGATAAAATTTTCAAAAATGGAACGTAGGCAATATTCGAACTTAATATTTAAAAATGCGAAAGTAGGTCAGTCTGTTTGACTTGCTGTTATGGCTTAACGAATTTGTATGATACTTGGCATACGTACTACTTACTTACGTTTTAAACGGGCAAGGTTTTAACAGAAGTTAGTGTTTTAAAGCCCACACAACAGTTTTATGACTGACCGACGGACCACACATATCACACAACATACCCATTAAGTAAAAAAAAATAGAAAAAATGATAAATGATATTTATTTTGTAAGTAGGTTTTTAAAAACACTTTTACACGTCAAATTTTTTTTGTCATTTTAAACTAGATGAGGCCGGTGTTTCCTAGCTGACTACTACAATACTACAAAAAAAAAATATATACGATTACTAAGTACAAATAGCGATTATGAGATTTTTTCCAAACTGCATAAAACTTTCCTGCATTTCCATCGAGACATTTGTTTTTACCTATATATGAAAAAAGACGTACCCATATGAAAAAAATACGAATACTATGCAGTAGTATCAAGCATTTGTAAATGCATGATGTTTGGAAACAAATGTTTTAAACATACATAGAGAGCAATGACCGTCGATATAGTATTTTTAGGTAAAATTGCGCGTATTTTTTATAAAGATATAAAAACTGTACAGTACCTAACTGTTCCTTTTTCCGTAACACAATACAGTATACGAAAAAAGAAATGTCACCTAAGTCGCAGAAAAATCGGTCGCTTTTTTTTTATTTGTGTTCCGTGGCTATTTAATCACAAAGGCTAAATATAGATTTTGGATTAGTAGGTACTTATTTTATTTTGGCTTATTATTGTAAGTGTTCAATAGAATATGTACACTTCTGCTTCTGCGTTACCCTTTAAAACTCGAGGACAAGGCGTGAAGTTATTTAATAAAATTATGTATGGCATTATTCAACCTTATTTATTTACCGCGTACTCGCAGTCGAAATAATCCTGATCAGGAAAAACCAGTAATATACACATAGGTACATCGCTGGAACTTGTTTTAAAAACCACAGCAAGAGGAACATAAAAATACATTCGAGTTAGTCACCCTTTTTAATTACATCAGCTATTCATAAACTCAATTCGCCAATAATTATTTTTTCTCTACTATGCTATCATTAATTTATTTGTAGATAATGCTAGTAAAACACTCCAGTACTCACTCGAAAACAATCATCAGAAACAGAGTAAACTCCAACATCAATTTCTGACTCCCCGAGCATAAAAGCCTGGTCCATCTTCAAGGCCGTCAAATTCAGCCCCTCGTAATCCGTCACCCCCGGATCCTCCAGCCATGATCCCGCAGCAGTGACCACTTCCCGATACCACTGCCAAGTGTCATTCGATACCCCCACAGAATCATTCATTATTACACAGTCCAAAAACGTTTCAGACTTCTTCAAAAAGCGAAGTAGTCAAAATGTCACTTTTTTAAAAATCGAATATCATCTTTTTTAAAACTTTGTTTTCAACCGGTTAAGGTACGCGTCCGTTCGCCTATCTGGCCAGTGTGTGACTGAGCGGCAAACCGGTGCGGCGTCGCGTCGCCATACAAGAGCATATAAATAATAAGCTTTCTGCAATGTGATCTGGAAATCTTCACAACAATTAGATGAAAGCGCGACAGGTTGCAGTGCGTTTACCTGTGGGCTGTTCATCATTAGCTTCCCACGATTTGTTTGTTTTAATTACTTGGTACTGTTTATTTATCTAGGTACACGTTTATGTCTACAACGTAGCAAGGTACTACTGTATTTCACTCTGCTCATGGAACTAAATAAAAAAACTCACGGTTGGATTTTATAAAGCCGAATTAGTTCTGTGTATGATACGTAGAAACAAATGTCAAAATATAAGTTCAGCTAAACGAAGTCAAGTTTCTTTGAATCTAATTTTAAACCAGCAGTTGTTGCTTATCAATCCAAGTATTATTCTAAGAAAACATTAAAATGAGACTTGGTCCAGGCAATGTAAACATAACAATATAATTACGATATCAAGAATCTGATTCCCGACATCCTCTTTATAAACACACAGCAGCTCCGGGTAGACTCGGAAGTCGAGAAGTCGGAAGAGTTTTCTTCGCTGCACACAATTTATCCACAGTTAGATGTAAGTTGTGGGAGGAACACCACTCACCACCGCCCGACTTCGTTCTACCCCAGGAACATCTGCCACCCGGATGCGATCTGCAGTGGCCTATATGGAAAGCAATCAATAGACTGCGCACCCAAGTAGGCCGTTGCAAACACAACCTCGCAAAATGGGGGATTACAGACAACTCCGACAGCCAATGCGAGTGCGGTGCTCCTAACCAAACAATGACTCACTTATTGGAGTGTCCAAAATGTCCCTACAAATGCTCCCTGGAGGATCCAAAAAACACCACTGGCGCCGCTATAAACGTGGCAACCTATTGGGCCCAAAAACTTTGAGGGAAATGGAAACCATCGATTCGAGAAGAAGAAGAAGAAGAATTAATAAATATGAATATAAAACAATATGAGTAAACCTATATAAAAAAACGGTAAAAATAAAAAGAAAATGCTTAATTTTCTCCCAACATTCAGTTTCACCAAGACCTGACAGGTCTTGGTGAAACTGCACCTCAACGCCAAGGTTAATGCTCCTCATCCAAAAAGGGCACAATCTCATTAACAGGTCCCACCTATTCGGTTCTTCGAACTGCACAAAAACCTGCACGCTGGTTACCTGAGTGATTTTCTTCACTTCCTCTGTTAATTTTCTTCGACTTCCCTTTCGCATACTTGAGATGTTTTCTCATGTGAACGAGATTCAAAGAAAGTCATCGATACGTGGTTAATCAAAGATTTTAACAATCGTTTTTTTTTTTCGCTTAAATCCTGCGGCGCCAAACCAAACCAAACCCTTTGACTTTTTCGTTTCGAGTGCAAGCAAAAATGAACTTAGCGGTAGTCAGGCGGAAGTGTCTTTGAGTACCTTGAGAAACTGAACTGATTATTTCACACTAACTGATTATGGCCCTATAACCCAAAGAGAAACTGCAAAAAAACAAATGAAGGACTCAGGTAGGTTTTAGTCAGTAAAAGTCTGAACGGCCTCTTGCTCCACCCTAAAGTGCGATAAGCAATTGGATGATTTCCCACCTAAAAAAAATATATCTTGATACATGTAAATGTAAAAAAAACTGGACTAGTGCGAGATGGACTCGCGCACGGAGAGTTCCGTCAAACTTACCTATGATTCCCGAATTGAATTACGAAGATCTTTTCGAATCGCATTATTTTTTTTGTGTGACGTAACTAAAAATTTGCATTTTTCAGATTGTTTGCTATATTGGTGCTATGAAACCTTGCTTGATGGCAAATTTCAGGATTTTAGGTCAACGGGAAGTAGTTTTTTTTTTTGTTTTTTTTTTTGTGTTATTATGAATTTTATTTTAATTATATTTTTAATTGTTGCCGCAATAGAGTAGTTTTAAAATATTGCATTGTGCCTACTTTATGTAAATAAAATATTATAATTCTTATTACTTATAATATTGCAGCGTTTAATCACGCTACGATCCTAAACACGCTGTCATACTTAATATTATTTTACAGGCGAAACTTTACGAGTATATTTGTAGCTTCTTCACGCTCGAACGGCTAAACAGAATCGAATGAAATTCGGCACATGGCTAGACCATATCCTGAAATAGTATATAGGATAGGATTTTTATCCCTAGAATATGTTTCTTTGAAACTATTTTCTATTTTCACTCGGGTGACACCACTGAATCTTCTTACTAAGCAACATCCTGCAACAAGTCCTAACTAACTCGTCTAACTACTAATAATACTAGTATCTACTATTTATAAAAGGCACAAGAAAAACCAGTACCTATTTGATGTTATTACATAGACTAAGTTTAATTTATTACGACCATTTACCTATCTGTGAGTGTAACTGGAATTTTACCTCGGCTCATTTTCCGTGTAAATTCTTCAAATCTATGAATAATAACAATAAGTTAACTTGAATAACATTACATACACGTTATTTATAGCACATCCATCATACTTTGCTTAGACAGACGTTACTTTTAGACATTATGTATTTAAGATTCAACCACAAAAACGTCCGAAAGGTACTTTCAATAGTTCAAAAGCAATGTATCTTTTGTTTGGTATTCATTTATTGGGCGCTTGCCCATCGAAATCATATTTTAGTTCGAGTTTTTTTTTAGGTGGAAATTTATCCATTGACTTCTCTCGCTCTTGGGCGGAGCGAAAGGGCGTGTTAGACTTTTACTGACTAAAATCTACTCGAGTTTTAGAACCTCGGGGGTTCTCTTTGGATCTATATTTAGATAACTTCTCCCACTCTGTAAATTCGTACAACATCTCAATATAATTTAAATTGTATTATATAAAAATAACTTAACTAAGTTTAAAATTATTTATTCTTTCATTTCGATAAGAATCATATTTCAAGTGAAGTTCAGTCACTGTTTTAATTATTATTTGCAAATCTTAGTGCCATTACGATGTGAAACTGGTGTAAACTATATCTCAAATGTTCAAACAACGGCACAATAATTATGTGGTATCAATTAAACAGACGCGATATCTGTTAAAGAGGACTGACAGAATTTTATTGTAGTAAGTATCAACTATCACACCTTCTTGGTAAGTTTCTTACCAAGAAGGCCTCGATATAAATGCTGCTAAATATTGCAAAACATATTTTACATTCGTATTCCACCTAATGAAAAAAAAAAACAGTAAGTATTCCCAATCAAAACTTAAATTATATTAATAAGTAGTAGGTACGTAGACAAAAAAAGTAGGTAATCCAAATTCGAATTGAAGATGATGATGATAATGAATCATGAATTCATGATGATAGAAGCTCGGCTGTAGCCAAATTATTGTGTCATTGAACCGACAACATCAGAAGTTCGTACAGGATGCACTAACGAGCATTTAATCAATAACACAAGTAAGCCAATCGTACTAACAACGTTATTAAAACGCATCATATTGCAATACAATATAAGTTACACAGTTCATAAGTACACATCAATAATATGATGGATGGAAAAAAGCAGTAAACGGTTGACTCATCAATAAAACAGTTATATTTACTTCTATCAAAAATAATAATATCTAAGACAAAATTGTAGAGGAATCCTTTTTTTTTAATATTTCATCACTAGACGCTAAAAAAATATGCCAACAAAATTTCGTTTTGAAGTTCACCAATGTTTTTTCATGTAGGTACCAGATTGTAGGCATAATTCCTAGAATCCAAGCAAACATCAAGACCACTGGCAGCAACTAAAATATTTCTCCAACCTATGATGAACCCAAGAACACTGCCAACTCAGAAGCTGTTCTATTTTATTTTATTTTATTAATAAGGCACACCAACAACTTTTTCACTATAATCTAGATTAAATGTTTTAAGTATGGTTCCGTGTAAACCAATCATTCACAGTGGTTGTTTAAAATTACAAAATCACATATTATATATAAATTTAAATAAAATAAATAAATCAATTAGGTACATTAATAATTATAATATCTTATTCAAATTTCAATATTAGTAGACAAAAATTAAACAAAAATTGATTAAAAAAACAACAGATCAAATACACTTATAATTATAACCATCAAATTATAAATTGAATATTAATAAGTATATTAATAATTATGCCGGGACTACAGTTATACGTAGTAAATTAATTATAAAGTCAATGTAGGCCATATCTATATTCAAGTCTACTACTTCGACGCCTGAGTGTATTTGGTGTTTTTGTATTATATTTGTACATAGTTAGGTCTAGCATACATTCTTAGTTTATATTTTATGTACATAGGTTTAGTATAAAGACTTAGTCTAGTAAATATTTATTATTCAATTATAATTAAATATCAAATAGAATAAAAAAACTAAATTTTATTCGAAATCAGGGTGGGCAATCCTATGGATCAGTCGGTTCTTCTATGGAAGTAGTATTAAATTAAATAGTATACATTTTTATTATTGGCAACCTTAGATTAAATTGTGACTAAGTATTGTCACGATTTCACATCGATCGTGACGATCACATTCAGTGCATTCGCCGGCTCTTATCTCTGTCCTTGTCTATCAGTGACTACAGGTAGTGTAGATGTGTGAGTTTCGTCCAGGTTTTCTGATGGCGATGTTAGCGCGTAACGTATCTTCTCTTATAGTATATCAATGTTGGCAACACAATAATACCAACAATCAGTGTCACGCGAACTTTGCATTAATTATTGTAATCTTAATAAATCGTGCAGGATACAAGTTTTTATCTTAAATTGACTTCTAACGTTTGCTTAATAGTAAGCAACTCATAGGTTTAGTAAACCAAGCAAAATAAGAGAAATATACGTTCTCTCTCGTCATGGATCTCTCTCTTTCTCTCTTAGATCAATTTAATCTAATGTAACATAATTATATTATGATAAATAAAATGTCTTTTTTTTAATTTATAATTTAAAAAAACATTTGTTTTTTTTTGTTATTTTTTTAAATGCATATGAAAGTACCAATGCAATCCAGTCGATACCTATAAAAAGATATAATTTTAAAAATATTGGTCTGTCTATCTTTATGATCCAGTTAAATTCCGAAACAGCTGGACCAATTTTAAAGGGACTTTCAGTGACGAATGTTACAAGGAGTAACTTAGTCTACTTTTCATTTTACCGTGTCTATAAGACTTTATTCCCGGAGGAGAGGGGACCACTCCGAAATGGAATCGAAATTAATCTTTGGAGTCTTTGAATCTATGGATTAACAGATTTTAATGGGACTTTAATGAATATACTCAAAGTGAGTGATGTCTTGGGTGACAACTAGTTCAAAATAACACTAACAATATAAAGGCAAAAGTTTGTATGTATGTGTTATACGTGTGTGTCATATCCTGGAATAGGGCATCATTTTTTTAATTCCAGAAATGTAAGCATTAAGGCATTAAGGCATATAGGCATTAAGTCCGTCTTTGTACCTTTGGTTACATGAAGATTAAATAAATCGGTCATTCTCCAATTCGGCGTTCTTTGCCTAATTACCGTAACTTTTTTTATTTTTCACTGATTTGACTTAAACTCATTAAAATATGAAAGAAATCAAAGATACGAATTCAATAATTAATGTGGCATGTAACAATTAATAGTGGTTTTCTAGTTATTGAGACTAAAAAATTTTATGAGTACGGTAATTAGAAAGAAAAAAGTTTTAATGTAACGGTAATTAGAAAATATCATCAAGTCTATGTAAAATATGATATAATAAAATGATAATAACACACACTAATAATTTGTACACATATAATTATAATTAAAGCAAAGGAATTAAAGATGTCCCTCATAACCATAATAAATAGTACAAAAAAGACACTTTATCATTAGGTACTATAATTTATTAAAAATTAGACACTTTCAATGAAAATCAGGTAAAAACAAAGTAAATAAAACAAACTTAACATTGTTTTAATTGGTATTTTTTTTAGTTTGTTGAAACGATATTTATAAAAAAGTTGAGTAGGATGGAACTTAAAAGAATAATATTCTAAATCTTCTTAGATAATAAAGATAGATCTATCTTTCGCTTTAAGATACTCACAGCTCTTTTAAGATTTGCTTATATTAATATTACTAAGTACTTGATAAAGAATCATCATAATTATACACTCGACTCATAAATTTCAATCAGTCTGGTTTTATAGTAATTTTCTATTTAAAAATAACAAGCAAACAAAAAACAATATAAGAACAAAATATAAATATTAATGTTTTAAAAATAGATTCTTCTTATCTTTAATACTATTATTTGTAACGTTTGTCATTGTTTTAAAGGAAAACTTTGGAATCAAGAGACACGGAGCCCAAAAACTGTCTGTGTTAGATCATCATCATTATCATTTCAGCCAAAAGACGTCCACTGTTGGACATAGGCCTCCCCTAAGCGTCGCCACAATGGCCGGTCCTGTGCGTCTCGCATCCAGCGGACTCCAGCGACCCTGACCAGGTCATCGATCCACCTTGTCGGAGGCCTTCCAACGCTGCGTCTTCCGGTACGCGGCCGCCACTTCAGAACCTTCCGGCCCCAACGGCCATCTGTTCTGCGTGCAATGTGCCCTGCCCATTGCCACTTAAGTTTGGTAATTCTACGTGCTATGTCGGCAACCCTGGTTCTCTTGCGGATAACTTAATTCCTGATTCGATCACGCAAGGAAACTCCAAGCATAGCTCTTTCCATTGCCCTTTGGGTGACTTTAAGTCTTCTTATGAGGCCCATTGTAAGCGACCACGTTTCAGAGCCATATGTCATCACTGGCAACATGCACTGGTTAAATAAATCGCACTATGTTAGATAAATTTACGCTATTTCCCGCCTTTTCGAACCTCTTAAACCTCTACTGGGCGGAGCATCGCCGTGTTCTCGTGAGGGCGATCGGCGGCAGCGATCTCTCTCGCCAGGCCTTGGTTCAGGCCATGGTCCGGAGTGACCAGGGATGGCAAGCGGTCACCTCCTTCTGCCAAACAGTAATGCTAGCAAAGGAGGAGGCCGACCGCATCAGGCAGAGGCAACGGGGCGCTCGCCCCAGCCGACGCCGGGATTCCGATCCCGATTTCCGGCCACCGTAGGCGCAGGCTTGCGAACGGCGTGCAATGGGTAGCACGTTGTCCGATTGTCCGATAACCAACCGGGCCGAGCCCAAGTCGTCGACGGCGCGTACTGTTCCCTCAAGGAGCTGTCAGCAAACCGTAGAAGCCTGTTTGGGTCATGGGTCAGCTTCCGAAAGGAATACCCGGCCCCGGCACGATAGGCAACGAAGGAACGGGGTAGGTTTTTAGTCAGTAAGAGTCTAACACTACTTCCCGCTCCACCCAAGGGCGTAAAAAGTATTAATTTTCCATACCACGGTAATTATAAGCATATGGTAATTAGTACACGGAAATTAGAAAACGACAGATTTTCTTAAAAAAGTCAAAAACCGACACAGTTTGTAAATATTAGCTTATTACAACGTAAGGAAGCCAAAGTGCTGTCTCCATTTAGATGATTAACTTGGGTCTAACTTAAAAAATCAAGTGTTAAAATAAGTACAACGGTAATTAGAAAAGTTTTTAACCAAGGCTACGGTAATTATACACTCACGTGCTTCATTGGCGGTACACTAACGTTAGAGACGAGCAACTGCTGATGGGCTGCGGCACATGCTGAGCAGACGCGACACATACGGTAGTGATGTGCAAAATATTGTTATTTAGGGGTGTGCACCCGAGAACAGAAAATGTCACGGCAATTATAACTTTCGACTGGACATGCGATTACTTAGTGATAGTTAATTATAGACTGGTCCTATTGAGTCCAAATTTTGATAAACGATACACGTTGCTTAATACCGTTTCAAACGTTGAATGGATCAAAGTAAATGATGTACGTTACAAAAATTACAAGCAATTTTTAACATTAAGTTGGTGTGCGGACACGCCACGGTAATTAGAGAACAGAGGTTCTTTGAACATAGGTTCAATTAATTTAGTATTAACTACTTTAAACAGAAGCCAATGTTTTTGTTTACAGCTAGATACGGATACTATCTAACATATAAAAAAAATCCATGATTGAATATGATAATATTACGGATTATGCAAGCCCGGACACGTAAAACTTGCTTGTCGGAGAATGGCCGAAATAAATATGTTCCATTGAACCACCGCGCAAAGATGCGTCACATTCCTCACTTAGCTACTCCATTCTGGACATATCAGATACTATAATTTTTTCTTTTATTCTACACTCCTTAGTTCCCATTTAGTCTTTTTAACGGACTTCAAAAAGAAGGAAGTTCTATGTTCGGCTGCATGTATTTTTTAAACCCATATGGTTGAGTGATAGAGAATGCTTTGTTGCATTAAGACTGCTCATGTACACTGCTGTAAGTAGGTAAGTTTACATAAATGTAAGTTCGGTCCATGGCCCTCTACTGGGCGACCCTTCTTGTTGGCCAACCGCCATGGGATCTGGAGGCAACAGTCCTTGCACACATGCACAATAAGCGTATGGAGATGCAACGCTGTGGCGAAATTCCGCTGCCGCGACAAGTCGAGGCATGGCGGACAGAGCTCCGGCGGGATCTCATGGCGAAATGGCTTCAGCGACTATCGCAACCTTGTTCGGGGCGCGCCACAATTGAGGCGATAAGGCCCATCCTTGAGGCGTGGCTGGAAAGACCTCACGGCGCTCTAAACTTCCGCAAGACGCAAGTCCTTAACGAACACGGAAAGTTCGCTAAGTTCCTGTTCGGGATTCTCCGTGTGTCGCCACTATGGGGAACACCCGGAGAACACGGTGGAGCATACTGTTGAAGTGTGCCCCGCCTGGGCGGAGCATCGCCGTGTCCTCGTGGCGATCGGCGGCAGCGATCTCTCTCGCCGGGCCTTGGTTCAGGCCATGGTCCGGAGTGAGAAGGGGTGGCAGGCGGTGCCTCCTTCTGCGAATTAATGATAGCAAAGGAGGAAGCCGACCGCATCAGGCAAAGGCACGGCCACCGAAGGCGCGGTCTTGCGGACGGCGTGCAATGGGTAGCACGCTGTCCGATCGTCCGGTAACCGACCGGACCGAACTCTAGTCGTCGACGGCGCGTTCTGTTCCCGCGCACCTCAAGAAGCTGTCAGCAAACCGTAGAGGCCCAGCCTGTTAGCTGCAGGCAGGCAGAGTCGAAACCTGCTAGGGTCATGGGTCAGCTTCCGAATGGAATACCCGGCCCCGGCACGATAGGCAACGAAGCAACGGGGTCGGTTTTTAGTCAGTAAAAGTCTGACACTACTTCCCGCTCCGCCCAAGGGCGGGATTTGTCTTTGGATGACTTTACCTACGATAAAAATAAAAAAGTCAGCCGTAACAAAATGTTAAGATTTCAAAAAGAAAGATATCTAAACCATAATACACAAAAGAAGAGCCTTTTCTACATGTCTGGAACATAGAAAGTAAAATTTGACTGATATAACGTATCTCGTTCAAGTCTGCATTCTCCTATTGTTTTGTCCATCATAAAGACATGGCAATGGAATTGCGGAGGAATTCAATTAGAAAAGTACTTACATACGTATTTTCTGCCTACATACAACAATTAAATACAAGTATCTTATTATGATACCATTTTTCATTATCCTTTAAAAGAAAACAATGTCTGGTAACCATAAGCATAATCAACCTCTCATCAACCCACCCAGAGAGCCAGACGTGGGTCTGACTCCCACGGTTGGGACTCAGGCCTCCTCTCTAGGACAGGGTATGGGCCAGTGCAGGTTGATGGATGTCACACGTCTTCGAATTTTTGCTTTTAGTACGATGTTTTCCTTCACCGTTTTGAGAGCAATGGTGATGAAATAAATTACACAAAGTAATGCGCCTGGCTGGATTTGAACCGGCAACCACTGGGCCATCACTGCTCATCATGTCGAGTTACCTGATCCCTGCTACTCGCTTTGACTACGACATTGCTACGACATCGCAGCGCCAACGTAGACGATTAGCTAAACGATTCGGCTACGCCAGTGCTACACACTGGCGCTACGTCATTTCAATGTATCATTACGCGTTATGCTACGTCTCTAATACGCGCTCGCGATACGTCATTGCTGCGAATTCTACGATAGTACTACACGCGTCTGTTACGTCATAGCTACGATATTACTCCGTGACTGCTTCGATGATAAATCTACTTGTATCTTGTATCTATAGCCGCCATCTCGTTCGGTCTCGAGCTTCGCGCTTTATTTCGCTCCAGCCCCCTAACCAAGTTACTATCGTTTCGTTTTGCGTGAACGCTTGTAGATAGCCACGCCCCAACTCCTTTGTTCGAACAAACGAATAGGGAATATGCATGCACTATTTTTATTTTTTTAAACGTTACTACTAGTTATTACATTACCAAAAATAAATATAACACATTCAAAATATAATCCATTGAGCTAGAAAAAAAATATTAAAATCATTATCATTTTCGCGCGATTGAAACGTGGCCATTTTGGCGCGCTTATTCTGTGACGTCAGATTACACGAGTTTGTTATCAACAACAAAGCGTTTCGCTCTTAAAGTTAAAAAAGTGACTGATTAAATCAATCGATTACCATGGAAAAGCACAGAAAAGATTACTATAAATATTGTGTCGTACCCATGTGCGAAAATAACAACAAAACGGCATCTGAAAAAATATATTTCCTTATGCCGAAAGATGAAGATATGAGGAAAAAGTGGTGTAGGGCAATGAGAAGAAACAATATATCATCTTTGAGCCGTTTATACTGTTGTGAAGATCATTTTAACGTAAGTAAAGAGATTAAAAAAGTGATATAGGTACCTCTAAGAATCATTTTTACTTAGTGTACTTGTTTTGTTTACATACTTTGACGAAAACTTACGTTTTACTTGCACGTATTCAATGGCTGAATCTCCATATGATTCTCGTTCAGATCTGACAAAAACAATAAAAATAGCTGCATATTTTAGGTTATGTTTGTTATATTTACAAAACTATGAAAATAATCATGTATTAAGTGATATAGTTACTTATTTACCTCGTAGCTTTTACTCCTCTGAGTTCAGCAGATGTAAAATCTAAATTAGTTGCAAAATACGTGGACATCATGAACACGTCTATTCTAGGCAGATTGTCTGATTGCGCTTTGACAAAACCGGCTTCAGTCATTGTGCTAAATCTTTCTTCATAAAGATTTAATACTTTTAACTCAGAATAATATGCAAAAACCATGAAACAATATAATTATTCACCAGAAACCATCTAAACAATTTGTTGACAGACGACGTCAGAGTGTAAGATGTCGTCACAACTTTGTCTGCCAATAGCGTTGCGTTTTGTAAATTTGCGAGGGAATTACAAAAAGGCTACTTTTTGATGATTAAATTTTACTATTAAATTATGAAAAAAATGAAAAATAGTTGTGTAGGTATGTTTTTTTAGTAGTAAAGAATACGAATAAAAATATTTTATTCAATTTGGGGTCACGTGCATATTCCCTATTGGGGGCGTGGCGACCTCCAAGCGTTAGCGCAAAACGAAACGATTGTAACTTGGCTAGGGGGGCTGTTCTTCCCGATGTTCTTCGCCTCTGGGATGAGCGTTCGTCGCCAGGTTTGCTCAGGGTGACCACCTTTACGCTTTTCTTGAGGATTTCAGTCTTGATAGGAATCCTTGGGGCTTACCTTGGTGTATGTTCAGGGTCCCTTTCGTAGCGTGTGGCTTATTCAGCTCCGCTTGCGGCGTTTGATCTGTTAGTCGATCGAGATTTCACTGCAGTGGTCCTACAGATTTATATTGGATATCACGATAAATTTACAAATATAATTTTTTTTTTTAAAGAGCTTTAACCGTAACGCAAAACAATCTCCACTTATAACAGCTAGAAGTATATTAAGCCCTTTATTAAGCTCTTTGTGGATTTTTAAGTAGTAGTTACAAAATATCTCCTCTAACAATTTAGATGGAAAGAAAAACATTTTATTTCGCACACATTCAAATTTAAATAAAAATAAATAGTACATATAAATATGAATTAAATGTGTGCTATACTTGTATAGCACACATTTAATTCATGTTTATTGAAACAACCAATAAATTTTAAAATAAAAAAACTGCTGTAAAATCACAAAACGACACAAACCATTAAAATAAATGTTAAACCTTTATTAAAAATTTTGTCACTGTTATGCTGGTTCTGCCACTTCCACTCGTCCATTTAAGATAGAAAGGACACAATAATTGCATCGTACAAAGAACCCAGACTTGCCAGTTATCCTTCGAAAATTGAAGTAACTGGCTAGATAGATTAGATCCGGTTCGTCTGTTAAGAAAACGATCGTCGGATTCTTAGCGCTGTCTCCGTTTTTTTTTTTTTGTTATGTAGTAGACAAGTAGTAGAACCTAGAATTCTGTTCGATATTCGAAGTATTTCTTTTTTTTTTTTTGCTGTTCGTTGTCTAGGTATACTTATGTATAAAAAGGGAGAAACTGACTGACTGACACAACAATGCTCTGATGAAATTAGTGGGTCTAGGAAAATGTAATTTTGCCCAAGGCTTCCTTTTGTAATGTAGGCGAGCACTAAAATTCTACTTATCATTACTCATACTCTGAAAGAAGGTCTGAAGTTGCCTGAGGAGCGGGTTGAAAGTAATACTTTTCATCCCTAGGGAGAATTGCTTTCAACTGACACTGTCAAATTATTTAAAAAAAAACTACTTCCATCTTCGCATTTCTATTGAACCATGTCCCAACTTTCTATATAGCCAGGCAAATACTAACAGCGCGATGTAAAATTGAAATAACTGAAGATAAGTATTAATTAAAGAAAATTTCTTTTTTGAAATGACACTATTTGAAAAAAAACTTTATTTAAAAGTAATATTTAAGAAAATTATTATCTAATTTTTCAATAATGAAAATAAAAGTAGCTGGCCGGCCACAGAAAAAAAAAAAACAAAATTGGCGAGAAAGTGGCGATCGCCCAATCCGATCTTCATTCTTTTATCGAGTTGTAGAGTTTTGTATATGAAGGGCACAGGGAAAGAAGGGGCTCATCAACAATTAACACAAATTGAATAAAACGCTAATTTATACTAAAAATCTACATGGTGTGTATGGATACTCATTTTTAACGATGTTATTTACATGTTTTGGACATTACGTAGTCCAACTACCTATTTTTGAGGATTCCTATTTTAATTGACCTATTCAATCAAAAGTTAAACAGACTTTTCTGGCCTAAACCAGAAATGTACAGAGCAAAAAGGGGTTGATTGTAATAATGAGCTCCTTCTTTCCTTTTTGGAAAAGTAAATGTAGGCAAATGGTTTTGAAAGAATAATAAGCAATATTTCTGTTAAATTCAATGTATATTTCAGTATGAATTAGTTATGTGGAACATTTGTAAAATATTCTTGAGCTTCAGGGGAACAGAACTTCTTCAATTCCTGTAGGTCTTTATATTTTTCGTTGAAATAGGCAGTTCTGCCTCATAGCGTAGACCAGGTAATAGGAACTCTTGGTTCTGGAGATTTCTCAGACTTTTATTTTGCCCTGCTATTGATGCTTCTTCCCATGGACCATTGTATGTTGTACGGAATAATATTTTCTTATTTGATTGTTCTATTTTTAATTCTTTTATAGGACGTGATGGAAATGTGATGAAATGTTGCTGATTCACAGCGTGTATCGGTCCATTTTATATTACTTATTCTAAACAAATTCACACACGCACTAAAAAATTACACCTTGACGTTTAACTTTTATCTGTCAAAATACGTCATTTATTTCAAGATGGCGGGGTTATGGGCGCGTTCTTGTTTTGTAAACGTAAAATGTGCTCCTTTTAACTCTGATTGGGATGCAATGAGCACCTTTTAAGCTAGTTCGATACGAAATGAGCTCTTTTTATTCCTTGACGTGTTTTTTAATATTGAGGATTACAAAGCAATGGGCCCTTTTTAGTTAGTTTTGAATATGTCATATCAAAGGCCTGTTCAAAATCTACCAAGTGCGATCATTTGTTTGATTTCGTATAAATTGTCGAATTGCCTTTTTTCCCTGTGCCCTTCATATATTTCCGCACAGCAGTGATTTAAGTTCATCAGATTAAAATATAACGTCTGCTTTCATAAGAGAAAATAAATCAGATATCGCCTAAATCAGAAGAAAGATACTTAAATCATACGATGCCTCAGGTTTTACAAGTTTATTAATTTTGTTTTTACGTTCCTTGTATCCGTAATGAAAAACAGTGTTTACCTCGGTCTAAAGACTTATTTAGGCCCTCGAACTATTAACGACTTCGCTACGCTTGGACGCCAAACTCCTTCTCGGGACTAAATAAGTTACTTTCACCCCTAGGGTAACAAGGTACTATTTAAGGGAGTGAAAAGGGGGAAATTGTTTGTATACAAAATGTTATGCCTTGAGAAATAAAGAAAAATGTTTGCTGTAAGAAAACCCAATTGTGGATTATGCTCGCCTGTGTACATCACCTGTCCTATTTTTTTTATTGACTATATAATTTTTGTGTACAATAAACTTCGATGAAATATCTTCATCGAAGACAATAAAGGATATAAGATTAAGGAAAAAGATTTTCAAAATTCGTTTTTCTAAACTACCCCTTTAAATTGGCACAAATTCTAATCAAAATAAATAATTATGACTGTCATAGTTTTTTAAAACTACCCACAAAACAATCATGATTTAGAGTTCACATTCTCCCGAATGATGTCGCTGGTAAAGTACTAGTCGTTATTCAGTTTTCTATTTTAACCTTTATCTCACGCTATGTAGTACCAAATGGTAAGTATATTTATTTGAGTCTTTATTTATAAATGTATCGTCCGCTGTCAATGCACAACCTGCCATATAAAAACTTAATTTAAAAATGCCGTTCAAATACAAGCACATCAACAGTCTTAGTTTACCTTAGTTTACCATTTTATGCAATGCAATTCACATTTACTATAGTCGTTTCATTTTATGATGCTCGACTCGACACATGTCAAGTGTTAAATATGTATGTGTATCAGAGATGTTATAGATATGAAATTTCGGATCATACGAATACGGATATAGGAATAATATTGTATCGGTTTCGGATACGGTTTAGGATATGAAATTATTTTGTAATATCCGCTAGTTTCAAACTGTTTCAGTTACAGCTATTAGAATTTGAAAATAGCAAGATTTATTTTAGTTTTATTTTTACAGATTAAAATTTGTCACCATGCAAACTAAACAAAAACCTATTATAACCTGTCACTTAAACTCACCCTTTAATCCCAAAAGAATCCGAAACTTTTGTATCAATTTTGGTTACGAGCTTAGGTGTTTTGTTTCGGATTTCTAATAGCTTCGATTACGGAGCTCCATAACTTCCCTGGTGTTTACCAGCTACCGACTTTTTTCTTAAATTGGCTTCTGTCTGCGACTTCGTCCGTGTCAAACTCGTTTTATTATCTACTGCTACTGATGAAAAACACTATACAACTTAGACTATCCCTGCTACCCTTCTTATTGTTTTAACGTTGTACTTAATCTCTTGCTTACATGTAACGTCAAATCAATCATGTTTAAAACAAACGGACTATAGCTATAATTATGCACGTGTATTCATTACCACAACTTCTTATAGCTCGTAGGTCAATTATATGCACGACTATATCATTTTGGCCTTAGCAAAGGAAACTAAATACTCAAACGAGTTAGTTCAATGATCATCGGGTTGTGGGTCACACGCACATAACACTGTGTTGCCAACATGTTGGTTTAGTGGTCATTTGGCTGGTGATAATGAAAGTGTTAGTGTTTTTGTTATTATGCTGGTGGCATGTGAAAGCGGAAAATACTGGCCAACCGGCTGGATTAATGGCTGATTGTAAGTTTATTTGAAAAAAGAATTGACATTTATTACCGACTTATTTTTTTTTTTTAGTACAGACTTATTTTATATGAATGAAATAATAAGACTTTAAACGCGGGAAAAAAAGTCTATTAAATATTATTACGAGTATCTAAATTCTAACCTATTTGTGTTATTTGTGAAAAGATTTTGAATTTAAGATTTGAAGAGAATTCTTTAGATGCTATGCCGCCGCCGCCAAATATTGTGATTAAGGTAAACAATACTTGTGATAGCCTGCTGGCATCAAATCAAAAGTTAAATGTATGACAACTTTGAAAAATTTTCTTCAGTACAAAATGAACAAAAATACGTTGTAATTTTCAAAAAAAAAAAAACGTCGTTTGATACACGTGCAAATTTGTCACTGCAGCTCTCGGTTTCATAACATGACCAGTAGTTTTTTACCCTTAAAAACGCACTCCCATCCACTTCCCGGCCTCAGTTCGCCCGTAAATTATTTTTCCTGTAATTTTTGTTATCTTCCTTTTCCAATGGGTTTCATCCTACTACTATTTTCTTTCACTTTTTACCATTTTCAAAGCTATTTTTTTTATTAGCAATGGTCTAAAGTAATACAAAGATTATTTAAATTTAGTTAATTACCTAACATCGGTTTAAGTAAATAGCTTTTTTTAAATAATATTTTTGGTTAATTTTTAGATAAAAGGCATGTGAAGATAGTTTACATTTAGCTAAGTACTTATTCAGATGCTAATGAGAACCTAAGGTTTCATCCATGTGACAATAAGTTATGTCAGATTTATTATGTTATGTTGTATCTTATGATAGCAGTTACGAATACGATACCAGTACCTTTAACCACAAAACAGAAAAACAGCTAATCTTTGCATCTATCTGTCTTTGCCTAGGTCCAGGAATGAATCGCACAACCACACTCTCTGAAGAGACAAAGCAATCATTAACAGTGGTCGTAGCGTCTCCATCTCGAGGCCTGTTTGGTTACCGGGAGACGCGATGCAAGCTGAGCACTCAGGGCGCCGACTGCACTGCAAAGCATCTGGATCTTAAAAAGGGGAAAACGCTGGTAAGATAAACAGATAGGCTAAGAACTCCTTATTGTACACAATACAAAATTAAAGTATGAGGTTAAATATTTAGAGGGTGTAATATGAATTATGTAGATGCACATTTTAGAAAAACCAACGAAAACAAACACATTCTTAGAACTTTTAAGGCTGTCTGTCCACCGGAACGGAGCGAGTCCGAGGAGCGGAGAAATTTTAACCAATAGGATGGCACAAAATCTCCGCTCCTCTTCAGTGGACAGGGATCTCGAACTAATTAAAAAAATCATACAAAACCGGGAAGCGAAGAGGAAGGACGAGTGCGGGCGCTTTAACAAAATTATAGCGAAAACAACTCTGCAACTCCACTCCGCATTACTTTCTCACTTCGCTCCGTAGCCTCGCTCCGCTCTGGTGGACAGACACAATCCGCAATTCCGCTCTGCATTACTTCTTTGCTCTGCTCCGGTGGACAAGCAGCCTATGAGAGAAATATTCTAAGTATATTATTAGTGACTCCATGAGAACCTGATAGTGTCAACTATGTGCACATTAAGCATTCGGTTTTTTTTTAAAGTTGTTTTTCTTTCACTTTAACATATTTTTTCTTGAGAAACCCACGGGTTTTTGCCTAGGTTTCCTCAAGTACCTAGGTGTTGCAAATAGATCACAGGAATGCATCCAATTACCGGTAACCCTATAGACACAGAGAAAAGCAGAAAGGGACTAGGGACATTTTACACAAAAAAAAATCTTACAGCAGACCTACGACAGGAGAGTAGGATGAGAAACGTAGAGACAGTGTGAGAGGAGGGAGAGAGAAGGAAACTTAAGAACTCCAGTCGATGGACTAGTTTGAAGATTATAAATATATAATGTTCGAGATGACACATTTTGTGAGTCGACGCTATGTAGGTCGATCAACCGCGGTCTAGTTGCACCAGTGGATGTGTATGAAATATTAATAGTTTATTGTTTCATTTACATGATTTAAAGGAGTGTCCATAGAGTTTCTTGCACATTCTTGTCCACAGAGAGCTGGATCTATTTCGTGTTAAATAGACGTCATACTTTGCGATAAATATGTCCACTTATAGAACAATGTTTTGTGATGGCCAAAGACCAGTGGGTCAAGGACTTGATAAAGATAAGCTCACTATCCTCCACTCATAGACGTTACCTATATTTACCTTTTTTGAGGTCCATATGTGTTCTTTCAGTTACCCTTGCTGTTCCAGGCCACAGTAATTTTTTCGGACATTCATTTGCAGTTTTTCCTCTAGTCTGCCAAAGCCAAAAACCAACTTTTTTTTAATGTAATGACATTAAATCGTTAACAACAAAGTTAGACGGCCATGACACTAATATGCTAGAAAATGGAGTAATAATATTAAGAAGCTAATGTTCATTCATGTTAACGACCATAACTTAAGTAAAACCTTGCTCGTTAACAGATTGCATAATATCTAATTCAAGAAATTTAATTTTCGTCTTATGTTGGACTATACCACCCGCTACGTGTCCCGTTCCATCCTCAAAGGGGTGTTACCAGTCTGAAATTCTCAGCTTTTCTCTACTGTAATATGCACTGAAACCTTCCCCACGAATTGCTCTCTATCTATTAGTGAAAACTGCATGATAATCCGTTCAGTAGTTTTTAAGGCGACACTAAGCCAGCGATCTTGAGCGAACAAAACAGGAGCTAGCGTCACTCCCCGCACATCAAGATTATTCGAATACGTCCTTCACTTATTAAACACAATATTATGAATAAAAACTGTATATAAAAAATTGGTAATTAATTAAATTATCTTTTAGTTTGTGAAAGTTTCATAAAAATACACCCAATGGTTTTTGCCTCATCTTCGCTTTTTGTCTGTGTTAGACGTAACTATAAAAATAAATCACACCCAGTTTTAAGAAAAAAAAAAAAAAAAAAATCGTATATCAAATTATTAGGCAAATAGTCTAGTTTGCCATTTTTTTTTTCAAATCATACGAACCGTTTAGAAATGATACTGGAATTAAAATCATCAATTAATCGTATATCTTCCCCTTAATTTTTCACGGATAGAACAACAAACGCGGTGGGGTGGTTGGAATTAATTTTCGTATGTTTACTTACTTACTTGTGGTAATATCCTCAGGTGATGATCAGCGGCTACATGGACGGTTCCTTCTCTCCGATCGTCCGCTCCTTCATGTCTTTGTACCTGGGACTTGGACGAAATATCATCGTGCTTGAGATATTCCCTATATTGGTGCGATCCTATCCTATGTAAGTAGTATTTTATTGTTTCTTACTACTTTTTTTGCTAGTGGCTTTGTTCGCTGATGCCTGCAGCTTCTCCCGCGTGATATTCGAAAATCAGCCCAAGGTAACATACTCCCGGCATAAAAAGTATCCTCTGTGCTATACTAGGACATAATCTACCCGTGTACCAAGTTTCATCGAAATTTGTACGACCGTTTGAGCGTGAGGAGATAACAAACATGCTTGACTTACTCATAAACTTTTACCTTTATAATACATATTAGTGTATTTATAATATTAAAGGGATTCAGTTATTCTGGGGAAGTTACATTTCATGTAACCAGAGCCAAAAAGTCCCAATTCAAACAGTACCTCTGCACAGTATTAAATAATTCTAAAAGAAACAAGGCTTACCTGTTATGTAACAGAGCAGCTTCTCGCCAGTTTCATTAAGGACCACACCATAAAGGGACCGAGCAAAGAAGCCAGTACAAGTGGGGTTACCAGGTCTTAAAACCGAAAAGACGGATAGACCAGCCACTTTAGTCGGAAATTTGAGTAAAAAGACCGGACACCCTTAATATTGGGTATCAGGTAACTAAAATCTTCTTAGGGGATCATAATTATGATGAATATATCTCCTGGCGGGTGGAGCATAAGCCAAAACATGACAAAAGCAAAAAAAAGCTAATTCAAAAAGCCTACCAAAACCCGGACAGGCCGCAGACGATCTAATTTGGCCACACATACAACCAAAAAGTCTGACTTTCCGACTTTTTCCGAACGCCTGGCAACACTATCAAGTCATTAGCCAATACATACAAACAAAACAGGTTCAGCTGCACTTAGTACTGGCTGATTTTCTGAATATTAAACTCGTTTAGATTTATTTTTTCTTTTAACTAGCCACGCTTTCTGGTTGTACCAGCGAAGTTAAATATAAATTAGTATATGACATTAGGCGCACTTTTTTCTGGGTGTACCCTTTCATTCTTCAAAAACTTGATTTACATCGTCGGTGACAGAATGTTAGGTGTTTTATTTTTATTATTCATACAAATCCAATGAGCCTGATAAAAATGTAAATCTCACATTTGGGGCTATAGGCAGCATTACCAGTTTTTGTTTAATTTTTGCCAAGCCAGCGTTTTAAACTTTTTTAGTGAAAAAATCGGGATATTTTTGTCGAATGTTGGACATAGTAAAAAAACGTTAGTGAGAAGTTTCAAATATTTATTATCTTTTTATCTGGGTTTTAAATTATGTGTAGAATAACAAAAATAGCCATAGAAAAAGGATTTTAATAAAAATTAATAATCGGCGGGCGGCCAGTCCACACTGAGCTTGTCCCACGCGGGACATTTAATTTTGATTAAAAAATCGAATCGCCAAAATCAGGACATCACACGCTGGCTCTAGGTAATCGGGTTTAAATTTTTTATTATTTTTATTTAGTTGACGTTCCTTGGAGTTGTTTTTGCACAGCTCAGACTTATTTGTTTTAAGTAAATAAACTGTAACCGTATTTAGCCAAGGTAACAATTTAACGGCCGACCTCTCTAAATTCAGCCTTAGCATTAAACAAAACACGACGTACCTAATGTTTCTTTTGAGGTCATCAAATGACTTCTCCCCCTCCTGATGGAATGATGGGACATGCCAGATTTTTACTGACTAAAATCCAACTGTGTTCTTCAGTTGCCCGTTGCGTTATGGGCTACGGCAACGGCTATCTCCTGCGCTCGTATTATTATTCTTCGCAGAAAAAGGCAACGACTTACCAGAGCCGGACGCGAGAGATCGCCGTCGGCGATCGTTTCCACAAGGACACGGCGGACTTCCAGCGTAAGCTCCACCATATGCTTCACCGTGTCTTCTGGGCGGTCCGTACAATAGTGATATCCGGGCGTTTCTTCCGCTTGAATCCGTTACTGGAACCTCCCGATGTCTAGCCATGTCCGGCAAGGATCTGTATCAGATGAAAAGTGAGGAACGCAGTGACGCGTTGCTAGCCACTCAGGAAAACAAATGAATACTTACCGCCGCGATTGTGGCGTGCCCAAATGTGGTAGGACGAAAGCAGTGTAGTCGCATTCCTAAATCTGCTCGATTCATTTCTTTTGACACCTGTCGTCTGCACTCAGTTTCTAATGTTAAAAATAACATTTACATACATTCCCATGAGATCTCAATATGCTAATAACTTGCGTCACGTCGCACTGCGGGCGAGGAGCGATTTCAAAGAGCAAATTAATACTTGATTAGATTAATATTATCAATTTAATTATTTGGGAAATATAAAGACTAAGTGATAGTACTTTCTATAGCTTTCCTGTGGTTTAGTATTTTCATTCACTAGGGTCTTTCAACAAGGACGGGTCGATGTTGAAATTAAATAAAACAAGCTGTATGTGAGATATTAAGAAATTAAATTTTATTTGAAAAGCCCATTTATGCCATTATTTATGAAATAAAACATCGTTTAAATGTCCACCGCGGCTTCGAACGGTGGCACGGATCCGAGAGGTCCAATTTTCAATTACTCTACTGCATAGATCCGGCTGAATCTGAGCGATGGCCTGCGTTATGTTGACTTTTAGGACTTTTTGTGGATGCATTACCACCTGGTGAACCTCATGTGGGTTGTGGTCGTCCCATATACGGCAATTTTGCATATTAACAAAACCATTCATCCAAAAATGCGCCTTGTCGCTAAAGATGATTTTTCGGCTAAAATCGGGGTCCTCTTCCAAACGTTCTGTAGCCCAGTCAGCGAACAAACGGCGTTATCTGTGGTCATTCACTTTGAGCTCCTGAGTCAGTTGGATCTTGTACGGGTGTAGGCCCAAGTCCCGACGCAAAATTCGCCAAGTTGAAGTCTGCGAAATGCCGAGTTCTTGTGCACGGCGAGAAATCGACTGCCTCGGAGTCTACTGCACACTCTCACGGACAGCAGCGATGTTCTCGGCCGATCTGGTGTTCCTTTGACGTAAGGGTGTTGGTTGGTTGTTTACCGAACCAGTTGTCTCGAATTTAGTCACCAAACGTGGAGAGTCGACTTTGAAGGGCCACCGCGTCTGCCGTAAAATGGACGTAATGCGCGCAACGTTTGCACTAACGAACACTCATTTTGATAATAAAGTTTTATCATTTGGACGTGCTGCTCAATCATGTAACTTGCCATGGCGATTTGGCATCAGGAACTGAAGAAAAAAACAAGCTTTTGATAGATGCCTCCAAAACAACATGGCCGCCACAAACTGTCAACATCGACTCGCCCTATTTGAAAGACCCTTTAAGATATAATCCTTTACATTCGTTGGAATAGTTTAGTAAGAGGGTCTTCACCTATAAAATTGCCGCCTAAACGGGTTGCTTTATTTTTATTTTTTTATTTTATTTATTTATTTAACACAGAAAAACAGCAATTACACCATAACACTATGAATATTTAGGCTTAAGAATTATAAAGTCATAAGTATAATAGGTACCTACCTATTATACTTATCTATATACTTATCTATATACTATATTAGTGTACCTACTCTGACTCCTAAACTAGGTGTGGGCCTGTAACTGTGGCCTGAAGTGTAGGTTTTACAGAAAATACAAAATACAAAAACAAACAATAAATACCTACCTAATTTCTAAAAAGAATAACGTACCTATACTACCTATCTTTAATATATAAAGTTTATTTGAACTTATTGACACTTCGAAGACACCCGTTTTAAAAAACGGCAATTTCATAGATAAAGACCTATTATCAGATATTCTTACAGACTCAACAGCCCAGCTGAAATAATTTAACCAATCATTTACAAACCAACTCCGTTCCTTCCTTAAGCCAGAAAACAGTCGATCATTAGTGTTATTCCCGCTTACAATGACACTAAAGCCTTATGTAGCGTCGTCTGCACATGCAGCAGCGAATCGCTCGGTTGTCTGCGCGCTACTTTTTGCCCTCACTCGCTAACGCAAAAGGAAACGCGTAATTTGCCGTCTACAGGCACTTGCAACTTGTATTGAGATGGATATGTATATTAAGCGACACTCGCCGACCATATTCATTGAATACGAGTTTTTAATTAGTATCGTGTGGTCGCAGGCACCTCTTGTGTTCGTTGAAGTCAGTAAAAAATTGCATGGATGGAGAGAATTTTTAGGAAAAACTTACCTTTGAAACGTTTTGTTTAGGTAGTTGCTAGCATGCACAACATGCGTGAGTAATTTCATAGGTAGATAGGTACTAAGTACGAGCTTAGGTTACTCAACGAAATTTATGGCGGGTTTCTGAATTGAGTAAGTATTTTGAGTTAAGAACGACTCAAACCATACTTAAATGCCAAATTTTGACAGATTTGCAGGCTAAAGTAGAGTTTGAGTAATTCTCAACTTCAAATGCTTAAATCAGAAATCGGGGGTCATTCTCTTGTTGTTAGAAAAGCTTCTCAAGCGCTATTCTGCCTTGATTCTGAACTGATTTCCTTTCCTAACACCTTATAGTGTGAAAAACGGACGGAAGTCAATTAAAACACCGTCCTCAACTTCAGAAGCATTTTTTATCGGCGGGAAATCATCTAATGATTTCTCCCACACTAGGGAGCACTGGTATGTCAGACTTTTACTGACTAAAACCTCTTCTTCTCCTTACGTTCCAGGATCCCGAGTTTCCCTTTCAGAATTCAAGCCATGACCCCAGTAGGTTACTGCCCTGCTGGGCGCCTATGTTTTTACTGACATCTATTCGAGGCGCACGTGGAGCTCGGTTCGGACGGTTACCGGACGACAAGCTGCCCATAGTGGCCATTGCTCGTCATCCGCAAGCCCACAGCTACGGGTTGATTTCTGGAGTATTATATTCAACAATTTACCTGCGTTCATCATTCCAGAGCCGCTCGTGTCACGAAGCCACTAGGAGAGTTGCTGGGTGAGTTCCTGGCCGCACTGACCTTCCAGGGTTTATCTCCTCGGCGACTGGAGCTGGTGGGTGGGAGCCTGGGCGCGCACATCGCATCCTACGCATCCGACACCTATCGACAACTGACTGGACGACGACCCGCTAGGCTTACTGGTTTGTAGCTATACGATCTTAGTAGGAAGGAAACATGATGTAGTATTGCAAAGGTGCAATTGACATTTATACCGGTTTTGAAGTTGTTAATTAAATACAACAGTGTCAGTCATTATTGACGTAACTTATGAAAATAGCATAGGTACAGCGATAGTTGATCATCTCCCTTTTATATCGACTTCAAAAAAGAAGGTTCTCAATTCGGCTGTATTTTTTTTTTTTAAATTATAAAACAGGGGATATTGTATTAGTTGTAAAGCCTTGAGAGAGTTAAGAACTGGAGCTTTATAAACAAAATAAATAAACACAAGTTTTGGCGCTATTATTTTATCAATTTTAGTATTGTATCTAATACTTACACTAATTTTATAAGAATACGTCCTATAGTATAACGCGCATAATACTTTTTGTTAACTTCGCTTTTCAGATAGGTACAATACGCAGTATTAATATAAAAAGCGTAAGTAATCATCGTCAAAGTGCTAATATCTTGGCTGGTGCAGTGGTGGCCCAGTGGTTCTATCCCAACTTATGAGTTGTAGGTCGCGAGTTCAAACCCAGTCAGGCACATTACTTTGTGTAATTGTCTTCAAGGCTAGAGAGAAACTAGCGCGCCTGACCATCAACGATTGCATCACTATACTTACCATCAGGTGGGATCGCAATCAAGCGCTATTTACATCAAATTAAAAAAAAAAAAATACCACTGCTTTGAAAACGGTATGTCCTAGAACCTGAAGACATGTAACATCCACCAATCTGATTATGTACCGTTCCCTCTCCTAGAGAGGAGGCCTGAGTCCCAGCTGTGGGCATATTATAAGGTTGATTATTATTATCTAGGCCTAGATCCAGCTGGTCCGTGCTTCCGCAACGTGCCGCCTACATCCCGCCTGCACGCCGAAGCAGCAGACCACGTGGACGTTCTGCACACGAACATCGACGGCTTCGGTATAGCAGACCCACTGGGACATGTCGACTTCTATGCGAATGGGGGTAAGTTATAACAGGCTTTTGTTTGTAACAGGTTATCATCCAATGACTTCTCCCGCTCCTAAGGTGGAACAGAAGGGCGTATCAGACTTTGACTGAGTAAACGTAAGTACATCGAATGACTGGAACATTTTGTCTGCTGTGGTATTCCCGTCCGATTATAATTTAGGTGTCTTCAAGGTTAGAATGAATAGGCTCTTAATAAACTAGTGTCTTTCGGTTGCCCTTTGTATTCTAGGATCGCAGGATTCCTTTTCAGAAATTCCCCGTAGCGGGTAACGCTGCTACTGGACCCCTCTACGGTTTTGCTGACATCTCTTTGAGAAGTGCGTGGAACACTACGCATCTTTGACGACTCGGACTCAGTTCGGACGGTTACCGGATAGCCGGTCTGTGACTGTGAGCTACCCATTGCTCGTCGTCCGCAAACCTACGCCTACCGTGACCGGTAGTTGAGGTCGCGACGGCTTGGGCGTGTAATGTTCGCCCCTTCACGCGTGCGGTTGTCTCCTTCAGAAGCATTACTGTTTCGCAGAAGGAGCGCGTAATGGTAAGTTGTAACATCTCACCTGTAAGCCGACAGCGTAACACGGACAGTTGCGGAGTCGTTGGGACATTTCGATATCTATGCTACCTACTGGGTTTAATTTAAATTTGTATCCCCGTTGTGTTTATCTCGCCTGTATGTCAATACGATGCACTACGTGGACGTACTACACACAAGCCTGTTAGTCTAGTGGTTAGTGGCCTTGACTGCTATGTCGGAGGTCGTGGGTTCGATTACTTCGATTCCCACCCAGGACATTAATGTTTGTATGATGGTATATTTATCTATAATATGTAAGTATTTAGAAATGTAAGTTTAAATATGTTTATCAGTTGTCTAGTAAGTACTCATAGCACAACCTCTAACGCGCTTAGTTTGGGACTAGATGGCTTGGTGTGATAGTTGTGGAATATTATTATTTATTATCATACACGAACATCGACACCTTCGGCATAGAGGATACACTGGGATATGTTGACTTTTATGAGAATGGGCGTGAGTAGTATCTGACGGGGTAAATTTCTAACATCCCGCTTGTACTGCACGCGGCCGCCGCTATGCATTACGAAGCCAGGAAAAATAATAGCTATCTACATGTACGGAGCAAGTAAAACCGGAACTAACGGTGCTTGACCTTTTCATTCATTTACCACAGTCACTACGACACCAGGTTTGCATTATTATTAGGTTACTTAAATCCTTGCTAAACTAATCTCTTGAGATTTTCGTAATGTGCCTTCCCTTACATAGCCCAGTAGCATACAAAAAGTCCTTCATATATTTAAATTAATAATTTTAATATTCATGTCTGGTCCAGAAAGCCTTGCGGGGCACATGCCTAAGTACACTTACTCAGATCTTTTAACGTCGTATATTATGCCACCTTCCAAAACTAACTAGCAACACCAGCTTTAGCTAAAGAACCTGAATAATGACAACAATTAAAATAATTGAATTTTTTATTAGGATGAGAGTTATCGTTCTTATTTAATTAAAATATGAATGATTTTTACATAGGATGTAATGGTACCTGAAAATATATATAACTAGCGACCCGCCCCACCTTCGCACGGGTGCTGTGGTGATATTAAATTTATTATGCATGTATTATACACAATAAGCCTTCCTCTTGAATCACTCTATATATTTAATAAAAAGAAACCGCATCAAAATCCGTTGCGTAGTTTTAAAGATCTAAACATAAATAGTGACAGTTTGCGAAAAGCGACTTTGTTTTAGGTATACTATGTATTGAAAATGAATAGCTATTCGTTAGTCTCGCTAAAACTCGAGAACAGAGACAAAACAGGAGAAATCTTGAAATATTCGTGATAGGAAAGGAAGGTTTAAACGATGAGGAAATATACACGAAAAAAAACCGTTATCCATATCACAATATTCACAGACTATCTATTATGCGGTACGAAGTTTGCGGGTCAGCTAGTTTTTATATAACTTTTTAAATTCATATAACCTACCTTTTTATAGATCCATGCCTATCACCTAGAATAATATTTTCTTTTTTCTCCAGGTGAATATCAACCAGCAATAAAAGGAGACTTCATAATGCCATGCTTTCAACTATGCAGCCATATACGATCAGCGTTCTACTGGCTTCTCTCATACAACAATCCCGACAAATTCGTCGCAGTCCAGTGCGACTCGGTCGCAAATGCAAGACTCGGCGACTGCTATGAAGGAACATTACGGACTAATGTGTTGGGCCCGAAAACTAACTTTAGTAAGCCGGGGGTGTATTACTTACCAACCAATGCTGTAGCGCCCTATTATATGGGGTTGAGTGGTTTGAAGAAGAGGAAGTTTGGTGTCAATGATTACTTAATGACGCCAGCACCTGATGAAGACATGACCATATGAATGAGCTGAGCCAGAAGGGCCATTCCAAAATAGTTGATAATGATAAGACTGGTGATGAGAATATGCATAAATGCAGTCATAATTTTAAATACAATTAGGCTCGAGTCGCCCACCATTTTCATTTTCGGGTCATTCTGTAATATTCGTAATTAGCCGGGTATTAATTATTATTAAAAAAAAGAAATGACGCTTTTTATAGTTTTCTATAAAATAAAAAAAAAATATCAGGAGGTTACTTTATTTCGAACTAACTAGAGAGCCCATCTACATCAATCACAGTAATCACTCTTGTAGGTTACTGATTTTGTAGCACCAAATCACCTTTGGTGGTCTCAAGGCAAGGAGCAATATTTAATGTATTTAAAAATAATGAGTAGAGGTATATCTAAAATTCTAAACTTGTGGCAGCCTTAAATATATCAGTTATAGCATCAACCCCTGATTTCTGCTTTAAGCATTTGATGTTGAGTATTTGTTAAACTCTAGGTACTTTAGTCCGAAAACATGTCAAAGTTTGGCTTCAAAAAAGGGTTTGAAACGCTCTCAACTCAGAAACTCGCCTTCAGCTTACTTTTTAGTGAGAATTTTTAACCTTTCAGACCATACTTTATCTTTTTGGACCATACTTTAGCTCTAGCGGACCATACTTTAGCTCCAGCGGACCATACTTTAGCTCTTTCGGACCAAATTTTAGCTCTTTCGTACCACAGGTTGGGCACCACTCTTATTTTAAAATAAAGCATAGTTATACTCGTTATGTATAATGTATGTAGTATGATCAGCAGGCTTAGAAAAATTACACAATTACCGTAGGTAATGTCATTGCTATACATTTTGTATTAGCGTTTAACGGGAACGCTAACTTAGTTGAACTTAACCAAATAAGCTGAGTATTGTGTGATGCGGTGATGCTAATACATACGCATATTTTTTTCACACAACAGAAGAAGTTTGTTTCATGTTGTCACTGATTTTAAATCTAAGATACTAAATAAAACCAAAAGCTAATATACAAGAGCAATTTTATTGTAAATTTCATCACAAAACGCATTAACAACAACTAGTTATTATGTTCCAGTTAGGCCGACAGACTGCTTCGGTACAAAATCTATCTACGAAGGTATTATGTACAATACGCTGCTTTACTTCAATCGACCTCGACGCGCAAGCGCAACTTTGGAAGCCATTCATACTAAAATTACTATATAAAAGACTACTATGAAATTCGTGTATTACATTAATTGATATTACCTTAAAACTGGTTGATTTTATAAAAAGTTTATTATTCAAAAAGTACACTGACAAAACAACTGTTACCATTAAAATTAAAAACTTTGCGCAAAACAGAATACGGTTAAAAAATAATATCATAGCATTCTCATAAAAATATATCTTAACTACATCGGTCGTTATTACATTTTCCAATAAATAGTTAATCTATAAAATAACCTATTAAGAATAAAAATTCATATAACACATAAATGAATATTGTAAAGCGATATACATCGAAACCAAGCGATAGTAAATGACCGTAACAATCCATTCAGATCTCTAAATCATAATATAAAAAATAATGAAATATATCTGTGTCGAGTATGTTTCTACCTTAATGCGGTATACTTGACGTAAATAAGTTTTAGGCGATGCACAAGCATCAAACGCAACGTATTTAATATAAAAGCTTTGTAAAGTAATCTAAAAATAGTTTTTTATTGGAATGTGACTATAATAATAGATGCCAATATGCAAATTTAAATAGCTACTCTCGTAAAAACAAAAAGTTAAGCACTTACTTTTAGAACTGTCACAAACCGATGTGTAAATAAAAAATGGTGCTTAACTTTTTAATTCCACGACCTTATTTTAAGCCGGGTACACAACACAGGTACAGCTGTAGCGTAACACACAATGAAAGAATGTGACGCCCACATATTGTCGCAATGTAACAGAATTCTCATAGTGTGGGCGCCTTACGCGCGCTCGCCGTGCACACGACGCGCGCGAACAGAGCATTTCAACTATGAGCGCTTGTACACGTTCGGTTCGTGAGCACGCTGCGCCAACACGTATAAAATTCCTGCTTCCATGTTACGTTACACCAGCCTGTACCCGGCTTTACATTTCATAATTACTTTTATTTGTATGAAATTGCTTATAAAATGTATGTAAGCTGTCCCCCGTGATTTCACCCGCGTCTTTCATTACTGCTCCGCTCTCATTGGCCTTAGCATGATGTTATATAGCCTTAGCTTTCCTCGATAAATGGGTTATCCAATAGTAAAATATTCTTTTTAATTCGAACCAATAATTTCAGAGATTAGTGTTCAACCAAACAACTCTTCCGATTTATAATTTTAAATATATATATAATATAACTAGCAACCCGCCATAGCTTCCCACGAGTGTTAAAAATCTTTGAAATTTTTTCGCTTTTCTATGCACTTGAAACTTCCTCTTCAACTTTGTGAAAATCGCATAAAAAGCCGTTCAGTAGTTTTTGAGTTTGTCACAACCAAACAGACAGAGAGACGCGGTGGGGGAACTTTATTTTTTAACATACAAAATTATTTTTAGTATATGCGAAACCTGAATATAGTTTGTTCAAAATCAGTAACTGAATCGATTCCACTCATTTTTACACCATCCTAAATTTTAAAAAAGGTCACAAGTTGGACAGTATCGAAACTAAGTACGATGCGGTCCAAGTGAGAATAGGATCGATTGCCATGTTGTGACGTCACGTCGAACTGTCAAATTGAAGAAATTGAGTACGGTGACCAAAAAAAGATATTTTTTAAACTTAATTTATTTACGAATCGTGGACGAACAAAGTTTTATCATGTAGTTCTTCAATTTTGCTCATCTCTGCGTGACTGTGTGAAGTGTCTGATTAGTGGCAAATTGAAGAAAAAGGCAAAATTGTTCTTATCAACAAAAATAATAAAGAAAATAGTTTTTTTTTTTTCAAAACTAATTATGGCTTATAACAATATATTCAGCTAATTTACATTAAACAATAATGTTATTGCTTCACTAGGTGAAGTTTACAATTTAACTAAGACTTCGATATACAAAGCAAAAAAATATCCTTTATTGATACGCAAATAAGTTTTTTTTGCAAACCGTACTTTTCACTCAACATTTGACAGATCGAGGTTATTGGCTTTCCTATTCTTATTTGGAACGCATAGTACAACACAGGTCACGGCAGGTCTTAGCAGGTATTAGACACCAGCGCACAGCTTGGTGCGGGAGTAAAACAACCCCCCAGTGGCCCGGATGGCGTGGTGATCATGTGTTTGTGTGGACAACCAGGTAACATCACAGATTATGAAATTTTGTACATAGATTCTTTGCATAAAAATACTAGACCCGTGTTTCGGGGTTCACATACACTAAAAATAAGGTTGTATAAGAATATTATGTGGATACAAAAGTTGGGATTTCTAACTACTATATTGGGGACTGGTCCCAAGTGAAAACGAATTTTCTTTCTTTCTTTCTAGGCATACCGTCCACGGTCGCGTAGCTTTTTAGGAAGAAGCGGCGGCGTCATGCCATCTTGTCGTTACCGCTTCGGCGACAGTTTCATCATTTTGTATGTAAACTGTGAGCAGGTGTACACCAAGCATATAATGACGAATTCGCGTCTATGAAGCTACGCGTCCGTGAAGCCCTAACTATTCGAATCAGATTATTCTATGGATATGACGTTAACAGCCCTAAAAGAGTGGCTGATTAGGTTGATATAGAATACATACTTTGGTGTATACATACATTCAAAATTATCACTCGTCAGTCGCTATTATACTACAATTTAGCGATACACATTGATACATTATGCGCGGCTTATACTCCATTCACAAAGAGAAATTTAAACAATTTTTTTACGATTAGTTTAACCGATTTTGACTTCTATTACGTAGACATAAGAATTAAAGCAAAAAAAGTGGTTATAATACCAACTATTTACTGCAGCCGCCATTTGTCATACCACCAACGCAATAAAAGTCAAAGTCGGTTGAACAGACGGTAAAAAGGTTTGTTTGAATGTTTAATGCTATTGCGAATGGAGTTTAACTACTTGTTAAATGATATGTGCTTTATAATATTTAGGACAGACTAAGTTACTTCTGATTTAGGCCAACTTCATTAGTCCTCCAGTCATAAAAGCAAAATGTGATAAGTCACAGTCACGACTACATGACAGTTCAAAGGACGAAATCGTAGCATGGCGCCTAGAGCACGACTTTGATTTTTTGACGTGGCGGTCAAAGTCAGCCAGTAACGAAATCGCGAAATGAACAATTGCATCATGTATCAACTTTGAACAGTTTACTTCATTGAAATTTTGGCAATAAGCACAGGCAGGTTGTGTGCTCAAAGGATTAATTTTGTAACTATACATATATGGCGGAAATCGGGCGCAATTATTTTTTGGCAGAAACGCAAGTGCAGTGCTCTTGCAATTGATAACATTTTGTCCAATACAATAAGCAATTAAAAGCTAAACCTTTTAACAATTCAACTATTAAATTAGAGCTATCATTGTTCAAAAGCGAGACGACACTATACAAATTCATATTGTCCTCTCTTTTTTTACTGAACAACAATAACAGCTCTAAAACTTTCTTAATCAATTCAGACCAACAGCTCATTACCTCTGAAGCTTCACAAGGCATTTTGGCACCAACACATTAGTAAAAGATATTTACAAATTATTTTCCTTTTACCTACGTTGCTACCCTACATCAGATATATCCGACCAAACACTCGCGTTTATTCCGACAGTGTCGCAAATCCACGACCAAATACTCATTCTTGTCAGCTCTTCGGTCACCTTTGGGGATTGAAGAGCTATGGGCCGAAACACATATCGCTCGCTGCTACGTAGAATTTTGCGGTGTGCGCTGTGGCACGAGTACCATAGCCAGTAGCGGAACTACAGGGTGGCAAGGCTGTTAAATGCCACGGGGCCCCTGTCCGATGGGGCCTCCAGTACTAAAGGACACCCGGTCCATCGGGGCCCTCATTCCGAGACCTCGCGAGCTCAGAAGAAGTAAACCCCTATATTATTCAAATTATTAAAAATTAAACTTACAACGCGATAATTGTTTTTTGGGGCCCTATCCAATCAATTTGTCACGGGCCTCCGATGATATAGTTACGCCACTGACCATAGCCTTATTAAATGGATATATCTAGTATCTTCTTTGTCTTTTATTTAAAATGGAGTAATGTCTTCTTAATAACAAATAAGCAATAAGTTTATCACGATCCATGGCAGAGAGACAGACGTCTATCTACACTCAAGAATCGCGAGGAACTGGTTATCCCTGTAGAATATGAAAGTTGTGTTGCGCGTCGCGAAAAAGAGCGGTGCGTGTCACTAATTTTAGCGGTGCACAACGCGGTTATATGTTTCGGCCCTAACGGAACAGAGTCCCAGTCGCAAACACACGACCCTGGCGAAAAGGACGCGAAAACTAATCCGACGCGAGCAGTTAAAGGGTTATTGATATGCAGGAAACACGGAACTAGTAAATACTGAGGAATAATATTGAAGCTTTACTTGAAACTGAATACTGAAAGCTGTGAATATTTTAATACAAAAATGGTTATTGCATCCTTTACATCGTTTTATGTGATAATGGCGAATACGTTTTAATTTAGTTGCTGACATAGTGTTAAAAAGCAGAATATTAAATATGCCTAGAATGTGTTGACTTGGCTTAATAATTTTATTATAAAACGAAATAGTAAAGAACGCATGTTTACATAAAAATACGTTTTGAAAATAAACAAAATAGTGTGGTATCTCATTTTATAAGGAATACATTTTATTTAGTCCGTTAATTATTTAATTATGGAAAACAAGCCCTGTCTTCATATTTGAATAGAGTCTACGAATAAATGAAATAATATGATTTTATCGGACCACTAAAAATTAGAAGACACGGCGTGTTTTCAGCATTTTTGTTTTTAGTGTTTTTAGTTGGTCCACATCACAAGCAAATTTAATAATTTCATATTAAACCTTAAATCTACGTTCATAAGAGTCAATTAAAACTCGCTCGTGATTTAGAACAACTAAAAAGGTTAGGTTACTCTTTACGCAGTTGCGGTAGCGGTCGTTTTACAAAAGTTCGATATGAAGTTGCATACGAAATCGCATGTTATGTAGCTGCATTCAGTGTGATCTAACCAAAGTGACGTAGCATAATTGGTTCGATAGACCTATCACATTATGGGAAACTCAGTGCTCCAAAGAGCGGAGCGGGAAAGCACTAGCTACCGAGGTATATACTCTAGTGGGTACCAGGCAACGGTCTCCTGACGGAGCGGCAACGTGTTAAGCGGAATGACAACGCCGCCTAAAAACTGGTTCTCCTGCAAGGAGTCGTAGTTCCACACTGTTGCTTGAAGACTTCGGTTGGTGACTACATCTAATGGCAGTCTGTATTCCAACATTTCCATGAATGAAGGATGTGAGTTGCGTTTTAGAACGCGCGTTTTTCTTTTGGTTTCTTTTGTTGGGTCAGGTACGAGGTACACCTGAAAAAAAGAAATTTAAATATTATTTGATCTACTTGGGTTTTAGGTCAATCAAAATCGACATCCAACATCGCAAACGAGCATGTACCTGAGATTTTTATGTTGTTAGGTCCCTTGAGAATAGTTTACACCCAAGTTGCAAACTTGGGAGTAAACTAAGTAAGTGTAAGTTTTGTATAGTGAACTTACACTATACAAAACTTACACTTACTTAGTTTAACCCTAAAAACCTATAATAAAATATTGAGCATTTTTTTTATAGGGTATTTATCGAAGAATGTAAATAAGAATAGTCTGTAAATATCGAAAATAAGCAAATCTTTTCGTTACTCCCTATATATACCTACATTAATAATAGCCTAAGATCCGATTAAGAACGACCTTCATCTAGCTGTTTATTGTATGAAAAGTATTTTATATCATTTTAATGTATTAAATAATATATCGTGGTTGGGTTACCTAACAAAATCCTGGCCAAACTATCATTAATTAAAAATTGAAAATTGACTTTTGTTTTAAAAATGCATCCATGTGTTTAACAAATAAATTTAATAATAACCGAAAGTATGAAGCCTAAAGAATATAAAAATGTTGGATTGCCTACTTTTTCCTGGCATTGCTCTGGGTTGCCAGGTATAAACAGACATGTCGATATAAGTTATCTTTACCCATTTGTTTAATAAATCAATTTTGTATCAAAATCTGTGCTGTTTCATTGCGAATACGATGATATAGTTTTTATTATTTATATATTATTATTATATTTAGATATACTTGTTTGCAAACAAGTCTGGCTTAAATAAAGGTTGTTAATTTTGGAAAAGTGTTTTGATGCGAATGGAAACTTGCGATAAAGAGGTCCAAGCCGAATACGTATTTCGTGTTTGTATTTATTAATCGACTTTCAAAAGAGGAGGAGGTTCTCAATTCAGTTGCATGTATTTGTTTTTTTAATACGTCTGTCACTTCAGAACTCCGTCGTTTATGGATCTAAGTAGTATCAACACCGACAGAACTCCGCTCGCATACTGCACTGATAACTTCAATGTGTTACCTTAACATAAGGGTTGGGCGGCAGGCCCTGCGGCGTGAGCGCCAGCGACTGCGCGTGTAGTATCAACACCGACAGAACTCCGCTCGCATACTGCACTGATAACTTCAATGTGTTACCTTAACATAAGGGTTGGGCGGCAGGCCCTGCGGCGTGAGCGCCAGCGACTGCGCGTGTAGTATCAACACCGACAGAACTCCGCTCGCATACTGCACTGATAACTTCAATGATCCCGAACCGTTGTTCTCTGGTTCTGCTGCTTCACCTATAAAACATGAAAGGAATCGCAACATTATTTATTATTTAGGTACTGACTTTTTTTTAACCATACATCTGAACTAAGCAAAAAAAAGTACGCAAATGGCTAGTTTTAAGCCAGACACTTAGCGTAATATAGCGGATTTTTAAGTTTCCATTGCCAGCTGGGACTCAGATCTCTTCAGCAAATGGGCCGTAATTCACCACAAGAGCCTAACTAGGGTTGGTGGATATCACTTTGGTTCTACGATATGCCGGTTTCTTCACAATTTTTGTCATCACCCTTTTGAGAGTGGGTTTCAACCCACAACACACGACTCGTAAATCGGAGCTATTACCTCTAGCTGCTCAAGCCAGTTCTGCCAGACAACTGTGTTCATTGAATTCGCTGTTACAAAAGGCGAGAGCGAAATAACATGATGACTTGTGTTAGACTAAGAAGTCGATTCGTGGGCGTGTAGCGACATCTATGGCGTCACATAAGAACTAATCCTGCATCGCACAAGTAAAGTTCTCCGCGCATTTTAAACAGCCCCAAATTGGCACTAGCCCACCAGAAATAACACCCGTTTGGTCGAAGAGGCCATGTGCTTCCACGGCCCTCGGGGTGCGCCACCACCTCGTTCCCAGCTAACGGTAGGAGGGGTTCACATCAGCGTCGGGTCGACGATGAAGTACCTGGGACTCGTCCTCGACAGCTGGTGGAACTTCAAGGAGCACTTCCGACGTCTGGCTCCCAAACTGAATCGGACTGGGGCTGCTCTCGGGCGGCTCCTGCCCAACCTCAGGGGACCAGACGCCTCCTGCCGGAAGCTCTACGCGGGAATCGTTCGGTCCATGGCTCTCTACGGGGCTCCGGTGTGGGCACCGACGTTGCAACAGCAACCGAGGGCCCAGCTGAATGCGTGCCAGAGGGTCATGGCAATACGCATGGTGCGAGGGTACCGAACGATCTCCCGCGAGGCGGCGACCCTCCTTGCTGGCCAACCGCCGTGGGATCTGGAGGCAACAGTCCTTGCACACATGCACGACAAGCGCATGGAGATGCAACGCCGGGGCGAAATTCCGCTGCCACGACAAGTCGAGGCATGTCGGACAGAGCTCCGGCGGGATCTCATGGCGAAATGGCGTCAACGACTATCGCAACCTCGTTCGGGGCGCGCCACAATTGGGGCGATAAGGCCCATCCTTGAGGCGTGGCTGGAAAGACCTCACGGCGTTCTCAACTTCCGCATGACGCAGGTGCTTACCGAACACGGAAAGTTCGCTAAGTACCTGTTCCGGATTCGTGCGGAGGATTCGCCCGGGTGTCGCCACTGTGCGGAACATCCGGAGGACACGGTGGAGCACACTGTAGAGGTGTGCCCCGCCTGGGCGGAGCATCGCCGTGTCCTCGTGGGGGCGATCGGCGGCAGCGATCTCTCTCGCCGGGCCTTGGTTCAGGCCATGGTCCGTAGTGAGGAGGGATGGCAGGCGGTCGCCTCCTTCTGCGAAGCAGTAATGCTAGCAAAGGAGGAGGCCGACCGCATCAGGCAGAGGCAACGGGGCGCTCGCCCCAGCCGCCGCCGGGATTCCGATCCCGATTTCCGGCCACCGTAGGCGCGGGCTTGCGGACGGCGTGCAATGGGTAGCACGCTGTCCGATCGTCCGGTAACCGACCGGACCGAGCCCAAGTCGTCGACGGCGCGTTCTGTTCCCGCGCGCCTCAAGGAGCTGTCAGCACACCGAAGAGGCCCAGCCTGCTAACTGCAGGCAGGCAGGGTCGAAGCCTACTGGGGTCATGGGTTAGTTCCGAAAGGAATGCTCGACCCCGGCACGATAGGCTACGAAGGAACGGGGTAGGTTTTTAGTCAGTAAGAGTCTGACACTACTTCCCGCTCCGCCCAAGGGCGGGATTTGTCATTGGATGATTTTACCTACAATAAAAAAAAAAAAAAAAAAACCCGTTTGGTCGAAGGATCCTCCCTTTTCAATGGAGGTATGTGGGACTTTACTCTCTGTTCCGCATACCTCCAAGAGCACATCCCTACGTCACCACGTCCCATCGCCCCGCACAAGCACCTTTGACAGTCGAGCAGGGAATTGCGCGCTTTTTTTGGAATGTTGCTTGTACCCGACTGTTAAATAGTCAATAAATGTTTTGCGAGATAAAACTGCATTTATTTTTATCTCTCATAAAACTTTAAAACTATTCACCCAACCATTAGCAAGTTTTATGATCGATACTGCCACATGCATTGGCATCTTGGCGTTCGTCGTGAAACAAAAACATTACTAATACTACTACTGACCTCTCCTCCTCTGCGGCTCTACATCCTGCTGATCCCTCAGCAGCGGATGGAAGAACGTATAAACAAGGTCTGAGTGCGCAATCTCATCTGCCAGACTGAATAGAGACGTGAGGAACGCTTGCACATCGCCGAAGCGCCGCTCGGCTACCTGGCGGATGTTTGAACGACCCACGTATACGCCTGATGGTAGACTGGAAAGATGAAAAACACATAAGTCAAAATAAAAAATTTAACAAAAATTCGGTGACAAAAATCCGCCTTTTTAATAACTTTGATGTACCTAGTACTCAGTCACTCTTACAACTAAAACGAATCTAACGTAAATAACATACAACCTACTAATAGAGACTCATACATACTAACTTTCGCCTATATACACCGTTAAATTTTGGTCGTTTTAATCCCGCAGAGGGTCGATTCGGTATAATTATGAAACACTATCGATTTGTAAAGATAAAAATGAAAATTAAAGTACTTTTTTTAAACTCGAAATAATTTATGCACATGAAATTGATTTCTTTAAGTAAACGTCAGTTGATCGAGGCCAATGAACTGTAGGTAGTTATTACGCAACGACCGACAACTCCGTACAAGGTCATTGATTTGTTTACTTAAAGAAATTAATTTCGTACATACGTATATTAATTCGAGTTTTAGAAAAAAAGTACTTTATTTTTTAATTTTATCTTTATAAATTTATAGTGTTTCATGTACCGAATTGATCCTAAACGGGATTGAAACGACCAAAATTTAACGATGTATATTAGTGTGTTGTGATTAGACTTTATCCAGTATATCGTATTTATAAAGTGAGTAATCGACGTACGAGCCTATAACGCGGTTTTAAAAAACTTCGGTTTTACTCGCGAGTCGATCAGGGCCTTTAGACTACAGTGATTAACTATAACACCTACAAAATTAAATTTGGCAGGGAGGTTCCTTATAGGGTGTAAACATCCGCTAAGAACGGTTTTTACGAAACTCTACCCCTAAGGGGGTAAAACGGGGTTTGGAAGTTAGTATGGAAAAACCGATTTTCACGCAGGCGAAGCTGCTGGCAGAAGGTAGTATTTTATAATCGGTGAAATAAATATCTTCACAATCTTAGGAATAGATACGACAAACGTCTTTAAAATGACCTTTTGAGACTTCAAGTCAATAATATTCTTTTCCTATGTAGACGTAATGTAGTTGGAATGTTGTAGCCAAAGCCTTAAATCCTGATACCCTTAATCTATACAAGCGACGTTCTAGCACTATTTTATCAAGTGTCAAACATATCAACATGGAATAGATACACCAATCAAACAATGACTAATGTTTTAAAGGAAAATAACAAAAGCATGAAATGTTATATTTATCTGTATATCTAAATGCGAAAAACACAATATTTTAGTTTCACGTTAACAACACCGATTTCTCATTTTGTGTTAAAATTAATCCGTTGATATGAAGGATTAATTTTGGCTGAACAATTTTTTTTATAATACCTAGCTTCTATCTGTGTATTTACCCATGTGATGGACAAAAAATATCCTAAGGAAACTCCTGAGACAAAAGTAAGTTTTTCCACCTTTTCGATAAGCCTTTTATATGTCATACAACCATCACCTAAAGCAAGTCATTCGTCATTTGTCGCAAGTCATTCGTCGAAATGAAGGTTGCTTAGTTTCAATCCCGAAGGATCCCGAAGGAAACTAAGCAACCTCCGTTTCGTTCGAATTCCGCGATTTATAGACACTATTTCATCCCCTAGTCACTACATAATCTTTTATTTATTTTTTGAGAAAGGAAATCATCCAATGGGAAGTCATTCATAGACACACTCGAGGGTGAAACAGGAGGGCGTGACTAGAGATGGGACGTGGGTAAAAACCCATCGGGTATTTACCCGGTAAATACCCAAAACAATAAACAGTAATTGATTTATTTCTAAACATTGAGTAACATTAAATTTACTCAATGTTTAGAAATAAATCAATAGAAGAATAAGATTTTAGTCGAATTTTAGTTTGCATAGATTTAAAACTATCTAAGCGAACTAAAGTTCGATAGAAAACTTAGGCGCTTAGATAGAGAACTATCTAAGTGAGCTAAAATTCGACTAAATAGACCCATATTTTATGTTTGACTAGATTCATAATTTTTTTTGAACATACCTACTCAAAGACACCGCCCCGCAATTTACTGTTTGTCCTACTAGAAAGGAAAAGTGTTGGTGCTCACCTCCACTCATCGCCACAAATCATTTGTCACTTGACACTTCTTGTCATTTCAAACTTTATTTTTTTCACTTTGCAGTGACTTGGCATAGTCAGGCACTTGGCACTTTCTAGAGAGCAGTGGTGGCCAAGTGGTAACAGCCCCGACTTACAACCCCTACTCTCACAATGGTGAAAAAAACACTTTGTGAGGAAACCGGCGGCATGTCTTAAAATCAAACATTCGAACTCGAAGACATGTGACATCCACCAACCCGCATTGGGCCCTCATGGTGGATTACAGTTCATTCCCTCTTCTGGAGAGGAGGCCTGAGTGGGACTCGGGCGGTGAGAACAGTATACGGCTGATGCTATCCTATGCTACTTGGCACATTTAGCATTTGGTATTTTCCTTTAGGCATTAGGTCCGCTTTTGTACAATGTTTCATTAGTGTGTACTTGTCGTTTTCATATATCATATAATTATTTATCATTTGTCGTATAATCGTATGAAGTCAACCGTCGAATCCGACTCGGCTGGGTGGCGTTTTAAAAGCAGTGCGGCATCTTCTAATCTAACATAAGAGTGTCTCAAGACAAAATTCTAACACCAGTGCGTTTTGCTAGTGATGATTCATATTGCTCTGAAACGTGGTCGCTTATAATGGGCCTCATCAGAAACTTTGAAGTCACCCAAAGGGCAATGGAAAGAGCTATGCTCGGGGTTCGTTTTCCTTGCGTGATCGAATCAGAAATTAAGATATCCCCGCAGGAGAACCAAGGTTGCCGACATAGCACAAAGAATCGCCGACTTAATGTGGCAATGGGCAGGGCACATTGCTTGCGTACCGGAAGACGCAGCGTTGGAAGGCCTTAAGACAAGGTGGACTTATTACCTAAGAAAGATTGCGGAAATCCGATAGATGCGAGACGTACAGGGCCGTTCATTGTGGTGACATTTGGGGGAGGCCTATGTCTAACAGTGGACGTCTTTTGGCTGAAATGATAATGATGATGTCGTATAATTGTAATTTGTGTGTATGATTGTAAAAATCTTGAATTGATATTGAATTCTGTACAAAATGTTTTATTTTTTTTAAGAAATTTGGCAACTTGCGTAAGCGGACTTGCTATTGTTCGTACTATAATACTGTAAGACCTGGGGCCTTACTATAAACCCTTGATAGCGATGACGTTTTCGTTGCGAGAGTGTCTTTAAAGTGTAAAAAGTAAATACCCACCATTTGGGTATTTACCCGGGTAAAAACCCTACATTTGGGTAGATTGGGTATTTACCCGATATTTACCGGGTAGAAACCCATCTCTAGGCGTGACAGACTTTTACTGACTAAAACCACACCTGTGTCCTTGTTTTCTTATGCTTTCTAGGACAACGGACAATTTTTTATTTCTAGATTTGCATCAACATATTCCAAGACAAGGACAAGCAGATGACGATGTTAGATGTTTCTTAGATGTTTTTAAAAAGATAAATTAACTTAAAATATAAATTAATTAATACTACTTTATAACTAGATCATTGACTTATATGTACGAAATGAATAGAGAAAGACAAATAACCATAACGCGAATTCCCAGCAAGTATTGTTCATCCATATCCGGACAGTTGATTACATAGAATAATTTGAGTCTGATAAGATTACAGTCATTATTCGAGGCTCTCACCCTATCTTATCACACAGCCGTATTGATTTAAGCAGTAATGGCCGAACGAGTGTTGTCACCACTTACTCTGTTTATTTGCATTTAGAAAATTGTGTTTGTTTTAAATTACAAGGCTGTTATTAAGAACTTGTTACACGTAAGAATCTGTAACATTTTTTCCTTATAATACAAGTTAGAATTGAAATAATTCATTCAATATAATCCCAGTATTCGTTCATGATTCATTGTTCATATCAAATAGCAATATAACATTATCTATTTCACGATTCCTTTTGAAAATTCTTTTAGTTAACAACACAGTGAGTTACATAGCAACCCTAGCCATCTTCTGCTGTCATGTTTGGATTTAGACATTCCCTCAACTTCTTCAATGGGTCCAGAACGAGGTCGAGGAAGGACAAAGATGAAATTGGCTCAATTGTGTCCATTACAGGAGCTTACAGAACAAATCGAGATGAATTCTTTGGTACGTATTTCTATTTAACTTTTCTTTTTCGAAAGGCAATTGAAAGTTAATTTGCAGATAATCTCATGTATAGGCAAAGGCGGACACGCCGCCGCCGCCGCCGGGTTTCCGATCCCAATTTCCGGCCACCGTAGGCGCGGGCTCGCGGACGGTGGGCAATGGGTAGCTCGCTGTCCGTCCGTCCGGTAACAGACCGGTCCGAGCTCAGGTCGTCTACGGCGCGCACCGTTCCCGCGCGCCTCAAGGAGTTGTCAGCAAACTGTAGGGGTCCAGCAGGGCCGAAGCCTACTGGGGCCAAAGGTTATGTGAGACTGTCACCAAAGGCCCCAGGATAAAGGCAAGGAATGGAAAGGTAGGTTTTTAGTCAGTAAAAGTCTGACACTGTTTCCCGCCCCACCCAAGGGCGGGATTCGTCATTGGATGATTTTACCTACCCAAAAAAAAAAAAAAAAAAAAAAAAAAGATAATCTCATGTAAAACGTAATGATTGGGTGATGTTTTGATTTATTAAAAGTTCCTTTTTATTTTATTATTTAAAAAATTCAGCTAAGCCAGATCATAGCCACGCCTAACATAATCTTGATACTATTTTCAGGATACAACCAATACCCTGACGTGCAGAGAAAATCAACACCAAATGCGAACTTAATCATACCAACCACGAGCACAGGGCAACCAACAACACCACTACGACAGGCGAAAAGTACCAGCGACTTGATTATGAACAAAAATCTCCCACCGAACTTACGACCACAGAACCCCACAGTCTCACCAGACCCCCGTGGCGCCGAACTAGAACGTAACAACAGACCTCAAGATGCCCCTATACGACCGGAGAGGAAACTAGACGCACAAGTGCGCGTAGACAGACAAAGACTTGCAGAACAAAAGAAGTTAGAAAAGCAGCGGTTAGAAGAACAAAAGAAATTGGAAAAGCAAAGACAAGAAGAACAGAAAAAGAGAGAGAAAGAACAAGCGAAACAAGAGAAGTTAAGGAAAGAGAGGGAGAAGAAAGAGGCTCAGACGACGAAGAAAAAGCAGGCACCACAGCGTCCGGTCGCGAATCCTTTAGCACAAACAAGTGGGAGCGCAGCAAATCCTTTAGCTCAAGTGTCTGGACCAACAGCACATTCAACAAACACGTTAGAAAGTTCTATAAGTAAGAGTAGCGGGCCTCCACCATACTCTTCAGAAAAACCTGAAGGAGAGAAAGACAGCAGTGGTAATGTGACTTATACCAAGCCTATAGACACGGGCAGTTGGGACATTATCTCCAAGCATAGGGAAAATATAAGCCGGCCTGTGGCGGCCGTGTCGACACCACAAACTAAGCAAACAGTGATGGATTTGAACTACAAAGTTGGTGAAGAAGTGAAAGAAAATAGTGAAGCTTGAAATAGTTTAATACGAGTTAAAGTTTGTTTATAATATTTATAAGTGTTAAGAGTTATTAAAGCATTTGAATAATATTTGTTAAGAAATAAATTTATACCTTTTTTATATTTGGTGTTTCTCTTTTCTCTTATGGTTCTCAGTTCACATAACAAACCGTCTATTGTGTATATTTACAACTTGCTCTGAGTACCAACTATGCATCGCCTCCTTCTGCGAAGCAGTAACGCTAGCAAAGGAGGAGGCCGCACGCGAGAGGCAACGGCCCTCACGCCCTAGCCACCGCTGGGATTCTGATTCCGACACTGATTTCCAGCCAACGTAGACGCGGGCTTGAGGACGGCGAGCTATGGGTAGCTCGCTGTCCGACCGTCCGATAACTATCCGAACCAAGCCCAGATCGTCAAAGGAGCGCACTATTCCCGCGCGCCTCAAGGAGTGGTATGAAAGGCAACGAAGGAACAGGGTGGGTTTTTAGTCAGTAAAAGTCTGACACTATCTCGCGCTCCGCCCAAGGGCGGGAGATATCATTGGATGATTTTACCCACCACCAAAAAAAAAGGACCTTCTAAGCAATCTTTTTAAAAACCCTATGAAACAAGCTATATGTACTGGATATTTCAACTTTTCCTATATCATATCACATTATTTATCAATAAAATGAACTGCATGTAAAAACCAAAGCGGTTTTAAACTTTGTTATGAACCTAATCGATTTTGCTGATAATAACAAGTTTAATCTAATCTTTGGACATGATTTATGTAACAAGAATCCTTTTGGATACTAATTAGGTAATGTGATGCGGTTGTTAAAAATGTAAGGCTATCGTTGCTCCATAATTAGGAGTATTTGGAGTAAGTTAGTCATTGAAGAGGTATCATGCAAGTTAACCTGATAGAAAAAAAAACAGGCAAATGCGAGTCGTACTCGTGCACTGAGGTTTTCGTACAAACTACATTTGAAAACAGTTCAATTCCCGAATTAACTTACGAAGATTTTTCTGACTCCGTTATTGTTACGTATTTTTTTACGAGAAGTACTCTATGAATTTTAATTCCTCTGAAAGTGTCGTAATATCCGTTTTTTGCGACATAAACGGCTGTATCTTTTTTTCGTTAACTCAGAAGTTTTAATTTTTTTGACAGCTTCAAGGGACTGCAGACTTGAGTATGTTTTCATTCTCAACCCGATACCTCAACGCGTTCCCTAGATAAAGGGCCTTGAAAGACAGACAGACAGATAACAAAGTAATTCTCTTTTCCTTTTGAGTTACGGAACTCTAAAAAAACATACGTCGTCGTATTTTGTCCAAAACATACACTAAAACATCCAACGACTCTAAAAACCATTACGAATAATAGTGCCATATTTTGTTGTTGCTTGGTTTATTACAATAAACTAAATGGGCGGTACGTGTAACGCCCGTTATTGTATTTTAAGTAAAACCAGTAATGACGATCCCGATTAATTTGTTATCGTACTATAGATTTATCAATCATTATATCGACACGATAAAAATAACGATAATAATTAATTATGTAAAATTTTGTTTACAAGCTAGATAAATAGACTATTTAGACGTTCGCGTTATTCAAATTTTTATTCAATTCTATAAATTTTTGGCATATTGATTTTATCATGTTTTAGTTGTACCGGCGTTTAATTTTTACAATGTACTTAGTACAATTTATAACTTTTAATTTTTAACATATTTTTTAAATTCTAAATAATATACACCGTTAAATTTTAATCGTTTTAATCCCGCGGAGGGTCGATTCGGTACATGAAATACTATGGATTTGTAAAGAAAAAAATAAAAAATAAAGTACGTTTTTTTAAAAACTCGAATTAATAATACGCATATAAGAAAATAATTTCTTTAAGTAAAAGAGTCAATGACCTTGTAGGTAGTTGTCGGTCGTTACGAACTAATTAACCTACACTTCATTGGCCTCGCTCAGCTGACGTTTATTCAAAGAATTTAATTTCGTAAATGCGTAAACTAATTCGAGTTTAAAACAAAAATACTTTATTTTTTAATTTTCTCTTTACAAATCGATAGTATTTCATGTACCGAATCGGGCCTCCGCGGGATTAATACGTCCAAAATTTAACGGTGTATATTATCTAGAATTTGAAATATATGATAATATTTATTTCATTATAAATTCAGAATAAAATATATTCAATTCACTCGTTTTTAAATAATTTGATAATTGCTTACTTTGTTTATAGTTTACATTTAATTTGTATTTTTGTAAACAACATTATTTTTGGTATACGCGAAACCTGAATACAGTTTGTTCAGAATCAGTAACTGAATCATTTCCGATAATTTTTACACCATGTTATATTTTTTCTCAAAAATATTTAAAAAAGGTCACAAGTTAGACACCACCGACATTAAGTACAACACAGGTCAAGGCAGGTCATAGCGAGCTTTAGGCGCCAGCGCACAGCTGGGTGCGAGAGCAAAACCACCCTTTAGTCGCCCGGATGGCCCAGTGACCATGTGTTTGTGCGGACAACCAGGTAACAAAACAAGCTTATAACTGTTATTTTTCATGATACAGTTATGAATTTTTGTACGTAGATACTTTAAACAAAAGACTAGACACGTATCTCGGGTTTCGCATATACTAAAACTAATGTTGTATATACATATAGATTTTTATTGATATAAATAAATAAATAAGCAGACAACTCACTGTTAAGCTGGCCTTTGTACATCAATTGTCTAATAATTGTATTAATATTAAGTTTTGTTTACAATAAAGAATTAAGGAAGAAAGAAAGATTAAAAATAACCTCGATTTTGAAGACCCTGTTAAGGCACATTACATTTAGTAGCAGACCCTGTTATAGCACATCACTTAATAATTGTACTTCGCTATAAATATATAAATAGTTGTATATTGTAAATGCCAAGAAGGAACGCTGACAACTGAATTACAGGACACGTGTCCTAGATTGGGTGTCAAAAGCCTCAAGTTTTATGCACGTACAAACGTTTAGCCTAATCACAATCGGGATGGCGGTTGCTAAAGCGTGAGGATGTCAGTTCCGTCGTGCGTGTGGCCGTCTCCTTGGCTAGCTTTACTGCTTCGTATGCGCAGGCGACCGCTACCCATTCCTTCTCACTCCGGCCTGTACTAGGGACCGGCACGACAACGAGCTACCGTCGATCGCTTGCACAAGGACACGGCGGTATGCCGGCCAAGCGGGCACACCTCCAACGTATATTCCACTGTGTCCTCCGGGCGGAACGCTCAATTGTGACACCCAAATGTGTCTCAAATGTGTTTAGATAGCTTGTCTCTCAATGAAACAGGACGCCATGAACAAAATTCTAAGCTAACATTATTGACTCTCTTACCTATGAACTTTAGCCAAGGGGAAGTGCAGACAGATCTTCTGGTAGAGCTCGGTGAAGTGCTTGTAAGAACGATACAGCACGAAGGGTGTCGTCTGTCCTTGTCTGAAGATACGAAGCGCGTACACATAGTGCTTTTCTGGGTCGTAGCGCTTCTCGAAGCCGAGGCATTCCACGCTAACCAGACGACCTTCTTGGGCCATGCTGTGGATGAAAAAAGGAGAGTTCAGAACTTGCAACGAATGTTGTCCAAACAATAGATATCATATAATTTTGAAGTTCAGTTTTCAATACTATTGGAACATAACATTAAAATTCCTTTGCCAAATGGGGCAATGGGTCCTTGACCCATCGCAAATACAGGGGCGGTGCGGAGCCCCTTCTCAGGATATGCGTCACCTTCTTTCCTGCCCAGCTTGCACAACTACTTGCACCTTCCACGACTTATGTGAAGTCAAGACAGAGCAGATTTTTATGCGGTTTTCAGCCACAAATAGATTCACGAGGATGGCTTAGGCTTATAAAATGTGCATTTTATTCAGAATTTCAAAGACTACTAACGCCCGTGAAAAGCTAGGAAGGGTAGGATAGTCTGAAAAGCTAGGATAGTCTATTCGTGTTAAGAAAATAGTGACTCATCAATGCAACAGTAAAGATGTATTCATACTGGGGTAAAAATGAAACCATTATTATTAAAGTGAACCTTTTATTACACAGCATTTTTTAATATAAATACTAAGTAATTATTTCAAAATTTAATCAGGTTTTTTAGAATTTTCAGTTTTATTTTCATGAATAGATAAGGTATTCATTTTTTAACTTGATAAAAGAAGCGTCCTTACTGTCTGAAAGGCTTACTTCAACTGATCAAGGTGAACATTATGGCTCACTAATTTAACAGGTTCTAATTTGTCAAGGGGTGTGGCTTAGCTGAGTGACAACGTCAAGTCACTATTGTCTTTATGCGAATACACTATAGTATGCAATGACATGTAGTGATTTTTTTTTTCTGTTTCATATACCCATGTTTTCGGGTCATCACTAAAATAAATATAAACAGTCGTAGCTATAAATAAGCAAAGTATATTATTAAAAATACTCTGGATTTTAGAGACTGGTTTACTTACGTGTACGTTCGCGGCATAAATGATAGTAGTTCTGAGGTGTTGTTGCTCTGATCACCACTCGCGCGCAGCTGAGCTAAATTGTGTAGGAAGAAGTTGATTGGTGTGAACCTAAACAAAAGTTTCACATGTTAGTTTATATTGTATGCTAATATTAACCTTAAGTGCCAATAAAATCGTGTTCTCATATGAGGAAGATACTCGTTTTTTCGTATGCCAAATATATGTATATGCCAGCGGATACCCGGCATGTGCTATTATGCTAAAAAAATAAATATAATGCATTGTTTTAGTGGTCTAAAACCATATTCGCATTATAGCTTATTTAATGAACTTGGTTTGGATATGTGCTCCATGGTTGGATGGTTTTAAATTCGATAACGGAGGATGGATGGTTGGATGGAGTCTAGTCGCATCACCGCCCATTCGACGAGTTATGACCAAACTTTTTTTGTGGTCTAAGGTTTTTTTTTTGAGATGGGAAATCATTCAACGAATTCTAGAGTGCATGTCAAACTTATACTTACTAAAGCCAAAACTATGTTCTTTCTTTGTCTTTTGTGTTCCAGGATCACGGGTTTCTTTTTTAGAAATAATCCTATGGCCTAAGATTCGGCCCTGTAGAGTTCGACTCTGCTGAGCCCTAACCTAACCTAACTACTCTTTCGAGGCGCTCATGGGACACTATGCGCTGTCGACTAGTCGAGCTCGGACCGGTTTGGGCGGTTACCAGACGGCTGGATGGCGAGCTACCCATTGCTCGTCATCTGCAACCGTCGAGAGACAACTCTGAATGGTGTGCAGTATCGTAATGAATACTTACTTGCTCTTGAGTGAAGAGTGTATGAGCCTGGCGAAGGCGGCGGCGGCCTCGGCGTTGGTGGCGGCGGGCAGCAGCGCGGCGCGCACGTAGCTCACGGCCGCGCTCGTCACGCCCGTCACGCCCGACATCGCCATCTAACGCACACATACTGCTCTCTAAACGTCTTATATACTCACTACACGACCTCTCAGGTTTTCGAGTTATTCGGTCTTAATAATTAACAGATCGAGCGTAATTATGACACTGTAGCCTCTGCCAGGAGCTTCAGCCGAGTGAAAATTCTCACTCAGTGATAAAGTAGCATTCTATTCTACAAGTGAAAACATCTTCACAAAATTAAAATCAGTCCAGTAGTTTTCGAGTTTACTAATTAAGATTATAAACAAAAATACAGATGTTTCCTCTCAGTAAGGAAATATATTCTTCTGGACTTGCTCACAACGTCAAAGCAGACACATACATCCCCAGTCACCTAAAAGGGTTAAGCTCGGATTTTAACCCAAATGACGAAACAGTACAGGTTGACAAATATTGCTCAGAAAAAAAAAGAATTGAGTTCATCGATACGCAAAGAAGAACCTGCAATATATTTTTGTTCATACCTACTTATCTAATTTGATGAAAAAAGCGCTGGTGCACTGGTAGCTAAACACAAACTAAAAAATCGAAAACATAACACATGAATGACGGGATGAATACTCAAAAACATTTTAATATCTTTTAAGCACAGATCTATTATTAGTTCAGTACATTATTTTTTTAACGTAGATAGTCATGACTCCTCTCGCTCTATTCACGTTAAGAAAATATTAACCCATCAGAGCCCCTTCAAAATAAATGTTTATTCATACTGAGCTAAAAATTAAATCATTAATATCAAAGAAAACTTTTTACTACGCACTATTTACAAAAAACTAAAAACAAAAAGTTTTAAGTAAAAAACTTTTTATACTATAATAATTATTATTTTGCCTGTGTCCAACAGTGGACGTCTTTTTTCTGATGATGATGATGAATAATTATTTTAAAATTGACGACAGACGAATCCATACTGCTTTAGGGCTTACTTCAACTTTTAATAGGTCAATGTGAATTTCGAACACGTCTAAGCTGAGTGACAACGATGAGTAACTATTTTCTTAGCGCGTATATACACTATAGTGTCGAGCGCGACTTCGTGTCAGACTTTTACAGACTAAAACCCGCCTGGGTCAATCAGATACCCTTTGCGTTACCACGGTGCACGCTTTTGAACATTCCCTCACCCTTAGCAAGCATCAGTCCTACTGGGCCATTTCAGTATTGCAGACGTGACATCTCTATGATAAATTCAGTATGTTCGATTGAGATTGATTTTCTCACGACAGTTCCTATGAAATAATCCTCTGCTTTTAAAAGCTTTACTTACCAAAGCGAACAGGTCCAATATATGGTCGTGATGCGCTCTGACTATGTTGAAGGCCATGCAACACAACTCCACGAAGTGCTGGAAGCGCTGCGTGGGTCTGTCTCCACCGTTGATGACGTACACCATGTCGTGGGTCAGCACGAAGGGGGCTCGGTCTCTGTTGAAAAAGTAAAAAAGTGTTTTGAGTATTGACTAGTTGACAAATTTTTCCAAAAAAAACTGGAAATAAAAGACAAAGTTAAATCAGTGAATAAGAAAAGTGTGTCGAAAGTTCAAATCACGTAATGATGAAATTCTGATTTCACTCTTTCGGTACAGGCACGCTTGGCGCATTCATACTTCTTATAATATTCTGTATTTTATAAAATATTCTGTACTTTGTATAATACTGGTCAGGGCCACTGCCCAACAATAGATTTCGGTCTGTTGTACATGTTCTAATCGCACGGAAAACTCCGATATCACGATGACTGGACACACTGGACTTTGAATTTTAATTCCAATGTGGCAACATGATTTCGCTAAGATTTATTCTTTGATAATTTTGTATTTAGCCACGAAATCTAACACCTCGCAATCGGAACCTTGCAGTAGTCTAGTGAAACTACAACTACTTACTACTTTAATACAATAAATACAGAATTCATTCAGGTACATCTTGATCCTACCTCTTGAAGTTTCCAAACATCTGCGCGTCTCCGAGGAATTTGCCGAAGTCTATGTGGAAGAGGTGTCCCGACGTCTTCAACATGATGTTGTCGTTGTGGCGGTCGCAGATGCCCAGCAGGTACGTCGCCACGCTGTAGCCGGCGCATGACGCTAACAGGGAATTATTTACATTATTAAAAAAAAAAATTGACAGAAATTGACAGGCTGTCTATAGAATCTTTGAGATTTTGTAATTTCCATAATATACTTTTATTCCCAAAAAATCGACGGGTCCCAAGAACAAAATGTTATTTATTAGAAAAATAAGACACAATGTACGAGTATTTTATTCCTTATTCACAGTACTTTAAATTCTCATACTATAAATCGATAATTCTTCATATATGATTTTGTTTTTGGGACCCGTCGAAATATAAAATTAACCACAGAAGAGAAGGCAGAAAAAGCTAGATCATAATATGGCACAAATTTTCTCTCTCTTGTACTCTGTACTACTTGACTGTTAGTTGGTATTCACATTGCTGCGTAATCGGTGATTGTTTGAAAGAGTCACAGTGGACGTCACCTGTAGAGGGCAACACGGACAACGGTGGGATTTAGTCAGTAAAAGTCTGACACTCCCTCGCGCTCCACCCAGAGCAGGATAAGTCATTTATATTCCACAGGAAAAAACTACTTTCACTAAAATGGTCTGTGGTAAAAATGTTTTAAAAAATTGTTAGCAACATAAAATAACCACAATAATCGAGAATTCGAAATTGCGAAACTGATTGATAGACTATATCTCACCTGTAAAGTTATCCCTAGCACGTTGATATTCGAGTTCAGAGGGGTTGTGTTTCGCCAACCATTCTGCTATTGGCTTGTCCTTGAAGGATCCTGTAAGACCCCATTCAGTCTGGATAGCACGCAGCGTTTCTGCTTCGGAGACGATTTCAATCATACCTAGAATTTAAAACATTTTGTAAAAGGATATGAAGGCTTCAAAAACTTAATTGCGGGCAACCGCATACGGGCGCCTAACAATTTTGACTATCGTATAAAAGCTATATAAAAGTTGAGCTACATCTAGCCGCACTCCTATGCTTCTATACTTTACTTTTTTCTGTTGCATTGAACCACCATTTATTGAAGAGACAAAGAGGGCGGGAGTGCGATCGCACGGGGCGGAGTCGTTGAGGCGGTCGGTAAAGCGGATACACGCGTCAGAAAAAGATGAGACGTTGGCTTAAAGCGTCTGTAAAGCCGTGGGTCTTTTCAATATTGACATTTCGCATTAATCTGTCCTAGCTCAGAGGACACCGGTGTCCTCTCACATGCACGCCACTATAGGCCTTAATTCCGATGTTTAGAGTCTACTTTTGTATGAACAAGTTGGGTAGTTGTGGATCGAAGTGTTAATCCATAATTACGAATGGACCTGCGTAGTCACTATGTAAATTACCCGCAAGTTTAATACCGCGTATGTAACTTTGATAGGGGTAAAAAATTCGCTTCGCTGTGCGTTGTACAAATGAACTAGTAAACAATAGATCGAGTGATGTGTGGACGACCAAGCAGAGCGCAAATTCAAAGGCACGTTGCAGTGATATTGATATTGCAGTGATAGTCATATTCTCAGTTGCAGTGATCTCTCTTTTCCCACCCTCGTTAGTACCGGCGTCACTGATTGACAAGTGCGATTCGATGCGTCCAGAAGTATAGTGCGTTTCACTAATGAATTCCCTTCGTTGTAATGTTGGCTCCCCTGCCTATCTAAATGTCAAAGAACGAAGATGCTTGTCAGGGCTGCCAGATGTACGAAATCGTACTCCTACAATTTTTTGGCATTTTTACTTATATACGATCACTAGACCAAGATCGTACGGAAAATGTACGATTTTTTTATACCTAACAAGTCTGGGAACATTCATAACAAACGAATGTGCTCTACTGGCAAGTCTCCGGTGTGGGTCCATATACATATAAATGATAAACATAGTTATTTTAAAAAGTAAAAGTTGTCTTATGGTTTTTAATAAAATTTTGGTTAATAGCTTTTGTTTATATCACAAAAACATACCAGTTACAATTATCATATTCTTCTGTTGTATCTGCAAAAGGTATGGTTATGCTGGGGTGTAAACATTAGCTAATCAACAAACGTATCAAGACTGACTGTTGCTAGAGCGATCGACAATCGGAAGTTTCATCATGTGAGTAGACTCCTGTCTTGCAGCCCAATAAAGCTATGAATTGTTCCGAATTCCTATGTAATAGTATATTTTATCCAATAACAGTTTTTACAGTTTCCAAAAAAAAAAAAAATTAGAAGGCAATTTGTAAAAGTAACGTAATATAGGTAAATCTCCCTAATATTTAGTAATTTTATTACTAAAAATGTAGCAACACAACCAGTGTTGCTACATTTTTAGTGCTACCAACATCACGGTGAAGGGAATTCTTTCGTGAAACGCACTTTAGTTAAATTCGTATAGCGTATACGCAGTATCCGGCTGGTTAGAACGTTATGGATGGTAAGAATATTTACCTCTTTTATCGCTAGTAGGTAAAGCTTGGAAAGTGACTATTCGCAGATCCAAGCCAGCCCTTAACCATAAACTGTCCATCACTTTGATTACTTGTAGAACTAAGGCGTCTTGTCGTAAATCATCACCAACCTGGCAATAGAGAAAATATCATTTAAATGTCAATTATGTTGGCATTGTATGTAAGCCTGGAGATTTGAAGCATGATTTAATACACAATATAAAATTAAATATGCAAAGGAAGTATGTAAGGATCGTAGCAGGTTTTATAATGTTTCGACCTGAAAAAGGTGTTAGTTGATGTATTTTACTAGGCACTAGCTACCGCCGCTCTATCCCTGTGAACAATTTTAGAGATTCCTGTACAAAATTACCAATATTTTATTCAATTGTTTCTAAAGCAAAATTTTAGCATTTTAATTTTTACGACACTTACGAACAGCAATTGATTTGTATATATCGAAAGTTCACTATTTTTGCAGGGAGTCTTTTTTTTTATTAAAAGCTATTTATGTTAATAAAACAATAGTGCCTATTCTAATATATCAAAAGTTTTATGAATAACAAGTCTTAACATTTTCAGATCGATATTATTATAAATAATATTAAATTAGGAAAGAAAATATCCCTTCCTGCTAATAGTGCAAAATGTCGGTTGCTGTGATCTTCCTGATAGGGCTCGATATTTAGAATAAAATAGATTATAGAAGATCATTTTATGTCTTCGAAATCTTGTAATTTTTGTTTAATTTACTCAAATGCATTTGACTGATGTGTACACCATGTAGTTTACCAATTGACAGAAAACACGAATTATGCTCTATCTTGTAGATAGTAATCTTGTGTTCAATGTTTTGAGTTTTTCTTACCTTGAACATAGCAGGGATTATGGCGTTATCACTGCCGATGAAGTTTATCTTGAGTGGGAGCGTATTCGAGGCGAAGTACATACATGACCTAGATAATAAACAATTTGTTAGGAAATTAATAAAATATTAAACCTCAGATACTTTAGCGGACAAAATGTCCCCAATATGACGCGCAAAACTGTCAAATTGTCCAAAAACATTTCCCGCGTCACGTGAATGTATTGTAAAATATTGGGGGCAAGTTTATAGTAAGGAGTAGGTAGTAAAAACTAGGGAGTAGCTATTAGTTAGTTGTTTCATGAATAAAATGAAAGCTCACTTGACATCGACATCATGCACATATTTGTGTAGTGCGAGCGGCAGCGCGGCGGGCTGCTGGCACAGTATGGCGGCCAGTTTTTCCCCGCCTGCACTGAGGGCGCGCTGCCGCCCGGTGTCCTTAGCGTCCTTCACTGCTTGCGCTACTTCTGATAGTGTCTGTATGAGAATAAACGAGGTTGTAAATTAGGATGCTGGACGTAAAATAAATAAGCATAACTGGCCTTGTAATATTCCCACGGCTGGGACACAGGCAGTCTCTCTAGGAGAGGAAATGGGCTGAAATCCTTCACGCAGGCCCAGTGCGGGATGATGAATTGTGACATTCATTATTCATGTCTTCGAATTTTTAGTTCTAGAACATGCCGGTTTCCTCACGCTGTTTTCGTTCGCCGTTTTAGTGCATAAATAGTTGGTGAATAAAGACAACTCGTGATAGCACAATCAATTCGCGAGTTCTTGCGATTCGAAACTATTCACAAGTTCTTGCGATGCGAATCAATTCACAAATAATAATAATAATATAATATTCCACAACTATCACACACAACGCCGTCTAGTCCCAAGCTAAGCAGACCTTGTGTTATGGGTACTAGACAACTAATAAACATACTTATGTTTTTCTAAATACATACATACTATAGATAAATTACACCTAGACACAGAACAAATGATCGTGTTCATCACACAAACATTTGTCCTGTGTGGGAATCGAACCCACGACCTCCGGAATAGCAGTCAGGCCACTAACTACTAGATCAAGAGACCAGTCTAAAAGTTCTTGCGATGCGAAACTATTTAAAAGTTCTTGCGATGTGAATCAATTCGCAAGTTCTTGCGATGCGAAACTATTTACAAGTTCTTGCGATGCGAAACTATTTACAAGTTCTTGCGATGCGAAACTATTTACAATTTCTTGCGATGCGAAACTATTTACAAGTTCTTGCGATGCGAAACTATTTACAAGTTCTTGCGATGCGAAACTATTTACAAGTTCTTGCGATGCGAATCAATTCGCAAGCTCTTTCCATTCATCGTGCGAGCTCGTAGATTTTTGCAATGCGAAGTCATTGCCCTATTTTGTATTTAGGCCATAAAATTTGCTCGCTATGAAATATTCCACATCTCACCCCCACTCTTACATAAATGGGCTTACTACTCTAGGGACTCGCCCTCTTTTCAGCTGCAAAAGTTCAGATCAGGCTGGAGTTTTCGGAATAGCTCTATTGATCGCATAGTTAAAATCCGAAAAGGCACAAGTGGTAGTGCATAATGGGCAAGAAAGGAGGAAGATTGAAAGTCTGTACCTTAACTAGTAGCTGCTGCCTCAGCAGCGTGTTCTGCAAGTTCTGTCCGCAGATGGCGAGCAGCGCCCGCAGCAGCAGGCGGTAGCGCCACGTGGCCGCGATGCCGGCGTCGGCCTCGTGCCCGTCCGCTGCTGCCTCCTCCAGGCTGATGCCTAGGTACTCCTGGTTTGGATCCTGGAAACATTACTATTCATTACTTCTGGGATTAAAAGTATCCTATGCTGTTCCAGGACCTAGTCTACCCGAGACTCGTTTCGTTCAAAACCGTTCAGCTACTTGAGCGTGAAAGAAACAAACAAACACATATACATACAAAAGTTCGCCTTTACAATATTAGCGCGATTGATTAATTAATCTTCGCATTAGAGCGCCATGCAGCATTTATACCAGCAGAGCACAAAAATTACTTCAGAATCTAGTTCAATTTTGTTAAAACTTGTTTATACGAATGGAGCAGTCAAATATGCATGTTCCGAATCTTCTCCCGATTATTCTGAAGAAGTTTGAACACTAATGTGATATACTTATAAGAAAGCTTGTTTATTACACTACTCGATCATGATCAATACGAATTTTTTAGGCTTCCGTCTTTGTAAAAAGATAAAAAAACTTTCAGCAAAAACAAAACGCACTTTTTTTATTTATTCGTTCCTATGCAATAGAATTATTTAAAATGTAGCTAAAATTGTCGTACCTACTAAAAAACAAGTTTTTACTATACTTTCAATTGCAGCTGTATGAAAAAAGTCAAAACATATTTATTATTATGATAATGCAATATGTCGTAAAAAGGTCAAATCAGTAGACGATTTGTCAACTTGACGTTAAAATAAACCATGTACGTTTTCGCGTTCCGAAACACGAAAACATCGCTGTTAGCGCGTTTACAAACGGGTCACCCGGAAAGAGTGGCTTTTAGTGAGCTAACATCGATTTTATTGTGACTCGGAACGCAGTGTATAGAATACACAGATACAAAGTTATACTGTAACGTCAATCACCCTTTAAAATATTTTTTATAGTAAAAAACAGAAGTCTATAAAATGTTATTTAACACTTTAAAAAATCAAGATAATTACGCTCTTTCAGCCTGCGTAAGTCATATTGCTCTTCAATTTCTAAATTATTTTGAGCCCAAGCTCCATGCATTTATTGAACTTCTCCTTTAAACACTTCCAAAACCGTAATACGTCGCTGAAGATGCGACTCTAATAATCATCAGAGGATAGAAAAAATTCACTTCAGGTAGAGAAACTAATCTGGATAGGCCAACTTAAACGAAATATCGCAGTTAATTAACTTCTCGAACTATAAAATTCAAAGCATTTTCAATCAAACACACAATTTTCATAAAAAGCAAGCAGAAATATGATTGAAGCATCGAAGCATTCTTAAATATCTATCTATACATCTGTAATTATGCGATTGAAAAGTCATAGATTTTATAATTTTAATTAGGAAAAATCCTTTCAGTTCCTTTTCAGTTCAAATCGATAAATTTGCTACATCGATTAAATTGAATCGTATTACAACACTATGCTTGCACGGTTAGAGCATTAAAAAAAATAAGGTCGACTGGAGCTAGTACTTTGGTCTGGATAATGATAATTTAAAGTATACTTACTTGAGGTACATTTGGTAAGGAATGGACCAGCAGCCAGAACAGTCGATGTGCGACTGCTGGCGCAGAGAGGGCGCGTGATAATAATAATTCTGGAACACAACAAAAATACAACTTTAAAATCTTTGTTCAGTAACATCTTGAAAGACTTCAATGGGGACATACAAACTGCATTCTTTCGTCAAATAATAAAAATGGTCGCTACTCAAGCGGTTCTAGAGCAATGGCTCCGGAGCTGTTTGAAAGAGTTACCCTGGCCCTGTAACGTTAAAGGCAACTGCAGGAACTTTAGAGGGTATGCGAAAGAAAGTGTAAAGTATACTTGGGTTATATCTGGTCTGGTATCTATCCGATAACTGATTTCGGATGTACTATATGTACTAATTGCGGGGAAAACACTGATACTGCGATGCAAGATTTTGAATTTTAGTTCCTATGTGTTCTGTAGCCACAGATGTCGCTACAGAGCACATGTGAATTCGAAATAGTTAAACTCTGCCATTCTCGCTCCACTCAGAGCGAGAGAAACAGTTTGACGATTTATAGAAAAGAGGTTATAGGGTAAGAAGTTATAAAAATCTTATTAAAACTATTGTATTGAAGTCGTGAATACAGACCAGCAACAGGACTGGCCTCGTACGTCTCGTGGCGCAGCGCCTGGACGAGCTGCGGCATGACGCGGCACAGATCGTCGTCCGACATCGCGTTGATCAGCTGCGTCGCGGTCTCGCGGACCGCGTTGTCTGGGAAACTGAAATATTACAACAACAAATAAATACAAAGCTGGCTAAGGAAGTGATATACGGACGAAAGATACGATAATAATATGTTCTTATAGACTAGCTTCTGCCAACTACGTCACTCGCGTGAAAGTAGATTTCTTCATACATACTTTGGACACCCGTTTTATTACTTTAGGAATTTAATCACAAAATATCCTTTCTAATTCTTTGTAACATATTAAAAAGAACCTGTGTGTCATGCGAATTTGACGAGAGTGATTCAGCCTTCTCAAATTTTCTTCACTTTTCTTCTTACTTCTTTTTTTAAAGTCGGTGAAACACTCATCTATTTTTCCCCGACTTCAAAAATAGAAATAGATTCTCAATTCAGTTGTATGATTTTTAATGTAAAGTAAACCAAATAAATGTAAAGTAAATGTAAACCTTAGAACTCTGTCGTTTATGGATCGATTCGCAATTTTATTTTTTACCTGAAAGGATAAGATTCGAGACAGGTATCATTTTTTGTAAAAAAAATTTTTGACTAAACTTACCAGGGTAACAGCAAATGCATGGCGTTTAAAGGCGAGGGTTTCTCCCACAGCTTTAGCAGCGCGATGAGCTGTTCTCTATGCTCTCCGTACCAGTTGGTAGCTGCCATCAGAACTAGGGGCAATGCTCCCGCTAGTTGGACTAGGTATTGACGTTTTTCCCACATTATCTATGAACAAATTGTTATGAAAACCTAATGATTATAAATACTGAATATGGTTTTATTTTCAATAGGAACTAGGAACAACAAACTAAAGTCCGGACGCAGAGCAGGAAGAATTTCGTACGTTGACCTATTATTACCTGTCTCTGTCACTCCCGCGTATATATAATGCGTCTCGCTCGCACAGATTCAATGGCCACCGTCGTCAGGGATTGTAAACCCTTTACTGTAAACTTTTTACTGTTATTGTAAGTTATGGTCGTTATTTAATGTTTTTTTTTTTGGTTAGCCTTGAGTCACTACAAAAATCCTTGACGCAATTCACAATTTTTAAATAATGAATGACAATGATAGCAACGAAGGAACGGGGTAGGTTTTTGTCAGTAAGAGTCTGACACTACTTCCCGCTCCACCCAAGGGCGGGATTTGTCATTGGATGATTTTACCTACCATAAAAAAAAACAATGATAATTTTTGAATTTTCATTTTATTATCATATTTCTACCGAATTAGTTATTTTAACTCGATTTTTCTATTGTTGTATTATAAAATCTAAATAAATAATTTATACACTAATAACAAATATTTATTAGTTTGTGACCACTGTCAGTAGGCCCAAAGGTCATTGTACGAAATTCTTCCAACTCCGCGACCGGACTTTTAACTATTATTGTTCTTGTACTGATCTAATATTTTTTTAATAATCTGACAGACCAATTTTTATTTTGGATCACAGAGTACTGACAATCACGAATATGAATTACTTCCATAGTAGATACTCGTTTTTTATCAGATTATCTCAATAAAGGCGGGTTTCTGAATTGAGTATTTTGAGTTAAGAACGTCTCAAACCATACTTAAATGTCAAGTTTATAGGCTAAAGTAGAGTTTGAGTAGTTCTCAACTTCAAATACTTAAATCAGAAATCGGGGGTAAATCTCCGAGAATCTTGTATGGTTTGCGAGGATTTATAGTTGATTTTCTCTATCTGCTACTATCTTACCTCTCGACATTCACTCGGCATCCTCTGGTAGGCTCCCTGCTCGATGAGCTGCAGCAGCTGCGACTGCGTGTGTCCGTCCAAGCTGTCGAACTTGGGCAGCTCGTCCTGGGTCAATGGCCTCTGTCGACCTTCTTCGCCGTCCGTCCATTTTACGCCGGCGTGCGCGTATAGAGGGATTTCTGAAAAAGAAAAGTTTTTATTTAAAGAAATTACTAACTAATCTAATCATAGTATTACAACGTCATCATCACCATCATCATCCTTTTTAATGTTCCCACTGCTGGGGCACAGGCCTCCTTTCTAAGAGAGGGAATGGGCCGTAATCCACCACGCGGGCCCAGTGCGGGTTGGTGAATGTCACATGTCTTCAAATTTTTGGTTCTAGGACATGCCGGTTTCCTCACGATGTTTTCCTTCACCGTTTTGAGAGCAGTAGTGATGAAATAATTTACACAAAGTAATGCGCCTGGCTGGGTTTGAACTCGCGACCTACAACTCGTAAGTCAGGGCCGTTACCACTCGGCCACCACTGCTCTCCGTATTACAACGTGGGTATTATTATTAAAAACATGTAATCACTTTCCCGAGACTTCATGCGAATTTTGACGCTATTGTTAAATACGGAAGAAATACATTCCCTTATCAACTTTAAAGTCGAATAATAATAAAAGAAGGTACTTCCGCCAAAGTAGTTAACTTCTTCTAGAATTCGCTAGACCTTTATACGTACATCGATTCTGTAACCTTCGCTGAGCAATCCGTTTCAATTATTTGATGCTACTCTGGGTTTCGGCGGAGATATCTCCGTGTTAAAGTTTCACGGCGTAACAATAGTAACAACAGAAGACGGAAAACGAACCTAAGCAAGTATTACTGTTGTAGTTCTCATATAGAACAAAGGTTAAGTTTATTCTCACGTTGATTTTCGTTTATACTCAACGAGGATATTTATTTATTTATTATTTATACAAACTTCATGCAACACAAAGGTACACAGGCGGACTTAATGCCATAGGGATAGGATATGCCTATCTTAATCAAGCTGGACCTGTGCGCCACAGTCACTATCATACACGACAAAGCCAAATGTGTGCCAGCACACAGCGATCTCGACTAGATAACAGACATAAACGTTAATAAATCTTATAAAAAAAAGTATTGTTTTTCTTATTTATGTTGTCAAAGGATATGGTCGAGGTATACTGGTCGAGATGCCCGTTGGCGATAAAAAGATGCTTTTACTTTTTTAATTCCTCGCATCTCACATGACATCACTTAGGCTCATAAGAGACAACGCTCGAAACGTCAGCTGAACACTGTAGGTTCATAAGCACAAAGTTCAAAAAACCATGCTTTTTTTTTACTTATAGTATAAGAAGATACGTGCTCGACGGGCTAACGAACTCCAGTCATAAAACGCGACGCGATATAGTACATTTTAACACAAGTGGAGAAAGTTTTGTCATTGTAACCGAAGCGGAATTTGAATAGAGCCAAAGGCTGCTGTGTAACAGGGGTTAACACGCGACTTGCGAGGGACGCATAGCACCCAGCCTGATACGATCAATGTAATAAAATGAGGCAGGGGCGAGTTCACGCACTTTTCCGAACTAGTGCGAAAAACAGTAAATTGCGTGCCTAAAAGCGGGTTGTGTACAGAAAAGTCGTTATCTCACCAATATTAACGACGGGGAAGGTCCCGGTGGGCGAGTGCATGGGGTGCGGCGCCGGCCCGATGCGGCGGTCGCAGTAGGCCGGCCACAGCGCCAGCACGTAGTTGCCCGACGCCAGCATGCTAGGAACAAACGACACTCTCTATTAAACAGCCTCATACTCACCACACTATAAGGTTATGGTTACAAAAAATTACACACACCTTTCTCAAATCATAATAAGAGACATGAACAGTCAGTCAAGACTAAGTTCAGATTCAGATAAAACGAAATTTTCGCAAATATCAACTCCTTGATTTTCAAAATTGCCTATTCAGAATGAAAAAATTAATGCTTCCATACACAAAAAACAAATTAAACTAAAACGGTCGATGGACCCAACCGTGTATTCTATAGACCGCGTCTAGCGCGCCAACATGTCATTCCTTCAGGGTAACCGATTTTTAAACGTACTAACAGCAACGTTTTCGTAATTCGGAACGCGGTGTTGGTTTATTTCAACGTCTAGCGTCAAGTTAACCAATTGTCAATCTGACATTACGACATGCTAATATATGTTTTGTCTTTATTGCATAAAGCAGCCGTTGAAATCATAATAAAAAATAATAATAGATATGTCAATTTTGGTTACATTTAAAATAATTTTATTTTAATTCTATTGTGTAGGAACTAATAAATAAAAAAATGTGCGTTTCGTTTTTGCTGAAAACATTTTCAGCTTTTTACGAAAAACATAGGCCTTAAAAATTCATATTTAATCATGATCGAGTAACGTAATAAATAAGCTTTCTTATAAGGTATATCACATTAGTGTTCAAACTTCTTTGGAAAAATAGCCCATTTTAGGCCTCTCTTCTAAAAGCGTTAAAAAATGTTAATATAATAATAATTGAATGTGTTTACATAACTTCGTGTCTAATGTTGAATGTTGAAAAGTTATTTTAGCTAAACCATTGCACTTCGTCCAAGCCCGCTACTGTGGCAACTTTACAAGTTAAACAAAAGATTGTAAAAACATACCCATCAAAATCAAACATCTGTATAGCAGCCCAGCCCAATTCATTCAATTCGTACTGCACATCACCATTTTCCTCATTATCCTGGTTATTTGTCTGATTGTTCTCGTTGTTCTGGTGTTGACTGTCTACCGTACGCTGAGAACGACCGTACAGAGTAATGACTAGCCGAGATTCTCGAGGTAAATTGTTCACGGGGAGATCTTCCAAGTTTAACCTGAAAATAATGTTTTTGTATTTTTAAATAGATCTTAATTAAGTGCAATAAGAGTGTTCTTTCCAAACGCTTAGTTGACACTTTGCGTGACCCAAGTGCTGGCTTTTACCTCGGTCAGAGATTAAGCATTGCCATAAGACGTGGAAAAGAACAGCCCGAAATCATCTATCGGGCAATAGCCCACCAGACTAAAACACCTGTCTGGCGGCACGCCTCCTTTGAAAGGGAGGATTCCCTTTCAAAGGAGGCGTGCGGGACTTTACTCTATGTTCCGCTTACCTCCACTACACACTGTTAGAATTCATTTTCGTATGTTTATACTAATACTAATATTATAACGCGGAAAAGTTTATTTATTTGAACGCATTAATCTCAAGAACTGCTGGTTGAATTGAAAAAAATATTTTAGCGTTGGATAACCATTTTGTCGAGCAAAGCTATAAAACAATCTGCTTACAACCAATAGGTGCGGAGGAATAACCAAAGTCGATAAACTGGTTGGATAACAAATAATTAATTCTATGCACATCAGATACAATACGCGGCGTAGAAGTTGAATCAAAATGGCGATCGAGCGAGATCGCAGTAACAGACTTTCGGGTCTAAGTCAAAGCGGGGGGCTGCGCGAAATTATTTGCCGCATACTATATTGTAACGTCATTTTTGTAGGGTAGTGTCGCCGGTTTGTAGCTTGACTTACCAAGTATCAAATATGATTCTAGGATAAAAACCACCACTTTCTATCCTCGACGCCTGAGTGACGTGCAATGACTTGAGTGGCCGGGTTCCGTAGTACACTTGCGCTTGGAATAAGTAGTCCTCGTAGACCGAAGGACCCCAACACAGAGGCAGGCAGTGGACAGCCTCGATGCAGAATAGTGTTGTTTCTGATATTGTGTGAGCTGGAACCGCTTCTGGAAAATAATGTAATTGATACCTATTAAAAAAGCCTTACGATCAAGACTTTTTTCATAATTGGGTACAATTCAGGGCATATAAGTTGAACCCAAATGGCGATCGAATGAGCAGTAACAGATTTTTGGGGCTCAATCGAAGTAAAACAGTCCCCCAGTTTGATGGAGACCCAAAAATCTGTGTAACCATGAAATCATAGCAATGACAGCTAACTTATTTGCCGCGTACTATACTTGATTCCATTTTTTTATTGTTTGTATCAAAAAGCAACTTAATCCAAAATTGCAAATAGAAAGAACGAAATTATCAAAATCGTCAAATATTAGTCATTTTAGAAACTTTTCAAATCTGGTGGAAGGGGAAACTGGCAAATAAGTTTGGAAGAATCCCGAAGTCGTATATATTTAGGTTTAGAGTAGAACTTACTGTGCGTGTTGTTAGGTGCGAGGTAGTGCGTGTCGGTGAGCTGGAAGTCCAGCAGCCTCGTGCGGCCGTACAGCGCCAGCAGCGCGCGCACGGCGTCGCGCACGCGCGCGCACTGCTGCGCCACCAGCTCGCGCCGCGTGGCGCCGCGCAGCGACACCGAGCAGTACGGGCCGTTGTCGGCTTCGATCTCGGGCGTCATTCCGTTGTTCTTGCCCTGCGAAATGACCAGTACAAACAAACATTTCACTTTTAGGTGACAAAAGGCCCTACCGCGACGTCACAACGCTATCCATTTGACGACCTAAACTGAACTGTTAAAGGGATGCAGATGCATTAAATATCATTTAATTATATCTTCCGCCCTTGGTCGGAGCGTACCAGACTTTTAGTGACTAAAAGTTGATACGCTCCGACCCCTGGTCTAGAACGCTGGGCCCCGGGGTTTAGAGCGTGACTGCCGTTGCCTTACGCGTGCGGCCGCCTACTTTGATAGCATGACTGCTCGCAGAAAGGGACGACCGCCTGGTATACTGTGCATAACTTCATCAATCTTTCTAGCTCACACGCCTGACTTTTTAACATGTCATGGTGAAGCCCTAGGATGACATTTTGAACCGCTTTTATTAGAATTTAAATGATCTTGTTATACTTAATTTCGCTTTAAACAAATTGTGTCAAGTAAATTGTTTTAACACAGCACTTAAAAATTACAAAAAAAAAAGGTTTTATTCTAATATTTTTCACATAAAATAACCGATTATTTTTTGCAAATGATTTTCTCAACTTTTATTAACAAAAAATCCACAGTATCAATATAGTTATAAAATCAGTGAAAATCGCAGTGGCTAAACCCATGTAGTTAGAGTATGTATTTAGTTCTTTTTTTTTATTTGTGTTCTTGGAAATTTAAATTTTGTTTTGTAAACAATACAATCATTAGAAAACTCCACATTGGATTACTGCAGGGACATGCTCTCTGCGAAAGAGAGTAAGCTATAATCTACCACAGGCCCAGTCTGGATTGCTCAATGTCGCCTATCTTCGACACCATTCGCATCAAGAAAATAATGACTCATCGTTACGCCCCTTGACTAATTAGACCAAAGTAAAATAGAAAGTTGTGTTCACAATCACCAGTTGAAGTAAGGCCTTGAGACAGATTGGACGTACTTTTGTCAATTTTAAAAATGAATTCCTCACCTATTTGTAAAAATAAAAGTGAAAATTGTGACGCTCCTGATTAAATTCTTAAATAATTACTTTATATTATTATTTGAGAATAGTGTGTTGTCAAAAGTTTTGTGTGTTTGTTTTTTCTTTGTTTGTTTGGTCTAATTTTTACCCCAGTGTAAATGCCTACTGGGGCCAAGGGTCGGCTTCTGAAAAGAAGGCTCGGCCCCAGTATGATAGGCAACGAAGGAACGGGGTAGGTTTTTAGTCAGTAAGAGTCTGATCTCCCGCTCACGCGGGAACACGTGAACACGCCTTTACTTTGTAGTAGCACTGATGAGTCACTATTTCCTTGACGCGAATATACTTTAGTAGTCTTTTTTTTTGTAGGCGGGAAATCATCTAATCACTTGTCTCACTCTAGAATAGGGCGGGAGGGTGTGTCAGACTTTTATTGACTAAAATTTATCCTATGTTCCTTCGAAGCGTACTATAGTATATAGGGTGACTGGTAATTAGTGGCCGATACTTAAACATGTGATGTAAAAAACATGTGATTGTAGTAACTAACATGTGATTGTAGTAATATAGCTTTGACAATTTGTAAATTATAATGTTTTCCCTCACCTGTGCCGTACAAGCCTGAGCGAACGCGTTCAATGTATGCGTGACATGTAGAGTCTCAACTCCGCCGGCTAACGCACAGATAGCCTTGACCGCCTGGAACACGGCCTTGGGAGAACAGCAGCCTTCCGCGCTCGTCACGCCTATTGCGCGGGATAACTCGCCTTCCAGAGTTTCTAAAACAAAGAATTATTATTAATTATTGAAATAAGCAGTACCTTTGTGCTCTTCTATCTGTGTTTGTTATTTTCATTTTTTAAGTGTTTCTGTGTACATAAATAAATAAATGAATTATTGAATGAGAGTTCTTATTATTACCTAACAAGATAATGATTCTTGAACTATTTAGTGTAGCAGTGTCACTTGCGGTTGCAGTCTGCAGCCCGTTCCGGAATTTCACCTTTATTCTAATATTGAGAAATAGGTTTTCCAATTATGAAATTATGCAAAGCATAAAAATGAAAAATACAGCTTGTTAAAGAACCTTCCCTCCTAAATATACGCACAGTCTGATAAAGATGTAAAACAGTCTGTTATTTACCAACGTTTCCAATCTACGTTATATAATATTTAATGATTACATTGAGTAAATTAAAATAGTGTCAATCACTTTCGTGAAAGTCACTAACATCAAAAATATAAAAGGAAAGGCCTTTGTCCAGCTTTCGTGGAACAATATCAGAACGGCGACATAGTGCTGACTACTACTTGTCGCGGTAACGAAACCATAGCGACTTTTAATTCGACGCCAACGCCATCTAGTTGTGAAACGAGTACTAAAATGCGGTCGTGGTGAGTGTTCCCATATTTTTTTTGTTTTCAATAAACAAAAAAATGCAATAAAAACATTAAATACAATAATTAATATTATTATATTACTAAGGAAACGTATTTATGATACTTTCTAGGAAACACTCGTCCAAACTATTTTTCAATCATCGTCCTTCGAAATTTTTTGTGCTTATAAATTATTTAGAATAGTTTTATTTGCATTACACTACAAAATATAAAATCACCGTAAGTAACAATTATTTCAATATTTAAAACATTGTTTTTCAGGTTAAGCTTGATCTTCCCGTGAACAATTCACCTAGAGAATCTCGGCTAGTCATTATTTTGTAATGGTGAGTCTCACGCTAACATAATTATTATTTTCTTTACTAATATACTATTTAACCTGGTCGCACACCACACGCAAAAAAAAAAATCCTTATAAAATAATGTATACAAGCCTATATATTTTTCACTTTACTGAAAAAAAATGGAGGCCTGTAAAATGTTATTTAATGTTAAAAAAAATCAAGATAGTTACGCTCTTTCAACCTGTATAAGTCATATTGCTGTTCAATTTTTCAATTATTTTCAGCCCAAGTTCCATACATTTATTGTATATCACCTTTACTTTTTCTGTAACAGCAGTATGCCTTGTGAATTTTTTTTCTACACTCCTTCAAAAGGCAAATTAAAGAGTACTCTAACAACTGACATAATATTTACATAGGTTTATGTTGTACAATGGAACCTACTTTCGAATGTGATCTCTCTGTCACTTTTGAGTGATCACATTCAAGGTTTGCTGGGAGACTCGTTGTTTAGTTAAGCTCGCTTTTTCATCAGCTCGTTTTGTATCTATTTATATAAAAATGAATCCCTATTTCCCTTGGTCACGCCATCACTCCTGAACGGCTGGACCGATTTCGCTAGTTATTTTTTTATTTTTTGTTATTGTCAGGAGAAGGTTCTTGTGAAAGAAAAAATTATGGTAGAGTAGAGTACAGTAGGTATGGGTAGAGTAGAGTAGGGTAGAGCGGTAGCGAAGCCGCTTGCAAAAGCTAGTGTACAATAAAGATGGAAATAAAATCAGTGGCAGGGTTTTGTAGTTGTGGTCTGAGGCTCTATGTGGTCATACGAAGTAACTTACCTAATAGAATAGACAGGTTGTCAAAGGACAATTGCGGCGTGGCTCCGTGACACGGCAGCAGGTCGTCGAGCGTCAGATGAGCGTCCCTAGCGTCGTCACGCTCGGTTCGCGCCAACACGTTGTCTTTGCCCTCAGTCAGACTTAGCCTCACATCTTTTTCTAGCCGAACGCATTCCCGTATATAATCGTATTCGCTGAGGCAACTACCGGGTGTCAGGTATTCTTTTGCTCCCCATACCTAGAAAATATTTAACCAAAAAAAAAAGTGTAAAATTCGATATTTCTTTCATTTCTTTAAACAGCAGTTGGAAGTTTAGTATATTATTGTTGTGCTCTCCTTTGTTGAGCTAAAACATTATTATTATACAAGGTCTTAGGCTAGCTGACGAAACTACAGAGACTCTAAAAAGAATAATGAAAATAAAATGAAAAAACATGTTTTTTTGTCTTATTTACGTATCATATTGTATACATTGGTCATTAAACGAAGCAGCATTTCAAATATTGATATGAGAAAGAGTGGGGGCGTAGTAGGGACATCTCGCTATCTTTTTTGCACACACGTTGCCTAAAAGTGGTGAGGACACGTTTCAGCATCCTTATTCTGTCACTCGACAGTATTCCCTTCCACCAGATTCTAAAAGTTCCTAATATTGAACAGATTTGATAAATTCTATCTACATATTTGCGATTTTGGTACTAGTTACTTTTTACATAATAAAAATCTTCTTACCCGCAACATATACTCAGACATATCTTCTCTAATGTCCTCATCTAGAGAACACACTACAGTTAATATCACATGTTCCACTGTCGATTCCACTGAAAACCAAAAACAAAATCGTAAGTACATCAACCTTGTCCCATTAGACCACAACAACAGTGGTATTAAATAATTCGATTATAATTTTGAGCAAATAAATGATTTGATTGATTGATCGATTCCAAAGTCGTTCGTCAATTGTTCGTAAAGAAATTAATTTCGTACATGCGTAAATTCATTCGAGTTTAAAAAAAAAAGTAATTTTTAATTTTATCTTTACAAATCGATAGTGTTTCATATACCGAATCGACCCTTCACGGGATTAAAACGATCAAAATTGAACAGTGTATACCGGCTTAAATCATAACCTTTTTCTTTTTAGCTTTGCTGTGATCGGGTAAAAATTAACTTTTCTTGGGTGGAATAGTGGCACTTGCTGCTTACCATCAGAGGTAAATGTGATGGGTTCGTCGGAGTGAGCGTGATGGACTAGAATCTTGATACTGGTATTCGGTGGGTACTTGCCGCCCGACCGCGCTGCTATCACGTGGCCTGGGTTCGTCTTCTCGTCTAAATAATTGAATCTTTCTGAAAAAACCAAACAATTGTGTGAATAAGCAGATCATATCAGCCAACACCAGCTACGGACACGGTTTAGTATATGAATACTAGCTGAAAACGTTGTTCTGTCAAATAAATTAACGAAAAAAATGGGGGTGGAGGAGTCCGAAACAAAAAAAAAACTAAATAAAAACTCCATCCCCCATTTTTTTCGATAATTGGAGTGACACGAGATTTTTATATATTAGATAGATGGGCACATTAAAATCAATCTGCCTAGCCTTTTCCCGTCTATGCTGGGGTCGGCTTCAAGTGACTCCAAATAAGGCTGAGTACCAATACTTTACGTGCAGTAACTGCCTATCAGATCTTCACTGCCCGATAGCTAGATGACACGATACCCCTTGACAAGACTGAGGTCAGATTTGGCTTTTTTACTACCGTGTAGGAATAGCAGTCTGAGGTCTATTAATCGAAGAGTCGATTTTTAATCGATTTTAAACCATCGGCTGTGAATCGATTTCAGACACTTCAAATCGAGATACGATTTTTTCCAGCGGAATGCAACCATGTTATTATTCAAATTTGTTTAAAGCACCTATTTTCCTCAAGATAATTTTTATGTGAACCCGTTTTCTCTAACAAACACATATTAACAGTTATGAAACCACATGTGTTTCAACTGTAGGATCATTTTGTACCGTGCTTTTTTGGACTCGGTACCTCCCTGCGCGGTAACCAACGGATAGATCATTAAGAAATCGATATTTTAAAACTCGATTCATTATTGAAGGAATCGATTCGAGTCGATAAAAAATCGATCTTCTCGGAGAATCGCTATCCCTACTACCGTAACGATTGTCAAAGATCTTCTTGATATAACAACAAGAACCTACAGCTTAAATTGAAAGCTACATCCCCAACTATGTCCTAACTAGATGGCGCTAAACTCAATGTATATTTTGTTTAATTATTTTTTAGTGAATAAAAGATTTATTATTTCAAGAAAATGATATATTTGCTAATCGGACATTGCCCTTTATTTATTTTTTTTAATATCATCTAATGGCATCTCAAGCTCTAGGGTGGAGCGGGAGGGGGCGATAAAATCACACCTGTATCCTTCAGTTACCCTTTCCATTCTAGGACCACGTGTTTACTTTTCAGAAAACCCCCGCGGCACACATTGCAGTTAATTTAACTGAGTTTAATCATTGTAAATAGTTAGAGCTATGAATTAGATGGATTTTGAGGTCATAATTTGTCAAAATTCAATAAAGTGAAATGTCCGACTGCCGAGCCCTTCAATCGTTCACTTACTTCTAACATCCAGTACCATTTTGAGGAAAGCTTTGTGCTCGCTATCATAATTTCTTGTTCTCGTTTTCACTATGCAGTCGTACAGCTTATTCTAAAACATATAAGAAATGGTATAAAATATTATGGCAAAACAAATATTATGAAGTAGTAAAATTGTTATTTAATTAGAATAGAATAAAATAAACTTCATTGTACACCAAAAAAGTAATACAATTTGTATTTAAACTTAAATCTATGGGTACAATGGCGGTCATTACTTACAGTGGTAGACCTCAAAGCCACAGCCGGCACGCTGGGTATCGACTTGGGCGGCGGCGAGGGCAGCATGCTGTCCTTCTTGTTGATGGTCGCGTACACCGCCGCATCTCGCATCTGCGTCTCCCCGTACAAAAAGTCGAGAGGATCGTACTCTTCGTACACACTGCTCGAACACTCGCTTGAAGCGGCTGCATGTTCTGTGGTTTATTTTTAAAGATTATAGTACGCGGTAAATAAATTGAACCGTTTGCCACAGCTACGCGCAGCCCTACCTCGATTGAGACCCGAAATTCGATTATAAACCTCGACACACAAGTTGAACCATCATGATGGGTCTCAATCGAATTGGGGGGCCACGCGCAACCTCAGCAAATGGTTCAACTTATTTGCCGCATACTATAGTTAATTTATGCCCTGAGGTAAAGATTTTTTCTTTGCCTTATTCATTTACATAATTATTATTTTTATGTCACCTTATCTACTTTGAACCTCAAATACAATAGGGGGAAAAATGTCCCCCAACATGACATGGAACACTGTCAAATTGTCCAACAACAACAACAAAAATACTGAGGGCCAAGTTGCAGGACACTAGGCAACGTTGCAGCATCACGTAGATTGAGCGTTGCGCGTCAAGGTGAGGCACATTTTTTTCCTTATGTATCAGAGGCTTTAAGCCCAATTTCTCACTGTTGAATTAAATTAAATAGTAAAAAAACATTAGAATAATCCACCCAAAAGTTACTGCTGGCCATTTCCCATATTAGTTACACAAAACACCCCCCTATTTTAACAGTAGTTCTTTCCCTATAAAGAACTTCATCTAGGTTATCTTAATGCAGTTAATGGCACAGACTACACTGCTTGTTTGCAAACATATTTAAGCATTATAAATATAATTATGTAGACATGACCACTGGTTTAAAGTTGCCCTCATTTTATGCAAGATTGCTATGCCTTATGCCTTTTTTAGTTGGAAATATTAAACTGCTTCTCCCGCTTTGGGTGAAATGACAGGACGTGTCAGACTTTTACTAACTAAAACCTAAAGCGCGTTTCACTAAAGAATTCCTTTCGTTATAATATTGGCTCCTCTGCCTGTCTAAACGTCAAAGAACGAAGGTGCTTGTCAAGGCTGCCAGATGTACGATTTATATCACGTATCAAGACTGACTGCTGCTAGAGCGGTCGATAATCAGAGGTTTCATCCTTGAGTAGACTCCTTTCTTGCATCCCAATAAAGCTATGAATTGTTCCAAATTCCTATGTAGTAGTATATTTTATCCAATAACAGTTTTTATAGTTTCCAAAAGAAAAAATAAATTAGAAGCCAATTCGTAAAAGTAACGAAATATAGGTAAATCTCCCCAGTATTGAGTAATTTCATTACTTAAAATGTAGCAACACTGGTTTGCCGTGCTACCAATATTACGGTGAAGGGAATTCTTTCGTGAAACGCACTATACCATGTTCTTGCTGTTTGCGTTCCAGGGTTACAGTAGCTTTTTCGTACATTGCCGCAGCCCTATCAGACACCTTATGCCATGATCTGTTTTCCATTAACCGCCATGACGATTTAGTAGTTTCAATCAACCTTCACTACACTAGGATTCTTCTAACAATGCACTAAAGGCCATACAAGACAAAATAACAAATATCAGGTGCTACCTTCATAGATCAGGCCAGTGTTTTGATTTAGATATTAGAACATTCTGCCACACAATATTAGACGACCAAACACAAATGCAATGTTTTGAATTAGGAAACAAAATGGCTGAAAAACGATCTGAGTGTTGCAAACACGTGCAAGTGTTGAAAGTAATGAATTTTATTTAATTACAGATGAATAATGACTATGAGTATGGACTTAGAATTGAGAATATTTTCAATACTTACGTACCTCTCTGCTAAGGTACTATGCGAAGCGGTAGTCTTAAAAAGAAGTAGGAATACCTACATTTTACACAAAAGAATTCAGAATGAAATTATGAATATGATATTTCATTATATTGCATAATAGATACATATTATTTTTAAATATATCACGTCTTCACTATGATGATACATTAGAGAAACATTTTTTACATAATAAGTATGATAAAATTTACTGAGTTTTATATGGTACTCATAGTTGGTACTCACATTAAGCTAATACATGTTTTAAAATCTTTCTTTTAAAATTACGTATACACATTTACACAACCTGATTTCTAAAAAGCCAACTGTACTTAAAATAAATTACCTAGCAAAACTTCACAAGCACGACCTTTTCTTAAGTGGGAAATCATCAAATGACTTCCCCCGCTCTGGGTGGAGCAAGATGGTGACTTTTATTGAATAAAACCCACCGTGTTTCTTTAGTTACCCTTTGCTTTCCAAGGCTGCGGTAATTCTTTCGAACGTTCCCACAACTCCGGCAGGACCAGGGGTGCTATTCTCTAAGAAAACAGCCTTGATCACAGCGTTGGCCCAGCGACGAAATCCAAATATGTACATTGGATTTGCATGTGATTTTAATGTACCCACTTGGATTTCGACGCTGAGCCAGCGCTGCGCTCCAGACTTTTTTCTTAGAGAATAGAGATATAGATAGGGCCAGGCCAGACACGATACATAACTTGTCTATGAAATTTTGCTAGACTAATATAATACTTTAACATTATTAATTTTCTTGTTGGTGTTTGAACCAATAAACCACAACCACAATAATGATATTTTACACCAGAACCGATTGGCTTTCAGAAACCACTATTTTTTTTCAACCTCACTTCCAAGTCCATATGAGAATGCAACACAAACCACTCACCGACATTATTTTTCTCTGTTAATAGTGGATCAAAGGCTTCGAGCACACTGACTCTCACGCTACCTGATGCTGACGAGTTGCGACCGAAGTCTATGAGGTTCATTGACTTAGGCAGGCTACCTACTGTGTCCGAGGCTTCATTAGACTGAAAATTATACAAAGAAAATTGAGTATTATCCTGGATTTTTTTTTTATCATTAAAGAGACCGAAATATATTCTAATTGAAAATCTTTTTTTATTGTTAAAAAGTTGCCTAAGTTAAATAATAATCAAGACCTTTAAATCAACCTCGATTATTCAACCAGCGTTGACTACATCAGATTTCACTGTACCTTAGTAACTACCAAGTCTTTTGATATTTTAGACAGCTTCTATTGAATGAAGCAGCAATTAGCATTTCAAGTATTAGTATGAGGAAAACTGGGAAAATAACAATAAAAACAAATCTATTTCAGAAAACAGTAGGTACAGAAATCGGTTATTTAAAGAAGCATCAATTAGCAAGAGTGTGAACATCTCGCTATCTCTCACATAATCTAATGGCGGTGACGTCACATTTCAATATGTGCATGCTTATTCTGTTGCTTGACAGTTTCCCTTTAAACTAGTTTCTAACGTGCGGAAGATATCTTAAAATCAACCTTAATTTATTAGCTATCAGTACGTCTAACCAAATTGTTTACATACAGGAAACAGAAACAGTAAAATTAACAAAATTATGCGTAATTAAGAATTACGGTAATTGCGTTATAAATTAGTTGTTATTTCCAATGATTAAATAATTGATTTAGATTTCTTTTAAGCCGGGTACTCAATAGCGAGCCGTAACCGTAACCGTTGCATGAACTGTTAGCAACATAGTGTGTACGTGGTTAGCAAACCTGCTGGGAGCGGCGCGCGTGCGGCTAGCAGCGAGCCGACGATTACAAGTGCAACCGTAACGTTGCACGTAACTGTAACCGCGACTCGCAGCGAGCCGACGATTGTCGGTTTTTACCACGAATCAAAGGGCGCTCGCAGTGCGCTCGTGGAAGTCCAGAAGGGAGGTTTTTGCAAGTCGCTGCTAACCATAAAATATTAACAAGTTTTTCTTCGATCTATCTTGGGACCGAATTAATTCATTAGATATTCAAAATCAGTTGCACTCATTCTCGTGAAATTTTCGTAATGACCACTAATCTCTTGATTTTTTAAGATGCAAAGTAGATCTTTCTTTCCCAATACATTTTATGAATCCACCATCTTCGTGGCTGTGTATGATCATCGAGTGAAGCTTCTAAAGTCCGGTCGCGGAGCAGGAAGAATTTAGACAAAAACCCTTATGCCTACTGACAGTGGTCACAAACATTTTTATATTAAGTGCGTTTTATATGAAACGTTTGAAGGAGAAAAAAAATGCCTAACAATATAAAAATCGATTTAAAATTACTAAATCGGTAGAAATATGATAGTAAAATGGCAGATGAAATGTCATTCATTAATTAAAAAAGGCTCAAGACTCAGGGCTAACCAAAAAAACCACATTCAAAATATAATAAACCTTACAATATTAGTAAAAAGTTTACAGTAAAGGGTTTACAGTCCCTGACGAAGCAGGTCATTGAATCTTTGCGAGCGAGACGCATTATATTTACGCGAGAGTGACAGAGACAGGTAATAATCGGTCAACGTACGAAATTCTTCCTGCTCCGCGTCCGGACTTTTAAATATGTATGCTGCATAAGTGAGAGACACTTCGTCCGACATCATGGAGTTATAAACCAAAACTGCGGACAAAACCGACTTGTCATTACGGTTACAGTGCTGTGGCCTTCTCATTCACACTAGAACCTCGTTACTGTATCTGTTCGGTTACAGCTACAGCTTGCAAAATGAGGACGCGCGGTCAAAGCATTTAGGTGACGTCATGAGCCTAAACTGTACTGTATACTGTGTGTACTGAATAAATAATATTCCAAATACAAAATAAAACAGAAAGTGAAAAGAGTAATCGCGACAAGAATTACTTTTTTTTCGGTGAGGAAATCATCCAATGACATCCCCGCACCCTTGGGCGGGGCGGAAGATAATGTCAGACTTTTATTGACTAAAAACCCACTCCTGTTCCTTCTTTGCCTTTGTTCCAGGGCCCCGGGGTACACATTCACATTACCCAAGGCTACTGCTTCGACCCAGCTGGGCCCCTACGGTTTGCTGACATCTCCTTGAGGCGCGTGTGGAACGATACGCGCAGTCGATGACTTGGGCCCGGTCCGCACGGTCGGATGGCGAGCTACCTATTGCACGCCGTCCACAAACCCGTGCCTACGATGTTCCATATAAACTTGGAAATTAAATCCATAACCTACTAGACCGAAGGAGCAAAACCAATGGGAAATACCGTACTTTCGGTGTCGGAATCGAACCTCCGTAACATCTCTCGTTTCGACATAGAATTTATAGCCCCATATCAGGCAGTCAACCCTGCTTGCATCTTCACAAGATTATATTTTACATGAACTAGTTATTGCATATTTCATTCCTACGATAGAAGATAAAAATATTCAACTTACTGCTACACTCACTTCCGATAACTTCCTAGAACTATTGCTTTCTACTTTATCCCTCGCAGGCTCTGTCTTGACGACCGGCTGGTTCACACTATTATTATTCTTCACTACATTATTATTCGTACTATTCACAAAATTCACGTTCGCCGGATTCTGTGCAGGCGCAGGCGGGTAGGAGTGCGCTTGATTCAGTTGCGGGTATATAGGCATCGGTCTCGGCGGTCGAGAGATCATGTTAGTTGTGCTATAGTTGTACGCAGGCGGGGCAGGATACGCGTACGGCGATGGTGTTGCCATCCGCGTCTGAGTGTACTGTACAGGGTACATGGGGTTCACAGCCACGAAAGTCGGGGGCATGTCTGGAGGTACGGCGACGGGTGGCGCGTAGTACGCGTAGCTGGGTACCGGCGCTGGCATCGGTGTAGGCGGATGCGCAGTCGGCATCGGCGCAGGCATGCCGTACGGCGTAGAGATAGGGTACGGCGGGATTGCATTGTACGCCGGCTGGTAGTTGTACCCGTAGGTGGACGCGTAATAGCCCGGCCGCTGATTATAGGGCTGATTGTTCATTGTGGCGGCAGGCTCCGTTGTGTTTACTGTTAGCTCTTCAGTCTGTTGGCCTAACCTGCGAAACGGAAAGTCAATTGTTAGGTATTTATGCTGAACAATCAAACCACCACCTACACAACGAGGCTCGTTGCGACAGTGTTTATACTCTATATTTTTAGGCTAACAATGCAACCATTAACGATATTAATTAAGGTCGATTATGAAACATATTAGTGACATTTCCATGTTAATATTTAGGCAACAAACCATTTTCAGGATATTAGACACATAATACAATAAATATAATTACAGATAATGATATGCTAAATAGCATAATTATCATACAATTAATTCAGTACCTACTTTAGTAGTTTCTAACAGCGATTTAGATCCCGTGAAAATAGAAAATTATCCCAAGGAAACATATTTCCGGGATAAAAGTATGCTGTTCCAGAACAAGATCTAATCGTATGCCAAATTGCATCCAAATTCAGTTGAGCGTGAGAAAAAACAATCCATCACATTTTCGCATACATATAATGTAAGTATGTATGATAAGTGTGTTTGCAAATCAATAAAATACTTTTTCCTTACACTTGCTCAGAAAGTGGCTTTTCTTGCACTACACTTAGGTATATAATGGCACCTGTTAGCAAACTGTGACATTTTGATTACCATTACGCACTTGTGCTGTAATGTAGCTATAACCTTTTCGTTCAACCTCTTTGTTTGCAAAACAAATTTTGAATACGAAAAAATAAAAATTGTTTGTGGTCTATGGTCGTCATTTTAAGATGCGCGCGGTTTTTGGCGTAATTTTTTCGAGTGAAATTCATGGTCTGTATTAATAAAATAAAATCAAATACTACATTTTAAAATGTTACATCCATATTCTATTGACACTACGAATGACATTAACGTAAAAACTGTTTACACAAGAAAACCAACGTCGACTAGGCAATATGATCAAAAGACCATATAGCCATAGCCCAGCGCGTGCTCATAGGCAACAGATTTAATTTTTTACCGCCATGTTATGACAAATTTTACTAGTTTTCCGTTGTAATATTAGTTAACTAAATTGTTTTTCTTCACAAGTGTATTGAAAAACGTCGTATGATACACGTGAGTAATGAATGGTTACCGTTCTTGGCTCTCTTAAGACCCTCGCCAAGGCTCGGGTCTTAATACCGCCTCGACGGTAACCTCCTGCATTACACACTTGTATCATAATGTACTATAATTGTTATCGTCTTTAATTACTGAAATCAATACTTAAGACTGTTTTATAAAACCACTAGCTTCTGCCAGCGGCTTCGCTCGCGTGAAATTGGTTTCTCACTACAAACTTCCAACCCCCGTTTAATCCTCTTAAGAGTGTAGTTTAGCAAAATCCGTTCCGTTTAGTGGATGTCTACACCCAATAAGGAACCTACCTCCCAAATTTTAAGTTTGTAGGCGTTATAATTTCTGATTTTTTTCTATATTTGATACAAACTAGTGCTTGACTGCGATCCCACCTGATGGTAAGCAGATTTCGTGATTATTTCGATAAATCTTTTGGCTCCATGTTAATATTATTACTGTGAAAGTAACTCTGTCCGTCTGCTACGGTTTTTGGGTTTAACTACTAAACCGATTTTGGTGAAATTGGGTACGAAATAAGTTTGATCCCCAAGGACAGCTACTTTTTATCTAGCTTCAAACTTGCAACTTCACAACCACAATAAACACCATTCCTCGCGGACTAAATTGCGGATTAAACTAAAAACAAGCCTGGTATATAAGATTATCACGAATTTTAGAGACTGTTAGTCTAAAATACTTTTTGATTTCAGAGTCCATAATGCAATATACTTACACCGATTCGGGATGAATTACTACTGTTGCACAAACAAATGCAACATTCAATTTCGATTAGTCAAGTACAACCTGCATGTCCTAGAACCAAAATGTGACATTCACCAATCTACATTGGACTCGCGTGGTGGGTTGCCATTGCCTCTCCTAGAGAGGCCTGAATCCCAGCAGTAGGAACATTATAAGGTTGATTATGCGTATACTATACATATGCAAGGACAATTTACATAAAACGCACTGCGACTTAAATATTTTATTTATTCGTAAATACTCACTTATTAATCTGTTCAATATACTCCTTTAACTTGACATGCGGTTCTTTGGGAGCATTTTTGCTCGTAGGGCTTGAAAATGATATCAAGTCGCTACTCTCGTCTCTCGTTGGACTGGTTCCAGTTGATCTGACGAATTGAGACAAAATATATATAAGCATCACTGCCAGTTACTTGGTTAGCAGGCATAAATTACAATTATATTTCGTCGCTGTAGAATGATAACCTCGTATGTCCAGAAATTCAAACTTCACAAGAAACGATAAAACGATTTTTTTCTCAATATTTAAAATATTTTTGAGTGCTTTTGCCTCATGTTTTGAATAATAAAAAAGTCTTATTTATGTTATCAAGCAATGCCTTACCTAAATATATTATGTCAGAGAAATTACATATGAGGTTTTCTGTTCCTACAAAAAAAAAAGAAAAAAAATGACAGACGAGGTATTCATTCTACAGCGACGATTTGTACATTACTAATAATAATGATTAAAAAGTGTGTCATACCACCTTCGTTCAATAAACAGGTGTTTTACAGATAAAGACGTTTTTTTAAATTGCGTTTTAGTCTATATATGTAACTGTGTGTGATTATTAATTTACTTATTTCACATGCTTACTCATTGAACTAGGATATGAATACATGTTTTGTTTAACTAAAAACTGTAAGCCATGGAATAGCCACGATATTCGTTCAAATACCACTCAGATTTATTTATTTAATATTTTATATACACGAAAGTACAGAGGCAGACTACTAGGATTTACTTACTCCCAGTCAATGTTTTGGTGATGCAGAGAAAGATAGTAGTGCAATGAAAGAAATGAAAAATATTCAAACAATTGGCACAGATAAATATTTGGGAAACGAGACTACTGCCAATTTCTTACGAATATGCTCATGAACTTTTAAATAATAAATTAGTTAGTTAGATTCCGCAACTAATATAAATATGACACACTTTCAAGCACATGTCAACTGCTGTGTTAAGCCAACTACATCCCTATTTTGTATTTATCGATAATTTCCTTTCAGAAATCAAAGTCCTTACCATGGCGTGCTAAGCTGTCAGTCGTGCAAGGGAAAATGAGGGATAGAGCTGCATAGACCGCCATTGTACCCATAGATTTAATTTTCTATGAATTTGTTACTATTTTGGTGTACAATAAAGTTTATTATATTCTTTATCTCCATCTCTTTAGGGGCCATTCAAGTTTTACGTAAGCTCTTCAGGGGGGTGGGGGGTCTTTTTTGTATTTTTGATGACATGTGGGATGGGGGGTCCAGATCACGTCAGCAATAATGTTTAGTTTTTTAAAAGAATAATGTTGATTCCAAAATCACATGAAAGTGAGCAGATACCGAGCAGGAAATGTTCAATGTTATGGTCAAAAATTCGTGTATCATTGACTGAGGACCAATGTTTACGTAAGCATGAGGGGCGAGAGGAGGGATAGAGCTTTGCTTACTAGTGCTGACGAGGGAGGGGGGTTGAAATTTGCCAAAAATCTGCTTACGTAATACTTGAACGGCCGGAACAGTTCAGTTAAGATCGTCAAATGGATCGCGCTAAGAGCTCGTGGGAGAGCGTCCAATATAAATCTGCATTACCCGGAGAATGTTCTACAAGTAATTTTGATACCAGACGAATTTAAAGTCATGTTATCTGTATGAATCATGGTGTCCTTTTTTTGTATCAAACAATACTAAATAGCTAATGTACTATTGGACACAATTTTAGTAAATATAGTTTATTACTTTAATTAACAGTTTAACGTCGATATATTAAAATGTACCGAAAAATAATGCGTTAAATCGTGAGGTGTATCAAGGCTCACAATCTTTCGTTAGTTTACAATCTCACGAGATAGATTGTAATTTAACGGTATTTACAATTTTACGGTAACATATACACGACTAGATTGTAATAAAATGAAGGTCAATCCTTTGTATGTACTATAGAGTAAGAAAAATCCCTAATAACCAAATTTAACTTTATGTAGGTAAATTAACTGGGGAATGTAATAGCTTTCAATGAATTTGTCATTCTTTTTTAGAAATATCATATAATGTAAAAAAAAAAAAACAATAAACCACAATAACCTACCCAGATTATTCAAGTTATCTCCTTCACATAAAAAAATCACAAACATTTTCTTTATCTACAAAATATTTTATGTTATTAACATTATTATTTTTATCAGAATGACTGACATTTAAATCTTAACCTAATGTGTGTACAGTCAAGGCCACAAAGTGTATGCCAAAAGATAAACAATGCTTTAATATACTATTTGAGCACTTAAGGTTGGGAACTTTTATTCATGCGTGTGTGGTGAGAACTTTTGGACAAAAAATTAAGTTCTGTAGTCATACAAAATTATTTTTTATTTATATGACGCAATTGTTCAAGAACAGAGAGAGACAGTCTCCCTCTTTCAGTCATCAAAATTAATTTAATGTTCTCTAAGAAAACACAGCACTGCTGCAACGACGAACATCCAAATAGGATACATTGAATTAACAATCCAATGACTAGGTAAATTAGGTTGACAATCCAATGTATCCGATTTGGGTGTTCGTCATTGCGGCAGCACTGCATTTTCTTAGAGAATAGCACCACTGGACTAAAGAGCTGTTTCAGGTGCTATCAATTAATATTTAAATAAAGAAGAGATCTTTAATTTATTTTGATTCAATATGGTGTTCCATTGGTAAAATCTGTTAGATCTTATCATGTACCAACAAAAAAATATTGTTTGCCAATTACGCTGTTTGTAAACTTATAGCCAATAATAACAACAAAGAATAGCATGATTAAAACTAGTTGGTGCAACATTTCTTATCAGAACATATCAGATTACATGACAGCAACATATTGGTAAATATTCTATCTTTATAATAGCATTTAGTTGATTATTCACCTGGGACCATCAGAGATGGACGATCGTCCTCTTGGTGACTTGCGTGGCGGTGGTGGCAGAGCTGGCGGCGGGCCGTCGGATTCCTCACGCCTTCGAACACTGACACTGGCCACCTCGCGGACATTATCTACACAATATCAGCAAGATAAGCTAATCACAAATGATTATTGGAGATATCAATAGTTTTTGTTACAGATAACAAAGTGAAAGAGATTTGTTTTCTGTGAAATTACAACTCCAAAACAATTCCTGAAAAAATAATTTGTCATTAAACTTGGTATTTTATAAAACTTGTTAATTTTTTTGTCATAAAGTGTTTAAATTGTATGATACTCTCATATAAAGGAGATAAAGTTATCATGATTCCATTTAATCAGTGCTCCATTTATTTATAAGGTCGTTGACCTTTCACTTCCCTTCTGATTGATATACTTGCAGACATTTTGCTGAACTGACAATGCTTATTAATTTTTCTTGTTTACATTGCGTCAATTGATCTCGTTGTGCCAATAAAAGGTCAGTTAGTCACTTCAATTGCTATACATATATGACAGCCTTTTGTATTGGTATAAGCAATTATTATAAACAGTTGATATTCTTTTAAAATAAACCACATAATAATCAAACTCAATATTCTGATATGGGGCTTTCGTCTTTTTTATCAACAATCAATCTATATAAAAAAGTGTGCCATAGGTGTATTTGTGTTAACTCAACCACACAACTAAAAAAAAAGATATTATCTAATTTGAAGTCCTTGAATAAAAAGAATGTATTTTATTAAAAACTTAAAAGATAATTTAAACACCAAAAAATATCAAGTATAAGAAAAATATTTACAATATTTTTTAAAGGGACAGAAGTTCTTGTTGTTAAAAAGAAGAGTGACCAATATATCCAATCCGTATCAAAAAAGGTCAACTGATACCTAAATATTAATAAACAAATAACTATCTATGAATATCTATCACAGGTCAAATAAATGATAAATGATATTTTATTTAGCAAATAGGTTCTCAAAAACACTTTTACACGTAAATTTTTTTTTCGTCAATTTTAACTAGATGAGGCCGGTGTTTCCTATTATTATTTCCTAGCTGACTACCCTGAGAAGAGACACCGAAACAAACTCAGGGGTCGAAGTCTCTTTTAAAGTCCATACAGCAAACATGTAATGGTCAAAACATATGAGAACCATGCAGATTAGTGTCTGGGATGGTCTTTTGAAGAAAGAACCACACAGTTCTGAGTGGACCTGTCCAGTCAGTGCAAGCATTTGTCAGTATTCGTAAAGCTCAACTCAGGACTACTAAGGAGCTCAATGACTTGACGAACAATACCAAAGAAAGGACATTTGGGTAGGCCGCAAAAAATACTCATAACTGTCAGACATTAATTAAAATTAGAGAAAATCAGAAAAAAAAAATCCACATAGTCCCCAAATTCACAATAATAAAATATACAAAAATGTAATTTTACAGAGTAAATATTGCAATTTTTAAAATTAAAAAAAATAAAATATAATAGTTATTGTTAATGTCAATAAATATAGAAGTCGATTAAAAATAAGGAAAGTATAAAACATTATTACAACACAAAAATAAAATACTGACTTTATAATATATCATAGCAGAGCGAACATGAAATATATGATGGCATTTATTTACCTACAAAATGCCATTGAATAGAAATGTCTATTATAGCATAGTTAATTTTATTATGATAACAAATTCCAGATGTTTTGATGTAACTGCATAGTTACATTCTAATACTAACAATGATAGCTAGGGTAATATTTTGTTTGTAAATAGTCAAGAGATACTAAAATCATTTAATTTTCTAAAATTTAATACAGTTACCATATTTTCAGATGCTATTGAAGTTAATGGTTATTTGTAGAAGTATTATTTTATAACTAATTATTATTTCCTAGAAAAGGAGACATAAATTGATTCTTTAAATTAATGTAATTGCTATGAATGCTATGCAATGCAGTTTTCATGGTAACATAGACTTCTAACTGAAATAGTTTTGTTATGATCGTTACTTTAGCACTGGTTAATTAACCTGTTTACATTAATAAGAGGCGCTCACGTAGGTGGTTATGAAATATTAAAGCGTGAATTCCGAATTACGTTATTATTAACACATGAAAGGTAGCTGTATGAAATGTTTGCAAAGCCTTGGATCATCAGTATCTCGCGGAGTAAACAAAGTTACGTCAGTTACCTGAGCTAGATAGTAGCTTCTGCCTACGGAACTGATCCAGAGCCAGACTTTCTAAACTCAAAGCCTGGGCCTTTTCCAAATCCGCTTGGAACTGAAGATCGTAGTCAGACATTATCGGACTCCCTTCAACATGTATCTACAACATTCATAAAATGAGCGTGGGAATTAAAACAATAATACCACTGTTTAGCGATGAGCACATAACACTACACAAAAACTTTACATCTACACTTGTAGGTGGCATACGAGCGCCTCTCGTAAAACTCCCTTTGTCTTACCAAAGGATTCTTCCCGATAACGCTCTATTTGCTTAATTTTCACTACATAATACAATTTTGGATGAGTCTCGGCTCGATTTTATTTTATTATTTTACTGGGTCAATTCAATTTGTATGCATCATTCAAAAGGTAATACGACAAAATTAGGAATGTATACTTCTAAAAGTTTGACAGTTAAATTCTCTCGTATTTCATTGAAAAAGAAAGAGAAGCGTTCATTCAACTAACGTCAATGGTGCCTTTTACAATTGGCTACATAATACTGGTGACGTTACTGTTGTCAAACGCGTTCTTCAATCGACTAATAACTATCGAGTTACTAAAATAAAATACAACCGATAATCGATTTATAAAAATTATTCTTGAAGACACCTAAATTATAATCGGACGGGAAGACTGCAGCAGGCAGACTGTTTCAGTCCTTCGTTGTCCGCAGTATACAACGAGGCAAAACGCTTAGTCCGGATCGTAGAAAATTCAACAACGTGAGGGTGGATATTCGCCGTACGTTGTTTTGCCTGATGGTAGAACAGAGATGGCGGAATCAAGTCATGCAATTCCCGCGCACACTCTCCAAAATGCATCATGTAAAAAACCGAAACGCTGGCTACTCTACGCCTGTGCGCAAGGCTTTGAAGATTGGTCTTAACCAAATCTGGATTACCAATTAGCCTCTTCGCACACCTTCACACCGAGTCCAAAGCCGCTAGGTGGCATTTTCCAGCACCTACCCATATGTGGCTGCAGTACTTCACACACGAAGTATGGTTGGATCTTTGCAAGAACGCTGAGCTTCTTAGCAGCTACATTGGCTTCGGACTTACAAGTCAGAGAAAATTTCAACTCCCAAGAGCTGAAGGCGGTCGGTGCACTCCAGGGATACATTGCGAAAAGCAGAAGCCAAAGTGTACGGGCTCCTTTTGACGGTGAACAGATACGCTTGTGTTTTATCAGCGTTGAATCCCACCAGCGGAGCTATTGCGTAACTTTGTTGACAGCTCAAGTGAAGATCACTAGCTAGAATGTACATCGTTCATCTGTCAAACAGATAGTTTCGTATTGCCTATCTTTAGTTACCAACTGATATGACGTCATTATCCACCGGTGCCTTTGATAACCACCATAACACGTTTTGCCAAATGTTATTGTATCGATACTTTTAAAATTGTGATTTTGTAAGCTTTACGCTGAAGATGCGATATTCAACTTAGCTATATAATAATCGATAAAAACTAGAGCCGGGACTATATGCTATCGTTAATTTTTGTTAGCCACCACTTATCCACTGTAGTTTGTTAGCCACATGACATCAAGTGGCTAACAAACTACAGTGGATAATACCAAAGTTATGAAATTATTAGTTGACAACAAAGATTAGTGCACATTAAATGCCAGTTGTCAACTGTTTTGAAAAAGTTAGCTAATAGCCCTGCTGACTGGCTTCGCCCTAACTGGAGACTGCCCGAAGTGAGACATTCGTATGGTCTACCATAGCTTCTTTCACGTTGAATGGAAACTGATAAATTAAATGGTTGAGCACTATATATGAATTAGTTTACTATTGTGGCCATCACTACGACACCGTTCAGAAACGTTCGTCTTAGAAACTTGTTGGAACTGCAACTGACAGTTCGGAAATAATATATGATTTCAAACCACACGCAAACGAGTGTTGTACACACAAAGTGGGGTACACGTACACAGGACGCGACCAGCCCCTCGTTCAGAATTGCGTCAAAAGCGATTATAGCGCGAATCCGACCAAATTTAACAATTACAAAATAAAATATAAGGGCTGCTAAATAATAATTGTGACGTTGCGCATTGGTGGGATTCGCGCTATAATCACTTTTGACGCAATTCGGAACGAGGAGCAGTATTATAGCACATGAGTAGAGAGGTACAGAGACAAAGCTTCATACAACCGCGCGAATCGGTTGCACCACTACTAGCACGCGTGGAATGTGTGCGAGACCACTGGCCGCTTGTTGCGTACGTTCTTAGGAAGCTTTATCTCTGTACCTCCCTACTCATGTGATTATAGTAGAATGGTAGTCAGAGTATAGTAACAACTAGTTTCAACCAGCGCGAAAATATTTAGTCTATGTCACTCGGTGATAAAGTAGCATCCTACAATGAATTTTAAAAAATCAGTTCAGTGGTTTTTGAGTTTATCCCCTTACACGAGGGGGTATTATTATTACATAATTGCCCCCTTTTTAGAAAATCATCATCATAAAAAAATAAAAATACTTATAAAAGTAAAAAAAAATATCCATCAATTAGTTATTCATCATTATTTTTTATTACTTGACGAACAGAATTAGTCTTTCAAAAAATCAAGGGCACCAGAATTATGGACTTTAAGTAACTGCTATCACATTGTCTCTCAGAATTTGTTTAATGCGCTTTACTATGACACGTCCTGTTACTGTTGGTGAAGATAAATAACTTTTATTATTCGAAGCACCTGAAAAAGCACAACTCTTAAATATCTTCAACACACCACTTCCATTTGGTATACATTCACATTTATTTCATGGATCTGGTGAGTCCACTACCTGAGGGCCCTGGTGGAGACCAGTTCAGCGTGGTAGACTTTTTCTGCTTGCTTCTTTTTTTTCTCACTACTTTACGGCGAGTAGCACTTCTTTTAGCCGGCGCATTGCCTCCGTCCACGTCTGAATTTGACTTAGCTTTTAATACCCTCTTGGTTGTAATCGACGACCTTTGGACAAAATTAAATGTAGTCGACTTCTTCGTCTTAGTAGGCGAATTAATTCTACTAGATGAATTTGCTGAAATTCCGGGATGGTCATTCTTTCTTTGAGACGTTGTAGGTCGATTGCCTGAGGACTGTTTTGGCGCGTATAAACTTTTAGTTCTCTTAAATTTCTTCCTCCTGTGATATTTTTTATTTTTTTTAAGAGGTACGTCCAATTTGTGTTGGGGTTGTTCTTCTCCATCGTCGGTTTCTTTCGTTTCGGCTTTCTGTAAATATTTTATTAAAATCTTCGTTACCTATACATTTTACAGGCAGAAAGACAAATTTATAAAAAGAAACATTTCAGATGAGAATGTCCATCTTATAAATAAAAATCAAAGGTATAATCTAGTTACTATTAGGTATATTTTAATCTAATATTATACTTATAGATTAGTTAGGTCAGGTTTGATAGAAAAATAGTATGTGGTAACCATTCGCTGAATTCCCGCCTACCTACGCTATTGACATACGTGACGTTTCTTTTTATTATGAATCGTTTTTGCATAAATCGTGTCTTAGGTTGATGGCTATTAATAACTGAAAAAAAAAAATTATGGAGATAAAAAAATAACACAGTATGTATTGTAGTTTATCGGTAATCTGGCTGCAACATAAACCAAGCGATTCAAGCAATATACTTAGCCAATAGCTGCTTATTGCTGGGGCCACTTCAGAGGACCTCTGAAGTGGCACGTAATATCAGGTTGTCAGGCGCCGATCCTGATTGCCTCGGTGTCCTTTATGGGATCGAAGGTCTACACCTACAGAGTTGAGGGGCACCCTAGTTACGTACATACGTAATGTACCACTTACAGATATCTATAATTTAAAAGTTTATTGACACACTTAATAGAAAGTAACCTGTTCGGAAAACACATCGTCCGCATCCTGACGATCACAGAAGTCTAATATTTTCTTGCAGACTGTCCGAAGGTTCCTTATTCTTTCCTTCTTCCTCTTACCTATTACAAATTTATCCACTTCATCTAGTCTTAGGGTTCTGAAAAGATTTTTAATTAAAGTAGTTATTTGTACTTTAGCGGAATACGTTTTAGTCTGACATCTCCAGGAAGGAAGAATATGGGACAAAAGCTGATGGACGACCGGACAGTGAACTACCGTCCTCAAGCCCACGCCTACGGTGTCCGGGGATTGCCCCGTACCTATCAGACGCCCGGGGAGTCTACTGTCGCGGTGGCTGAAGCGTAAGAATGTCCTTTCCCTCAAGCGTGTGGCCACGTCTCCTTCACTAGCAACGTGTGTCATGTGGAGGGTGAAGACCCTTGGTGCCTCTCCAAAAATTCCTCAAAGAGGGATCTTGCCGGCCATAAACTATGTTGAAACTTGGCAGTTGAACTTGCGTGACCCTTAAAAAAATTAAGAGGGAAGTTTTTTTTTAACTTCAAAGGAGACGCATAATTTCAAATTCGACATTCCAAACATACTTAATGACTTTCGGTTTGGCCATGATATTGTCAACGTCCTTTTCGTCAATCTGCATGGCTGTGTCCCAGATATTCTTGAACAGCTGTCTTCTGTCCGCATAACTTTCTTCCTTTGTCATAATCTCCATCATGAAATGGCAGTCAGTGCTACTTGCCCATGTAACGTTTATCAGAATTAATTAATGTTTACGGATGTTTTTTCTTTTTTTTTTTTTGTATTTTTCAATATTGTGTTTTTTTTTTATTATTATTTTAGTTGCATTTTTTTGTTTTATTATTAGTTTATAATTGATTAATTATTAATTATGATTGAAAATTTGAATTGGATGGATGATTAAATATCACCACAACCATTGTCACTGATTGTCACGCTGACATTTAAAAAATTATTTAAGGTGACATATTAAACGAAGCAACCTTCTTGCTTTTGATGTTTTTTTTTAAATTGACTTTTTTAATTAGCAGAGTTATACACCGTTAAATTTTTATCGTTTTAATCCCGTGGAAGGTCAATCCAGTACATGAAACACTATCGATTTGTAAAGATAAAATAAAAAATTAAGTATCTACTCTTTTTTCTAAAACTTAAATTAATAAAATCATGTACAAAATTATTTTCTTTAAGTAAACGGATCAATGTCCTTGTAGGTAAGTGTCGGTCGTTGCGTACTAACTACGTACAGGTCATTGAACTCGCTCAGCTGACGGTTAATTAAAATTAATTTCGTACATGCGTAAATTAATTCGAGAAGAATTTTATCTTTTATCGATAGTGTTTCATGTACCGAATCGACCCTCCACGGGATTAAAACAATCAAAATTTAACGGTGTATATGTAAAGGAGTTCATATAAGTAAGGATCCCCATCGTCGACGGATTGTGTGGCACATCAAACGATGGCTCTTATATATTGTGGTAGGTATAGATAAACCAGGCAACGCAACAAGTTGTTACGAACTTACGAAGTTGGCGATCGCCTTGACTGACATTCAGTAGGCGGGAAGCTCTTGGCGAAAGCTTTTCTCCGATAAAAAATACACACGCGCTCACGAAATACCTAATCCAATCGAGGATTTTTTAATATTAAAATGGTCCTTCGAACCGGATACCAATAAAAAACTTTTTTCGTAAGCAAGTAGATTCCTAAAAATTCTTCGCAATGTTAAAACGCGAAGTGTAAACTAAATAAAATATAAGCTTTTTTACAAAAAATTTAACGTTGAAATGTCGAAACCATGTCGGTCAAATATGACCCGAACACTTTGTGGGTGGCTCTCAGTCAGTACAGTGAAGGCAACATCTTCGAGGTCTATCCTAAACTCCTGGCTCAGCTGTTTTTGCAAGAGGAGGCGGCCAGACAAGATGGTGACACCAGTGAGGCGGAAAAGCTGGTCCTTCCCAGCGATAAAGACTATAGGCTACAGAAATACTTTGTTCTCGTCGAATTACAGAAGGAATTGGAAGAGTAAGTTTCAGACTTGTTTATTTGTAAACCATATTGCGACGACCCAAGTAAAATGACAAAAGGCCAAAATAGTTGACGTTTTTGTGATAGACACCCCCCCCCCCCCCCCCCGAAGATTTACTTAAAACTAACTAACACCAGCAGTTTCACGCGCGTGATACGAGAAAGTTATTCCAAGGAAACATACTCATAGGATAAAAAGCTATTCCAGGTCATTGTCTACCGGTGTACTTGGTTTCATCGAAATCCATTCACAAATTTTCGCCTCTAATATTAATGAGATTTTAAAAAAAGGCACGCAAATAATACTCAGTTGGTATCTCTTTCTATCTAGCCTATTTAAAAAAACCGGGCAAGTGCGAGTCGGACTCGCGCACTGAAGGTTCTGTACAAACTTACCTATGAAAACAGTTCAATTCACGAAACGAAATTGTTTTTGTGACGTAACTACAAATTTACAGTTTTCTTATATAAGGGTTCCGTTTTTTCCTTTTGAGCTACGGAACCCTAAAAATCAAGGGCAAAACCCTCCCTCTTCCTCTTCCAAAAATATTTGTACTTTACCATTGCAGACCAGTCCTTTCCGTAGTTAGACAAGTTTTTTTTGTCTTGGCCTGCTGCGATGTCCTCTTGATGTTTTATGGGACCCAATTAGAGCGAAATATAAATATTATGAACGAAACATTTAATTAAAATAAATTTTAACAAATCTATAAATATAAAAGAAAGTCGTGTTAGTTACACTATTTATAACTCGAGAACGGCTTAACCGATTTGGCTGAAAATTGGTGGGTAGGTAGCTTAGGACCAGGAGAAGGACATAGGATAAATTAATAAAAGATAATAATTTTTATCCCGTTAAATAAATAAAAAAAAAATCCAAATCCTGCAAATTTATTGTGTATTGTGTAGAGTAGGGTAGGGTAGATTAGGGTAGAGTGGGGTAAAGTAGGGTAGAGTAGGGTAGAGAAGAGAAGAGAATAGGGTATAGTAGGGTAGAGTAGGAAAGAGTAGGGTAGAGCAGGAGCGAAGCCGTGGGCAAAAGCTAGTTATATATATAATAAGAAACCTTTAACAATAATAAAAAAACCTGTCAAGTTTGAATCGAACTCGCGCACCGAGGGTTCCGTACAACCTTACTACCGATCTAAGAGACCTAAGAGATGCTGTCGCCCGTTTCGTAAACGCACGACAGCATCGCTACTAACGCGTATTAGTCGCCTTTGCAACGTGCTACAGAAGCGATGCTAACGCGCTACTAACGCACTACAACATCGCGACTGTATCGATGCACACGCGCTACAGCATCGCGACTGTATCGATGCATACGCGCTACAGCATCGCGACTATATCGATGCAAACGCGCTACTGACGCGAAAGCAATTAAGCGTTAGATGCTTCACCGTGGGCAAGGGGCCCTAAATAGTAAACAGTTCGATTCCCGAATAAAATCTTGAATTTTTTTCCGGAAAGTTATAATATCTTTACCTCTTGTCTTTCAGGATTCTAAGTCAATGGGAAGTAGGATTTTGATTTACCTGCAAGTGTCAAATATCCGTCACAAGTTCACAATCATTGATTTATTATAAGGCTACGCTACGCGCTAACTTCGCAATCGGAAAACCTGGACCTGAAACTCACACATCTGTCATCAGTGTCTTCACAGTTGCAAACCTATAGTCACTGATAGACAAGGACAGAGATGAGAGCTGACGCTGACGTGCGAGCGAAATAGCGCTAGCCACCAAATGTGTGTGAACGTCGAGACCGATGTCGAATCGCGCCATATAGGCAGAATTTCGCTTCCGCTGTTTTGATTTAATCTGAGGTCATAACGGAACATAAATGGCCTTTTAGAAGTTTGATTTTTCGCTCCTCTAAGGGATATCTAGCAGACTTGTTTTCCTACCTATTTGATTTTAATTTCAAGCTCAAAACCTTCATGCGTTCCTGAAAAAATACTCTTTTTTTTTAAACTTCATGTACAATAGTGGTACATAGGCGGACTTAATGCAACAAGGCATTCTCTACCTGTCAACCTTTGGGTTAAAAAAGACAACACTGTGGTAGGTGTGCACAATAAATAAATAACAGAACATCTTTTCCCCTTTGTCAGACAGACAACTAAGTGATGATCTTAGGCCGACTGATGTACGGAAACCTAAAAAGAGGCCACCAAATCTTCTACTTCAGCAATGCTTTTAATGCATTTAAGAAAAAAACCGGGCAAGTACGATTCGGACTAACTAAGTACATAATATGAAAGCAGTTCAATTCCCGAATTGAGTTATGAAGATTTTTCCGAATCACAATTTTTTTTATTTGTTTAAGAAATACCTAACTAAAAATTTACAGCTTTCAGGTTTTTTTCCTATACCTACTTGTTCTAAAAGGCTTTGCTTCAAGCCAAATTTCAGACAGACGGAAAACAAAGTGATCCTATACTCTTCTTCTTCTTCCTGCCCTTGTCCCATATTACTGTCCCAAAGTGATCCTATACGGGTTCCGTTTTTTGCTTTTGTAGTACGGAACCCTAAAATACACGTCCAACCACTGGTTGTACTGCTGGGGTCATGGGTCAGCTGCTGGGGTCATGGGTCAGCTGCTGGGGTCATGGGTTAGCTGCTGGGGTCATGGATCAGCTTCCGAAAGGAATACCCGGGCCCGGCACGATAGGCAACGAAGGAACGGGGTAGGTTTTTAGTCAGTAAGACTCTGAAACTACTTCCCGCTCCGCCCAAGGGCGGGTCACTCGTGAGCCCGCCGATTCGTCGAAACATTTGCGGTGCGGCGCCGCAACGCATCGTGTGGTTCGGCCCTTATTCACTTATCGCAAAACGAGGAAGTTCCGAGGCAAAACTCATTAACCATTAGATTAGCTTCACGTAAAACAAACTGCTATAACATGGATTGCGTGGTCCCATAGCCCCATAAGCCCCATATGGCTTGGCCATGACCTACCCACATAATAACACCGTAAACCGCTTGAATATACCAGACACCTTGTAATGTGAACGACATTCCATTAATTGGATGGAACACCATTGCTACCCAGTTCTAAATATAGAAATAATGCCTATTGTTCATTTGTAACAGTCATTTGCTGTATGATGTCAGCTAAATTGTACTGTGGCAATTGTTTTTTGGGCTTGTTGAAAACGCTGATTTTCATCGAGGAAAAAAAATGTTTTGTCATCTAAATTGGGAATGTCACTACCAAAGAAGTACCTATGGCTTAAATTCGTCGACGCGACGGCATGTATAGTTCAACGTGCGCCTCAAGGAGTTGTCAGCAAACCGTAGGGGCCCAGCACGGTCGAAGCCTACTAAGGCTAAGGATCGATTTCTGAAAGGAAGGTTCGGCCCCGGTATGAAATGCAACGAAGGGTGGGTTTTTAGTCAGTAAAAGTCTGACACTTTTTCGCGCCCCGCCCAAAGGCGCAGAGGTGCTATTGGATTATTGTCCCGCCGAAAAAAAAACCTATGTCTTTAATTAAAATATAAAGTCAGCTTCAATCTGGTGGCTAAAAAACCTGACATAATATAACCTATTACTAGGTGACATCTTAAACTGTGGTAGGATGACGTGGCCAAGTGGATCCTAGGAGAAAACAAGAAGCTCGCCTACGCCCTCTGTACGTATAGAATCGTGTATGAAATCTAAACACGTCTGACCTAACTCATCATCATCTTCCTGCCCTTGTCCCGTTTTATTTGGGGTCGGCGCAACACGTTTTTTTCTTCACGCCTTATAAACTACCATAATTCACACTAATTATAAACGTATTGAAGTATGTGTGTATGTATGTTTGTTAGGTATTCTTTTACATTCAAATGGCTGAAAGGATTTAGATGAAATTTGGAACACGTGTAGACTATGTCCAGGTATATGGCTGAACTGAATGGATGAATGGATTGGGATGAAATTTGATACTCTGGTACCTAGGTACTACAACTTGTCCTGGATTAGCGCATAGGATACTTTTTTTGCCCATGGAACAATTTTCTACTTTGACAACTTTCTATTTTCTACTTTTTGGCTAGTTTGGTCAACCACCTATGTCGGATATTTTCGACAAACACTCCCGCGCTTATTCCGTCAGGGTTGCACATCCACGACCAAATACTTCATCTCATCAGCACTTCTGTCACCTATGGGGATTGAAGAGCTAAACGAGATGGATGGAGTACCCAGTCGCAAAACCCACAACCCTGGCGAATAGAACACGAAAACAGTCGTCGGACCTATCTGACAGCTAATAAAAGGGTTAAACATAAATTCCAAAACCGAACTCGGCAATCACACACAAACCAAATCATTTTTGATGTCAGACTTCACCTGACTTACGTAACCACATATGGCTCGATGCGAATCACATCCGTCGCATGTACAGACACAATACCATTATTTCCGCGAATGCATCGAACAACCGTCGGCACTAAATTGTTCACTAAATCGAAATGCATCGCTCACGCTAATAGGAACTTTAGACATCATAGTACAGTATAAAATAGCATCAGCCTTCTGCCTTATAATGTTCCTACAGCTGGGACTCAGGCCTCCTCTAGGAGCGCGCGCCCAGTGCGGATTGCCGGATGTCACATGTCTTCGAATTTTTGGTTCTAAGGCATTTTCCTCACGATGTTTTCCTTCACCGTTTTGAGAACAGTGGTGATGAAATAAATTACATAAAGTAATGCGCCTGGCTAGATTTGAAATACTACGCTAGCTTAGCCATCATGCTTTTAGATAATATCTAATCAAACTAGACAATTCCACCTTACACTACCGGTTCACATAGGGAAGTAATGACAGCGTCAGCGGACGGCACTGTCGTGGCCGAATACTGCCAGTGTGTGGCCAGAGGACTTACCATGCGTGCTATTCTCTAAGAAAACAGCCTTTAGCGCAGCGCTGCAGCAGCGATGAAAATTCAAATAGGTACATTAGATTAACAATCTAATGTGTAGGTATATTAGGTTAACAATCCAATGTATCCTATTTGGATGTTCGTCCCTGCAGCACTGCATGGGGTGTTAAAATGTCAAGCGTGCGAGTGAGAAAGAGGGGGTGGAGCTATACACCCTTATAACTCCATTACTTTAACAATTCAGTTTAGGTCGTTAAATAGATTACGTTAAGAGCTCGTGGTAGCACTGCAGGAAAAAGAAATACACTTTTGCCATCAACAGTACGCTAAGAAGCTAGAAAATGTAAAAAGACCGAAAAGATGAAGGACCATTTCTTTTTAGAAGTTTCTGGCGTGTAGTATTTCACGCGCGCCTCATAGAGATGTCAGCAAAACTGTAGTGGCCTAACCGGGTCAAAACCTGCTGGGGCCAAGGGGCCATGGGTTGACTACCTAAAGGGAACCCCGGGGTCCTGGAATGTTAGGCAAAGAAGAAATGTAGGTATGGGTTTAATCAGTAAAAGACTGGCATCCCGCTGTGCGTGTTATGATTTATGATGAGTCATGATTTCCCAACTTCAAATAAAAATCGGCGACCCTCACTTCGACGTAATCTATCCCTATATGACATGCTGGCCACAAACTAAGTAATTACAATAAAAAAAAAGTATCAGAACTCCGTCTAAACAGTTGCAGAAATATGACACGCCACGTCAAACAAATAAAACACATTGAACAGATAACGTCCCAAAAAAAGCAATCAAAGAATTATATTTAAATTATTTAGCGTTATTTATTTTATTACTTAGTTTTAATTAATTTTAATAAAGCCATATAAAAACCCGATAAACTAAAAAAAATTCTATCGAATACAAAATGCAGATGGTATTTTTTTAGAAAATGGATCAATACAACAAATGGAGGTTATTTTAGAGCAGGAAAGTCCCCGACATACGTAAGTGAACTTCTCGGTGTTAAGTTGACATCTACTCTCATTATTGTGGTTCTTACATAGTTATACAGGCTGCCGAAAAGTTGGGGATCCTATCGGTGAGATGGTAGTTCACGCCGCGCCGGTATAGCTGCTCAACCAAACGCACAACCAAGAGTACGTCCGGTCGTGAATTTTGTAGGTACTGCTTTCATCACAATGACAGAACTGCTAGATACCAGTTTGGTACGTTTGAGCCTATTGAGAGAATAGCCAAGAGAATCATTGGCGATGACACATTTGTCGAATAGAAACTCCAAAGTCTTGAACATGCGCCAAGTTTCCAACCTGTCGATGTTCTATCGGTTATTGATTGCATAGTTCAAAAGCTCAGATATTTTTCAGGAACAAGACCCTTCAAATAACATTTTAAACTACTAATTGATGGTTTGTTTTTAAAACCAAGCCCACTATGTGATTCGGTTATATGGTTTGGCCAGATGACTGACTGCTGACCACAAGACCATTTTTTTTGAGGTTGGAAATCATCCAATCACTGCTCCCGCTCTACGGTGGGGTGGGAAAGCGTGCCGACTTTTACTGACTAAAACCACACCTGTGCCTTTCAGGTACCCTTTGCTTTCTAGAATCGCAGAGTTTTCCTTTTCAGAAATTCCTTGTGGCCCTAGCGGACATCAACCCTGCTAAGCTCCTATGGCTCCTATGGTTTTGCTGACATCTGTTTGAGGCGTGCGTAGAACACTACGCACCGTCTACGACTTGGGCTCGGTCCGGAAGGTTACCGAACCGTCAGATGGCGTGACCACAAAATACCTAAGTATAGCTTTAGCAAAAACTTTTGTAAATAAAATCATATCTTTCCCTAGGGACGAAGATGGCAACAAGGTGGCAAGACCATCATTGGAGGAGCCGGTGGAAGAATGGGCGCCATGGTCACTTGTCGTGGCCAGCAAGAACCCACACGCACCACCACCGGTCGCCGTCAAAACAACACCCGGACCGGCCTGGGACATTGGGCAGGTAGTTATGATAATATCCTATCAAGCGTTGCACAGAAAGTGCTTTCAGGGTGATTTTTTAAGAGGTCACAGTATCTCTTCCATGTGTTGTTGATGATCACTGGAGTAGACTTCCTGGTCTTGTCCGCAAAAGTCCGGGCGCCTTTTAGTAGTTTCCAACCGAAACAAATAAAAAACATTAAGAAATAAAAAAGATTGATACAAAGTTGACTTCTGAGCTGGACTGAGATTTGACGTCTGAGCTTTTAAGTTCGATTTTCCACATTTTCTATAGAGAGTCTGAGGACAGGATAAACCAAAGGGACGCTCAGAGGGATAACGACGAATTTCAGCAATAAGTTAAAAGCGTCTATTGACATAAAGCTAACCAATTTGCCGAAACAAAAGCTGTTTCCTACTCTAGCCTATCTCTTACAAACTTAAATTAACAAAACTTTACCACAGTAATGAGGTCTCTATTGTAATCTAAAACTATTTGAGAGATTCCTATTAAGATTTCAAACAAGTCCGTAACAGTCAAGGCTTGAGTTATGCTAACTTTAGCAGAGCCTTGTAATGTTGTATTACGAGGCAATAATGGTGTTTCAGTTATGGATGGTAGGCGTTGATATTTTCACATTCATCGCTGCTAATCATGCGCTACTTTAACTAAATATCTATGTTTTTTCAAACTATGTGGATATTAGGCACAAGTAGAAAGATAAATCGAATATGGTTTCGATAATTGACCAATAAGAAATTAAATACATGAGCTCAGATTATAATAGAACAAGATAAAAAACTCTGAAGGTAATTAAGAAACAATCCATAGCGACACGTAATATACCTACTGCTATAATGGGCTCTGCCTGAATTTGTTAATTATGGACAAGTGTTACATTAATAATTTTCGAGCCACAAAACAAAGAATTCCACACAAAAACCAAACCGCAATTTACAGTAGCCGTGTTAAAGCCACCTGTAAAAGAACTTTCTTCAAACCTAACAGAAACGAGAAAATGTTCAAGTGAATTCAGCTCAAGTATAATTGTAACTTTAATTTCGCTGTGCTTATTGTGTTCAATAAGAAACCATCAGGTCATCTCGTCAACATCTATTTGCAGGTGCTAAAAGCTGGGCGTCTACTCTGCAAGCCACCACGACCCGTTGAATTCATTGACGAACAAGAGATGCGCTGCGTGTACTCTCTCATTTATGAAGTTTTCCGATGTGAGTTTACAAACCATTTCAGGCTCCTCCTCGAATGTAACAACGAACACAGTCAAGTCTTGAATTTATTGCTGGCGTGTCAAAATTTCAACCACAAAATCCTCGCGTGAAAGTTTTCTGCATAGGTAAGGCGAAGTCGTTAAAATAGAAAATAAACCTATAAAAACGCCTAAGTATATCACGAAATAAAAAGTTCCCTTGCGTGAACCTACTTGTAAATGACTGCCACATAACATATATCAGTCGAAAAGCGTTCATTTAACATCACAGGAAAGCAAAAGTCGAATAAAAGTGAAGTGTCACGAAGTGATGTAGGCTTGGTGCCTGCTTGTAAATTAACAGACGCCATGCTAAGCTACTTTATTGCAGTTATACAAAGCGTTATTCAACTTTATCAAGTTGATGCCTACACGATAAAGTTGCGATAAATAACGTGCTAACTTAAACTAGTTTCCTTTTTATTAATATGGAATATGTTTTCATTTTGGTGATCATATCAACTCGCTTTTTCTAAAAACTTCTTGTGGTAGCTCTTACTCAAGTTATGCCAAATATTTAACAGTATTGGAACTCACTCAAAATTCTTATGAAACACCGGAACAGTTTAGTCACGTAAAATATAAACTGTGAAAGTATTTCCTTGTTATATTTATGAAATGGAAGTTGGAACTACCAAAAGTACATGCCGTATTGTTTGATGCTAACAGTTTAAGCTTTGTAATGTCCAAGTAAACAAACTTACTAGGTACAAAATACAGTGCATCTCCTACAGATTCTCTCAGGCCTCCAAGAGTATTTATTGGGCGAGAGGCACAGCACACGCAGTGTCCAGTGTGGGCCACTGAGCGACCAGTCCTGGTTGCCAGAACCGGCGAGATCTGTCTCTGCCAGCAGAAGTGAGAACTATGCAGGTGGAGCCAGAAAAAGAGGCCGCCGAGCAAGATCGTGAGAGGGTTGATCTCACTCGGAGAAGGAGGCAACCATCTAGATGCCTAACACGCCGAAACCACCGCCTGCATCATTCAATGCCGGTGGGACTTTGGAACCACGGGCGCTCAGGGTGGGATCTCTGCTCGCCTATCGAGTAATTTCAGGGAAGATGGTGGCATAGTGATCACGTGCTACCTGCACAATGAGGCTCAATGAAGACCGCTGTACAGTCTCCTCAGTGATGTGCCTTTATAGGCTTTACACAGAGGGGGTTCCGGAGTGGTCTTTTAAGATGTAAGGGGACCCCTTCTATGTGCTGATCGTGTTTTTTTTTTTTGTCTATGTGGATAATTTTTTTTCTTTTTAGTTATTTTGACGTATGTCTGGCAATTTATTTTTGCGGCCTACCCAAATGTCTTTTTCTTGGTAGATACTATTCGTCAAATCGTTGAGCTCCTTATCTTTAGTAATGTCCTAAGGAGAGCTATACGAATACTGACAAATGCTTGCACTGACTGGATAGGTCCATTCAAATCTGTGTAGTTCTTCCTCAAAAGACCATCTCTGACAGAAATTTGAAGCGCCTTTTGAAAGCATAACCTCGAAAACAAATAAAAACCGAAAGGTACAAAATACTGTAGATACAGTGATCTTAGCAGATGAGTTAACTATCGATAGTTAAATTTTTTACATACTGACGTCTGCGTGTAGCTATCAAAGATTTTTCATAAGGTTAGCTTGAGCCTTACCCTAAGGATCAAGCTTTAGCTAAACTAGGTATCTACAATTCCAATTTTGTTTCTGAAATTCAACTATAAAGCCAGCTAGAGCAACTAAAGATTTGTCTACTGTTAAAGTCGTTATGTAGGTCTATAACTGCTTTCGTCGAAATAAAAATGCCAGGAATTCAATACTTTTCTGCTCGTTTTATTATTCAGCACTTTGGACGTCTATCCATATAGAAGTTTTCGGTCACGCGACATATTTATTTTGCGGTTTTATTTGAACTTTGCTTTCATATGATTTATATTTTCAGATAAAACCATTTTGGATCAAGCTTTAGAAGACATAGGATTCTTGCAACGTCACCACAAGGTAAGTTTTCATTTCTTTTAATGAAAATCTAGACGTCTTCGTGCCCATCTTTTGAAAAAATACCGATCCACTAATATCTATCAAAGGGAATGAGATTCCTGATAGGCACAGGAGGCTGACGACTTGAGAGGAGATGGTTTCATCGAAGATAATTACACGGGCCGTGTTAAACAATTAATGGATCTGCATAAGATGGGTCTGATTGCATCGGAAACTAGATCCGGTTAGAGACCTAAGAATATATAATTCCACTGTAAAAAAATAAAACAACGAAAACAAAACATTAGTGTAACAAGATAGTAAGCAGGTAAGCAAGCACTATTTAAAAAAACAGTTGGGCAAAAATTTGGCCGACTTCAATTGCTATGCCATTCTTGAACTTGTAAAAATTTTTTACGAAGGTCCTTTTTACCATTTGCGGTTGTCAAGGCTGTATATTTAGCCCTCATTACCGAGCAGTAATAACTCCCGGTTAGGGTAGGTTCTACAAGATGTTACAATAAAAAGTATGCCCCATCTAACTCGCATTACGACGTTCTCGTGACCAAAACCATTTCTTTTTCGAATGTTGAGAATGCTCACGAAAATGAGCTCTATATTTATGACCATTTATTCTTGTATGCGAACGAAAAAATCGGCATTTTGTAGATTTCGAGACTGATAAAATGATTTCTATTAATAAAAACACGAATCGTCGTGTTCGAGACGTTTTAGGGAGACACCATTTAATTGGCGTTATGACAAATGAGGAATAAACCCTAATTTAAATGAGCTATTACAATATTACCTTGCTGCTTGATTTAAGTGAGTTATTAGATAAGATAGAATTAATTTTTAGAATCATATTGTGAGTATAATATGTGTTTGTTAGTTTTTTTGCGATCAATCTGATGGTAGGGCTATGTATACCTTCAAAGCGAATGCTGTGGCCATAGGTGACACCAACAGGTTCATTTACAGTTTGTGGAGCACCGTCACAGCGTATGGCTGTTCCTGATGGAATTAGCGAGAAGACGATGGAGAGCGAGGCCGAGGAATGAGGTTGATCGAGCCACAAAGCTCTTGGAAGAGAACGGATTTCCTTTCAAAGACATAGAGAGTGTCATATGGGAGCAGAGGGTGCACCTTGCAGCCGCTATAGCAAGGATCCGCATAAAGAATCGGGCATTCTCGTAAGTTTTAACAATCTTTTATCAGATGCATTAATATTAGTAACACTTAACAGCCTTATAGAGCTTTGTTAATATAGTAGGACGTAAAAAGGATAGGCACAATTTTTTTCGGCTCGCACTTGACCACTATCTCGCCATGGTGAGCGATAAAGTGGTCGATGGTGAATCACGCTTGCCTAAAAGTAACCTATTAACTCTTGATTTAAAGACCCTCTAGATTTTAGCTAGCTGGAAACAGACTCCAGAAGGGAATTCTACTCCTTAGTTGTAAGCAGCGTATGGCAGAGAAAAGGATGACCATGTACCGGTCCTACCGGTCCACTTAGTCAGTTTGCTCTACCATCAGATTATAAAACCATTGGAAAAAAATTGACACAATTATGTAGGCATCTAGTACGGTTCTAAGGTACCTACATATAAATTCGTCGAGTAACTCCATCCTTGCTTATTGAACGGTTTTGTCGTGCGGCCCGAATAAGAATACGGTGTTTACGCAAAAATCGAAGGCCAAAGTAACAAACATTGATGTATAAAGGTCATTACAATGTTTTATTGTCTTCAGGCTATCGGATTTATTGCCAGCCCATCTGCGCGAGGAACGTGTGTCGGCGTGTGTCAACAAAGATACTGTCACTGGATGGGTCAACACTTTCAAAGCCAAGTTAGTATTGGTTTGCTCGTTTTTGGGGAAGGCTGATTTGAGACATTTGCTACCAATTATTGCAAGAGCATTATTTGTTTAAATTTAGGTGTCTTCAAGGCTGAAGTGAATAGGCTCTTAATAAACTAATGCGCCACAATCGACGATTGCATCACTGCTTACTATCACGTGGGATCGCAGTCTAGCACTAGTTTAAATAAATTGTATAATAAGAAATTGTTTCGCGTGAGTGCTTTAAAAAACTTGCCATACAGTAAACACTCAGACAAATATTCGTACTGAATGGGGATCGAACCGGTAACACGCAGTCGCTCAAACATTGTGTGAACCGTGTGCCATCAAGCCATACAGCTAGTAAGTACTTCGTACTATTTTTGGGGTAGCTGCAGTCTATAAATTAATAAAGTATTGCTTGTCAGTCCAATATGAATAAATGAGCGGATATATTTTTCAGAAAAGTGGCGTTGCTAGTGAAGAGATTGCACGAGTTGGGCTACACGTACAGCAACTCTCGTCAGCTTTGTGCAGGAGAGTACAGATTCGATCGTGTCTGTCCAAGGTGGGTGTTCTTTATGGCATCTTTTTGTAGGCATTAAAGTCGTTGTCATTGGCATTTCTTTTTTCGAGGGGAACCTTCAAAAGACGCCAGGACTTGGGGATAAGTCCGGGGTAGGCATGGGCTAACTATGTCCGATAAAAGATTGGATATGTAGTATATCATTCCAAGTAAAGATATAGATCCGGTTAATATATCCATATCCGCTTAATATATCCGGGAGTGAAGTAACTCCATAAAGAGCGCAGGAGCGAGGATATGTTTGGGTCTGGGATAGATAGATAATTCCGACATATAAATAGATCCACGGAATGAAGCATTCCAAATAATTCTAATGTAATTCAAAACGAATAAATCACGACTAAACACGTAATTGTCGCTCAAAAGTTGCAAATATTATTGTAAAAAGTATAAACAATAACAGAAAACTCTTCGATTTCAAGCGGGAACACTTTACTTTTTTTTTATCCCAAAAGCTACTTCATCGCTTTAAAGTCGTCCATTACGTTTATTTTCCTACAGCGCTTTCTTGCTTCATAAACACACAGTTTGGTGCCGTCATTCAGTTCGATTTCGGTCGGATTGGGTCGGAGTTACTCGGATATAGGATTATTAATTTTTATGAAAGGGAAGGAGTGGATATGTGTCCGCTTAGAGATATATATATATGTGTCCGGAGTTACCCATGCCTAGTCCGGGGAGTGTGGAATTTTCTCGTCACTAAAACCACCCCCGGTGATCACCATCAGCACATAGAAGGCAATTTTGGTAGTTTTGTCTGTATCTGTCTGTTACCTCAACATGATGTCTTAACGGATTTAGATGAAACTTAGCACACTATATCCTGCAATAGTACCTATATTTTTCATCCTAGGAGTTTCCGTTCATGAGATCATTTTCGTCTTTCACGCGGGCGAAGTACTGCCACCGGGAATTGCTTATTGGGTATTTTATTTATTTTCCAGATTTATCACTCTGCGTCCTCCACAAAATGGCAGCATTGGTCAAATGGAACTTGTCAGAGATGGAGTAATTGTGCTTCAGGTTGGTACTTTATTTTTTGATACTACTTTTGTTTACTATGAGTATTGCCATGCTCTTGTCTCTAATCGTTACTTTGTCGTAACTACCTCGTTTGTTGGTTTCCTGGTTGCAAACACGTCTCGAGTTCGATTCCCGAGTGCTATAAGGTTCTTCCATTAGGAATTTACTCCGTAGCTGCCCGGAGGTTGGAAAGTGATGGTGTGGTACGTTGTACCCCTTGCATTTTAATACATGTAAAGTCACAGGAACAGAGAGCGCACCTGTGTTTGCCCTCACGATTGTGTACTATAGGTATAGGCCTCCGTGATTGAAATTCGGTCGGGAGGATTACATATTTACGTCGCACACAAATATGTCTTCGTATCATGGATCGACGGGTCTAATGAGTGATCCAAAGCCTATCCAAGCACTGCACCGAAAATTATTTGTTTTCTCCATCAGGAGCGTGAATTCTGCGAAGGGGCATCAACTTTATGCCGCGCCCTCCGAGCCAACTCTCTCCGAGGTGTAGTGGCACAAACACACGCGTCTTCACCTCGCTGTTCGGCATACCTTGCTGCTCAACTGCGTGAACTAGCCGCAATCCTCAAAGCAAAGGCTCCAGCAGCACCAGCGACACCTGAACTCGGGAAGCTAGTCGTGTTTGGAGCTGGTGATAAGTATGCCCAATGTTGTTTTACCAATTTAGCATAAACTTAGCAAGAACATACGTTGATTTTTTGTACATCTCTTATCGTAAGTACCTATGTAAAAATTCGGATTGATTTTAAACAATCGGTTGCTCCACGGTAGCCATATTTGAGTGAACATACTTAGAGCCCGAAACTGACCTGCAATATGCAGAAAACTTGCGATTTGATTTTCGCAGGCTACCTAGCATTTTCTTTAAACCCAAACTTTGTTATTTTTTCTAGGGTGGAGAGTTATTTGTGTGCTCTACGCGAATTAGGTATCGAAGCATCAGCGGGTCCACAATCCGGGGCTCCCGTGTGCGTCATCAGTGAAGCTGTGCATTGTGACACTCCCACAGTCACAAATGCGTTGGATGGAGTTGTGGCTGTGCTGGCCACTCCACCCAACTCCTACTCAGCTGTTACAGATCCGATTGATCTTGTTTGCGGACGCGGCGGTGACCTTACTATGCTCGAGGTATGATTGTAGATGTAACAGAAATTAACGATTTGAAGTACAGTACCTCTACCATGAGTTTTAAGCAATAGTATTCGTCGCTACTCGATATCGACGCCGTAAATATTTTGTATGGCAAATTTTGGTTCTGCAAGTGACCGCTAGAGGCGCTGCAAAATTTGCCATACAAAATATTTACGTCGTCGATATCGAGTAGCGACGAATACTATTGCTTATAACTCATGGTAGAGGTACTGAAGATTTGAGTAAGCATCTGAAGATAAAATATATGCGTATTTTCTGGTTTCAGATTCTCACAGAATCGGAAATAGACGTAAAAGGCAAGGAGCGCGTGCAAATGATATTGGAAGAACAGAAGAAAACTTTAAAATCACTCATGTCGAAACCACAGGTAATTTACGAACAAAAAATAGGCTTGAAAGTCTTTTTCAAACTACGTGCTACTTTTGTTTTCTTCTGTTTTAGATCCAATTGATACTGTACGAAACTCATTCAGCTTTGGAAGCAGAGAATCAGGCGCAAATCACGCGTGCAGTGGCGGAAGCGAACAGGCTGGCTCGGGAACGGCATGCGTTCCTGAAGAGGAAGCACCGACAACCTGTAAGTTAACGTATTTAATTTCCTATGACATTTATTTAAAGGCTACTCATTTAATATAAAAAGAAATGCTGATAAAATACATTTTAGGCCTAACCGGAACATTAGCTATAGCATTGAAATGATGCCAAGTTATCGTTTAAGTTATCTACATCGTTTTTTCCAGAGCCCACAAAAACAAGTTCCCCAACCAAATGCCAATGAAATGGTTGTTGTGAACGAAACAGGCGTCGCTAATGAACCTGCCGCAGCAAACGAATCGATGACGTCACTCACCACTGTATCTACGAACGATAAAGACGAACCAGACGACGAGTCCATCTGCGAATGTCTTGATGACACGGTTCCCTCCTCCGGTTCCCCACCTAGCACAGCCAAGGGCCAGCCTAGTGATGCTGTTCTTAAGAAACAAGCAGAAAGTATGGAAGCACAGTCACGGCTGGGGACGTCTAAAGCAAGACCTATCCCTGAAATGCCGAACTATGACGTTCCAAGAGACCCTGACAAGGATAGTCCTAATGTCGTTGTAAGTACAAGCGCTAAACGATAAAATTATATCGTAGGAGTTAAAATAAACTGAACTTTTCTTTCTATCCTACATAATAATTTTGGACTCCATGGTTTCAGGTGCCAAGTTGTGATTTATTTGAAATAAGGACGCTGCCAAATCTGGGTAATGGTTTGGATATCAATTATATACTGGACAGGGACGGGTGTTACCTTGGCCTTATCCAGAGGAAGGTTCGTATTTTGTTTTGCTGACTTTGAGGTCAATTGAAAATTAAATTTGGCTGTACGGTGTAGCGATCTACCCGTAACATCAGATAACATTTTGCGCGAAAAGATACCCTATAAATAAAATTTAATAGAATGGAGAAAATTCTCTTTATGACTATAAGCATACACACGTTCTAATGGTGGAAATCTAGTGGAGGTCTGACCTTTAAAAGGTTTGGTCCAGCAGTGTATGATAGACTGTGGAATAGGTAGGTTTTAGTCAGTAAGAGTATGTTTCTGACACTCCCTCTCTCGCTCCTTCCAGAGCGGAAGTAGTCATTTATTGATTTCCTGCGCAATGAAAAGCTTCGTAGCGATTCGTCAACTTTGTTTCGATATTCTGGTTGTAAATCATTGCGCTAGTTTGAATTAACAATGAAGCTGTGTTGCCCGCTAGTTATTATAGAACGTAATGATGCCCGCAGGAGATCACCCGGCTCGACGCTAAGTTTATGATCCGCGTGGCGGAGGACCGCGGATTGTTCGGTCCGGCCGCGGGCGCGGCTCAACCACAGCGTCGCAAGCGCGTTGAGACCGCACAGCTTTCGCCCAGAAGGAGGCGACGCAAGGCTAGCTTTGAGGTGATAAATAACATTTCAGTTTTATTCATAAAATCTCTGAACTTTAACATCTGTTAAACAGATTCTTAATTATATAAGGTGTTAAAAAATTAACTGCAAGAAAAGTAAGAACTGGTTTAGAATTACAAATAAATAAAATTGGCGAAAAAAAGATTTTTAAATAACAACCCGTTTCGGAGATATGCAATATTTTCACTTCACATAAAATTATTGAATATGAGCACTGTACCACCGCACGTGCGTCGGCGCGGCCGCCCCGCCGTAGGTACGCGTGGAGATGGGATGTGGGTAAAAACCCATCGGGTATTTACCCGGTAAATACCCAATTTGGGTATAAACAGGGTTTTTTCCCGGTAAATACCCAAAAGCATGGGTAAAAACAATAAACAGTCATTGATTTATTTCTAAACATTGAGTAACATTAAATTTACTGAATGTTTAGAAATAAATCAATAGAAGAATAAGATTTAGTCGAATTTTAGTTTGCATAGATTTAAAACTATCTAAGCGAACTAAAAAGTTCGATAGAAAACTTAGGCGCTTAGATAGAGAACAATCTAAGGGACCTAAAATTCGACTAAATACCCCCATATTTTATGTTTGACTAGATTCATAATTTTTTTTGAACATACCTACTCAAAGACACCGCCCCGCAATTATTTACTGTTTGTCCTACTAGAACGGAAAAGTGTTGGTGCTCACCTCCACTCACCGCCACAAATCATTTGTCACTTGACACACCTTGTCATTTCGCACTTTATTTTTTCACCTTGCAGTGACTTGGCATAGTCAGGCATTTGGCACTTTCTAGAGAACAGTGGTGGCCAAGTGGTAACAGCCCCGACTTACAACCCCTACTCTCACAATGGTGAAAAAAACACTTTGTGAGGAAACGGCATGTCTTAAAACCAAAAATTCGAACTCGAAGACATGTGACATCCACCGACCCGCATTGGCCCTCATGGTGGATTACAGTCCATTCCCTCTTCTGGAGAGGAGGCCTGAGTGGGACTCGGGCGGTGAGAACAGTATACGGCTGATGCTATCCTATGCTACTTGGCACATTTAGCATTTGGTATTTTCCTTTAGGCATTAGGTCCGCTTTTGTACAATGTTTAATTAGTGTGTACTTGTCGTTTTCATATATAATATAATTATTTATCATTTGTCGTATAATCGTATGAAGTCAACCGTCGAATCCGACTCGGCTGGGCGGCGTTTAAAAAGCTGTGCGGCATCTTCTAATCTAACATAAGAGTGTCTCAAGACAAAATTCTAAGACCAGTGCGTTTTGCTAGTGATGATTCATATGGCTCTGAAACGTGGTAGCTTATAATGGGCCTCATCAGAAACTTTAAAGTCACCCAAAGGGCAATGGAAAGAGCTATACTCGGGGTTCGTTTTCCTTGCGTGATCGAATCAGAAATGAAGATATCCGCAGGAGAACCAAGGTTGCCGACATAGCACAAAGAAGTGTAATTTGTGTGTATGATTGTAAAAATCTTAAATTGATATTGAATTCTGTACAAAATGTTTATTTTTTTTTAAGAAATTTGGCAGCTTGCGTAAGCGGACTTCCTATTGTTCGTACTATAATACTGTAAGACCTGGGGCCTTACTATAAACCCTTGATAGCGATGACGTTTTCGTTGCGAGAGAGTCTTTAAAGTGTAAAAAGTAAATACCCACCATTTGGGTATTTACCCGGGTAAAAACCCTGCATTTGGGTAGATTGGGTATTTACCCGGTATTTACCGGGTAGAAACCCATCTCTACGCGTGAGTCGTTCACCCCTGTGTACACGACACGCGACGGCGCAAATTCGTAAACAGCTGATTCAAATTTTTCCATCACATTTCTCAGACTTTGGACTGGCATATTATCGAGCTTACTTACAAATAGCATATTTTATTATACCTATAGGACTATTAAAAGCACTGGTAGACTCCTAGGATTGTTTGGACAGCAGGCACTCGTCGTTGCTCACCATACAGTTCACGGTAACGGTTACGTGCCGCAGCTAAACTTTGACCAGTCGTAATGTTGCACACTACCATATCTAAGTACTCTCGATTGGAATACGTAAACGGCATTATTAAAAGCACGAAACTGCACGAACGCACGTATTCGCCGTAATGACACAAGAAAACACCCTTACCGCGCGACGGATTTCGGACAACTAAGGGTCGGGAGGGGTAGAGAGAGCTGCGGGAAGAGTAGCGGGCGGCGGGGGAACCGCTAGCAAGCCGCTCGCGCGCGGTACAATGGCGGCCCAAGCCGCAAGCGCAGCCCTGGGTACAGCGCACAAAAAAATATTATACTAAATTATTTTATTTATGTGAAAATATAAAAACGCTCAAAACAATTTTTTTTTTTTTGATGTGTTCGTTTTTCGATGGCGAGTAAGTGGACAAAATTCTTGCAGTTAATTTTTTAACACCTTATATATTCCTATAGTAGATCAGAGATTTTTACACATCAGGGCACGCGTAAACAGTGACAATAGGACGGTACTTATGAGCACTCTAAGGTCAACGACCGAATGAGTAACACGGGAATCACCGATGTAGGTAGCAACTGTACTGGAATGAAGTGGGATTGGGCAGGCCATATATTTAAAACTAGCTTGGCCCAGCCGCTTCCTCTCCGTAAAAGACCAAAATTGTCCCAAAGAAACATACCTACTTTTGGGATAAAAAGGATCCTAGACTTGAAGAAGATGGCCTACCTGCCTGCTGATCTGGGTCTGTGAGGGACAGACAAAATTAGTTTCACATTTATGATAATTATTATGGATGCACGGACACAGATGGGCCAGAATACTCACGCATTGGGAGCCAGCAGAGAGGTATTATCGTTGGGGTGAACTAGAAAACGCTTTACTGTGATGAGTTTGTCACGCACGTTTACGAGAGACTGGTCGGAGAAGACTTAATACTGGGAAAAGTGGAAGGCCATGCGGAACTCTTTGCCCGCAGTGGTAGTGCGACAACGTAGGCAGAGAAGGAAAAAAAATACATGTAGCTAAACAAGTTTTTGTTAGGTGGAACGAGTAGCGGCCCCGACATACGCATCCATGTCGCGTGCCACGCGTCGCGGCAGTGCGCCCGGCAGTCTGACGCCGGTGCGCTGCGACGCCGTGCGCTGCGAGCGACACGCGCGCCAGCAGGCCGCCGCTGCCGCCGTCAATGCAGCCGCCTGCACTTGCAATGCTAGACACAGGTAGTACTAGCGCACCCACTAATCATAGACACTTTAGAGGCTACTGCGAGGCGCCACTCTAAGAACAAGTATCTCTAGCCGCATTTACACATTTGCGCGAGTGACGAGGCGAATGGCGAGGTGAGTAACGAGCGTGTGTAATTTGTAAACAATGCATTCACTATTTGTCTCGCGCACTTTGTATACAAAAGTTTCATCCAGCGACGAGGCGAATGGTGGCCACGAATGTTATGGCAATTTTTTTGTATTACAAGGAACTTTACTGCGTAGACTGTGCCATCAACATTGGACATTCGGAATTTAAATGCCATAAATAAATACTTCACATAAATAAATCGTCACTTCTAAACTTCTACCTATAGGCTCTCTAAATAGCAGCTCTATCTGATACATGATATTATTGCGACATTTCGACGATCAAAATGTCAATATACAGCGATTCACTTGATTGTAGAAGTGGCGCCCTACAGACAGTATTTTTTAAAGTAGGTACTATGATAATATTAACCAAGCGTGTCAGTGAGTGTCACTGTGACACGTTTGGCTAATGGCTTTTGCGGCCCCTTACGTGGGCGATTCAACATGAATTCGATTGCGGAACGACCCGATGCGGCTCACGAGAATTCAAAGCGATGGCGGCTAGGTCCTACGTGCGTGCGAAGTCGTTGCTTAAGCCACAATTTATTTACAACAAGCCACCGCCAATATCAAACCAACTAATGCATCCGCTTCGCTCGTCACCACTCCTCGGTCACGTACACCACAATAGAGTATCATATATTATCAACTGTTTGTACCATTCCCGCCGCTACGCTTCGCGATCGCGTTTGCATTCAATCACGTACGTAGACTAGAGAGCGAAGCTATACCACCTTATTCCAAAACGCGATCTAAAATAGTTCCGGGACTATTACTAGTTTTAATTGGAATTAAACCTAATAATAGTCCCGGAAATACATTTAGATCACTTTTAATTGGTATTAAATTTAGTAATAACCCCGAAAACTACATTTAGATAGTGATTTATCGGTATTAAACCTAGTAATAATCCCGGATTTATTTTAGATCGCGTTTTGGAATAAGGCGGACACAGTTTATATGTATTGGCGTCTCTAGCAGGAGCTATCGTGACATTTTTGTGCTCTGTGGGATTACCTTTTGAACATGAACCGAAAAAATATCCTGCACGATCATATGTCTATCTATTGTGGTCTAGTTTTCGCACTCCGTCCTTGGTGGACCATTGTGCGTGGGCCATGGCAGCCTTCACTCCATCCTGCCCACATCTGAAGTTCTGAATGATCATTGCTCAACACATTTATTTATAGTAGCAATTGTAATCATTTCAGCAACTCAACAGAATTCTTTAAGTACGTACTCACATTGTCGAGGAGACGAATTTTCCAAATAACTAAAGTCAATGATTACTGGTCTGATCGGGCCATAAAATTAATGTTCAAAAGGTTGATTGGTTGAGTTCCGAATAAGTTTCGGAGGTGCGATTGAATCGACAATCAGCCGGGAGAGTAAATTTCTTTTTATGTGAAAATCCCAGTCTATAAAAGGCTCCCATACTTCACTCTGGGTTTTTGTTTATAATGTTAGGAAATGCCGCATCGCACATGGAGCCTTTACCTAATCCGTCGACGATCTGTTCAAATATAAATTAAGGCGTCGCATGGCTATGCGTTACGTCTGCGACATAACATGCGTTGGGGACGCATGCGTCATAAGCATGACATGCACTGAGGCCCGTGCGTCAGACATGATATGCTTGTAGGACGCGAGACTAGAGTAACATGTATGCGACGTCAACAGTGTACTGATATTAGTTAACAACTAAAATTTAAACGTATTGTAACAACGTTAAGGTACAATTCCGAAGGCGACGGCAGACTGCAAACGACAGTGGCACTGTCGCCATCTTCGGAAGGGTTTTCATAAAATAGGGTATTTGACTACCACCAAAAATGTACATAAATGAAATACCTATTTTAGATATATTAGGATTTGTGAAACAGAGAAAAGTTCTACGATTTTGTAATTATTCTTCTCTTTTTTCACGCAAAACATCGTTTGTATTGAACGGCGCGAAGACACTAACGTTTCTGAAGTGTGACAGCGGACACATGTAGTGCTGTCTCTGTTTCTCATAATTTAAAAGCGTCCTTTTCATTGTTTTATCTTGGCTTTGAGAAGTATTTGTTTTTTTAAATCAGTCAAATACCCTGTTACATAGACGGCGTCATCGCCGCTATAGTGTTTCATTGCGGTTGGGCGGCACTGCCGCTACCGTTTGCCTTCTCCATCGGAATTGTACCTTTATTACAATTTTTGCTTTCAAAATGTTCGTCCGTAGATACCGCCGCTCGTCCGCGAGTGGTGTGACGGGGGCGCCGGGAGAGCCCCCGCGCCTGCCGGAGCTGCCGTGCCGCCAACCGTTCCCGCTTGTCGTTCACGAGCTAAGACTCAAAGCTGTTCTTCACCACCATAAGATTTTCGCTTCCTGATTTCGTACTAGACTAGAATTACAGTAACTTTGATCTTAACGGTTTAAAGACACACACATCAGTCACTTATGTCATGAATTTTATAAAAATCTTGTTTGATTTTGGATTGGTTTTAACGTTTTTTAAGGTAGGTTTTTTTTTTTACTACGTGAAGGTTAGGACTATATGAAGGTTAGGTGAAGGTCAGAACTGAAAAACAAAATCTCACTTATTAACCGACACCCGGCAACTATTTTTTAACGCGACAGTGCCGCTCTCCCTTTTAAAGACAACGATAATTTATTTACCATCTTTACAAAATACACTGTGTGAATGTGTAGACTTAACATCCGGAAATGTGCCCTCCGCATCCGGAGTGTGAAAAGACTGGCAACATTTTTTTTTTTTTTTTTTTTTTTTTTATGGTAGGTAAAATCATCCAATGACAAATCCCGCCCTTGGGCGGAGCGGGAAGTAGTGTCAGACTCTTACTGACTAAAAACCTACCCCGTTCCTTCGTAGCCTATCGTGCCGGGGTCGAGCATTCCTTTCGGAACTAACCCATGACCCCAGCAGGCTTCGACCCTGCCTGCCTGCAGTTAGCAGGCTGGGCCTCTTCGGTGTGCTGACAGCTCCCTGAGGCGCGCGGGAACAGAACGCGCCGTCGACGACTTGGGCTCGGTCCGGTCGGTTACCGGACGATCGGACAGCGTGCTACCCATTGCACGCCGTCCGCAAGACTGGCAACATTGCCATTTTGAGTGGTAATGCTAATTCTTTGAACAAAGTACGAACCACCCCTGTGATCACGCAAAAAACCGATAAATTGGTGTGTAATTTCCTTGAAAAAGAGGACTCGGACGCCATGACCCAAGCGTGTCGACCTCAAACGGCTTAAAACTGTAATTACCAATTAGGTTGCAATATTTGCGCCGTTTGAGGGTCTCAGCATCGACAGCTTCACCGCAATGGCACTAATGTTTAATAACACAAGGTGGACAAATACATATGTATGTATGTAAAAAGATGACATAAGTACAATTTTGAAGCTTTTTATATATCCCTTTGAATACCGTAATTAGAGACAATAGAAAGACAATAGGTGTGCGGACACCGGTGTCCGCTTGAGTTGAGTAAATATTGATAATTTAGAGTTTTAGGCTTAGATTGGTCGGAGCCGAGGGGTCTTCCACCCGGTCCACCCCACCATCCCATTCTCGTGATGTGATGGACCGGTACTATAATCATTAGCTGACACGTTGAACCATCATGGCGGTCGATCTTACATGCGCACTAACTGATTTTCGGGTAACAAAGTGGGGCCGGCGCGTAACCGTAGCAACGGGTTCAACTTATTTGCCGCGTAATGTACATAATTTTGATGTGACTGATGTGTGTGTGTTTTAACTTCGGTTATTGTCAGTTGTTCAGGAAAAGTCGTATGTTGTTGGCTAGTCGAAAATCAGGTTTTTTTATTTTTCCTTTGTTCTATTTTCAAAGATTATAAATAGATTTATTATTAATTCCCTGTAAACTCAGACGATTAAAATATTTATCTCCGGTTTCTGAATTAAGGATTTGAAGTTGAGTAGTTCTCAAACTCTATTTACCATGAAACCTTAATAAACTTGGGGTTTCCACGTTTTTAACCGGAAACTGGTCTTACTCCCCATAATTCAGGAACTGGCGCTCAGAAATCGTTTGTCGTTATAGTCTGTCTAAAAAGTCAAACGTCTTGGGTTACAATGAAATCTGATGTAGTCAACACTGGTTGAATAATCAAAGTTGATTAAATTTTGTAAAGATTTTCATTTAGAATATATTTCGGTCTCTTTAATGATAAAACAACTAAGAAAAATAAATAACATGAAAGTATCAAACTGTTCCGTACCGGCTTTTGGGAAGTGAGTGACAACTAAAATCGGGTTGCCAGCAATATTTCGTTACAAAATACCCAAATAGTTTGACTTTTTAGACAGACCATCTCTCATCCGTAATGAATTACTAATCTAATATACTATATCTTGAGACTCATGTGTTTATCGATCAGTTCGAAACTGTTTTCTCTTTAGATTATTATTTTTTCTACAATATAAACTTTCATAACCTACTGTTGTTTTATTTAATATACAAATAACATAGGACTTCGTACGGAAACAAAACTAAGGCTAACGACATCAAGTGAGCGCTCGCGCGGCCACCCGTCGCGTATCGTGTGCGGCGGTCCCTGTAGCGGAAACCGGATTATTCCTAAAATCTGGACACTTGGACGACAATGCATGGTTAGCCAAGTGACGTCTATAAATACAATATGGCAGACTATTTATGGGAAGTCCGGTTTTTGGTTATTTTTAAAAATCATAACATTTATTTCTTACAGATAATAAAAAGCAAAAACTTTGTATAAATAAAACAAACTTTATTCATTAATGTTACAAAGTCCATAAGAGGCTCATTTACAACAATACTCGTTTGTTCAATGTTATTACTATAAGCGCGTCACATTAAAGCATTCCGAATCCTTTCGAGTAGCTTATTGCTTTCATCAGTCTGTCTTGTAGTTTATCCTTTGTCTCATATTCGGGGAGCAGAAGGACATTGAAGCAGGTATGTGCGGTGGGGAGGCGATCGCAGTCCGGACCGTTCCTTGCGATGACGAGCTTGAGGTGGCTGAGGCCGCCTACTGGCACCCGGTCGGATCCCGTCGTGAACTGAAGAAGCTTCCTCTTATCGTCCAGCGAAAAACTATGAACGAGGCTCCAGAAGTCTTTTATTGTTTGAGAGTCAGTTGTATAGCCGCCGTCGTATTCTGTTGATTTTTCTAGTTCATTGAAGTCGAAATTCTGTAAAGAAATAGTTATTTTAGCCTCTGTAGATTTTTTTATAGTAGCACAGTGGGTAAAGTTTGTTACTTATCTTTCTGCAAACAGAAATAAATAAAATAGGGATGTACGAGTAATAATGTCCACTATATTTAATGGGAACATTACCTGTACTATGTATGTGATGAGCAATAACGTAATGATTTGCAAAAGCAAATTAGGTAGTAACTTAATTTGCTTTTGCAAATCACTATTCCTGTGTAATGACAAGAAAGCTTACATCTTGATTACGATAAATGTTATCGATATGAATAAAATCGATTAAAATGTTGCGACTCATTTTTCACAGCGACAGCGTTTAAAGCACCGTATAATTATCGTAAAACGTCAACCAAATTAGAAATATTTCACAATCGCGTTATTCACGTTAAGAACATAATGACTCATCGTTGTCACTCAGCTTAGCCATGCCCCTTGACTAGTTCATAGCAAATCAGAATGCCGTGTTCACATTGACCAGTTGAGATGTGAAGTCCTTCCAGAAGGTACGGACGCGACTTTTGTCAACTTTAAAAATGAATATCTTGCTTATTGAAGATTATGATTCAATTTTAAAATGATTATTTTTGAAAAAACTGTAAAGTTAGCTTCAAAGTTAATTTTTACTCTAGTAAAAATACGCCGTTACTTTGCATTTGCACTGACAAGTCACTATTTTCTTAACGCGAATACACTTCAGTGTCAAATCGGTGCTATGAAATGAATAGAAGCTATCATGATACATAATCAGGAGGATTTTTGTTGCAAAAATTAAGACTTTCGCCAGACGAATGATACTTTTCCCCACTTACCTTACTACCACACACCAGCATCTCGACCTCCTCGGGCCGGAACAGCGAGGCCAGCGGACTCTCATCCGTGACCATGAGGAACCCGCGTCTAAACGCCTTGAACTGAGTGTCCACTGACTCGTTTAGCAAGAAATCCGAGTACATTTCTACGAATTCCTGAAATTGAAGGAAGAAATATTGTAGCGTAGGGAAAATATTATTGAGGAATGTGCAAATATCTAAGGAAATAAGACAATTTTAAAAAGAAATTAGTGACCGATCGAAACACAACTTGCAGCCGAAACCGAATGTAACGTAACCGAAACAGAACCTGACGAGGTAACAGAAAAACTGACAAAAAAAAATTAACTAATCGAATTTATCGACGATACATAGACGAGCGAGTCAGTTAGCAAGTCGCTAACTTTCGGCCAAAACTCCAGCCGAAAGCAGTTTTATTAGCCAAAACTGAACCTTCGATCGGTCTCTAAAAGAAGGGACGAATGTCTACATTTAGAGGTTGATTGAAGTATTCTTCTCACCTTTTTATTTTCCTGAGTAACAAATATGTTATCTCCGTTTTCTTTGAGATCATGGAAGATGGCGTTTCCGAAGACGTCCTGATAACAGATCCTGAACGTTTGGTAATATACTTCTTCTAAATCACTGCCTGTATAGTCGAGCATGTCTTTTAAACCATTGTAAAGCGTCTGGAAATAATAAATCATTATTATTTGGTGTAAATGGAATGGCGTGGTCTATGTAATCAACAGTAGGTATCAGTAGTCAAAGTTGTTACATTGCAACTGAAGGAAGAGTTCCACGCTCGCCTCATAAACCGTAAGAACCCATTTGATCTGATGCCCGCTAGGGTCACGACTTAATTCTGCCTCCTAGCCAAGTTACAATCGTTTCGTTTAGCGTGAACGCTTAGAGTTGGCCACGACCCCAATTCCTTTGTTCTTTTGTCATCTCAACACTCAGTCACGTGGTCAGAACAAAGGAATTGGGGGTTGGCCAACTACAAGCATTCATGCTAAACGAAACGGTTGTAACTTGGCTAGGGGGGTCTGAAAAGGAAACCGTCCAGCCGTCCCGTAACCGGTAGTCCGGACGGACCGAGCCAAAATCGTCGACGGCGCGAAGTGTTCCACGCTCGCTTCAAAGACATCTCAGTAAAACCGAAAAAGCCCAACAGGGTTGAAACCCATTAAGGGTCATGAGGTAATTCTGAACAAGAAACTCGCGGTCCCAGAACGCAAAGGGCAACTGAGGGATACAGGTGTGGTTTTAATCAGTAAAAGCCTGACACGCCCTCTCGCTCCACCTAGAGCGGGAGAATTTATCTAATGATTTCCCAACTCAAAAACAAGGGTATACTCACAGGATTCCAATCAGCCAAGTCTTCGAACGAGCCCTTCTTGCCCATAAGCTTCCTATACACAACCATGGGGAAATTGACGGCGAGAATAACGTTATTGTATATCGCGAGCCCGAGTACGATGCCGATCAACGTGAACTGTGCCTCCGTCTCGAATGACGTCATGTTGAACCTGTAAGTGGACAAGTTTGATTTAGTAGTTATTTATTTGAATTTAGAGGCCTCTTAATTTGATATTGCGATTAGACTTGTATTCTTAAAAAAAAATCGCATAGCAGTAAACTCAAGCTCCTTAACCTAGCCGTAGTACAAAACATACCATACAGTGAGCGAGTCAGGTTGCTGCGTGAACATGCCGTAGTCAGCGTTGAAGATCTCCTCTACGATCAGCTGGAAGAACTCCTTGGAGACACCACCTTCATCCACGCCTTGCTCGCCTTCGAATTCCACCACTAGCTGCTTCTTCAGGTCCAGGGCTCGCTCCATGGCTACCATTTCGAGCTGAAGATTAAAATTCAATATTATTTATCGGGAAAGATTTTGGGAAGCTTTTGTTCAACTGTTAAGTTTAAAAATACTGTTTGATATCTGTTAAAGAATCATTAAGACCTTTATTAGTGATAAGTTTAGTCATCATTGCCCTTGTTCTGGATTTAAAATATTTTGGATATGTAAATGAAGTGCTTACCACTCACTTTTATCGACAAACACATTTATTCAATTTAAATCTATATTGTATTCGCTTTAAGAAAATAGTGACTCATCGTTGTCACTCAGCTTAGCATGCCCCTTGACCAATTAGATCATAGTACAATAGAAAACCGTGTTCTAAATGGCCAACTCAAGTTAGCCATTAAAATACTACAAATGCGCTTTTGTCAACTTTAAAAATTAATACCTCACATGTTCATAATTGTAACAATAAAAGTAAAATTCTGATGATTACATTTTATAAAAGAATTCCTAAATGTTATTATTTGAAAATACTGTGCTGTGAAAAGTTTGCTTAAATATTAATAGTCTAATTTTATTCTAGTAAAAAATATATTACACCTTTACAGTTTTATGAGTCAATATTTTCTTAACGTGTGTAAGACGAGAAAAGAAGAATGTCTCACCCCAACGAGCGCATCATCAATGATGTTGGTCCGGCGCACTTTGAGCCTGAGGAAGGGCATGGGCGGCGCCGCGCCCACCACGGCGTGCAGCAGCGACACGCGGCGCTCCGAGTACATGCGGATGCGGTTCTCGTAGTACAGCCCCAGCGACTTCGTGGCCACCGTCAGGATGAACGGGTACCTTAGGAACGCGAATTTTTTACCTGCAATTTTTTAAGTTGCTGTGAAAATATTTTATGGGCTTGGTAGCTGTAAAGATTTTGTGACAAAAAATAAACTGCCTTACGATGTTTTCCTTCACCATTTTAAGAGCAGAATTCAAAAAAAAAAATCATAGAATTGTCAAAATAAAGTAAGAGAACTTGTATGAAAATAATAAGGTTTTCTGTCCACCTGTGTAGCCTAAAGTTTTTTTACACACACCATTACTCCGATGTTCGTGTAATTTTCGCTATAAACATTTTAAGGTGAAAATAATGCCTTAAATTAAACTGTTTACTTATGATGATTAAGTTTGAATTAGGATATAGAGTGACTGGTAATTAGTGTCCGATACTTAAACACGTGATTGTGGTCATGATTACAAACAACTTTTACTATGGGACCAAACCTGAAATCGCGAAAAATATCTGCTGATCAGTACATTTATGTTCTCCTAACTGGTCAAAATGTACTGAACTTGGCTGATTTCTTTCGCGATTTCAAGTCCCAGGATACCAGTCCTCCTATAAAGATTATATATTATATGGTATGGATTTGATAGATTGACTCGGGACACATTTTTCGTGCTTTTCATTTTAAATTGTCCATCCATACAGTATAAAAAATCTCGTAATTTTTTAATCATCCCATTTAGCCTTTTGTCTTGTTTAGATAGTCTAAGAACTGTTTAGTGAATTTTACGAAAAATCAACAAAAGCTTACCTTTACTTATTTCCGTTTTAAAATTACCAAAGTCTATGTCCATTTCAATAGTATCACTAAGAGGTTCGTTGTAGAATTCCTCAAATGGCAGGTATGGCTTTCTAGCATCTAAAACATTTATATCTAATTCAATGGCTGAAACAAAACAATCTTATATTAATATTTGGTGCAATAAGCTTGTAGCATAGCAAGTGTTGCATCTAAAACAATTATGAAATATAATCAAATTAGCCTATCTTTATCCCATTGTAGACCTAAGTCGCCATTATAATCAAGGTGTTAAAAGCGCAAAAAAAAGTAAATACAAAAAGTAAAAAGACAAATGCAAATGCGAATTAGCAAGCATTGACTTTGGCCATGTTTACGGAGACGCGGCGCGTTTTACGTTCGTCGTACATTGCAGCAGAGGGCCGCAAAAAAAAAAAAATTAAACAAAAAAATATGGCAATGTACGACGGACCGCCCAACGTGCCGCGCAACGCGCCTCGTCTCCGTAATTGAGCACTAATTTCTGTACAATCAAGCCGTAGGCAAATAATTTTTTTTTTTTTGTTTAAACCTCCAGTTTCCTGTGTTATAGAAATAATTGGGTAGTTAGCCCATCTACCAAAGCCGATAACACAGGATAGAATATCCTGGCGCCGATTAGCGAGTAGACCCGACCCCAAATAATGGGAACAGGAGAAGAAAAAGAAGAAGACTCAATTTTATTTACGATTTGTATTGAAAAATAACTATCCAAAATCATAAGTAGAAAGAATTTTTCAAACCCATTAATTAGTCATTCAAAATTTGGAAACTTACAAATTTGGTGGAAAGAGAAACAGTCAAGTAACAGAATAAAGACGCAGACATTAAAATGTGACATCACCGCTATTAGGTTACGTGTGTACAAAAGAGATAGCGAGATATTGGTATGAAGAAGAGTGGGGGCGTAGTGGGGATCCACGCCCCCACTCTTCTTCATACCAATATTTATAATGCGAATTCCTGCTTTATTTATTTATAACCAATTTTAATACTGTTTTTAGGAAAAGATTTCTATTTAGTATTATTTATTGTTTAATAATATTATAAACGTGAAATTAACTCGCGTCTGTCTGTTACGCTTACACGGTTTTTCACTTACGCGAACGAAGCCGCTGACAGAAGCTAGTATAGTATAGAAATAAACACAAGAAAGTACCCAATTCAAAATTCAATCTACTCTACGCATGTTTAATAGAAAACAGACCTAACACAAAAAAGAAGGTATTTCAAAATTGGACCTTATTATTGAAACATATTTTTTAAGATTCAAACACCTTCTTTTTTGAGTTAGGCCTCTTTTCTATTAAGCATACGAGTCTTCAAAGTTGACATCTGTCTCATTGGCATAATTTGCGTGATGGTCACAGTAATATATATAGCATGTTTACCTAAGGGGTCATCAGGCTGTAAGTTCTTCGAAGCCTTTATGGACGACGGTGGGTACAGATGACCCAGCACGTTCTCCAGCGGGTCCTGTTGGTTCGAGAGCACTATCGGCTCTTCGCGTAGGTTGTTAGACTCCATTTCACCGGCTAGCATGTTTGCGTAGTATACTATCTGTGGATAACATATTATTTATAAGCCACTTTAAAAACGAGCTCTAAGGCATGAATTAAGAAATTGGAAGAAGAAGTGTTTTTTTCTGAAGAATACCCATTTGCGTATTTTTTTTTTTGCGCAAGTTGTCGCTTTTGACACGACCAAATCGCCGCGAGTTGACGTATTGCTTGTTACTGGTCGAATTGGTGCGACAATATCGTCGTATGATACGTTCAGACTTGCCATAGGGGGATTTTCTAAAACCGATAGAATATCTCATTCATCTGGCCTAGTTTTCGTACCTATCTAATTTGTCACTGGGCGCGAATGAGTGCCTTTGATACATTTATTGATCCGGGAAAACTAATATGCAAATAAAAATATGTATATTTTCCTTCATGCTGAAACGGCTGAAAGTTCATCCATATATGAACTTTAGTAAGTATTAAGATAACTTATACCCCGGATAACACGGTAGAGTATAATTTATATAGGTGGAGTACTAATTTAAAGCTAGTTTGCTATCGTCACAGATTAAAAAAATGGTGACTAAAGATAAATTGATAAATCGAGACACTATCGTAACTATCAAAAATTAAACCGTCAAACGCTTAAACACAGCCATTTGTAGGCCGAAACCAGTTTTTAATTCGTTTTCGGCCGTTTGTATCAAATTAACCGAAGCCGAAACTTCAGTCAGCAATTACGACTACTTGAAGTCACGTTATTTACCTCTTATTTAATTTGCTAGCGACATTCGTACTTTTGAAGAAAGTGCACAAAAATAACAATAAAGGTAATCAAAATGAAGATTATAAAAATGTAGTTATGGTTGTAATAATGAATGTATACCTAATGGTTTACACAAGGACACGACAATCACATAATATTAACAAGATAACTTCATAACAATCAATAAGAAAGACATTGAAAAAGTTATAGCCAAGTTACCTTCATAAACTTGGTTGCCATGGTGACGACCTCGTCATCTTGCACTTGAAACTGTCTCGTATAGTTGGTGGATATAACCCTGAGTGTTATTAGCTGCTGCAGCGTCTCCAGTATGTGACGCAGACTGTCCTTGCAGTGTTGTGCCCAGATACGTGCCAGTTTTGCTTGACCTGACAATAAGGTCATTAGTTTAGGAAGAGGTAAAAAATAAATAAATAAAAAAAGCTTACTTTTAGCGACATAAAGTCTATCTTTCGTGTATTCACCATCATGTCACCTGATTCTGATAAACGGTTAAAGCTATAAGAGTATGTTTCCTCCAAGGTTTTAAGTTTTGAGTACGAAGACACATAGGTATGGCCAGTATACAAAGGTGACTCGACTGCAGTTCTAAACCTTAATGTTTGATAACAAATGTACTTACAGCAGATTGGCTATACGCCAGTAACATAAGGTCTAAATTGCAATGCGTCACTCTAAGTATTTTTTTATCACAATAAGGCCTGTTGCCATCAACTTAAATCCATACACCAACTTTGTTTTTACTATGGTGGCAAATCATCCAGACTTTTCCCACTATTGGGCGGAGCGAGAAAACATGTAAGTCTTTTACTGACTTGAACCCACTCCTGTTCCTTCTTTGCCTTTGTTCCAGGACCCCGCGGTTCACTTTCACTTAACCCATGGAAAACTATACACCATTTCATCATCATTTCAGCTGAAAGACTTCCAATGTTGGACATAGGCCACCCCCAAGTGTCGCCATAACGTCGGATTCCTGCAACCCACACTTCACTCTAATATCTTACCTTTAAGCGGCAGATGCTCAGCAGCCTGACACAACGCGGGCAGCGCTATCTCCAGATAGTCGCTGCAGCCCAGGTCCGGCACCTCGAAGGCGATCACAAAGCAGTTCACGGCGTCCTCTACACTCATCTTCTTTGTTATCCGTAAGTCTATGCACATGTTGTCTGCCAGCGTCTTTAGTGACGTCACTAACGCTGAACTGTAGTATTCTGATGGCACCTATGACATAAATATTTTATTAGATTTGGTTGCACGTACTTGGATAGTAAGGGCCAACCTAAAATTTTGAAGGATACAAACGAAATACTTGATGCCATTTTATACTGACTCGAACGTCGAAAACTCGTTTTACGACGAATGACGAGAATGATGCTGGGCTTGTCACACAATAACAGCAATCATCAAAAATCGCAACTAAGCGGTCTAATAAACTGTAGTACTTATTATAAGTTCTATCCTACGCGTTTAGCGCAAAAATATTCAGCTGCTTTCAGTGGCTTCGCCCGCATCTGATAGTAGACTTATCATTGACGTATAAAATCAGTGCCTACGATATATTCTCAGACCTAACAAATATACACAAAAAAAAAAACATAAAAATCGGTTAAGTCGTTTCGGAATTTTTTAATTATATCTAAATATCATTTTTTCATATGAAATTTATTCGACACCGATAACAAAAGAGGACTTTTTTTAAAATTTTGCCTGGCTATCTGTTTGTTCCGACTAATCTCTGAAAAGGCTAGACCGGTTTTTACTGGACCTTTACTGGTACATAGCTGATGTGATATAGAATAATGAAAGCTAGTTAGCTAGCAATCTTCTTGAAATTGTGACCAAATGGCATTGTGCTGTTTCACGAGTCTGCCACTGACGAAATCACGGGCACCAGCTAGCATACTCAATATAAACTTTGAATAAAGCTGCCGAAAAACTTTCTACAATTGCTTTTAAGACATAAAGATGGTCAAATGTGCTTCACTTACTTTGGCAAGATACTGAAAGGCTCTGCGACATGAAGCCACATCTAACTCCGGCCCCGCCACGCTATCCACGTCTTTGTCTGGATCACTTGATAAACCCATTGCTTTTGACTCTTTATCTGCAACACAACATTAAATTATTTTCTTATTAAATGACGATCAAAATTTTAGACTTCAAAGCAGTGCAGAAACAGTGCATCCCAAAGGAGCAACAGTTATATACTTTTGAATACCGTACGCAAAATACGCGCTTTAGTCGTGGAGTTGCGGATACCAGCCCGAAATACAATACAATACAATACTTTTGAATACCGTAATTAGAGACACAATAGATAGAAAGACAATAGGTGTGCAGACACCGGTGTCCTCTTGGGTTTTCAGTTTTATTTATAGTCAAAAAAATATTGATTTGAAACTTAGGCTCCTCGCCCACGGCGACTTTTTGTATGCGCGCAACAGCATCCGATACTAACGCGAGTTAGTGTGCGTCCATAGTGAATACTCGGTGGCTGGGGCCTATGGCGGGCGCGACAAGCAGTGCGGAGGCCACATTGGACGTGTGAGCTTCAAATATAACAATTCAATATTTACCGCCATTTTAATGCAAAAGAGCGAACGCCGAGCAAGAAGACCGACTGGTTCGATATCCCCGCTACCCGCGCATTAGGTCACTTGTTGACTAGATCCGTAGTGCGACCATAACGCGCGGATAGGAACGTTGGAAAGCTGGGCGCAAATTCGCTCAGGCCCGTCTCGCGAGGCACCGTGCGTGCTATGCGTTCTTAGTCACTGTACTATGAACGCAAAGGCGCTTTTCATGTTTGATATTTCGCGCCCGTCATCGTAACCGCGCTAGGCTTGCAGTATGGTAGCACACTTAGTCACATTTGCAACGCGCAATAGAAAAGATGCCAACGCGCTACTAACGCGCAACAGCATCGCGACTGCATCGATGCTAACACGCTACAGCATCGCTACAAAAAGTCGCCGTGGGCGAGAGGCCTAAGCCGCATAAGACAAATAACAGAATCAAATAAATATGTGAACTATTTAAATAATTAACACGTCACTTATAAAATGAAGAAAAGACCTGTGTGAGGCCAAAAAGAACCTATCTCAGCAAATGTTACTTTAAAAAAAAATATCGCAACCATGTAACAAAACCAATCACTGCAAGATGTGTCCTTCTTTCAAATAATATTTAACTTCAATATGATTCGTTTTACAAGAGATAAGAGTAAAGAAATTGACAACACTCACCTTCATTCATCTTCGCATCTTCATCACTATTGCCACCGCCCTTGCTAGCGAAGCACCGGGCCAGTATGGCCGGTTGTGTGAAAGCCTCCCCCAGCGCCCTGATCAGAGGCTGCCGCACTTTGGTCTGCAGACACTCCTCACACAACTCATACATACGCTCCTCTGTCAATGGGGCACCATCTAACAACAGAATTAACAAGTCGTCAAGTTGCTTCACCAACCATATATAATCTTTCATAGCCATCTTCCGTCTGATAAATTTATTCAGTCTGACGTATAGAAATAATGGTTTTGCTAGGAGCAAATGTTCAACACGAAAACAAACACGTAAATGATCTAATATCGGTTGTTGGTGATGCTTTAAATAAGACCCTACCATAACTTAACAGTAATTAATTAATTATTAATTACTTAAGTGAGACTAATTATGTACTTAAAAGTGTGATTTAAATTATTAGATGAACACTTTTTTGAGGAAACCTTAATGATTAATACATTAAAGTTTAAAAGATTGTGAAATTTCGTTTTTAATAATTGAATGGCCTATTAGCTAATGTACATAATTATGGTAAGAATATGAAATTGGGAAACGAACCACCATCAGGTTACACGTAAACAAAGAAAATGAGGCACGCCCCTAATCTTTCTCAAAACAATATTTGAAATGCTAATTGCTGTGCGTCATTGCAATAAACAATTTCGATGCTGTTTTTACAAAAGGTTTTCCTTTTTTTAATATTATGTATTGTAAACAAATAGATACCTATATGAAAGTACCCAATACAAGATAACAATGTGTTTACGGCTAGCAGAGTTGGAGAATATGTTAACATAGGTAGGTAGTTTAAGAATTCACATTCAAAATATCTTTCTCCTTTTCATTGCTAAAGGATTAATCCTAAAGATTATTATATTTTGTCTTCCACAGATTATAACGGGAGATAAGAGACATCAAAAAAGTCTCTGAATGGAAAGAAAGTGATGCGTGATGCTCTCGCGAGGTGACTGACCTTTGAATTGAATAAAATAAAGAATACTGTAAAACAATAAATCAGAAAACAATTAGCAGAATAACTTACTGTTATGACTACGAGTTTTGGATTCCTCTTGGTGAGATAAGTTATGACTAGTTTGTGGTTCCTCCTCCTTGGAGGTGCTCTCCCTCACTACCAATGTAGTGGAGGCGGCCTCTTTGTCCTTATTATCATCTTTGTCTCGTCCACTTGCAGTGTTACATGTTGTGCTGTATAAAATAAACTGTTGTTAGTAAACCTCTGGACTTAATTGCGGTCAGTAGCCTAAATCAACTGAGGAGCTCCACCTAGGAAGTATGCAGCAGGTGTTATAGTGTACAAGTGTGTTCATAAACAAAGTTGCACACTTTTTTCTTTTACTCTCAGTCTGATGGCAAGGAGAGTTTAGGCACAGGACCATAGGCACTACGTGCTCTTCGAAGCAAGGGCGTCACACCACCAATTTCCCAATAAGCTGCTACTGTGTAATTCCTAATGGGAAAAGAGAACAAAGAAATCCACGCTAAGCTGTTGTGCTAACGATCAACGTGTGTGGAATAGAAAAGGGAACAATTGGCAAGTCAAAAATGTATTTGTTGCTTTTAGGTGGCATTTCCTTTAAGCCACTGTCTTGAACTTATCTTAAACTTCATTCAAGGAAGCGCCAGATAAATTTGCAATAGCGGTCATTGATCTTCCAATATTCATTAATTAGGCGGGTCCACACAGAGCGAGCAGTTTCGCGAGGCATTTGATGCGCAACTCGGTTAGTGAAGACGTGGCTCGGCCGAGGCCTAATAAAAAAAAACCGCCTTGCCACGTCCACACTATCCGAGCTGCTTCGCGCGGCAAATGCCTCGGGAGTCTGCTCGCTCTGTGTGGACCCGCCTAATGACAATCTAATTGCAAAAATGGAAATAAAAATATGAAGTTGTCTTGAATCGATATCTATCGCGAACCTTTCTAGTAAAGAAAAACAGTTCATTGTTTTTCGGTACTTACGTAGAGATATTAGGAAAAGGTCAATGTAATTTATTGCAAGTTTATCTGACGCCTTCTATAGTCTTACCACTGGAAAAAGGAAGGGGTATTATGTAGTCCCTCTTCAATAATCTAAAGTAAACAATAATCCAGAAGCTAAGTTATTAGAATGGAACTTTATAATTTCCTTGCTGTAGAATCAGAAACCTTATTTTCATTAACACTTAATTGGTTTCTACTTCAAATCAGATAGTTGTTTTAGATTTACTCACTGAAATCAACATGTTCTTATAAACTTAAGTAGCATAAGTATTGGATGGAATTACAAGTCCAGAAATCGTGTTTTTAAAGAACGATAAAATAAGTACTCGTACACGTGATATCACACTACACCACTCCTTGTGATTCCCCCCCCCCCCCATCAAATGATTAATGAACGATCCCTAGATAGGTCAAATTGCACAAGAACCGAGTAACTCACCTAGCACTAGAATCACAGCCGCTAGCCTCAGTGCGAGGTACTTTGTTGGGCAGTGTGTCACAAAGGCGGGCCTCTTTGTAGAACAGTTTTATGGCCTCAGCAGCTGCCTCGTTTGGTGATAGATTCCTGGCCTACAAAGATAATTTCTTATTTTAACATTATAATTTTCATGGTATTGAGAGAGAAGAAAAATTATAATTAGAGGCTCATAACGTGTCATTTTACGACCTAAACTGAACTGTTAGTGGGTTAGATCTATAAAGGTTGTATAGCTCCATTCCTCTTTCACGCTCGCACGACTGACATATTAACACGTCATGGTAAGGCCCCTGTACAGTTATAAGGGCGAAACAAATAACCGCGCTGTGTCGCCGCAACGCTAAAATCGCCAGTGCCGCCCGCCACTGGTGGTGCGAAAGCGGCGGGCATCACTGCCGATTTAAGCGTTGCAGCGACGCAACGTGGTTATGTGTTTCGGCCTTAAGGTGTTATTAATTAGCCGTTTATCAAACACACACTTGTAGGGCCAAAATACATAACCGCGTTGTGACGCCGCGACGCAACGCAACGCTTTTCTGAACGTTGTGTTGCGGCGTCGTGAAAAAGAGCGTTTTATTGTCGTACTGTAGGATAACCAGTTCCTCGTGATTTTTGAGTGTAATATACTTAATGCTTATTTGTTATTTAGTGACAAGTTAGAAACAAACTGCATCATTGTTAACAGGTATGACGTCATACAGCTGGAATTCGCGCCGCGATGCACACCGCAACATTCTACGTAGCAGCGGGCGTCACTGCCGATTTTAGCGGCCGCAACGCGGTTATGTGTTTCGGGCCTTAGGTATAAAAAGGTTGCCCCACACTAGGGATAACTCCTGTACCGTGGGTTACACATGCAAGACATGACACTCAGACTCGGAACACAATCTTGAAGGCCACACTAATACGTGTTCTGTACGGGAATCGAACCCGCGACACGCAGCATAGTAGCCAAATCGGTCAAATGCTGCGCAAACCCGTGCTGTCGTTAAACCAGATATAGAAGAATATTAATGTTGACATAGTGCTCTAGTTTATATAATACCCAAATGCTGTGATTATAATTCATCTAAAAATCTCTTTAGTAACAGAACAAAAAGAATAGAAAGTTAAAAAATAACTGGGAAAGAGCGAGTCCGACTCGCACACAGCGGGTTCCGTACAAATAAACTTATGTAAATAGTTTAGTTCCCGAATCGAGTTTTGAAGATTTTTCCGAACCGTAAAATTATTTTTTTACAGTTTTCAGAATACAAATATACCGTTTATAGATTTATTCCTATACTTATGCTATAAGACCTTGCTTCATGCCAAATTACAGGGTTCTAGGGCAAACCGTAGAGGCCCAGCCTGCTAGCTGCAGGCAGGCAGGCAGGGCCGAAGCCTGCTTGGGTCATGGGTCATCTTCCGAAAGGAATACCCGGCTCCGGCACGATAGGCAACGAAGGAACGGGGTAGGTTTTTAGTCAGTAAGACTCTGACACTACTTCCAAAAACGGGATGTACCCTATCAATTTTGATTCCTTCGAGAGTGTCGTAATGTACGTTTTTGCGACGTAAACGACCCGCGACCGTATCTTTTTATTGCGAAAACTTAAAAGTTTGACTTTTTCACGGCTTTAAGGGACAGCAGACTTAGTTCAGTTCATGGTTTTAATTTCAACTCAATACCTCAAACGTTCTCGAGATAAAGGGTCTTGACAGACAGACGGACAAGAAAATGATTCTATAAGGGTTCCATTTTTTCCTTTTTAGGAACCCTAAAAATCACCTTTTTTCTCATCTACCTCCTACTCTTTGAGCTTGCCATCAGGGTGATGGTTGACACTAATAGGTGGCATTTACGGCACAGTGGTCAATGGAAGTTCGGGCAAGTGGCCCGTGCTTGTTGATGACCTTACTCCAGATGTGAATGGCATACGCCGATAGTCAGTTGACCGATTTTGGCAGAAGCCGTCGTGACAGTCGCTAAGGATGTAGTTTGCTTCTAGGTATGCCAGAAGCTTAATGCTGAATACCCATTCCGTGCTCATATATAGCATTGACGTTACAAAGACGGGTCTGTCAGAGTACCGTCTTTGGACACGGGTTGCACGTTAGCTTGTTTCCAAACAATGACAGCTTTTCCAGTCTCAAATGACAGGCGAAGAGGCGTCTCAAAATCGAAGACAGTTTAGGCGCACAAATTCTCTGAACAATAGCCAGTATCCCGTCAGGGCCAATAGCTTTGAATACTGGAAGGTTAACTCTTAGTTTTCTCTTAGTCGGCGGCAGCCGTCGACACGTTGGCAGTAGCTGTTGACGTGTCGACGGCTGCAGATACCTCTGCTGTTGGCAACATGCCACTCTTGTGTGAGTGATGAGCTCTTAGCAAGCGGGTTTTAGCAAGGGTACTAATAAGTTCGATTTAACTGACTTAGCCAGAGACCAAAACCCTTTCCTACCTGTGGTGTATGAAGCAAGTTTGTTCTAAATTCGGCTTTGGTCAAACTGAGCCTTAAGCGTCCCCTTCCAGCCCTGCAAGAAGGCGATGCGAAAGGTAATCCAATTAAAGGCTCTCTTCTTGGCACGTCATTTGCTTTGTTGAACTTTACCACACGTTAGTAGATAACTCAAAGAATGCAATGTAATAATACTCGCGATGTCCGCGCACGACTTTGGTTCAGTCAATGTAAAGTAATGCGCTGCTAAGTAAGTAAGCTGCGAATGCAGCTAGCACACGTATGACACGCAGCCGTTGCCTACATCCGCAGCCGCGAGTAATTCCGAGGCTGGCTGCACGTTTTGCCAGTCGCAAATCTACGATTCAATCCAATATGAGCAATATCGGCTTCGAGTAGCGATTATATCGGGACTTGTTTAAATAGATTGCCGTGACGTAACGAGGTGCGCATCGATTTGCGGCCGCAGCACTACTGGTCTGCAATAGGCTGCGGCCGCAGCCGCGTTCGGGTTGGTTTTCACAAAAATCCATACTACTACATAGAAAACCAGTTGTGCTGCTGCTGCCAGTTTTGTGCTGTCGCCGCATGTGCTGCCTACAGCCGCAGCATTCAAGGATATTATCATCGACTAGTGGTTTTGATCTGTTGTTAGCAGGACGAATCAAAGTAATTGGGTGTGTGCCCAACATCTAGCATGGTACGGGAGGAGCCACTCCATTACTGGGCATTAGTGCCCTAGTAAAAACAATTGGGCAAAAGGGTAGGTATGCACAGCATCATCATCTGATTATCACTTTTTCCAAAATATTTTAATGTGATAGGTACCCATCTCACATATCCCAAACTGTATGCATAATTGCTGAGCCACATCTGCTGCTTCACTAAGGCGACAAGCACCTCCTGCTCACTTCTGTGTGAATGGTAAACACAAGCATTGATCATTTTCTGGCCGACATAGGCCAGAAAATGATCAATGCTTGTGCACCAAAGCCTAAAGTATTGACAATGTGCAGTTCTTAAAATCAAGATACTACTTACATCCAGAGCCTACATCAACTTAAGGTTTAAAATTGGGCTCCAAGCTAATAGGTACTCTCATCTGTGTTCCCAAAGGAAAATAGAGAGCTGGCTCTTCAGTTGATAAGTAAGTCAACTTCTAATGATACTGCGGTACATTTCATGAAAGAAGGAGTGCTACAGCTGTAAGCCTTTGTTTTTTCTGTCTATACTTCTAATAATTATTTTTTAATTAAATAAAGCAGGTATCCAAAGTCATATTGACAGCTAGCAAAACTAATTGATCACCCAGTTAGCACCTCAACAGACTGAAAATTCAACCTTGACTTTTTGTTAAAAATAACATGAAATTCTCTATTATATTTTTGTTTGTATTCACTCACATCAGCCTTGAGGATTCAAGGACTGGCAGTAATATTGATTATGAACCAAAATGACAAAGTAAACAAAACAAAATAGATAATTTTTACCTCTCCACTTGATGCACAGTACTGATTGTCGCAGTTGGGGTTGCCGCAGCCATCAAGTAACTGGTAGAAATACCTCTCGATCAGCTGTCTAGCGGCAGCGCGCTTCATAATGTCTTCTGTACGGTTGGTTACTGTACCAGCGCATAAACTCGACGTAGCTTCTTCCTCAGAATTATTTGGGGCAGGGTTTTTTGACGATGATGCTTCGCTCCCCCTTCAAATACATACACAAACATTGTACACGATTCTTTCTGTCAATGCGGCGCAATTTCACCACAAAACAAAGAACGAAAATAGCAAGTAATGCCTGACCTAACCTTTGTTATTATTACGCATCACTTAATTTAATAATTTTAGCCAAAACCTATTTTTTCATAGTGACAATCTACTGCAGTAATAACGAAAATGATTGAAAATTTTACGCAGAAAAAATAAGACAAATAAAATTACCTTGAAGCTTCGTCAGTTTCGCTTTTCGAGTTCATAGAAATTAATGCTCTCCGAATCAAAACAACCCCTAATCGATGTGTTACATAAATGCAATTGGGTAAAACTGTACATCCACCAGAAACTCTTCTTTTGATTGTTTTCTTTAATTACACTGCAGGTATACAAAAATACCAACAACTGTTCTATTCTCTTCCATTCTATTCTATTTTCTGTCAATTTTGTCAACCATTTTGAATTTTGATACTACGTTAAACGCAAAACTACAATACAGTCGATATTAATAAAAGTCAGTTTTCCATAATTTTAATGAAAATTAAAAATTAATCTAAGTCTGTTCACTGATATGCATTTCCTCATCAGCAATTGTCACTAATTGCTTAATCAATTAAACATACGTAATTACATAGATGTACACATGAAAAATATAATTTACCGTAAAATGGAATACACAAACTCTTCTAGCTCTTTGGCTCAGATTTCTGGTTATGATGATTACAGATAACAAAAATAAATGAATCAATACAGAAACGTTCTTACGAGGAGGTTCTTTTACTACGTTACTTCGGTACCGTTATTTTTATCATATTGGTCCACCTCTATCGAATTGTCTCTGGTCTCTGCTTAGCAGTGTTGCCAATTTAGTGATTTTGACGCTAAAAACGGCGAAGGTTTAAATTATTTATTTTAGCGACATATCTAATGACTTTCGGAATATAATTAAATCGGTTTTAGATAATGGATACGTTTTCGTCAACTTTAAAGTTATTAACCTTAAAATTTGATCAATAATCAAAGCATTTATTTCAAATAAACTATTTACCGGGCGCTTTCAAATCGTCAAGAAGTCAGTCAGTCAGAAAAATAATGCTAATGGCGCATTCCAAAGCGTAATCTCTATAGAGAAAAATGTGTAAGAAACTCCATGAACACTTGTAATCATATTACATATTACAAATGTATCTGTATTATACACAAATCAAAAAAAGTTTGAGATCACTTTGATAATACGAAATCGTTTTTGTTACGTTACAATAAAACGTTTTTTTTTTCTAAGATTGGTCATTTAAAAATCAAATCTTTTAATAACAAAACAATTTAAAATATCAATTGTTTTTCTTTATAAAAAGAGATTTAATCCTTGTTTACGCTCATTCAGAAATCTGCGGGGCTATTGCGTAACTTTGTTGACAGTTCAAGTGAAGATCACTTGCTAGAATGTACATCGTATAACTGTCACATCTAGTTTCGTATTGCCTATCTTTAGTGACCAACTGATATGACGTGATAATCCACCGGTGCCTTTGATATCCACCGTAACACATTTTGACAGATGTTATTGTATCGATACTTTTAAAATTGTGATTGTGTAATTTTTTAAGCGGATGATGCGATATTCAATTTAGCTGTATAATAGTCGATAAAAACTGGACCTGGGACAATTTGCACCGTTAATTTTTGTTGGCCACCACTTATCCACCGTAGTTTGTTAGCCACTTGATGTCATACGTAATAACAAAATTATGAAATTGTTAGTTGACAACAAAGTTTAGTGTACACATTAAATGCCAGTTGTCAACTGTTTTGAAAAAGTTAGCCAATAGCCCTGCAGACCTACTTGATTCAAGCGTTTTTTCAGACTTTTCTAACTTTAACGTTTTTTCTGACTCTTCTAAGAAGGAATTCATTCAAAAAGATACCTAGGGGATTATCAGAAGTTTTACGAGCAAGAATTGTTACTGTGGGGGAAGAAGGACATACTACGAGAGAAATAACACGCAGAGTGGCTGTATCCCAATCCTCTGACGTGAACACGTTACGGAGGTATCGCGGCGTGGATAACTTTACTGATCGACCTCGCAGTGGTCGGCTAACTGTTTTTACTGCTGCTCAGAAGCGTTACATCAGATTGCTGACTACCCGAGACCCAACAATCAATGCTACTAAAATAAAAGCTGAGTTGCGGGCTCCTACTGGGGTATAAATTAGTACTCAGCCTAGACCATCAGGAATTGCTTACACCAGGTTGGATTACGGGCTAGGAGATCCTGGCGAGCACCCCTGAACTTACAAAGAGTATGTAAGCACTACGTTTAGCAATGACAGCGACGCAGATTGCGATTCTATTATGTGAGAAAAAAATAATTAAAGCGTAAAAGAAGCAATTAAAAATATAGAAATTGAATATAAATATTTAAGTATGAACTTTAGATTGGTTCTCTACTTGATTTCAAAACTTGATGATACGATTTTTACTTTATCTAAATGTGTAATTATTTATCTATATTATGTATGTATTTAAAAATATATAACTATGTTTATCAGTTATCTAGTACCCATAACACAAGCTCTGCTTAGCTTGGGACTAGATGACGTTGTGTGATAGTTGTGGATTGTTAATAAATTATTATTGTTTGCTATAGTAATATTATTTATTCAGTTCAATGCGGAGAACCCTTTTTCAGTACCCACTACAGTCAAGAATGCTTATTGAATAACATGTTATCAAAACAAGTATAATTTTAAAAATCAAATGTCGACACTTAATAAGAACACTTATTTGGAAGCATGTATATCGGTACCTTTGACCTCAATCCACTACTAATTTATGAATTTTTATTGCAGATGATGTAATATTTAAGAATAACTAAATTATCAAGAATCTGCCCTTTTTTTATCTGGTGTGTAAAAATCATCCAATGACATTTTATTTATTTTATTTTATTTTATTTATTGGCCTATCAACAATTGTTACACTATACATTCAGAATAATACAGCTTTTATATAAACCAAGTGTACAATATAAAACGATAGACACAGCATGCATAAACAACAGAGAAAAAAAAAATTATAATAATGGTGCAGATAAAACACTTAATATATAGAGTTATGTAATTACAGATTTGGTGTTAGTAGTTAGTCATTTTAAGTGGACTTGGCGCTTGAAATTTTGAATAGATGTGGAAAAAAATATATCTAAACTTACATCGCAATTATTAAGAAGTCTGCAAAGTCTGGGGATTGGGGAGTTCGACCCTGAGACAGTTTTTCGGAATGGGGGACGTAGTAGTTTGATTGGATGGCGCGGATAGTTGTGAGGTAGGTTAAAATTAAATTTACACAACAACTGGGGACAGTCTATTTTACTTTGAAGGACTTTAAATAAGAAGATGAGATCGTTCTTGTTTCTGCGTTCTTCAAGAGAAATCATCTTGAATTCCTGTAGCCGTTTTCTATTGCTTGGAACCTTTTTTGCTATTTTTGTCGAGTAGGCAAGATATCATCTCCCATCCTTGGGCGGAGCGGGAGATAGTGTCAGACTGTTACTGACTAAAAAACCCACCCCGTTCCTATTTTGCCTTCGTTTCAGGGCACTGGTGTTCACTTTCATTTCTAGCCTTTTGTTGGATCTACCTCTGGATGCGACTTTTGACATTTAGTCTTGTGACTTTTGGAGTTGGCAACACTGTACTCAGTGCTGCGCGATGCTGTCAGTGTCAGTTGTCAGACACTAGACAGTAGACAGTCGTCATTCATCATTTTGTGTTCAATGTTGTGGCTTGTTTAGTGTTTGTTGTGTTAAAATCAAAATTGAAATAAACTTTGTACAAATTATCTGCTTGCTCCTTAAGTCCAGTAATTATACGTCTGACACGATGACTGAAGTTATAACCGCTGAAGAACCACAAAAACGTGTGGAGAAAATTTTGAAAGGCTTTCAAGTGTATCCTTTTTATGAACTTGGGTCAATATGTTGCGTGATAATAATGGCCACATTTTTATATAATATATTTAGCTTGACATCTGACTATAAATACCTAACTTGCTAATGAACTTGAACGTTTTGTGGTGAAAACCGCTTCTGATCTGGTTTTCTCAGTACTGAATTAGTAGAATTCAAGCAAGCAAAATTAGAAATTAAAAAAAATGTCTAGTCCTTTAAATACCACATGTCATCCATTGTTCTTCAAATGGTACCTCATAGTGTAATTTTGAATTGTGTGTGTTTTTCACACATTTCACTGATATTCTTGAACTCTGCTGCTTATTCTATTTTATTAATCTATATGATCTTACTACTTCACTTAACTTCTTCTTTTTGATTTAAACATTGTTATACCTACAGTGATTATTCCTTAGCAAGATTTTCAAACAGTAACTGGATGAATTTGCGAGATGCTGATTCAGGTTAGTTCAACCTTACTTTTGAACTTTGTCTTTATTTATAAAAATTATATTAAACTACATAACAACAACCTAGTATGTCTGGCCCCAGTAGAGCCGATGCCCGCTAGGGGCATGAGAATTTCTGAAAGAGATGCAGTGATCTTAGAAACCCACCAGTCTTTCAGTTGTCCTTTGCCAACTAAAAGACGGGAGGGTTTTAGTCAGTGAAAGTTTGACTCACCCTTTTGCTTCACTTTTGAGCGGGAGAAATCATACAAAGAAAAAGGCACTTGACTATTTGCAAATTTTATGATAACTCACTTAAAAATCCTATAAATTTTTGTCATACTGGCTACAGCCATACTACCATATTAAATAAATTTTATTAAAAAAATTTGATATGACAAAAATACAGATGCCACCTATGGCTCAGTCTATGCCTGTTGATGGTGCATAAGCACTGCGTATGTGTGAGTTGAAAAAAGACTTGAAAAAGAGTTTACCGTAACACCCACAAACAAATAAAGTCATGTGATGTGACACTAGATCATGTGCTTCCTAGGAATACTATGAGCAAGCAACAGCTATCGCCGGTTTGCCATATTACATGAAATAATGTTCGCTGTCCTTAGCCGTACTGTTCTGTAGCAATATACTGAGACTATCTCAAGGTCCTGAAAAGTGTTAAAGTTGTCTAACCTTTATTTATCTCACGTAAAAACTTTCCAGGCAAGATCCTCTGGCAAAACAATGAAGACATGTCCAGCCCTGATGTGGAGCACGAGGCTCGCGTCCCTAAGCGCATCCTGAAGTGCCGTGTTGTGTCACGGGAAATGAACTTCAGCTCTGTTGAAATTTTGGAGCGATTCCGCATTGAACAGGTAAATAAATAAGGCTAGGATTATTTTTTTATTAGGACTCCTGGGCATAGGCTTCCACTCCTTCCATCAAAGTAGCACAAAGTTAGTTTCGTGAAACAGTCCGATGGGGTTGTGGCAAACAACAAAGGAGATTCTTCTTCTTTGCGTGTCGATGAACTAAACTAAATTTTATCCGACCCGTATTTGGCAACCTGTACAGTTTTCAGTTCTGTCATTGGAAGGAGATGGCGCGACTAACTGGAAAGATTCCTCCAGAACTGGCAAGAGGTAGCCCGCGGTAGGTGGACGGAGTGGAGGAAGGCTAGGAATAAAATCATAAAAGAAAATTTTACCCATTTGTTTTAAAAATGTATTTATGATAATCAAGATGTGATGTAAGTAATCAACACATCTTGATTGTTGGAAAAAGGGGATTCTAGTCTAATCTGAAATCTCTTAATCATTTCTCTAAATATGCTAAGTTTTCATCTAGTTTTTTAAACTTCAGATAAAAATAAAATTGCAGCTTTAGTTAATGTTATTGTATGCGGCAAATAAGCCTTCAAATTGGCCGCAAAGTGCCGTACTGTGGCAGCGTGACTGCAGCGCTGCAACCGCTAGGTGCACCATGATAATGTTGAGCGCATGTGATGTGTTGACTTGTGAACATGATAATGTTGTTGAACTGATGCGCTGCAGTCACGCGTCTTTTATTTATATGAAATAACAAAGCGCGGTCCTTTTGCTGTAAGTTTGTAGGCACCCTTAAGTCCATGTGTGAACTGCATTCGGCTGAAATGATGAAAGACTTTATGGGTTTTGTGAACTTCTATGCAGTTTGGCCGATATTATGTTAAGACTTGCTGTGCTATGTAACAAAATGATTAATTAGTAATTTTTTTTTCCAGAAAGTACTCTTCAAAGGCCGTTGTCTGGAAGAGTGGTTCTTTGAATTCGGCTATGTGATCCCCAACTCTACCAACACTTGGCAATCCGTTATTGAATCTGCTCCAGAATCTCAGATGATGCCTGCTAATGTCCTCAAGTGAGTTTTCTTTTACCGAAATAAGGTTTAAAAACCTATACCAGCTTTATTTTTTCCATGAACATATTCGCGTTGGGGTAGGCACCCATTAATTAACCTTACTGAAAGCTGATAAATTACAGACATTGCACTAAAACATATTATAAAGGCCAAGTTTGGTTAGTGTTTATGTATGTTTGTTACTTCTTCATGCTCGAACTGCTGAACGGAATCCGATGAAACTTGTTACAAGGGTAGACTAAGTCCAGGAATAGCACATAGGATACTTTTTCCCGAGAGTATGTTCTCTTGGGATAATTTTACAAATTTCATATTGGCGAAGCGGCTGGCAGCTGCTAGTATTTATTACAAAGGAGTGAAATGGGTACCTAGAATTTTCTAGCTTGTTATTTTATTTGACATACTCTTTAAGGTTTTTTGTACCCTAGGAGCCCTGCCGACCTACTTTCTTTTGCCCAGGTCCCCAACAGATTTATGCCCATTTTCACCAAGTCCCTAAATATTCACCTAACCAAATACCACTTAGGTTCAGTGGTCCCTTCCATCGTCGCATGATATCACTTTGGTTCATAAGCGACAGCGCTCGAACGCTCGCCGCACTAATAGTCCCGAAAACTACATTAAGATCGCGTTTAATTGGTGTTAAAACTTTTAATTGTCTCGGAGCTATTTTAGATCGCGTTTTGGAATAAGGCGGAAAGGTTTATTTATAAGCAGTCCAATATCATTTTTTACGTTTAGTATAAAATAGGCGCTTGAAGGATAAAATACACTAACCTACACTATGCCCGCGTAAAAGTGAAAACATTATAAGACTAATGTAACGTTATGTCATATAATATGTTTATATTTTTCAGTGGAAACGTCGTAATTGAAACTAAATTCTTCGATGGAGATATGCTGATAACCACATCGCGCGTCCGATTATTCTACGTGTAAACTACAACCGCACAAACAAAGCATTTACTAGTCAGACATTATTTTAATGCATTTTCTCTACAAACCTATTTCCTATAGTATAATACTTTTGTTTACCCTTTATCTCGTTTAAGAGGACTGCAGGAGCTAAAGCGCGGTAAATCGGTGGTCTGTATACAAAATAAACAGACGCACAGACACAACAAAGCATGCAATATAGCGATTTATTGCTTGTAGAATAAACTCACAAACAATCAGAATGATGGCATGTATATTAGTCCAGTTTTTAATCGAAAAAGTCATTTTTAGAGACATTTTCAGGTTTTTTTCTATCTTACTAAATTAGCTGTATTATGTTTTGAACTCTACCATATCTATCTAGCATTTATCTTGAAGAATAAATACACTGTTAAATTTTAGTCGTTTTAATCCCGCGGAGGGTCAATTCGGTACATGAAATATTGTCGATTTGTAAAGAAAAAATTAAAAAATACAGTACTTTTTTTCAAAAACTCGAATTAATATACGAAATTAATTTCTCTAAGTAAATGAGTCAATGACCTTGTGGGTAGTCGGTCGTTGCGTACTAACTACCTACAGTTCATGGGCCTCGCTCAACTGACGTTTACTTAAAGAAATTAATTTACGCATAAAAACTTAAAGTACTTTTTATAAAAAAGTACTTTATGTTTTAATTTTCTCTTTACAAATTGATAGTATTTCATGTACCGAATCGACCCTCCGCGGGATCAAAACGACCAAAATTTAACAGTGTATATATTTTTCTGATTCTGTTTACTGTAGTGGATCATATACTTGAGCATTATAAAGCTCGCTATTTGTGCCTGTAGTCCTCTTAAGTCAAAATCACAAGTGACCTTACGATTGGGTTTTGAAATCTTTCCCTTATAAAGAGTAGTTAGAAGGCTTACACGTATCTACGTGGTGGACGAGCTTTGATTAAATATCAAGAATTATATGTACGGTCAGGGGTCAAAAGTGCAGTTGCACTCTACCAATGCTTAAGCGAATGAAATTTATTTGTAAAAGAGGGGCAATGGGCCACAACTCCTTATTTAATTCTATGAAACAAACGAACTGAGTGATGATCCATTGGTCCTCTTCTATAAAAAATTCTAGATACTTTAATATCGGTAGAGTGCAACTGCACTTTTGAACCCTGACTGTACATTCCCCTAAAAAACCTTCCACAAATACATGTAAGCTTGATTTGTTTCGCATTCGCCCCAAGTTTAGTTTGTAAGGATTTTTCTTTATTTTTCGAAAATGGTGCGAATGCGAAAGCGAAAAAGTCGAGAGCTTTTTGAGTCAAAAATAATGTCAATTGAAATTACTCTATGTACTTACACTTACTCATAGCTTGTACAATTACTTTTAGTAAAACGCATTTTCTATGGTTCTATGTAGTTCCTACAAATTTTTGTACGCAACAATTTTCATAGGTATCTGTGTTCTATTTTTATTAAAAAACCAATTACTTTTAAAATATACCGATCTGAAATTCTAACTTTGTTTTAAGGCACTATTAGAATGGAGATATTACTATTGTTTAAAAAATATTAAATTAAAAAAAAAGAAGCAAAAGGTTTTGTATGAATTAGTAAAATACACTTTGAAGTTTTAAATGTCTAGTAGGCACAAATTATTTTTTATGTTTATCAAAAACATAATCAAATTATGATAATTCAGATTACAGGTATAAAATGTAATGTAATATTTATGAGTATAATAGTTTTTAAGTTTTAAATACATTTATTAGTAAGGTACGCCTAAAATGTGTTTCTTTCGGAGGATATTCATTGACTTAATTGGATATCTCTTTCAAATCCCGAATAATGTTAAAACTGGAACTACATTAGACCGACGCACACGTGTAACACGCCTGATTTGTTCGTAGAACGACGTCGCGTGGTGTAGATCAAATGTTGCTCTACAAGTCTAATTTCCATTTAAAATATATGGACACTGAGGCGCCCAGATCGGTGTGTGTGGCACACGTATGCGCAGTATAGTTCTACTTTAATGCTAGTACTACATTAGACCGACGCACACGTGTAACACGCCTGATTTGTTCGTAGAACGACGTCGCGTGCCGTAGGTCAAGTGTAGCTCTACAAGTCTAGTTTCCATATAAAATGTATGGAGACCGACGCGCCCAGATCGGCGTGTGTGGCACATGTGTGCGCAGTGTACTTCTCCTCCTTTCCTCTTCCCGGATGACCGTAGGGGCTTACTCTCGAGTTTAATTCCAATCGGTCGACATTGGAATTGTGACGTTAAGTACTCTTGAATTCGATGCTAGGGTCAAATTGCGTGACCTTTTTGGGAAACTAAGTAAGATAGGGATGGGCTTGCCGTATGGTCACGCAATTTTAAACTTTGGCGCTAGCATCGAATTCAAGAGTAGGAAATGTCACAATTCCAATGTCGACCGATTGGAATTAAACTCGAGAGTAAGCAACCGGGGGGCTTCCCGGTTGCTCCACCCACGAGGGCAACAATAATTTCGGCAATCAATCCACCTTGTAATATAAGAGTTAAGGGGTGAGAAAAGAAAAGAATAGATGATGGATTGACAGAAATTGTATACCTACCCCTTGTGACGTAAAATTACAATGTAATAGAAAATTTAAAGAAATCAAAATATGGAAGGGGACATGCCCAGGGTGCAGAGTAGAACCAGTGAGGCCCTCACTGTGGGCTTTTAAGAATTACCTAAACAGTAACAGAACACAAATTATAAACACAAAAACAAGTGTATTTAGTAGATAGTAGGTTTTTTTTGGATCAGAATGTTTATAATAATAATAATCTTTATTTCGAGTAACAATGAGACTCATTTAGTGTTATAACAATAAAATAAACTTACAACTATGTTAGTGACACAAATACAACCGCAAAATACATTACCACACATAAAAACATAATCAAAAGCACTCCCGCTGCGATACTGGAGCAACGATTCATTATGTAGCAGTCCAGCCTGTCAGCAATCATGCTCAGGATGCTGCTGGGACTGGCTCGCCCTCTGCGCACCAGGGATGCACATCTTTTACGCATTAACGCATAAAAACAATCAACACGCATTTCCGCAAACATCCCTGATGCGCTACAGAAGCGAGGGACCCATCAACACCCTGAAATATTTAGAGATTGAGGGTGTTTTTTTTTTGGGTTTTTACCCGACTGCGCCAGAAGGAGGGTTATGTTTTTCGAGAGTATGTATGTATGTATGTATGTATAATTGTTTGGCACGCTCTGCAGCCTGAACGGCTCGATGGATTTTATCTTGAGAGGTGTCGTTAGATTCGTATTTACTGTGAGAGTGACACTGGGTATATCAAAATAAAAAAAAACAAAATGGCGGATTTTTAGCAAAATCAAATGTTTGGCACGCTCTGCGGCCTCTGCGATTTTAGTTTTAGAGGTGTCTTTCATTCGGGACCCATTCTAGAAAGTCAGCCGTCTAGTCAATAGATTGGAGTAATCTGCAATGTAATATAGGTATGTGCTCTCAATTCTAGAATGGGTCCCGACTGCCAGTATTTAAAATATTATATAGATAAGTGCAATCGGGTACAACGACTTTCTTGTTTTAGGGCTTTTTCATTAATGCTCAGAAAAGCAGTCGGGTTTTTTAGTTTTTTAAATTACCGTTTTTATAGAATTGTGCCTTGCTACATAAATGTCCGATTCAACTCCATTTGAGTTCCATAACTCGTTTTTCCTAACCGAAGACCGTCATGCTCGTCGTCTTCGGATCTCGACGTTAGGAACTCGGTCTAGTCTAATGGCCTTATCTCTAAGAATAGAACGATATATATGGCTCTTTCTGCAAATCTCGGTCTACAGACCGAGATTTGCAGAAAGAGCCATATATATCGTTTTTCCTAACCGAAGACCGTCATGCTCGTCGTCTTCGGATCTCGACGTTAGGAACTCGGTCTAGTCTAATGGCCTTATCTCTAAGAATAGAACGATATGGCTCTTTCTGCAAATCTCGGTCTGTACACTGCATGAGCCCTCATGTCTCAGTACCTACTAAGTCATATTAGGTCAATGATGCTGATTTATAGAGGTGGAACTCCAGACATGCAATAATACAAATACGGATTAAAGTAGCCATCATATCCATGATTTCTCTGGCACGTCCATCGACCTATATTCTTGCGATAGACAAGCACGTTCATATAAACTATTTGACAAAATACTGAAAAATTCAAACAAAAAATCGCTACAGCGCTAGATTGCCATTATGTCGTCTAACAAAACTTTAAAACTTACAGCGCTAAGACAGCTTATAGAGGATACTTTTTCGCGACCAAAAGGTCTAAAGCGCCATGAATTTCCTAGTACTTACGCGTTTCGTTCAACTTAGTGTGATGACATGTAATCTATATAGATTTTTATACCGCAGAAGGGACACAGTTTCTTACCTACAATACTTCATTACAATAATACTCTATTTCAAAATGTAATTATAGTGTATGTAAAAAGGAGATCTAAATAACAGTAAAATAAATAAATAAATCAGTAATCACTAATAAGACTACAAGTTCAACTGAACCTAATTCAAATTTTAATATTAACCTGCACGTAATATGGTACGTAAATTACCTAAGTGCTAATGAATGACAGCATGGTTAACAACAAAACTTACCGATGAAAGCTGATACCTCATGATTTGCTGACATTTCGTCGTAATTTATTAAAAAAAAAATCATTGTTAGATATTAATTATACAAAAAATGAAAGAGCATTAAATAAAATATTTAAAAATTTCAAACAGTATAAAAGACCGTGCGAAGTCTGTATTTGGTAAACTAGCTGTAGGTAAAAACCTAATTCTGCTTTTAGTGGGAGGGAACATCTGCATGTTTTAGTCTATGATTGTAAAATGGGAAAGAGTTTAAATAAAATGTTATCTTCTCTAACGTACTATTACGATAGTAGAAGCTATTACATTGCTTGAACAACCAATGGTTTTACTTACTTGACTACAAAATTATTATATATGTCCTAGTTCACTTAAATTTGTATTTATAAGCGTCGCGCTGACACTGCATGAACGTCAAAACTGCACTAATGCCATCAATGTAAAAGTGTTCGGCCTGCAGGTCACTTAAGTGAAGTAAAGTGACTGTACGGCACGCCTCATCTAGTGCGTAGTACATATATATCAATGGGCACGTCAAATATCGGCTTTATTTCGCCGTATAAGTGAGGCCCAATTAGGAACGTAAATAGGTAGGTATGTTGTTGGCGTTCAAATAGGTTTATTTTTATTATTACACATAATCTACTCGTTTGGTCATCACGTCATCACAACTGAACCAAACAAAGATGGCGGGATCAGTTGGCAGGATTGGTCCACACTGACGCCAGAAAAAAAAGTTTGAAAGTTTTCTACGTTTGAAAGGAAGAAACCTAGCCTTTGCCTTGCACAGTAGCTGACAGAACGGACTGAAAAATCGGGTGAGAAGTCAGAGAGAGAGAGTACCTAAGTGAGTTGGTGAGAGTGTCACTAGTCAAAATGTTTCGAGAAGACTAGCATCCCATTTGCTTATATTTTTTTAGAATTTGCGTTTTATTATATTTACGTGCGTCATCTAGTGAGGAAACAAATTTGCGTCTTCTTAGTTTTTGGTATTGAAATATAGATGTCCGTGGCGACATTAATGCATTGTACCCGTCTAGCGACGGGCAAATTTTTTTCATATAATCCTTTCTTTTTATGCAATTCTAAATTATTTAGAAATTGAGAAGAAGATACAGACGACTTTTCATACAGATTAATTTAAGATAAAATATTTGCGCCATCTGTCGCACTAAAAACAAATCAACGCTTCACAGTTTGTAACTGGTACAATAGATGTCGCTACGAGTGTATTCATTTTACAAACAAATTTTTCTTATAATTTTTTTTTGTGACTCAAATTCATAGAATTTGTTTTCTTTTGTATAGACATTAGATCAAATAATATTTCTGTACCAAAATAGTATTTAATTCATGTTGCTTCGGCCGGTACTAACTTTGCATTTTAGTAACTCATTGTTCTGATAGATGGCGTTGCATGTCATCCACGCGACTCATATTGTACTACCCACATTATCAATTTCCATATTCATATGAGATTACTCGTGTATTCGTGTAGGATACAAGTCATCTTAGTTGCAAGATCTATTCATTATACTTTTGCATGAATTATGGTGAGTAGGTACAGCTTTCATAGCGAGGAGCTGCAATCAAGTACCTTCCTCTCTTGATTTGAGTCCTAGGTATACCAGTTTAACTGTTAATGGATGATACTGCGGTAAATAAATATGGCCATTCAAATTCAGGAGAATAGTTACAAGAAGATTATTGCAAAGGGAAAAATTCTTGTTCAATTTCAACAAAAGGATTGGTACCTACTTAGTTCTTACGCTAACTTCAATCCATTGATTAGGTATACAATAGTAGGCGTTTCCCCGTCGCACGTAAATTACCTCCCATACAAGAATCTCACATCCTCTAATAAATGAATAATGCCATTCATACAACTTACAACAATCAATGCGTGTTCTGCTATTGGTAAATCGTGACTCGATCCCGTATCTCATTAGTACGCTGACACGTTTAATAATATTACCATAGAGGAAATGAAAAGCGCTTTACGTGGCGCGTCAGTCGCAGGAAAAGCTGGTACTTACTAAGCATCGCTCACGACAGGAACTTTTTGTAAATGAAATCATTGCTGGCGAGGCGTACATCCTCTTTAGTAAGAACCGCTTGACGGATTTCTTCGTACAACACCGACACCGGAGGAAGCAAAGTCGTTTCGATGCGCATCACACACGGCACTTCGCATATAAATAATAGAAATTATCTAATTATGTGCCGGCGAGTACTAGACTCGGACTTGTTGGGAATTGTAATATTAGGTAGGTAGCCGTGGACAGCGAACAATAATAATTATTATGATAAATATTGAACGCTTTTTTTCGATAGGAAGGTCGATGTTATCGGTTACAGCTATTACACATTGTAATGTAACGATAAGCTACCTAAGTAAGTACACATTAGGTTTAGGTGGCAGTAGATATGCTGACTACATATTTATTTACAAGAATTCTTAAACTATGCAAGTTCTATGGGGTAAAACTACCATGAAAACTAACTGGCAATGATAGATTTATCAAGGTCTTGAATAAAAATTAAAAAAATAATAATTGTGGACCAATAGTAGAGGACGAGACTATAAACCTAAACTCCAAGAGTTGGAGAGTGGATGAAAATTTTAGCCCGTTTTTTTCTATGAGTAGGCAGGTCTAGATTTGTATACTGAGAAGCAAAAGTAAACAATTTGGTTTGATGTGTTATTTGTAATGTTACTGACACTTACTGACAGGTAAGTATTAAATTAGTCTACATTGAGTTCTAAAGTCGCAGCAACGCCGGCACAGCGCGGCGCTCGCCGGATGAACACCAAATGTGTGATATTTTTAGGAATGTTGATTGCCCTCTTCCTGTTTCCGGCATGAACGAGCCGCTCTGATCTGCCGACTAGCTCTCATACAAAACTGCTAATTAGTGATGAATAATTAATAGTAGTAACTTGATGACATGTAAATCGCTTGATATAATTTGATTTGAGGAGCCGCTTTAGCTTATTTCGTGATAAAAACTGTAACGATTGGCTGTTTATGGTTATTCAATATTTTTCTCACAAGTTATTTTTTATAGGTTGCCTGCCTTGCGATACTCGTTCCGTTATTATTAGAAATTTCACTAGTAAAATGAATTAATATTACAGCTCGATCCCTCATTGTGTAATCCTGCGCAGTACGACGTATCCAGTGGTTGAACATGAATTTAAACATAACCGAATCCCTTTTCCTGACTACCTCTATATACAGTACTATCGACTTCTGGTTAGACGTAGCGATTTTGTTTGTAACAAAAATATCAAAAACTGGCTATGAAATATTGGCCCTAAATTGTATAGGAAATAAAAATTCACATCGAGCGTTGTGGATATGTAGCAAAGGATTTAAAACACGCGAACAATTCATCAGATGCCTACAGATCTATTTCAGTCGTCCTTGTTCCTCGTCATCAGATCTGTGAGCCTGTGACCCTCCCAATTCCAACGTAATGATATCATCTACGACGCGGCACCGGAAATTTTATGAACTTCCCATTAACACTTAACCACGTCTTGTGTATTATACGACCCAGCCGACAGCCGCTTGACTGATAAATTTCTTTGATTATATCTAATTCAGACTGACTGACCGGTCAAGTTCGTACAAACTATTCATAATGTATCTATAAAAACCATTGCGATCCAACGCTCTAAGACCATTTGGAAATGCTAGGTAATTTTCTGTGGAAATTGGGGATTTTTTACCAATTTCTCCTTGTGATTAAGGCTCAGGGTAAGTTGAATCTAATAGTAGGGGAGTGCCAGACTCGCTTTTTCTCTAATGGGCCTACTACACGCAAAAGCTTTTCCTCAGTTTTGCCTGCACAGGGCGGTTTGTAGACGGAGCACCGCGCCGACTACACGCACGGGCACGGACTGCGCAGGCAAAACTGTGGTGAAACTTGTGCATGTGGTATGCGCAATATTGTTGAAAAAGAAGATAACTTCCAGAAAGAGCCAAGTGTCTTAATCGGAAAATTCGTTTAGTGGCTATCCAAATTGGATTTTAGAGATGGATTGTGGTAACTTACAGTATGTCTTATGTGAATCGTTCAAGTTCGTTTCTACAGAAGAGAATCGACAACTAATTAGTAGGTAAGTAGTTGTTAATTAGATGTTGTTGATGTTATATTCATATTCATTAGTAGATATAAACGTACCTACTAGAAAGGGTCTTCTCCCAGCCACGTGTTCAGTGTAGTTTAGTGCATTATCTAGACTCGTAAACTAGTCCCACCATAACAAATCTTGATGAAGCTGTATAATGCAAATGGAGGACATAAACATGCGAGGAACATCAATATCTAACGCTATTTGATAGGGTTGGTAAGGTTATTTACCTATCTATTTTTAGAATTCATTCAACTTATGAGTGGTGTTATCTAAAGCAAACTGGGCTCTAACCTAATTGAAATAAATGTAGTTAAACTGAGTTCAAGTCATGAATAACGTTTAAAGTTATTACCTACGAATAACTAGCCATAACTATAATATCCAAACTGTTTCGCCCGTGGGTAATTTTATAAGTGGATTCAATAATACCTACATTATTTTATCTTTTATTGACGGTTGTAGCATTCTCAAAATTTTGCGTAAGTAGGTATAAAAATTACGCCAAAGCCAATCCTCAACAGACTCAATAATAAGAATTAATCAATAAGACTGTATAAATTGGTGCATGATTTTCGCGGCAAATCACTAAAAAACCGCGGATGGCGTAATTTGTCAGTAGAAGGCAGAATAAATAACGCCTTGGCCAGGATATGGCGACGATGGCTGCGCGAGCGGCCGCGGGTCAGCGTCCTCGCGTCTCCCCTCCCCCTCGCCCCGCTACGTCACGACTGCTACGTCAGTCGCTGCAGAGGTTTAGCTGATACCTGATAGTGACAGTTTGATGACCAATACTATCATTACTATTAAGATTATGAAGTACCTTTCCTTTAAGTGCGTTTTGAACTAAAATCAAGTACAGTTGATGGATGTTAGTAATGTACCCACCTAACTACTTTAGTATTAGGATTGATATCAAAATTGTTTATATAAGTTTAATCACTAAGTTCACAGGGGGGAAGATTCCATTTGGTAATGTCGTAAAACATTACCAAATGGAATCTTGATTGATCATTATTAATAGCTGGCCAATATTGCCCTATCCATGAGTCGCTGTAGTAGATATCACTGATAGGTAGCTATGATATAAATTACAACACTCGATGATGCCCTAGACAATAATTAATTTAACATTTTCAGACAATAGAGCGTATATAAATATAGTGCTTTTAAAAATTGCCTGTAGAATATTAATTTTGATTCAACGAGCATTGACACCCTGTAATGAAATCAGTTCCAGGTTAGCCGACTATCTTTCGCCGCTGTGTACACTACCTTCGTTTAGCATAGAAGTGGACGGCGAATAATAGAAAGACCTAGAAGAAAAAACTCAAAAGTGGGATTGTGAAAGCTGTTGGTTATCCGTATTTTAAAACAGCACAAAGTTAGAACAGCGTACTCATCGTCCTACATTTTTACTAAGAAAAAAAAACAAGCACAAGAACAAAAACTTCAGAACCTTTTGATGTCCCAATAAAAGTCATACAAAATCAATGTTTTGGAGATGACAGCGTTGCGGCTGTCGTGACTACGGGAGCGGGCGCACCGGACCGTTGCGGAGGGTAGCTGTAAAAAACTATGCGCGCTCGACTATGACACTGTCCAAAAAGAACCATAGACACTACCTACTTTCGACGCTGTTTCTATTTTGAATTTCGAAGTTGTCAATGCTCATGATTTAGAATTAGGGATTTGGGATGATCACAGATAATGGGAGGTACAGAAAAGATCGTTACTTTGAATTGGATAATCCTCTGATGTAAGTAATACAAACATTGGCGAAGTCAAAGATGGTCTAATAGCTACTGGTATCAAAAAAGAAGTTACTGGGCTAATATATATTTTTTTTCAGAAAGTCGTCTACCTATGGCGAGTTTCTGGTGTTGATGAAAACTTACTCTTCAGAACCTTGAGATCACATGTTTTATGGTTGTAGAGCATAGCTATAAATTCACGCTGACCCTTTCAGGTAAATGTATTGTTGCTAAGCTGGCGATGGCGCGTGCGTGACAATAAACTCCCAGTTAACATCACACTAGACTTCTCATAAAACAATGGACTTGCAAAGATATAGGTACCTATCTAAGTATAAGATAAAGCACAGGTCCATACAATACTTTTAACCGACAATTAAAGCTATTGCAATCTCGTAACAGACAATACATACGAATAAAGTGCGATGTCGTAAACATCAAGACTGCTGAATATAATTTTTTATGCTGTCAGTCCAATTAGACACTGCAGTTTGTCAAAGCAGACGTTCTTTAAAATATATTGCACTAAGTTACTTAATAAATCTTCGAACAATGCTTTTGCAAGATTAGGTAGTATGATTTCGTAATTCTTTTTTTATTTAAATTCGTACTTTGTAATGGAAGTTTTTTTGATCAGATAGTTTAGGAAACACTTGTATTTTCCAGTCGGTGCTGCTGCATAATTACATAGATTTTATCATTCAACTGGCTAGATATCACAACGTTTACCTACATTATGATTAAATTGTTTTCCTACTTTTTGGGAAACAATTTTCCAACTAATTTCTGAATGATTGTGTTTAGTAAATACTTATTCGTTTTAGGACTACCTATAAAATTTTAAAAGCTAAAACGTTAGAACTTAGAACCCACTATACATATCAGTACCTATGTAAGTCTGTGTCGCATGCTTAATCAAAAAAAGACGTAACTCAAAAAGAGGGTAGATATTTGAAAATTAAACCTTATTTTTGAAACATATGTTTTTAGATTCAAATAATCTCTTTTTAGATTTGGGTCTCGTTATGATTAAATATGCGCAATAGTTTGCGGTTTACGATATAAACAATGGACAGTCTGTTAGTCCTGTATGAAATTTTATTGAACTAGACCAAGACTAGACCCTTCGATGAAACATGTTTAAATACCGTATTTAGAGACACAATAGAAAGACAATAGGAGTGCGAATACCGGTGTTCTTTTGGCGTTTGACAGTTTATTATTCATCTGTACGTACCTACCTGAAGGAGCAGAAACTGAATGCCTTAAGAACCAACAATCAAGCAATAAAAACGTACACATGTACTTCAAACGACCTCCCATAAAACAAATCAGTTTAATGATTCAACTGATCATTTTCGTGGGATCGATTTGGTCGTCTCAAGGATCTGGCGCGGTGCGCATTCTGATCGTGACATCGTCTTCCTGCTATAGTCTAGGTTACATCACAAGTTTTTAATAAGGTGTGATGGATATGAAATATGAAATCGGTTATCGATTAATTATCGATTCATCGTAAGTGCGCGGCCATCTTGGATGTAAGTGCGCGGCCGTTCCCGCGCGCGGCTTCCGGCGCGCGCGTGCGCTTGCATGCTAATGTTCGCGCATGCGCCGTGTCCTGTTCGCCGCATGTGCGTTCCACTTCGACGTCTGTTTCATCAGCATAGGGCGTACTCTTGACAGAATATCTGTACACTATTTTGTATACCAATCATATATGGTTCGGTAACTGCGTACTACCTATCCACCATCTTAGTAGTTATCTCTGAATGCCAGTTCCTACCGTCACATTACCAGTCGACAGCATTATTAATGGTGCTCACAGTTGGCAGTTTCCTGTTAGGCGATACGCGTATGAAATTCAAAAATGTTCACGTAATTTTTGAATATAACAGCCGTTAGTGGCCCATACAGGGGCAATTCATATCATATCCTTCCTAAAGTCGGACCTCTTACACATAATGTCAATTGTTCAGTCTTGTCTCAAGAGTCTGCCTATGTCTATTAATTATTATCATTTATTGCATCCAAAGCTAGAAAACTTGGGGTTTCGCGGGAGAGGTTTACTCACCTTGCATACACTATGGGCAATTTTAAACATGCAGGTTCTAGAAAAGAAGCCGAATAAAATTAATTTACGATACATGAACATTGATTGATCGTAAGTAGAACTTCGCCTATTGGGATAACCTGAGCCGCTCTCTGGGCAATGGAAAATACCACTTGAATTTAAAATTTTCGATTTTACAGTTTATTCAAGGTTAAAGTTTTTGCCTAACATGTTCTATACACGCAGTATTCTTGTCACGAGTGATGACCAAGTGAGACTGCACGTCTGCGCAGGCGCTGTCGGGGCGTCGCAAACACATAACTCACCAACATCAATAACAGATAATACCACTCATTCAGTGCCAATCGCTTTGTTCACACTATACAATTTACTTGGAAATAGGTAGATATGTGCGTACGTGCAATGTTGTTTCAATAATATTTAATGTAGAAGAAATATTTGCATGATTGACATGAACCCAGGCATATTTTAGCTTAGCTGGAGGGATTAACAGCCATTTATTGAAATGTGCAACATAGATTCCTTGAAATTGCAAAAAACAGACATAAAAATCTATTTTTGGCGTTTCATTCACCGCTAGGTACATCTCTCATTCTGCAAACAGAATTCGAATAGTCTCTATTTGGACATTCGAATTTTGAATGCAGGATTAAACGATACAAATGCGCTACACTTTGATCTTCTGTCAAATCGATTTAAGCTTGTTTCTTGATTTTGCCGCATCTCTATTTTGTATTTTAAGTGGCATCTAGATCTTATCGTATATTGTTTTGATTAGACTCGAAAAGATATTATTATCTTTTCTAGTATTTATATTCTAGTTACTTAATTTTAGATGGATCTAAGTGAGGTATCCAGCCAGTCAAGAATTCTCAAACATATTTTTGTTTTCTAATAAAAATTTAGTGAAGAAATAGGAAATGCAAATAAATTCCTTGTCTTTTACCGAGTTTTATCAATCATTGTCTATCGGCTATCGCTCAAAACACCTAATGGTTGTCTAATGTGTTATCTATCTACTTATTAGCTACAATGTAGTCTCCAAAGATTATTGTAGATACGTTAGTTTACCTATTTATTAACTTACCGAAATCTTAATGTCCACACTAAAATCATCATCACCTACCAAGTCAAATGAATCATTTCGATATATTGTAAGTATTGAAATATGTTCCGTTCCAATGAGCCTATGATGATTCTTTCTTCTCCGACTTTGATATATGAAAGCCATTGCAAACCCATTGAAGACAGTGAAACATAACCCTTCGTTGCAAATCAACATAGTTTTTATTGAAATCGCTGCATGCACCTCCCCACCCCGTATGGGGCCATAAAGGAAATGACATGTGGTTCCCGAATTATACGCAGTAAGACATAGAGTGGATATTCGTCGTCTTGACATCGCTTTGTGGCATTTTTATATTATATATATATCATAATATATGAATGTTTGCTTTGTGTGTGTGTGTCAAGGAACTATCTTATTCTGCTACCTTGCATTTTTATCTTTTTGACTGGCCTGTTGGTCTAGTAGTTAGTGGCCCTGACTGCTATGCCGGAGGTCGTGGTTTCGATTCCCACCCAGGACAAATGTTTGTGTGATGAGTACGATGATTTGTTCTGTGTCTGGGTGTAATTTATCTATAAAATGTATGTATTTAGAAATATATAAGTAAGTTTATCAGGTGTCTAGTACCCATAACACAAGCTCTGCTTAGCTTTGGACTAGACGACGTTGTGTGATAGTTGTGGGATATAAAAAAAAATATCATCTCTCTTTTCTACTTGGCTCTTATTCTTTTTTTACTTCTTGATTTATTTATTTATTTATTTAAAAATCTTTATGCACTAGTGTACAAAGGCGGACTTAATGCCGTAGGCATTATCTACCAGTCGACCTTAGGGTGGTGCAGAAACATAACGTAATAGGTGCAACTTAATGAAAAACAGACAAAACAAATAGAAAACTAATACAATACCTAATAAATATAAATACATACTTATATAAATACATACATATATTCAAAATTATTTTGAGAAACGAATCCACCAAATCAACGCTGCGATGAATCCAGCAGCTTCTTGCGAATATGTTCACGTGCCATTACCTTAAAGGAGAAGGGACTGGATGCCATCCTGATGTTCAACGGGAGCGCATTCCAAAGAGAGATCGCCTGTAAAAAAAGGAAGAATGGATAAACCCAGAGCGATGTGAGGGACAGCGCAGTAAACGATTATTCGTAGATCGGAGTTTTTTATTATGGTCAGAGCAAAGGAAATGAATTTGAGAAGTAAGATAAGAAGGAGAAGAAGGCTTGTTCAGAAAAGAAATGAAAACAGGGTAGTCAAGGCCCTTAGTGCTCTACGCTGACGTATAGGTAACCATTTTTTAAAAGCAAACGCTGTTCCGAAATATGATCATACTTACGAAGGTTGAAGACAAATCGAATTCAGAAGGCGGTCAAGTTTATTGAGGAGATCTGCATTCAGGTCATAGTAGCACACATCACCATAGTCGATATAGGAAAAATCAGGGACTGTACAAGCAGTACCTTTACGTGAGCTGGAAGAAGATTTTTCAGCCGATAGAGCGACCGTAACGTTCCAGTAACCCTCCTACTAACACTCGCAACTTGCTTCCGCCAGTCGAGACAGGTCTCAGGAGGTTGATCTGATTGGATTTATGATTTGTCATTATGTCGTAGATTTGCTGGAAGAAATCTGTTTTGAGACTCTTTTGTGCTCCGTATTTGTCATTTTTGTTTAATAAATATCAGAATATGCTTCTTGGTTTCGTAGTTGAGTTTCTGTAAGTTGTTCTTAAATTTTTCTCGATTTTTTTATTTGCGCCGGATCACAGCTTCTCTTTATGAAACTTCAAACGTGTGACATTTTCCGTTCAATTTATTGACAGTTTCCAAATAAGATCTTCACGTAGTTCCATTTCTTTTTCGAATTTCATTTCTTTACTAAGTACATATTTAAAATAAAATTTTGTGTTCGAAATTACAGCTTGGGCTCTCCTATTTACTTATAAACCTACAGTTTACATTTTTGTAGTACCTACTTAGTTATAATCTTAATAATTTATGTCTTAGGAGGGTTTTAATGACGATCACATCCACACTAAGCTTTACCTGACTATGGGTCGCACACCTGCCGAAAAATTCCTTCTCCCAAACTTCGACACTATACACCCCACCAATTTGATTTCCCGCCATGTTGAGCCCGGATATGTAACAACAATGGACGTTTAATTCATCAAGCTCGCTCTGCAGCCTGCGCCTGGGCTGTTTTTTTTTTGTTTTATCGTAAATCATAGTTTAATGCCAGTTACAACCTTATTTTGAATTCAAATCCGTTCGAGTGATCCTCATTCATTACTGTATAGAAAAATATAAAGTTTTGGTTTATAATTTTTATGTTTTGTATTGTTTAGCAAACTTCAATAAGATTCAAGATCTCAAACCGAAATCGGTATCTTTCTTATCTAATGATGCTGTTTTTGCCTGATTAGTGCACAATTCAGGCATGACAGCAACAGATTCTTATAAAATTCACCCTTCAGTTTTTGTTGCGCACATTAACTTTAAACATTCTAGGATCAAAAATAAGTTCAAACTGCAGCAACTTTAAAAACAAAATTGATTACAAGTAGTTGGGTTTATTACTCGTTCTTAGTTTGGTAACGGCCGACGGTCCAGTCAGAAAAAAAAAGAATTTGCAAATTTGTATTCAATTCAAGGACAGTTCTTCGTTCAACATGGCTGTCTAGGTACTTAGTTTATGCAACGAATACTGTTTAGCAACTCAGATGCACAGATTAACAACGTCTCTATAAGCACAAATCTTTGCAAAATCATTTCAGACCGTTCCTAAATCTATTCTTAAAAACTCCTCATCCGTGACCAAAGAAACGTTCTTCTCGTTACATTTAAGCAACTGTTAAAATAAAAAATAAAGCATGTGAGGGAACAAAGTGTGTTTGCTTATTATTTGTGAGGGGTGTCGCGGGGTGGGGTGCGCGGGCGGCGGGGTCGCTTTGTTTGCAGGCACGCGCGAAGCCTCACAGGACCCACTCCTGCGCAAGCCTGGTCAATCTTTGAATGTTTGCTTTTAAAATGTTTTTTCGTTTTATTGTTAGGCTTTGCTGAAGGTCTTTGGGTCATTCGTGACTATTTTGAAATTGGACTAAAGGGGTGTTTGTTTTCGTCATGGTTTGTGCTTTGCCTATTTATTTAGCTAGCACGAAATCACTCGTAAAGATTAATGTCTGCATCTATTGATCCATTCCCTCAACTTTTGGTGGTTGGTCAATAGTTAGTTTACCTCTCATAGTAGTTTCTTCTCTACGCGTCCTTTGGCTTCTAGCAACTCTGTCTTTTATTTTTCACCTTCTGTTTCCTTTCTGGTGCCTATCCTTGCTTAACATTGCCCACCTTTGTCATAACGTGCCTGTCCATACCCCTGTCTCTTCATTAATTAGCATATTTTAGGTAAAAATCCTGAAACAGATTCCTAAATCACAAAAAGCTCAGCATCACCGCCACACGTTTGCGCCAATGTCGCTGTTAACCGTGTACATAAACGCGTCAGTTTGCGTTTCGCGTTACATAACGAGTTACGAGGTTCGATGGCCGCCTCGCAACCTTTAAGGTCGAGCGGGCGGCCTCAAGCCCCTTTATTTACCCGTACAAGACTTGCGACTCGGTCCTTGAGTGAAATGAAATGAGCTTACAATAGGTGAGTAACTTTTATTTGTGCATGTGTTGCTGCAAAAAACTGCGTTCGGTACTAAGCGAATGTTTTTTCGAACTGAAGGATTATATTCATTGACCAGCAACAAAGAATGGCTTCTCATAATTCTCACAGACCATTTAGAGATAGGTATTACGATTTACTCGTTGCCGTAGTTAGATAACGATCAACAACTATCAACGATCAGGGTGGAAAAAAAACAGAAGAAGAAGTGTCGTTAAATTTAATGGAATGGATATACCTACATATTGCCAGCGGCTTCGCCAGCTTGAACATAGATATCTACTTCGGGATAAAAAAGCTGCTATTTCAGGGTATGGTCAAACATCCAAATTCACCACCAAAAGAAGTAACAAATATTGCCATTATAATATTAATCGTAGTGCGATTGTTTTGATTTATTTATTTAATGTTTGTGATATAATAGGTGAGGTTAGTGAGGTAGACCGAGACGTAACTCATCGGATCAACGCAGGATGGATGAAATGGCGACAGGTCACGGGATCAACTTGTGACCCACGAATCCCCCTCAAGTTGAAGGGTAAAATATTAAGCCCGTGATAAAACCTGTCATACAGTATGGATCAGAATGTTGGGCTGTGAAAAAGATGAGATGAGAATGTTGAGATGGATATGTGGTGTGACGAGAATGGATAAAGTGAGAAATCAGTACATTAGAGGAAGTTTGAAACTGGCGCCAGTGATTGAAAAGTGGAAAGGAAAACGTTTGTCTTGGTATAGTCATGTGAAGATGAAAGATGAAACGTAAGTAACTAAAAGAGTTCCGAGTTTACGCGTGATGGAGAGGAAGAAGGAGGCCAAATAATAGATGGAGGGATTGTGTGAGGAGTGATATGGAAGAACAGGGAGTTAGTTATATTCTGACGGGTGACAGGAGAGAGTGGAAGAATTATAAGTGTTGCGCCGACCCCAAGTAATGTGGGATAGCAGTAAGAAGAAGAGTTTGCGATATAATAGGTACTAATATTTTAATGGGAATGAAATAAAATGTGCTTATATGTTATGACATTAAATTGTAAATTTCGACTTAAGTATCTCATATACATCTAATCTTTACTTCATTGTTCTACTGGATTAGCGATTTAAAAGTATAACAGACACAGATGTGAAAAGTATTTGTCAAAAAATTTACACTTGCTAAATACGAGTACAAAAAGTTATATTTTTTTATTTAGCTTAGGTCCTTTTTTAAAGCTGGGCAAAGGACTGTCAGCACACCGAAGAGGCCCAGCCTGCTAACTGCAGGCAGGCAGGGTCGAAGCCTACTGGGGTCATGGGTTAGTTCCGAAAGGAATGCTCGACCCCGGCACGATAGGCTACGAAGGAACGGGGTAGGTTTTTAGTCAGTAAGAGTCTGACACTACTTCCCGCTCCGCCCAAGGGCGGGATTTGTCATTGGATGATTTTACCTACCATAAAAAAAAAAAAGCTGGGCAAAGGACTTCTCCAATTTCTTTTAAGTTTTTCACTCATTCAGGGATGATGGATCAGACATCTGATCACTGTTGATATCAAAAAGCCTTGAATCACGTTTAATATCTCATTATTTATATCTCCCATCTTCGTGCCTACTTCCTTATTTCTAATACTGTACATTACAGATCATTATCCTTTAATGTTGATAAAACAATTATGCTGTAAACTTAGCAGCACAATACTTTAATGGCGATGGCGGCCTTGGATTCGTTTCCACCCATTGTTGGTCGAACTTAGCAGGTTTTCTACCGAATATGAATACTATTGTATCCATCAGGTAAGCGTTTAAAACCAAAATGAGATACAATGCAACAGCGGAAGTAATTCCGTAGTCACAAACAAGGACAATATTTTGCGAGCTCACTAATAACTTTCGAATACATCTCTTCCTTCCGGAAATCCGGACCCTTGCAAAAGACTTCCATTGTCTAGCTCCCAAGATTTTTTTGCTATTCAAAGCTTCAAAGTCGCTATTATAAAATTATGACCATGTGCGTCCGACAGTTTCAGCACGACTGCAAATAAGAAACCAAAATTGTACGCGATTTAATCGTATGTTACTGACACGTACATACGATAATAGCATGCGAGATCAATAGTTGCCATAACTGGGATGATCGTGAACAGTACAAAACGGAAGGAAGCGCAATAGAGCTGTAAAAGGACCGCCGGGTGTCGCTCTATGAATAGATATTTCGCTATTCGTGCCTTCGGCATGGTTTCGCAGCTGAATGAGTGAATCAGGCGGTTTTTAGTTTTGATGGGAAGCGAGTGCGTGAGCGATGGATCGATTCGGGGCTTAGCAGCAGTGCGCGGGCGTCGTGGGCCGGAGGGGCGCGGAGGGGAGGGGGGACGGTTTCCGGCCGCGCGGGCGCAGCGTGGGAACGCGCACCCACCTACAAGACTGCTCCTCGGATTAAATGACGGGCACTAATTAATTTAAGTTTGCGGCATGTAAAAATAGAGATCCGTGCTAGATACAGCAGGGAGAGTGGTTAACTACTCGCTCGTACTTACTTATTGACTTGCTCAAACCACTTTACGCGCGCAAAGTTGCTCTATTCTGTATGTATGAACCTGATTTCAGAATCCGATTCTTGTTCATTTCAAGTTTATTAACCGAGACTGCTGAGAACTACGGTCTAGCTTACGATTTAATTTATTTTCCCATATAAATGTTTTTTCTGTACCCTTACATGGATACAATATAATGTGAAATGTTGGTTCATTTAATTCCAGACTATCGCAGTCTGCTGTTGGGCGTAGGCTTTATCTTCATCCACTGCACCTGCCGAAAAAATAAATTGAAGTAAAAACCTGCAATCTCAAAGATAAGACAAACTTCTTGGAAAATTAAGCTCGCAGCACTTCGTGTGATGTAAGAGTCGATATATTGGCCGGCACTATATCGAGTTTATCGACTATCGATATCTATACATGAACATTTCGCAGAAGTGGTTCACCCTTTGTTCGCTTAAGAGGCAAGATGTCGACGCACCTGGCCAACCAGATGCTCCATTCAGGGCGAAGCTGAATTTTATGAATCGCCGACGATCCACTCTCGGCCCATTCACTACATATTTTTTATTTCGTACAACATGTGGCTAGGTAGAAAAATTGGGACTTGGAGCGCACTTCGAAGGGTTTTAAATTTCAAGTAAGTGAAATTCTTGAAGAGATTGGCGAAGGCTTATGAAAAAGTGTCGTTCCGGACAAGACAATATGTCGAGCCATGGGATTTTCAAAGCAGCAACACAGATGGTCTGAATTTTTCTTGGTGAATAGGTATATCCACTTGAATCTGTTGCATGTGGGAACTCACTTCGCTTATCTAGTGGAATATACCTAATATAAGTCAAGGACATGGATTTCCTTGCTTACATAAACTTAGAACTTGTACCACTTTCGACGTATCTGTCTTCGGCGACATTTATTTTTCCAGTCTGCTATAGTGTTTATTTTAGTATCAGCACAGGAAATCATAATTAGGCCATTATTTATTAATCAATATTTAAACAATGTTGTAGTACAACATAAACATTAATCCAATTGACCTTTCAAAGGGCTTATCTCAGACAGAACCGGAACAAATGAACTAAGTATCAAACATATTCAAATAATATTTGTATTTAACGTTCAGAATAAACAAGATTCGTTTCTGTAATCAAAACAAATTAATGACAATTTATAACTGGCCTTATCGGAGTTCGGTTCATTCATAACTTTAGTGATAAGTTAGCAAATAAATCCATTATGTTATCTCTGGCAACCGATCTGGGTGTATTATATAATGTGAATTGGATATCAGCTGGCATCCCGCAAGCTGTAAGTGTCAATTGATGGCTGACCGGCGGATTTGAGAAAAAAATGTATGCGTGGGTAGAGCCGGTGCCTTGGTCGTACAATCGTTCTCGTAAATGAGTATTATAAACAGGAAATTATCCTCGGACACTTGTAATCTGATGACGATGGTTGGGCACAGCAAACATATCAAACTATGTAGGTACTGAGCGTTGGTAGCTGGTTGTTTAAATTATGAATATTTAATAAGGAAACATTGGAAATCAATTGAGACACGTACAATAATTTAATTTTTGTTTGAGTAATTAATAAAATGATGGTTAAATAAAAATCTTAAAACTTAACACTTAACATCTCTGGTATTTATTACTATGTAGATGGAAGCGTTGTTTGCAACATTTCGATCTAATTTAGGTTCGGATTTTTGCCGTGGCTTGACACTTCAAGTCCATTGTAAACGTATATCCGTTTGAGAAATCTAGCGTACATTTTTGTTGGAACTTTATCAGATATTCTTAAAATAACTTTAAACTAAGTAAGTGCGTCACACGGGTACTATAAATTTTATGAATCAATTCCATCATAGCTTACATGACATTCTATTTTCAAACGGATCCAGCCTGACCTGTGACGTAGGTACGAACTAGATTACAAACTGTGACGTTATCAGGACCGCTTGTGACGTACTACTACTGCCACACCTTTAGGAAAACAGGTGACCTATTGACCTATGACATCTATTCTTGGACTAAATCGACCTGGTACAAATATAGACATCCTGCACACGCCCTGTTGCTGCCTTGCATTTGTTTTAATGTAATAGAAAGTGGAAAGGTCAAAGCTTTTATTTTACAATCCCTGTTAAGTACTTTAAGTACTTAGCGAAAGGTCAGGAAGCTAGTTGATCAGTTTTAGTTGTTAACGAACATGACTGAGCTAAATGTTACTCATTAATGAGGAAATTCCGGAAATTCTGAGATTGCTCGTCGCAGAAAATTGAACATAGGCCTGGTTTCAATCGAGAACTTGCATCTGTATATTATGTTCGATTACTCAAATAAGGGTTCCAGGATTGCAAATTTTTAGGCTATTTAGCTTCTCTATTATCTGGTATTTTTGGATAAATCAGGGGGCTTTCTTTCGAGTTTAATTCCAATCGGTCGCATTGGAATTGTCACTTTAGGTACTCTTGAATTCCATTTCAGGGCCAAATTGCGTGACCTTTTTGGGAAACTAAGTAAAATGGGGATAGGTCTTGGCCTGTGGTCACGCAATTTTAAACCAATTTGGAGCTACCATCAAATTCAAGAGTACCTAAAGTCACAATTCCAATGCGACGGATTGGAATTAAACTCGAGAGTAAGCCCCCAGTAGGTACAATATAAAAAAAGTAAGCGTTTGTGTATCTGCCATTCATATTTCAGGATCCAGGAGATTTACCTGTGTTGTCGTGTGAAAGTGATTAAACGCGAGCCTAACAATAATAATTTAAAAAAATCATACGTCTTTCTTAAAATGACACATAATTCTTTTCTACCTATTTTATTTTTAAGTTCACTGAAAAATTAACTTGCCTTACGCCATGAAAAATTAACTTGCCATGACGTGTTAAAATGTCAGGCGTGAGAGCGAGAAAGGGAAATGGAGCTATACACAACTGTGCAGTTTAGTTCGTCAAATGGAGCTCGTGGTAAGGCCACCGAAATACGTATTGTAGACAATTATTGAACTGGATTGTCTCGCACTGAACAGTATAAGCTCCCACGACAATACAGCAATAAATGCCATGCAGTGTGAAGTATCACATATTGTGAAATGCCGCCGTATTCCGTGAAACATTGAAGGTATGAAGAAAAAGTTCCCAAAGGCAACTGTTAGCAACTGTACCTTGACTCTGCATTAACTGTCTGGCAATGTAAAAAGTAAAAAGGAAAATAATGTTCTTGGTGCTACCATTTTTAATTACGAAAGATGAATGAGCCGTGAAGAGTGGTTGCGCTTGCAGACTTCCAGTAATAAGAACACGATTGTCTGTGGACTTGTTATTAGTAGTGAAGATAATGTAATTTTGGTTCAGCATAGTTCTGCCAATGAAAGAAGTGAATTCTGAGCTAAAGGTAAGGTTAAGTTTCTTTCATTTTCAGGCTATTGTTGTAAAATTTGATCATTATGATGTCCATTTAATGTCTTAGTCTTTGGCCACATAACTTTGAAGTTTGAAGAGGAAATTTCATAGGACTTTAATTCGAAAACCATTTGTTATGTGAGTAAGATTGAATGATTGAGTGCCGGTGAGCTTATTCGGACGTTTTCAGCAGTTTTCTCCCTCCCTGGACATCAACGTGATAGTTGCATCAATAATGTAAGCACAGTTGCGTGTAAAGTCAACCTTCGCGTGCCACCATCATTTTGTTTACGACGAAAAGAAACTAATTCAGTTGGACACACTACTTGCTATATTAATGAAAGAGCGGAGGTGGGGCACTCGCTGCCTGTAGCGGAACTTACATAATTATTGGTAAACCTCGTCTACCTTCGTACAGAAACAACATATCCACGCTTCTGATAAAGGAGTTTCAACTTTTTGGTGTTGAGATAGAGCTTCATTTGTTTCAGTTTGTAAAGGATGTTATGATGTCTTGCTATGGGGTTTTTATGAAGTGAATGAAGCAGCAGCTGTCGGTTGCAAGTCAGCCCACACTGTACGTTAAAAGGCATTGTATTTCGCAAATATCAGTCGATTATATCAATGGATTTAGTTTTTGTATTGGATTAGTCATTGTTGCACATAATTCTGTATTAAAGTGGAAATGCGTTGGCAGATATTTTACATGTAGCTAAAGTATAACCTATACCTAACTTATTTGAGTGCTTAAAAATTACGTGAGTGGATAATTTTACTATGGGCGAAGCAATTAAGTGTAACAACTTTTTTGGCATTTGTAGGCATGCAGCACTTTTGTTTTAGTAATTTTATTTTACTCTACATAATATTCCACCAGAAAAAGTTCATGTTCCTATTATTTATAATATTTTCGGTTCTTTTAATTTGTTAAATTAGCACAAACAAACCTTAACACATGTAATTTTTACACGAAAGAATATTTTTGAACTTTGAGTCTGCTCGAATTTATAAGAATACTTACAAGTATAGCAAGGGGTGGTATGGGGCCAACTGCTTAGGTTGCGCTAGAAAAGTCTGGAACTACTGAGTATTTTTCACGTGCCTGGTCCGAGGTTAGTCCTCAGCTCACATAGCTGGATAGAGTACATCAAGACTGAAAAACTGCCGAGAGTTATAAATTGGAATGGAAAAGAAAAGAAGAAAATTCAGAGAACCTACTTGCCCCCAACCTGCAAAAACCTTACATGATTATAAAATCTGAACAATTCAATACAATAGTAACACACTGGATATGCCGAAAAGAATGAAGACTATTTTAGGCGTGGCGCTATAAAGACAAGAATAATATGCCTCTATTTCTACAATTAACTCTACTTAACGGTCTTATACCATTATATTATTCGTCTGGTTTTCCTGTTAGGTACATTGGTAAGTATAAAAAAATATTTTTAATGGCCATCGATAGTTGCTGATACACGAGATAAGAGTCATTAATCATAAGAACCTGGCCGCCTGGTTCTGCGGTTAGCCGTGCGATTGTAAATCTTTAGGTCCAGGGTTCAATTCAAATAGGTCATTATAAGTGGAGTTAGGTTTCTTTGGCAGGAAGACAATTTATAAAATTAGCTTTCGGATTTTTAGTAAACTTTGATTCAAGTGATAGTATAACAACATTTACAAAATGACCTAGACAAATTGATATTTCATCTGCAATAACAAATTGAGTAATTGACGAAGTCGCAAATGAAGAACCTTCATTGACATGGTGAAACGCAAATTATTTGAACATTTTACAATAATTATTATCGCTAATTAATAGATTTATCAGTCTGTCTTCCATTTGAACAATAACCATCTTGAGCTTCTAGATGTCTGGAATGTAGCCTTCTGAACATGCAGCAGCCAATATAGTCATAGGCCATCTTGGGCTCTACAGCATAGCTAATAACCATAGGCCTAATGTGATGTCTGTGTAACGAGGTTGTATGATAAAATATGCAAACTCGTACTTATGAGTTATCGTACTGGCTTGTTAATACTTCGAAGGATGTGGGCATTTCTAGAACACATTTGAATATTTATAGGAAAAGAATATTATATTGTTTTTTAGGCAGTGCTACGTTGACCATTGAAGTGTAATGAAATATTTTTTATTATATTAGTGATTGAAAGTTATATATTGTCTTTTCTTCATACTCCGATCCCGGATGTCGAGCCTGCAGCAGCCACTGCTCGAGCTTTGTTCTAAACTTCAGAATGAGCAGTACCTACCCACGTTAGACTCAAAAGTCTCAACACTTCTAAATGAGCAGTAGCAGATATAAGGATCTACAACGTCTAGACTCAGGACTTCAGGATGGCCCTACCATCAGCTCCTAACGCGATCCTTTAGAGAGATGGAACTATATAGGGTGTACAGCTTCATCATTCTTTCCCTCGCTAGCACACGTGACATTTTAACACGTCATGGTAAGGCTCCTGGACTTGTAACAAAATAATTTAACAACCAAGTTGTATGATTATCTACACCTACGTATAACACAATAAATTATTATCTATACCTAGTTAGGTACTACGTATAGCACTAACACTAGCACTCATTGATTACTAGGTGAGAGGTTACTAACGTGCCTGAAAATTAACTGAATCATCAATTAACACTAATTTTATGGCAGATGGGCTTCCATTCAAGATAACTCTGCTTGATAGTTAAGAATTATGGTTCTCGTCCAATTTTTTTTTTTATTGTTCGATATCATCATTAACATCAATTATTTTCTCCCTCTCTGGATGGAGCGAAATGGACAGACTTTTACTTACTAAAATACTCTTTGACCCACCCTTCAGTTGACTTTTGGGAACAGTGACTCTTTCCAACAATTCCGCACCCCATTACATCTTTGAGCTTACAGTCAATGGACACAAATGCAAATTAATCATAATAGGATACTCAAGCAACAAGATACTACATACCCAGTAAGGTAATGCTCCTTGTATATTGCATAAAGCACACAACTACATGACATAGGTCACATTTCATGACAAGCAGTTAGTTCTAGAACCTCATTTGAAGTCTGTCCACGAGCGCAACGAGTTCCGTACTTACATTTAGCTACAGTAGATCTAAGATCTATGTTATAATTATGTATATTACTTGTACCGAAGAACTAGATTGTCCAGCTACTCATAATGTTAATGCCACGAATACCAAATAAGCCTACCGGTACCATTAATTACGAAGACGTGCCATTTAAAAACATAAATCAGTCACTATCAATGCGAAACTATTTATTAATTGACCTCTTTGATTATTATTACCTTTTTGGTTCTGTCGGAGTTAAATCGAGAAAAATGTTTTATTATCTGTAATACTGGCCATCATTCTATTTTTGACGGATGACACTTATAGATAAAAGTATTTTTAAACTTCCTAATTAGGCAGGTATTGTTTTATTTCCCCCCTATTTACTGTACTCTTTGTGTTTTATATTCCACTGTTTTAAAAATCTTTAGAGTATCTATTGGCAGACTCGTTATTTTAATACAGTCCAGGATCGCAAATAATAATAAATTGTCATTTAATAAAATCGACATGTCTTTAAGAAACATGCATTCAGATAATACATCAATAAAAATAGTACAGAAACTCACAGTTGGTCGGTATATAAAAATACCTTCCCCTCGCCTTCATTCAGTGAACACACGGCATTAACCGACCAAATGAAAAATAGTTGTATACACTTTATTTTATTTAAATACCCGCATACCTTTGTAAATTGTCGTTTTATTTTCATTCATGAATATTAGAAGTTACGGTTAGTTCCGTCGTAACTCTCCCACGCTGTATGAATGAAGTGCGCTTGCACATGATTCAAGGAGCGAAAGAAAGGGGCGCGTCACTTCCGGAGCGAGGCGTATGGCGCTACTTCCGGCCGTCACCGGATACGCATGTTCCCTGTTCGCATCAATTATTATTTCCTTCTTAATGTTTCCTTTCATAAAAGCTTAATTTTTAACGTCTTTGAAATAGAGAAGTGACGTGTCAAGACCGTTAGAGATTTGAAAAAAAAAAATAGAAATATGGGTATTTTGAATTATTACCGCTAAAATATAAAACATTTATATAGGTATACTACGTGATGCCATACGCATATCTATTCAATATAAATAAGTACCTACTGTGATTGTGTTTTCGACCATCAAAATCCTTCTTAACCGAAATCTAAATATAAATAACATCGTAGGCAGACCATAAAAAGAACACGTGGGCCGAATAACTGGAATTTGCCAAAACAGTTTTGTCATTAAAGCTTATACTTTCAGGTTGACGTAGGCTGTATTCACTGTACTGTGCCTCACATCATGCCATATTTGATCACTATAAGCTTTGGTATAAAAATAAATCAAGCTTCTCGGGTAAAATCACCAAAAGTGAGTCAATTTTATTCGAGTACAATCGAATAAAATTGACTCACTTTTGGTGATTTTACCCTAAAACTTATCTGACCCCAACCGGTCCTTGTAATTCTTTTTCTTTTATTTATCTGTGGGCAAATATAGTTCCATCCAGGTGATCCTGATAGGTTATTATAGGTTTTTTTTATGGTAGGTAAAATCATCCAATGAAAAACCCCGCCCTTGAGCGGAGCGGGAAATAGTGACAGACTAAAAACCTACCCTGTTCCTTCCCTGCCTCGGTTCCAGGGCCCTGGTATGCATTTTCATACCTCCCCAGAGGATAGCCTATGGTAGGTCAGGTAAAAAGCTACTACTTGTGGTAAAATTTCAGCTTTTCATTCGTTGCAAAATTTGGTAAATAACACAATAAATTTTCCAGCATTTCTGACCTTGCCAGATTTCGAAACTATTTCAAAACTCGTTTAGGTGCTTAGATCTGGGCTTGATTTCTTTACCCGTCGCTACAGGCAAGTCCGGTTAAGCAAACGACAACCACATACGTGAACTTGCGAGAAGCCATTTATTTAAAAAACAAATATTGTCACCCTTTACTTTACTTTTCTTGTTGGTCATAATCAGAAATCAAAAATCAGAAGCGTTTATTTCAAATAGACCAATTACAGGCACTTTTGAATTGTCAAAATGTCGGTCAGTCCAAAAAAAAGTGAAGCTAAATATGATCCTCCTTATTAAGTAACTAGGATAAATTTAAGTCAAAAACACGTTGCACCACTTTTAATATGGTGTCAGTGGCACTCATTTTTGTATTATTCCCATTCCTGCGATACGGGACTTCAAAGACCTCGATTGAAAACTATCATTATGACTGTAAGGTGCTTATTAGAGCCCGTAATGTTTAAAGAACTAATACCTAGTTTTTTGACTAAGTGAGATACGAGGTCAAAGTGACCCCGTATTAAAGCACACACACCTCTGCATTCTATTTTAATAGGGCATTTTTAGGTATATGTATCTTTTTTCTAAACTATGGTTTAGTTTATTGTTAATTGAAGTTAGCCTTAACTTAGCCGCACCACAAGGAATACACATACTAGGCGTATTAGACCTGGTTCCGTATAACGTGTTATTCCGGGACCAAGCTGTTAAAACAGTGCCTACGTAATCTTCACGTCATGATAGACTATTGTATCCTGTTAGTAGGAAACAAAGGAAATAGCTGTGTCAATATTGGCATATGACAAACAATAGTATTGAGGACTACGGTTTAAATCTAGACTCTATTCAGAACTGCCCTTTGAGCAGTATCCAATTACACAGTTGCAATTAACTCGACACGTGCGGATGTTTCGTACTTGTCTACCTACCTGTGTTGCCGGAGCCACAAAATAAGTAACCGGAGCGTAGGTTTTAAATGTAGATCGTGATACAGTAAGTATACGTAGCTGATACTGTATTCGTAACGAAACCGAACATAATTATACATAGTTGATAATAATATCTCAAGTAGTTCTACTCTGCGCTTTTCTCCACTTTTATTAAACGCACTGAAAGTTTTGAACTCTTTGGCAGCGGTTGTGTTCATCACCTATAATAAGTAATAAGAAACCGCAGTCACCCTTCAAAGCAAAAGTTACCAGGCGTCCTCTGCTCTCAATAGTTTCATTGTAGAAATCACTTGGCATCAGGCTAGAACGAGGTTCTCTACCTCGATCTAGCAGGTAAAGAAATAAATTTATATTAAAGGAGAAACTGACTGACTGACATATCAACGCACAGCCGAAACTATTGCGACTAGGAGCGTGAAATTGGGCACAAGGTCTCCTTTTATGACGTAGGCAAGTACCAAGAGAGGAATTCCCAAAATTCACCCCTTAAGGTGATGAAACGGGGGTCCAAAGTTTGTACCGAGAAACCTAGTTTAACGGGGGTGAAATCGCTGGCAGAAGCTAGGACAGCATAAAACGAAGAATATTTTCACTATTTAGTCTCATCTTAGCCTTCCAAATCATTGCCTGATAATCTTATGCCAGTTTATTTCAGCACAACAGGACAGATACCTTGAATTTCCTTGCCCAGTAGCTCCTGCAATGCGATTGGTCCCCGCACGATGGACCCCTCACTATGACGTAGATTGCTGACGTTGCTTCCCGACCCTGACCTGCAGAAATTGGGTCAAGCCAGCTAGATACTCCTCCCACAATTCTGCTATTCAACTCTTGTTCAATCAATAGTGCGGAAATACACAATAATGCACAAAGAAAATTTAACTAAAATTATTTGTTTTGTCGGAAGCTAGCCAACATTGGCGGGACCGCTTTCACAGTCAATAAAATTGTTTCCATTGCACTTTGCGTAAGTAGGTAGCTATTCCCTCTCTGTCTAGCATTAGGTTTTGTGAAATGGGTGACAAGGACGGATAGCGGAAGCGAAATAAGAATGCAGTCGGGGTTCATTCATTGATGTTTCCGCCGCCATCAATGGCTAGACACAAAATAGGGGCAGTGCAGAAGGCTTTTTCCATAAAAGTGCATTAAAGCATACCTAGTACCTGACATAAGTTGAATGCTAGCTACTAACTTATGACATAAATATGTGTACGAAAAAGTATTGATTAGAGGATTATAATTATTATCTATGTTCAACGAGAGAAGCCAATAGGATAGAAATTGATAAAAGCGAGCTGAGCTGTCGAAGTTTTTAAATTTTGAACTGTGACTTGAATCCATCTTCAACTATTTCGGTGCTAGTAGAAGAGGCGAGATAGGTAGAACTACTGCCGTGTTGTATTGATAGGAACTTCTGTATTTATCTCTGTTGTAATAGGTACACGAGCATTTGTCGCTTGTTTGCGGGACTCTGTTTGGATAAGTTTAATGATGGTAGAACTCGCTGAAAAACACCCCACTGATGAGTTAAGGCATTTGAAGTTTTAGTACCTAACAACGAATGAGCAATGATATTTTTTTTTTCTGGCAAATGATCTTACTAACATAATACTATTTTACGGAAAGTCTAATTTGAAAAATGCTAGTTCATTCCCCATTCCCACGTAGGATAATGAAGGAAGAAAATATTTTAAAGAACAATTAATTTTCGTGTTTACTTTCAATGCATTTGACCCTGGAATAGTAAAAAAAGTATTCTACTATATGCAGATAAAACCCAAATTTTCAGTCTTTACAAATAGACCAAAAACAATAGATTTTTTACTGACATCATAAAACAAATATGTACGTCACACAGTGTCTTAAAACTAAATTGAATTTTATTGAATTCCAGAAAATAATAAAAAAGTGTAGATATAATAACAAAATATTTATCCATCCAAACAATCTTGAGGGTTCATCTAAGCACGTCATTCAATAAACACGATAATATTGCTTCCATAAAACTGAAGTTTATGCAAAATAAAACCTTAATTCCTAGGAATAGAGTTAGTTTGTTAAGTTAGTGATGGTAAATAATAGTTGGTTTCTGATGACGTAACGAGAGTATCCGACCGTTCATTGAGATGTCGTGTCGCAAACGCAATACCGCACCCTCTGTATAACCTCACCCCTTATGTCGTTAATTACCCCTCTCGCAGTGACGTCAGGGGTAAATTCGTCACACTAAATAAACTTCCACTTTCTAGATTAGTTTTCTGATAATGTTTTGGTCTAGCGTCAACTGGGATTAAGTTTGGTACATGATAGGTATTAGGTACCTATTGATTTTGCTCAATGGAAGAATGCGGCTCTCTCTCTGAAGATAGAATCGTACCAGTTTAAGTATATTACTGGCGTAATAAACTAATATTGGTACCTACTTATATGCTCTTTATTTGTGATTTCAATATATTTTTAATGTTGTCTACAGACTGTACTGTGAGGGTAGCTCTTTCTTCAAAAAATTGAGAATAGTTATTAGGTGAATTCCCACGATATCTGTAGTTCCCACCTCGAAAAAGAGACCCTGCCGTGGATCTTCTTCACATCAGCGATTGCCTGATATCTGAAAATTATACTCCAAACAATAGTTTCGTTCAGTTGAGTGGTCCCTTAACATATCATTGGTAGGGGGGACCATTAACACGCCCTGGTCATAACGATGACCTATGAAACAACTGCTTTTGATGCACATCTTTTCTTATGAATATTATAATTTTATGGAATATGATTTATTTCATTTTTCTTGCTACTTAGGTACTTTATGCATGTCACTGTAAAATATTTTTATTTTTTTATTATGGTAAATATTGTATTACTTACATATTGTTAAATCATCTTAGGTACATTTACAAATGAAATCTTTTTGAAGAAATATATATAATTAAATACAGTAATCACCATCTTCATTTTTGTCCTCATGCATCTACCATTTTGGGTCGATGCAGTAATATATCTTCCACTTTCCTACTTCTTTGTTAGTGGTTATCTGAGTACCTACTCAAATTCTTATGAAAATAGTTTGTCAGTATTGTTAGTGTAGTCATGTAAAGCATCCATTGCACCAATGACGTCGTCGACTCCAATCGATCCTGTCTGGACCCAGTTTGACGTCGCTTAGTGCGTCACTGAATTAGGATTCGTAGCCAGGGGTCGATGCATTTCGTCTAAATTGAGAGGACTTGCACGGATTTAAGTTCAGCCTTCGCAAGCTTGATACAAATGGTTTATTATGTCCGATTCCTTTAAAATGTCACTAGTTGTTTTTCGAAAAAGTTTCTAGCTAGAAATAAAAAAAGCCCTTTTTGTAACTTTTGGTGTAAAAAAACAGCTAATTGATTTGATAAGAGTCGGAGCAGACGCAAAGAGCGTAAAACAGCGTTTCCGAAGTTGCTTTGCCGAAATACTAAGTAGTGTCCCAGTAACAATGACGTCCAGAAATGAAAGAGTAGGATAAACAATTTTATGGTACTCAAATAAATTGTATGTTCCTAGTTTATTGTAAGTATAGAGATACGTGCGATATTTATTATCTTATAGTGTGATTAAATAACCATTCAATTAAACAGCCACCATCATTCATGAATTATAGCGATTACGTCAGCATTAATGGACATTCATTCATATTAAAAGTAGATTTCTAGTTATAAACATTATTTTCGTCATAATTATACAGTTACAACAAGCTACAATCACAATATAGGTATACCTACTTCAGTAAGCTAGCCGGCGATAGCTTCGTAAACATTCTCGTATTACGCTCAGGTTTCCGGATAGCATGGTGTGTAATTTAAAGCTCACAACATTACTAGCAAGCAACTAGATAATATTACTTCAACGGCACAAAATACAAGACTTGTGAATGAAACAGTGCGCGTCCGGCGGGTCGGCGAGCGGCGCGAATGGGAGCGGAAGCCCGCGGTTAGTCCACTTCCTGTTTCCTGCAGGGCCGAGAGCGACGCACGCGCAGCCGAGCGCGCCCGACCGTGGCCGATCATACACGAGCGTGCCCGACCCACTCCGACTTCAGCCGAAGCTCCAATACCACACCACACTATAATTTTTCATTGAGTGATACGACGAGAAAATGGAAAATCTTCTTTTGTCGCAAGTGCATAAATTGATTCGTTGAATAGCCTTTTAGCTATGTATGATATTCTACTTGTTGTTTATGGGAACATGTCTTTGCGTAGAAGAATTTTAAATCTCAATACAAACGTGATAAAACGTAATGGAAATTGACCATCGGAGTGTCGGCTACTTAGACTATCCCTATCATTATCATAAAATCCTGTTAGAGTTTGTACAGTTATATATAGGAGCTGCGATAGACTTCCAAACAGGAACGTGTAGGGTTGGGTTACGCTATTATTCAGTATTTACATGACTTTTTGTCCCTGCTCGCTTTTTCTAGTAGAGAAATTCTAATAGAATCGTTGAGATTGATGCTTTACTTTACCTGAAATAGTTTTCTTTTGCTAAAATAAGTCCATCAGTTAGTCAATAATACCTTACATTAGAGCTCTATTTCAACTTTTGCTTCATGTTACCCATAAAGGTGTCTGTAATCTTAATTACACTAATATTATACTGTATGTTTGTTACTTCTTCACGCTTGATCAGCTTATTGGGTTTTTATGAAACTTGGTCCATATGGACAGACATGTCCTGGAATAGCACAAAGGATACTTTTATCCCGGGATATGTTCCCTTTGAATAGCTATCTACTAACACAGGTGCGACGAAGCTGCTGGTAGCAGCTGGTTGATTCATCATCATCATTTCAGACGAAAGACGTCCACAGTCCTGTGCGCCTGTCATCCACCGCTGCACCGCATTCCCGCGACTCTCACCGTCATCGGTTGGTTGATTATAATTATAAAGATAAAATATACGAAAAACTGCCACGTGGCAACTAAATCTTACGTAGATAAGTAGTTGGAAACTGGGAAGCAAAATATCTAGAACTGGATAGATAGTCTTGTATAGCAGAGTTTAGTTGTTCAGGAGAACTATTTTATTAATTTGTTCACGTGTTTAGTCCTTTAATCGCTTCGTGCTATGCGATGTAAGATATTGTTTCCTTCCAAAACTCACAAGCATTCAATAAATAATATTACAATCCCAGATGTGTAAGGTTATTATAATATCACAAAGCCTCTGTTTCAATTTCCATATAGCCAACATCAAAATGCAAAACATAAGTCAAATAAAATTAATTTCCCAATCCGACACGTTCTTCGTAACGGACATCCAATTCCATATTTAAAAATGTGATGACGTCACAGCCCTATCGTGTCGCACATTAATTGCCCAAATGCGAATAACATTTTATTATAAGTAAGTATATAGCTGCCGATTCGCCTACACGCCGCCTACGCAGCGCCCACGTCCCCCGGCTCCTCTTAGCTCAGACGGACGTAGTAGCGTAGGCTCGTACTGTGGGCGCGAGATCATGTGAGCTGCAGAATCGACACTCATTTGACAGCGACTATTAAGAACAGTGGCTATAACACGAGCTTTAAACGCGATACATTTTACGACCTAAACTGAACTGTAAAGAGAACGTCATGGAATGAGATTCTATAGAGATCACGATTTTTAAAAGTTCCATAATGTATGGGATGCCTCTTTGTTAAGTTATTAAAAAGAAGATTAAAATTTTACGGGGAGAAGGAGGAAAAAATTACGTGTTCCTTGTGGTAGGTGCCTATGCATTTAAACAATACTAGCTTCCTAGTGCTAGTCAAAGTCGAAGTAAGGAAAAAGTAACCTATATCCTTACATGGGGTGTCTAAAAGAACTGCATATCTTACATAATCTTTTGAGGCCTTTAGGGATATGGAGCAACGGAGAAATCCCGCACGGCTTTTAGAGGCCTGCAAAAATACGGAGCAGTAGAATGGCCAATCCGCAAGCTTTTACAGGCTTCAAAAGCTCTTAGAGGTCGTCTGGAGGAGGCTTGTCAAAGGTAACTAATAAGACAATCAACACCGTCTATGGTAGAACTTCATCAAAGATGAAGACAACACTCGTTACTTTATTAGTAAAGAAAGTCACTCGATACAAAGATCGGCCACTCAACGGTCAGCTCTACCTCCGAATCCTTTTCTGAAGATTTTGACCCTACACCAAGCTAGTAATGAGTTCCATAATTGAAATTTCTAGCGCTACAACTTGCGATGCGTTACAAAAATATTACATGTTGAATCCTAAAAATTTTGAGTTTTGGAAAAAAAATAATCTCAAATCCATGTCATGTTTCAATTTATTGTTTCAATTTTTTGAATTTACTTTAAGCGTTTCGTCAAGTTTTTCTTGGTGGAGATGTTCCATCTCCAGCGGCTCCAGTTTTCCACCTCATTTAAAAAATACCACTAATTATTGAGATTTCTTTTGCTACCTCATTCGAGGAAGCAGTGTAGTTAGTTATCTGCTCTACTTCTTCTGAAGTACTGTCACTATTTATTTTGTGATCCACATGGACAGCAACAGGACCTCTGAATTGCTTGAGTCATTAAAATACCCACTCAGTGATGGAATTTTGTGTTTAATATTGAGTGAGACGCTATTATACAACAATAAAATACGATAAGGTAGATGAAAATTATGTTGAAATCGTTGTCTATTATACAAAATACAAAATATAGTCCGGCCACGTTGTTATTCAGTGTGGCAACGAAGATCTTGTGAGTTATAAATACAATCAATCAATCGACCAAAGCACTTCATTTATAAGGTCAATCAATCAAATCAATGATGTTCTTGAATGCGACTCTCAACACTTTAATGGAAATCTTTTTCATCTTTCAATTCATACAATAATTACGTCAAATATGTCTCGCTTACAAGAGCTAATTTTAAATGGAAACTAGGAAGTCTTTCATAGATAGAGTATCTGAAAAGTTAAAACTACCTTCATATTTTTGTTTTGAAAAGCGTCCTGTTTTCAAATTCGTGGTCTTAGCCGTAGTAATAGTCAAAGTCCCTGTTGTTTGTACAAAGACCCAGGTGAAAATATTGCAAAAAGCAAATAAATGTATTTTTACATTCTAGACCAATTTCTATGATTACCGTATATAGGCAAGCGCGCTCCATCGTCAACCACATCGTCGCTCTGGTCGTGCGCGAGCCTAACAACAATAAAATAAAGAAAAGATTCTTGTGCCACATCTCCGACTCTTCTAATCTTTGCCATTATCCTTTTGTGTCGAACAAGGGGCTAGCGACAAGCCGATTCAATTGCGCCAACACGGACTGTTTCTAGTCTTATACGCAGAATTAATTAGATTGTAGTCCACGTTATTATCGTCGCTACTCCTACCTCTAGTGTTGTAGTGACACAACATTATTAGCGAAACTTTATCATCGCAATCACTTGTGTGACCACATAATATATTCCGTCAATACCACCAGATCATAACGCAACCCATTTGACGACCTATCTGTATGAACTGGTAAAGTACTGGCAAAGGATGGAGCTATATGGGGTGTATAACTCCGTCCCTCTATCTCGCTCGCACGCGTGTTTTTTTTTCTTGGTAAGTAAAGTAATTCAAGATTCCACGACGTCGAAAAGTTTCTCGTGTCGACACAACGTATCTAAGATTATGAATCAATACTCGCAAATCATTTAATCAATGGACTCTATTACGTCACACAATCATTGCGAACATTTTTAACGAATTCAATAGATATTCCTAATTTGAAATGCACCGATGTTATTTGAACGTTATGTATTATGTAGTACGTACAAACATCATTAAACATGTATTAGTTGTTACCTCACGAGTTGGGTAAACAGAGTTGGTATTGCGCTTAGGGCATGATTATGTAAGAGCGTCGGATTACCATGGCTTAGGTCTTAACTAAGAGCGCAAGGGGGAGACTCCCCACACCCTCTACCCTCACACCACTCCTCCATTCACGACGTAGGCCGAGAGGGAGAGATTACGTTGCGTATCGAGGGATATTTGCATAATCATATTCAGGAGGCGAACTTGAAAATCCCTGAACGTCTGATTTCTGGATGTTTTTGTTATCAGAAACTTGCTTAGGTTCAGATGAACTACAATTTCTAGTTTCTAGTAAGATATTCAATATTATTATTTAAAAACTGATAGCTAATTATTACGGACAGACTGTATACTTGTATAGTTGTATTCAACAGTCGATTTGGTCTTAACACTATTGACAGAATGTTATTGTGGTCAAATATCATCAAATAACTTCTTCTCCAGAGTGGAGAGAGAAAGTGTGTCTGACATTTGATGACTAAAACCCGTTTATGATCCTTCAGTTGCCTTGCATACTTTTCAGAACCACGGCTATCGACCTTCAATGCGCAGTAACAGATTTTCGGATCTCAACCGAAGTGCGGCACAGTGGGTGGCTACGCGTAACCATAGGAACGACGGTCATTTTAGTTCAACTTATATGCCACGTACAACAACAAGAAAACCACATCAGGTACAAAATCAAAGTTACATCAAAGTCTAAAAACGGGCCGTTGTATAACAATAGTGCTGAATGAGTCAGAGTACTCGTAGCAGCGAGCTTGTCTTATACATGTGTTAACGAAACTGAAACAGTTTACGTAACCCCTACAAATCATTGAAAGGCTAGGGGAGGGGTTGGGGTGGCGCGTAGGCCGCGGTATGAATGAACGGTGAACGTCACGACAACATTGCGTGTTTTTCAACGCGATGGAGATCGATAATCGCATTTTTGTTTGATAGTTGGAGATTTGTTTAGTATGACTTGGTTTTATTTTTTCTGAACTGATGAGCAAGACAACCTTGTAAACTAAAGAAGGACCTGAGACGCTAGCGAAATAAAATTACATTTCGCTTCGTCGCCTGCTGCGGTCTTCCCATCCGATTATAATTTTGGTGTCTTCAAGGCTACAGTGAATAGGTTCTTAATGAAATGGTGCGCCTCACCATCCACGATTGCATCACTGTTTACCATCAGGTGGGATCGCTGTTAAGCACTAGTTTATATCAAATAAAAAAAAAAAACAACATACCCTAGCTTGGGGTCTTGGGGTCGACTTCTAGCTTATCAGGATGTGGCTGAATACTTGTGTTCTATATGGAGCGACTGCCTCTATAGAGTTCTGATACCTCCACAACTCCTGGGCAACACGATACTAAAATGACGTACATTTAGTGTTACATCGCAAATTCAAAATCGACACGTAATCAATCCCTTACATTTTGACTTTGTTATAGTTCATTCAATCGGATACATTTTTCAAGGATTTAAAAATCGAGACCCTGCTAGGATTGCGGGAGGGTTTGAGAGTTACCGTGGCTTTTGAACACGAAAGGGGAACAAAAGGAGGTGAGTTTTAGTCGGTGAAAATTTGATACTTCCTCTCGCTCCATTCGCCCTTACGTTGTTGAAACTTCTACGGTACGTTTTGCCTTGTCGTTTACACCGCGTACATCGAAGGACTGGAACAGTTTGCCTGCTGCGGTTTTCCCGTGCGATAGTTTATATGAAACAAAAAGTTGGAGAAGACATTTGATGATTTTGAGGTAAAACGACTTCTTGACAATCGATATTTGTCTGTAATTAATTTTCTGCAAGAGAGTAGATTTCTATTCATTGTCCAGACAAGTTATAGCAGGGGCCCTACACTACCACGAACTCTTAATGTTAAAGGGATGGAGCTCATTTTATCACGTCATGGTAAGGCCCCTCTTGCTAAGAGATAAGTAAGCGTCAATATACTGAAAACAAATCGCAATATCTGTCTCAGAGTCCGTTGAGGCAGGTCGCCGACCGATTCATCTCCGAATCTGCATACATTTAGCCGAGCGACCGTGCGTCATATTTCCGAAGTCAGTTCATTCCGCAAACAAAGGTCACATTGTCAAACGGGATGCCGGATGCGGGAGCGGTCCGTATCTCGGCATCGGGCCGGTGTCCGGCCGGACGAGAACGGACGCGCGTCCGCTTTGTACCGCCACATCCGATTACGATGGAATTCATACTCGCGTATTGTCATGTAATGACAATGTCGAATACACTTGCACTCGCATTCATACGCCGACGGTCAAATTGTCGGTTTCCTTCTCCATTGAGTGATTTGGGACGTTTGTAGTAATTTCTGTTTGCGTAAATGGCCATGACAACTGTTATTATTGTGCACATTTATGGAACTCGTACTAGTTAGTTACAAAAATATACACATGGAGGTACATACACAGTATAACAGTCGTTACGTTTTAAAGTTTGATGATATTTTCATCCCAGAAAACTTACAACCAGTGCCTCACGAGATATCCTTTGTTTTATCATGCAGATCTGTCTCATCAGGCAGAACGATACAAGCATAATTATGTAAAAAGTCTTCGAAGTCCTGTACACAAGCAACGGTGCTTGTGTAGAGGACTTCATTGTCTTTTAGGGAGTTATTGACAATAACAGGACTAAGATCTCAAGATGCTCTTTCAATATGAAATGATAATATTGCCATCATTCCTTTTGCCTTTTGCCAAATTTCCGTTGCATGAATTTGTGAAAAGGCAAGAAATAATGAAACCTTCCTCAGACTTTTTATACCAACGGTTCAGTTTTTCCTTCCATTTTCCCTTACCGAATATGATACAATACGCGGCATATAAGTTGAATCAAAGAAGTAACAGATTTTACGACTCAGCGGAGGGCTGCGTGTAACCATAGCAACAACGGCCATTTTAGTTCAACATATTTGCCGCGTAGTACAACCGATTTTCGGGTCTCAATGGAAACGGATCATAATGGGCCTTATCAGAAGATCTAATGTCAACCAAAGGGCAAAGGGAAAAAGTTATGCTCGGAATTTTCTTGCGTGATCGTGTCAGAACTCAAGAGAAGCAAGGTTGCCGACATAGCACGAAGAATCGCCAAACTTAAGTGGCAATGGGCAGGGCACATTGCTCGCAGAACTGATGGCCGTTGGGGCCGAAAGGTTCTGGAGAGATGACCGCGAATCCGAAGGCGCAGTGATGGACGGCCTTCTATACGGTGGACAGATGTCTTGTCAAGGGTTGTGAGAATCCGATGGATGCGAGATGCACAGGACCGTTCATTGTGGCGACACTTGGGGGAGGCCTATGTCCAACTGTGGACGTCTTTCTGCTAAAATGATGATAATGTTGAAAAATGGAACGGGGGGGCTGCACGTAACTATAGCAAAGGGTTCAACTTATTTACCACACCGTACTACACCTATCTATTTTTCCCCAAACTGAATGTTTTATTCCGACGATATATGTATAGTTATCATTATCATCGAGGCGGTGTCGTAACCGGAGCTCTTCCTGTGTTCATACGATATTATAAATGCATCGTAAGTATAGTTATTAGAACAGTAGGTACAGCATATGATGATATGTGATAACCCCGAGCTCGCATGCTTATAGCTTCTTTACTAGGTACCTACTATTTCTAATGGTAGATACTTTGCCCTTACCATTACCCTTTTGGCTGATCACACCGAATTCTTCGATTTCTTTTTGAAAGTATCCAATAAGTACATATATGTACTTACCTTTCTTGTCCTACTTTCAATTAATGTTATTCCATGAGCGAGTGTATCTATGGCATTACAGTCGGCTCATAACAGAATGAATAGGTACCAGCGCGGTGACAATCTTATATACACCGTCAAGCTATGATCGTTTTAATCCCGTAGAGGGTCGATCCCGTACATGAAACACTATCGATATGTAAAGATAAAACTAAAAACATAAAGTACTTTTTTTTCTAAAACTCGAATTAATTTACGCATGTACGAAATTAATTTCTATTACGAGCTAGAAGAAATTGTATTGTTGTTATATTGGAAATGAAAACAATCACATAAAAAAAAAAAAAATTTCAGACACTCATTTAGCAAGAATATAGGTCGATGTTTAGAACATTTTTGGCTGTGTGCATTGTATGGTATGCTACTGCAATACTTTTATCATTTGCAACGACCTATTTATGTGAAAGGTGCGAAGGCCTCTCAACGATAATTTAAAACTTGGGCCGCATATGCCACATCCCATCTCATCCCATCTTTTTTCTTTGCCTTCCGTCCCACGACCCCGGAATTCCCTTTCGGACAACCCATGGCCCTTTAGGCTTTGGCCCTGCTGGGCCCCTATGGTTTTGCTGATATCTCTTTGAGAAGCGCATGGAACACTATTGCCGCCAACGAATCTGGCTCAGTCCAGACGGATAGATAGACGGTGAGTTATATATCGACGCCTCTGGGCAATAAGTCGGTAATCGCAAAAATTAGATATACCCATTGCTCGTCGTCCGCAAGTCCACACTTACAGTAGTTGGAAAACGTGATTGGGTCCTAACGGCCGGAGGCGTGAGGAAGTAAGTTTCAGCACGCGTGTGGCTGCTCCTTCGCTTCGCCAGACCGGCCTGTGCCAGGGCCCAGCACAAGAGGTCGTTGCTGCCATCGCCCCCACGAGGACACGGCGGTGCTCCATCCATGCGGGGCACACCTCACTATATGCTCCATTGTGTCCCCCGGCCGATCCTCCGCATGAATCCGATGCAGGAACCTCCCAAACTTACCATGTCCAGAGGGAACCCACGTCATGCGTGGTCATGCGGAAAGTAGGACGCCATGACGTCTTTCCAGCCACCCCTCAAAGAGTACCATAATTATAGCTTGCGAGCCCTGGGTTGCGTCAGTCGCTGTAGCCATATCACCATGAGATCCCGCTGGATCTCTGTCCGCCAGCGGAGTTTCGCCCCAGCGTTGCATCTCCATGGTACTTTTTCTGGAATAAAAAGTTTAGGTTTAATTAATTTAAATGTTTGTTTATTGATTAACTATTGTTAATTAACTATTATTGTTTTGTTGAATCTACACAATGATTTTTTATTCATAGCGTAGGTACCTCCAAAATTTCCTAGAGTACTTACCTTGAACACAATATTCAGTTTGCGAAACTCAGGTCTGCCTTTAGTACAATGTCATATTAGTTGTAATAACTGCTATTAATAGGATATATTTTATAATAAAAAATATAATTACTTAATAAATAAGCAGCACTTTCGTACTAATAAAAGTGTTTAGATAAGATTATTAAACAAGTTTTTTTTTTTTAAGTAACCGTAAAGATTCTTGCTAGGTATTCTCCATTGGAAATTATCAATTGGAACCACACTATAGTCTATGGAGGTAGTTGTAGTCTATGGAGGCCTATGTGAAATAAAATATTTTGAATTGAATGGAATTTTATGATCCTATTAAGCTTACCTGAATTGGACAGAAGAGATAGGTAATTTATAGTATAAGTACCCATCATACCTATATGGAAAGTCGATTTCAGCGCACGGACCATCTTGTATCGGTCAAAGATCAAGATTGTACCAAATTGTTCAAGAGAGAAATTGAAGACAGAAATCCACATAGACCCGTATATGTGTTCTTGAATCTTGGTACTACACACCTTGTTAGAAGTAAACAGTATAATTAATTCAACGTTTCATGGCGTTGGTGTTGCCAGTGTTGCTACATAGCATTAGTGCGCAGGAGTGGAACTGACAACACAGGTCCGCGTGAAAGTTGCCCGTACCGTGAAATTTATAATTTTGTATTAATCATTAGTATCATTACATATTTGAATTATTTCGTTGTTGTTATGACTGTTATGCGTCCGGTTATTCTAGGTACGAATCATGGAGAAACTGCGTTATTGAGTAGGTACCGTTAACTATCTATATCTTAACTTTATGTCTGTAATTATAGGCTATGGTCTACAAAGTGAATAAGAAGGCAATTTTACTATTGAACACTTCTGAAGAATGCATGCACATACTATGCGTTCCAAATAAGAATAGGAAAGCCAATAACCTCGATCTGTCAAATGTTGAGTGAAAAGTACGGTTTGCAAAAAAAAAACTTATTTGCGTATATCAATAAAGGCTTTTTTTTTTGCTTTGTATTACATAGTCTTAGTTAAGTCTAGGTGAAGTAAAGACGTTATTGTTTATTATAAATTAGCTAAATATATTGTTTTAAGTCATAATTAGTTAAAAATAAAAACTATTTCTTTCTTGTTTTCATTGTAAGGAACAATTCGCCTTCTGCTTCCATTTGCCAGTAATCAGACACTTCACACAGTGGCGCAAAGATGAGTAAAATTGAAGAACTGAATTATGATACAAATTTTTGTTCACGTTTCGTAAATAAATTAAATTTTAAAATATTCTTTTTTTTTGCTCGCCGTACCCAAATTCTTCAATTTGACAGTTCGACGTGACGTCACAACATGGCAATCGATCCTATTCTCATTTGGATCGCATTGTACGGTTTAAATTTTGCTTCCAGCTTTACCTTGAATTTAACATTTGGCTAGCGCTATCGATGCTTATGGAGAAATATATCTAAACTGAAGGCACGTCTTGCTCGTCATAACCAGTGGCGTAACTATAGGGTGGCAAGGCTGGCAAAATGCCACGGGCCCTTTGCCCGGTCTAGGAGGCCTTGAGAAAAAAAATTGAAATTTAAGTAAATTATTAAGATTTATTAAACGCATTCACAAGAAAAAAATCAATATCCCGTGGTATTTTGTCAGCCTTGACACTTTATAGATACGCTACTGTATTAGAAAACTGCCGATTTATTAACAATTAAGAATATTTTATGTGTGTACTTCAGTGATTGGTCCAAATAAAATGACTAAGTTGACGATTTTCCTGGGGTCCCATCCAGTGATTTTGCCACGGGCCTCAGATGGTATAGTTACGCCACTGGTCTTAACCATAATTAAGGCGTACCTATGATTTCTGACCAAAAAAAAATACTAGACGGGTAATTATAACTGTTCAAGACCAATCTATCCTACAGAATAGGGCAAACTGCAAGCAGACTTTTGATATATCTGCAAACAGACCTTAGGGTTTGCAACATAGCAGATTTAAAACTCATAATAGTATGAATAAAGCGATCAATATTGATTCATAAACTTATGTTTAATTCAAACAGCAAACTTCTACTCAGAGTGAGAGGAAGTTTGCATATCTACCTACCTCAAACAGACAAAATATAAAGAAGATTTAAGTACTGTCTCGGTACATAGAGCGCTGTATCTAGCTGAACTCTCATCTAAAACTAGTTATTACAAGTTAAATAGCAAACTTACGTCTATAACACATATAATAGGATAAAGCGGTGGCTCCCACGAGACAACCCACACAAAAACTTGTTCGCACCAAGACAGTTTCCATTGAAAGGGTGACAGTCGAGTTCCTATCGCAGAGATGGCCAACCTACGGCACGCGTGTTAGTGGTGGCACGCGACGATATAATTCGGGCACGCCAGTGTAATGTACGTGGCAAATGAGTTGAACCCTCTCTGCCGTCGGACAACCCAGCATACGGCAAGTATCCATCCTGGCATTGTTAAAACCCCTACGGTCCGGACTAAGCGTTTTGTCTCGTCATTCATACCGCGAACATCAAAGGACTGGAATAATTTGCCTGCTGCCGTCTTCCCGACTGATCATAATTTAGGTGTCTTCAAGTCATATTCTATACACTTATTTTATTTTTTTAAAACAAGGCCAGAGTGAATAAGCACTTAACAAACTATTGCGCCTCACCATCAACGATTGCTTTACTGCTTATCATCAAATGAGACCTCCACCTCGATTGAGACCCGAAAATCTGTAACTGCGCATTCAAAGCCGATCGCCATTTTAGTTCAACTCTTATGTCGCGTATTGCAAAATATTTATCCTCCAAGTAATTTGCAACAGCAGAATAACATTAATTTTAGTTATATTTGAATAAAGAGGACAATTCTTACGAATGCCGTACGAATTTTGGGGTACAAATAAAAAGTTCATTTATTATGAAATTGGTTTAGTTTTTTATCCAGAAAGTCACCAAGTAGTTGCCCTTCATGCCGGTCACTTGATTAGGTTTACTACATTATTTTATGTTTGATGGCACAATCGCCACTAAAGGTTTGCCATCTCTGTCCTAGCGCATTCGAGTTCTCTATGCCCTTCGAATTTGCGCCTTTCCATCGATTTATTTTTCAATTCTGAATAAGAATATCATTTGGGAATCAACGTATTTTCAGATCACTCGAAACTGTGTGAATTTTATATTTAATTTTAAGAACTTGCCCGTTGGTTTTAGACTGGAAAATGCAGTTGCTATATTGCTTTAAATTAGTTTCATTAGAAATCTTCTTTCGCCTGTGTAACTGTGAGGATTTTTTGACTTCATCATTTACTGTGGTGTTAGAAAAAATATTGTATAAATGAAAATATTGTATAGGTTACTATTCCTATATTATACAGGTTCTAGTCCTATATTAGGTACTTTTCTATTCAAATTGATTTAGGTACGGTCAATATTATCTTTCAAAGATAATAAAATTTTAAGGCAAGTGACTAATATTTTCTATGTTAACAAAAATTTACGCAAACAGTCATGCCTTTTAGATTCAGGACACAGGATGTTTCCCTGGTGAACCCCATAAATTTATGTAGGATTTGGTAAAGTGTTTTAATTTTGCTTTTTAGTCTTCACCTAGACACTAAGTGACCTGAACGAAGAAAAACTTGATAAGGATGGTACTATTCGACACCAAAAAAGTTAATCAGGGTAGAGTTCTACGGTGTCAAACGCCTTACCAAAACCTACATTGGTGCCGCTTTAAGATTTCCCTGATTAAATAATTGTGTATATATTTTATGGTCTGATTAACCTACATTTATTAGTTGCTTTTACTGTTAATATTATCCTGAATATAATTGTACTTTAACACAAACAAATGCCCACATAAAGGGCGTTAGCGACATCAAAACAAACAAGGTACTCTGATATGAATGGGTAAGCGCAGCCAGCTCCACTACAGACTCGTATAGACAGTGCCAGTAGTTACGATGCCGACGACGCCTACATTGAGGACGATTTTTTATCTACACTGTGTCGACGCATGACCCGATGACCGTAGTTTGCAACGTCGCCAATTTGTAGGAGATATCGTCTGCCTCTTGCAAATGATAAGTCGCTGTCCACTTGCTACGGCCACTGCGCGACACGAAAATTTCATTAATATACCAACTATAGACAATTTTTAAACTTTTGTTTCGTATTCTTAATTTAATCATTATTTAGTAAATTACCATTACCAGTTCATGATTGATAGCTAGTCGGTTGTAAAATACTACAGATTTATCGAAGTTTTCGTTCATTGAGTGATTTACAACGTTGCTGATACATTAGAATTGAGCACAATATTTTATTATGTTCCACGTCAGAATGAAATTTATACTCACGTAGTATCACAGATGCTGTATAAATAAGAACGTAATGAAAGTATTTCGAGAATATTAAAGATCATTTGTTGTTTTGTGTTTACAGAGCGACACGTATGTCGGACTTGATAAAATGAATGGCGTCGAAGCGACTCAGCTGCCCACTCACACTAATAACGATTGTGATAGGAAGGCATAAACTCTGAAAGTAAAATTGATGACTCATATTTTCTATGATATAACTTATTAAACCAAAAATATTATTAAGAATGGATGTAAGTTTTATTAAATAGAGGCAGAATGGTACGCACTCACAGTCCTTGCACAAAACTCGCTCAATCCGGACTAATTGATAGAACCTATTTGATTTGGGAAATCATTGCATATAATGAATTGTTATTATAAAAGATATATAATGCTTATGACACCTTCAATTTTTAAGGCAGATATTTTAGGTACGGGTGTTGTCCTTGTGAGTGCCATTTAGCAGTTCACCCTTCGATTTAACAATTTGAGATTAATTCACTATTTATTATTCATCTTATTTTGAATTAAAACATTTCAGTGGTCTTTTTTAGTTCTGATTCATTCAATTTTAATGACTTATTTTTATTGTTTCTACGTTGAATTCTTTTGTTTTAGTTACCTATCACGTCTTTTACTTTTTTTTTTTAAGCCAAAGATTCTGATGACCACCTATTGGCAAATGAATTAAATGTTACAACAGTCAACAAGCCCTAATTATTTGGACTTATAAACTACTTACCAAGATCTAGAGTTGCTGTGATGTGGCAAGCATAGCCCACAATTTTTTGAAAGTCACTTGCGATACATAGATTCGACTCTATTTATGTTTTTACTTATTATATAAATTATGATGGCAGGTAGATATTATATTTTTTATGTGACGAATAAAAAGCATCTCGCCCATTGTGACTGACGTCAGAATTCCAAGTGGAAGCCGCTTCCTTCTGAATCTTTTATTTATAGACGATTGATTGATGAAGCGAAACGTCGTATATGAATGAATGAATCGATTTATGGTTTCGTTGAGCAGACACTGTTTATGTACCCGCTTGACGTCAGGAATCTTAAATGGGAAAAAATAAAGTCCCTTAGAATTCGTAAATCCAATAGGGAATATTTTATAGTTCCCCCGAACTGCACAGCACACTATGAATGACAGGGCTCCTCTTTACTCGAACGTTCATTGTCTTATTTATAAGAGAGCTGGTAAAGTTCGTCAGAGTGTACGAATGTTATCTTACACGCACTATCGCAGTCGTCGAACTTCGTAAACAAGGAAAAATCTGATTGGGTGTCTAATAAATTTTACGTGACATAATTTATATAACATCGAGACAGACGCTCGTAAAAATGACACTATGCTGCTGTCTCCAATTATCTTTTAATTTCTGTAGTCTAATTTCTATGATGAGATAGGTTAGCAACTGTCGGTAGTCGTTATATGATTACCCAACAGTTGTTATCTGTTCGTTGGGCAGAATGTGGGCTGTTTGAAGCGCCGCGACTTCCTGCGCGATGACCTGCCTCTTTATCGGCTACGCTTGCGACCGACTCACTGCAGCTATGCGTACAAACAATCGCCAAACATTTTGCCCCCTTTTCTTATTATATTATTATTCATTTTGGTTTAAGAACTCAAACTTGCACAGTGGACAGTTATATAGAGACACGGTACCTACTGAGAGAAGTTTTCCCTGGCAAGACAATTATTCCTGACTTCAAAATTTGAAGGCGTTTCTGGTAGACCAGAAACAACTTCCTATACTAGAGACTTTTTGTGATTTCTTGTCCCTAATAATATACCATTGGCTTGAACAGTAGGTAAACACGATAAAACATAATTTTAACAAACAATGAAAGAAATATGTTAAAGCGTTTATGTATGACAATCGGTCCAGACATAAGAACTGAATAGTAAAATAAATATAGATCCACAATACTTTCAGATATATGGGAATATAAAAAGCAATTGATTATAAATGATGTTCCTACAAATACAGGTACGTACCTACTCTTCATTGTTTGATAATCTCACACATACGAGTATAAACATTTCAATTGTTAATTTCTAAACCTGTCGTTTATAAGGAATATTTTAACGTTAGAAAACACAATAGCATGTGTCACTGGATCGGAATGTTCAGCCAATGATCGAAAGCTGTCAGGTTCGGCCCATTATATTCTTTATAAGGGATTCTTATGAAGGCACACCAGTCGTATTTTTAATAAACTCGCTTTATAAATAGCTGGCCCTATAGCAAGCTACTAAAATGTTGAATGCGCATCTACTCACAGGTAATGAAACATTATAAGGACTACAATCAATAATTTGCAAGAGAAATGAAGTTACTGAACCTTAAGATAGGAATAAGACCCTTAATAATACAAAGCGAACTTCGAAGAAATCAAACTGGCTGTGCATGATGCATCTCAGGGCACAGGTCAAGGAATGCGCTCGATAACTGGCGAGATTTGACAGTGAAATAACGATAGTCTTGTACAAAGTGTACATCAAACCAGAATGTACCACAAATGGCAGCCGTGGTCACAAATCAACCTGACAATGGGGCAGATGATCCATCTCCTTCGTAGCAGAGGTCAACCGACCGACTCCGGCGCAGCCCGACACATTTCATGATACTTTTTATAACAATAAAAAACCCTAGTTCATCTGGATCAAACAGGTTCGTCTATTATAAATTTATAATACATCAACGGTGACATACTTATTTATTACAAAGGAAATCGAAAAGTATTTTTGAGTCAAAAACCGACGGAGGAATTACGTTTGATGCAAAATAGAACATTAAAATTCCCTATGTCGTATGCTTACGGCACAACATGAATAAATGGCTAGTGTTTAATAATGTTGTACAACTTGATGTAAGCAGGATACGGCCCGGACATAAAAGACGCATAGTTTTTCAAAACAGTTTGGAAAAATGAGGGCACATATAATTACGATTTTTAAAATTGGTAATCAGTAGAAAAACAAATGAATAATAATGAACGTTACTCGTGTACAACACAAAATCAGGATTTTAGAAGTAGGTACCTAGTTCATTAAAAAAAATATAAATAAATTACTTTCAGGTACATTTTTTATTATTATCCCTAATGTATTTTACAAATTCTATAGATATTACAATTTTTATTCAATTATAATTTATACCTAGTTATGATAAGATTATAATTTAGAATATGGTAAAATTTAAATGAAAATGGGTACCAAGATGACATTATTAACAGTATTGCCAATGATAAAAAATATATAAATATATTTTGGATCCCTGTTTTAGAATAATAAATAAATTAAATATCTAATTTAACTCCATTTACAATTACGCCCAATAACCAATAATATCCTTTAATCACATCGCTAGGCCTCATCCGGCCATCAAACAACGTTGTCGACAGCCTGTCAACATCTGTTGTTCCAATTTAAAACGATCTAACAGTGGCCGTACGCACTAGTTACGTGTTAAATTAGTAGCGGGGAACAATCCAGGCCATGCGGGGAAAATATTATTAAATTGTAGAGTAAAGTAGCAATACTACTAAGTAGAATAATAGTAACACTGACGACGAAATAATACATTTTTTTTTATTTGTAATTTAATCTATTTGCAATAGAAATCTTTAATTTGATGAAAAAGTGGAAAGAATACACGTGGGTTTATGTAAGACTGGGATTCACCAATATTTGAAATGATCACTAGTGAGGCTATTTTTTTCCCTAAATATTCGCTTAGAGCTTTGAGATTAATCTAACCTGTGGAATGGAATATAGGGTGGCGTTAACGCCACCCTATATTTTAGTTTATTCTTATCACAAATTATACCCATTAGAGCTTTTTATTTCATCGAAGTAATATTTAATTGTTATTCACAAAGTAAAACCTATCAATGTCTGTGATACAAAAGGCACATGACAGTATTTTATTACTTGCGTACGTGAGGGGAGAAGGAAGAGAGTAACAGGAGGCGTGCTCCGAACATCCCGGATGGTGACGGTAAAAGGAAACGGGCGCGACGTGGCACCGCCGCCGATGACGCGTCGAGCCGTCGCTACTTCCTTCCAAACGAACGCTCCTACTTCAACTGTGTGAAGAAATTCCATTCTCAGCATAGTACCGTCGGGAACATCCATTTTCCAATTTACTTTCAAGAAAATTATGTTATTAGAACAATTTCTGAGTCAAGCAAGTGTCGTAATTTGATTAATAAGTACCTACTATATTCCTACTGAGTGTTAAATTTTTTAACATTTTGTAGAGTAAATTGATAAGATCTTGTGAAAAAGCTGTCATACAGGCCATCATTTGTATTTTATTCTCTGTAAGATAACTGAGGACGTCAAGAGGTACTAATATTAGTGATCGATGGGTACTAACTATAAAATTCTGCAGCATGATGACAAAAAAAAAAAACACCATCCATAGAGAATTATTAAGATTTTGCAATTTTGACAACTTTGATTGACATTATCATTTTAAAAGTTTTTCTTCTGGTTATGGTTATACGTTTTGTTTTAATCAATCAGTTTTCATAATATTGTAATTTCCATTAATAAAACTATTTTAAGTGTATTTGTGCTGTGCAACTTAACAAGAAATATCTAATCTACCGTGCTACTAGGGCAAGATGAAAGAGATTACTAAACCCATTTTTTAGCGTGCGAATGAACCGTACGTTTTATTATATATTTATAATGCTTAAATTATTCAATGGTTAGTGCTTGATACTGAAAATATGTTTATTTTTACTTACTTGCTTTTATTTTTCGTTGCTTTCTGTATGGTTGATTGTTTTGTACCTACCTACTTGGTTTGTACATAAAAATGCTTATTGATGGCCTAGGACATAACAAACAGCTCAAAACATAGAATAGAAGTGAATAAAAAAATTTCAAATAAGAATACAAATACTTATTGGAACAACATACCTAACTTAAAAAAATAGTTATAAACTATTGTTAAAATAATAACTTTTAGAATATTGATTCCAAACATTTCTCACTGTTTACTTTTCTCCTGCTGGACCCCCTCACAAAATGTATTTGTAAATTAAGAGCAATTTTTAAAGTATAAATCCTTGCAAGATATGAAATTTGTACAAACTGTTTTTTACAACAATGTCTTCAATAATCACATAGTAGGTAGCTCAATGTAGTTGTTTAAATACAGCAACATTTTTGAATGTTTAATATTTCAAAAAATGGCTTTATAGTAAAAAATAATACAAATAGATACCATTTGTATTATTTTTTATAGTATCTATCTATTATAATTTTATTATATCTGCAAGTACCTATATTTATTCAACAAGTGAATTTTGTGATAACTTGAAATGTTCCAAGTTATGTATAGTGCAATTGTGTACATAAATGTGTAAACTATTGGTCAATAATTTGATGAATGTGGCCCGTTCAGTTTTGTGTTCTGACAATAGTTCCTGCCATTGTGATTGTCAATTTGTAACCTGCGTCATACATGTAAGTATCAAATTCTAAATATGTTTTAATACAGGTTACTGTGTCTGAATATAACCATGATGATATACCCAAGGAATAGCAAAAAAACAAACATAATGTAGTAAACATTCGTATTTATAATATAATGTTGTCGTTTTATTTACAAATAAATACAAATTCAGTTAATAAATAAATGGTAAATTATCTACATCTTAATAAGTATGTTTTATATCTCATTTCTTAATCTTCTCTGGATTTTTGTTGAATCCAAAATACTAGCGTTAACGTTTTCTTATGACACATTACGGTCTCAAGAAAATTTGAGACTTTCGACGTTCGGGCGACACGTTCACGTACATTCACACTATACGACTATATTTACAAGGTACTCGTAGACGATTCACTCAGTGAGCACGGGGCGCTCGTCCGACGCCGGCCCCGCGCCACCACACACCACTCGCACCAGGCACAGCAATCACTGAGTCCACCCCCGCGCAGTCCGAAGCTCTCCGCTCGCAAATAAATATTTGTACAACGCGGTCGCGCCGCTCGACTCGGCGCTTCGGAGGGCGCGGGCGGCGCGCGGCGGGACTAGATAATACTGGAGAGCCGCGGAGGGGGCTCGGGGCAGCGGCAGCCGGAGCGGCGGCAGCGCGCGTACAGCGCCGCGCCCGCTGCCGCGCAGCCGCGCAGGGGCCAGTACAGCCACAGGCACGGCAGCGGCAGCGCCAGCGCGCCCACGCACGCCAGCCGAGGCCCGCACGCGCAAGGCTCGCCCGCTTCCTCCTCGCCGCTCCCGCAGTGGTAGAACAGCGCTTTCACGCAACACATGCACGACGCGTAGTCGACGCACGCCTCGGCGCTGCACAAGCACGAGCCGCACAGCCAGCGGGACGGCAGCGGGCGCGGGCGCGCGCACTGCTCGCAGCGGCAGCGGCCGCAGGTGTCGCACACTATCGAGTCGGCCGCGAGGGCGCCGGCGCGCCGCTTGTCGGCCGCGGCGGCCGGCTGCGTCGTCACCGGCTTGAGCGGCTGATGCGCGGCCGTGTGGGGAGGCGCGGGCGCAGCGTGCGCTCGCCGCGGCGCCTCCACGTAGGCGTTCCGCTCGCGCTCGGCCTCTGGTCGCGGCCGCAGCAACGACACGGTGGGCTGGCGCGCGCCCGTCGGCCTGTGGACGCGCGCCGCCGGCTTGGGCGGCCGGGGCGGCGCCGCCGGCCCGCCATACTCATCCATCGAGTACGGCTAACGGCTCTCCGGGCCGTCGCCTTCCTGTTCCCTCATCGTCCCCACCTGCCGAACGAAAACACATTCACGTTAGATAAGAGACCACGACACTAAAAATAAAACTAGACTAAATCACAGACAGTTCTCGCTTTCATCCACATCCATTACGTCAAAAGCAGTGAAACCTGCACGGATTTCACTAGTTACACACTTGGTACAGTCACTAGACTGCATAGTCTTGTGACTATAACTTATATTCAAAATACCAGCCTGCTTGGTGTCTGCATCGTTAGTAACAAACGAGATACATTTTTACAATAGGATTGTATCGGATGTAGGTAATCGTTTAAAATGACGCATTCAAAGACTTTTTCAATTAAACATCGGCAACGTTGTTTCCGCAATATTTATTGATAAAAATACACCAAATATTTTTCCACTATTCTGGGCGCTTAAGACATTAAGTTAGGAACATTACATTCATGAATCAAATTATTGCGAAAACGAATTGTGGTCTTGAGCAACACCAAAATCCGATTTAATGTTAATTAAAACTGCGTATGTAGCTTTTTTGCAATAAGGTATATTTCTAAGCTCAGTATTACGTATTCTGATTCGGCTTTAATGTTGGCCGACTAAAATGAAAAGTGTAAGTACTACACAAAACTCAATAGGTACCGCAGTAGTGCATTAGATTCAATATTTCTAATATTTTAATGCGTTGTTTTAATTCAAATTAACTACGAAAAATGTTTGTCTAACCTTTTTTCACGTCATTGCTGCTTAGATTGAAACTTTCCATGTGTTTCTTTAATTCAGTCACGTAGTCGGAGTCATTATAGTGTAGGACCGTTTTTGTCTCACAGACTTGTCTTTTTAAAAATTGGATTCATCTATTCAATAAGATTTTGTGCATTTAGATTATTCACAATGGAAAGTTAAGTTTCGCTACGTTAATTATTTCCTTTTACAGTTTTATCTTTTCAATATAGTAATGGCATACAGTGATTTATGTCAACAATTTTTTCGCGTTATTTTATTCTTTATCGATTTCAGTCATAGGTCAATTGTCAATACGAATTTAAATGTATTTTATCTCTTATTTAAGAAAATAGTCAGATACCAAATACTACTGGTTTAACCTGCTTAGCTCTCAAATGTATTCAATATTACACCCATTAAGCTAATTTTATATTTTCTTCGATCTTCCAGGCAGCTGGCGCACTTTCCGTGTAATCTATGCATCAAGCGTTTTTTATTATTGAAGTCGTTTTAATTACATATAAGTGTTTCACTTAATTGAAGACTTTATTCCATTAGTTCTCAATCCACACGTTATCTCAAATTCTCTTGTCTATCTAGATCTATCTAAGTACTTAAATTTTCCCAATATCCCAATATCTATATTGGGAATTCTCTAGTGCAATTAATATCAAATGTTTTGTTACATAACTCGTTATTTTTCTGTTTGTTGCATTGATGTTCTTCATTGAAAGGTTACTATTTCACCGTTGTCACAGTACGGGGTAAGAAATTGTGATATTCTTCTGGGGTTCCTATAAACCCTGAACCATTAATAAAGTAAATGTTGTAAATTAACATTCCTAATGAGTGTCAAATGAAATGTCGTCAATGTGATATTTATCAATTTTGTTGTTTTATGGCTTTCGTAGCGATTCGAAAGAATATCAGTTTCTTACAAGTTCTTCGGTATAAGAGATATTGTTAGACAAGACAATTCTTTATTCAGAATGATTGAAAACGAATTGACTTTTTATCTATTTGTTATGTATTTTCTAAAACGTACTAAGCTACTACATTGGTAACAAATATTTCTGACTATCATGACACACATTGAATTCTTTCATTGGAATGCAACTGAATTCTGTAGAAATTAGTTACGGACTTACACAGTATATGTTTTTGTCTATGTATAACATACTTTGTGTTCGTTGAAAAATATCATCTGTATAAAAAAAAAACGAATGAAGAATGACTAACATTATTTCATGTAAAAAATAGAAAGGTGTTGTGCTAGTTTTGCGTTTGTTAGTACAATAATTGAAGACTACAAATACAAAGACGTGTCTTACGTTGAGAAGAACGTTCTTGTGTACATTGTAATCTTGATAAATGTAATGCTACTGCCTACTCTCATTCAAATACAAATAATATGTAAGTAGTTATGACCTTTCTGTAGAATGTATAAGTTTATTCTATCCAATTCTCTTGAGTAACACTTAGCACATATTTAATACTTAGTAGATATTTGACTCAATTACGGCTATAATCTAACAAGATTTACGTAAAACAAGCCGTTACATTACAAATAATATTCTTATTTTGTTTTGTCTAAATATACTTCTTATCTGTAGAGTTCGTTACAAGATATTAACAGTTTATGTGACCATTGTTTACAATTTATTCTTTATCTGCGTTCACAGTTATCAACTCTCTGTCGAAATTCGTCTCTCTGTTGCTATAATAATGCGGTTATATTCATTATTACTATTGGCTCTTGCTTAATTGCGTTATTTGTCATAAAATACCTACTTGAAAAGCATTTTTTTGACTAAGAAAAATGTTAATTACATTCATGTAGATTTTGAGTACTACACGATTAGGTTTTTTGTTCAGTATAAATTACAAACGCCGTATAAATAGATTTGAATCATACAATAAATGAAAGCATTATTATTAACTCGTTTGTTGAGAACGTTCTCGCTATGAGCGCTGATCGTTGCACGTGTGCCGGTCGCCAGGCGGCGAAGTGAGGCGTCGCCTCTCGTCATTCATGTTAGCTTGATTTCTTCGCAATCCATGTAATTACTACCTACGCATGGCTACGTGATCTACATGCAAAAAAACAGCTACTCGAATCCGCCGCGAGTTTTGTGTCCGAACTAACAGACGGTTTGATCGGTGGGCGAGAAATCCCACGTCAGGACACCGTATGTACTTACGAAGCAGACATTCCACGGTCACACGTCTCCTACACACATCGCTCCACACACAAGGGCACTCGGGCCAAGCGGCCCAACACACAACACTGAGGCTACTTGTTGCCTAGCGACCAAGTGGTCGTACCGCACCGAAACCGCGCCGGAAGATTCACTGACACACAAAAATACGGCAGAACCACCGAATTTCGGCCGCGCAAATCCACGGGAAGGTTCATGAGACCGGCGCGGTCCGGAGCGGCACCTGGCGCGGGCGGGGGGCGGCCCACGCACCGGCCTCGATTCTCGTCCGCCCGCCGCGCGGTTATCACTGCAATATGGCCGCTACTCACTTCCTCGCTGAAGTTCTTCGTTGATTTCTACTCCTAATCTCGACGACGGCGTTTTTTGTAACCGTTCCGAACTCGTGCGGATTCACTGCACTTATTCTTATACACATTTTAATGGAAAACCGGGAGCGCTAGGGCTACGCTCCGACGAAACGACCGTTCCGTTCGATGGCACATTCCGCACTGGCGTCGGCAGCGGGTGCGGGTCGGCGGGAGAGGCCGCCCTCCCTTCGCCGCGCAACACGCCGCCCGCGCCTCGCCTTTTTATGAATGGAAGGCGGCCATACTGAATGAACCGCGTACACGGAGCGGTTGGCCGCTATTTTCGCGGGCGAGAGCGACGTTAGGAGTCCGGGGGGCGGAGGCCGGAAGCGGGCTGCGAGCGCTCGCGGTGCCAAATTTTGCGGCGCGGGCGGCGGCAGCGGATGTGCTCGTTTACCAAGCTTCCGGCGAGATCCCCCCGCGCAGCCGCATCCGGGAATTGGGTTTCCGGTCGGCGAGAGTCGCAGCAACGGGATACCACCCACATTCGTCTTGCAACTGCACCGTACATTCAGTTGTAGAAATCTGCAAGCCTCATTTCCAATATCGAAGTCAAAATAACATGCAAATTCCATTAAATGTCGTATAAAGTTACGTAAAAGCCTTAGAATACTCACAACAATATTTTTATTTATACAGAAGGAAACATCATTAGCATTCTATTTCAGATTAACGATGTTTTGAAATTCATGGGCACGTAACGTTTCCATTCACTACTATATTTTGGTAAGCGCGTGGTCGAGAGACGCGCCGCCGACAACGACGACGGCATCTGTTATCGCGAGCGGTAATTTTCGCAAGGTTGCAGCGACAATAAGGCGCGTTGTGCACGCCGCGTCTCTGTGTCAAGGACATGCGATAACGCAGCGCCACACCGCCACGGATGTCACATTACAACCTATCACCATTAACACGCAGTTACATTTTACAAATCTTACTGCTGTAAAACGACCCACTTAAACTAGAAATACGTTTTCAGTACTGTATCTCGACTGTTCTGTGGTTCTGGGAAGCTTTTTAATCACGATTTTAAAACTTAGAATAAAGCTCAGTAAATACTTATCTACACCATAATTTTCCGTAAAATATGGTAAACTGCTTAGCGGTTTTCCGTTTGCTAGATCAGCTAGCCCCAGCACTCAGAAACATTAATGCTTCTGAAGCTACTATGACTAACGGGCAAAGTTCATTTGCTCAATTTTTTACTGTCATTGATTGTAATCAATGAACGTTATGAAAAAACAAAAATCTTCATCTCAGTGAAAACTTGCATGACTAAATAACCAAATTAGAACAAAAGAACGTGTAGTTACTGTGCCGTTGAATGGATGGGATGAAAGAATGACTATACCTTTACAAAAAATATTTCTCTACCTGCGGCTGTACATTCGCTTCAGATTCTATTGTTGCATGTGTTGCCGGGGCCTAACGCTTAGGGTCTACTCTCGATTCAAAGAATTTATCTGACCAGCTGAACTGATGTCAAATACACATTTTTTTATTTAATTTCCGTGACACAGCCATTTTTAAAAAGTCGAATTTTGTGCACAAGGTTTGTAGGCAATGAAGTAGTGTTAGTATAGTGCTTCGTTATGATAAGTTAAAATTTCAATTTCAAGTTCATTAAGGAAATAATATTTTTTGACTTTCACAACCGTATTTATGTTTTTATGTGTATACTACAATCGATCAAATAAGTATGTGGTTTGAATCCAGACGAGGTCGAGGTTCTTACACCCTATTTTTTTATGACTGGTTTCACTCGCGTCTTTGGTTACTGTTCAGCTCCCGTGTCGTAGCGTGATGTAGCCAATAGCCTTCCTTGATGGGCTATCCAACACTGAATTTTTTTTTTTCGAACCAGTAGTTTCTGAGATTAGCGCGTTCAAAAAAAACAAACTCTTCAGTTGGTTTTATAATATTAATACCTACCTACCTGTAGATTTGACTATAGAAAGCATCATAATAATATTCTATTCATATTCATTGTAAATGAGAGTATGTACCTACATTCATTGCTACTCACGTGCTTATATTATGCTTCAACGTAAATGTTTGTCGTGATAAGAAAACTTGCTAATCATCTTCCTGGCCTTATCCATGTCACTTGGGTACCCCACGGCACGTTTTTTTTCCATATTAGGACAGTAAGTCAACTTAGTCAACCGTCCATTGATATATAAAAACTCGTCGAAAAACAAGAAAAGCAACCGTAAGGCTATTGCTTTTATTTTTTTCATATGCTTGGATCTAGAACTAATTTTGTACAAAATACATTCATCAAGTTTATTTTGTGACTCTATGAATATTCTGTGCCTTAGATGCCAACTAATTACAGTCGTTACAATTACAATTTGGCACTATTTTTCGTTTAAATGTAGTACAAAAACAAATAAGGTTTCTCGTATTTTATGTTAAACATATTGTCATTGTTTGCGAGTTTTAATCATTCTTTTGTTTGTGCACGTGATCCTTCCATCAATTTCAAGCAGTACTATTCAATGGATTCATAAGTTACGAAAATTGATGCCAATCATGGAAGAACAATGACAATGGGTGGCCTAAATAGGTATACATCGTTAGTGAAAATGATACCATTGCCTTCCAAGCTGAGCGCTGTATGGCCGCACTTCATGGAATGTAATAATCCACCCACTATTCTGGAGCCTTGTCCAGACAATGGGGTTAATAAGAATTCAGTTTTCGCCGTACAATGGCTCCTGTTACCTTTTGTTATATTTCTATAGGTTGTATGCAAATTAATTCAACACCTCTTCAAAATATCATGTCACGTTGTTTTGTTATCGTATTGATATTGATTTTATGTGGTTCATGTTCATTTTGTTTTTAAAATTCCGTGCTAATAATAGTCGTTACTTGAATCATTATGGATAAAAGTGTTCTCATGGTGGAGTAGGCGGTGTAATCGTTGGCCCAGTCGATAGAAATCAGGTTTCGTTTGTTATTCTGAAGGCGGTACGAGTCGACTCGAAGCGGAAGCCGCCTTCGCCTCCGCCCGCACTTTCCATTCGCCATTGCTTGCACCTCTGCAGCTAAATTGGTCCCATCTGTTTTATAACTCTGGAACTATATTGGATATTTTAAGAATTAAAATAACTTTCAATGTCTATACTTTATTTCTAAAATTAATGTCCAAGATGTTGCAGTCATAATAGATATCAGTAATATTGAATTTGCTGGATCTGGTCTAAGTGAGTTAGCCAGTTGTATCACATGTTATCTCTATTTTTAATTGTTTCTCAAATATATTTGATATCTTTGATCTTCCTGTCACAATTAAATGACTTTATTTTGTTTCCTTTTTTTTAAAAAAAACTTCAATTACTACAGATAAAACTAGGCCAGTCACTAGGAGTGATTCCAATATAGTGAAAATCAAGTTTGCAACTTCGAAAGACCTCTAAGTGCGTTATGTTCTGAAAACCTTTAACATTTTCGGTAATTTTTACGTCACATCCTACGAAAAAATTCAATCAGTTCAATTAACCTTTGATATTACAACTAACCATTTTCTACAATTTGAGGTTTAATAGAGATTGTAATAAAACACTTCAGACATCTCAGACGGGTAACATCATATTATTATGTTTTGCATGAATATGCCTCGAGCACATCTCAATATCTACACGATGACGTATAAATAAATATAATAGTAGGTATATATTATGAATAAGAATTTCATAGTACCCTATGAACCCTCTCCTCCTTCGATGTCGCATGCACAGTTGCACACGATAGTTCAAGCTCACTCACAATTAATCAAAATGAATAGGTTTATTTAATCAATACGTATAATACACGCGCGCACGCATTTTATTGAATAGAACACACTTATCGATAAGACTCTTGGATCCGAAAACCTAAACTTCAGTGTCTATTTACTCACTTATTTCGATCATTAACTCCAAACCAACTACTAACTGACAAATAATAATTGTAGAAAATATCTTAAGATTTTTTTAAAATAACAAACAGCTTTTGTATGATAAGCCAATTGTATCTAATTTCTGGCATAGGACACTAAAAAAAGCAATTTAAGTAATTAACTTTAAGCAACCCAAAATTGGCCATAATTGTGTTATGGTTGTGTTAGTAACAAATTTTCTTCGTGATGAGCTATTTCCATTTATATATTATATATATTTTATGGCTGTATGGATACTAACAGTCCTTTTGTGAGGTGGGTATTATGTGTTCTGCCGCTCTAAGTTGGGGCAAAAAGGCATGTTGGACTTTTACTGACTAAAAACCAATCTGTGTAATTCAGTTGCTTTTTGCGTTCTAGAGCCAGCAGGTGATATTAATGCTTGCCTTCGGTTTAACTCCGACCAAACTAACAAATACCAAAGGTCGTGTTAGTAGTAAAGATTCTTCTTGACAAGAGCTCTCGGCATTGTGCTCCGACTCCGAACAAGAACACACAAAACCTTTGGTGTCGAATTATTCACATATTAGGTCCTTAACTCCAAATGGACCTATAAATTAGCAATAAAAATGTTAATCTTTCTGAAAAAGCTATTTTTGGTGATATGGTTTTGTTGGATGATGATAATATGTACAACCCGTGCGCATTAACATAGCGCCTGACTCAAAAACTGTTGCCGCATGGAATACTCGAAAATAGTTTGTATTGTCACGTTTACTACTACAGTGAAGACTAACGAAGATACTACAGTGTTCTTGGGCATAATTCTAAATGCTAAGCTTCAGTGGGGTCCAAATATAGACAAATCATCTAAAAAACTTAACTCTGCAGCATACGCCGTTAGACAAATTCGAAATTTAACTGATGTAGAGACAGCCCGTTTAGTAGGGTCATGTATTGTACCTTTGGACGCTTTTACCTTTGGACATTGATTAAAATAAAAAAACTGGCAGTATTAAAAATATAATATTGCAACACTGGGGTGGCATTTTTATTTTCTAGCAACACCAGTGAGTGGCGTGACGCTATCGGTGTTGTGTGCAGTGTGAGACCATTTTGGAGATTTTTGTGTTAAAAAGTAAGTTTTTGCAGGATCTTACTGATTTTTTACTTTAATAATGCAAGGATATATTTTACTATTTGATATCGTTCATTTATCTGTAACTAGTTTTATTTACCAATCAAAGAGGAAAGAAAACAGTTTCTAACTTAAAAAGCAAAATAACAATTATTTTTTTAAATGTTGTATTGATTGTACTTTTGGACACGTCTTTGTTTGTACCTGTGGACACGTCCAAAGGTACAAACAATGTTTTTACCTATGGACACTACTTAATGACATCTCGTTTATATTGCCCATAGTGCCAAGGAGTAAAGCTGGTGTTAGGAGAGTTGCAGTGAGTCCAGAGAGGTTAAAAATGGCAATAGATTTTGTGAAAAATGGAGGGAAAATAAGAACTGCTGCGAAAGAATTTGGGTTGAAAAAATCAACTTTACATAAATATGTCAAAACTATTCGTAGCAGTTTTGCATCAGATTTAATTTCTTTTACACCGAACTACGCAGTAAAAAAGGTATTTTCTGACGAAAACGAAAAACTTTTATTAGAATATTTAATAAAAGCGGCCAAAATGAATTACGGATTATCTGCAAGACAAACATGTATCTTAGCCTATCAGTTTGCCGCTGGAAGAAAACTGACTAACATTCCTGAGGCATGGGTAAGAGATGGAATGGCCGGTCGCCAATGGTTATACAGATATCGCAGCAAATATACGGAACTGTCATTGCGCAAACCAGAAGCAACTAGTTTAGCGAGAGCAATATGCTTTAATAAAGTTCATGTTCAGAAGTTTTACAACAATTTAAAAGAACTGTATCAATGCAGCGGATTTTCTCCACAAAACATTTTTAACCTGGACGAAACTGGATGTTCCACAGTGCATAAGCCCGAGAAAGTTTTAGCGCCAAAATCCTTAAAATTGCTAGGTAAAATGACATCAGGGGAACGAGGTGAAAATGTTACTATGATTGCTTGTATAAACGCCGCAGGAAACTCTATACCACCAATGATTATATTCCCAAGAGTTCATTTTAAGGATAACATGATGAAAAATGCACCTCCTGGATCTATTGGCGAAGCAAATCGTTCAGGGTGGTCTACAGAGCCTATTTTCCGGAAATATTTAGACCATTTTATCCATTGCGTGAAACCGTCACTTGAACAACCAGTGGTTCTTATTTTAGACAATCACGAGACCCACATATCATACGAAATTATCGTAAAGGCCAAAGAAAACGGGATTCATATGTTGACATTACCTCCACACACGTCTCATAAATTACAGCCACTAGATAAGACCGTTTTTGGCCCTTTTAAAACAGCATATAACAAAGCGGCTGATCTGCATATGGTTAACCATCCTGGTGTGCCAATAACAATTTATGACTCAGCGGAATTGATCAGCAAGGCGTATGCAGTATCCTTTACACCTAAAAATATTATAAACGGATTCGTATCAACTGGGATTTATCCATTCAACGACGACTTGTTTTCGGGGGATGATTTTGCTCCATCGTCAGTCACCGAGCGTATAGAACCACCAAATATAATTCAAGATGATAAAAATCTTGAACAAACAGATAATTTAGAAATACAACCAACTAGTTCTGATATTCATCTCATCCATAAAGCTTTCATTCATCCTGAAAATCAACCATCCACTTCTCAAGCATTTGAATCAAATACAGAAGAAAATATTGCATGCAAAAACTCAATTACTCCAGAAATGATTCGACCATTTCCAAAATTAATAAGAAAAGAAAGTAAAAGAGGTAGAAAGAAAGGAAGTTCCCCCAATACACCAGAAAAGGAAGCTCTTTTGCAACAAATGTTAGAAAAAGAAAACAAGGGGAAAGGGAAAGGAAAAGGGAAAGCGACTAAGCCCAAGCTAAATTTTGATGCTCCCAAAGGTCCAGCAACTGATGTTCCTGCTGAAAAGCGAATTTTAGTTTTAAGTCAGACAATTTTTGTTACTTGCCAATCTTGTAATAGAACCGATTTAAAAGACAATGTTCTTCAGTGCAGTTCATGCAAATTTTATTACCACAAAAAGTGTTGTCCCAAAAAGTTTCTGGAGCATATTCCTGACAAAGAGGATTCTGAACTGTTTATGTGTTCGGACTGTTTTTCATTAGATGACAGTGATAATGACCTTTCTGCAGAAGATTTATTTGATATGGTTCGTGGATCCAAATAAAACTCGCAAAATACACTGATCTCATTTAGGTATACCTGCCTAACTGTTTAAATAAAATGTTCCTACTTGATACTTAAGATTATAATTTTATAAAGAATTTATTTTATAATTATTTTGTGTTGTTTGGATTTTTTTTTGTCATTAGAGCTTTATGGTCGTTAACTCTAAGTATTATGTTAATAATAAGCGTTACATTATGATGATTAAAAGACTGATTTAAATTAAAAATGTTCTGTTTTATGTTGTCCTAAGGTACACACAGGGTTGTCCAGAGGTACAAACATGTAACGTGCCTTAGGACAAAACTACACATTCCAATAATAATTTTATAATAAATAAAATGTTAACTTTAGAGCTAGTACAAAAAATACAGTAACTTTAGATCGTATGGCGTACAAAATAAAGTCATTTTCATATAGATACCTTGAATATATACAGAGGGAGGTGGTTCGAAAGTTCAGGTAGTCTAAAATGTCCATAGGTACAATACATGACCCTATACTTTAGCTATTTCCATGGTGTCATGTCATACGGTATCCTACTTTGGGGAAATGCCGCCGATATCCAGACAATTTTCGTTTTGCAGTAAAGGGCTATTCGTTCGATTTATAAATTAAGTCCCAGATGCTCCCTCAGAGAAAAATTGAAAGATATCAATATAATGACTGTGCCTTCGCAGTATATTTACGAGAATACTTTGTATGTCCATAAAACATAAACATGTTTAAAAAATATAATGATATTCATAATTTTAATACTAGGAACAAACACAAATTTGTGGTACCTACAACCTGGCTTAAAAAAAATAGGGAGCACATTTAGATACACTTCTATAATAAATTTCCTAGTCATATTCAACAACAGAGCCTTAATAAATTCAAATCTTTTGTAAAACGAAAAATTAGCCAAAAGGCTTTTTACACTGTAAAGGATTATATTGACGACGAAAGGGCTTGGGATTGACCTGCTCCAGTATGCACTACAACTGTTGTTATTTTTTTTTCTTTTGTTTTTATTTTCGATTGTGTTTTTTATTATTATTTTTTTGACAATTAGACATTGTTGTTTATTTATTTATTTTACAATTTGACATTGTAAATTATTTTTATTTTTCAATTGGACAATTTTTTTCTTTGACATTTTCCTTTCATTATTGTGATTGTGAGGACTATTATTTCTTTTCAGTAATTTTAATGTATGTATGTCTGGCAATTTGAGTATTTTCCAAATGTCCTGCCGCCCTGACCGGTGTATTTCTTTCAGTTTCCAATAATCTTAAAATTTTGACCACATTTGATGGAAGTTATGTTAAAAGCAGCCATTAAGGATAAATAAAATCACAACAGTCTTGAAAAAATCCATTTATAAAAAAAAGAGTGCAAAATTTAAAATTTTAAAAACGTGTGTTTCGTCCTCGGGTCCTCGTGATTTCGTGTAGCCGGTTTGGTAATCCATCCAAGATGTCATGAATATCCGACTGAGGGATATTGTGCCACTCGTCTACCGCAGCAGTCTCGAGCTCTCCTAACGTCTTTTTAGGTTGACCCAAATGTGCTCGATTGGGTTAAGATCGGTACTGCGTGCTGGCCATGGCAAAATTTGAATGCCGACCTCATCCAGGTATTGAATGACCGATCTCGTGGTATGGCATCGAGCATCTAAGTTTTCTCCAATAAATGGTGCAAAAGGTAAGATTTGGTCTTGTAAGACTTCAACCACGTATCTTTGAGCGTTCACACTGCCTCTATCAAACACCACAAGATCCGTACGAGCTTCTTAAGTGATACCTTCCCAAACTATTATGGACCCTCCCTGATAACCCACGATTTCGATTACTGCGCATGGAGCAAACCTTTTATTTTGGCGCCTATATACACGCTAATATCCATCTGGACCTCTTAAGGCTATTCTGCTCTCATCTGAAAACAGTACTTTCTTCCATTCCTCCGTTGTCCAGTCAGCATATTCTCGCACAGTCAAGTCTAGCTCTACGATGCTGTGCGAGCAGTTGTGGACCGCGAGCTAGACGAAAAGCCCTCAGATTACTTTCAGCCGGTCTCCTTCTATTGGTACGTTCACTCACACACGCATTTCTCACCTCAAAAAGACGTGTATACATGCGCTTCAGTAGAAAAGCGATGTTTTAGGACATTACTGAAAACAAAGCGGTCATCCCAAGCCGAAATACACCGATGTCGGCCTTGACCTGGCCTTCTCGTGTATGAACCGTTCTCTCGAAAGCGTCTGATGGCATCCCGTACCGTAGATCGAAGTCCACCAAGCGTACGAGCGATGCCACGTTGGCTATACCCAGCGTTAGCTAAAGTCACTGCCCTAGCAGCACCAGTAGCATCGAGTGGCATTTTTATCAGTCATAAAGAATAATCAAACACTAAGGCCCGTATTACAGAACTACAATCAAGACTCAAGCATTACTTAAAACTAGTCTCAGTTGGAGTTTTAATTTTAGAACTTAACTTGAGCAGAGAAACTACAATCAATAATCACCTGAGCAATGTCACTTTAAAATGAAATTTTTTACGTATTATAGAACAGTGCTTGAGGCTTGACTCCACTCAATGTGTCCTTATTTTAAAATCACAATCAGCTCAGAATTACTGCTTGAGGCGAGATTTGTTCTTTGTTTTCGCAAGTGTAGTTGAGACCACGCTTGAGCATAGATTTTCATGAAATTTTTTGTGGATTTGGAGTGAATCGAGTACCTACCTAATCAAAATGGATATATATTTGCGGAAGTAGATAATACAAATCAAACGTTTAACTTAAATGTTCCTCTGAGATATTTACGAGATACGCAGGACCCTTATAATTTTGAAAATTTTAAGAAGTACCTACAGGTTTTCAAAAGATGTCGTGAAACATTAAATTTTACTGACGATTGACCACGATTTAAGAAAACCACATAACTGTGGCACTGTGGGGTCCGATAGCCCCAGAATTGCAAATTCTTGTGTGTTTACGGGTTTATTTTTTGACTTGGTAACTGAGACCTTCTTATTTTCATTTCTATCTTTTTTGAGTTTCATTAGAATCACCCGCACTCTTCATTCAACACATTCTAATTTTTTTGCAGTATATAGCAGCAAACTTAATCATGCGAAAAAAAGAAGATTTGCAATAGAAAACAAACTATTATTCAGGGTTATCACAATGATAGCTTACTCACGTAATCAGAGATCAAAATCTGTACTCAAGCGTAGTTTAGTTTGATTTGAGTTTGAGGATAGTTCTAAAATAAACTGAACGCTTAAGTCGAGATTCTTCGCTCAAGCAGTAATCGGTTGAACGCAGTTTAAGTAGTGCTTGAGTAAGGTTCTGTAATACGGGCCTAAAAACCCAAATTAAACAATATTCGCATACAATGACAGTAAAGAACAAGAAATGTAAACAAGGTAACGTAACTGCAATAATGTCAAGCAGCGACTAAATTCTAAAAAACGCTTTGGTGACACAAGTTTATGAATCGAAATTAAGGGTATAAGTGTTTAGTTTATTTCTAAAGTATCCATTTAACAAAAAACAAAATAGTAGATAAGCCACAGTTACCATAGGACGCTAAACTTAACTTTGGTGTTCAAAATTAGTTACCCGTATTATCAATTGCCAAAAAAATGCTAATCGGCAAAAGTCGAGTAAGTAGCAAAAAGTTCTTCTCGAAAGCCCTTTCAAAGTCGTAGTCAAAATATTATTATTTGATATAGGCCTACATGGGCACTTATAAAACGTCAGAAGCTAGTGCACGGTTCCAAATTGGTTGTTTCCTATGGAAAAGAACCGGTTAAGAAACTCCATGGTTTATGGTTACTCTTTAAAAAAAATTGTTTGTTGTACAATATTTCCAAATTACAGTATTAATATTTATGTAAGGACAGTGTAGACCAGTCAATATTGTGCCCAAAAGCACAATAAAAATAATCATAATAATGAAAAGAAAGTGACTCGTAATAGGAATTCGAAGTCTACAGTGTTCTCACATTCACATTGTAAAGAAAAGCAAAAACAAGAAAAAAAAAATTACAGCTATCACCAGTTACACTACGAGATGCTAATAAGATAAATTACTAATGAATTTGTGATAGTTGAGGTCTAAATAATAATATTGCATAAGCAATGTTTCAAAAAAAATAAATAAAAAAAAATGTATGTATTGAAACAAAGATGGAGCAGTTAATAGACACGCTTAAACCATATTAATCAGTTACCAGGGGGCCACATGTGCAGAAGCAGTCATTGCCAAACAAGCGTATCTTCGACATAGTCTTTGACCTTATAATATGCTTTTTTGGTTAGGAATATGAGTTTTGAACTTTCCCTCACTAAGTTCAGTTACTGCTTTTGGCAGCTTGTTATAGAAGCGTATACTGTTTACTAAAAATGACTTGCTGGACTTAGCTAACCTCCATTTGGGTAAAACAATTTCGTGTTTACTGCGCGTATTTTTGATATGAAGATCGCGCTTTCCCACGGTGTTCGTGTTATGACTATTGAGCTTCGGAGCATCTTTCCGTAGTTAGATGCCTATTCTCTTTGATGATTTAAACAAACATACTATCTTACATTCTAATATAATTTTTTGTCAACAGCAGTCAGCCGAGGTCCCGCCAACTCATTGTGTTCATTAATGTCATGCAGTACAACAAAATCTTGCAATCAATCAGGTTCCATTTTTTAAATTACAATTTCGAGCATTGTTTTTTTATCGAAATAATGCCCAGGGTTTAAAGAGATAGGCATAGGCATAGATAGAGATAGGCACCGTTATTATGAATTCATTAGCCAAAATCTGACAAATGACCAAAAATTTCGAATGTCCGAGCACCACGCTATTAGCACGGGGTCTTCGAAAGCTGCAAACTTGGTTTTAAACTATTGGTATTATATCCAAACCACATCCCAAAAAAGCAGCACAATGCATTTTTTAAGACTTAAGATGTTTTAAATGTCTGGCCTAAATAGTTTGCAGATTAGTTAAAGATATTTAAATGAATTCAATGTGATTATTTATTCATGCCAACATACCAATATTACGAAATAACGTGTCTAGTTACATAATAGTATTGTTTTGAACATAAAAGTTATCTTTTGCAAGTTTAAGAGCTGATAAACGATTTATTTAAGTATGTAGTTATTTGTCTAAATATATTATCGTATTGTATGGTCGAATCGTTTGACAATATTGGAGTACTAACGCCGTGGACGCGTTGAAAATAATACCGGATGTTTGTCACAGATAAAAGAAACGTGAATTAGAGCGTTGCGACTAATGTCGGTGCGATCCGCGCATATTTTGCGTCCGTTCGACTCGGGTCGTCGCGTGTAGAACAATTTTCTTAGGCGCAGTAGAATTAAACCGAACAGTTTTATTCGCATAGACCATCTAAAATTCTAAACACCAGTCAATAATAAATTGATTAAATTTTATACATACGTATAAATATGAACAAACGCCTCTTACTATGTATGTCAATTATTTTTTTCCGTTGATATTTATAAACCTATTTTGATTTTTAATACTTTTTAATGAAAAGGTTTTTGGTTTATTACTTAATTTATATTTTATTTAACTAAATATAAATGTGTTTTGTAAAAGATTCTTAATCCTAACAATCTTTTGCTTTCAATTCAATCTTTTGAGACTTATCAGATAATAACTTTGCTAAGTAAAACCACTTCATATACGTGGATAGTGTTCTTAATGACTTGTTTTCATTTGTGTCTAGTAAAAATAAACGTATAAACCTCTAATGTATACTTGCGAAGCATAGGGACAACATCTCATACGAAGTATTACCCACGTATTGCATCCCACCTACACAATAAATATCTACATAAAGTATAATTTGTAATTATGCTCTGCCATATGTTGGCTGTGGGTAGGTATGTAGGTGCTCGTACTGTGCTTACATAACAACTGAGAGATAAACTTGCGTCTGGCCACAAGTTTTAACAGCAATATTTTTAATTAATTGACCAATATGATCTGAGTATTACGTAATAACAAAAACTAGAATGAAGGATCTCGTTGAATGGTCGAGTATCGCGCACGACTCCGTCCATTCATGGCACACACTCATCGTCGGTGACCTTAGCAGTTCCCATCCCATGCGTTTATTTAATACACACGGCAAACGATCATTTACATCGTGTATCAAATTTTAGTATATAATACATATTGTATTATATATTACCTTTGCGTAAGGACTATAATAGCGTACACAATTGTCATATGGGATACTAAAATGTTATTGTGCGTACGAGCAACGCGCCGGTGGATGTGTAGTAGTGAATATTCGTCGCCGTGTAATTAAGATGATGAAACATTATTCTCGCGATTCGTTCAGTGTTTCACTAAACGGTGTATGAGTAATTAAAAATGGCTACATCTATGTTTGTGTATCAAAGATGGTATTCGGTGTATTCTTGTTTTAATTGAAGGCAATTATATAAATTCCACGTAGCGGTCGGGTGAGGGCGTGCAAGTGAGGTGTGGGGAGGAAGAGGGGAGGGGGGTCGGAGCGGACGAGGCAGTCGACCTTCCGTGAGGCCGTCCGTCCGCGTCGTCGTCGGCCGGCGCGGCGGCGGCCCTCCGTGCCACTCCGCTGCTTACCATCGCGACGGCTATTACAGCTCCCGGCTAGTGGCGACCGAGCACAGGAAGCAACACCACTTCACTCGACCCGCATGCCAAACTAACAGTGACGTACCAAATAACATATCCTTTTTACATCACCTTTCAAACAAATGTCTATAGTAATTTGAAAATAGGCTTCTTGATCTTCATATTTTTCCATTTTTTATCATTTCCCGTTTTGCAATTCTTGTCTCATTTTCCAGTCTTCTGTAAAACTGACTCGAAAGCATAAGCAATTCAGCTTGTCTTCTTGTCCACTATACATTTATTTTATTAACACACTAAACTTACGTAATAATTTTTCATTTCATCAGTAAGCTCGTTAACCAAATTCTTAATTCAGCAATGCTCAACTATTATTTCAAATGTCGCCTTTACAAAGTTCTTCTAGCATTGAATGACTCAAAATTTACAAAAAAATGGTCATAAAATCAAATCTAAAATGCCTTTCTTCGTAGCTGTTATAAATTCTCCATATATGTATACGGTTTAGGATAGCACTTTTTGTTCTTAGTCATGACAATTTTAAGTCAGTTTTCAACATAAACTCGTGATTAGAAAATACCAATGTAATGACGTGCGCGGCCAGAATGGACAATGTTCACTCGAAAAGCAAAAGTAGCTGTGACAGAGAGCGAGTGGAGCGTCCACAGCACGCAGTAGGGCCAATGACATCACTTTCCACCTTGAATATGCCTTAACTATCTCCACTGCGGCATTTGATACTACACTTTATGACTCACGAAATAGATCACAAAGTCGTTTTCGACACCAATAGTTTTGCTCCATTACTCCCGTCGGTGGATACATGTACCATTATTTCTACAGTCCTATCTGTCCAAGTTGAAAAATTAAAATACTAGTATGTAACGTGTAATGGCTTAACATTGCTCACTGGTTACTTCGAAATGTTAAGGATATTGTTGTCGCCTTTGTTTGTTCTATTTAATCAATGTAGGTTGTTTGGCAGATATATCCTGTTAAGGCTTTTTAGTTTAAGATTCCTAATACATATATCATAGATAGGGTGGAAGAAATAGAATAATCAAAATAGTCTGTGTTTTTTCTCGTTTCTTCTGATCAAAATTAGTTTTAATTATCTATTTTCAAGAAAAGTTTTCAGATTCACATTCACCTATAATTTGAAGCATTTCATTCTAAATCTGGGCGTTTAAGGCTCCAAGTTAATAATTGAAGGATTTTTCTGATAAGTGTGGATCCTATTGTCAGAAAAAATCCTTCATTTCATCCCAGAATTCGTGGTAGCGATTTTGCGAAAATGCTTTTTGTTCTGTTCCCACAGTCGAGATAATGTTCAAAGAAACAATACTAGGTAATTTATTAACTACGTTGAACCTACCAACAACCTTGGTTAAATCAGTTTAGTCAATTTTAATGGCATTTCTTCGATTTGGTAACAATTTAATGCAATATTGTTGCAATGAGTTTTAGATGCTATTACGATTTTTCTGGTATTGTATAATATTTAATTCATTACAATAATACGTTTATTGGAATAAATAACATAGATTGGCACTGATATTGAATGTATCACATTGTCCAAAATAATGTTTCATATTTGGTTAATTAGAACAAGGTAATCCTTAGTATTTGTTGTAGTGCAATCTGGTATTGGATATTACCTACAAAATGTACCCAAGAAATTTTTACCCAGTGTAAACAGTTTTTGTACATATACGTATTTTGTCGTGCAATGTAAAAGTATTTGCATCTGTATCACAAAATTACACTAAAAAAACCAATGATAAGTTATGAAAGGAGCTCTTTCTACAATCGGTGACGTCTATTTAAATAGAGCATTTGGTAGATGAATGCTATTTGACCCCTGCTCGTAGCTGGTGGTAGGTAGTTGTAAGTGGTGGTAACTGGCGATTCTGTACGGAGGTGTCGTGATTTACACCTTGGCGGCGATGCGGCTAGGTGCGGCGCCGTGGGCGAACGGGCCAGCCTCTGCCCACGCACCTCCCGCGCCCGAGCGTCAAGCAGCGTCGCCGCAAATTCCGAGCCCACCACTACTCTGCGTCCCACACCTGTACTGTTAAGGTCTACATCGAACGACCAATATGTCGACAATAGTTCAAGCGCCGTCTTCTATGGACTGATCTATTTAGTCAAAGTAAAATACAAAATTCGATTCTGACTAGAAAAGCTAACACGCTTCGCCTTACCTTCACCGGCTAGTGAACAATCCGACGTTTGGGCTTTTCCGCCAGTTTACAGATAATAAATAACAAGTGCTCACGGTTTTCCTGTTTTTGAAAATTGTAAGGTTTTTGTTACTAAGAAATGAATCTAAATCGATCTTGAGCTTCAATCATGAATGATTTTTTTCCTTGTACATTAGATATTAAATGAGATGCAAAGACGATGCGCATTTATATCTGCAAAAAATATCGAAAATTAAAACATTTTCTCATAACGCGTTTTTCCGCTAAATAAAAGTGCGGTTTTCTTTGTCAGTGTATCTGGTCCTTAACAATCACGACGACGTAGTTACTTGCATGTGATATACCATATGACAATATTGGTTGCCACCCGACTTTACTCTCTGTCATCCTTTCGCAATAACAGTTTCTGATTGTAGCAGAACCGGTATTCGGGTGTTCCTATAGTGAACGATATTTCTGCAAAATTTCACTAATTCGATCTTTTTATGTTTCGCAATTTCGCTTTGTTCAATTCAGATCACAATTTTCTACATCAGGATTGAAGGTTTTAATAAGTGCATAGTTTTATTATTCAAAGTATAATTTTGCATGATCTTCATAGGTATTTGGTATTACAGTTTCTTTGTATTTTTATTAGGTAACATCAGTTACCTACTCATGTTATTTCATTGCATCCTTGTGTAGGGTTCGTTAGTCTTGTGCCATCCCTGAAGTGCTCATAGCAGTAGCCACAGTGCGTTAGACACAGGATTTAGTTCAAATATAGGTAGGTACATAACTATGTAGTGTAATATAGCCTCATGGCTTTACTCACCTACATATTACGTGGGACTCTGAATCAGCATCTGTGAAAAAGAAAATTTGACGTTAACGAGTGACCAACAGATTTTTGATTTTACAATAAGTATCCCAATTTTCTGAATTTCTAATCGTCAAGTTATAACAAATTCATATGAGTACTTATTGGAAAAATGTTATGGGTGTGTAAATTATTATATTCCACCTAGACTAATACCCAATGTGTACACTCTATGAAACTTTTAAGTCAACGGAGTAGTGGCTAAACTCGCGTACAGTGCTTGCTTAAGAAACGGTGGAAAACACAAGCAGCTTTGTGTTATGAGGAAAAAATTGAAGACTCAGAAAACGGATAAGAAAAACGTTCATTTGATATAAAATATTCATCATGAATGAATAAACAATTCCACGTTCATAGCGTTAATCAATGAGTTGCATGCAGGCAAGAGTCCGAGTCGATGTCGAGCTCATTGATCGATCGACTCGATACAGCGCACTACAGGCGCGCGTCGTCTGTACACATTGCTCACACGCAAACAAAACCGGATGGTGCACACTCGCACCGGTGTCGGAGTGTGAGTGCGTGCGCGAAGGATTTCCTACCGCCCCGCGCCCGCGCCCGCCTCCCGCCACAGACCTGTTGCGCCGCTACCGGAGTTACGCCGCATAGTTACCAGACTTGATATGCCTGCTCCGCGCCGTATCGACTCAGCGCCGAGCCCACGCACACCACGGCACACCGTTCGAACACTTAATTATCATGGCGCAGCACTCGTGAAATTGCTGTGCATCTCGCCTGGTCTCATCGACATCTTTTATTAATCTGATATCTTCCATTACCGGTTGCACTGAAGTAAAACATCTAACCCGTTCGATTTATAGCCCCTCTTATGGATGCAGCCGGATACATGACATCATGTGATGCTAATTCACTCAGACGGCGCTATCATTTAGTATTATAAATCTTCTAAGGAATCGATAGTTTTATTAGAGTTCCTCAACGAATTTTGATGTTGAATTTATTTAATTAAGAGTATTTCTAAACTGGCATTTATTTTTTCATTTATTTGGTATAGCTTGATTATGAAGCATAATTAGCTAATAACTGAAAGATGATTCATTGCAAGATTCAGATACGTAGGTAAGTAGATCAGTACCTGATTCAGCAAGGTAGAAATTTTAATTTGTTTTGGATTCTTCTTTACATACAAACCTATCGAACGCAGGTAGGTACTATAAATATTATTTTCTATGCCTGTAATAATACACAGATGTAGGATTTCCCAAAAAAATTTAGCAATTTTAAATTTATTTACATAGAGAAAGCCAAAAGACTTGCGAAGCTCATTAGCAATTCGCGTCTCATTGATTGAAGAATACGAAAAACAAAACATCATAACACCCTAATTTAAATGTTGACACGAATAGACACTGTTATAGTCCTAAATTTTGTCACAATTTTAAAGAAACGGTTGGCTATACTGTGTTGTAGTTAGCTGACGGTAGTGGACTGTACAAGAGAAGCACGATGGCCGCAAGCTAAGCACAGTGAAAAAACAGGTAGCGCCGTTCCACCGTATCGATCTTTAAGTTATTTTTCTTATTTATCTTTTTTATCTGGAGCTCCGCTCCGCGTCTCGGACCCGAACGGAAGTTGTAACGATTTTTAATCGTAGCAAGTATCTCGGCCGGCCGGTTCGTATAGCCGCTTTGGACAAGAGTTTATATTATATTTTTTGTAAACAACCACCGGAAACGGGCTAGAGAACGCACTGCTCTGGAACACATATCTTCCATTACGTCTGTCTCTCGGTTCTCAGTAATAATGATAAGGAATACAGATAACACTTAAAGTTAAAACAAGATCTACGACATTTGGTTTCATTTAAGAATGGTGGGGAAAAAACTTACAACATGCTCTAATTAAAAGGATCACGACATTATATCGACAGGAATGAAAGACTTCTCTGCCGCAGCCAAGACGGTCAAAGATGGTATCAATGTCAGTAGCTGACCCCGCATAAGACGCTGTAAATTGCGACGATGTATTTTTGTAACATTTTTCTGCCAATAGCGAAGCGTGGGCGCGTGATAATGGCCCGAAATATCCACGTTCTCAACGCCCACCCGGACCATCGAGAATATTACTCTACAGATAAATATTCTTATCCGCACATGTATCCGCTGGACGTCGGCATCGTAGGTCCAACTAAGTTAGAAATCTTTAAAAAAAAATTAGATTGGTTCCATTTAAAACTGGAAATTGTTTTTAGAAAGCACCAGTTTGTTACTCTGGAAATGATCAATTTATTACTCGCAAGAGAACTGGGTAATTGCTTACTCTAGACCCGACTTCCATACGTATATCTCATGGTATTCAAACTTATAATCTAATTATGCTTATAAAGGTATTTTCATAGGAATTACAGTTACACTCGAGTTGATCTTACGCAGTTCCCTATCAAAGCTTACCTGAAGGTCGCAATGGGCCGCACAACGTATAGATTGTTTGGGCTATTGACAAGAAAAAATTTCAAGGATGTATGATAATGTAACAAATCAAAGTTGACTTTTTATGATGACATACATCGTAAGAAGTACATTATAATGTGTATAAGTAGATATTTAAAATATCCTAAGTTTGGTACATTAACTACACAAACTAAATGTCTTGAAATTCACTGGTCCAACCAGTTAAATCTCATTGTAAATAAATAATAGTAAATCAATGTTTTCCCACAAATGCGAGTCTTCTTTCAATGATAAATTCTTTTTTATAAATTTCAGCGTTTGCCGGTAATGGACCTGTTTCCTAAGTTATAGGAACTCAGCCTGCACCTATTACATCGTCTATCTTACTGAAAGATTGGCTGTCAAGATGAAGAGTTCCGTACGTTGTCGCGGGCCGGCGCCGACGATTATTTATATCCCTTTGAAGCGGCCGCTTCTTCTGTTTTAGCTGTTTAAGTTTACTTAATCTATAGTAACTCCTTTCTGTTTTAAATATTGAAAACAGACGAACCCTATCCATTAACGTTCACGAATACTTAGGTTAGAAATCTGTTCAAATTCACTTTTGTGATCACTATCTACTTGATAAGGTATTTTAAAGGTAGGTACATTATAAATCTAGAAAATGCTTACTTTAAATGTTCCGCAAATGCATTGTAAGCGCTTGTAATTATGTTGTCAGTTTAGTATCTAACATTATTGTCCAGGTACAAAGTTATGGTATAGGTTCGGTCATATCATGGTTTTAAACTTCATGTACTGTTTGTGAAGCTAAGCTTCATATAATAATATACAACATCTAATTGTGTAAAAGGTAGTCATAACTTAGATATTTGAACGTTTGTTGCTATCACAGAAGTCAACAAAATTATAATACTGAGCCATTAACGATGCGGTAGCGGATGTCGAAAGTTGTTCAGGATCTGAGTGCTAGTCACCTAGTTTCAATTTTATAGCTAATCTTTAGTTATTAAATCAGATTTTGTAGTATACCTTCCATGAGAAATCAATATAATCTACTTTGCTATAAATTTCTGATTACATTGCAACTTTTGGTTTCTACATATCTTGATTTTTGGCTACTTGTATGAGATAGCAGGTCGAGATATAATTTTAGCTGTCGTAGTCAGGATAGTCAGCTGATACATTAATTTTGCCACGTCACGGACTGTTAAGGAATAATCTGTAATAATTGCCTATTTTACATTTTATAGGTGAGGTTGTGTTTCTCTTTAATATGACGTATCTTCTGTTGAAAATAATGCTCACTAACTATTTTACGTCTTATGGCCTCAGCGTTAGGAACGCGTCGCGCGGTATTCGATATTCAGTGGAGGTAAGTGTAGAATGTCTTCTACACATCGACATCCCGGCAACGGAGCGGTCGCCGAAGAACCAGTTTCATTTAATCATCATAATTGCGTCCTCCGTTAAGCCTATCCCGCGCTCGAGTGTGGTAAAGACGAGAGCACACATGTATCGCTCAACATGACACTATTCAACTCCATTTGAAATTTTTATAAAACATATTTGTGAGATCCAGATTGTTATCTTTATTCGGTTGTTTTTATAACCCAAGACATGAATGAAGCTTTCTGAAGTCGTAGAGATAAAATGGTTTCTGAATCGAAATTAAACATCAGTGTTGAATAATATGCCAATATTTATATTTATCTATACGCAGAGCTGTTAGAACTACGTTATTTATATATTGAGAATTTTGCCAAATTCTTAAGCATAAAGTCACTCGTTATTGGTCGCTTTGATAAGGTGACACAATGTGTTATCTGTGTACGCCACACGAGAACGAGAAAAAATATTTAGCCAAAATCTATCAAGGCCATGCCTTACGCGGAACTCTCGATTCTACAGTAATTTTTGATATATATGTTACGCGCTAAGTTGCACAATGTCAAATAAGTTTGTGAGGACATTTAAAGGGCATGTATATGCTAGTAACTGTCTAACAGCTACCTTAAGGTAAAATTTGGGCAATTTGAAATGCTTTGTCGGGGTTTCTGATTGCAAACAAACAATCTCAATTTCAGAATTTGTGCATATTGTTTTACTCTTTTTAATTAGGATTCACGAGAATCGGAGCCTCGAAATCCAAAATTTTGGTCTTGTTAGATATTCGACGTCTTTGGCAAGACGAAGCATAAAGCGCATTGGCTGCAGCCAGTGAAGAAGGGCTTCAATTTGAGTCAGTTTCTTCCCAGTGCCAGTCACGACATAATATGCTTCGTGTTGTTTCCCGCTGCGAGCTAGATTTCTTATGCCTTACTTTTTACAAAATTTATTTTTTATTCCTTCTGTACAAAATATATCAAGATGACACCATAACTAGTTATACCACACAGTAATTATGTCTACCAAATACCAGCTACTGTTCTTTGGTTCCGCAATTTCTTAAACTGACTAACACACAAACGCAAAATTTCACAAAACAAAATCATACCTACTGTGACCATTAAGTACATTACTGCCAGTGCTCTCGTTTCTTCGTAACACTTATTTACACGTCCGTGCTTCCCAGTTGTGACGTAAAATAGCTTTTGGTAATTCCGCTAGCCCCCGTAGAGGCGTAGTGTCGAACAGACGGCGCGGTAAACAGGAAGTGGTGTCGACTAAGCGAGCGTTGGCAACTCTTCAACTACCACGTGGTACCGCTGACGACGCGTTGCGCACTGGCAGTATTTGACTAACATTACGCTGGTGAGGAATTTTATACACATTTTATTGTAAAACCAAATTTCTGTTTGGAATATTCTATTTGAATGTAATATCAGTATAGGGAACCAAACATGCAACAATAAAGATGATGCAAAGTAGAAGAGAGATACTAACACTAAAATTATTGAAATATGTAAGTAGTTATAAAATTTTGTAGGAAAGCCGCTAATACTTTCTATAACTGAATTGTTGACGAATGTTAAATATAGTAAACGACTGCAATTACACTATTAATAGATTCCGGTCTTGACCGGTACTAGTGACGGTATATTTCAATAATAGCCACATGTATAATCTGGTATTCTCTTAAAAACTTTTTCGTATACCGAAAAAATGCGACAAAAACTAGCGCGTTCCGTCCGCGGACCACATGGTCAGGGTTGGAACAAAAGACGCGTCAGAATATGCGCTACAGATGTGATATGTGGTCCACATGTCACGAACAATGCTTGCCTTCATCGAGCGCGAGACATTACACTCGTTAGCAAGACAGTCATCATTCGATATGCTTCTTAGATAAATCTTTATATTTAATATTACAAAACTAAAAACATTTGGAATGAAAAGACCATAATTTGAATTCATAAAATTTCTTTGAAAATACCTGCAGTTGGTTTATATAGACAGGTCAACATAAACCGCGAAAAGATGGTATAATGCAATCTTTAAAAGGTCACATTACAGTGTAACATATTTTGAGGACTTAATAGTCTAAATTTACTAACTATAGTGCAATACTTTACAATCTTAATACCTACACTGTAGGTCACCCATAATGAACGAAAATGTAAAATGATATTACTATTATGAAGATAATATGTATATTTTTAGAATTTCAAATGAATTGTAGCCACTAAATATTAATTAACACTTCGCAATTTACATTTCGAACTCATCGCTGACTGTTAAAACAGACTGCACATTGATGACTGCGTGTCGCGGTACTTTTTACACGTTACTACGTCAGAGATTTAAATTTTGTATTAATAGACCAATGAAAATAATTCAAGTAGGCTGTACATTGTTTATTGAGGTACAGATAATGCGACTCGGTTTGTCAAATACAATGATCGCTTATGAATGAATTAGTGAATGACAGTTCGGCCATGTTTGTTTACGCGTGCGCAGCACATCGCACGGTCGGCTCAAGTCGGGTGCGCTCGCCATCGCTCGCCGCCTCGAAATAGCACGGCACCAGCACCGAAGAGTGCGGTCGACGACCCTGCGGCCTGCCACACCGAAATATTGGAACTATACTGCGATTCAATCCTTTCTCTAATTATGATACAGGTCACTAATGCTCTCTGCTACCCACGTGCTACTTCCTGTTCAATCTTAATAATGTAACAAATATTTAAAGTTTCTTTTTTTATTCTATACTTTTAAAGAGTACCTATATTAGTACCTGTCCTAATCTTCATTATTTTAATAGCAATGGATATAATAATCCATGTAAATAAATGATTATTATGATAGTAACTTAAAGTGTTCCTTCCAATCTACGTTATAAATTGAATTTCTAATCATCACAACGCCATCTGGAGGCGCTCTGGTGAAGGTGGGTGTAGTAGCCGTTAAAACTAGCATTATTGTTTATTTATAACTACTTATTAATAGATACTTATTGTTATTAGGTTAATTACAATGTTGATTTGTTTAGAAGAATACTTTGTTTGAACTTGTGTTATAGGTATATTCTCAGATACATATATCTTGGAATGATATTGAGACTACTTGCTTGACTTGTTATTTATTTGAATTGTTGTAATTTCTAATCTAATGTTTTTTTTATTTAATTTATAGATATTGTGATTTTGTAATTTATCACAGACACTATTTGTGAATTAGTGATCGATGCATGATGTGCATGCATCGATCACTATTGTGTGCATGCCTGTAATTGATTTTTTTACACAGGATCATCCTCTGAACATTAATAATGTAGAATATGTAAACACGTTGTTGGTGTGCCTTAATATTGAAATTTAAAAAAAAGTAACGTCTTAGTTTCGGAATCCACGCTGAGTTATTAGATGTTTTTATACGTAATTTTTTTGTCCGAGTAAAAGAATGAGAATAAATTCATCAGTTCTCTTGGCTACTCACTAGACAGGTTTTTTTTTAGTGGAAGCAGTATTTTATACAGATAGACTATCGTCATCATTCTGTCTACCGATACCCTAAACCACCACCTTAAAGCTTTTATAGATAATTCTCTCGTGAGAAAGAAAGATAGACAGAAAAATAATTTATTCGGTACAGCACAAGGCACAAACACAATAATTATGTATCACGAACAAAAAAAAAAAACAAATTAAAACAAAAAGATATAGTTAGTCACCTCACGGCTGCTGTACCAGAAAAGGACGGGTGTTAGTTGATGAGATAGCAAGGAGCGATAAGTTCACGTGTAATTTTAAGAAAATCCTAGTATTCCATCGACTGCCAAAACCAAAGCAACAATCTCGTTAATATTTCCATTGTAGAAAATTATATAAAATAAACTTTTTATAATTGACAAATACTTCAAAACATCACCTATCAACAAGCAAAATCCGTAAATTAAAAAAAAAAGTCATTTCTGTTTATAAAATTAATCGCTTATGATTTTTCCCTGAAAGTTAAACAAAACGCCATCACTTTATTAAGAATTCTCGGAATTACACCAGATATTGAGCTGAGCTGTTAGTTACCAGACTTATTAGTTATCCCAGCCAATTGTACATATGTCTAATCGTTGTGTCTACTAAACTCATGCCGGCGCGCATTGTATTGAGTGACCGTTTTATATAGTTTGCATCTATTTGTTAATTACAGGAACCGATCACTTTTCCGATTTTTTTTTGTTCGAATTTCATGTGATCGAAAACTATTGAATGACGTCTTTTTTGCTTTATGCATTATGTGAAATATTTTTATATCATCGAAGTATCATGTGTCATAGGTATCATTTTACCGAATTGTTATTGGCCGAAGCCTCTCTTGAACTTTTTTCATTTGCCAAATGATTTATTTGCCATATTTTCATCACACCGAAACAACAGTTTACAGAATTTTGGTCACAAATATATAGACGGTTATTGTACGCCGTAAATAACTTGAACTATTTGCTATGTTTGCGCGCAACCCTCCACTTTAATTGGGACCCGAAAATCGGTTACTGTGCATTCAAGGTCGATCGCCATGATGGTTCAACTTGTGTGACAAGGATTATAACCGATTTCGGGTCTCAGTCGAGGAAGCTGCACGTAGCCGTGGCGGATGGTTCAATTTATTGTACTATAATTGGTACCATTTTAATATTAAATTAAAATAGTGTCATAAAAATTTTGTGCCACAAAATTTTGTGACAGAAATGACTCGCTTCGAATCCGACTTCACAGTCTTGTCTGCCCTACCCCTAGAATGTACTTTAAATTCGCGTAGGCACGGAGGGGTAGGGCGGACCGCGAGCTGAGGAGCAGGTGATTTGAAGGCCCGCCGCTGCGGCTGAGGCTGGCCGGCCAGCAAGCCGAAGCTGCGGTGGTGAGCATTGAAACCATCTGCGACGATAAGCTCGCGTGGGACCGCCCAAACCCAGGAGCGCCGGAGCAGAGACAGAAAACCTTCCATGGTGGTATAATGAAGGTTCGAAAACATAATACTTCGAACAAATGATAGTTCCGCTAAGTGTAACATCGGTGAAAAGTTTTTCGACCAAATGAAACGTTGGTGTAACGAAAAATTTCGAATTGAGAATAGGTTAACTGATAATATTGATAAATAAATTCAAATAAATCCAATAGGTCAAATAAAAAAAAAAACGAAACGATAATAGTTGAAAAGTTTTAGGTGAAATGAAATTCGGTGAAACGTTTTTCAAAGTTATGATAGTTAACCATTTATTATTTATTGGTTCTTTATTAGCTTCGGTTCCTAAGTAAAACATGGCAGCTAAGATAGTTTCGTCCATTGCTATACCGGCCTAAACAAAATACAAATCGAGCATTTGCATGACTTATATATTTTTTTTAGAATTTGTATCACTCTTGGTTTTTTTTAGTTCTGAAATCAAATATTCATCCATAAACTGTAGCAATTTCAGAATATTATTTTCTACATAATATTTAATCAGCTTCATAATATAAATATTAATTCTTACCACTTTATAGCTTTACCTTTTTAAAATTCCTACAGTCAGTTCCTGGTAACCCTAGTAAATCAAAATTCACAAAATACAATATTCTTCAGTTTAGCTCTGTAGAAATTTACGTGGAAATGATTCAAACCGCTGCGGATATTGCATACAGACCAACATTCCATAAGTCTGCGGCTTTTCCCTGTATGACTCTCATTTCTAAGATGCATATTTAAGCCGTTATATCACAAGACATTCCTGTTTCCGGCGCCTCGTGTTGACCCCATGGCATTTCTTAGAGTTTTCATATGATACTTATATCGTTTCCGGCACGAGTTTACAATTTATTCTTAGTAGACACCACAGAATTTAACTCTGTCAAACGACTTTTATCTTTATAATCTTAGAAATAGAGGATATTTAATCATAAAAGCTATCAAAAATAATGTCTGGTAATGGCATGTTTTTGGAGTGACTGTATTAATTTATCGATAAAATATGTGCAACCTTTTATTTAGTTAAACTTGGATAGTACGGGATCTTTTTAAAATTGGTCTTGCTCTCAAATTGATGTTTACTTTGCATCATCCCTTCACCGAATATTAAAACAAAGTTTCAACTTGATCAGGTACATCCGATATTCAACTGTCTACAGTCGTAATATTAAGAAGTATATCCTTCCTGTTTTTTGATACAGTATGTCCTTATAACAATTTTAATTTCTAAAATTCTCTTGATAGATACATAACGCGTTATGAACTAAACACTTTTTCAGAAGACGATCAACTGCTTGCTAAAACCTGAAATAAGTTTTGATTATAAACGGTTATACTAGTCTATAAATGTCTAGAATAAAGCTAAGTGCCTGTTGATCTGGACTAGATCTATGAGTTGGCGCATATTTCCGTATCGACCTTTCAAGCGTCTCGCGTCTGTCTATCCGTCTCAAAGTATTTTAATAGTAAACTTCATTAAATGTTGTTAATTAATTATTTCAGTCATGGTATTATAAAGTTAATTATTCATTTGAATTTTTTATACTTATTTAAGATTGGTAAAAAATCAAACCCACAGGCTGATTATAGCTACGGACAAACATAAATACTGGATACCTAATCCAATATACTAATATTATAATGCTGAAGAGTTAGATTGCTTGTTTGTTTGAACAAGCTGATCTCAGAAACAACTAGTTCGAATTTAAAAATCGGCTATGGATAGCCCATTTATCGACATATCAACAGCACACCACAACCCACGGGAGTAACCAAAGACGAAGTGGAAAGATAGTAAATTATAGGTACTATTTCTCCCGAAACGCAATTCTATTGCTTCTACTTTTTTAGTTAGGTATTTGGTAGTTTTAATGACTTGCTTAATATTAGGAAGTTCGCTGACTTCAATGCATATTGTGACTTCATTATATCAAGTGCCTCCAATGCAATAACAATATGTGCGTGTCTGTTAATGTGTTGATGATAAATGGAATTATATTCGTGGGTCGCGCGGGCGCACCCACAGTGGTACCCACACCTACACCACTTGTTGTACCAGCGTATCCCTATTCAGAGAATGTGGTTCCACCTACTACAGTTGCACAAGCATTGATATTCAATTCACAGGTAATCACACGATAACTGTCGCACAATGGAACCGACTGCGCTGATGATTAAATGCTTTGATTAATTTGTGGAAATTTCCTGGTTTTGCATATGCTACCGCTATTCAACTTGTATAGTCTGTTATTTGCATTCTGGTCTGGGATTGAATCGATGTTTAAATAGCCAGGTTGTTGTCAACTGACGCTACCTACCTATATTAAGTTTATTTATAGCAACTACCGGGAATCGCTTGGAACGTTTCTGAACTTGTAAAAGCGTATATTTATGTTAGTAAAGTAACTTCGTAAGTCAGTCTGTATTGCAGCAGCTATCGCGATTTAAATCTCAGAAGTAAGAGGAACAACAATTGGAATTAAAATTTCAGCGAAATTTCATCACTTGGTGTCAAAATGGACGAATCGTTTGCTAAACTTCCAAATAACTAATGTAATTAAATTTAGCAAAAAACCATTTATGAACTAACAATGCGCCAAATATACAATTTAGAAATTATTATAAGTCAGAGATTGTTTAATTGGAGAATATGATGAATGAATGTTATTTTAGTACTGTTTCCATCAGTTTTAGTAAGAGGGCCATCTATGTTAAAGTTTCCTAATGTTATAATAATATGGGACTTGATTATTAAAACGAGTCGTGGGTAGCATGCTATTCAGCGCGCCTACGTATCTCTGTTCTACCTCCAATTTGGTCGTATCGTTTCGCAACGCCACACAATCCATGCCTGGCTGTTAGTACCAAATTCTTAACCCACAGAGTAACCCGTGGGCAGGTGGAAAGTGGACCGAGCCGATACTCAACTGTTATGCAACACATCAATATGGCATGCACCTTATTGGATGCGAAAGTTGACGGCACCGTCCTTCACAAGGCGATGGCATTTAGTCCAGCTCAGAAAGCCGCAAACCTAGTGATCACTGCATTTTTTTGTTTTGTCTTTTATCAGACGGTTGTCTTTTAGTCTTACTATCAAGGTTGAAACAAACTTATACCGTCGGATTTTCATTCCGACTCCTTTTAATTGAGATAACAGGGGACAGCTGCAGCCATGATTTTAATAGCAAGTTGGCGCTTAGCATCTCATTGTGTTGGATGTTCTAATGACAGTTAAATCTATGCCTAATCTGGTAAGGTTGACTATGCTAGTTGATTTATGTTAGAAATAGATTGTTTATAGGTTATTTAATATAGACTGAACTTTATAATATTGTTATTATTTATTATGAATAATGTTATTTTAATTTTTACACTGTAATTTATTTATTTTACTTTAATTAAATAAGATAACGTTTTAATTCTGTACTGACATCGGATGTGCGCGCACGCAATAGCCTAGTACTTGTTTTGATTACGTAGTGGACGGTAGAGGGGAGACCGAACAGATATAAGGTTGCGCACGCGCTCACTCGAGTCAGTTGAGTACTGGAAAGCGAAAGCATTACTTCAAAGTACAGTGAACGTGTATGTTTGTGAATATTTGAATTTATATTCTGTGTAAGAATATTTATTACATGTGATTGGAATTATCTGAACAATATATAGATTTAAAAACTAAAGTGAAGTGTTTAACTGTTTTAAACCCTGATATTTATTATCAGAAGTGGAAAAAGAAAACCTCGCAACAATGGAAAGTGACCGTGAAACTGAACGTAGTTCCAGGCGTAGATATGAAGCCCGCACTCGACGTGATAGTTCCTCAGGATCAAGACATAGATCCCGACATTGGAAAAGGTCTCGTACTCGACGTGATAGTTCTTCTGAATCGAGACGTAGTTCCCGACGCAGAAAAAGATCCCGTACTCGTCGAGATAGTTCTTCTGAATTGGAACGGGAATCCCGACGCAGAAAAAAATCGCTTTCTCACCAAGATACAAGTATAATTTTGGGAACTAGTTCCGGGCGGCAAAGAAAACTCAATAAAAAGCAAATTGATCAAGGATTTAGTGAGAACGTTGCGCATGAAACTTCACACAATCAACCGTTAAATGAAGCCATAACTCGACAGTTTATTCAAGAAAAGGAAATTCAAAATGCATCTTCAGTTGCATCAGTCCCTGGGCCAGCTGCGGGTACATCGGGCACCAGGCACTTTGAGCCGTCCCACGACGTGAATGTTCGTGAATCAACTCCTTTAGCAACGCTGCTGCAGAATGGTGAGAATGCAAGTATTAATATAAGTAGTCATGATTTTGCCTTACTGCTACAAAAACTTTTAAAACCTACTGCAAATAGTATCTCATATGATAAGAATATTATACCAAATTTCGATCCGATTCAGAAAAATCAGAGAATTGATCACTGGATAGCAAAGGTTAATGAATGTGCAAAAATATACAACTGGACTGACGAACAGACTACTCACTTCGCCCTACCAAAACTTACAGGCCACGCAAAAAAATGGTACGAGGGCCTTCAAACTATTCTTTTGTCTTGGACCGAATGGCAAGATCGTTTGATTAGAGCTTTTCCCTCTGAAAGTAATTATGGTGCTTTATTAACAGAAATGCTAGAAAGACGAATGAAATCAGGTGAACCCATTGATGATTATTATTTTGATAAAATAACCCTTTTAAATGCTTGTGATATACATGGAAAGAAGGCTGTTGATTGTTTAATATTCGGAATAGAGGATAGAATGATTAGAGGTAGTGCTTCTTCAGCTAGATTAACTGATCCAGAAGAATTGCTCAAGTTCTTAAAAGACTTGTGTAAAGAATCTAATGTACGTAATAATAACAATAAGGCCGATTTAGTCTGTCATAAATGTAATAAACCGGGACATCGTAGTGCACATTGCCGTAGTACTATAGCGGACATAGTATGTTTTAATTGTAAAGAAAAAGGTCACAAGACCAACACTTGTACAAAGCCAAAAATTAAATGTGATACGTGCAATCGGTTCGGACACAAATCTACCGATTGTTACTTTAACACATCTAATAACAATACTAAATCGCGGCTCCAAGAGAAGAAAACTATGTTAACTCGATCTGATAAAACAGATACTAAATTTCGTAAACCAGTAATGATTAATGATACCATTCCTTGTGAATGTTTTATAGATTTTGGTAGTGACTGCACACTTATTAGCCAAGAAGTTGTCGATAAGAATGGGTTGCTCAAATCTGAGAAAGATTTACCGGCAATCCGTGGATTCGGAAATAGTTCATATAAACCTTTGGGTAGAACTAGCATTAAATTATCCTTAGGAGAAATAACAGCTGAAATAGATGCATTTATAGTAGAACCATCTGTTTTGATAGAGCCGTTACTTGTGGGTCAAAACTTTACAGAACTACCAGAAGTATTAGTAATTAAAACAAATGATAAATTAGATATTTTGAAACGCAGAGATTTATCAGAATTAACCAGTTTACCTGTTGAAGTAAGTAATCAAGAAAGAGTAGTGTTACGTATTTCTACAAATACTTCGATAAAAGATTTTGACTTTATTGATTGCACAAATGATAACAACACGACTTGTGATTTATTTCTTGACCATAGTGTTAGAAATATAGGTCCTGTAAACTATTGGGTATTAGGGGGAGTATACAATCTGCGTGAAGGAAAATGTAGGGTTGGTATTAAAAACTTATCGTCAGAATTTATTAAATTTAAAGAAGGGACAGTGCTAACTAGAGCTAATGTAATAACTCATAGTAATTCAAATACCGCTATTAATTGTAATCGAATTATAGATACTGCTAATTTAGAACCGATAAATCGCAATGACGTTAATATTAATCCTGACCTTTCTGATGAACAAATTAATTTAATTATAACACTCATTAATAAATATAGAGTATGTTTCGCTCAAAACATCTCCGAATTAGGTTGCACTAGTATATCAGAAATGAATATTGAATTAGATGATAAATCTCCTGTTGTACACAGACCTTATCGGCTTAGTTATGTGGAAAGAAACATTGTGCGGGAGATGGTCAGTGAATTATTAGACAATGATATTGTTGAGGACTCAAAGTCATCCTATGCGAGTCCTATTATATTAGTAACTAAAAAGACTGGTGGATATAGACTTTGTGTAGACTTCAGGGCCCTTAATCGTAAAACAAAGAAAGACCATTTTCCTATGCCTCGTATCGATGATCAATTGGATATGCTCAATGGTAATAAATATTTCTCTAGTTTAGATTTAGCTAGTGGATATTATCAGATTCCGATACGCGAAGACTGTAAGCACCTCACAGCGTTTATAACTCCCGATGGATTATATCAATTTAAAAAAATGCCCTTTGGGTTGGTTAATTCTCCGGCAGTATTCCAAAGGACTATAAATAGAGTCTTAGGAAATACTAGATTTAGCTCTGCTCTTGCTTATATGGATGACATTTTAATACCGGGTAAGAATTTTAATGAAGAATTTGACCGTTTAGAAGAAGTTCTAAAACTTTTGAAGGAAGCCGGTTTAACATTAAATTTGAAAAAATGTAACTTCTTTAAGACTGAACTAGAATATCTTGGTTATGAGATAAGCGAAAAGGGAGTTAGACCAGGGCGTGCTAAGACCGCTGCAGTTGAACGGTTCCCTACACCACGGAATGTTCATGAAGTTAGGCAATTCGTAGGATTAGCAAGTTACTTTAGAAAATTTATCAAAAACTTTGCATCTCTAGCGCGTCCCTTAACTGACTTGACTAGAAAAAACTGTCCCTGGTATTGGGGAACAGAGCAGGAAAAATCCTTTACTCATCTGAAGGATGCTCTCATTCAACGTCCACTATTAGGAATATATGATCCTAAAAACGAAACTTTTCTCCATACCGATGCTAGTAAATATGGTTTAGCTGGAATACTAATTCAGAAAACTGAAACAGGAGTTACTAAACCTATTGCATATTTTAGTAGAAAAACTAGTTTAGATGAACAGAAATATCACGCTTACGAGTTAGAAACCTTAGCTGTCGTAGCATCACTGCAAAGATTCCGTGTATATCTTCTGGGTTTAAAATTTACGTTAATAACTGACTGTAATGCCATACGCGCAACACTCACAAAAAGAGATTTAGTACCTAGAATAGCACGTTGGTGGATAGCAATTCAAGAATTTAACTTTGACGTTCAGTATAAACCAGGACATTCAATGTCTCATGTTGATGCCCTAAGTAGGAATCCCCAGCCTCATGGATCAAATGATTGTCAAGATATTGTACAATCCATATTTAGAATTACTCAGGAAGACTGGCTACTGAGTTTACAGCTAAATGATTCTGAAACTCAGCGCATTCGTAAAATGTTAGAAAATGAAGAATATATTAATATTAAAAATAATTACGTCGTAAAGAATAATACGCTATTTCGAAAAGTAAACGGTGAATTAAAATGGGTAGTGCCCAAATGCGCCCGATTTCAGTTATGCAAGTTAAATCACGATGATATTGGTCATTTCAGTATTGAGAAAACCTTAGACAAAATAAACAAAGATTTCTGGTTTCCAAAGATGAAACGTTTCGTTAGTAAATATGTCAAATCTTGCCTTGAATGTGCGTATAGCAAGGAGCCAGCAGGTCCTAAAGAAGGACTTTTACATCCAATACACAAGGTTGATAAACCATTTGATACAGTTCATATAGATCATTTGGGACCCTTCATAAAAAGTTCTAAGGGAAATTGCTATTTGCTTGTGTTAGTAGACGGTTTTACAAAGTTTTGCTTATTGAAACCTTTAAGAAACGTAAAGTCTATACCCACTATACGTGCTCTGGAAGACATGTTCTCCATTTTTGGTTACCCTAATAGAATAATATCGGACAGAGGGTCTTCCTTCACTTCTAGAGATTTCGAGAAATTCTGTACAGAATCAAATATTAAGCATATTTTAAATGCCGTAGCATCCCCTAGGTCCAACGGACAAGTGGAAAGGTATAATAGGACAGTGTTAGACGCTTTAACAGCATATACAGATAAATTAGGTGAAAGGCTCTGGGACACAGTTTTAGGAAAATTACAATGGGGCTTAAATAATACTATTAATAAAGGGATAGGAAAAACACCATCAGAAGCTTTATTTGGGATACAAATGAATAGCAAAGGAGATAACATGTTTTCAGAAATATTAAGTAATGTACGTCAGCCGGGTTCTATACAAGAAATCAGAGAACAGATAAGTCAACACATTAGTAAAGATCAGGAAAAGCAAAAAGCAAGGTTTGATAAAAAAAGAATGAAAGCTAGAACTTACACTGAAGGTGATTTAGTAAAAATATTAAAACCAGTCCCTCACAATGACGGAAAAAGTAAAAAATTGCTTCCTAAATATACAGGACCTTTTAAAATATCTAAAGTCCTTGAAAACGACAGATATGAAGTATCAAGTATAGAAGGCACTACCGTTTCTCAGAAGAAGTATTGTAATGTGTGGGCCGCTGATCGTATACAACCGTGGATTAAAATTGCAAACCAAGACGATTCAGAAAGTGATCTTAGCACTAATGATTCTGGTAGTGATTAAAATATATATATATACATAGATAAATAAGATATATAAATATATATATGAGATGCCATGTGCAGCTTTATTACTTATGTTCTAGAATGAATAATTTTGATAATGTTAGTTATTTAGGAATACAAACATTATGTGATTTTTAATAGCCCCAATTGTAAAATTTGTATCGTCGAATAGTTCGTGAGTGTTGAAGGATCCACTCTCAAACCTTTGTTTCGGTGACTGAGTTTTGATAAGATCCACTTTGATACGACTATGAGAAGTGTTGATAGATCCACTAGCATAGTCTAATACACGGGTGCAAGTGTTGATAGAACCACTTGCGAGATTTGCTAACCTTGTGAGTGTTGATAGAACCACTTGCGAGATTTGCTAACCTTGTGAGTGTTGATAGAACCACTTGCGAGATTTGCTAACCTTGTGAGTGTTGATAGAACCACTCCAGGACTCTGATATGGTTGAGTGTTGATAGAACCATTCAAACCAAGGTTTTGATACGACTATGAGAAGTGTTGACAGATCCACAAGCATAGTCTGATACGCAGGTGCAAGTGTTGACAGATCCACTTGCGAAATTTTCTAACCTTGTGAGTGTTGACAGAACCACTCCATAAAGTATGTTTTTAGATAATATTGTAAATGATTTTGCATGCTCATAAGTTTGAGGACAAACTTTGTATCAGGAAAGGCCGAATGTTAGAAATAGATTGTTTATAGGTTATTTAATATAGACTGAACTTTATAATATTGTTATTATTTATTATGAATAATGTTATTTTAATTTTTACACTGTAATTTATTTATTTTACTTTAATTAAATAAGATAACGTTTTAATTCTGTACTGACATCGGATGTGCGCGCACGCAATAGCCTAGTACTTGTTTTGATTACGTAGTGGACGGTAGAGGGGAGACCGAACAGATATAAGGTTGCGCACGCGCTCACTCGAGTCAGTTGAGTACTGGAAAGCGAAAGCATTACTTCAAAGTACAGTGAACGTGTATGTTTGTGAATATTTGAATTTATATTCTGTGTAAGAATATTTATTACATGTGATTGGAATTATCTGAACAATATATAGATTTAAAAACTAAAGTGAAGTGTTTAACTGTTTTAAACCCTGATATTTATTATTTAGGTGGTTAGTTGCTAAGTGCAATCAATGTTGAGATGTTCTAGAACGGTCTACCTTTGGAGATCAGCCCACATTCACCCACTACTGACTATAGAGCCTTCGTTTGTGCCACCTACATAGCTAAACCGAGCGGACTGTCATGAGAATACAAGAGGAAAACTATTGACCATGTCTAAGTCACCATAAAGTAGTTGAATTATACTTTATAACTTAATTTTAATGAGGTCTATACTTTTTAAAAGGCCAGGTATCCTTCAGTTGTCGAGTTGCCCACGCCTTCGACTCAATTAACAGTCTTAAGAGTTGTTATATTTCACAAAAACGAGAATAACGATTTGTTTACACTTTGATATTTTCATTTGCTGTATCATTGCCGTAAACAGCAGTACTGCCTACGCTCGTATCAGAAATCCTTTATGAATTCGTTATCAGCAGGTACCGTCGACTCATGACTGAATTAACAAAGTTTTTATTTTTGTAGTTTCGCAATACCTACGTATTCTGCAATTAGTGAATTTCATGAAACGTAGTTAATTAATTGCTTTATTTGTGTTTCCGATGGACTTTATTGTTTTTTTTTGGATCATTGCTTTCGTGCATTTCGAAATTGATTCACAATTAAATAAAACGTTTCTCATGAACTCCAATTAATAAAATATTTGAATTAAATTTATATTTCGTCAGTTATTGAATGCCAATATTTATGCATCGGGTATGAATTTCCATGGTTTTATTTGACTGTTTCCCACCTCAAACGAAAAAAAAACTTCATGGGTAACTAATGTAAGTACGCTGGACATTGACGTGTCACCCCCACGCAAGAGGAAGTAGCGAAAGCCATCCACTCACTCAAGAATGGCAAAACTTCCGGAGACGACCTCATCTTAACGGAGATGCTAATAGTTCACGTGCCCTCAGCCGCGGTCGCGCTGACATCTGACACCTCTCTTATGAAACATTTGGTTACCGAAGAGTTACCCGACGACTGGAATAAAGGACTCCTCATCACCGTTCCCAAGAAGAGAGACTTCAATGAATGTGGCAATCGGAGAAGCAATTGGACTTTGCTCTCGATCCTTTCTAAGGCGTTCTGCAAGATCATCCTAGATAGGCTGTCGAGTGCCGTCAAACCTTTCCTTCGCAAAGAGCAGGCTGGCTTCCGGCCCAATCGATTGTGTACGGACCAGAGCAATATTTTACTTTTTATTCTCGAACAGGCATCATAATGGCTAAGGGAAATGTATTTGACCTTTGTGGACTTCGAAAAAGCCTTCGAGGTGGACTTCCATCTAGGACCGACTGCTTGAAATTTGAGTGCCTGAGAAAATCACTAACCTAATCCATAGGAATTACTCTTGTAGGGTTGCCTTTTCTCACCTCTCCTCTTGTTGTTCTGGATGGCATCATGAGCAATGTGTTAAACAACAAGGGCCGCGGCATAGAGTGGGGATTATCCACCGCTTAGAAGATCTGGATTAGATACGCCGATGACCTATGTCTGCTGAGTCACACATGCGCCGACATGCAAGTGAAGCTGACGACCTACGACGAGAGGCAAAAGTGACGGGACTATAACTCTACACCAGGAAGACCTAGGAAATGAGATGCGGAGCGACAAGCTCTTTGCCGTTGCTCATCGGCACAGGGGCTGTGGATAGAGTCCACATGTTTACTTACTTCGATAGTGTTTTGTCAGGCCGAAGAGGACATTGTTGACCGCATTGCTGTATGGGTGTGAGACGTGGAAGGTCACAAAAGACATCTCGCATAAACTTCAGGTCCGGTATTTACTGGCCCTAGAAAATCTCCAATGTAGATCTGTGGAGACGCTGCGGTGAAACCTCGATCGACCAACAGATCAAACGCGGCAATTGGATCTGGATCGGCCACAAGCTCCGAAGGGATCCTGAACATATACCAAGGCAAGCCCTAGACTGGAATCATCAAGGAAAGCGAAAACGTGGTTGCCCTAAGCAGACGTGATGACGAACGGTCATCGCAGATGCAAAGAACATAAGGTCCTGGAGCGAAATAAAAAAAAAACGAACAAGATGGCGGCGCACTGTAGACGCCCTCTGTGTCATCTAGGGGACACAAGAACTTAAGTAAGTCAACTAAAGTAAGCCAGTATTTCATTTTTTTTTTGTGGTTTTTTCACGAGCAAACCATTGAGACCATCCGTTAGTTTTCTGTTTTTTTTTTACATTATAAGATTTTAGAAGTCTCAATGTACCTAAAACAAGTATTATATAATATAAGCAGATGTACTGACGAGAGACATGAATTGAGTCCTTACTGTCAATGTAGATAATGAGTCTAATCTCTTCCAAATTATTAAAAATTGAAATGTTTTTAGAAAAAACATTATTTGATGTTATGTTTTAGTGAACATTGGTTAAAAGATTACCAAATGCTAATTAGTTTAAAAAAAATATATTGTGGGAAGTTATTTTAACCGTAATTCTATGTTGCGGGGTGTTTCGCTAATATTAATAAAAACATGCTTAAAATTTAAACAACGTAATGACATAGTAAGTTTGTCAACTGAACATTGCATTGAACTGTCCTGTGTTGAGCTAGATGAGCATGTTATAGTGTGCGTGTACAGACCCCCAAATCCTCAAAACTTTAGTCTTTTTGAGTCAACAATGGAAGATATTCTAGCAAAATTTGCAAGCACTAATAAATCTATAATTATTTGTGGAGATTTTAATATAAATATTTTAGAAAATAATTCAAATAACAGCAGATTTTTAATTTTAAGCCTTTTTAAATCATTTAATTTGTCTAATGTTTTTACTGAACCAACCAGAGTAACTCCAACTTTTGCAAATTGCATTGACAACGTTTTCAGCAATTGTGATTATATACGAGTAGATAAAAAAAATAGTAAATTATCTTCCGTCTGACCATTGTTGACTCAAAACTTTAGTCTTTTTGAGTCAACAATGGAAGATATTCTAGAAAAATTTGCAAGCACTAATAAATCTATAATTATTTGTGGAGATTTTAATATAAATATTTTAGAAAATAATTCAAATAGCAGCAGATTTTTAAGCCTTTTTAAATCATTTCATTTGTCTAATGTTTTTACTGAACCAACCAGAGTAACTCCAACTTCTGCAACTTGCATTGACAACGTTTTCAGCAATTGTGATTATATACGAGTAGATAAAAAAAAATTGTAAATTATCTTCCGTCTGACCATAGTGGACAAACGGTAATTTTTAACTTTAAAAAACTCATATGCAATTTAGGCCAATTACACTTGGCAAATTAACAAAATTTAATAGTAACTTACAAAATAAGTTAAATGATCTGGGCCATAATATAAATGATGCTACTTAATAAATTTTATGATAATTTCTTTTCAGTAGTACATAATGAATTTAATACAAGCTTTGAAAAGAAGTCGAAAAATATTTTCCCTAAGTTTTATTTAGTGACTGGGCGACTAAAGGTATAATGATAAGCAGGGAAAGACTCTATGAACTTTATGACCTTAAGCCATTCTTCAACTCTGAAACCTTTAACAAGTTTGTAAATAAATACTCTAAGCTTTTTAGAAATATTTGCAAGGCAGCGAAGGCCCGGTTTATTAGCAATAAGATCAAATCGTCAGATAATAAAATAAAGACCGTTTGGAAAGTTATTAATAGTGAAACTGGCAGGAATAAAGTACGCAACACTGATTTTTTATTGCAGACTCCACGTGGTCCCATAAGCTCTAATATCGAAGTAGCCCAAGAGTTTGTAAATTTTTTCACCGATATACCCCTTAAGACAACGGAAGATTTAAATTTCTCGCCCGAGGCCTCAATTGCTTTATTGAAAGAAAACTTGCCACACTGTACAGTTGAATTTCAATTCAATCATTTTATATGATTGATATAGGTTTTTTTCTCTATGACAGTTATAAAGGTTTTCAGACAAATCATAATTAAATTAACCGAAGACCTATGGGGAATGTCTATTAAAGTATTTATATCTATTAAAGTATTTATCTTGGCCTTAATTTTTAATTTGTGTGTTGACAAAGGAGTTTGTCCAGATGTAATGAAATTTAGTAAAGTTATACCTCTTTTTAAATCTGGTGACCACAAGAACACCAACAATTGTAGACTTGTATCCGTGATGCCGGTTTTCAGTAAGGTGTTTGAAAAAGTTATGCTCGATCAAATGGTTATTCATTTTAATACTAATAAAATCAAACACGATCAGCAGTCTGGTTTTACCAAAGGGCGTTGTACGACTGACGCTGGTTCTTCTTATTAAAACACATATTTGCAGCGTGTGAAGAGGCCCAAGATGTGATAGGAATTTTCTGTGACCTCTCAAAGGCATTTGATTGTGTAAATCACGAAATTTTGAAGCTAGAACATTACGGGTTAGGAAAACTTGCACTAAGCTTGGTGAAATCTTATTTAAATGACAGGTAGCAGCAAGTTCAAATAAATGGTGTCAATTCAATGGGGTTTAAAAGTCAAAATGGGTGTACCACAAGGCTACATATTGGGTCCTTTCCTCTTTTTGGTATATATTAATGATTTACCGCATTTATTTATTAAAAAACCACATATAGTATTATTTGCTTACGTCCTTAATTTTTAAGATTAATAGACGTTCAACTAATATTGATGACATAAACAACGCTCTACAGCAAGTCCAAAACTGGTTCACTGTTAATTATTTAGTATTAAATGTGAAAAAAACCAATTGCATAAGATTTGCGTTACCAAATGTTAAAAGTAAAGACTTGGAAATAGTATTGAACAAAGAGAAACTTGAATTCGTCGAAAACACAGTTTTCTTGGGAATCACGCTCGACTCGAGGCTACAATGGGGTCCTCATTTAACATCTCTAGCTGGACGGCTTAGTTCAGCAGCATAAAAAAAAAAAAAAAAAAAAAAAAAAAAAATAGAAAAAAAAAAAAAATTTTGACGTGTAAAAGTGTTTTTAAAAACCTACTTACAAAATAAATATCATTTATCATATCATTTATCATTTATCATATGCTGTCAGAAAAATCCGTCAAATTTACTGATGTACATACCGCGAGGCTGGTCTATTTTAGTTACTTTCATAGTATCATGTCTTACGGTATTTTGCAATAGGGACAAGGTGCAGGCATAGAGTCTATTTTTATTCTACAGAAAAGAGTCATCAAAGTCATATACAATCTTCGCAGACGCGATTCTCTAAGGAAACTATTTAAGGTTAAAAACGTCATGACGGTATCTTGTCAATACATTTATGAAAATATTATGTACGTTCCAAATTTAAAACATGCATTAAACGCACACTATGTAGACAAGCATATTATAAAGTAGAAGATTATATCCGCGATAAAAAGGCTTGGCTAAATGCTGGTCCTGCTCCACTGCCACTTTTGCCTGGGAACTTTTTTTTTTCATAGTTTTATAAATATTGGAAGAGATGCTATTGCCCTTTTTGTATGTTGTTTTCGAAATGGTAGGATAATGTATATATGTTATTGGTTTAATGAAACTTATGACCGTTTAATGCTATTATTTATTTATTTGGAACCATTAGCATTGCATAATGTAGAAGCACTTTTATCAAATTTTTGTGATTGTGAAATACCATGGAGCATTTTTACTAGGTTACAATTTGTTTGACTTATCGAGCATGGCAGTTGGGAGTTTGTCATTCTCACTCAAATGTCTCGCTGATGGTGGCGCGTGTTATTGGGTCATTCTGTTACCTTCAAAATGGTTGAGCAGAGTGGGGTTGAAGCACGCGTCATGCTCGTGAACGGGCGCCGTCAGTTGAGACTGGTCATCTCTTCTACTTCGTTCTACTTTTCTACTTCTACATTGTGCTCACATAATTGTAGCTACAAGAAATACATCACCAAGATTGTTGTAACACTTAAAATGATTTTAAAAGAGTGTCCATGGACTTTCTTGCACTTTCTTCTCTATAGAGATCTACGCTTTGGAACGTGCAATTTAGCTTCACTTTTTTGACTGACCGACATTTTGACTATTCAAAAGTGCCTGTAAATGGTCTATTTGAAATAAATGAATATTTTTTTTTATTTTTTTTAGGAACTTCGCGCTAAATGATATGACTTTGTTTTCCTGGGAGACGTAACATGGAATGAAATATTAAGACCCAATTATAAAGTAGATTATAACAGCATGGGTGGTGAGGAGGTACAAAGAAGTGGTAGAGAGCTACTGTCTGCAATGTTGTGCTACGTTATTCAGTCATCTTTTGTTTTTAGCCATAAGAATGTTGTATAATCAGGGTTGATGATGATAACTTGCCGTAGTTGTTTTTAAGTTGCAAATTTCAAATAAGCAACGTTCACCTGTATTCAATAGTTAGCGTAAAATACATAAAGTAGGTATATCCACCGGGACGCATTTAAAAGTCGTGAATGATGTATTGCGAACGATATGGTGCGTTGAGTTCAGTTCAGAGTGCAGGAGGCGAGTTGGGGCACTTCCTGCGGTTGCGTGACACGCGCCCCCCTTATCGTTTTCATTGATAGATTTATCTGGACGAGGTCGAGTTGTTCGCTCCTCGATCCGCACAGCGCACTAGTCACGCGCGCACTCTCGCGCAAAACATCACGTAGCATTTGGTACTGCGAAAGCTACCTAACTCCTTAGCTACAGTAGATACCTACCTATGTCAACGCTGGCATATAATATGTAGATTGGAAAATTAATCACTATCTGATCGCAGTTGCAGTCTTTCAACAGAAACAATCTGTCCTAAAAGGAATTATTTTTAAGCGGAACCCCGACGCTGTCACAAACAGTGCACTGTTGTCATTCAGCGAAATCATTTTCCACGAAAAGGACCTCCCCATTTGGTCAGCGACGAGTGATGTCGCACTGATTCGCGCTACATCCAATAAATACATATATAAACATACTAAAATGTTAAATATCTATAACTGCATCTCAATATTTTTCTTCGTTGTCATTGTTTATTTTTGCACAATCATTTCTTTGTCGTCGTTTTAAATATTGAGTTTAGTCGGTTGAAATTTTTTTTCACAATTCAATCAACATTATCTTTAGCAAAAAAAACAAGACTGGCGCCACATTGATATCCAACTACCTAAGTTTTTTAAAAACCCGTCGTATTGGCTTTTAAGAGAGATAACGTTAATTCTTTCAGAGCAACGGTATCTCGTTGGGAGCCCTTAAAACGATTCTTATCTCTGAAACTGTATCCGGATAGCTGATTTTTTGTTATGCCCTTTTGGCACGTGTTTTGTCGTATTGTTTGAAAATCGGTTGTCGTAAAGATCGTTCGTTTTGACATGATTTGGATGTATTCATACCAAGAAACGATGAAAGAGGAGAACCGCTTCCTGTATTCACGGAGTAGGTGTAGGGTATCGGTACACCGTCGCCGGAGCTGTCTAGCGGACAGTACTTACAGCAACCTACGTGCAACGGGACACCGCTATTGCTAAACTAACTACTGCTGACGACTTATAATTTCCTGTCAATGTTATTTGAATCTTCATAGAAGAAATACACAAGGTTTAGGTAAAGCTTACTTTATATACGTCTAAGGATTTTTTTTTTTCATTAAGCTATGTCTCTTCCTTTTTTTGGATTCTTTGGACTCCTTTCTAAAGGATTGGCCGGAAGTGGCAAAAGATAGAGAAGAGTGGAAGAATGGAAGGGAGGCCTTTGCCCTGCAGTGGGACACTACAGGCTCATAATAATAATAATAATGTCTCTTCCTGCATTAGGAAGAGACATAGCTTGATGTTTAAGTATCCAGCTATGAAAATGAGTAACGTGTCGCGTAGGAAACTATGACTTCAGTGGTTAAATTGACGAAACGGTTGCACGTCACCCAATTAATATCTTCTTAACAACGGTTATATATCTAATAAATTATCTCCAATTAGCGAATCGTCCGTCATCGCAAGTTAAGAGCGTTTTGCGTCTGAGATACGTTTGAAAGTGATAATTTTAATGAATGAAACCAAAGCACATTTGTTCAAGGTCGGTGTTCGGGACGTGTTTTTTAAGATTGGTATAAATAGATGACGCACCGAGAGAAGATCCGGTGTGTGTGCTGGTGGTAAGCAGCGGCACAGTTTGTTCGTGTGGAGTGACACTCGCGGTGCGCAGACGCCTGCGCCGCGTGGAGCGCGCGGCCGTTCGGCGGCCGACTGTTTCAGCTCGCCAACACTCAATGCTCCCCATTCATTCGCACGCATGAATGAACGACGTTTAGCACGTGGCCGAAAAAAAAATATACTGAAACTGTCGTCTACTCTAACACGACGGTAATCAGCAACTAATGAACCGACCTTGCGTCTAGCTAGACTGTAAAACCTACTAGTTTTAGTAACACTCGCACTCGGAAAATGTACAGGAAAATAAGTTATACTGTGTCCAAATGTTCTCGTAATGCAAAGTCAATCCTAATGAGCGGGTAATTTAAATGAGCGGAGCATTAAAATATACTGATTTGGCAATCTTTCGAAGTTAAAAATAATTATTTCTTATCAGTTTATACTTAAGATATTTTTTTCAGTTCATGTTAGGTACCTACTCATAACTGAATTAACGAGTTCTAGCTGCTGCCCGCGGTTTTACGTGTTAAAATTCTTTTGCTATCCCAAGTGAAAATGATAAGCACCGAGGTGGTTAGTAGTTAATATACTACTTAACAATGTATTTATTTGATCCAATAACATCAAATTACACACAAGAGCTAAACTATCTTGGATTATAGGTATTTAGGTACATAGTAAGTATCTATGAATGAAATCTTGTCCGAAATTTTTTGTGTATTTTGGTCTTTAATATTGTAGAGACTAGGCTTAGGTGAAAGTGAACCCCAGGGCCCTGGGCCTCAAGTCTGCAAGTACAATAGTGTCAAATAGTCTATCATTGATTTCAGAATTGTTGATTTTGATAAGTTGTCTTCAATCTTGTAATACAATGGCCTCATTATGACTTTCCAATGATCAACCACTGACATTAAATGGCATAGAATGGAAATCTCGTACATAATGACAAATGAATGTCTGTAATCTGCTAAAATTTTGACAGTTACTTTGATCAATGACCTACCATTAGAACGTCATTGTGCAGTCATGGATTTTAATGCGTTTATAATAATGCGCAATTACAAGACAACTCGTACCACAATTACATTACAAGACTGCTGACCGACCACTGAACTGCCATTATGAATTAACAGATTAAGAACTTTTAACATGGCAATGGGATCGTGTTGGAATAACGATACTATGAAAATAGCAGACTCAGGGCCGTGGAACGAAGGCAAAGAAGGAACAGGAGTGGGTTTAAAGTCGGACACTATCTCTCGCTCCGCCCAAGGGCGGGAAATGTCATTGGATGATTTTCCCACCTAAAAAAAAAGGAATCCAATACCACAAGAGCCGGTTCCCGCACCGTTTTGGCAGGATTACTCATGCGGGATCCCGCACGCGTGCAGGATTGATTTTTTTTTAAGATACGTGTGTTTAGGCGATACCGACGCGCCGCCGTTCTGATGATCTATGTATTTATTATACCCAGCCTCATCGTATTAGACAAAACTCGTGAATTTTCTCTACAATTTGTACCTATAAAAAATAATTTTGTTTTCAAGTTTTTATCTTAGACTTAATTTTTATTTTGTGTTGTGCGAGTCCTAAATCGGAAGTTGAAAGGAACATAATCAAAGTCAGTTAAAGTTAAATTTTCCAAAATCTGAAAGATGAAACTTTCATCATCTTATTTTATCGTTTCTGAAATCTCTGCGAAATTCAAATTGTCAGTTTTTTTGCATTTTGTACGTCAAAGTGGCACTGTGACCTGCGGGATTGCGATTTTGATGCGGGATTGGATTCCCTAGTTGATACCATTTGGACAAAGTAGGCAAGAATGTAGCCTGTAATTTGGAAGTCCATTGATTCGTCCTAACAATGTCTTACTTTTACTATTCATTATTCTCTGTATTAAGATAATCCCATGTGTCCCATGTGATTGTAGGATTTTTGTCCTACTGATAAAATTACGCATTTAATTTTGCTTCAATATTTTAGCGACATTTTCACGACTTATTATTATGTTGTTTCTTTTGATTTAGGCCATAAAAAGTTTCCGACTACTGCTTTAGCCTCTTCTCTTAAGAATCAGGTGTTAAATCCATAATTGAATTTGATGAACTTATTATTAGTTACAATATCTCTTACAGCAGAGATTTAGTAGAGTAAAAACAAAATTCTACAACTCAAAAAAGCCAATAAAGATCGGATCGCCGTTTTGTCTTTTTTCTGTGGTCAACCGGCTATTCAGCCATCATTTTTCATTTTTATTAGTGAAAAAAGTGGTAATTATTTTTCTCAAATCCACGAGTATGTTACTTTTAAAGACATTATTGAAAGTAAATTATAATTGTAAATATGTTTCTGTACATCGCACTGTAATTGAGTGGTTGTATAGAAAGTTAGCAACTTCAGACCTACTTTCTGAGCATCAGTAATGAAAAAATCTTTAATGCAATACTCAAGTCCAGAAAAAATCCCAAAGCTTGGCACCATAGCTATCTGGTACCTTTTTATGAAAATAAAGATTTAAGTAGTTGCAGTAATTACAGAGGTGTCAAACTTACCTCTCATACTCTCAAAATCTGAATGCGTGTACTTAATATCCGGCTTGGGAGACTTACAACTATATCTAGCAGTCAGTGTGGATTCGCACTGGGAATGTCCACAACAGACGTTTACCTTGACGATATTACTAGAAAAATACGAAACTAATAAAGAGGACATCCACCTTATCTTCGTAGACCTAGAAAAAGCCTTTGATAGAGTATCGCGGGAATTAGTCTGGCAGACAATGAGAGCACGAGGAGTCCCAGAACACTATATCGGCTTAGTACAGGATATGTATGAAGACATTAGCACTCAGATGAGAGGACCAACGGGGCTAAGCAAATTTGAAGTTAGAGTGGGGGTGCATCAAGGATCGGGACTTAGTCCGTTCCTGTTCAATTTAGTAATGGAATATTTAACATTTAACAAAGGACATTCAATCCCCACTACCCTGGTGCTTGCTGTACGCGGACGATGTCGTTCTAGTGGATAAGTCTGCGAGCCAGCAGCGGATCAATCTCCAAAAATAGCTATAATCGCTGAAAACCACGGTCTTCGCATTAGTCGCAGTAAGACGGAGTATACGAAATGCAGTTCTGACGATGAGACGCGCCCGACACTGATATCGATGGTCAATCATTGCCCAAAGTCACCCATTTCAAGTATTTTAGATCGACACTGTCTGAGAACGCTAAAATAGATTTAGATGTAACTCATACAGTCAATGCCACGTGGTTAAGATGGAGAACCTTAACAGGAGTCCTCTGCGACAAAAGCATTCCAATAAAACTGAAGGGCAAAATTTACAAAACGGCTGTCAGACCCGCCATGCTAATGACACTGAATGCTGGGTAAAGTAAAAGACTCTTAAAAACAAACTGCACGTCAAAATGTTGCGATGGTCGGCTGGCGTAACGAGGCTTGATAAGGTACGCAATGAATACATCATACGCTCCTTCAAAGTTGCACCCATAGGAGATAAAATGTTAGAGAGACGTATGCGTTGGTTCGGACATGTGATGAGAAGGGATGAAGAGTACCCAGTAAAGAAGGCCTTAGCGATCCCAGAATGGAGAAAAGGCAGAGGGTGCCCCCTAGCTACGTGGTGAACCGCCGTATCCAATGACTTGCAACAAGCTGAGCTGGACACACAGACAACACAGGATAGACTATCCTGGCATCTAAAGGCGAGAAAAAACGAACCTAAATGAAGGGATAGGGAGGCAAGGAAGAAGAAAAAAAAGACCTATATTTTACAAAAAAAATGTAAAGCGAATACCAAAAGTACGACGGCCTTATTTAGGCCTACGTAAACAATATTTTAATGTTTTTCCTTACTTAGGTTATATGTTGTAAATTTCGCATTAGTTAAATATTTGTGTTGACTATGATACTTAACTATTATAAAACAAATGAATTAAATAAAAAAAAAACATATATAAAAAAAATCAATTACTTAATTCACCAATACTTACACACTAATGATTGTTAATTTCACAGATGTCACTTAAACCCACTGAACTTTCTATTTGAATGACACCACACACTTCACTTACAACGTGTTACCCTGCAGGTCAGGAGTGGCGGCAGCGCGCGAAACTGATGTTCCTACCATGAGGAAGTCTGACGAGCTTTGAACGGGATAGTTCCTGAACGGGAGCTGCCAAGTCCGCGCATGCGCTCCGTGCTCCGGGGCGTGACCTAGACCCTGAAAAGACCACCCCCTCGCCCACTCAAATCACGTTTCCATGGTTACGGACTCAAATAATTTTTACAAAAATCCGCTAAAATCATGCACAGTACGATATACTGCAAAAATACGATAAATCAACAATATTTAAAAATCCTAGACTTTTTTCTGGGACACTTTTCAAAGTTCAGTTCCCTTTTCCTAAGAATATTGTTGTTGCAAAATAAGTCATACGGAAGCGCAGCGAAGAAAGTAAATCTGTGCCTACATTGGTGGCTCCACCCAATCAACGAGGCTGCTAGCCTCGCATTGGTGTTTCCTAGAATGGTATGAGAAATGATGACCTTCTTGGTGAATTATTGACAACAAACAAGAGCTACCTAGTTAGTATTGCAGCCTATTAAATTAGCATGGCTAGTGAGAGAACTATAAGCAACAAATTAAGGCACCCAACATGTTACTACGTCATCATTGGCATAAATCCAAAAAGTATTTACTGTTTCCAAATAATGTGCTATGAAACCAACGATATAATGTTAAGTTTGGAGCCTAATGGCTCTAATCTGGAAAGAAAAAAATATGATTTATTCCAGAAATCTCTACCAAAAAATCCCCACCGTGGGGATTGCATTTTTTTCCAGAAATCCACACTAGTAAAACAATATCAACTGAGTGGAAATTTTAGAAAAATAACAATACCCACCAAATGTAGTTGAGTTCTGTATTGCAGCAGTCAGCTGCTGCTGAAATGCAACATGCATAATTATGCAGTATGCAGCAGTCTGTCAGATCTGTTGTTCTCGTAACAGCAGATCACTGAAACTAATTTTAAGAGCTCCTGAAATTACTTAGGAACTGACTCCTTTTTAGAAATTCTCAGAAATAATAATTGCTATCGATTCAAGCAGACCTTACTACATTGTTTGCTAGTGAAGATAACGACAAGATAAATAAACTGAAAACAATGTAGGTATCGAAGTGTCAATCCTTTAATGGTGACTAACTGGATGAACTTACTAACTATAACATAACTCCTACTTAGCAGTATTTTTGTTATGAGGTAGGAACTCATCAAATAACTTCTGCCGCTCTAGGTGGAGCGAGAGGGCGTCAGAACTCTGAGACTTTTAATGACTGAATCCTATGTTAATTCAGTTCTTGTTTTCGTTCCAGGGCCTCGGAGACTATTTCGAACATTTCGCAGCCCTATCAAGCATCGGCCTCATTCGTTTTGCTTATACCTTTTGGAGCTGTGCGTGTTCGCGTCTGCATCGACTCGGGCTTGATAAGGACTAAACTCGCTATCCGTCCGCCTCTAGTAAGGACTGACTAGTAAGGCCTCTAGTAAAGCAGACGGCTGAACAGCGAGCTTTCCATTGCTTGCCGTCTGTATGTCCTCGCCTACGGTCGTCGACGTCGCCCGTGTCGGTTCCAGGGGCGGTTACCTCTAGGTAGGATTCCTGCAACCCTCACCAGGTCATCGGCCCACTCCAGAACCATTCGTCCCCTTCGACCATCTGTTCTGCAAGCAATGTGTCTTGCCCACTGCCACTTAAGTTTGGCGATTCTTCAGGCATGTCGGTAACCTGGTAAATCTCACCCTGGTACCTACAGTTTCCCCACATTTCACCAATTATGACCTATGCTTAAATTCAATGTTGTTGGGGTTATCAAGTCGGGCATAATTATTTGGTTTATGGACAGATCTTGATGATTCATTTTATTTTGTGATTTTGGGAAGTTGGTGTCAATAAAGGTTTCTTCTGATATAAAAATTACTATGTAATTTTTTAGAAGCCGCTTGTATTTTTTCGTAAAAAAAGTTACCTATTTCTTTCTTCACGTTTTGTATTTTTTGTAATATCGCTGCATTAATAGCGATTTTTATTCGTATATATAACGTGTTATATAACGGTTTGCGGTATTAATGTCGTACAGATATACGGTATATCAATGCTAACCTGCATGCGGTTCGCTAACGACTGTACTGTATATTTTTGTTTCAATCGTTTGTTTGGGGTACCCAAACAAACGATTGATCTTTAAAAATTTTAATCTTATTTTTTTCTTCTCTGGGCGGTTACGAAATAAAATTTCCAAATCCAAAACAGCCACAACACAGTTGTTTGTTAGAACGTGAATAAGTAGAAGGTAATACCTAACTATACATCATTGATATGCGTCTATCTTTTGAAACGCTCAAAAATATAAGATTTTTTATAAAAAATCTTATATTTTCTAGATATTGTGGTTTTTTTTTGTGGTGGTTAAAATCATCCAATGACAGATCCCGCCCATGGGCGGAGCGGGAAATAGTGTCAGACTCTTACTGACTAAAAACCTACCCCGTTCCTTCGTTGCCTATCGTGCCGGGGCCGGGCCTTCCTCTCAGAAACTGACCCATAACCCCAGCAGGCTTCGACCCTGCCTGCCTGCAGCTAGTAGGCTGTGCCTCTACGGTTTGCTGACAGCTCCTTGAGGCGCGCGGGAACAGTACGCGCCGTCGACGACTTGGGCTCGGTCCGGTCGGCCGCGCCTACGGTGGCTGGAAATCGGGATCTCCTCACTCTGGACCATGGCCTGAACCAAGGCCCGGCGAGAGAGATCGCTGCCGCCGATCGCCCCCACGAGGACACGGCGATGCTCTGCCCTGGCGGGGCACACCTCTACAGTGTGCTCCACCGTGTCCTCCGGGTGTTCCGCACAGTGTCGACACCCAGGCGACTCCTCCGCACGAATCTTGTACAGGTACGTTTCAAACTTGCCGTGTTTGGTTAGTACCTGCGCCAAACGGAAGGTGACAACGCCGTGAGGCCTTTCCAGCCACGCCTCAAAGAGGGACCTTACCGCCTCGATCGTGGCATGCCCAGCACGGGGTTGCGACAGTCGCTCTCGCCATTTCACCATGAGATCCCGCTGGAACTTTGTCCGCCATGCCGCAACTTGTCGCGGCAGCGAAGTTTCGCCCCGGCGTTGCATCTCCACGCGTAAGTCGTGCTTGTGTGCAAGGACTGTTGCCTCCAAATCCCATGGTGGTAGGCCAGCAAGGAAGCTCGCCGCTTCGCAAGATACCATTTGGTATCCCCGGATCATCCGAATGGCCATGACCCTCCGCCAGGCCGCCACTCGCTTTCGTAGCGACGGCGCCCATACCGGCGCCCCGTAGAGAGCCATGGACCGAACGATGCCTGCGTAGAGCCACCGGCAGGAGGTGTCTGGACCCCCTAGATTCGGCAGGAACCGCTTGAGAGCAGCCCCAGTCCGATTCAATCTGGGAGCCAAACGTCGGAAATGGTCCTCGAAGTTCCACCGGCTGTCGTGGACGAGTCCCAGGTACTTCATCGTCGACCCGACGCCGATGTGAACTCCTCCTACCGTTAATTGGGAAACCGGAGGTGGCGCACTCCAAGGGCCGTGAAAACACATGGCCTCGGACTTGTGCAGTGCCACCTCGAGTCCCAACTGCTCGATCCTCTCCACGACTGTCGCAACCCCGCGCGTCGCTAGTTCGACCGCCGCCTGATGATACGACCGTCCCCACGCCAGGACCAGCGTGTCGTCTACGTAACAGACCACGCTGACCCCGTCGGGGAGGTCGGCTGTCATTTATAGATGGGTACATGGCTGTATCTATGGTGGTCAAAAGGTAAAAGGCCTAAGTCACATTGGACCGGCGATATCAATAAGATTGTCGAAATTTCCAAGATCCCCGTAGATATAATTTAGGACTGCTTTTGAAACATTGTCGCTGATATAGAAAGTAATTTTGTCTATAGGTAGGTACTTCGCTCGTTTTCCTGCTAAAACCTACGGCAACCATTCAATAAATCGTCCTAAAAATTGCATTGTCACTATTATACAATCATCGCGTATAGGATCTATAATAAATAAAGCGAATGCTCCGTGGATCCAGAGGTAAGTGTCAGTTTCTATGTTCAATCAAATATGATTTGAGACCGTAACAAATATGATTTTTCTTTCTTTCAGAACCTGACGTTGACCTGCAAAAGACTTCTGTCTACACTTCTTGCATCTTACGTTCGATGATGTTAAATTATATCCACTGTTCGATCTCTAATCAAGAATAGAACAGAACAGTTTGACTGTTAGAAATTTCTCAATTATAACCGGGGATTGGAACCGTGCCCAATAAATAACAATAGGATTTGATACCTACCTATCTATATTAACAGCTCTGCTGTTAGGTTACGAAACCTTTTCGTTAAGGCTAGACTGCGAAAGTAGACCGTGTTGATTTCAACCTTAAACGTTTTACGAAGATGATTAATTGAACAAAGTTTTAATGGACATGTACAAAGCGTGAGCGTAGTTCAAGCGTAAAAGTGTGGAATGTCTTAATTTCAGTTTAGCAGATATTTAGTGTATGACGTCCTGTAAATGTGTATGGTAAGTTCAGATTTGTGCATCCAGCCATTCAGCAGATATTCAACAAAAACTGTTTCCGCCAGGACTACGTATTCTGAGCGTAACTTTTTTTTTTCTTTGGACATACAAGAAAACAAATACATACAATAATTAGTGTGTAACGAGATGTAAATGTGTATGTATAAATGAAATTTGTGTGTCTTATAATTACGAAGATATCCGAGTTTCCGCTGCGGTGACGTTTGCCAATTTGATGAAAATCATATAAAACGGTTTAGTAGAAAGTTATAATTTTTTATGCACGTTACTTTGGATTTGTGTGTAATGTGTGTAAAAGCAGAATTTGAAAAAAACATACCGTTCAGAAGATATAAAAGTAAACGTAAAATAAGGTTATTAGGTCAAAGCTCTTAAAATAGGAACTCTAGAGTCTAACTTTTTACATGTATCTATAACTTGTAAGGCTCTACAATGTCCTGCAAAGTTTCATGTATGTGCGCTAAGTAATTAATGAGCAATCGCATAATTACTACGACTGGACCACTATATTTTATGACATCCGATTATAGGACTTTTTAATGGAAAAAGCAAAATAAAATATATACCAATCATTAGTGTATTAATGCAACTAATCCTATTTGAAATTTCAGCTCATTACACTAAATAATTAAAGAGATATAATAAAAAGACCAGAACAACTACAAAACATGGATAAACCGACCAAGTTTGAATGGGTACGAAAAAGCGGCCGTGCAGTACTTAGACCTAACGTTCTAAAATTTCCAGTATAATGTTGTTATTGTGTTGAATGATTTCGTACAGGTGCGTACACAATTGTTTTGCAGGAAATAAAATAACTTTCTATTAATAAAAATATTTATTAGGTAACGATTTAACTAAAACAAATAAACGACATTAATAAAAAATAATAAAATAGGAACTAACAGTAAGTATCTAAGTACGTGATTTATGATCTTACCTTGTTTATCTTCCAATCATTCTCACTACTGGCTCAATAAGTATCAATAAGTATGGTTCACAGTCACTTACACTAGCTACGTCAATATCCGAATCCAGTAAGTACCTACATAATATTACGTTGATGGCAAAATAAACAGTGCATACGCACGTTGTCCTTGACTGCACATTTGTGACTGTTATTAAACAAAACGGAACAGGAAGCGCGCGCTCAGAAGATACTTGCCTACTATTCAAACATGAAGTTGAAGCGAATGCCGCATGCCGGTTTGCGCAGGATTCCCGCCATTCTGTCTGTCAAACTCCAAGCAAATGCTAGAATTGCGGGATCCGCGTAGATTATAAAATATTGAGTGTTCTATTTGTAGGGTACCTACTTATCCAAGAACGTAAATAAGAAGTAGTAAAGTCTACAATGAAGTCTAGAAAATGTTAAGCATAAAAAACTGGGCAAGTGCGTGTCGGACTCGCACACTGAGGGTTCCGCACAAAACAAACTTACGTAAATGTGTGAGCCCGACTCGCACTTGCCCAGTTTTTGTCTATTTTTGTATTTGAGTTGATTGCTTGCCTGTGGAATTTTGAGGAGCACTTCGACGACGGCGGTGTGTTTTCGCCGTTGTCTGATGCGGTCGGGCTCCTTTCGCTAGCATTACTGCTTCGCAGAAGGAGGCGACCGCCTGCCACTCCTCCTCGCTCCGTGCGTAGACCGCAGGCGTTCCGCTGGGCCGCTGTAAAGGGCAATGGAAAGAACGATGCCTGCATAGAGCCTCCGGCAGGAGGCGTCGGAACCCTTAGGCAGGAGCGGCTTGAGAGCAGCCCCAGTCCTATTCAGTCTGGGAATTTTGGTGGAATTTTGACGCCCAGACGTCGGAAGTGCTCCTCAAAATTCCACAGGCAAGAATATCTTAGAGGTGAAGTAGTAAAACAGTATATAGTGAAAAAATATGATTACCCGCTTTCTTGATGTCCCCATTAAAGTTTCAGCTTTTCTCGAAATGCTACTCTCGGAATGCAACCAGCTATTTGTGTTTTAGTGTTTTATTAAGAAGATACTCGCCTATTTTTTATTATAAGTTAAATTTTTGAGTTTGAATCTATTAAGTCCTTGTGACATTTTCCATTTAAAATAAAGAATTCTTTTTATTTAAGATATTTCCTATTTCTTTTCGTTTTATCTGAGTATCAAGTGCACTATTTAACAAAGAAGTTTTACTTTCAAGTGGAGGTAGTAACAAAGGCAAATTGTAATCACCCTTCTAACAACTTACTACTGCAGTAGTAAGAAAGGAAATCAAATTAACAGTATTACTACTGGTAGTAACACGGGCAAGAAACCATACCAGATCCGCATCATCCACATAGGAAAAAAAAAACAAAAAGTAAACTTAATTTGGAACATTAATTGTGCATAGGTACGTGCGGTCACAAAAAAATATTTTTTGAAACGTTTAAAAATGGAATACTTTCTTTTTTTAAATACTGTTCATTTTCCTTCTAAACCTCAATACACTTTATTTCTAGTAAAAAAAGTTGGTAACTCTACCTTCAAGGACCACTAGCGCCTTAATTGAAATTAAAACCGCCGCGCTGGTTTTGTTTTTAACGCACTTTTAGGCCGTGTTTACGGAGACTCGGCGCGTTGTGCGGCGCGTTGGGCGTTTCATCGTACATTGCAGCAGCGGGCCGCGTCATCGCTCGCGCAAACACAGACATATGGCAATGTACGATGGACCGCTCGACGCGCCGCGTATCCGTAATCGAGCACTTAGATAAACACAATGTGCTATACAAATACTTTATTGCCTTTTCTAGCATTTTTACAAACCACATTTTGTATTATTTACGAGTTATGAAAATCATAAACTGGCGGCGCGGCGTTAGTAAATATGTACCTACTATATCAATTTTTTGTAAATATTACGTCTGCCAAATAAATGCATTTGTTAATAGGTTTTTTTTTATGGTAGGTAAAATCATCCAATGACAAATCCCGCCCTTGGGTGGAGCGAGAAGTAGTGTCAGACTCTTACTGACTAAAAACCTACCCCGTTCCATTCTTTGCCTTGGTCCCAGGGCCCCGGGTGCCATTTTCACATACCCTTTGACCCCAGTAGGCTTCGGCCCTATTGGGCCCCTACAGTTTGCTGACAACTCCTTGAGGCGCGCGGGCACAGTGCGCGCCGTAAACGACTTGAGCTCGGACCGGTATGTTACTGGACGGACGGACAGCGAGCTACTCATTGCCCGCCGTCCGCGAGCTCGCGCCTACGGTGCCCGAAAATCGGGATCGGAATCCCGGCGGCGGCGGCGGCGTGTACGCCGTAGCCTGATGCGGTCAGCCTCCTCCTTTGCTAGCATTACTGCTTCGCAGAAGGAGGCGACCGCCTGCCACTCCTCCTCGCTCCGGAGCATGGCTTGAACCAAACCCCGGCGCGAGAGATCGCTGCCGCCGATCGCCCCCACAAGGACAGGCGATGCTCTTCCCAAGCGAGGCACATTTGTTAATAGGTACAGATGCATTTATTAAATTGTAATAATTTCGTAAGTAAACGTCGTCAGTAAACAATCACGTAATCACTACTACAAATTTGTAGGTACTATTTTTTATCACAAATTCGTCAAGAATTGTGTACGCATCTGTACGAAGCTATTACACTGTATTACACTGGAAATTTTAGAACGTTAGGTCTAAGTACTGCACGGCCGCTTTTTCGTACCCATTCAAACTTGGTCGGTTTATCCATGTTTTGTAGTTGTTCTGGTCTTTTTATTATATCTCTTTAATTATTTAGTGTAATGAGCTGAAATTTCAAATAGGATTAGTTGCATTAATACACTAATGATTGGTATATATTTTATTTTGCTTTTTCCATTAAAAAGTCCTATAATCGGATGTCATAAAATATAGTGGTCCAGTCGTAGTAATTATGCGATTGCTCATTAATTACTTAGCGCACATACATGAAACTTTGCAGGACATTGTAGAGCCTTATAAGTTATAGATACATGTAAAAAGTTAGACTCTAGAGTTCCTATTTTAAGAGCTTTGACCTAATAACCTTATTTTACGTTTACTTTTATATCTTCTGAACGGTATGTTTTTTTCAAATTCTGCTTTTACACACATTACACACAAATCCAAAGTAACGTGCATAAAAAATTATAACTTTCTACTAAACCGTTTTATATGATTTTCATCAAATTGGCAAACGTCACCGCAGCGGAAACTCGGATATCTTCGTAATTATAAGACACACAAATTTCATTTATACATACACATTTACATCTCGTTACACACTAATTATTGTATGTATTTGTTTTCTTGTAAGTCCATAGAAAAAAAAAAGTTACGCTCAGAATACGTAGTCCTGGCGGAAACAGTTTTTGTTGAATATCTGCTGAATGGCTGGATGCACAAATCTGAACTTACCATACACATTTACAGGACGTCATACACTAAATATCTGCTAAACTGAAATTAAGACATTCCACACTTTTACGCTTGAACTACGCTCACGTACAAAGCTACAAAATCTTCGCTGGTACCGCGCAACCGTATCGCAAATTGAACTCTGAAACGCGTAAGGTTTGCCCTGGGTTAGTGGGTTCTAATAACTACCTTTTCAGTTCTTACCAATTACATGCTCTATAATCAATTTTTCTTATTAATAAAAGCATTAAGAACTTACCCTTCTTTCGTTGGCAATGTAATGAAACGCCTGTCCCCAGGATTCGTTAAGGCGAATAACCAATTAAGTTCTTCAATTAGATTCTTACCAGTTTCTTCCGACCACCTATTTATTCGGTCTTGAATGCATTCAAATGAATTAAATACTTAATAAGTAAGTCAATTTCTTTTTTAATAATAAATAGGTTTTTTTAAATAATAATTATGTGTCATTATTGACAAAACTTAAACCGGGAAAAATAATACAAGCAAAATTTTATTACTTTATAATTTAATAAAAGTTCTTCAATATAAGAATATGTCCGATTCCATCTATATAATACAAAGCGTTTCAAAAAGGGAAAATACCTACATATAAAATACAACCTCCTTGGACTTCTATTCCGATTACCATCATCACGTTCAGTACTCAATCCCTGTATGTACTACATACGAGGAAAATATTCCAAACCGCATTCAAATTTCAACGAAAATATACTATTTTCGTACAATAGACGACCTCCTTTCTTACGGATAGGTAGACAGTGCCCCTAGTGGAGTGAACAGTATTGTAGCTACTTATATTTAGTAAGACAGTGAATATTATAATATTTTATCTACATTCAGAAGCACCGCAGGTAGGTATTGCCTCATAACGACACTATCGACATCGAGATCGTTTATTGCACTACTTGACGTTACAATTAAGACATGAAAAGATTTCTCATTATATTTATTTACACAAAACTACAAAATTTTATTGTAAATAATTCATGTGAATATTTTATTTACAAAGGATCATTCTTCATCAAGGAGTATTCTTTAAAATGAACTGAAGACTTATTGGTAATTTTTATAAAATTTCACATCCATCGTCCAAAAATCCTTTCGTTCCAACCAAATCATAAGAACACGTGGCGTTGATAATAATAAATAAATAAACATGTATAATACTATTTACAATGCGTCTCGAAGTATGAGATATTCGACAATTTTGCCATACATGATAATACGGTAGTTACAAGACGTGGCAGTAGGTAAATCATCAGATAAGATAAAATAAAATACAAGGCTTAGCCCTGACATTGACATTCGCATTTTCCCACCAATATGTTAGAATAGTTTAGGATATAATTCACGTTAGTATTATAAAAATTGATAACAAAATGTAGACTGGTGAGATTCTATGATACATCGGAGAGGGGACTAGGTTTAGATGGAACAGACAAAGCTTTGACGAAACGTATCTACGTCGTAATATATTAATTGGAGAGCTTCACCGTGTGGGGTAGGGCGGTGGGATTACAATATCTGGAAGAGTTTCTTCAGCTCCACCATCAGCTGCCAGTCGGTCTTGATGAGGTCGTCACGGAAGTAGTCTTTGCACGCGTCGATACTGGCACGGGATATCTGGAACAATACAAAATATTCAATAACTGCCACCGTCATCATTCTAGAATACAAAACCTCTTTGGTCTCAAGGGCAAAAATTCCAACTCATTCCAACCCTATATAGCAATATGGACAATCAAAGCCGCGATTTAGACTGTATGTGGTGTAATTCAGTTGCATTCTTATTCTGTGTAATATCCTCATATCAAAAACCTTTCAAGACATCATAAAACTCTATCTGGTTAACTTAAACTATTTTTGTCGTTAATTTGGACGTATAAATGCATTGCAAAATTACAGAATGCGCGTGATTAAGGTTAAAATCATTATATTGACATATTTAGCATAACAATAGGTCTTATAAAGAATTTCTCGGGAAAAAGTGAATTGAAACCAAATTATTAAACTCATCGAACGTCACAATTAATTTATAAATTACTAAATTTAATTGCGGCCTACCAAGAGATCCGTAAAAACTGGTTCGAAGCGAGACCCAATCAAGACACCTTCGGAGCTAAAAATAGCGGGTCCATGTTGAATGTACAAGTGGTTCATTCAGGTCGACCCAGTTTGGGGCGCATCGATTCAGCACTCCGGGGTGAATGGAGGTTTTGACGTCATAGAGAAAATAGAACAGGTTGTGCAAGCGAGAAATTGGGTCACAAGTACCCCTTGCCCCTCTGGCATGGCGAAGGCGTCCCCGGTGCAGCCTGCCCGGGCCTCGATCTAACGACATTGGATCCGACGAGGAAATCATATTATCAGTCGCTGCAAAATATGGGAAAATGTGGCGTGTATTTTTAGACCGAGGGACGAGCGATAAATAAGACGTGCAAGGTGAAGAGCCGAAGGTTAGGTGAAATTATTATATTAAGTGTTTGGGAAATTCACATTTTGTAGGAATAGCATTGGACGCATATTCCTATGTTTCAGTGTGTTAGATCGTTATACTATTTCTTAGATTTCTGTAATAATTAAAAATTATTTTATACATACAATACATAAAAACGACTTAAGCCCAAAACAAGTGTGATTATTTCTGAGAACGACCTAAAAATACCCGAATCAGAAATCTAGAATTTTTTTCTGTTTCGTAATACTTTTTTCAATTATTAAATTTATTCTAAACACGGTGTTTTCACGATGAAGTAAAGTGGTCTCTGTCACATAAACAATGAGTCCCATCAATGAAACCGTACAGCAAAATATCAATGGGGCTTCTAGAATGGGCCTGACCCGGTCAGCGCGCCTGTGTGCGGGTTGCCAACACGATGTGCCTGTGTGGCTCCTTGCGACTGTACAGAGACTACGACGAAACGCATGGCCCTTCTAAAATTTATACAAGTAACAAGAGTGTTATAAAGTACCGAGTACTTTGTGCGATGTTTCGTTATGTCGATAGTAATCATTTAATGACTACAACATTTGAGCCGAATGGCTATTTTGTGTTCAAATTTTTGTGATATTTTTATAGGTTTCCACATAATAATATAGCATAAAGTGTTCTACGAAAACAACAATATTTTTATTTTCAGATACTGGAACTTAGGCTATTATTAATTTGAGTAAAAATATCAACTCTCAGGAAATCCTAAATTAATTTAAGAAAAGCGAAACTATTAGTTTAATTATATATTTGAGTAAACGAAATAAAGAGCCGGAATTGCCACACACAACACCAGTAATAAACGTTCCTCATTACACGTCCAGTGACATCAATGTAATTACAAAACGATACAAGTCCTGCATCACGATGACGTTACTCTCTATTTGGTCTTGGAAAGTTTTACGTGATCCTTGTCAAGACTTCTTGGAGGAAAACTATAAACAAGACGCAAATGGGAGGCTACTTATAGGGGACAATCAGTTGAGCAACTTATCGACCAGTGTAGATAGCATCTATCTCGAATGTATAAGTAGGGATAAAATTGTTGTGTAAGAAAATGAAATTGCGTTTGCCAACAGCTATTTCCAAGGTCTTCGAATCAGAACACCAGTTTCATTCAAGAACATGTCCCGGATCAATATTGAGGACAGAAGTAGACGGCAATTTCCTAGATGCAACACCTTTGCTAGTTATCTGAGTCGAAATAGTGAAATTACTGTTGAGAAAAGAAAATAATAGAAAAATTTTCTTAATGACATAATAAATGCATTTATTTTCAATTTAAACTGTTCAAAACACATAATGAATGAAGAGTGGTTTGACATCAAAGTGATTCAATTCATACAAGTGGTCAAGAGATCGTATGGAAAACTATGACGTCATATAGTATCCAAAAATACACCCGGCCTTCGCTCGGGTGACGGAAAATCGTCGAGTTCACATTGAGTGCTTTTATATTGTGCAAAGGAAAGATTGATGTTTTCCACTAATCGAAAACAAAACAGGAAGCTTTTTATGTAGTGTTTAGAGGTTTCAAAGTGAACTGACGCCAGTTTGTTCGAGTAAACTTAAGAAGACATGCTGTTTTTCTAAATATTTGTATGCATAGGAGTAACGTAATGTTCCTCCTAGACAAAATGAGAGTGAAGCAATATCTAGCAACACAACATGCGTATTTCAATTGAATGTCCCATGTGATTATTGCGTGCTCATAGCTCTCGTCTTGTCCGTGTATCTTACTAAGTACTAGTTACAAATACCCATTGATGCAACGACTGATTCCAATTTAGTCCTGACCTGAGCAATGACTTCTTGTGTTTCTAAACGTATCATGTAACAGAATGCGTAACTTCCTACTAAAGTTAATTATGTAATTATTATAATATTAATATGAAGAATGTTTCCTTCTTTCTACGTAACAAACCCAAGGTAACCCTCATATAAAATTAGGTTATAATATTAATCTCGTGATCGCTTAATATTAAAAAAGGAACATCAATTTCTCAAAAAGTTGTGTTTCATGTCACAGAACGTTTTCTGACACGTTGTATAATTTAATACTTTAAAAAAAGTAAAGAAGCGAGAAAAATGTAATCATAAACAAACTTGGAATATCTGGCGTGAGAGCAAGCCTAGCAACAGACCGCTCGTATATAACTGATATCATATAACTGCAGCGGCTATAGCCCTGCTTCCCCTGGCGGCTCAGTTCCCCTCGACCTAGTGACCTGTGCAACCCCCCGGCGCCCCCGCTGCAGGCGATCAATGGAGCCGCGAGCCCCCCTTCACCATTGATACCAACCTTCCACTTGCATTGATACAATGCTTTAGTAGGTATGAATGAAAATCCTTCAATGAGTTTCTTTACGCTAGTTCTGCGGCCCGAGGTTGTTATCACACTAATATATTGTATGTAATACTCACACATGCACAAAATGCACGTCGACGCATTTTGTTGGATTCATCGTGCAGAACGACGCACGAGTTTAGAATATACATCGTATCGGTTAGAAAGGTCGATTCTATGAACATAATGATACGAGAATAAATAGACTGCTATTTCTAACTGAATGGGCACTGATAAATGAATACTAATGTTTGTCACATTACGGATTGATTACTTTTATCTGCATGCAGACTTAGGTATTCTATTGGAACCATTTAATCAATGTGTCACACGGTACCAAATTATGCATACGAGTATGTACTTGCGCATTGTTCACGTACACATCACGACTAGAATCGATTCAATTACAAAGCCACTGGGATCCGCTAATAATAATAATAATAACGAGTGTTTTTTTTTTTGTTTGTAAGTTTTTTTAAAAATATTTAAAAATGTAATCAATAAGTTTGTAAAATGAATAAATGGATAATAATAACGGACTCGATGTTCTGCTACAAAACCGTTCGAGTTTATCGGAAATCCTGAGCCATTACGAGATAAAAAGACTATCAATTAAATTGATATCTCAAATATACACGTGTAGAGAAACGTTATCAAACGTCTGTTAATACTAGTAGCATAGTAACGTGATTCTTGATATTCAGAAGACGAAGCAACTGACACTGCTTGTTTTTATTCGCGAATCAACATGTAAACTGTTAGGTATTAGTATTTATGCTTGCTCATATCACTGTAGCGTCAACATGCTGGATTGGCAGTGGCCAACTGTGGTTGCAGGCTCTGTTTATACATTACTATCAATAGTCGATACAATGTTGCCGAAACGCAACAAAACGTATACAATCACGAGTCGACACAGCGCTTCCGTTCTCATCTATACAAATATTTGTATACAACACGGGCCAGGGAGCCATCACGAAAACACGATTCATGATTTATTTGGTTACTTTCTGTTTGAAAGTTTTTTAAAGGAAAATATCGACAAATTCAATTAAGATTCATTGTGTTATCGTGAATATTAGTGCCAGAAATTATTGCACATTTCTGACCATTATTCACGTTCATGAATAGGTTTCCAGAATTTGAGGAAAACTTAATTCCACACAAAGGCATACATGAATTAAAAAAACACTAAAAGCTATATCAATTTGCTATTCCTTATTCAATAGAGTGTTTGGAAATCTGTAACTTTAACTTCCCATACAGTCACCAGGCAAGCGAAACATGCCTAGGTAAATAATCCTCTATGTCGAATGCAATGCATTCTAATAATAGCCGTATCAATCGGTGCCATTTGTCTATAGAGCTAAAATGGTACCGATATCTTGTGCAATGTGCAGCCCATTCATTAAAGCGTCACCCGTGACATATAGCGAGCTCTACACACGGGCGGATCGCTCGAGACCGCCACTCGAACGTAGGCGTTACCCACGATTGATGTACGAGTCGAGTGCTAAAAGAATTCGTTATATCTATAAAACTTTCACACGTCATGTGAAATGTATTGTTTATTTTCATTGCAATATCAGATATAAACTTTTTTGTTAAGTGTTTTAGAATCTAGATCTGAATTGCGTTCTAGGTTATCGTGTTACTTTCAAAATATTTACAGTTTTGTTGCAGAGTTTATTCTGATTCATAGGAAATTTTCAGGTAATTCTTTGTAATACGAATCTTTTGTTCGTATAGAACAAAAAAAACAACAACACATTTCTCAAATAGTATCTTCTAATAAGGTCGCTGCGGTACGGTTAACTGTAACCGCCCGTCTGTAGCGGGTGTTGGGTGTCTACCAAGTACCAACAGATTAATCAATTGGCGACATCAATTTGTAGTTATAATAGCCACTCCATTGTCCTTTAAGACTTAAATTAAGACTTTCTAAATCAGATCTTTGCATTTACTAAATAGTAAGTAAATGAACAATTAACTAGATATGCAATTATGTTTGAAGACATTTTATGTCATTCTATTCCATTTTAGTTCTTTTTTTTTATTGGTGTTGGTATAAATTTATCAAATCTTTTTTACTTAAAAATGGTCCAATACAAATTGATCGGTGCGCTGTTTCTACTTGTTTTAATCGAACCAAAGTCTTATACTACTACTACTACTTATATCTACTTTTTGGTAAGGAATGTTATAGAACAGTAAAATGTCGTGAATTACAATAATGAAGAAAACTCAAAACGCATAAGCGATGCCAACATATTTTAATCTTATTTAAAATTACTGACTGATTCAGAGGCCCATTTTTTTTTTTGAGATGAGAAATCTTCAAATAACTTCTGCTCTGGGTGGGGCGGGAGGACGTGTCAGACTTTTGCTGAGTAAAATTCACCCGCGTTCCTTCAGTAGCCCTTTGCGTTCTATTGCTAGGGTAACTCTTTCGAGTGTTCCCGCAGTCCTAGCAGGCATCGGACCAAACGGGCCCCTTCAGTTAAGCTGACAGTTGAGGCGCACGTGGAAGACGACGTATTGTCCTCACCGGACGGCAAGCTACCCCTTGCTCGTCATCTGCAAGCCCACTGATACAGATATCCATATTATGTTGGTACTCTCATTTGTCCAAAGTCCAATCCTTACTTTTCATGTCATTTCATACCATTGCACATTTGAATGACAATTTTGCACAGAAACAAACACGCAAGTCGCACCTTCTGCCCTGCCATCTATTACTTAACACATAAACTATTGGCGCAATTTTCATTCATCACCAGTGCTCGTTCACATATCGTCGTAATAAATATTTTGCAACGATAAAACTATCAAGACTGCGCGTTGATTCATTGACTCGTATTGTACCTCTGATTGACTGAGCTTCTGGAAAATCCTGCCACGTTTTTATTAAATTTTCCTTATGAATCACAATCTTTATTTTTTCCGAGTATTATAATTGAATGGTAATTTTTTTACCGAGAATTAAGAAATATTATCTGGATGAGTTTTCGACCATCTAGATGGTTTCATATGTACGAGTACTTGATAGATAGTTTATGGTTGAAAAGAAGCGGTAATAGTGATCTTAGATTATATTAGGTATTATTAACACCAGAAATGCGGCACATCAATGTCAATTTTGGCCCTTTTATTTCTGCTACAGAAATGTTGGAGAGTTGGTATACATTATACAAATGAAAGTAGGTAGTAGGTATCTGATAATACAATATTTTTTCATATTGATACACATATTTTGGTGTACTTTGCGTTTCTACGCATAATAAATCTAGAATCGGAAGAACATAGAAAACTATCAAATTCGGGACGTCCGCGCTTCTAGTCAAGGGCACAGCTGTCTATCCACGATTGGTATGTGCAGTATGTAGTCTATAATAAATGCGTCACATATCTGAAAAATTGCTAACGCTTCTTACGGAGTCAAAATTATAATTTTTCGAGAATGGGCTGATTTGTCTTAACCTTTTCCGGCCACGTGTAGCAGCTTAGTTTTAGATACACGTGTTGGCAAAATTCGCGGAACTTCAATGTTGCGATTAATTAAATATTAATCTAACTTTTGTTATTCAATAATTTTAATTGAACTTGTTTTTTTTTTTCTCATTAATTTTGTTGTTTTTGATTCTTGCATAACACCATATTTTTAGGTAGAAGATAGTGACTTCTGAAATACATGGTATTAATATCTAGCTCTGGACTCAGGGCTTCATTACTTTATAAGGATGTTTATGAGATAAATAAGGACTATATAAAATATAATATATTATGATTGTTATGTAGTAGCGGCCAGCGGCTTCGCCCGCTTAAATTGAGAAAATTGTATCAAGAATTGTGTCAAGAGAAATTATTCACGGAATGAAATGGTAAAGAAATACGGAGTAAAAGTATCCTCGTGTGCCAAATATCACTAAATTCAGCCTTTCAAGCGTAAAGAAGTAACAAACATACACACACTCACAAACTTTTGCTATAATAATATTACTGTGACGTCGACTACGATGTAACCTCCATTCGGCTGGACAGAATGCAGGCTACGTTGATCATCTACCCACTAAATCTCTTTCATTCCACCTGTTAACATGAGTCCGGAATCAGTCAGGGTCCAAGATATACCACCTCGGACTAACATTGGATGTCACTTGCACGTTGCACGTCATTTATTAAACGAATGGTCTATTTATAAGAGCTTCACTCTTAAGGCTGATTTTCCAATATTCAGATAAATTTTTACTAAAGAATAAAGGGCTCTTGGACATCCTTACATATTATAAAACCAAGCCCCCTACAGCGTCTGTCTGTATGTTCGCGATAAACTGAAAAATTACTTAACAGATTCTAATGTTGTTCTCCATATATTTAATATGGAAATATTTTATACTATATAGTAGTCTGATCTGATCATCATTTTGTATTGAAAAGATTGATCAGATCATTAGACCATCTGGTATACCACCATGACCATTGAAAAAATCTGATCAGACCATTGGCCCTAGTAGGCATCGACCCTGCCTGCTGGCAGGCTGTGCCCCTACAGTTTGCTGACAACTCTTTGAAGCGCGTGGGAAAAGTGCGCGACATCGACGACTTGGGCTCGGTCCGGACGGTTATCGGACGGTCGGAACAGCGAGCTACCCATTGCTCGCCGTCCGCAAGCCCGCGTCTACGGTGGCCGGAAATCGGGATCGGAATCCTGGCGGCGGCTGGGGTGTGAGGACCGTTGCCTTATGCGGTCGGCCTCCTCCTTTGCTAGCATTACTGCTTCGCAGAAGGAGGCGACCGCCTGTCACTTACCCTCGCTCCGGGTCATGGCCTGTAACAAGGCCCGGTACGAGAGATAGACGCTGATCGCCTTCACAAGGACACGGCGATGCTCTGCCCTAAGCGGGGCACACATCTACCGTGTTCTGCACCGTGTCCCCCGGACGGTCCACACAGTGGTGACACCCAGGCGTCTCTTCCGTACGAAAGCGGTGCAAGTAGGTACTTCCCGAACTTGCCATGTTCAGTGAGAACCTACGTCATGAGGAAGGTGAGGACGCCGTGAGGTCTTTCCAGCCACACCTCAAATAGGGGACTTATCGCCAGTACTGTGGCGATAAGTCCTCTCTTGCCATTTCACCATGAAGCAATATTACAGTAAGAATTTTGTTGGTGACTACAGTTCCCTTAGACATTTTAGTGGGTATTCCACCAACTTTAGTACTAAAATGTGGAAGTCTTTACTTGCTTTACAGCTTCAAAAGCTCTCTACAATTCATACTTTTGCCATGGTGACCTGAAATACAGGCCTTGAGCAACAGTCTCCCACAATATAATGCCCATCCTATATGTTATCGTAGAAATAACGTAGGCTAGCAATTAGGAGTTATATTGTGGAGAAAAAAAACTTTTGTTATTATAAAAAAAAACTTTTATTATTATTCTCTATACTTCCAATAGCCCCCCCCCCCCCTTGATCATCGGCTGGCGACGCCCTTGAGATTAAGTAGTGTTTGTGTCACCATTAATTAGGTACATACTGAGAATCGTCGAAAAACAGCTTAGTATACAAGCTGTTGATGCCGGCTGTCATAAGTAGATCTTTGACACCTGCTACGGATAGTTAGAAGCTTTTGCCAAGGGGTATCGTGTTAGCCAGTGGTTATATGGCTCCTGTCTCTCATCATCATGATGTTGCGAGTTTGAAATCGAGCAATTACTCGGCAAATAAGTTGAACCATTTGCCATGGTTTCGCGCAGCCCACCACATCGATTACAGCGCATTCAAAGTCGACCGCCATGATGTTTCAACTTATGTGACGTGGAATAATAACCAATTTTTGGGTCTCAATCGAAGTGGGGGGGCTACGCGTAACCATAGCAAATGGTATTACTTATTTGCCGTGTACTGTAACAGTGTTAATTTTTCAATTTACATGTATTTCTAAGTTTTTCTAGGACGGTACTGACACCCCATGCCTTGGAAAGCACGGAAAGTCTTTGGTCCCGGTTATTATTCGTAAACGCCAGAAATTCTGACCATTAGTCTTACTAATGATATACACTTAGCTACATAATACAATATTATTTTTAGTATATGCGTAACCTGAATATAGTTTGTTCAGAATCAATTCCAATAATTTTTATACAATGTTATATTTTTTAGTCGCAAGTTGGATAAGGACTAAGTGTTATATCTTTGGATTGACTTGGAATTATTATAAGTTAAAATAAATTTTATATTAAAGGTATTTCATAATTTTTTTGAAATTCGGTATTTATTAGTTTCATTGTATTTTTATTGTGTGTGTTTTTTTAGAAGTAACAGAGAGGTAATTACTAGTCACAGAGCATTGAGAAATGGGATACTAACAAAGTTATCTATTTTTCATGCCCATGGCCTTTAAGTTTGTAAAACAATCTCTTATTAAGGAAAAAAAAAGCAAAATCTATCGTATTTATCATTTTTAAAGTAGTTAGTGTTGGTTACAATTACAAAGTATTATAACCATAAAGAATCCCAGATATTTTAGAGTCGTAAATAACTGTCATCAATTTGTAATTGGGTTAATTTAAAATTGATGACGAACAATAATGTTAAGTATGTCAAGGCATCCCCCTTTAGACAAAAATAAAATATAAACTTACCTTGCTGACTAGGAAATCAGTCTCATCGAAATGTCTGCCGAACATCTTAGGCGACTCTCCGGGGATGGGCTCAATCTTGATGCACACCTCCTGGCCCTTGCGCGCCGTCTCCACTTGCTTGTGGTTGATCTCGATAGATGTCACTATACCCAGGTCGATGAACTGTTGGGCGAACAGGAACAAAATTAATTAAATCGTTTACTATAAACCGTTTTTTTTTGTGTTTTCATTCGAAATCCATGAGCCTGAGCGTGGCTGTTCTCGCTAGATGGCGCTCAATTCAACATTTACAGTTTATTTTGTTTTTATTGTATAAGAACTTGACTGGCCTGTTGGTCTAGTGGTTAGAGGCCCTGATTGCTATGCCGGAGATCGTGGGTTTTAATCCCACCCAAGACACGTTTGTGTTATAATCATTTGTTCTGTCACGGTATAATTTATCTATAACTATATATACGATATTTGTAGCTGCTTTCAAAATAGTAATTTTTTATTATACGCTGATGATCTTAAAGTATTTAGAACAATAAAAAACACTCTTGATAGCGAACTTTTGCAGGAAGACCTCAATAGATTATCTGATTATTGTGATGAGAATAAACTAAAACTAAGTCTACCTAAATGTAAGTACCTAAATTTTACAAAAAATAAGAAGGTGATACCGTACGGTTATTCACTCTGCAATAGTACTTTAGTTAAGGAAACATATATCTGTGATCTGGGCATTCTTCTTGATTGTAAACTTCACTTAAATTTACATATAGATAAAGTTACCTCAAAATCATTTCAAATGTACAATCTTGTTATGAGAACCACGTCAGATTTCAAACGACCAGCTACATATTTGTATTTATTTAATTCTTTAGTTCGCCCACAGGTTGATATGCTTGTATGATCTGGGATCCCTATTATATTAAGTACGAGACTGCAATAGAGAGAGTTCAGCGTAAGTTCCTCAGTACAATGCAGTACAAATGTCGTATCAAACGATTATCTTATAAAGATGCTTTGAATAGGTTTAGACTATTATCATTACGCTCCAGACGCTTGTTGCTCCAAGGAATGATGCTCCATGGACTTATACATAATAGGTTTGACTGCTCTGATTTAATCAGAAAATTATATTATATTGTACCCAGAACAGTAACAAGACGTGAGGCACGCTCGTATCCACTGTTCGCTACAACACCTTACCGTACAAATGCAGGAAAAAGAGCGCCGCTCCAGAGAATAGTTCAGGTCTATAATAATAATTTTAATGATGTCGATGTTTTTGCGCTGCCAAAAAATAAATTTAAAAAAGAGATTGCTAAGCGCCTTGCTGAGAGTTTTTAATTATTGTGTGATTGTTTAACTGGGTGAATCATTTGATTTTAATTGATCACGTTAGCGGAAAAAAAAAGCTTTTTAATTTTGTTTTTTTTTTTTTATATTGATTTTATGGTGTAATTGCCAAACTGTATTATTATTAATTAGTAACATGCGGAAACGTAGTGGATTGTACATTTGTTTATAGTATACTGTGTATTAAGAAGTTATGTAATAATGTACGAATGTTTGTTTCCCAAATACAATAAAAATAAAAAAAATAAAATACTAGCTTTTGCCCGCGGCTTCGCTCCCGCTCTACCCTACTTGACCCTACTCTACCCAGCCCGAGAGAGAGCCCGAGACCTTTCCAACGAATCCAAAACCGTGGAAATCGGTTCGTGCGTTCTGGAGTTATAGCGTCAGGAAGGAAAACCCGACTTATTTTTATATAGTAGATATGTATGTATTTAGAAATATATAACTATATTCATCAGTTGGACAACTAGTACTTATTGTGTGCTTTAACTTCTAGTTGTAGTTATAGCACAAGCTCTGCTTAGTTTAGAACTAGATGGCGTTGTGTGATAGTGTTGTAGAATATTATTATTTATCTATTATAATTGTAAGGAAATGGTATTTGCTAAAGTCGGATATTCCACTTTAATGAAGTTAACCAAATGCCTTAAAATCTACCTTCTTACAGCTGGTATATTAATAATTGGCCAAGTATTGGGTGACTGGTAAATTCGTGAATGATACTTAAACACGTGATTGTGTCATGATAACAGCCAAGTCAGCCAAGTTCAGTACATTTTGACAAGTTGGACGAACACAAATGTACCGACCAGCAGATTTTTTTGCGACTTAAAGTTTGGTCCCATAGTAAAAGTTCTTTTTTATCATGACTAAAATCACGTGTCATAGCACAAATATGTGCTCAAAATTTCTTTATTCTCATTATCAAGTGAGACGGAAATCCGGGATTCTACTGAGAAATTCCATAATAGAAAATCCTTTTAACATTTTTTAACCGACTAGGGAATCGATCCCGCTCAAGAGTCACGAAACCAACAATGCAGATGTATAGCTAGTATACTTACTTCTTGGCTAGGCACGCAGATAGGTGTTCCTTCTTTCACGATGCCAGCTTCCACCATGACACCGGCGACGATTGGATCACGAGAGTTGAACACGAATTGAGGCAAGATCTGTGTGCAAAGAAACCATTAGCAAACTAGCATTTAGCCAATATAAGCCTGAATTAAATGGCAACTATCAGAATTACGCGGAATCAAAGAAGCTTGACGAGTCTCAGGAGAAACGATTCAACTGTCTTGTGAAAGCGCCAAGGTAGCCCGCGAAATTCTAATTCTTTTATATTCTTATTGTACACAGATTGTAAAGTTAACAAAAAATAGGACGGGTGATGTACACAGGATTCTCTAAGGTTTTAGCTTTTTGCAGATCAGTGACTAGTTCTATGTTTCTTTAAAGTATTTATTTATGGAAACAAAGTCATTAATGCAACCGTATCGTTAGTCTAACGCTATTGAATGTCTATGTCATGAAAAAGTAATTTGTTAGGGTTACCTGAAATGACACTGATCTGCAAAATGCATAAAACAAAATGCAGTTCTATAGCCCTCGCCTAGGGTGGTTAGGAATCGCCCTGCAACTCCAAACGCCAGAGCGTCTCCTGCTGCGACTAGGGTGTAAGGATCACACTCCACGTATTTCGCCACCTCCTTCGCTCGCATTAATTCTTTGTAGAAGGAGGCGACTGCTTTCCAAAGACAACATACCTTAAGTTTGCAGGGGAACACGGCGATATGTTTGAACTCTTCCCGTTTCCTTGCCTTTAGTTCCTCGCGGTAGGCAGTGAACTTATCGAACAAATGGTAGATGATGTCTGCAGCGAATATCTTTACACCTAAGTTATCGGCCATCTCTTGAGCATCACGTTCGATCTGAAAAAAATAAAGCATGTGTTACTGGTAAAGTGGTGAATTAATTTATTTCAACTAACTCATTTACCCATTCCCTCTCCTGGAGAGGTCTGAATCCTAGTAGGGGGAACATTATATAGGCTGAATATGCTATGCACTAACCTATTTACAGGCATTTTGAAATGCCAAAAAGTCGGGCCAGTCGGAATGGAGGAATCGCAATTGAGAAGAACGTGCAAGATACTTCTTGGACACATTTTTAAATCATGGCTACATTATACATGTTGATTCTAGTATAAATGAGGACAATGTAATGAAAAAAGATATTTTGAGGTACAGAACTTTAAAAATGGTGCTTTATATCGACACAACATTCTACTTTTTTTTTCGATGAGTGAGTTTCCTTATTGTTTAAATTAGTGTTAAAAATGGTAACATGCACTAGAATTACAGAGATCATTCCTATTAAATACTTATATGTAACAAAATATAGACTTTCTGAAAGCCAAAGCACAGTCAACTATAATTATAATGGACACTCAATAAATTGCACCTAATTATAAAATCAACTTGTTTAAAAAAGAAAAATACTGGTTATTCTTTTAGGAGTCCTTATAACTTTGACATGAATCTTACCTTAACATCGAACGCCAATATCACTGCGTATTGTGAGTCGTGCTCCAACATAGCGGATGCTTTCATGACATCACGCTTCACAACCGGTCCTATCCTGATCGCAGAATACTGAAACAAATATACGAAATTAAATTGTCAGAGATTAAAATGACTATTCAGTGAATTTAAAATATAAGGTATAACACGACGCCTTACGCCATCTATCGGATTGTGGGCACAATATTACGCCACCCGAATTGATCAAATCACAAACAAGATCAAACACCGATATAAACGATAACATATCAATAGTATCTACAGATTATTAGCGACATCTATCATACGACGTGTGAAGTGTCTGTGACGTCAACAAGTTACTACTACATACAAGCATGAGAGATTGAAGATGCACACTAAGCTGTCAAATAGCCTATATAAGCCGCCAGCACGAAGGAACTGACACACTCGCTACTTAGAAGGCACAGTGGTCGATAGCCCCGCAGTCACTACTGTTGTCATAAGCTTGACCTGAGCGGAGGCCCCGTCGCCCTCAGGAACAGCCGAGCTAGGAGGTCAAGGGATAGGATAGCCCCGCAGTCCATCCCTAGAACCGCTCATAGATTTTCACATCAGTCTATTATCTTGTTTGCTAAAAATCTGTCAGGTGTTTGAGGTAAATAAACCCTATCTGTCATCCAACGTTGGTTTCATTCCACCGCCACCATTACATTGGCGCCCAACGTAATATTCTTCTACCCGCAATACTTTTCGGAGCACTCACATTTTTGACGGTGTATCCACATATCGGCGGATAAATAGAAGCTTACCCTCAAGAGCATTTATATTATTTTGACACTATTGACATGTCTGAAAAAAAACCAGAGATGGTGGTGATGACTCAGGAACAATTCACCGCACTCATAACAAAAGTGACAGAAGCGAACGAGAGTGGAAATAGACAATTCAAAAGTTTTGCTGCTTGTACGAAACGCTACGACGGTGAACGAAACTTTAACAAAGTGGAAGAATTCGTTACAAATATATCAGTTTTTAAGAAAATAGAAAAAATCAGTGGCGAAGACGCTTTGGAAGGTTTGACCTTATTATTGTCTGGTGCCGCTGCGACGTGGTGGAACGGTGTGAAAAGTGATATCAAAAAGTGGTCCCAAGCTCTCGACGCCATTAAATCTGCTTTTGCGCCGAAAATGCAGCCACATGAAATTTACTTGGAAGTGTACTCAAAGAGGCAAACGACGGAAACAATTGACGCGTTTGTGTGTGAAAAACGCGCCTTGCTATCACAGTTGCCTGCGAAAAGGCATAAGGAAGAGGAACACCTGGATTTTGTGTATGGACTTCTCAACATAACCTACAAAAAGGAAATTGCTCGCACGGAAGTAAAAACTTTTGCTGAACTCCTGGAACGAGGTCGTCACATTGAGAGTCTGGCCAAGGAAGCTGGTGAGGTGACAATTCCGACACAACCAGACCGAAAGCCGTCCAAAAGATGTTCGTTCTGCGGCAAGAAAGGTCATCTTTTCGACGTTTGTCGCAAAAGGTTAGCGGAACAAAACGAAAAAGCAGTCAGTTCTGAACCAGAAAAGAAGCCAGTCATCACGTGCTATGGATGTGGAGCACTTGGTGTCTACAGAAGCAGTTGCAATACCTGTAAAGCAAAGGAAACACCACCCAAGCCCGTTGCTTTTTGTTCAGTACAAAACTACTTGAAGATACATGCAAAGATACCGACAATCAAGGTATATATAAAAGGGGAAGAAGGCTATGCATATATAGATACTGCTGCCCGTCGCAGTATTGCCAGTATGCAGCTGTATAAAATGTTGCTACGATATGGAGCACAGTTTGACCAGCGAGTAACCGACATTAAACTAGCCGATGGAACGGTGAAAACGTCAAACTTGTTGACAACGACAACTGACATACGTATTGGAGAACGCACACTACCAATAACATTGTCAGTTATACCTGAAGCTGTTGACAACCGTACGCTGTTAGGTATCGAGTTCCTAGAACAGGCAGGAATCATACTTAACACACCGCAACGCAGCTGGAACTTTATTGACGAACCACAAACATCATACGACTTCATCCAACTCAACAATGACGACATTCCATTGAAAGCAGTGAAGCGGTTGACGTTTGAAGTCAAAAAGAAACCAGCAGAACTGGAAGCAGTGTCGGAGTTCATCCGTTGGGCTAGTGAGCTCGACATGTTGTCACCCTTACCCATAACACCAACAGTATCCAACATGCAAGACAGTCCACCAGTAAACAAACGACCAAGATGGACATTGCATAAATTGGACACACCACCGGGACCTATACGTCCACGGGAACCTGCTGACAACCAATCTTGTGTAGATCCTCGTATTATTTATTTACCAATAAACCCCACTTCTTTGTATTCTGTTGATATTTATTTAAAACCCGATGAAGGAACCTTACTCACAAACTATGAGCGAAATAAATTCAATGAACTGTTAATTGAGTACAGCGACATCTTTGAGAAAAACACGGAACCAACTCCATTTACACAACATAGAATCGACACAGGCAATCACCCTCCTATTAGTGTTAAGCCCTATAGATTGTCACCTACAAGGCAAAAACAACTAAGAGAAAAGCTGGATGATATGATAAATGATGACATTATCGAGGAATGCGATTCCCCATGGTCAGCGCCTGTAATTCTAGTTCCAAAAGGAGAAACCGATGTCCGAGTTTGCGTAGATTACCGACGACTCAACGAGATAACTAAACCAGACAGATATCCGTTGCCTCGTATTGACGACTTATTACATCAGGCAAAAGCGATGCCATACATGTCAACAATTGATTTACAGTCAAGTTACTGGCAAATAATGGTACATCCAGATGATTATGATAAAACAAGTTTTATATCACCATTTGGAACGTTCCGTTTCAAGCGTATGCCATTCGGTCTTCGAAACGCGCCAGCTACGTTCCAAAGATTGATGGACAAATTCATACAAGGATTGCACGCCCAGTGTGTGTTAAGCTACTTAGATGATCTAATAATAAGGTCTATGACTTTTAGTCACCATATAAACGACCTAAAAGAAGTATTTATAAAACTGAGAGAATACAACCTACGAGCCAACAGAAATAAATGTAAATTTATGTGTTCAGAAATAAGATATCTTGGCCACCTTATAGTTTCTGACGGTATCAAAACCGACCCCGAGAAAATCTCTGCTATTGCAAACCGTCAGGCGCCTAAAAACTTAAAAGAATTAATATCATTTCTACAAACCGCATCATGGTATAGAAGGTTTATTCATAATTTTGCAGACATTGCTAGACCACTTACTAACTTAACAAAGAAGAAAATAAGCTGGAAGTGGGAACAAGAGCAACATGAAGCATTTGAAAAATTAAAAGACGCCTTGACTACGTCACCAGTATTAAAACAGGCAAGTGACGATTTACCTTTTGCAATCAAAACTGATGCCAGTTACTATGCCATCGGCGCAGCTCTGGTGCAGGGGGAGGGAGAAAATGAGCACCCTGTTGAATACGCAAGTAGACTCTTAACGCAAGCAGAACGGAATTACAGTGTCACAGAAAAAGAAGCATTAGCCATAGTATGGGCTATTTCGAAATTTCGTGGCTATACACCGTGTAATTGACAGGTTGGCAAAAACTGAAACAGTAGCTTCATGACCATGATTATGACTGAAAAACGTTGGAATTTTCTTCAGGAAAATTGACGAATTTTCCGACCGTTTTTCAACTAGATTTGTGTTTTATTCATTTGTTACAACAAAATCCAGCCCTAAAAACACAATTTTAGTGAAAAAAAGCAAAAAACTTAAATTCGGCAATGTAATCGTAAAAGAAAATTCATTCAACCCGCGCGGAATCAGCTGTTAGCTGTAAAAGTTTACTGGCCTCCGTAGTAGGTACTACAAAGACAGCATACCGCTCGCTCGCTCGCTCCTTTTGTATGGTACGCCTTTGCTTACACGCCGACACTCTAGGGTTGTACCGCGTACGGAATTTAATACTTGTAATTTTATTTTCTTTATGTAAAATGCTTTAATAATAATTAGATACTCAGGAGTATGATTACTTTATTATTTATTAATTCCAAAAACCTTATTTTAAATCGTTAATGATCTACAGTATCAATTACGAAGCTACCCGAACTGTACACACGTGTTGCATTACAGTAATGTAAATTGTTTGCTTTAGACAATTTAGTGGTACATAAAACATAAAAACATCGTGTTAATATTGCCAGATTCACATTCTTTAACCTGTCAATCCCTGAGCGAAAGCCGGCGTACGCGCGTGTAGTTACGAAAATCTTTGCTTATTTTCGATTTTTACATACTATAAGAAAAACTTCTTATTTACGTTCTTGAATAAATACCCTATAAAAAAAAAAACTTAATTTATAATCTATGCGAACGCCGACGTTTGTTTAGTGTTTAGAAAATGGTGCAAAATCGCGCGCGTGCTGCTTGGGGATTGACAGGTACTAGGTTTAAACTTGGAAGCAGAACCATGAGTAAAAGTTACAAAAGATAGCGGTTAATAACAATGTTTATCATACGATTACGATACGATTATTTTTCAATACCTAGTTCTTCATCTTTATCTCAATCGCAGGCCGACCACTGTAACTACTGCGCCATGGGCACCTCGACTAACGTACTTACTATTACCGAAATAAAAATGTTTAATTTCATACCATGTGGGCAGCCCTAATTGCTACACGTGTCACACTCTCAAAGGCGTGCCGACAAACGAAGCCGCTGAGGCGCTGAGCCGCCATTTTAGTTTGCCGCGATTGATGGTGCGATCTGGACGTCTATTTCGTTTTCTTTCAACTGTCGAGAGTTCGGGACTGTGTGTTGCGTTCAGTTGAGTTGTGTGTTTTTGTGTTGTGTGGTACTTATCGTCATGAATCGGCGTAATGAAACGTTTAGTACTCGCGAATATGGCCAGATGTTAATCCGCGTTTGGGAACCCGTACTGCTGCAAAACTTGTAAGGCGTAGGTAATAACGGACCCCGTGTTTCACATTGAGCTGTGCACAAAGGCCTTCGAAAGGACAAGCAACGTCCATATCGGATCCATAAAGTGCAGGCTCTGGTACCTGGTGACTCAACGCGTAGACTGGCGTACTGCAGATGGCTGATACATCGGCAGCAGCTAAATCGCCAATTCGTTTCACGGGTGAACGACCCGAGAGACTTTAGGTAAGTGACTATTTTAATTTTTGATAGGTGTTGAATTTGTGTTTAAATTTTTTGATAGGTGTGTTTGTGTGTGTAGTATACTATGTATTTATTCCAAACAAGGTATGAATGGACAACGCGCGAGGTACAGGGTCGCGCGCGTATCGTAATGTTCGTTATACATTGCGTAGCCGAAATAAAATTGAAAATTGAAAAACGTTCACCTATCATTTCCGGGAAAATATTTCACTATCAAAATATTAACAATAGCAGACTGAATTCATACTTTTCGTTTTTGCCAACCTGTCAATTACACCCGGTATAGAAGGAACAAAGTTCATAACTGTTACAGACCATCAACCGCTGAAATGGTTAATGAATCTTAAAACACCTACTGGTCGCCTAGCGCGGTGGGCACTACAGCTGCAACCATACGAATTTAAAATCCAATATACCCCTGGACGAACTAATGTAGTAGCTGATACATTGTCTCGCCCGCCATGCGAGCAGCATGATGTAAAATGTACCATATGCAGTACAGAGATAGATCTACCCAGATACAACGAAAAACAGTTAAGAGAGGAACAAATGAAAGATGAAACCCTTCAAACAATCATAAAAACATTAGAAGGAGAACAAACACCAAGTTATGAAGAATATGTTAAAAAAGGGTACCTAATCAATAAAGGTGTCCTGTATTTTTTCATGCCAGAACAAGAAAACGACAATGCTAAGTTAGTAGTTCCACGTCATGAAATACAAAACGTTCTGAACGCTTACCATGACTCGCCTACTGCTGGTCATATGGGAGTAGAAAGGACGGTGCAACGTATAACAAATAATTTATATTGGAAGGGACTACGGAAAGATGTAATAAAATACGTAAAAACATGTGTTGAATGTCAAAAATATAAACCATCTAATAAGAAACCAGCAGGATTATACCAGCCAACCCCAAACTCGCAACGGTTTGAGGTATTGTCCGTTGATCTTTTTGGCCCTTTGCCAAAGGGACCATTAGGAGAAAAGTGGATTCTGATCATAGAAGATACTACTTCAAGATGGGTAGAATTATTCCCACTAAACGAAGCAACTAGTGAAAGTTGCGCCTTCATTTTACTCAATGAAATATTCCTTCGGTATGGGTTGCCAAGGAAGATTATCAGCGATAATGGAGTACAATTTATATCAGCAATAATGCAAAAACTAGCATATTGCCTAGAAATTCAACAAATATTCACACCTGTATATCATCCTGAACCAAATGTGGTCGAAAGGAAAAATAGAGACATGAAGTCACAAATTGCAATTATGGTGAAAGACAAGCATAACAACTGGCCATCGACTTTGCCAACAATAAGATTTGCAATGAATACAGCTAAATGTCAAACTACAGGCTTCTCACCATCTTACCTTACATTTGGGAGAGAATTGCGTACACCATATGAGTTGACACATGATCTAAGCTCAGTTGTAGAATCAGAAAACTTTGTCGCAGAAATCACCCCAAAGTTAAAACAACTAGCCGAAGACTTGAAGTTAGCTAAAGAAAATATAGAGTGTAACAAAGAAAAAACACGACAAAGAGCAAACAGCAAGAGAAGACCAGACCCAAACTACAAAGTTGGAGACTTTGTATTGATAGAATCACATCCCGTTAGCAACATCGACAAACAATTTACTGCAAAATTTGCTCCTCGACGAGATGGACCGTATGTTATATTAAAGAAACATGGTACCTCCACTTACGAGATCGCTCATTCAGAAACGCCAGACAAGCCTATTGGAAAATATCATACGTCAGCAATAACGAAATTTGAAAAGAGAGACGATGTTATATCTAAACCAACTTATCCGATACGCCGAAGAGGGAGGCCGCGGAAACAAACTAGTGCTGGTACTCAGTCGGGACGACCATAGAGTACCAGAGGGGGAGAATATAACACGACGCCTTACGCCATCTATCGGATTGTGGGCACAATATTACGCCACCCGAATTGATCAAATCACAAACAAGATCAAACACCGATATAAACGATAACATATCAATAGTATCTACAGATTATTAGCGACATCTATCATACGACGTGTGAAGTGTCTGTGACGTCAACAAGTTACTACTACATACAAGCATGAGAGATTGAAGATGCACACTAAGCTGTCAAATAGCCTATATAAGCCGCCAGCACGAAGGAACTGACACACTCGCTACTTAGAAGGCACAGTGGTCGATAGCCCCGCAGTCACTACTGTTGTCATAAGCTTGACCTGAGCGGAGGCCCCGTCGCCCTCAGGAACAGCCGAGCTAGGAGGTCAAGGGATAGGATAGCCCCGCAGTCCATCCCTAGAACCGCTCATAGATTTTCACATCAGTCTATTATCTTGTTTGCTAAAAATCTGTCAGGTGTTTGAGGTAAATAAACCCTATCTGTCATCCAACGTTGGTTTCATTCCACCGCCACCATTACAAAGGTCAAATTGCTTCTGAAATCTGTGTCTTAAAAGTCCATAATCCATAATGTGCGTATAGGGTATAAGAGGTGGTAAAAATTAAAACGATTATGGATCCTATCGGCACAGCAACATTTTAAATGGTAGGAAAGAGAAAAAGCGTTAAAATCATTAAATAATAATAGAAGATAATCCAGAATATAGACTTACGGGAATTTTACTAGTCCTGAGGAACTCGAGCAGCGCCTCTAGAGAGCCGAGCGTAGAGGCTTGCACGTACACGCCGCGCTCCGTCAGCTTGATGGACGACAGCGCCGACTTCAGCTCGCGGGCCACCTCCTCTCTGGAAAAAGAAAGCTTTTCGTGATAAGGGCTAAGGAATTTTGCATTATTTGATTCAGAACTTCTTTCGTCATCATCACCACCATGACTCATTTTTCTCCGTTACTATTATTGACCCCCTTTTATTTTTACGAACATGTGAGTATTCTTAAAACTGACAAAAGACGTATTCGCATCGTCAGAAGGGCTTACTTCAACTAGTCAATGTAAACACGGCTTTCTAATTTACTATGAACTAATTCAGTGCTTATCGATCTATTTCAGTATGTAATCCTTTTTTAAAATAGACAAATAGTGGCGACCCCCTAAGCTCGTAAGCCCTCAGATTTGATCACGCATGCGGGATTATCCCGCATGCCAGGCTGCTACTTCGGATCACGCCCCACGTCCCGCGTGCATATTCCAAGCATTACAATAAATACTTGTATGAAAAGGATATTTGCGGGAGTTATGCGTGCGGGGCAATCCAGCATGCGTGATGAAATCCGCACGATATTAAAAAACATCCTAAGAGTGCAGTGCACCCGTCCGCTAACCGTCTATGACCGATTTATTAATTTATACATCTAACTCGATTATGTTTCAAATCGCATACAACTTGCGTGTCAAAAATATTGCAAAGATCATAAAAAGTATTGAAACAAAAAGCTTTATTAATGAACTGTTACATTTTTTTGTTAGCGTAAAGTGAGTAATCGTCACTTTACACTTTTACCTGACTCGCAATCGCGAACTTCTAAGCAAGACTTTGTGACCGACTTGGGAATCGCGATTCACAGATTAAAAAACACTGATTTAATTGGTCAAGGGGCGCGGCTAAACTGAGTGACCACGATGAATCACTATTTTCCTAATGCGAATATGCAATAATAATACCGTAGTTGTACTTTTTCGCACCAAGGTGGACCACCAAGATAATGAAAGTATGAATGTCACTTACTTGAGCACATCAACTTCGTCCGGCTTCTGGGCGATCTGTAGATTCAGACCAGCGATGGCCTTCTCTAACTCCTTAGCTGCAATCTTCACGCCCTGAGCGCCTACTACTTCTTTGTACTCAATGTATGCGTTCTACAAACGAAATAGTCGTCATATAGTAAATTGAGAGTAGACCTTGTTGACTACAAAAACATAAGCATAAGCATAATCAGCCTTGTAATGTTCCCACTGCTGGGATTCAGGCCTTTAAGGAAATGGCCGTAATCCACCACGCGGTCCTAGTGCGGATTGGTTACCAACCGATTACAAACCTAAGTAACTTAAGTCTCTGCGTGGAAGTATGTATAGACTAGCACTCGGGGATAGTGCAGCTCCATATTAGGGAAACCATTTTTAGAATCGATTCAGTAGTTTCAGAGATTACTACAACCACATACAGATTTTACCTTTTTATTTTAATATTAGTATAGATCATAGATGTAACGGGACATCGGGACAAGGGCAGGAAGATGATAATGAATACTCATTGTCATGTTACTCATCGTAATGTTACAGCCTATATGTGCTTACAAAAAAATAGTCTGCCAATGACTCAGGTCAGTCTTAGGACATAAATCTTTTTTTCCTACACTCATTTGTAACCATCTGAATTGTAGATAGAATCTCCAGAGCTACAGAAAATTAATAGATATGCAGCAAGGAGATAAAGCAGTGTCTTATCTCACGAGCGTCATATTGGATCCCGCACTTAATGAAGGATCCTCGCGCGGCTGTTCCCGATACTAGCTGCAGTTCGCGCGAATGCTTAGTTGAGGTTCCATATCCAAACCACATGATTGACCAGCGAGTTAAAAGAAACACAACATTATATTATTGCCCCGCAGCAGGGGTCGAATATAACCAACCACACCATTCTCTCTCGTAGGATGGAGGACCGATTTCCAGCAGTGGGAATGTTATATATCTGATCATGCGATGCTACGCTTATGAGCAAATGGTGTGCAAAATCTGTATCTTACCTTTACTCGCAGTTCCTTCATGGGTTGCGGCATTAGCAATGACCGAATCTGCGTGACGATGGGTCCGTCGGTACCAGCGAGTATCATAGTATCGCCTTCATGCAGCGTACCATTTATTAAGATCGTGTCTATGGTCGTACCCAGGCCGGGGATCGCTTTGACCTGTGAAAAAAATGATGTTCAATAATTAGAATGTATACATAATCACTATGATATTGAAACGCAAGCTATCATCTCATTAGCTCGCTAGAAAATAGAAAAAAAAACGTCGAAGCCGATGTTTTACAAAATCACATTAAAATTGACTTATGAAGTTTTGGTAATGACAATAGATGGCGTTATCCATTGACAGTTAAGCTGAAAGTTACCACAACCAGGTCAGCTAGTCACAGCCGGGTCTGCTAGTGTTTTTATAAAAATAAATACTATACTTAATTCTTACCTCAAGCACCGTCGCTAGCAACTGCTGCGAGAATACCAGTCTTTTGTGCAGCGGCCCCTCGCACGCCTGCACGATCATGGCCAGCAGGTTGCCCATGCCCTCGCCTGTCACGGCTGACGTTGGCACTAGGGACACGTACGTACGCGGATCCGGGTTTTCGTAGAACAGGGCGGCATTTAGACCCTAAAAATGAAAATGTATGAAGTCAGAGTCGGAAATATGAGCTTGGGTTAATTTTCATATTAAACATCAAATAACAGTAAAATTAAATCTTTTTCTAAAAACCATAAAATAAACTAACGCGTGGTGAGAACATCTCGTTATAATTAAAATATATAATAATGGCACCAAAAGATTACGTACATGACACGGCGCTGTTGCCACAGATTAATAGATCGATATTTATATATCGTGTTCTATTTTATTTACAATTTTATGCTTTTTAGTTTGTATAAAAGAAAAAAATCCTATATTTCGATTTTAGGACGTAGTGTACGAGTGTTTAATTTAATGTTGTATTGTCAGCGCCACGTTGTAAAAATATCCTTTTTTTTTGTCAAATACACCAAACATTCGCATTTATCTTGCGAATACGAATCGGAGTGGCAAAAAATATGCGAATATTCGTTATACCACTAAAATACACTTTTATCTGTCATGTCTTTGTTAGTAAAAAGTGTAACGAACGGATTTTACGAATGCAACGTAACGGCGACTAATAATGTATTGTGGTTGAGAATTTGGCTCTACTCATATTGTAATTTACCTGTTCCGAAAACTGCAGCATAACATCCTTGCTCCTCTTCTCGAACTCCAACTGCGTGTTGGGCTGTTGCATCTTGAGTATGTCTCTAACGTCTTTACGTTGCGCGCTCTGCCAGTCGTACAGGCGATCGATCTTGTTCAGAGCCACTAAGAACGGCGTCTTCTTTTGTTTGAGAAGGTTTATTGATTCTATAGTTTGCGGTTCTAGGCCGTGCATTATGTCTACTACCTGCGGATTAGAAAACAAATAACTTTTGTTAGAAAACTTTAAAATAGTTAAAATGTTTGGGCTCAATAGGATTTTCAGTCATCACACTTTTTTCATCAGAAGATTTCTTTCTAAGTACCAAAAAACTCATGATAGACAACAAAATGATAGGCAATAAGCATATAGCATAATCAGTTTTAATTTTCCAACTGTTGGGATTTAGACCTCCTCTCTAGGAGAGGGAATTACCATAATCCGCCACGCGGGCCCAATACGAGTTTTTGGATGTCACAAGTCTTCGAATTTTTGTTTTTCATATCACTTAGTGATAATGTCGCTCCTGTTACAAAACCACACAAATTACACACAGTTTTTGTTTCTAGGACACGCCGGTTTCTTCACGATGTTTTGTATAACCGTTTTGAGAGCAGTGTTGATAAAATAATTACACAAATAAAGCTCCTGACTGTGATTGAACCCGCGGAATCGTAAGTCGAGGCTGTTACCTCTGTGCTACCACTACTCCCATAAGGTAATCTGCAGGTAATAAGAAAACAAGACATTTTTTTCAATTTCGCTACATGATCGCATGCTTTTACAAAAGATAAAATAACTTTAGTCAGTTAATGACTAACTATAGTAGAAAATGTTTATGGTACCTGTGTAAGTTTGTGTACATAAACTTTTAAATAAATAGAACTATAATTATACTTACGAGAATAGCAATATCACAAAGCGAGGACCCTCTATTCCTCAAGTTACTGAAGGACTCGTGCCCCGGAGTGTCGATAATCAGCAGGCCTGGCAGCTTGAATGTTATCTCATTCACCTAAAAAGAAAAACATCATTAACAATTATCATTTGTTGTTTCCTGCAGAACTGCTGTTTAAGCTAAAGGCGCCTGGACCACAGTGTTTGACTTCATATTTCAAAAACGCAACTAACATCTGATAGTATTGTATTTACTACTACTACAGAAACAATCATCGATGGCTTATGTTTTATAGGGATAAAAGTGGAGATAATTCTAAACCAGCTACCATCCATAATAATGAAATTCTTTTACATCGAGCACAGCCGCCTAACATCTGCTACGGCGCATTCACGACTTCGGTCTTCAGGAGCGGCGCGGCGAGCGGGGGCCGCTCATAGCGCGCGCTCGACTGCCGACCGATACGGCCCCGCTCGCCGCGCCCGAGACGCTAAGGCCTTAGGCGGCTCAATACTCAAACGAATGTAAACAACACGTTTGGATAGTGTTTAGTGTGTATTCATTTAATAGTAGTCGCCCACAACGACAGTTTGCATTTCATGATTCAGTACAGTTTCGGTAACGCACCGCTTCATCGCTAATATCGCTCGACTGCATGGAAAATATTAGCATTATCAGGCCTAGTGACTAAGTGGCATATAGGTAACCATTACGACAGACAACTGCATCGAAGTTGTATCGAGTCTGTATCTATGATGCATAATAGTAGGTAGTAGGCCTAATAGTGCGAAGGTATAATCATAATATATGTATTAAGAAGGTAAGTGACATCGCGAATGTCACGATCTTTTTAGTGAAAGCGTGATAGGTTCCTAAAGTATTATAAAAAAAGTATATTTTGTAATGTAAATTGGATATGATAATTCTGTGTAATGATAATGATTGCAATATAAATAATTTAATAACATGGGAGCTATGTCTGCCAACAAACTGCTATGCAGTGTGACAGAAGTACTTATTTGTTGTTGTTTCTACATTATTATTTTGCGATTGTATCGCTACTAAATCGCTGCTAAAATTCTACCAAGAAGTTCCACACCTTATTTTTTTAATTAGTACTTATAAGCTGTATTTTGTTTACAAACTCACCCCTTTCACATGTCTAGTCTGCTCCTTAATGTTCTCAATAGGGACATTGGTAGCTCCAATCTGCTGGGTAATACCGCCAGCCTCACCATCTTGGACGTTGGTCCGACGCAACTTGTCTAGGATCTTAGTCTTGCCCGTATCTACGTGGCCCAGTACGCAGACTACGGCAGCACGCAGTGGATTGTTGACTTTGTTTGCCTCGTTTTCTTGACGACGTTTCTAGGGACGAAAAAGGAAGATATTGATTAAGTTGCTCATGCAAGAAGATCCTGTGTGACAAAGAAGCTATCAAAGAAAAATCAAAACAGTAATGGTTTGAGTTAATTTGATGGCAAATGCTTAGTAGCATTTTTGCATTGCATAGCACGAAGGCAGAGTCGATTTAGCTATGAATAAATAGCTTTTTATATTTTGATGCTATACGTTATTTTAAACACTACTAAATACCTCTTCTTAAATCCCGGAATCATAAACATGACCAGTCTGTTGGTGTAGTGGTTAGTGGCCCTGACTGCTATGCTGGAGATCGTGGATTCGATTCCCACCCAGGACAAATGTTTGTGTACTGAGCACATCATTTTTTCTATGTTAGGGTGTAATTTATCTATAATATGTATGTATATAGAAAAATATAAGTATGTTTATCCATTGTCTAGTACTCAAAGCAGAAGCTCTGCGTATTTGGGACTAGATGGCGTCGTGTGATAGTTGTAGAATATATTATGATGATTCTGGGATTTATGAATATGCTACTGCTTCGAACTTTAGATAAATATACTGTACGTATTCCGATATCTGATCATAATCCAAGAATTTGAAATATAATAAATTACTGGTAGGGACCTTTTTGAATTAAGTCCACTTGTGTAGCAGTACTGGCGGGGGTCGTACATCCACAACCAAATACACCATCTCGTCAGCTCTTCTGTCACCTATTGGGCTTGAAGAGCTAAACGGAATGAGAAGAAATAGGATAGGAAAATACTCGCCGGACCAATTCGACACCAGCTGTTGAAGAGTTAATAAATCAATACTAAAGTACTCTTACCTCTAATCTCTTCAAGACAAGTTCCCTCTTCTTCTGAGCATCAGTCAAGCCCTCGTCATCTTCAGAGTCCTCGTCAGAGCTATCATCATCTTCGTCGGAGCTATCTTCTTCTTCTTCAGAGCTTTCTTCTTCTTCTACCCTCTGTAATAGAATATGAATTGGTTGACACAAATATGATGGATTTTTTTAAGGTGGAAAACCATCCAATGACTTCTCTTCGCTCTAGGGCGGAAAGGGCAAAAGTAAAAGTCTGACACGCCCTGTGTCAGACTTTTACTGACTAAATCCACACCTATGTTCCATCTTTGCCTAGCGTTCCAGGACCCCAGGTTTCCCTTTTGGAAGTCAACCCACGGTCTCAATATGCTTCGGCCCTGCCAGGCTCGCTACGGTTTTGCTGACATCTCTTTGAGACGCGTGAGGAAAACTACGCGCCGTCGACGACTCGGGTTCGGACGACATGCTACCCATTGCTCTTCAGTTTTATAATAACAGTAAGATAGATATTGAAAAACCTATTATATGAACAAAATCATCATTTTCATTACAGCTGAAAGACCTCCACTGCTTGACATAGTCCTCCCCCAAATGTCTCCACAACGAACGGTCCTGCGCGTTTTGGATCCGTCGGATTCCCGCGAATCGAACCGCCTTGTGAAAGGCCTTCCAATGCCGTCTTCCGGTACGTGGTCATCACTCCAGAACCGGCCCCATCGACCATCTTATCATCATCAAAAACTAACAAAATAATATTATCAAAAAGTATTACTGCATACCTCTTTACCCTTATCCTGAGTAGGCGCAGATCTCTTCGCCTCCTTGACGGGAGTCTGTGGTGGCTCAGGCTGTTGTGGCTCTGCTTCATCTTCTGAAGACTCCGCATCCCAAGCGTCTTTTACTGATTCTGTATCAGATTCCTTCTTTTCCTCAACTTTAGGGGAGCCCTCCTGTCAAATTATTATTTTATTTTAAACTCCTGCCTAAATCTCATCTGTTTATAGTCCACATGACATCATACAACTTATAAATAAAAAAAATATTATTAAGTATATTTTAGTGTGCTTTTTGGCTATATGATCGACCACCTTAAAAGGCTGCTAGAACCGATTTTAAGAAGTCTGAGAAGGGGTTTTTTTAGGTGGGGGCCTCTACGGTTAGCTGACATCTTTTTGAGGCGTGCGTGGAATACTACGCGCCGTCGACGACTCGAGCTCGGTCCGGATGACTGGAAAGCCGAACAGCGAGCTACCCGTTGAAGAACCACCCCGGTGGTAATTTTATGTACAAAGGTACAATAGGTTCAGCCAACCAAGGGAGTTGAAAAGGTTGTTGGTTAATCATGGCAGTTGCAATTGTTTTATTTGTAAACAGCAACGAAATATTATGGCGATGCCTACGAAATTCAAATTTTCTGAATTGTTTTTGCAGTTTGACAAAAATATGGGTATGAATACGTATTACACCCGCCAAATACATTTCAATCAATATACAACTACTCTGACCTGCAAAATGATAAAAACTTAAGCAAAGGAGGATGCTACTTCTGGGACCAGCTTCCAATAGCTATGTGTTACATCGTTGTATGTGAATGTGTGCTTAGATCTTTAAAAGTACAGAATGGATTTTTATGCAGTATTTTTTTAATAGACAAAGTGATTCAAGAGGAAGGCGCTAGTATGTAATATATTGCATTTCTGTGTTTTATACACGTCTTTTGTAGATACTGAACTACAGTCATAAATTGTATCGTTTGTTAACTTTTGCTACGCGAACAGTGAGAAAAATTGCATTTTCGTTTTCAGCGGCCTGTGCGCACTCCGCACTGTAGACATAAAAATGTACCTATGCCGCGTGGACCCTTTACGGGGCTAATTCATTAGAGTACCACACGCGTGACGCATCACGATCGACCTGCCACTTAACGCGCGCTTACAAAACTTCATTTCAAATTCTTTCTTTCCAGCCCTCAGAAAAAAAGCGAGTCAAAAAATAAGCCATTTAATCACATTTGTAAAAAAAGAAGCATTTGAATAACTCTGAATGTACTGGAGAATAAGATTTGGAACTTGGTGCCATATAGTAACTTTTATTACCTATAACAGACAAAGCTATTGGAAGGTGGGCCCAGATTTTATAGAAATAATGGCGTCGTCCTTTTAATTTCACTGAGCCCATACATATCGTTTTTAATTATCATTATTTAGAAAGAAATAGATCATGCAATGAGCTACAATAATCAAAATTGTTTGAAACTCTATTCATTACTATCTTATAAAAGTTATAAATTATGTCAGTATCAGTAAATTACAGCAATTTCATCATAATGATATGTTTAATATAAATTGATGTAATAAGTAGCAACAAACACGAATTACTTAATACCTTACAAGGCACAGTAGAATCAAAACCCAATACAGGTATCTCTACAATTTTTAGCTATAAATAACAAAAATAGGTCATTTCTATGTAAGTGCAAACAAGTGATTTCCATACCTTTTTGTCTTTATCATCAGCCTTAAATTCAATCTTTTTTTCTTCAGAAGGAGTAGGAGGTGCTTCTTGTGACATCTGAGTCTTTAGCTTGCCAGGCTTAACCCTAGTGCCAGGCCTTAGTGGTTTCTTCTCAGCTGAACCAACTTCTATACCTTGAGCCTTAAGAGAGTCCAACAAAGCTTGAGCCCTCGCCTTTTCTGCCTTCTGTTTTGGAGTCAACAACTTTCCTTCAGCCTTTAATCTCTCTTTCCTTTCCTTTTCTTTCTGCTTTTTCCTTTCTTTCCTCTCTTTTTCTAACCTTATAGCTTCCAGTCTTTGATTTTCGCGTTCCTCTTCTTGCCTTATTCTTTCCTCTTCCTCTTTTTTAAGACGCTCCTCCTCTTCTTGAACCTTTTTCAAAGCTTCTTGCATAGCAGCAATGGTCTTTTTAGTTGGACCTTTCTTTCCTTTGTCATCTTTCTCTTCTTTCTTTTCGCCCTTCTTCTTCTTTTTCTTTCCTTCTATAGGGGCGTCGGCATCTAGATCTTTTTCCTCAGATGGTTCCTTGGCAGCAGCTTCTACTTTAGCTTCCACTTCAGGTTTGCTCTTTACTGGTTCAGGAGCTGAATCTTTAGCATCAGGCTCTTTCTTACCTTCCTGATCCTTTTCTTTCTTCTTAGCTTCTAACTTCTTCTGTTTTTCCCGTTCTTTCTTCTCTTTTTTCTTTTGTGCAGCAGTTTTTATGGTGACATCATTTTCATTGTCACTTCCTTCTTTATCATCCTCTTTCTCTGGTTCTGGTTTCGGCTCCTCCTTTTTGCCTTTCTTTTTTGTTTTAGGCTTTTCTTCTACAACTTCTTCTGCTTTTTCAGGTTCAGCAGGAGCAGGAGTGGGTTCTTTTTTGACTCCAGCATATTCCATTTCTAATTCAGCTAATACTTTTTCTAAATCATCATCACTATCATTTTTATTTCGTCTACCTTTTTTACCTTTCTTGCCAGCAGGTTCTTTCTTTTCTTGGGTGGGTTTCTTCTGAGGTTTCTGTGCGGGCCGTTCGTCGTCTGATGATGGAGGAGCTTCAGGTGGGGAATCATCGCCGTCTTCTATTTCTAACATAGAGAAAGCGCTCTTCTTTTCTTCTTTCTTTTTATTAGTTTTCTTTGGCTTTTGCTCCTCTTCTTCTGAATCATCTGTAGAATAATAGTTGAATAAGCTTTATATCCTTAGACAGTTACGTAAGTGGTTATATACGGGGTATTTGGTTTGTCGGAATTGGAGGCAGAAACTTCATATTAAAAATCTACGAAAACTCGGATAAGTATAAATGAAGCGCGATCTCACAACAAATACGAAAAAATTAACAAGTGAATAGTAATCGACAGAAGGCACGAGAGGACGCTCACGACCGATTTGAAGTGTATGCTGCTGTTAAGTGTACCGAAGTTATATTACACTTAAGTATCGATACCGAAATCGGAATCGAAAGTGCAAAATCAATCGAAAGTAGGAAGTTTATAAATAGCAATTTCAGAATCCACTTTCGTAACATCTCTCCTTTAAGGACAATTTAGACGGTGCGAGTTTCTCGTCTCGAACGTACGATTCTCGCCAGAGTGGATGAGCGAGAGGTACAACTTACCTCTCGCTTGTTGACTCGAAAAACTTGCAATGTCTAAATGGGCCTTTAGACTATACATCTGTCAGACACCAGTGCTTTAGAAATTGAATCTAAATCTCCATTATTACATTGTAGAGCACAAATGGAAAATATTACCATTTCTTTTGTGTAACAATAGCATGACTTTTATATGAATAATACCTTTTATATCCCACATTAAACACAGATGTTGTGCATTAAAAAAACAACTGTATTTAACTAAACTATTCTAAAGTTCAACAAGTGTTTGAAATAAATTCATCAACCATAATGATAACTGAAACAGCTTCTAATATAATACACTTAATTTAAATATTGTTGACTACTGTCTGTCAAAACTACCTCATATCAGTATTCCAAGTATTTTACTCCCAGAACTACATCCCATACCTAGTGAGGGCATTCATAAGCTAAAGTAGAGGTATCTGACATAGGGCAGATTTAAGTTTTTTGGAGCCAGAGTCAGCTATCACTAACTACCTTTTCTTTCATAATATCACTCCTCACACTATACATCTATCTTTTTTTTTTGCCTCCCTCTCCATCCATCCACATTTACACTCATAACTCTTTTAGTAATTCATTCCTCCTCTTCATATGACTATACCAAGACAAAAAAATCCCTTTAAATATACACCGTTCAATTTTCGTCGTTTTAATCCCGCGGAGGGTTGATTCGGTACATGAAATACTATCGAATTGAAAAGATAAAATTAAAAAATAAAGTACATTTTTTTAAAACTCGAATTATTTTACGCATGTACGAAATTAATTTCTTTAAGTACACGAGTCAATGACCTTGTAGGTAGTTGCACATGCGCATATTAATTCGAATAAAAAAAAGTACTTTATTATTTAATTTTTCCGTTACAAATCAATAATATTTTATGTACCGAATCGACCCTCTGTGGGATTAAAACCAGCTAAAATTTTTCAGTGTATAAAGTAAATCTTAGTTATAATAAATATATAAATTTACTGTGTTATATACTTAATGTGGGTACTTGTCAAATCTTATTGACATAATAAGATTGACTAAGTTGTGGGTAGGATAGTTTTCTCAGTTCACTTATGTATGAATTCTGCTACTTAGCACAATAAACATATTTACCAAAATATGGTGTTTTAATGTACATAACACTTTGCTACCCTGTGAACCTTAAAAATTATTTCATATGATCACATTTCCAAGACAAAAAGTATCTTTTTTTAGAACATGTATAGCTTTGATCTCAATTGAGGCCTTGTTATATGTACGTAATAAAATGGATCCAAATTCATTCATCTACAGGGGTTGTTTAAATGTATAAAGCAACATCCAAACATTTCCTACTAATATTATAAACATGAAAGTTTATATGCATGGATCTTTGTTACTTTTTCACACAAATACTACTGAATGGATTTCGATGAAATTTGGTACCTGGAATAGTAAAGTAAGAGTAAATAATGTTATTTGGCAAAGAAGACGCTACACAAACGGACATAGCACATAGGATACTTTTCATCCTGGGAGTATATTTTTAATTTGGGATTATTTTCTACTATAACGCGGGCACAACTGCTGACAGTAGCTACTGTATTTATAAAAATTGTAGGAAGCAAGATACTTACCATTATCACTGTTAGCTTCCTTTTTCTTTCGAGACTTATTCGAGATTGAGACAGTTTTCATATTCTTTGTGACTTCTTTAACATCCTCGTCAACAGATTTCTTGTGTTTAGCCTTAGCTTTAGGCTGTTCCTCTTCAGCATCAGACTCTACCAATATTCTGTAAAATTATGATTTGAGTTTGTTTACCTTGCAACATATGTTGAAATAATATAAAGATATTATTGCATGAATCAGCATACAAGTACAATGCCTCGGTATAAATTTATTTTATTCATCAATTAATAAATTTGTCATAATATTGGTCATAAGTGGCCAATCTTGGTGCAAACACTTATAATCAATTTCCTTAAGTTTTAGTTCTATTACTTCACTGTTAAGCACTTCATGCATAAAATACCAGGTGGAGGTAATAAGTTATTTTATACTTTCCCTTCTCATAATGGACCATAATGTATATCAAAACAGTAGCGCATTAGGCTTTAAGTACCTATTTGTATTTTGTTAGTAAACAATTGCTTAAATTTCAGAGTAGATAATTTGGACATCAGCTTTAGGAAAGAACAAACAATAATATGGTTATTAATTATGGTAAGAAATCTCCATTTATATAGATTATGTAATTATACATGAGACGAGAGAAATTACCATTGTAAGTAATCGTATCAACAGTAAAAACCGCATGAATTCAAACAACTTTTATCTCAAAAATAGTGACTGGTTAACCTATAAGTAACCACTTACTTTTTAGCCTTCTGCGCCGGCTTAACGTTATCGATATTTGTAGTTTCTACATCACTGTCGCTGTAATAAACAAACAATGTGAATATCCCGGAACAGAATTCGCAAACAATAGCGAAAACATATGCCATTAACGAAACTTACCCCTCATCCACTGTTGAGTTCTTCTTCCCCTTTTTAGCCTTCCCCATTTTGTTAGTATGCTATACTAAGTCACAATGCCTGGGATATAATGGTCTGTTATCATATATTTTGTGAACTCTATCATGTGAAACGTGATCAATGCACAGGATAGCCCTTGCAGCCGAAAATTAATACGATCAAGTCGTCGTCGTGTCCGTCCTACACTCACGTCACGTCACACCACAGAAAAAGGAAAGGAAAAGCAAAAGCAACGAGAAAAAAATAGAGTAGTCCATGGGTCCATACGGAATTACGGATGACTGATATGTCAATATTTAACGTTACGGCGAAAACCACCAAAATAACTGATTAAATACTTGTTCCAAATACTTTATTGAAAAGACCCTCCTTCTCCGTGTGTTGATTGGAGTCCAATAAATATTTAGAAGTTAGAAAGGTCACCCTGGGTGCCGTACAGGCAGGACAATTTTCAGGAGGTAGCTTTTCCCTACCATCCAAGGTACGAAAAATGGTTAACACAATGTTGTATTGTGTTGTGTGTTATGATTTTTGTATGAATGGCTTCTAGCAAATTAATGTAAGCCTCCAGCTAGGATTTTAAAAAACCTAAAACAAAGCGACTATAATTTAACGACCCGTTCACGACCTTGCCGTCAGCTAAGGGCTCATTCACGACTTCGGTCTTAGTGGCGAAGTTCTCTGTCTACGGTCTGAGCCTTATCTGGGCTTAAACAAATATCTTGGCTCTCCGCTTGCCTCATATCAGTAAAATTTACAAAAAAATACAACCGACTTCAAAAAAACACCAAAAAGTTCAAAATAACTTTAATTTCGGAAGTCGGTGTTTCTATATTACCTACGTTAAGGAGAACCCTAGACGAGCAATCTAGTTGTCTTGGCAAGCACCGATGATGTTACTGTACGTCTGTTGCTGAAAAGACATGTTTTCAATCTTTGAAAACTCTATTTACACGAGGAAATAAAGAAACAAAAATCAACGGGAATGACAGCCGAAGATATAAAATTTTTAGTCAATTTATTTTTTGTTTCATAATCATTATGTACAAAGGGTTTACACGGATACTCTCTCTTTATTGTGCAGATAAAGTACATCCATGTGTTCCTCCTATTCTAAGAAAAAATGTTTTGTGTACGCGGAAAGGTGGTCATAATATAGGTTATATTTTTGTACGAACGAAGAAACACGACAAAAATATTCCTGCTGCACTATTTGTTCCTGTACCCGTGAAACCCAATCCTGATGTCATAAACATTGGAGCTGAAATCACAGGACGTCTGAAGAAACAAGATCTTTTGAAGATTCTTAACAAATTCTATCAGAAACCAGAGGTCAGAGAATTGGCTTCAAGCAATGGGTTAGACGACCAGCTGTTGCATCAGGCTTTTTTGTCGTTCAGGAGACATTGCTTAGAACACGATTTGCCACCTGATTTGCACATAGTAATAAGCGATATTATACAAGGTGGGAATATCTTTTTTCTCATTGTGTTTCTGATTTGTTGAACCTTATTTTATATATCAGTAAGCTTACTGATCAATGTTATTACTGAGTTTTTTTAAATGTAATGATAGTTAATTAGTTTTCTACACTGTATAATTATATTTTCAATATTCATTTAAGAAAAAGAAAACTTAAAAAGAATCTAATAAGATTTATTTACTATTTATATACTTTATTGTGACTTTTTCTTTTCTTTTAGGAGCGGGCCATGTGGATGATTTGTTTCCTTACTTCCTAAGACATGCAAGGCAGGCATTCCCACATCTTGATTGTTTAGATGACCTGAAAAAGATTTCTGACCTTAGAACACCTGCTAACTGGTTTGTAGCCAACTTTTTTATCTATGTAAATAATCCTCAATATATTAGATTTCATATTGTGTATTTTATGGTTTTTTTTTTAACCTTCATTTGGTTGCACGGTGTCAAATTGACCGCACTTAATATATCATGATCATGATTTCAAAATGTCTTATCAAAGTATGTATCATCTCTAGTAGCTTGTCATTAGTTCACTGCGAATGAAAATAACTCAATTTTCTTTTTCTCCTCTCCATCTGAGAGGCAAAGATTACATGTGTTTGCCTTATTTCTACATTGTTGACAAGGCTGATTCTGAAGAAAATTTATCCTAAGTAGATGAAAAAATCTCCTCAATGGTTTGCGTTGTTTGTTAATAAACAACATAAATAGAATGTTTCATTTTCATACTATTTTCAGATGTACCTATCTTTATCAATTTATGGCTAGTAGCCATTGGCAACGTCTTTCCTCTGAGCATGCTCACATTGTTACTGCTCTTTTTAAACAACAAATAAACTTAACAACATTTTGTGTAGAAATTAAAAACTTCTTTTGTACACTAATTAGATTCCTATAATGCTGTTGTAGGGTCTATTACTAGGGACCATTTTTCCTAAGATCTAGTTATGATGCATATTATCAGTACATTTACAATACTTTTCAGAGTGTAGTGCACTCTCCCTGTATCCCAGCGATAAAAGTGATCATATCGTGAATCGGACCCTTAATAGTCACAAAATATAAGGGCTACTGAATAATAATTGTGACTTTAGCCAGTTATCTTAGTAGTTGTGGAGTGAACCCTTTCCACTTATAAAAAACTAATTTAAGCATTTTGCCTCGTCATTTGCCCCGCATACAACAAAGGACTGGAACAGTTTGACTACTGCGGTTTTCCCGTCCAATTATAATTTAGGTGTCTCCAAGGCTAGAGTGAATAGGCTCTTAATGAACTAGTGCCTTTCACCATCAACGATTGTATCACTGCTTACCATCAAGTGGGATTGCAGTCAAGTTTATATAAATTAAAAAAAAATGATCAAAAACATTTGGAACAATACTTGATTGTTTATGTTTACAAAAATATTAAATATTTTTAATTTCATGTAATGTTACTGTGCCAACTATCGCTTATCAAAGGATAATTTACTAATTGTATGAAATTTTGAAGTAAAAAAATTTCAACTTCTCTTCTTTTTTTTGGGTTTCTAAAATTTATCATTTAACTATGCATATTCTACAATTTTCGTGCATCTCATTTCAAGCTCGTATTTCAAGCATTTTTCATGCATATTTGTTTCATACACCTATTTTTTAGTAACACAAATGCATTGACTAGGTAAATAAATTATTCTTATTGTTGTGTTATCAATCGTTGACTCAGCGCCAAGGTTTTATATTCTGTGAGAAGTTGTACACATTTAAGAAATTTCACCATGTCTGCTGCAGATAGGATCAATGCATCATGTTTAAGATAGGAATTTTTTCGGACCGAGGCACGAAAATTAGTCGTGCGTGGTACCCCCTCATCTACCGCGCCCTCCCTACCGCACCAAAGCAACATTGCGCGTCGTATCTAGCGCAGACAAGATTTTTTTGGTCAGCACCAAAGCAGTAGGTATACATAGTTCATGTGTAGAAGCGACACGAATTCTTGCATTGACCCAGCGACTTTTCTTAACATAAGCAGCCTATTATGTGCCAGATTTGTGAGCTGTCTCAAAAATCGTTCATATATTACAAATTTTTTGAGCAAATTTATTGGAGTAGCTGCCACAATTGTACAATTTTTGAACAATATTAGTCTGTGTTATACAACTACCAGTCAGTAGCTGTGGTTAAGGTAATTTGATACAAATAAATAATTTGCATCACCTTGTTTAATGTTTTTTTTTTAACAATTTTATTTCAATGTCCTTTTTGGACTAAATAGTCACTTTAATGCTTGGATAAAAATAGATACTATACATATTATGTCTTAACAGGTATCCCGAAGCAAGATCCGTACATAGGAAAATTGTGTTTCATGCGGGCCCAACAAACTCTGGCAAGACTTACCATGCATTGGAAAGGTTTTTATCTGCAAAGTCTGGTGTCTACTGTGGCCCCTTAAAACTGTTAGCTACTGAAATTTACCATAAGTCTAATAAACAGGTAAGTACTTTCATAATAATTATTAATTTTCCGTGCAAATCATCATCATTTCCGCCGAAAGACATCCACTGTGTCGCCATAACGGCCGGTCCGGCGCCTCTCGCATCCATCAGATTACCGTGACCGGCGCGACCTTCTCTAGGTCATCGGTCCACCTTGTGGGAGGCCTTCCAACGTTGCGTCTTCGGACACGTGGTTGCCACTCCAGAGCCTTTCTTCCTCATCGATCATCTGTTCTGCAAGCAAATTAGCACTACATATTCTCTTATTTTTCTACAATTAATGTACAATAATCAATGAAGAAGCTTTAGTTAAGCTCAACATAAATTGTTTCTACGGAATGTGGATTTTACTTCGCAAGTCTGCATATTAATAATGTCTAGGAGAGTGTAAAATAGAATATAGGAAGCAAACTATTTGCTATATTGGGATATAAATTTGAAAATCGAGTAATATGATTTTATCAAAATTTTTAGCAATATTGATATTTCATTAAATATGTGATTTTCATTCCCCCTTAATAGCTGTTTGTTTGTTGTTTGAATAAAGTTTAGAAAAACTGACAAGACCAAAAAAGTACCGATCACTTCCACCTCCTACCTTGACATTGGCAAAATCATCGGACATTCATCGATCAATCTATTCTTTCAGGGCACACCATGCGATCTTATAACAGGTGAAGAAAGGAGGCATGCATCATTGTACTCATCAGTTACAAATACAGATGAAGGAAAGTTTGACATACCGGATGACGATAACATGTTACAGCATCATGCTACAGAACTAACAGCTTCCAATCACGTTGCTTGTACAGTGGAAATGACGTCACTTAATAATAAATGTGAGTTATTGCTTTAATTAACATTTATTTCTTTCGCACATTCGAAGTTCAAACGGCCGATTTATCCTCTATTGTAACATTTTTGCAGTTCTAATTTCTTTAAATTATATTAATGATATTTCGAAAAAGTAAAGTATATTTTTTTTTAATTTGTTGATAGCTGATGTCTACGCTACCGCTGGTATAAATTTTACTTAATAATATGAATATAGTAAGGAGAAATTCACAGTTAATTATGAGATTTTTTTAGTAAGTTTATGGTTTTAAATGTGTTTTTTAGATATTTCACGAATCTTTAAAACGTCCAATACCGCTATGAAATAAATGACCAATGGTTTATGAGATAGGTGTTATCTATTATGTAGATATATTTAATTTAATTGGTTTAGTGACACGAATTTAATGAAAACGATTTAAAAAAAAATTACTTGCAGGCCTGCTCGATTCTTCAATAGTAGCTTGTTAAAAATGTTGAATAAAGTATGTATTGTACGCGGCAAATAAGTTGAACTAAAGTTGCCGTCGTTGCTATGGCTACCTGCAGCTCTGCCTCTGTGACTTCGATTGAGACCCGAAAAATGCGCATTGAAGGTTGATCGCCATTTTAGTTCAACTTATACCTTTGTTGCATACAATAGACACTATTTTGTAGCACTACTAATTCACTCGGCTAATGTTATTCTGCCATATAAAATAAAAAAATGAGGGTAGCACTTCGGGTAGCATGCTATAAAAAAGCTTACCACCTATTCTCAGACCCATCAAATATAAACAAAAACAGAAAACATAAAAATCGCTCAAGTCGTTTCCTAGGAGTTCGATGACGAACACTGTCATAAAGAGTTTTTTAAATTAGAATATTACAAATAAAAAGACCGATTTTTTTTATTATTATTCTATAATTATTGGATTTATTTTTGTGTCAACAGATGAAGTAGCAATTATTGATGAAATCCAAATGATTGGTGATAGAGGAAGAGGTTGGGCATGGACCAGAGCAATATTAGGTAGTAACGACATTATGATAAACTAAAATGCACTTTAATTGGTTAGAAATAAAGAATAATATAATTTTCTTAATTTGTAGGACTACAAGCTGACGAAATACATTTGTGCGGAGAAACTGGTGCTATAAATCTCATAGAAGAAATATGTAATACTACTGGTGAAGAATTAGAAGTAATTAATTGTATTACATTTTAGTTTAAGAGACATTCTTCTTTTCTATCGGCAATGTATCATCCCAATTAATTGTGACGGAGGCGGATTTCGAACGCGCTGTCACATAATTAAAAAGAAATTGAAATACTACTATCTTTAAAGCCAGTCCAGCCCCAAGAAGACACCGGTGTCGGCACACTTGTTGTCTTTCTATTGTGTCTCTAATTACGGTATTCAAAAGGTTAATTTTGTGACTTGAGTGGACGAAATACATAAAAAATAAGAATACCAGTTTAAAGCCCTTGAATAATAATATGTATTTTAATAATAACCATAAAATAAAAGTGTATTTAAAACGTAAAAATTGCTCAATCTTTTGCTATATCGTTTTCATTGTGACATCTCTTTGCAACCAATCTTACTTTCAAAAGACTGAAATAAATATGATCAATTTAATTACATCGTTGCGTAGCATGCTATTGCAACGACATGCAATATAATGCATAATTGGTACAAGTCCAAATTAAAATGATTGTTGGTTGCTCGATAAGAATTGAAAACATTTGTTTTCGATTTGTTTATCTTTAAGTTGCACCTACCATGTTATGTTTCTGCGCCACTCTTAGTTCGACTGGTAGAAAATGCTTAAGGCATTAAGTCTACCTCTGTATAATGTTATTAATGTTTCTTAGTAGTGTATAGTTTTAATAAAACACGCAGTACCAACGTAACAAAATAATTTTGGGCCTAGTCCAGTTTCAAGTTTTCCTACAGTTAAATGTGATGAGACATTGTGACGACAATTGCTCATAGAAATGGTTTTACACATCGTAGATAAATAGAATTTACTTTAGTGTACAACAGAAATTTAACACAAGTAAACCACAGTTCACTCAATGGTTGAGCGATTGATTGCTGCGTGTCGCGAGTTCGTTTTACTCACGGAAAGAATAGTATGTATGATAGTTGTTTCGTGTCTCGTGTATGTTACGATCAAGACAGTATCCGAATCGACACAATTTGTTATCAAATTATTTTCAACGACGATTCGAACGACCACCAAATTTATTGAAGCTGTTTAGTACAGTCAGATAAAAAAGTTTGAAAATATTAATACAAAGAAATTTAGTATCGAATGCAGCCTAAAATAGTTTTGGTAAGGCTTTTTTCCCTTACTTTATATTTTAAAAACTTTTTATCTGACTGTACTGAACAGAGTATCTAAATTGTCAGTGAAAAAAAAAATTGAAATAAAAATGTGTCAATTTGGAAACTGTTCCGAATATGTTGCGTTAGAGTCGTCAGCAACTCAGTTTTGTTACGTTTCCTGAATGATAATTTGCCATTTTTCCCCCCATAGGTACGCAAATACAAAAGACTAACAGAACTGAAAGTGGAGGACACCCCTCTCGGATCTCTGGATAACGTGAAACCAGGCGACTGTATAGTGTGTTTCAATAAGAACGACATTTACAGTGTAAGTCGAGCCATAGAACAGAGGTCAGTCCCACGTTGAGGCAGGTATCCAATTACTAAAGTATTTTAGGAAGGAGTGTGATTTTAAACGTCTATGTGGTCTTTTTTGGAGGGGAGATGAAACTTTATTGATTTTAAACTTTTTTTTTGGTGGGACATCATCAAATTAGGGATGAAGATTCTTCCTAAAAAGATAGATTTTTTAATCGAAGTTAAAGGAATCGATTCTGTAATATATCGAATTGTGAAAGATCAATTTCCTAAAGATCGATCCGTTGATTATCGATGTCTTAAAAAAAATGATTTCAATTCCCACGAAAATAAAAAACGTTTTTTTTTTAACTTTAAAATCGATTCTTTTATTGATCGATCTCAGATCGGCATCTCTACATCAAATAACTTCTGCTCTGATCGGAGTGGGAGAGCGTGTTTGAGTTTTACTGACTAATACTCATCCTCGTACAGTTGCTGGGTAACAGAACTTTTGGATCTAGAACGCAAAGGGAAAATGAAGGAACGCAGGCGGGTTAAGTGTCATTAAAAGTCTGACATTTCCTCTCACTCTACCTGAAACGGGAGAAGTTATTTGATGATTTCCCACGCTACAAAGGTATTGAGAATTATAAGTTTGTATGTGTTACATTGCATATTCAGTATATGCAAAGTCCTGTTTCGCTCACTGAGTTATCAACGCCCAGCTCAAATCCTTGGCCCTAGAACACCGAAATTTTGCACAGAACTTGCTGTTATGATGTTACCGCCTAAGCCAAACCGCGCTTGCAGGAAGAATTCTATGGGGTTCCTATTTCTGGATGGTTATTACAAAAAATAACCACGAAAGCTAAGGCGGGAGCAGAACGGAGCCTTCTAATCTAACCTGTCCGTGTCTGAGTGCCCTAAATATCCGAGCTCGCTTCACTTACTCTTGTACTAACTCGGGTTTGGACTCTGCGAAACTAGTTAATCCTAAAATTGGGTTTAACCGAAAAGATATTTTGAAATTCAACTCCTAAGGGGATGGCTCCAAAATTTTGTATGGAGAAACATACTTTCACACGGGAGAGCTGCTGGTAGAAACTAGTAGTAATTATGAAAAGAAACGCATAGACTTTTAAAATCATGATACCTGCAGTATGTATGTGTTGTGTTAGATCAGTTGAACCAGGGACTGTTCTGTATTCTAACCCATGATTGGTTCAGCTGACGGCGCAAAGATCATAGAACGTCCTATATGCCAGAAATCAGCCAATAGCGGGCTGCATAGATGACAGCACAAGCGCCCTCTCCCGGTTTTTCATGTTGTTGAAATCGGGCCGCCGTGCGGTAACTTTCTTTTTGAGCGCGCTCCTCAATAAATCGATAAATCAAGGGACAAAGTGAGCATAACCGTGTTGTGTGATCAGTAACCAGCTTCAACAGTGCTGCTTCATCCAGAGTACTTCGAGGAAGGCTGAAAAGGCGATAAAGGTAAGACGTTCTTGGCTTTGTCGTTGTTATTTTGTTCCAAGATTGGGTAAGCTCAAACCGAGTTTCATACAGAACAACCACCAACACCAGCTATTTAATACAGTCCGCTATCTCTATTCCACATTCTGGTCCATTCGAGACGGATTCTCATTTTCATTTTTCCAATAAGATTCAAATAGAAAAAACATTTGGCTAGCGCTAGACCTACGCGTCCAAAATGGCGGAGGTCTTAGAAATGAAACGAAAAACGTTAACATGCAGGAAAGAATATTTATTTGCAAAATTACAAAAGCTTTATGATTATTCCAAAAAGTTGGGAACAGAACCAGATATATTGCCAATGTTTACGGTATTAATGTCTGAAATGGAAAGTGTCCGTCTGAGATTTGAATCCACCATATTTGATTTGTTTGAAATAGAAGTACAATTAAAACCTACTAAAGTGAAAATGTCAACAAGTGAGCTTGAATCATTTGACGAAATGTATAATGCGTGCCAGTTAATCGCTAGTAAATATTCTAAATTGGAAAATGATTTCTTCCCTGCGATAGACAAACAGGATTTAGTAAAACCCGCGTTACCAAAGATATCATTATTTCAATTTGACGGTGAAACAGAAAATTGGATGACCTTTTATGACACGTTTTTATCATTAGTTCACAATCGAAATTTCACAGATATCGATAAGTTTCATTATTTACTCTCATGCGTAAAGGGCCCAGCCTTAAATATAGTTAAAAAACTGCCGATAACTGCCGCAAATTACGCATTAGCTTGGCAAAGCTTAATTGATAAATACCATGATCACAGAACACTAGCATGTAGATATTTCGATAAAATGTTGAACTTTACACCGTTAACAAAAGATACCTCGTCGAATTTAACTTCATTTATAGAAACCTTTGATCATTCTCTTAAAGCGATTCAAGCATTAAATATTAAACACTTGGACGACTTTCTATTGTGTCATTTAGCATTGCAAAGACTCGACCCTCATACGCGAAAATTATTCGAAGAAAGTCGGGATCAAAAATTAATACCTACTTTCGAAGAACTTATGCAGTTTGTAAACAAACAAATTAAAGTTCTAGAACATTCGTTTATAAATGTGGCTACTAATAACCCGTCGAAGTCTAGTAATAACCATTCGCAAAATAAAAATCAGAGATCTTCGTCAAAGTCGATTCTCAATACGGCACGAACTCCGCAAAATATTAATAACCGTAATGCAAACTTAAGCTGTGTGATTTGTAAACAAAATCACATGATTTATCGATGTGATCAATTTCGTAAATTGTCCGTCGATGAAAGAATGAACCGTGTTCATTCACTAAAACTGTGTAATAATTGTCTTAAATCTGACCATCAATCGAATGCTTGTAAAAGCACAATGAGTTGTGGGGTCTGTGCAGAACCACATCATTATTTGTTGCATAAAGATAATACGTTATCAGATAGCGCGCGAACATCGTCCGTGACGGTGCAGTCTCCTTCGCTCGCACTAAACGCTGGTCGCTTCGTAAGTGACGTCACATGCACAAATACACAACAATCATTCATGAGTAATAACCTGTGTGAATATGAGGTAGTTCTAGGTACTACTCTCACTCATGTAATTGATTGTGTGGGTCAGTTTCACGATTGTCGAGCCGTTATAGATTCCGGGGCACAAAGTTCTTTTATAACAACTGAGTGTGCTCAAAAACTAGGATTAAAACGTAAAAAATGTCCTTTTACTATTCATGGGATCGGCGGAGGGGTAGTAAAAACTCAAGGAATGGTCACGTGTACCTTGAAACCAAGACAGGCTTGTGGTCCGAAGTTTCGAGTTACTCGTAATTTAGTAATTATTTCAAAGGTGTCCGCGGATATGCCTAATGTTTCATTTACTGAAAATGTCATTAGCGAATATAAAACTTATAAGTTGGCGGATCCATTGTTTTTCAAGCGTTCACGAATAGATATTTTGTTGGGGAATGACATAGTCCCAGATATAATTATTGATAAACCATTCGTAATTAGGGATGGTATTCCTAGTGTGATTAAAACAGTTTTTGGTGATGTAGTTAGCGGAAAATTATATCCGTTTAATAAATATAAATCGCAAAATCTTAATTTATCAGTTTCGTATGACGACGAACAGTCAATTGACAAAACATTACGTGATTTTTGGGAAGTTGAAGAGGTGCCGTGTACCCCGTCAACAAGTCCAATGGATCAACTAGCCGAGGAGATATTTTCTCATGAACATACGCGGGAGTCGAACGGCCAATACGTAGTTCCAATGCCGTTCGCACCTAACCCCGCGCCATTGGGACAATCGCGTGCCGCGGCCGAGCGACGACTGATCTACTCGGAGCGTAAACTCGCACGTGTACCTGAGTTGAATAACAAATATAAGGAATTTATGCGTGAATATGAAGACCTCGGTCATATGGAACTTTATCAGGGTGATCAGCCTAGTAAATACATTATCCCACATCACAGTATTTTGAGACCTAGTAGTACCTCAACTCCGTTGCGAGTAGTATTTGATGCGTCTGCGAAAACCACCACAAGCGTCTCGTTGAATGATATTCTATTGGTCGGCCCTAAGCTGTATCCGGACATTGCGTCAATAATCTTGAAGTTTCGGCTATTCGAATATTGTTTAGTGAGTGATGTTTGTAAAATGTATCGCGCTATTGCCTTAAGAAAAGAAGATCGCTGTTATCAACACATTCTATATCGGGAATCCCCTAACGATCCAATTAAATTATATGAATTAAAAACTGTAACCTACGGACTCAGCTGTTCTCCATTCTTAGCTATTCGCACGCTGCTCCAGTTAGCGAAAGACGAGGGTGAACGTTTCCCCCTCGCTGCTCAGGTCCTCCGTGAGGGAATATACATGGATGATATCTTATATTCATGCCAAACCTTTGAGCAAGCTAGCCTAGTCCAAGATCAACTAATAGGTATTTTTGAAAGTGCCAACTTTACGCTAAAAAAGTGGATGAGTAACAATGAGGAGTTGCTGCAACGCGTTCCGTCTGAAAATAGGGAAAATTCCGTAACGTTCGTTAAAGACGAAAACGACAGTTCTATTAAGGTCTTAGGACTTAAATGGACTCCAAAATCCGATCATTTTTTATTTTCAGTTAATTTATCGGACAACGAAACAACCAAGCGATCGGTACTAAAACTGCTAGCGTCGATTTACGATCCCGTGGGTTTTATCGCGCCATGCATTTTAGTAGCTAAGCAGATTATGCAAGATCTGTGGAAGCTAGGTATTGGTTGGGACGATAAGTTGCCAGATAACATTAAAAAATCGTGGCAGCACTTTATTTTTGAACTTCCGCGGTTAAGCGAGTTACGTATCGAACGCCATATGCTGTTACCGGGCGAAACGACTTGTGATTTAATCGGATTTTGTGACGCTTCTTTACGAGGTTACGCAGCCTGCGTGTACGTCATCAGTCGTGACCAAAAGGGTAACGCAAAGGTTCGTTTAGTAACAGCGAAATCCAAAGTAGCACCAATAAAACCCGTAACAATCCCTCGGTTAGAATTAATGGGAGCGGTTTTATTAAGTAAATTAATAAAATTCGTTTGCGATACATTTGTTATTCGAATTAAAATTAACCAAATAACTGCAGTATCAGACTCGACAGTCGTACTGTCCTGGCTTCAAACGGAACCTTATAAATTAAAAACCTTTGTCAGTCATAGAGTTACTCAAATTATTGAAATCTTACCCCCTCATTTTTGGCGGCACGTTGGCAGCGAAAATAACCTAGCAGATATTTGTTCGCGTGGAGCGTCTCCGGCGCAACTGATAGACTGCACCCCACGTTGGCTACAGGGTGCCGATTGGATGTATCAAAATTACGTCGATTGGCCTCTGACGGTGTTTGTGAATGAAAGCAATCATAAACTAACGGAATTAAAAACTTCCACTAATTTGTTGCTGAATCACAATATTAGTGATCATATTATTGAAACTAAAATGGAATTTTGTGATAGAATCTTCGCACAATTTTAATCATTTTCCAAATTGCAAAGATCTTTTGCTTGGATTTTAAGATTGACTCGCAAACAGGGTGATATACCCACCCATGCTAAATCACACGTGTTATCAACCCGTGAACTGAACGAGGCACGCGATAAATTAATAAAGCTAGTTCAGAATACTTACTTTGAAACGGAAATTAAAATGATAACAGATAAAAAATACGTACCATCGTTACGAAAATTATCTCCGTTCATTGATAGCGATGGGTTTCTCAGGGTAGGGGGTCGCATCGGTTATTCCGAACTTCCTTATAATGCTAGACACCCGCGACTTCTCCCTAAAAATAGTTTATTTACAAAACTATTGATTAAATATTTACATGAAAAATATTTACATGTTGGACCGCGAACCTTGCAAAGTGTTGTTAATGAAAACTTTTGGATATTATCGGCTCGTAGCGTTATTAGATCCGTTCTATCTAAATGTAAAACGTGCTTTAAATGTAAACCATCGTTACTTCAGCCTGAAATGGCCCCGTTGCCAACAACTCGGTTGATACCTAATAAGGTATTTTCTAACGTCGGAGTTGACCTCGGAGGTCCATTCTTAATTAAAGAAAGCTTTCGTCGTAATGCTAAAGTGACAAAAGCGTACTTGGCACTATTTGTCTGCTTTTCAACTAAAGCAGTACATCTCGAAGTGTTGTCTTCTCTCTCCGCTGATTGTTTTCTCGCATGCCTGGATAGATTTGTGGCTCGCAGAGGTCTGTGCGCTGTTCTCTATTCTGATTGTGGAACTAATTTTGTTGGCGCAAACAGACATCTGTCGGAGATACAAAAGTTCTGGCGCGAGAATCAAGATGACATTTCGGGTGGTTGCGCTAAAAGGCAGGTTGATTGGAAATTTAATGTCCCCAGTGCTCCTCACATGGGTGGTCTCTGGGAAGCGGGCATTAAGTCAGCCAAATATCATCTAGTGCGGTGTGTAGGGGAAAAGTCCTTAACGTTTGAGGAACTTGCTACGATATTCTGTAAGGCAGAAGCCATAATGAATTCGCGCCCTTTGTGTCCGCTTCCTTCAAGTGACAACCCCAACGAATTTAACGTATTAACCGCCGGACACTTTCTAATTGGACGAAGTTTAGTCTCCATTCCTGAGTACGACGTGCGAGATATTGATATCAATAGGCTGTCACGGTGGCAGTATATCCAGAAGTGCTCCCAACTGTTCTGGAAACGTTGGAGTTATGACTATCTAAACACTTTACAACAGAAAGCCAAGTGGTTTATCTCTTCTTCTAATCCTAAAGTTGGAGATTTAGTAATAATTAAAACTGACAATGTTCCCTCTTGCACTTGGCCTCTCGGCAAGATTGAGAAGTTACATCCCGGTCCCGACTCAATAGTTAGGTGCGTGACACTGCGCACAGAAAAGGGTGTCTTACAGAGACCTATAAATAAACTTGCCCTATTACCTTACGCCAATTAATTTCAAATAAAACGTTTTTTATTTAATTTAGAGTATAATTTAAGATTAGTTATCAATGTCCTAGATAGTATAGTAATCTCATTTTTAGGAAACCATCACTATGGTTTCGGTAGGGGGTATGTTCTGTATTCTAACCCATGATTGGTTCAGCTGACGGCGCAAAGATCATAGAACGTCCTATATGCCAGAAATCAGCCAATAGCGGGCTGCATAGATGACAGCACAAGCGCCCTCTCCCGGTTTTTCATGTTGTTGAAATCGGGCCGCCGTGCGGTAACTTTCTTTTTGAGCGCGCTCCTCAATAAATCGATAAATCAAGGGACAAAGTGAGCATAACCGTGTTGTGTGATCAGTAACCGGCTTCAACAAGGCTGAAAAGGCGATAAAGGTAAGACGTTCTTGGCTTTGTCGTTGTTATTTTGTTCCAAGATTGGGTAAGCTCAAACCGAGTTTCATACAGAACAACCACCAACACCAGCTATTTAATACAGTCCGCTATCTCTATTCCACAAGGGACTGCATACCGAAAAAATATCGGTTATAAGGGTTAACGGTATGACGTCATACCTTTTTATTTCAATACCTCAAAATAACGGTATCGTAATTTTTTACTGTACCTAAACCTCTAACATTAAGGTATCCTTTGAAACCCCTACTCCCGCGCTTTTTCGTCGTGCCAATCGCAGTGCACTTGTCGCGATAGCTGTCGCATTTATCGTAGGTACACGCACGAGAAATAATTTCGATACCGGAATTATTTCAGTTGAGTAAAGGTTAAATAAAGGTATAGCGGTACCTAAAAAAAAATAGCGCCATCGTTATTTTATACCGGTAGTGTAACCGCAAATCTTAACCGGTTTCGGTATACCTTTAAAATAAAGCGGTACCGTATTTTAATACCAGTAGCGTAACCGTATACCTTAACCGAAAACGGTCCCCGGTGAAACTACTTAAAAGATATTTATCTATTGAAACGATTTTGTGAGTGGTCATTTAGAGTGAGCATTATAAAATATTCGTGGGTTGATATCTAAGTATGTAGGTATCATAAGAACATTAAATTTAGTCTAATTTCATTCAGTATTCATGTATATATTTAATTAATTAAGAGTTTGTGTCATTGGATAACACCGCATAGAGCAGGGATAGCAAACCTAAGGCACGTGTGCCAATGGTGACACGTGTAATATAATTCGGCCACACCAATACCAGATTACTTAACGTCTACATAATAATTTGCAATAACAAATATTTCACTAACTTTCACCTATATAAAAATAAATAGAACAGTTTACATTGCGATTGCTTTACGAATTTTGGGATGCAAAAAAGTTAAATAAATAGTAGAGTGGAGCGATTTTTTTTTTAATTTCTATACTCCTGTGTTGTCAATTAATAACCCCTAGTCTGAAAAATGTCCGTGCTAAATTTGAGTTTTTTAAAATTAGTAGTTTTGTAGATTAATACGAATTCAAAGAAAAGACAAATTTTAGCTGCCAAATAGAACTGTGTTGCATAGCATGTAGTATGCATAGCTATTGATTGTTTTAATCATTTCAATTATTAATATTCTGAAAAGTTGTAATATTGTCTGAAACACAGTTCTATTTGCCAGCTGAAATTTGTCTTTTCTTTGAATTCTTTTCTAATGCGCCACCTGAAGATATTACAAAGTTGAGACTTTGCATAAACATTTTCAGACTATGGATCATTCATTCATATCCCAGGAGTATCGAAATAAAAAAAATCATCCCACTCTAATAAATACTGTCCCATTCGGTTACACCCCAATCTTTGATTCCTGCTCTGCTCCTCGAGATCGTGGCGGGATGTTTTATAGCCTATAGCTATCCTTGATAAATAAGTTAATAGCGTCTAGTTTTTTTTTATTTCAATAAATCACCAAAAATATTATTTGACGGCATGCCTTGGAAACCTTTTTTTTTAATAGTAATTGCACCATCATCAATAAAGGTTCGACATCCCTGTTATCTTAGGTCATACTAGTCTAGATTGGGTTGACTTCTATTTATGTAAAGTCGTTTTTACCTTCAAATAGCTTATAATTGTTTCAGGGGCCAAGAAGTAGCTGTGATATACGGTAGCTTGCCGCCGGGCACAAAGCTGGCTCAAGCCAACAAGTTCAATGACCCAAACAGCTCGTGTAAAGTTATGGTCGCCACAGACGCTATCGGACTTGGAATCAATCTGTAAGTGATCTGTTGTATCTAACCTTGAAACTACGCCAAATCGTGTTTTCTTTCAGCTAGAATGCAGATGAATTGCAAAGATGTCATTCATAGCATTTGTGTGCAATCTGGCAAGCTCTGGCGTTCTATTTTTGATTTCACTTGCACTCATAACAAATAAACATTTAATTTTATTTAGCATAAACAATCAAATACACTTCCTCTTTTCTTTTGGAGTTGTTTAAAAAGAATGATTAAGTTCCTCACAAACATCCTCTGTGTGTTAATGGGTTCAGTAGGGCCATTGCCTGCTAAGGCTGCAGGAATGTTTGAAAAAATTTACCGCGGCCGTGGAACAAAGGGTAAATGAAGGAGTATACGTGGGTTTTAGTCAATAAGATACTGATACGTGCTTTCACTTAGCCCCAGAGCAAAGAAAGCTATATGAAGATCACCCACCTCAAAAAAAAAAAAATGGTTAAATTATTATGTATTTACTATTCCATTTTTGTAATGTAAAAACTTTTGTGAAAAATAGCAATTTCTAAACCCAGAAGTTTAAATGTGTTGTGAATAAATTTTAGAAATAGAAAGAAACTAAAATGTTTATTTATGTCTCTCACAACTTACTAAAAACAAATATTAATAATTAAAAATAAAAAAAATCTGAGCGAGTATAATGGCAAAAAAGGGCGCCTATCTCTATATAAATATGCTGCAACTTTTAAGACTTGTATTAAATAGATTTATTTTATTTTAGGAGTATACGAAGAATAATATTCTATTCGCTAATAAAGCCAGTAGTGAATGAAGATGGAGATAAAGAAATGGATATCATAAGTATATCTCAAGCCTTACAAATCGCTGGTAAGTTCAATTTGATGGTCATCATTCTTGCTTTTTTTCAAAATAGGTCTGATATCTTTAAGCTTTACTAATTCAATCACTTTCGAAGTCCAAACTCGGGCTTCAATTAGACATGAGCTTTATGAAACACCAATAATAAAAATAAGATTCATATACACCGTTAAATTTTAGTCGTTTTAATCCCGCGGAGGGTCGATTCGGTACATCAAATACTATCGATTAGTAAAGAAAAAATTAAAAAATAAAGTACTTTTTTTCAAAAACTCGAATTAATATACGCATTTACGAGTTATTATAAATAAATCAATTTCGTAAATGCGTATACATTTACGAAATTAATTTATTTATAATAACTCTCCTGAATACCAGGTCGAGCGGGTCGCTACGGCAGTGCGTGGGAGACAGGATACGTCACGACATACAAGCCTGAAGACTTAGCCACGTTGAAACAGCTGCTGTCCAACTCGCCCGACCCAGTTACGCAAGCAGGCCTGCACCCGACTGCTGAACAAATGGAGCTGTACGCTTACCATCTACCTCATGCCAGCCTTAGTAGTTTAATGGTAAGTGCTTATTTTAATAACATTTTAGCGACGTTAATATAGATATAGTACGCGGCAAATAAGTTTAACCCGTTGCTATGGGTATGCTGAGCCCCCTGCTTCGATTTAGACCTGAAAATCGGTTACTGCGAATTCTAGGTCGACCGCCAATATGGTTCAACTTTTGTGTCGTGGATCATGGCGCGGATACAGTTGGCGCAGTGGTTGAGCGATTGCCTGCTGCACTGTGTGTCACGGGTTCGATTCCCGCCTACAGATACTTGTTCCGGTTCTTGGTATCTTGTGTATTTGAGTCTATATGTTTGTAAATGCAACCGCGATATAGGAGTACCTAATTTTAATAAAAAAATCAAACTTTCTTAATTTTCTTCTTTTATCATTTTTTTTTTAGTAAAAAACTTACTATTAATATATTCGGTTTTAAAAATATGAAAGTAAAAATACATGCCTTTTTATTTTAACTTGCGTGACAGAGTGGACGAAATACGTCCATCACATTTTTTCGTAATTACCGATTGTCGGTAAAAAAGGATATTGTTCCCTACGTGTTCGCACAAATTTCTAACAATAATTTCGTACAGGTTATTATTATGTAGAACATAATAGTTAATCGACTCTTCACGTGTCCAACGAATCAGCATTGCTATTCATTGTGGCAATGCTGCCAGTGTTCTGGGCACTTTTCCCATTGACAATTGCCGAAACAAACAGACAAACATTTTCAAAAATTGCGTTATTGTTGAAAAATAGTTGAAAAATAGTACAAATAGACTCTTCAATTTTATTTCTAAATATTAGACAAACTAAAAATAAAATTAAAACAATAAAACATAATTCTTCCCGTAAAACATTAGAATTTTCTTTCTAGGATATATTCGTCCACTTATGCACCGTGGACGCCTCACTGTACTTCATGTGCAACACGGAAGGCTTCAAGTTCCTAGCGGAGATGATACAACATGTGCCTCTACCGTTGCGCGCTCGCTACGTCTTCTGTTGCGCGCCCATCAATAACAAGCTGCCGTTCGTTTGTGCTACATTCCTTAAGGTTTGCTCTGAATTTGTTCTTAAAATGGCCCGTCCCCACTCGCATATCCTCAACGTCGAGCATAGTCTAAAAGCTTGTTGCTTTATCTAACGCAATCCAACGCGATGTTTGATGGAGAGGCTACGCGAAAAAAGAGAGATAAGACAGGGGCCATAACCTTAACATAATTCCTGGAAATCACTCTTCACTGTCACTTAAGACACTAAAAACCGTAGCCCTATTATCTTTGTTTTCCATATTTCGCAATAGTGTATCACTAACATACGAGCACATAGCATAACAGCGCATACAGGGATAACTGTCGGTTGGTATAATGTTCCGTTAAAAGTGTCTAAAGGGTGTCTGCGAGTTGATGTCGGCTCCTCGTATGCCTTCCAAAGGTCCGGGCCCTCAGGGTTGTGAGATATACTGATAATAATAAAAATCTATATTTTGATGCCAAAAATAAATATAACAATTTTTATAAGTACGATATTATAGCTACAATAGTAACTGAGGCGCAGCTATCCACACCCACCTACAGAAACATAAGAACAGGAGTAGTTTCATATCCTTAGCCATATCTATACAACATTAGTTTTAGTATAAGCGAAACTTGAAACACATGTCTAGTATTTTTATGTAAAGAATCTATGTATAAAATTTCATAACTTTATCATGAAAAATCACAAAGTTATAAGCTTGTTATGTCAGCAAAAATACATAGTCACCAAGCCATCCAACCGACTCGAGGGGATGTTTTGCACTTGCACCCATCTGTTTGCTGGTTTCTAATGCCCGCTATGACCAGCCGTGACCTGTGTTGTACTAAGTGTCGGTGATGTTCAACTTGTGACCTTTTTAAATATTTTTAGAAAAAAATGTAACATGCTGTAAAAACTTGGAATCAATTCAGTTACTGATTCTGAACAAACTATATTCAGGTTTCGCTTAAACTAAAAATAATGTTGTTTATATAAACGCGAAATAGCACTCACTGATTAATCACGAAATCTCAGAAACTATAACACCTATAAATTTAAAATTTGGCAGGTAGGTTCCTTATAGGGTACAGACGTCCGCTAAGAACGGATTTTACGAAACTCCATCCCTAAGGGGGTAAAACGACTTTCACGCGAGCGAAGCCGCTGGCAAGAGCTAGCATATTATATTATTATAATCACACGCAGAACTCTACTATCTCAATGCAGGATTTCAAATTCTAATTAGAAACTAAATTCGTCATAAATATTGCTACACATACATTATTTATTTGTTGACGCAGTATAATAATGTTATTCATAGAAAGTCGCTTTTATAATTAAATCCTGCATTCATTTAATAAAAGATCATTTATATTAACATGTATATCTACATTCTCAGATGGTACGACAATACAGTCGCAATGAGCCAATCAACAAGCACTGGTTATGCAGCGCGGTGGAGTGGCCATTGCCGCACCCCAAGACTATCATGGACCTGGTGCACCTGGAATCCGTGTTCGATGTGCTGGAGCTTTATTTATGGTTGAGGTGTGTATAATTTATTTACATACATCAACAACGCGGTGGAGTAGCCGATGCCGCACCCCAAGACTATCATGGACCTGGTGCACCTGGAATCTGTGTTAGACATGTTGGAGCTTTATTTATGGTTGAGGTGTGTATTATTTAGCTGCATATAACAACAATACAGAGTGGCCGATGCCGCACCCTAAGACTATCATAGACCTGGTGCAACTGGGATCGGACTGGAGCTTTACTTATGTTGAATATAACTAAATGGTACCTATACATTATAGGTACCGTTTAGTCAATAAAAATCTGACACGCCGTCCCCTCTTCTTTTCTTTGATGATTTCCCAATCAAGGGGAAAAAGGTGGATATTCGGAAAAGAAACCGGGCATTTGTGGTGTAAACTCGTAAAAACGTTAGTTGGTTGTTCAACCCTTTTATTTTGTTCACAGCTATCGATTCCCCGACATGTTCCCCGACGTTGTGCAGGTGCGCAACATGGAGGTCGATTTGGACGCCATCATTCAGCAAGGAATATTCCAAATTACCAGGTAAAACAACTGTATGGCTTGCGTTCTAAAACTGAGGCCTTACCGTGACGTGTTCAAATGTCAAGCGTGCGAACGAGAAAAAAGAATGGAGTTATACACCCTATATAGCTCCATACCTTTCACAGTTCACTTTAGATCGTCAAACGGATTGCGTTAAGATAATAATATTATTTAATTTGTTTTAAATAATATGATTTTAAAGAATGGCCATGGAGTTCCTTGCACATTCTTCTCCATAGAGATCTACGCTGTGAACTATGTAATGAGCATCATTTTTCTGACTGACTTCTTGACAATTCAAAAGAGTCTAGAAATAGATTATGTATTTGAAATGAAAGTTTTTGATTTGGTTAGAATTTTTGTTTTAAATTTTAACAATTTAAAAAGTAGGAGGTACTTTCTTTTACTTACAGTTGGCGGCGTAAAAGACGGTAAGGATTCGTTAGATGTGCAGAATCGTTTTAGGTCTTTTTGGTCAACGAGAGAGACGCGGGGAACAAGGTACCATCGTTCCGAGCGCGCGTTTGGTTGGTTAAAAAGTCCGTTTGCTCCAAAATACACTTGCGTGCAGTAAAGTACGAGTTCGAGTTATTGTTCTGTTGAGTTTTTATTATTGTTTTGTTGAGTTGTTGTGGTCGTTTTGTTTTAAATTAAATTATCACTCGCATCATGATCATAACAATATTCTATTGGACCAATACGGGAGTATAATCTTTCTATTAAAGAAAAAATCGGTCCGCAATTGACCGAGAAATCGAGGAACATACATTAAAAAAAAATGCATACAGCCGAACAAAATATATATAACCTCCATTTCATAATAGTAGTCGACCATTCTTTTTTGCACGAAGTGTAGCATGTGCGAACTTATCCTCACTAGGTACATCAAATCCTTGCCATTTTCCATGCCACCAACAGTACTTGCGTGTAAACTAGATGTATAAAGGTAAACGAAGCGAAACAAGTACATAAGGATCGTATCAGTGAAGAATGCTTTATAGCAAGTAAATACAAAATAAATATTTTTTCAGGTTGCTAAGAAACTCGGAACAGGTACTCCGTGACGACCCACAAATTCAAGCTTTAAGTCAAAAGAGAGCGGCCCGCGCTTCTGCTGGCTCCCACGCGAAGGCCAAAGGTGATGAGCCTAGACTATCAGAGATGCTTGTGGCCAAGGTAAGCAAAATTATAGGAATGGGTTCTTAGTATGAACGCATATGACAACCATTAAGTACAACTATACAGTGATAAGACCGCCATTTTTTATTACGTGATGGAATTTGTACATTGGAGTTGAGTCATTATTTTGGTGTACAGTAAAATGTATTCAATTCATCTGAGATTGATAACTCGCTCAGTAAGAAGAAGTATATAAAACATAGCAAATGATATTCTACTTCAACGGAAAGGAATCGTTTTCGTTCTATATAAAAATTATGCTTTAAGATCTTCTGCATTAGCAAGCCATTAGGCAATTGATTGATTCTAGTTTTTTTGTTATAATACTGGCGGTCTTTCCGCTGCCAAAACATGTGAAGAATTACAGTTTCTTTTCTGTTTCTGAAAAATAAATTCATTATCATTTTGTATATTTTCGATGACCATTCAGCGACCATTCTCGATCCATTTAGCCCAAAGCTGATTAGATCGAGAAATTATTGATATTTATGGATATGATTCTCTAAAGCACGGAACAGATGATTGCAATCCAGCGTACCAATAGAACACCTCAGTTGGAGCTTGGTTTGTGTGTTTGGATTGTGTTGCGGCAACACGGATTCAACGCACGCGCCAACACGTTCCCAAATCGGTCACTACCGTCGAAACTGCGGCTGGGATAAAGCGCTCGCTTTCCAAGGACGTTGAAGGTCATTGATTACATCTGCTGTCTACACGGATTGAAACTAGCAAGGTCACTTCTAACAGGACGCTGAATTGCAACCGTCTGGTCTATGCTTAGCTTCTGGCTCTAACAGTAACTAAGAAAATTTATTCATTTACAGGGCCTAATAACACCGCAAATGTTGAAGAAACTCCAACAAGAATTGAGTACAGACAAGAAACCTGAACGGAGTAGACCCAATAGAAATAGAAGGAAATGATGCTTTAAATTTTTTGTAAATACTGTTATTATAAAATTATGAAAAAGTACTTTTAACTCGCAATAAAAATGTTCCCGAGATCTAGTTTATTTTGATATATTTTGTTTTATTTTTTAATCTCGAATAAGTACCTATACTGTATACCTATATAAGTACCTATAATGTTCTGTATTATACACCACTTTAGTTTTTATCTGAGTTTCTTTGTAAAATTTTATATTCACTGAAGGAAGCACAACTAGTTGGAATTACCATTAAAATAACTCCTGGCAACAGTACTGGCACTGCCCCAGCTAAAAGAAGAAACCATGCTGATGTTGTGTATTTATAAAATAACTTAAAATTTGGCATGTAGGTTCCATAAACGGTGTAGACATCCGCTAAAAACAGATGTTATGTTTTTTTTTACACTATTACACAACGCCGTCTAGCCCCAAGCTAAGCAGAGCTTATGTTATGGGTACTAGACAACTGATAAACATACTTATATAAATTTCTAAATACATACATAATATTACAGATAAGTTATACCAAGATACAGAACAAATGATCGTGCTCACCACACAAACATTTGCCCTGTGTGGGAATCAAACCCACGAACTCCGGCATAGCAATCAGGGCCATTAACCACTAGACCAACAGGCCAGATACAAACTTCCACCCCTAACGAGGGTATGTTTGTATGGAGAAACCGACTTGCATGCGGACGAAGCCGCTGGGGATAAATTGATAGGCTCCCTTTTGACCACTACTTGATGTTAAGCGATGATATGGTCGATGATGGAGTACTCATGTGAAGTAGTAACCTATTCACTCTTGACTTAAAAGACTTCCAGGTTGTAGCTATCTGAAAACTGACTGCGGCAGGGAATTCCTCTAGATATTTTAAAATAAAAAATTCTTGATATCTGTACAACAACATAAATTTACCATTCATTCATGCCACTTAACTCTCTACCTCTATTCACAAAAGGATGGTGGTTCATCAAAGATCATTAGCTTTACCTACTACTTAGTGATTATCGAAACACAATTCGCAGCCGAAATCTGACAGCTCTTCTTTTTACTTGAATTGCCAAATCACTGTGTACTATAAAGTTTTTTGTGTACCTACAATAAAGAATTTAAAAAAAATATCGTAACTGAATGTTTCGGCTCCGCTTCCAGTTTAGGTTGTAATCGAAACGGAAACTGGCGTGGTAACCTTAGATTAAATCAAAACAGCGGTAGATGGTGCCTCGCCTCTAGCGCGTGGACCGTTGAAATTGTGCCTATATGGCACGATTTCACATCGATTCTGGATCGATGTCACACATTTGGCGGCTGACGCTATTTCGCTAGCTCGCATGACAGCGCCGGCTCTTATCTCTGTCCTTGTCTATCAGTGGCTATAGGTTTGCAACTATAATGACACTCGAACTCATCATAGATGAATGTGTGAGTTTCGAGTCCAGGTTTTCTGATTGCGATGTTAGCCCGTAGCGTATCTTCCCTTATAATATTATGTTGTTTTTAGTCAATAATAAAATTAATATGTTTTTATTATAACAAATGCCGCAAACAGTCAATAAGGCAAAGCGAGCACGCGATTCTTAACATATAGACAGATTACTTTTTCTTGAGTAATTAAAGCTTAGAATATTTATATTCATTATTTGTCTTAGTTATCGCCGGTGTACGTAAACGGCGACCTATGACATGCAATTATCACTATGTTGAGGGTAGTTGATTTTATAGTAGTAGTTCGGTACGCTTTACAACGACGCGACGGTCGTCAACCCAGATTTGAGCTGAAGTTTGAAAAAAAGTTTGAAAATGTGTAATTACAATCTATTTATCGCGATGTTACTGTTAATAACAGTGAATTTGCCTTTACAAACACATGGTATGTATTCTAAATTGCTATATGATAAATCTTTCAAAGTTACAAAAAAAAAGTGCTGGTTTTAAATTTGTATTTTTAACAGGTTTCAGAGTGTTTTATGTGAACGGTGTGGAAACTATCTTGGCGCTAGAAAATGAGCAGATAAATATAGAATGTAAAACGAATATGCCTATGACTTACTGTGGATTTTTACATCCTTCTGGGAAGCGGTATTCGTAAGTAATTCTCATCATCTATCCCGCCTTTTTTCAACTAGGCGATCCCAAGGTCAGCTTCTGTTGTATTATTAGGAGCGACTGCCTCTCAGACCTCCACAACCTAGTTACTAGGCAATATGGTACTCGTTGAATAGTAAAGAGTATAATAATAGGGGAGAAAAGACTGATGGTCATACTTTCTACTTAATGTACCTACTTAACGCTAAAAATACGAATAAATGAGTGAAGACAGTAGAACTGAAATGAGCTGAGCGAAATAATAAAGAGGTAGGTATAATAAAGGCGTTTGTCTATGTTTGTAAGAGATAATCTCTAGAAATAGCTAGGATTAGCGTAAATTACATTTTTGATGCGAGTTTTATGCAGGAAAATGCACGGAGTCTGTGGAAAAGGCCCGGAAGCGATGTCGCGGGAAGAAAGTTAGTAAATAACTGGCGAAACTATTTACTCTTTTTTAAGCGAATAGCCAAGCGTCATCGAGACTCCTGCTTGAACAAGTTGCACGATACGTAGGTAGGTAGGTAGTTTCCCGCGCGCCTCAAGGAGTTGTCAGCAAACTGTAGGGGTCCAGCAGGGCCGAAGCCTTTACTGGGGCTAAAGGTTATGTGAAAATGTCACCCGGGGCCCTGGGACGAAGGCAATGAATGGAACAGGGTAGGTTTTTAGTCAGTAACAGTCTGACACTATTTCCCGCCCCACCCAAGGGCGGGATTTGTCACAGGATGATTTTACCTACCATAAAAAAAGGTACGTAGTGATGATACACTGATTCTCACATGATCACTTGAAATTCCTAAGTAACCCAATAGGTGTACCTACCTTTTTAAAGTTTGTGTAGGTTTTCAAATTCATTCGCTGTCATGCCAGTTAATTTCAGATCAGCTCCACATTTCTTCTTCCACACTTATCTATTTATCTTCAACTAGGTCCTCACCCCTTTTCATGCAAATAGATGATTTGCATGGTCTTTTTCGTTCTTTGTTTAGGGTTCAGTACCAAAAGGGTAAAAATGGGACCCTTTTACTAAGACTTCGCTGTCTGTCCGTCCGTCTGTCTGTCATCAGGCTGTATCTCGAGAACCGCAATAGCTAGACAGTTGAAATTTTCACAGATGATGTAGGTATTTCTGTTGCGATAAATATTAAAAACAAAAAAAAAAAAAATATTATTTAAGTGGGGCTCCCCTACGACAAACGTCATTTTTTGCCGTTTTTTTGCTATGGACGATACGGAACCCTTCGTGCATGACTCCGACTCGCACTTGGCCGGTTTTTTATTCATCGTGTTTGTCTTCTTACTCTACTCATAAAGCCATCCGATTGCTATTCATACCTACCTACTTCATACTTTTTCAAAACATTTTTCACATTCCATGACAAATTCACTCCCACCAGAAATGTTATCTACGGCGCGCACTGTTCCCGCGCGCCTCAAGGAGGTGTCAGCAAACTGTAGGGGCCCAGAAGGGCTGAAGCCTACTGGGGCCAAGGGTTAGATGAAAATACTAACCCTTCTATCTCCCGCCCCACCCAAGGGCGGAATTTGTCATTTGATAATTTTACCCACCATAAAAAAAAAAACAGAAACGTTAAGCAAGATCACATTCACTTTATAAGTATCTCAAATATCAGAGTCCCCCAGTCACTATGGTGCCAGTGTCAGACTTTCCCTTTTCATCATCATCATCATCATTTCAGCAGAAAGATATTTTTTATTCTGTGTGTCGTGGTGCCTTCACTACGATAGGCAAGATCACATCCACCTTACATCTGAAATAGCGTAGGTTCATCTTAGGCCTTGTTATCTACAAAGTTCAGAGCTATAAAATTACGAGGTACCTATGCTCAGTTAAGCTAGTTAAAATTTGTTAATTTTTATTACTCTTCCAATGCGTTTTTCTAATTACAATTGTAGGTAGAATGTAAGCACACGCACACATGTGCGCGTGCCGCGTGCCTACATTCTAATAGGCCTAATAGGTACCAGAGTAATGTACGATGGTTATATGTATACTTATCACTTACTTTTATCTGAAAATAAAAATATTGTTGTTTTCGTAGAACACTTTAAGCTATATAGGATGACTGGTAATTAGTGAACGATACTTAAACACGTGATTGTAGTCATGATAACAAACAACTTTTATTATGGAACCAAACCTGAAATCGCGAAAAAATTCAGCCTAGTTCACTACATTTTGATCAGTTATGCGAACATAAATGTACTGACCAGCGGATTTTTTTTCGTATCTACCCTGCCAATTTTTTTTTTCATAACGTCTGTCTTGAGCAGTAAATACTGAAAAACTTTACCATTAGGTTTTCAGGCACCACCCTCAACGCTGGTCACTGTGCTATCAAAATTCAAGCCAATAAGAACGACACAGGCAAATGGCGATGCCACATAGGAATGCAAGTCACTGGTTTAGAAATAATGCAGACCATCCAAGTCAGGGTGGTGACGGAAGTTGCGGCAGTCCAACAGAATGTTACTGCAACCCATGGCAAGCCTAGGACGATAGCCTGTGCGACAGCGAAAGGAATGGTGCCGTTGAGTTACTGTCGTTTTGAGCCGCCAAATGGGCAACCATTTGCCATCAATTCTGAAGTCACTAGTAAAAAGTAAGTTATAATTATTTTAATTATCTATTATTTAATTTAAATGAAATCAAAACAGCGGAAGATAGGAGATTCACCTCTAGCGCGTGGACTGCTGAAATCAGGCCCGTCGTCTAATCGCGGCTAACGCAATTTCGCTCGCACGACATCGCCGGCTCTTATCTCTGTCTTTGTCTATCAGTGGCTGTAGGTTTGCGACTGTGATAACACTGATCATAGATGTGTGAGTTTCGAGTTCAGATTTTCTGATTGCAATGTTAGCGCGTAACCTTGCCTTATATCAATGGTACCTACATAACAATTACCTACGCTCCACGACTTGCTGCCGGCGGTTCCACCCGCATGAAAGCAGAAAATATTGTCCCAAGAGAACATACTCGCGGGATAAAAAGTATCTTAAGTAGGTATTTCAGGAAAATTCTTAGAGCATTCAATTTTTATCTAAATCTATTCAGCAGCTCAAGTGTAAAGAAGTAATAAACATACATACGCACATACTCTCAAACTTTCGCCTTTATAATATTACAAATAGTGCGATAGACTCGCGCTTGACCACTATCTCAATTGATGGCAGGGAATGATGTGGTTGACGATGACGCTTGCCAAAAAGTAGGTACAGATATGTACCGCCACAGATCTTGAGTGCTGATTTTTTGCTTCATGGCTGACGACTACTTGTGCAGAAGTGAATCGGGTCTCTTCGTTATTGGTATGAAGTGAGACGCGGGCGCGGGGTGTGCAATCCTTGTACTAGTTAGTGATTGGCTCGCCGGTGTTTACGATGCGCAAAGCGATCCCCGATCTTTTACCGAGCGCTCAGGATTCATGTCGGTATCTATAACCTTTAACTCTAATAGCAGTTTTCAGGACTCAGTACTGAATTCCGAACTTTACGAAACAAAATATAAGGTGTACCTTTCAATATCGGAGAAATCTTTAAATTTCTCTAGTCTGCTTGAAGCCCAGTTTAAGTCTTCGGCGGTAGATAAACTACCAGCTGATACAATCACAAAATTATGTACTTTTTAAAGCATTACTGGATTTAAAATTAAGAAATGAGTATTTCCGAATATTTTTTGTATCGCTGATTGCTGACTAGAAAAAAATGATTTCGTTTCAGTCCGATCCTGGGAAGATATTATTTCCCGGCCAACAGGAGCTTAGATCGTGGTGACTGTGCAGTTACTATTCGGAAGGTGATAGATGAAGATGTGGGCACATGGACCTGCGGGGCTGGCCTTGACGATGGCGAGGAGCATATCGACTTCATTCGATTTGAGGTAGCTGGTGGGTATTTTTAAACAATTTTTACCTGACTGCGCCAGAAGGAGGGTTATGTTTTTCGAGAGTATGTATGTATGTAAAATTGTTTGGCACGCTCTGCAGCCTGAACGGCTCGTTAGATTTGTATTTACTGTGAGAGTGACACTGGGTATATCAAAATAAAAAAAACAAAATGGCGGATTTTTGGCGCCAAATTCAAATGTTTGGCACGCTCTGCGGCCTGAACGGATCGATGGATTTTAGTTTGCGAGGTGTCGTTAGATTCGTAATTACTGTGAAAGTGATATCGTAATAAAATAAAACTAAAAAAAATAAAAATAAAAAACGGTAATTTAAAAAACTAAAAAGCCCGACTGCTTTTCTGAGTATAGGTACATGAAAAAGCCCTAAAACAATGAAGTCGATGTACCCGATTGCACTTAACTATATAATGTTTTAAATACAAGATAAATTGTAGCAGTCGGGACCCATTCCAGAAAGTCAGTCGTCTAGACAGTAGATTGGAGTAATCTGCAATGTAATATAGGTATGTGCCCTCAATTCACTAAGCCTCCATTTCTAGAATGGGTCCCAACTGCTACAATTTATCTTGTATTTAAAATATTATATAGTTAAGTGCAATCGGGTACATCGACTTCCTTGTTTTAGGGCTTTTTCATGTACCTATACTCAGAACAGCAGTCGGGCTTTTTAGTTTTTTAAATTTGCATTTTTTTTTGTCCTGGTAAAGGCATCGGAAATCCGCTAGAGGCGAAACAAACAGGACTGTTCGTTGTGGCGACTCTTGGAGGCCTATGTCCGGCAGTGAAAGTCATTTGGCTAAATCATGAATTAGTTTGGGATCCTAACACGTAGTGACGTATTTAGGCGTGGGCGAAGCGGCTCCTCGCTATAGCTTAAAGAACAACGGCAATATCGTGTACCCGATATCCGTGCGTGTACTCAACTACGAGTAATATTACTAAAAACTATTATTTATGGAATGAGAAATCATCAATTTTTTTCTCTCACACTAAGTCACACATCGTCATCACTGCTTACCATCAGGTAGGATTGCAGTCAAGTACTAGTTTACAAAAATTAAAAAAAAAAGTCGAGAGAGAGCTAGTGTACAATTTTTACTGACCCACTTGTTTGCCCTTAGCCATGCAAAGCCATGGTAACTTTTTCGAACAATCTCGGAATCTCGCAGTCCTAGTAGGCATCAGTTTTTCTGGGCCTCTTTAGATTTGCTGACAATTCTTAGAGGCGCGCTAAAACAGTACGCGGTTTTGGTCTTTGCCGGATGACCCATCGGCAAACTACTCATTGCTCGCCGTCTGCATGCCTAAGTTTTCGAAGACCAAGAATCATCCTGTAACTCTTGACGTTTGGAGTCTCCTGGAGAATGGGGATGTCCATTCCCTCACGGCTTCAGCTATTTCGGGTCTTCACATAATATGTCCATACCACCGAAGCCTGGACTTCGTCAGCTTCTCGGCAATAGGTGCGACATTAAAACTACCTCGGATGTATGCGTTACGCCCATGGATGTATTTGTTACGGGCCTTATCTTTGAGAGTAACCGTACGTCTTATGAGTATTGTGGGAATCCCCAACATACTCGTAATATACCCATTTCCTTCAAAGTGGTATTCAACTTTTGCTCACCCATGTTCTTCATGAGTCATATTAGATATCCCTAGCAGAATACTGTCCCCATTCTTAATGTATTTTGTTGTTTTTAAAGTCCTTGCAATAATTGTGTTTGCGTTTAGCTATTTGGTATATTTCGTTACAAATGGTCGATTCTAAGCTCTAGTAATACTGTGAATTGGGCGTCTCCTTTTCAATTGTGACTGTTTTTCTTGCATTCTTCTTCCTTATCTTCATCAGGTCTAGCTAGTGTCCTGCAAGATTTTAAACAAGCGCTTCTTTTCGGCTACATTGTCTTTGGTTGTTCCACTATTTGAAATTCTTTGCATTGTAGGACTCCGTTGCTGATTCCAAGACCACGTTTTGCTGTAGCGATGGAAAAGAATTCAAAGTAAGCCCATGCTGCCGTAGGGCTGCAAAAAAATAATCCTCTACTTGATCTCAAAAGGCACTTCCCTTTACGCCATTTATTGTGTGCCCTTCGATCTTCTCGACCTTCGGTCTCTTTGTCGCAATAGGGGCCTTTCAATTTCAAGGCTGTTAATAGGAGCCTGAGTTGAGAAGCGAGTAGTTTTCCAGGAATAACCTTGCAGTCTTTGATTACTTTGATGAATACTTTACTTACTTCTTTAGAATATATTGAACTTAGCAAGAAAAAAGCCTCACTGTTGCGCCTTCGCCCACGTTTATCTAAACTAGTTCACGCTACACCTCTGCTACCACAATTGGTCTGCAAAGCGAATATTCGGGCGTATAAGCACGTAATATTCTAATATTCGCTGTGTTCGTGTAGGTACGTATTTACCTATCGCGTTAAAAACTGTGCCAAGTAACACCGTAAACAAAATGATTGCTTTCAAAATAAATGTATACTATCTAAGGTCGCTAAGTTATCTACTGGTTTCATTTAAGCAGTGCCGCGTTAAGCAAGCGTGAGGCCAGTACCTCTACCATGAGTTTTAAGCAATAGTATTCGTCGCTACTCGATATCGACGCCGTAAATATTTTGTATGACAAATTTTGGTTCTGCAAGTGACCACTAGAGGCGCTGCAAAATTTGCCATACAAAATATTTGTGGCGTCGATATCGAGTAGCGACGAATACTATTGCTTAAAACTCATGGTAGAGGTACAGTATTGCCGAATTAAAACTTCTCTTGTTGTTCAAAAACAAATTGCGGGGCCCTTTGGCAAGCGATGGGAACGTAGGCAGTTGCCCCCGCCGTCTTATGGACAATTCGGGAGTGGTTAGATTTAATAATTAGAAAAAGGTATAGTACCTACGTGGCTAATTTGTTATTGTTACGCGCAGCCCACCCACTTCGATTGAGTCCCGAAGGCCGCCATGATGGTTCAACTTGTGTGAAGAGGATTATAACCAATTTTTGCGCGTAACCATAGCTAATGGTTCAACTTATTTACCGCGCACTATATCTTGATCTGTTTTTGTACGACCAACCAGGGGTCTCCCAAAGCGAGGGGCCCGTAGCATTTGTTACTCTTGCTACGTGCCTGATTCGGCACTGCATTTAAGTAGTATGTACTTTTACTAATAATAATTTTAAAAAAGTTACAGTTACTATTCTTTTCAGGATTGTATGCCATGTCGACAGCATCAGCAACAGGCATAACTTTTGGAGCAATCGGGATTTTTAGTTTGTTGGCGATTCTCGCCGCTATCGCATGGAAAAAGCGACACTTCTTGGGTGCCAGGAGACCATGTGGTGCCGGGGATGCTGAGGAAGCAGAGGCTCATGAATTGGAACATCTACCGGTTAGTCCAAGCCCTCAACCAAGTACGAGAGAACCTCGAGTCGTTGTTCAGTCGCCTTCAGAGCCTAGCGCCTCTCCTTTGCTGCGACAGTCTGACGCGTGAATATAACGTTGTATAGTATGATTTAAACTTAATTGCGGCTCAGAACAAAAGGCGCATCGCTACGCAGCAGTAGCAAATTCATTTGAGAGCACAGGTGAGGGATACTTTGCAGCAAGTAGAGCACTTCACAACGCCATTAAGTTTAAATAGAACTGTAGCTAACAAAACAAACAAAATTATAAATTGACGTAAAATTCATTTATTTTACACTGCCATATAAACTAAAATAAGACTTCCATCTAACATAGAATTGAGAAAATATTGTTTAAATTTTATTTTGAAAATAACATTAGTTTTCTATAAAATATTAATATTTTATTAATATTTGCCAAATGTCTCTCAATTGACAATTATATTCTGTGATAATAATAATAATAATAAGGAATTCAATCATCATTTTCCCAGCTCCTCCTCTTGTCCCATATTTTTTTCTTCCAATCTATCCTGTCACCCATCACTATATCACTAACACCCTTTTCTTTCATACCATTCCTCAGTCCTCACAAAATCCGCTCATAAATGCAAAATGTAAAATAAGAGTAACTGTTATGGTTTGTTATTATTATATTTAAATATATGACTTAAATAAAACTTACAATTTTATTATTTAGTATGCCTAAACACAAATTATCCTTAACATACCTTATCTATATGGTAATTAATACTATTTTTCGATAGCTTACATACTAGGATGGTTTAACAATGCGGCTAGCCGTTCCATGTTAATAGCATATACAGAATGGCAGGATATGACATTTTTGTGTGTGAGGAGAGTGTTGTAAAACTCATCTATGGTCAGTTTGTCATCATTTTGCTCTGTGTTAGCACTGGAAAAAAAAATAAGGACAGTCAATATTTATATCAATAAAGGGGCTTTGTATAGATATAAGAAATAGCAGCACTGGAAATAAAAATAAGTACAGTCAATATTTATTTCAATAAAAGGGGTTTGTATAGATATAAGATATGGCAGCACTGGAAATAAAAATAAGTACAGTCGATATTTATATCAATAAAGGGGCTTTGTATAGATATAAAAAATGGCAGCTCTGGAAATAAAAATAAGTACAGTCGATATTTATATCAATAAAGGGGCTTTGTAAGGATGTAAGAAGTCTAAAAACTGAAAATCTTTGAAATTATCAGCTTTTCTTCACAATTTTAAAGAGTTAAATTTATTTCCCAATATATATTTTCTTCATTCATATCCTTTTATCTAAACAGATGGCAATAGGATTCTATGTAAGTTTTAATAAGGATGCAAAGTTTATCCTATTGTTAAAGATTATCCACTGTACTATGTCATGTGTCCGATTTTCAGAGGGGGAAAGAAATATTGTAGCTGTCTTTATTAATCAAGTTAAGTAACAGTGCCAATATATGAGATATATTATATACAAGGTGTGTAGGCAATGAATAGTTTAATATTGCATGTGTAGCAATATTAAACCATTCATTAGGGGCTATTTATAGTAATAAAGATCCTACAATACAGGGATTTAAAGTATTACTTATCCAGATTTTTTGCAAATATTATCCCCCTGCTCCCCCTCGTCAGCAAAAGTAAGCAAAGCTCTCTACCCTTCATGCTTATGTAATACTTGGATGGCCCCATATCTCATAGCTGACATTGCAATGTGTAAATATATAATCCATATTATAAATGTTAAAGTAACTCTTGATATGCTTTTATGAATACTGAACCCATTTTGATGAAATTTGGCACGGAGGAAGCTTGAACTTAAAAGATGGACATATGCTACTTTTATCAATTTTCAATTTTGTGTCTGCAATAACCAACATTAAAGTGGATGAAGCCGCCGGCAGAAGCTACAATAAGGTATAAAATGGATATTGTCAACATGTCAGAAATGATAGTAGAATCTATTGGACAGGAATTGTGATTTATCTATATAGTAAGCTGTTGCGTGAATCGTTAGTTATTGCTTTATTTCTGGGAGTTACAGTGTGATGTTATATAACCTATGCATGTATATTCACCATGAACCAGTTTTTTTTCCAATCCAACTGGCAATTTCAAAGATAAGAGTTTATACATACACAAAAACTCTTCGCCTTCATTATATTATAGTATAGATTGTGTTCAGTTCTTACCTGCATGCAATTTCAAAAGCCGCTGAGTGTTCCATCTCATCTATAGTAGGTGGGCATCTCGGTCCCAACAAATCAGTCATTCCTTCATCCACACTAACTCGCCCTTCTCTCTGCGGATCATATAGCTTTGTGGTATTCCTCAACCACATGTTAGGCACATCAGCACCTACATCATACATGAAGTTTGTATTATGCATCTTGTAGCCTTTCCTTTGGGATACTACAGCAGTGATTACGTTCTTAAGAAAGTGTTGAACTGCAACAACAATGGCATCTGCAGCATCATCTTCAGCACCTTCTAGTCCAGTTTCCCATGCTGCCAGCATGAAGCGACCCACAACTAGTGCATGATCTGGTAGGAATATTTCCTGTGAAGAATAAGACCATTTAGAAAAAAAAGGGAAATTTACTGTGTGACTGTTTAGTTAACCATGGTATTTATTTAATTAACAAGTCCTTTATAGACATATAATAAAAGAAAAGAAAAAGGTTCTACAAAAATGTCTTCCAGCATACCTGCAGAGCCTGCTATATAAATGTAACCCAATATTGTACATCTAAAATAAAAAAATGATTTTTAATGTTACCTGAGCTGCATATTTAACACCATCACTGCCAGCTCCTGGAGGCGAATTAGGCGGCAAATATTCCAGCAAGTCAACAGGCTCGAAGTTCGACTTCTCAGACGTCCTGGAACTCCTTTTATGTCTCCGACTGTTCCTATTATGTGAACTAGCCTTTTCTTGAGCGATACTTATAGACGCTTCGGCTAATCCTTCCACTTTGTTCAACAACGCAAGAAGAAACTCATTGTGGTAGTGCACCTGGTCAGGAGACAGCAGTTTTCGAGCTTCGGCATCAAATTCTTCCTTAGTTAACTTCATTCGAAACCATTGTTTCATGTGACTGAAATATTTGGTGGATTTCTCGCCTAGCACGTCGTTTAGCTTACGCCTAGCAATATTTAATGGGTCGGACGACATCGTTTTGATTATAAATGTACCAGTTTATTTAAAAAAAAAAAGTAGTTTCCTAAACAAAAACAACTTCAACCTTTGATTATTGGTGAAAAACAAATTGCACACCAAACCACAGTACAACTGTCTATCAGTCACTGTCAATGTCATGCTAAATGTCATGTTATTTTTTCAGGGTGCGTTCAAATTATGAGCTTTTTATTTATTTTATAAAGTAGTTGCTGGCCAGTTGGTCTAGTGCAGCCTTTCCCAAAGTGGGCGATAACGCCCCCTTGTGGGCGCTGCAGGCCTAAAGGGGGGTGGTAAGAGACCCAGAAAAAAATGGGGGCGTTGTGTAGAGGCTTCGGGGGGCATTTGTAATTTCATCTAGCTAGGACTCTTAGACACCGATTGAGCTCTCGACTCTCGATCCCGCAATTGTACCCTGGATTGTGGTCAATAGTTCAACGATTCTTGATAGCATTCCCATCGTTATATTTGTGTGAACGAGGATTTAGTGCTGTGGCAACGCTGCTTACTAAAAAGAGAAATCCTTTGCATGTTACCGAACGTAGCGACCATTCTTGAGTAAATTGGAACCTGCAGATATCAACAAAGTTATTAAACAGCATCAGATTCATCCTTCACATTAGTTTTTATATAAGAATCGATTATGTTTGTTTTATTTTGAATAAAATATACTCTGTCTGAATACTATAAAGTTGCGTTTCAATAATCATTCTCATTGGCAGGTGTAGCTCGTAAGAGTTAACTTGAGACCTGAGCGCCGTTGTGTACTACCTACTGTGCTCAGATCTCAAGTTAACTCTTGCGGATTATAGTAAAAGTCTCTTTTAGAATGAATTTTTAATCTCCGCTAATATATATAGCACACAACAATTAATTAATTTAATTTGAAGTTATAGTGGTTTTTAAGTAGGTGAAAAAATGGGGGCGCTAAAAATTAATTTATTCTCAAAATGGGCAGTAGACAAAATAAGTTTGGAAACCCCGGGTCTAGTGGTTAGGGCTTGTTTACGGAGACGCGGCGTATTGTGCGGCGCGTTGGGTGGTCCGTCGTACATTGCCATATGTTTGTGTTTGCGCGAGCGACGAAGCGGCCCACTGCTGCAATGTACGACGTACGCCCAACGCGCCGCGTCTCCGTAAACAAGGCCTTAGTGACCCTGATTGCTATGCCGGAGGTCTTGGGTTCGATTCCCATCCAGGACAAATGTTCCTCGTGGGGGGCCCGATCGGCGGCGATCTCTCGCGCCGGGGCTTGGTTCAAGCCATGCTCCGGAGCGAAGAGTGGCAGGCGGTCGCCTCCTTTTGCGAAGCAGTAATGCTAGCAAAGGAGGAGGCCGACCGCATTAGGCAAAGGCGCACACGCCGCCGCCGGGTTTCTGATCCCGATTTCCGGCCACCGTAGGCGCGGGCTCGCGGACGGTGGGCAATGGGTAGCTCGCTGTCCGTCCGTTCGGTAACAGACCGGTCCGAGCTCAGGTCGTCTACGGCGCGCACTGTTCCCGCGCGCCTCAAGGAGTTGTCAGCAAACTGTAGGGGTCCAGCAGGGCCGAAGCCTACTGAGGCCAAAGGTTATGCGAGAGTGTCACCACGGGCCCCGGGACAAAGGCAAGGAACGGAAAGGTAGGTTTTTAGTCAGTAAAAGTCTGACACTATTTCCCGCACCACCCAAGGGCGGGATTTGTCATTGGATGATTTTACCTACCAAAAAAAAAAAAACCAGGACAAATGTTTGTGTGACGAGCACGATCATTTGTTCTGTGTCTGGGTGTCATTTATCTATAATAAATGTAAGTATTTAGAAATATTTATAGTTTATCAGTTGTTTAATACTCATAATACCAGCTCTGCTTAGCACGGTTTCACTGGCGTCTTTTGTTACAGTTCCTATGCGCATAGGTCGTAGCATTCATTTTATACAACATTAGTTTTTAACCCCCGACGGAAAAGTGGGGTGTTATAAGTTTGACGTGTCTGTCTGTCTGTGGCATCGTAGCTCCTATACGAATGGACCGATTTTGATGCGGTTTTTTTTTGTTAGATAGCTAACGTAATCGGGATGGTTCTTAGCTACAATTTATGAATGTCTGTGTAGGCGGTCAGTAAATATAAGGCTAGCAATTAGGAGTTATATTATGGAGAAAATAAACTTTTATTATTATTTAAAAAAACACTTTTTTATTATTTTTTATACTTCCAATAGCACCCCCCTTGATCATCGGCTGGCGACGCCCTTGAGGTATTTAATTTAGTTTTAAACACATGTGTGTCCTAATACTTGAAATATTCATGTACCAGCTGGTGCCATTGACCTGGTCTGATGATGGAGCTCGAAGATAAGAGACGTAACCCTGGAATGTCTACAAGTAAACCCATCGAGTATGGGCTTGTTGGATTCGTCTTAACCAGTTATACACATTTCTCATGATAACGGAACCTGATGCTAGAGCTGGGAGGTGGCTGATGTAACCCTGGAATGTCTACTAGTAAACGCATCAAGTTTGGGCTAGTTAGATTCGTCTTAACCAGTTCTATACACTTCTCATGATAACATGAACCTGATGCTAGAACTGGGACGTGGTTTGTTTGTATAATATTATATGGTACATGATTTGCTCCCCGCGTGAATTGTGCGAACGAACTGCTTGTTGATAATATTTATGAAATATAATTTAAGTTGTTATAACAATAACGGGTTCCGCGACTAATTTAAAAAGTGTGTAATAAAAATAAAATTTAAAATAAAAAATCTTTAACGCAAAAAATTTAAAAATAAGTCAATAAATTATTCTTTCGGCCTTTTAACTTCATTAAAAGAGCCTATAACTATTTTAAAGATGAGCATCACTGAGTTGGAGGTTTTTGCTTCTGTACCCAGCTGTGTACTGGCGCTTATGCCTGCTATGAGTTATGACCTGCCGTCAGCCGTGACCTGTGTGTTGTACTAAGTGTCGATGCTGTCCAACTTGTGATCTTCTTTAAATATATTTGGGAAAAAATATTACATGTTGTAAATATTATTGGAATCGATTCAGTTACTGATTCTGAACTAAATACATTCAGGTTTCGTAAAATTATACTAAAAATGATGTTGTATAGCTTTCATTACTTTTTAAGCCATTTAGCTTATTCAACACTAAAATATTGTTTTAATTCAAACCAGTAATTCCTGAGATTAGTTTTATAATATTATAAGTATGTTGTAGTAAGTAGAAGATATCAGGATACAGCAGGGGTCTGCAGGTATGCTGAAAGAGATTTCTATAGAAATAAGCATTACCTTTGCACCTATTTTTCTATTTCCTTCTTTCTTTTAGTAAGTAGCTCTGGTTTGATTAGGAAACGAACTCAATATCCAAAGGGTAGCCAGACTAGTGGTTTGATTGATGGACCTGCTTTTAACCTTCGTTTTCGCATAATGGAAAAAGTTTAGAAAATCAATAATATCAGATATATTTTAGGCATTTGCTTTTAAGTTATTGCTTGTCTACTGCTGTCACTCAGTATAAATTGGAAGCATATTTCACTTTTTTCGTCAACTGCGATTACCCAGTGTCATTATATAATTTTGTTTCCCCTTATGAGTCGATTACACTATAGCACCACTTGTTATTCCGCACAAATTACACAGACTGTCTTAAAGTTTACATCCGAGTAAGACAGTCTGACCCTTATTACACTACGCGACGTCAACAAAACCGGTCTGAATATCGAGTGTAATACACAGATTACTGATATGTAACAAGCTAGTTAAATAGACCCTTTAGTATGCGCTCAGCGTCATGTGTGTGAGTGGTAATACAAGCAAATGTCTCTTCATTATAGTCTAAAAACTGAACGCACCCATTAACTATTGTCTATGCCCAGTGACAGCCTACCCAAAAAGAGTGAAGGAAAAAATATTAATCCATGGCAAGTCAGCTGTCATATAATTTTTCACCAACTTGCCTGGATTTTGTAAATTATACTATTTCAAGCTAGATAAACGAAAACCAAAATGTCTTTTAACTTTTTACTAAACACAGGCATAACAAATTCAGTTCTAAAAGGTAAGATTTACTAATACAAAGTTTTGAGGTTATGTTATTATTGAAGATTGAAGAACCTACTATCCAACCTACTCACAATATCTTATTTCAGAATTTGTCCGCAATGCCAGTAAAAAGACTGGTGGTAGTACATCCAACACAAACTGCAAGGTGAAGCCGAAGCGTAGAGGGTGGAAGGTGCAAGATGGACACTTTGTTCAGCCTGGTCATATGTTAGCCACTCAGAGGACACCTAGGTTTCATCCAGGATTGAATGTAAGCGCATCAAAATTCTTTTTAAATGACGGGATCTAGTATTCTAGTCTCTTGGTATATGTGTAACCCTTTGCAATAAGTGGTAAAAGTTGAGAACTCCATTGCGGGGACGTCCATCACAGACGCCGATCTGGGTGCGTCTGTCTCCATACATTTTATAAGGATATTACACTCTTAGACGAACTCACTTGAGGGACGCGTCCCTCAAATCGGCGTCTGTGGCAGACATCCTGCTCAGTGTAGTTCTCGCTTTAAAGTACTTCTATTATTGAGCCAGCATTCATTTTACGGTAATATTATTTTATGCCTGTGGCTTTGCCCACATAATTGGAAATCATTGCAAGGACCCATACTTTCAAGTATCCTTTATCCTGTTGCATAACATTATCTATCCATGTTCCAAGTTTCATTTAATTCAATTTAGCCATTAAAACTTGAAGAGATAAAAAACCGATGAAATATATCATATTTATAATATTAATATGGAAATAGAAGTATGGTTTTTTGTTTTTAATAGTTCTTCTTCTTTCTAGTGCTTCACTACAATTGTTATTTATGACTATATAATAACCCATTTATGTATTTTGCTCCTCACTTCTTATATATTTTTTAAAATTCAGGTTGGTATGGGCAGGAATGGAACCCTCTTTGCCATGGAAGCTGGCAAGGTTATAGTGACGTGTGAGAAGTTTGAACCTAATTGGGAACACAAATGGGTGCAGAGAATTTATGGAGGACGGGAACAACAGACCATAATGAAGAAGTACTACAACATATTACCTGTACCTCAACATCAGAGATTTAAGCTTGTGAATGAAGTTTAAATGCATATTAGTGTTATTTAGTTATGTTAGGAAGTATATTTTTAGTTGAGTTTGTTGTTTTTTTTTTTTTAAACTTTATATGTATACCTATTTCTCTTCTCTGAGTATTTGTCCTTATCCAAATATATATACTCACATATCTATACATATATACACAAAAATAAAATTGAGATGTCTGTAAAACCAAAATAAGATTTTGTTACTGAATGCAAATGAAAAATGCTTGGCATCTCTTGGACCTAGTTTCAATCAAACGATTACATTCTTGAGTGACTAGGCGAGGAAAGCTTGTCTACATTAGACGTATTTTTAAATTCCTATGTTGATCATATTTTTGTTGATAAACAAGAAAAAGTGGATGGTGGCGTGACAGATCACCAATGCGATGGCTGACCAAATCTAAATGGCTGTTGGCAGCCCATTGAACTAGTGCGCCCGGATTACTGTCAGTAGGCAAGTGTTGGGAAGTCGTGCGGCTTACCCTAACGGCTTGGGGTCATTCAAGTATTACATAGGCACTACTGGGGTGTGGCCCCCCACACCCCAGTAGTGCTTACGTAAAACTTGCTTTGCTTAATTTTGATGGCATGAGGGGGTCTGGATGGTGTTTCGTCAGCAGTACCGATATATATTTTTTAGATTTTTAAGAGAACGATGTCGATTTTTCAAAATCACACGAAAGTGAGCATAGTACACATCACTGAGCAACAAACATTTAATGTCATTGAAAATTTAAAGATATGGATTCATGTGTCATGGCTGATAATTTGAATTAATATGCCAAAATGAGTTGTTTTTTTAGTTTCTCTATTTGAACCCTATTCCTTATTTTTTGACTTTTGCTCATTAAATTAACTAATAACGAAACCAGAGTACATTGAAAAATGCATGTAGGTACCAATGTTTACGTAAGCATGGGGGGAGGGGGTGAGACCTTAGCTTAATTTTGCTGACAAGGGAGGAGGGGAGGAGGGTCAATATTTACTCTGACAAATATTCAATACCTATATCTCATGATGAGATTAACCATATCATAGAATGGTCGGTCACATGATGAAGTGATCAATTTTAAAATCGGGACACGATTTATGAACTTCCCACAAAAAGAATGGCATTTCGAATGCATTTCGAATTTTATCGAAATGCCATTCTTTTTGTGGGAAGTGAAGTGTAGATGGCGCTGCATTTACGCCATTTCCATTTCCGTTAGTGATACGTTTAGTTCTCGTTAGGTAGCGCTGCTAGTATTCGTATAATAGTAAAGATAACAGTGGATACCACGGAGACAAGAACAAATCAATTTATGCTCATAAAATTGTTAATTAAAATGTTATGATTACGCTAGTCATCTGCCGTGGACGGAATCGTGTTGGTGAGTCGTAGCGTGCGTGCGTTCTGACTCGCCAATTAAATTCATCGTATCAATAGTTCGGCGACGTATTGGCGGTTGCTGCTGTTACGTTCTGGATCGCCTGATTTAGAGCAATATCAACTCGAATGATTAAACCTATCGATCACCACGTCGAAAACAAAAATACCGGCCAAGTGCGACTCGTACTCGCGCACGAAGGGCGCGTCCGTAGGAAGTGAGGCAGTAATGCTAGCGAAGGAGGCGGCTGCACGCGCGAGGGAACGGCCCTCATGCCCCAGCCACCGGGATTCCGATCCCGATTTCCGGCCACCGTAGGCGCGTGCTTGCGTACGGCGAACAATGGGTCACACAGTTCGGCCGTCCGGTAACCGTCCAGATCGAGTTCAAGTCGTCGACGGTGCGTACTGTAGTGTGTAACTGTAGGGGCCCAACAGGATCGAAGCCTCTGGGGCAATGGAATCGCTTCTGAAAGGAAAACCCGGGACAGTGGAATGCGAGGCTTTCTGTGCGGAACGAAGCCAATGAAGTAACATAGGAGTGGGTTTTAGTCAGTAAAAGTCGGACAGGTCCTCCCGCTCCGCAGGCCCTAGAGCGGGAGAAGTCATTAGATGAGTTCCCGCCTAAAAAAAAAACCGTCGATAGAAAAAAAACTGCAAAAAAATCCCGTTTGTTGTATGGGCCTCCAATTGAATACTTATGTTATTCTGTTTTTAGAATTTATTGTTAATTTAATTTTTTTTAATAACAAAAAAAATTAATATAGCGCCAACTGAATATCATCTGTGAAAGTGTCTGTCTAGCTATCACGGTTCATGAGATACAGCCTGATGACTGTCAGACGGACAGCGGAGTTTTAGCAGTAAAGTCCGTTTATACCCTTTGCGTATGGAACCCTAACAAACGCTCTTGGCGCCAACTGGCAACTCGGCGATTTCATACTTTAACAACACAAATAAGAAAAACAATACTATCATAAAAGATTTATTTACCGAGAGGCAGTGCCGTGGGGCCCCAAGCTCGGGGCCCCTAAAACCTGATTATAGTCTGTCTAACGAAAGCGCGACCTGAGAAAATGAGGTCAAATCAAAAAATATTGAATATGGTATTACTGTCATACTAGGAGAAAAATTTTTTGATACTTGAGTATTTTTTTGTATTTGCGACAATCGTATAATTCTTTTTGACAAACTATATTCCTAATATGAGGAACACAAAATGTTTAGAAATAAATATACTCAACCAATACGCTTTTAACAGCATTACTCACTCAGAAATATTCAATTCCCTTACAAAACAAAAAATAGAATCCACACATACTTATTCCAGCAAGTTAGAGAGATTAGATCCTATGTTTAAAACTCTTAAGGGAGTCAAACAGGGCGTCCCGTTGTCCCCAAAGTTATTCACCACTTCTTTCAGACATTAGCAGTCGAATGGGAAGAGAAGGGCATTGTCATCAACGAATCTAAGTTAAGTAATTTGCGTTTCTCTGATAATATTATCCTACTCTCTCCTACAGCCACAGAACTAGAGCAAATGCTGGTTGGTCTACATATAAAAATGTTGAAGACCAAAATCATAACCAGCAGCTCCAAAAGGAACGTACACGTAGGCGGACAGAATATACAATACGTCTTAAAATATATCATTGTCTACTTGGGCCAAGTAGTCTCTTTCTGGGCCAGGTAAGGCAAAGAAATAACGTGTCGAACAGAAAATACCTGAAAAAGTTACTGGTCCATCAAGGAACTATTTAAGGGCACTTTGCCCATATCACTAAAGCGTAAGCTTAAGGACATGTGTAATCTCCTCATTTGATCTATGGTGTATACAGACTTGGTCCTTGAATAACATCCAAAAGTCTAAACTCAAGGTTTGCCAACCGACTTGGATGTCTTTCTTAAGAAATGGAAAGTGAGTAAGGGACTGAGACCATTAGAAAGAGTGGATGGCTTTTGCACAGCAGTAGAACAATACTGGACAGCTATAATAACCAATACAATACAAAAACGAGTAAAGATTTATTTATTGGTATATTACTATTCTATCAAGAAAGTCACGGGAAAAGGTCAATAACACAAAATATTGAATTTTATCATCCTCAAAGTATGCTATTTCATCACAGCAATTCGACCACTTTTGAACGTATAAAGCACGGTAGTGAAGATATTTCTTCATATAGCTTAGTTTTAAGTGTAAAGGTTTTTTTCTCCAAATTCTTGAATATCTTCAAGATTATCTAAAAACATAAGAAAAATTATTATCATATCGTAAAATATATCTAATAGTCAGTCAACAATGATCAAGATTATAATGTCATACTAACTTAAAATCCCGGGATCAAAAACAACTACTTTCTCTTCTTGTTTTTCGTTAAACTTACTGATCATAGTATTTCACAGCACATGTAGGAAACTACATAACTTTTTATTGTTTTACCCATGATAAGCAATTATATTTTTAAAATTAATCTTTGTTACAAAATACTGACATTTGCAATCACAGACTTTGACGTGCTTTTGACGGCAACATTATGTTGCCAATTTAATTTTTAAAAAATCTCCAGGTCGCGCTTTCGTTAGACAGACTTCTAATAAATGTTTTTGAACTAGCGAAAAATTCTCCCACCTTCGAAATGTAAATAATAATAGGTTGCAACACTGCTTTAATTGTGGTAACACGCCAAATAAGTTGAACCAGTTGCTATGGTTACGCGCAGCCCCCACTTCGATGGAGACCCGAAAATCGGTTACTTCGCACTCAAGGTCGACCATCATGACCGTTCAACTTGTATGACGAGGATTTTAACCGATTTTCGGGTTATGCTTATGGTTAGCTAAGGGAGAATCATCCAATCGACATATTCTATTCTGGCTACCTCTGTTAGCTACCACAATCGTGAGTTTCGTATAGGAAATTGTTGGGCTTTCATCAAAACGAAGCTCCTCACGGAAAATTAGCTTAAGTTAGTAAATTAATCAAGTGCGAAAATGGACCATGGATCGTGGATTAGAGAAGTTATATAATAACAATTACGTGGGCAAACGTAAAAAAGGGGCCCCAGATATTTTTGTCCCAGAACCGTTAGTCACCTAGCTACGCCACAGCCCCTCAACACACAATCCGCTCCTTTACGAAACCTGGCTCCATGATATATGGAGAAGTAGAAACACCTTTACAAGAGAAGTTGAGGACAAATTTTATTGGCCTAATAAATATCTTGCGACTGTAAATCATAGCATATTGCCAACTGGAACCGTGTAAGGGATTTAAAGGGAAATACCTACATATTCTACTTAGCTTGGTTTACTAGTTTTTTATGTATTTATCTATTAGGGCTGAAACTGCCGCGACGGGTACCCGATGCGTGATAAAGCGCGGGTGTCTTGTGTGTTCCGTCGCGTAAACCGGATTATTACCTGCGCAGTGTAGCTGGTTCAACTTTAATGGTGTGCATGTAGTCGTCTCGTATGGGTGGGTGCCCGCGCGGATCCTCGCAACGGAGCACTTTTGTACGGGATCGCGCGGGCAAGTTGCGGGTTGTGATAACCGTTATATTTTACCTAGAGTTTGGTTCGTTTTCGAGTTTACCGTCATTGGGTCGCATTGAAATAATTACCCCGGCCCTGATCCACAGGGCAATCAGGGTAGTTACTTACTCAGTGACTTATTCATGTAGCTCTGGGTTCTCCGCTTTACATACATACGGTACCTGTTTCAAATTTGATTTAGCGACAATTAGCCTTTTGAATGAGAGTAGGTAAGTTGAATAGACCTTTACAATTCACCTACTCGGAGACCCGTTCTTATCACTACCGCTTTTAGGCACGCTATTTACTGTTTTCCGCACTAGTGTGGACAAATGCGTGAACTCACCACAATTTATTGTATTTATCATATCAGACTGCGCGTTAAGCGAACCCCACGTGTCGCCGGGCAAACCCTGTTTTTATCATTTCTTCGTAAGTAGTGGTTTATTGTCATTGCAGCACTCGGCTCCATAATACTCACCCACTGCGGCTTGGGCGCATTCCGCCTCGGTCACAATGACAAATTTTTTCCACTTGTATCAAAATGTACTATTTCTGTCTAGTTTCGTTTATGCGGTCATGTAACAACACAAGCATAGACCAATCTCGACCTATTTGAGGGGTCAAAGAAAATTCAAACAAAAAATCTACAAAAATATTACAGGTAGATTATCGGAAAACGACACCTACAGTCACATACAAACTACTAAATTGTATAAAGTACAGTCGGCACCAGATGTCAGTAACGCGAGCATGTAAAATAAAAAAAAGAGCGAAGGGAGAGGAGATTGGCGATTTTCCGGTCCTGAAATGACGTCCGGCCGGTACGGATGTTGACCGTACCCGGTTGCGCCTCTCGTCAGCGACTGGATAAAGGTGAAAACTGTATCCTTGGAATTAGGTTAGGACAGTAAGGTAGAATTAACCTAGTTGAGATTCTGAATCGAGGAAGCGGTGTTTTTTTCTTTTGTAGCGAGCAGCTATCGCGCCAGATAGAATTGGCTTAGAAGACTATTTTTATTTTATTTTTCTTACAAGTTTGAAAGAAAAGAAAGAATTAAAAATATTTTATTTGACACATATCGACACACACAATGCTGAAACCTCATGTAGACACTTAAGATTTAAAAAAAAGAGGATAAAACTAACATTGTGTGTCTCACGGTAGCGCCAAATGGGCCAGTTCAGCAAAAATGCCAGACAGCTACGTAGTAGTTGCCTGACGCTGGTTTTCAACTGAACCTTATTTAAAGTGTATGGTGGAAAAAAAATAATTTAGTAGTTTATTAAAAAATAAAAAATATAGTTCAGCTTTTTTTTTAAGTTTTGACCAAATGATTTTTTTTTCTGCATCTCTAACTAATAATGGGCTACCATTTAATCTACCTTTAATATACAAGTCATTCTTCGAGGTATAATTTATCGCTTATTCAAAAATACTTCATCATCATCATCATTTCAGCTACATTACAATTGACCTGACCTGTGCTCACCAGGATGGTCCACCTTGCGGGAGACTTTCCAACGCTGCGTCTTCCAGTAGGTGGTCGCCACTCCCGAATCTTTCGGTCCCATTGACTATTGACCATCTGTACTGCGAGCAATGTGCCCAATCCTTTTTTTTTTAATTTTGATTGGTAAAATCATCCAATGACAAATCCCGCCCTTGGGCGGAGCGGGAAATAGTGTCAGACTCTTACTGACTAAAAACCTACCCTGTTCCTTCTCTGCCTTGGATCCAGAGCCCTGGTATGCATTTTCATATCTCCCCAGAGCCCCAGGCCTTACCCACTGCAACTTAGGTAAGTTTAGCGATTGTTCAGGCTATGTCGATAAAACTGGTTATCCTGCGGATGTCTTCAACGCTGAGCATAGCACAGCAATAAGTACATAACGGGCGGTAACGCTCATCAGTTAACTTAAGGTTTTTAAGTTACTTACTGATTTGAAAATAGGTTGGCCTGCTTTGAAAAGAGTTTTAAAGAGTTATCATAACCTTTGTACCTATTTTTGTTTCCTTCTTGTCGTTCACATTTCATTGTTAACTCTGAACTCGGGTGGGTTTTAGTCTGGAAAAAAATCTAATATTCCTTCTCCACCCAGAGCCAATAAGTTATTTGATGATCTAAAAAAAACAGTTTTAATTATAGTAGGCGGCAAATAAGTTGAACCGTCTGCCACAGCTACACGAGCTGCGTGTGAGACCCGAATATCGGTTATAATCCTCGTCACACGAGTTGAACCAAATTCCGCTAATGTATTTCTTTGCTTAGATAGGTATAGATAAATGTTAGCTTCAGTTGACTTGTCATGGTTGTATGTAGAATGCCTATGTAGGTACTTAGTTTCTAATCATATTTTTATACGAGGCACGGTTGAGAAATTGACTAACGCTCAATTCTAAACTGAAAAGAAAAAAGTAATGAAAGGTTCCTAAAAGTACTTATGTTAAACCTAATGACAGCTGAAAGGGGAAAACTAACGTATTACTAGAACTTAGTTTTTTTTTTTTTTGTAAAAGCTAAAAGGAAAATATTATTGTTCCATCCTTTTATCTCCTCACACGCAACATGAGCACCAAAACCCGCCATTTTCATTATCACAAAGCATTTTCAGTCGTCACCTCGAGCTCCGTTCCCCTCACTGCAGTTTGAAGGGTGCTTACCTACTGTGCTCAGCCTTTCCCACTTGTAATTTTTCTCGGCCGCCATATTGCAATTTTCGCCCAATAACACCCTACGTTAGGGCCGTCATACAACATTTTTTATTGAAACTACTCATATTTTATTACATGTATAAAAGTTGTGAAAAATAGCTTAAGTATTTAAGAAAAAATAAAAAAGTTGAAAATAGAGGGAAAATTGACAGAAGTTTTTTTTTTTTTTAGTATTAGTTTTTATGATCTGGCGACCCTAAACCACACCAGCTGCCGGTTATAACTCAAGAGCTAAATTAAACTTTTTGCTTGATAGCATAAGTTGTCATGTGCGAACGACTGTTATGGATTACTTAGTTTGTTTTAGTCTGATATTACTTCTGATGTTTTGGACGAAGATAGATTTTTTGAGGACGATTAGATATACCTATTTTATCGGGGTTTAAAAGGGAAATGGAGTAATTGAATGGTTTGTTCTTGCTGTTCTATAATAGTACATTATGATATAAGTACCTACCTACTTACGTATGTCTACCTTAGATAGAGTGATAAAACAAAGTACCTACACTTTTCCTGTTTTCAACATTACTAAAGAATCTTACACTAAAATCCAGAAAAAACTACACAGTAATTTCTTCGTTACATTCATGGTATGCTGAGTGAGGAGCGAGTATTCTTTCCATTTTTTCACACCCATTCCGATCTTAAAGTCCTCAAGCCTCCACTCAACATCCGAGGCGTTTTTAAAAGTGAAACGTTTGTTTTGTTCCTCTACTCAAATTTCAACCATAGGCTTATGTTCTTAGGGTTCATTCTTATGTTGTAGGATGTCCTACTCCAATTATAGTATCGGAGACAACGCTCTGGCAGTGTCTCAGTAATGAAAGACAGTGAGACTGACTTGGTGACATAGTGTTATTCATGTCGGATAACTATCTAGCCATTTGGCTTGTTCGGTGTCTGTCTTGTTTGATGTTATGGGTTTGACGTGTTTGAGACGTCAGTTACTATAAGGAATGTGGGGTATTATCTTCTCAGCAATGTAGGATATTTGACTGACTTTATAGTTTTCTAGCGGTAAGGCAGTCATCGGTCTGAAGTTTGGCCCAATGTTTTAAGTGTTTTTTGACTAGTAAGATCTTAAGCGATATTTGAATCTAAATTCGAGGTTTTTGGCGGATTTTTCAACTGGACTTCAGTGGCTGTTTTAATTATTTGCAAATTGATTCCTAGTGGATATTTTGAAGCAAAATGGTGTAGTTTTATATAACAAGTGTCTACGCGACTGCATAATGTGTAGAAACATTAAAACAGGCGCGATGTCGGCAAAATGAAGCTGAGAATTTTAATGTAGTGTTACATCCGTTTGCTGCCAAATACTACAAAAACATTAGAATATATACATCCATTTTCTAATGCTAAAAAAATTAAGTATCTATTCATACGAAGACATAATTACTTTTTGATTGGCTAATGCTTTCTGCCTCTGCCAGAGAAAAAAAAAACTAAATTCAAAGTTACAAAATAAAAGACGACCTTAAAAAAATAGTCTAGTTTTCACAACAAAAAAGACGCCTAACATAATTAAGCCACCACGTCCCATTTAACTTCCAAACAGGCTGTTACAATACTGAAACAAAATAAAAACTCACACTAAAGACTTCTAAGTTGTCGCACATTACGTACTTCGTTACCTAAATCCGACCCCGTAGGGACACAGCCCTTGCGAAACTTTGCCCTTTTTAATCCACCTGTACGTGTTTTACGATCGTCAACTTTTTCGTTATAAAAAGTTTAGACTCAGCCAGTAATAAACATTCGTATAATGAAGGTGCCCGTTCCTTGTTACTGAGTTACTTATTGTTTTAATCTATTAAGGGTGTGTTGACCTTTTTAATCTGTGGTGTTGTGCATTTGGAAAATGCGCGGGAAATGTTAGCAACTTTTTGACGTAAGGCGAGTTTAATGAGTGGTGTGAAGTCGATATTAAATAATTTTAATGATAGAGTTGGCAAGGGATAGAGCCTACTTTTAGGATTGAATTTGGTTTTATTTACATAGAGGTAACATGTTTTATATCCTACCTAATATGGTGTTTTTTTTTTGTTTTAGGTGGGAAATCTCTTGATTTCCTCCAGTCTAGGGCGGAGCGGGAGGGTGTATCAGACTTTTACTGACTAAAACCTACTCCACTCCTATGTTCCGTTGTTTCCTTGCGGTTCAGGACCCCGGGTTTTCCTTTCAGAAGCGAACCCATGGCCCCAACCTAATATGGTATAAGCTGTGGGTATCTGTAATACGCATCCAAACCAGTAACTAGATTTTAATATTGTTTTCCATAATGATCTTGTATGTCATGCTGTTGGTGTGCTAATAAATATGTAAATAAAAAAGCATTTTTTCCAAATTAAACGATATAGAAATAGTTAGAAACAACTTTCTTACATTGAGTTAATGAGTTTTATAAAAGGTTTAGTTGGGTTAAATCGAATAAAAAAATTAAACACGACCCTAGCAATGCAATTGCGCAGTGCTATTTCCAAACGGACCGTATGAGTGGACATCCTGTAAACTTTCAACCGAGCACCGAACACTTCTACGAAAGCATCGGTATGGCATTAAGGCTATCGATTCACCTCCAACGTTAGGTGATTTACATTGTAGCCTACGTAATTCGTTGCCCTGACGGACGTCCTGTATAAATCAACGTTGGACCCCCGCTAACCGGACATTTATCTCGGCTCTACGATAAAAAACTACGGCGCCGTAGGGGGACCTGCCACGGACGGATACATTGCCGTGATTATTTGCTTTCCACGAGATTGAACTGTGATGCAAGCCATCATTATTTTTTTTACATTTAAACGAAAGCTATTTCAGTGAGTGCTTGCAAAAGAGAGGTTTCATTTAGTTTGTTATTCGAATCGTAGTGGTGTTCCAACGCTCGTGTGTGAGTCAAGGAGTAAACCCGATTTTTTAATTATGAATGTTTTTAGCCTGAAAACCGGTCCGGTCAAACTTTGGCATAAAAGGGGTTCTGATAATTTTTTAAAACCGGTCCTTAGTACCTATAAATACCTATAATGGTTGGCTACGCAAGTTCCTTAACTACTTACACATACGAGGTAAATCTTTCTCGAAGAAATGCAAAATAAAATGCAAATCCAACTCCACTTTCCTGCAAACAGCGCACGTTAGCAACCCAAGAGCAGATTTTAAATTCAATTTGAGACTTCAAAATCAGGTTACGAGGGAAAAATTGAAACTAAAAATCCACATCACCTTAGAAGAAAGATGATCCATATTACCTGGCCGCTAAGGTTAAGATCCCTGCACTCTGGAGGATTTTATATTATGATTCATTGAGATTTTTTCAGCCGAGTCTCGGTTGAGTAACGCAAAAAGATTGCGACATCGAGTATAATATTCATGGAAAAGCATAATTTAATTCCCTGAGACAGTACGGGGCGGGTCGAGCCCTTTGGAGATTAGGCTCTTGTCTCGAAAACGTGTAATGAAGGAAAAACGCTCACAAAATATGAAATTATGGACTCACGAATGATATTTCTTCATTTGTTACGCGGAAATGTACGATCTCATGTTTACCTGAACCCGAAATATACAGCGTGTATTTTTTTTTTTTGCAAGAGTTTACCATTGCAAGTATTCCGTTTTAATTTCTGAAGGTCGGAAAAGTAGGTTTTTTTTTGTGCAGAGTACGGAGTGGCATGAAGTAACTTTAGATATTATGCAATTTAAGCTAGTCTCAATGGAGCCAATAAGTTGTATTACAACGTAACTTGAAGAAGACTTTGCATTTTCATTTTGTAACATCATGTAAGAATTGTTAAAAGAGAGGTATAATAAAAAATAAAACTGGACAAGTGCGACTCGGACTTGCGCACTGAGACTTCCGTACAAATTACCTAGGTATATATAAATAGTTCTATTTCCGAATGAAGTCTCGAAGATTTTTACGAATCGATTTTTTTTTGTGTATGTACTTACTGTTTTCAGATTTATTCCTGTACCTGTGGTATAATAAGACCTTTAGGATTCTGGCTCAACAAGAAGTATCTACCCTATGAGTTTTGATTCCCTTGAGAGTATCGAAATATATGTTTTCTGCGACATAAGTAGAAGTGTGATTTTTCCATAGCTTCAAGGGCATGCAGACCTGAGTATCTATATGGTTTTAATTTTAACTCGATATCTCTACGCGTTCCTGAGATAAAGGGTTTTGACAGACAGACAGACGGACAACAAAATGATCTTATAAGGGTTCCGCTTTTTCTTTTTGAGGTACGGAACTCTAATTAACGTAGATGGTAGAGAAATTTTTAGCTATCATCTGAAAAGACAATGCACATGTAATCATATGTGGTCGTCGGTTAAAAAGTTTGTGAATATTCATGAAAATTCATACACGATGTAGTTAATAAATATGAGACCTAAAAACATGAAATTTTAATTAAACAATACCACAGTCTAAAAATTCCCGCCAAGAAACACAATAACGTCGGCAGAAAGGGGTTGACTGTGACATGACATTTACAGGTTAACTCAATTAGGTTGCTTGGTAGACGCGGCCGGTTAATTTCTTTATCGTTTTAAGCTTAGACGTCCAATCTTTGAGATCTGACGGCTTTTGGGGGTTGAAAATGTTGTATATTGTTCTGAAGTTTTCGATGACGGGTTTTGTTGTTCGGAATTTAATTTTGAGATGAAAGGAGGTAATGAACAAGGAGCTCGTTTTTTAGGGTTTCGCACCCTAAGGGTAAAACAGGACCCTTATTACCAAGACTCCGCTGTCCGTCCCTCTGTCTGTCAGTCTGTCACCAGGCTGTATCTCATGAACCGTGATAGTCAGACAGTTGAAATTTTCACAGATGATATATTTCTGTAGTCGATACAAAAAAAAAAAAAACAGTATAATTAACTAAATATTTCAGGAGGCTCCCATAAAACAGACATGATATTTTTTATTTTTTTTTTATTCAGTGGGGAATCATCTAATGATTGGTCACGATCTAGCGTAGTGTCAGACTTTTACTGACTAAAACTGACTCCTATGTTCGTTCTTTGCCTTGCGTTCCAGGACGTCGTGGTTCCTTTCAGATAACTTATTTAACAAAGAGCTCATTAAAAGGTTAAACAAAATTTGCTAAGGTCAGGCCGTAGAGGGGTAACTTTCTTAATTACTCAAGCCATAAGCGAACGCCGGCGTCCGCACATCTATTGCCTTTCTATTGTCTCTAATTACGGTATTCAAATGATTAACATCGAGGCTATTAAGACTTACTTTCTTTTTTATTATTATGATTATTCTTATTGTGCTTTTGTGCACAATATTGACTGGTCTACACTGTCCTTACATAATTATCAATACTGTAATTTGTAAATATTGTACTTACAACAAACCATTTTTTTAACACTTCGATCCACAACTACCCAACTTGTTCATACAAAAGTAGACTCTAAACATCGGAATTAAGGCCTATAGTGGCGTGGATGTGAGAGGACACCGGTGTCCTCTGAGCTAGGACAGATTAAAAGAGTAACTATGGAGTTTCTTGCTGGTTCTTCTCCATAGGAAACGACCAATCTGGAACCGTGCACTTGCTTCTGACGTTATATAAGTGCCCGTTGGGTAGGCCTATGTGAAATAAAAACTATTTTGATGACCACTCCGGTATCACCGGGTGCCCGAATACCTCTGTCGCGTGATCGAGGCCTACCTGTCGGATAGATATATCATCTACCCCGGTTACCAGAGAGAGTGGAAACGTCGAGAGATGTCGTGCGGTGTTCCGTAGGGATCGGTACTAGGACCACCCTTGTGGAACATCGGGTACGACTACGTGCTGCGCGGCGACTTCCCCGACGGGGTCAGCGTGGTCTGCTACGCGGATGACACGTTGGTCCTAGCGCGGGAAGAGTCGTACCGGACGGCGGTCGAACTAGCGACACGCGGGGTTGCGATAGTCGTTGATAGGATCCAGCAGTTGGGACTCGAGGTGGCATTGAACAAATCCGAGGTCATTTGCTTTCATGGCCCTCGGGGCGCGCCATCACCGGGTTCCCAGCTAACGGTAGGAGTTCACATCAGCGTCGGGTCGACGATGAAGTACCTGGAACTCGTCCTCGACAGCTGGTGGAACTACAAGGAGCACTTCCGACGTCTGGCTCCCAAACTGAACCGGACTGGGGCTACTCTTGGGCGGCTCCTGCCAAACCTCAGGGGACCAGACGCCTCCTGCCGGAAGCTCTACGCGGGAATCGTTCGGTCCATGGCCCTTTACGGGGCTCCGGTGTGGGCACCGTCGTTGCAACAACAACCGAGGGTCCAGCTGAATGCGTGCCAGAGGTTCCCGCGCGCCTCAAGGAGCTGTCAGCAAACCGTAGAGGCCCAGCCTGCTAGCTGCAGGCAGGCAGGGTCGAAGCCTGCTGGGGTCAAGGGCTGTTTTCTGAGAGGAAGGCTCAGCCCCGGCATGATAAGCGACGAAGGAACGGGGTGGGGTTTTTAGTCAGTAAGAGTCTGACACTATTTCCCGCTCCGCCCAAGGGCAGGATTTGTCATTGGATGATTTTACCTTCCATAAAAAAAAAACCACCGCAAAGTTAATTTTTGCTTGCACTCGAAACGAAAACTACAAAGGATTTAGATTGGCGCTGCGCCGCAGGATTCAAGCGAATTTTTTTTAAGTGATCAGGCAGAAATGACCGCGATGGTACAATGCGATTTAAATAAGAACAGAAACGTCAATTAATGAGGAATGATTTTTTTTCTTTTGCGTATCAATAACAGGTTTTATTTTAATTTGCATTGTCGTGTGTATGTAGGCACCTTTATATTATAAGTCTAACAGTATAAAACATGTAACATTATTTTAATAAAGGCAGTATTTACTCATCATTCGCCTTGGTATCATTTCGCTCCAATACCCAACATCACATGGCGACCGTGACGAAATAGTCCCCTGGACTTTGTTTAGAATTCCTATCACCTTATAAGGATACCGTTCCACGATGAACCGCAAGTGTAGTGTACAAAGTCGTGTGAGAAACAGTGTTATTTGTGTCATCAATAATAGTCAATATTATCATGGGGAAAAATCAGAGTAAAGAAGAAGTTATCATAGCTCAAACAGCTTCCGGCGGTAATAACAACGCAGATTTGGAGCAGTTAAAGTATCATACCAGTACAACGAATGTGGTTTTGTTGGTTATTTTGTTGCTGCTGTTGCTGGGATTCCTGTACTTTATGTTCAGGATTTACAAGAACTGTCACACCAAGTGGATGACAAACGAAATAAATCGACACGCATTGCGAAGATCAATTTCATACTTCCGGCGAGACCCAAAAATAAACGCGGAAATGGAGAACGCATAGCAGAAAAATTAAAAAAAAAAAAAACAAATGATTTGAAAACGCATAGTCAACGACACGAAACACATACATAAATAAATTACTATTCAAGAGTACGAACATGGATAAGAAGACAATTGCATGCTGATACCATCCATCAACGACCGAAGAAAAAAAAAAAAGAAAGAAAAAAGTGAAGTGGGTGCATATAAAGTGAAAATAAAGTGAGTGACTACCGATAAAGTGCTAACAATTTAAAATCATTAGTCCGGTTCGACAGGATTCAAAGGTGGAGCTATAGACAACACTAATTAACCCTAAGTAGAGAAATCTCGTAAACACTATATACATTTATAAATTAAACATCCAATAATACGCCTAGATAAGTAAATCAATTATTACTAAAATAACGCTAATTGAAATGTACCCGCATTGTGTATGTACGCAAACGTAATAAGAGACTAAAATAAAAAAAAAAATAAAAAAAAAAACGGACCAGGTTTAAAAGGCTTCTTAATACTTGATAATTACGCCATATGGCTCAAGAGCTATCAGATTTAATTGTAAAGATAAAAGAATTAAGAACATATTTAGTGAAGATAGGTGCCGCGAGGCGAATAGGTAAAACAATTGAAATAAAGCTACGAGAAGCTAACCACTTGTATGAAGAATATCAAAATATTTTAGGAAAATTAGAAGCAATTAAAGGTAGCATTAAGGAACAAGAATACTTGTTAGTAAAAAAGAATTGTGAACAATTTAATATAATTTATAAGGAAATATTAAGCTTGTGTTCTGTGAAAACGGAGGAAAACCAAAAAATGGCCAAATTTGATTTAAAGATAGCAATGAATTTATTGCCTGTTTCAGCCGACGATGAATCTAGCATTTATCGTCTTATAGATGGTATTGAATATTACAGTTCAGAGCTCGACGGCGACTCCCAGAAAAGGTTAGTAAACTTTGTTTTGAAAAATAGATTAACTCGGGCCGCGAAATTAAAATTATCCCTGGATTATTCCAGTACTGATACACTTATTAATGATATGAAAAATCAGCTGTTACCGAAAAAATCGGCAACTGCCATTCAACGCAGACTGCAAGGTTTCAGACAGGATAATCTGTCAATTGATGAGTTTGGTAATAAAATTACAGAAATGTTCGTAGACTTGACCATTACTCAGTCGGAAGGTAATGACCATGCTTACAAGGTTTTACGCCCATTGAACGAAAAACTGGCTATAAAATGTTTTGCAGATGGATTGAGAAATCGTCGACTCAGTACAGTTATTGCAGCAAGGAACTATACCTCGTTAAAAGATGCCGTTCAAGCAGCCTTAGATGAAGAAATATCACGACCCATCGATTCAGAAGTTTTGTATTTCAATCGCAATAACTATCAAAATAACAATTACAGGGGTTTCGGGAATCGTCGAGCCAATATGAGGGCCAGAGACACATCACACGTAGCTGCAGAAGAGCAAAACAGCGAGAACCAGCAGGGTACAGGGCGCGGTTGGCGAGGTCAGCGGAACTCAGCGCGCGGTGCAAGGCGGTCATCCTTCAGGAGCAGAGGTAGAACTAGTTATAGTCGCCAAGCACAATTGCATACTTTGACAAACTCAGACCCGACCTCTTTACAGACAGCCGAAACTTCTTTACAAACGGCCGAATCTTCCTTACCATCCCACGGAAATAATGAGTTTTTTCGTGACTAAAAGAGCAATTCTTTTTACAAATAATAGTTCTAGTACCCTTTATTTAAATGGTCGCAATGGTTATCCATATAATTGGTTAATTGATACCGGTGCCTCCATATCGGCAATAAAACAAAAACATGTAATGGAACAAAACATTCCAATCTATAAACAAAACATTAACGTATTTGGAATGGGGGGCAAAGTGCAATCTATTGGATATGTTTATCTAGCATTGAGTTCAAAGAATCAGATACTGAAACATAAATTCTATGTTTTTAATTCCTTGCCTTGTAAGACCAGTGGCATAATAGGGCATGACTTCCTAAACAAATACAAATCAATTCTAAACCTAGGTAACAATACTTTGTTGCTATGGAATAACAATGTAGAAATTTCTTTTCCATTAAGTTTTCCACGCAAAAATATAAACATACCCGCGAGATGTGAATCAATACATTTTATTAGTGCCCAGCCGAGGTATGCATTTGACGAAATTGTCATTTGTGCTTCAGAACTACAAAACGAAGTTTTTATAGCTAGCGCATTAGTTAAACCCAAAAACGGAATGTTTCCGATCCGAGTCCTTAATACAACGCATAATGATTTAACCATAGAAGAAATTAATCCCATTATTCAAAAATCATCAGAATACAATATCTGTTCTTTTGAAAAAACAATTAATAACGCGGATAGGGTTAAAAAACTATTTTCAATCCTAGATTTAAATCACCTCAACAAAGAGGAACAATTATCGATAGAAAAGATTTGCGCGAAGTATTCCGACATATTTTGTCTTGCAGGGGACAAAATGACGACTACAGACTTATATACGCACAAAATTAACTTAAAATCGAATGTAGCTCCGGTATATTCGAAGCCATTTAGACTACCATACTCACAGAAAGGAGAAATCGACAAACAAATAGAAAATTTACTTCAGCAAGGTATTATTGAAAAATGTAACAGCGAATGGTCAAGCCCAGTTCTACTAGTACCCAAAAAACCAGACTCAGCGGGGAATAAAAAATGGCGATTAGTTATCGATTATCGCAAACTAAACAGCTGCATACAAGATGATAAGTTTCCTCTGCCAAACATAAATGAAATTTTAGACTCTTTATCGGGCTGCATTTACTTCAGTCATTTAGATCTAAACCAAGGTTTCTATAATGTAGATCTACACGAAGACAGCCGCAAATACACAGCATTTGCTTCTGGGCAATACCAGATGACGCGAATGCCGATGGGTTTGAAAACTAGTCCCAGTTCTTTCTCACGCATGATGACAATGGCTATGGCCGGTCTAACATACGATAAGTGCTTAGTATATCTCGACGATTTGATAGTCCTAGGAAAATCTCTATCTCATCACAATAAAAACCTAATAGACATATTTGATCGCTTACGTAAAGTCAATTTAAAACTAAACCCTTCAAAATGTAATTTTCTAAGGAAAGAGATGCTTTATCTAGGCCACATAGTATCAAGTGAAGGTGTACTACCAGATCCTGCAAAAATAAGTGTTATTAAGGAATACCCAGTTCCTAAAAACGTAGACGATGTAAAGCGTTTTGTCGCTTTTGCGAACTACTATCGCAAATTTATTCCAAATTTTGCAGATAAAGCTTATTATCTTAATTTATTATGTAGGAAAAATGTAGTATTTCATTGGGATGATAATTGTCAGAAATCATTTGACATACTAAAAGAAACTATGATAACACCGCCAATATTGCAATATCCAAATTTTTCAAGTGAAAATAAATTTATATTACAAACTGACGCATCAGGCTATGCAGTAGGAGCTATTTTATCAAATGCGGATGGGCGTCCAGTTGCTTACGCAAGCAGAAGCTTAAATAAATCAGAGAAAAACTATCCCACTATTGAAAAAGAACTATTAGCAATAGTGTGGGGGGTGAAACATTTTAGACCATATTTATTTGGCCGTCCGTTTAAAATTAAAACTGATCACAAGCCATTGATTTACCTGTTTAATCTCAAAGACCCATCCAGCAGACTACTAAAATTTAAATTGATACTAGAGGAATACGATTACGAGATTGAATACGTCAAAGGTCGAGACAACGCAGCAGCAGACGCACTGTCACGATTAACATCAAAAGATTTGCAAGACATGGACAATAGCGTATGTGTTATAACACGGGCACAAAAACTAAAATTAAATGCCAGTCCACCAACAAGTGAGGCAGCCCAACCAAGCGTTTATTTAGAAAAACTAAAAGTTGTAGAGACACAGAATAGACCAAATGAAGTAGTAGAATTAAGATTTATAGACAGTTCAGGGTTAAAAATATTAAGGAAAGAAAATGAACAAAATAAAGAAAACAATGTTTTCATCTATTCAAAAGAAAAAAGGACTATCTATATAAAACCAGCGGCTCACTCGCAAATGACTCGAGCAGAATTTGTGAAAGCGCTGAGTAATTTTTGTAGTGAGATATGTGTAGAAGAAGTGTACTTTATAAAAAGTATAAGTAACAGAACATTTGTAGAAAAATTAATCAGTCAAATCAAAGACAGCGAAAATTGGTTAGGCCCCAGATTAATCGTAATACAAGACGTAGAACGCGTAGAAAATAAAGACGATAGAAAGGTAATACTTAATGATTATCATCTTTTACCGACAAGTGGCCACGCGGGTATAAGGCGAATGGCAAATAAAATTCGGAAATATTACTTTTGGCCAGGCCTAGACACAGATGTTGAAAATTATGTGAAAAAATGCCCAGATTGCCAGAAACAAAAATACACAATACAAGTAAAGGAACCAATGGCCGTCACCACTACGGCACACACTGCTTTCGAAAAGATTTTCCTAGATTTAGTAGGGCCATTAGATAAGGATGACAATGGATATTCATACATACTAACAATACAGTGCGAGTTGTCAAAATATGTATGTGCTTTTCCACTTATTACAAAAACAGCTGCAGAAGTTGCACGTTCATTTGTGGACAACTTCGTGCTTCATTATGGTGTGCCGAAGGAAATCGCCACCGACAGGGGTACTGAGTTTATGGCAGAAACGGTAAAAGAGGTATGTACTTTGCTTAATATTAAAAAACTTAACTCAACTGCATATCACCATCAAAGCATAGGAGCCTTAGAAAACTCACATAAAAGTTTGTCCGCATTCCTTCGTATTCAAACGGAACAAAAATCGGAATCCTGGAGTACTTGGCTACCCTATTGGTGTTTCGCTTATAATACTTCTGTAAATACGTCAACTAAATTCACTCCGTTTGAATTAGTTTACGGTAAAAAGTGCATTTTACCAAGCAACCTCACTCAAAAAATCGAACCACTATATAACCATAATAGTTACCCTCTCGAACTAAAATACAGGTTACAGGTATCACAAACACAAGCTCGCAAAAATTTAATTAACAGCAAGTTGGTATCGAAACGTAAGTATGACACTTATATTAACCCCACACATTATAAGCCTAATGACAAAATATTAGTAAAAAACGAAACAGGCAATAAACTCACAAGCTTATACTCAGGACCTTACAAAGTTATCAGGGACATTTCACCAAATGTAGAAATTGAAATTAATGGAAAAACTGACGTTATACATAAAAACAGAACAAAGCCATATTATGATTGATGTATAATTAACTAGATGACTAGATGTACCTACAGCAATTGCACTGTTAATACCTCATACTTATAAAATAGAAAAGTAAGATAGACAAACTGTCGTTGTCATGTCAAGTTATAATAAGCTAATTGTAACCTCATAGTAATAAGGATGGTATAAAGACAAACTGTCGTTGTCATGTCTAGTTATAATAAGTTAAATGTAACCATATAGTAATAAGCAACCAATATTATATTAACCTAAAAAAAAAAAAAAAAAAAAAAAAAAAGGGGTGAGGTGTCGTGTGTATGTAGGCACCTTTATATTATAAGTCTAACAGTATAAAACATGTAACATTATTTTAATAAAGGCAGTATTTACTCATCATTCGCCTTGGTATCATTTCGCTCCAATACCCAACATCACAGCATAATTTTGTCAGAATGATTGAAAAACATTATTGCTTAATCTAATTTTGCTAAATATATTATAAGAAAATACGATTTCCTTTCTTATTTTCATTATTGGCAACAATTCGCCTTTTCTTCCATCTACCGGTACTTGGACGCTTCAGATAGTAATGCTAATGCATAGACGAACGAAATTGAAGAGCTATTTCCTGATTATATTTTTTTTTTCGTATATGATTCCTATTTTTTTTATTGACAGTTAACCGTCATAATATGGTGGAAAGGCAATGCTGTTCATATTTGAATCGCATCATAATGAAGGGTTAATACTAATAGTTGTGTAAAAACTTTTGTTTTCGCGCAAAATGACCAGGCCAATGTACCTATCATGGAAATATTACTTATATCTTATATTATATATACTACTTACATACATATACATAAATACGTGCATAGTGACGTAACTGAAATCCTACTTACTATAAATTACCTTTACAAGAAAATCTCTCAGTTTAAAAGATAAAAATAACTACATTTTATGACCAAAACGCAATTAGCTATGCTCTTAAAATATTTTTAATTAGCTCATACGTATTCCGTTCAGGTTTAAGGTAATATTTTACGTACATTCGTTATTTTCCTAGCCGTTATTTTTTTACCTTTAGCACTATTACTTTGCTTAACCTAATTAGATATTCAACGCGTTTAAGTACTGCCATAATTAATAGATGCTTGCTCGTATGAAAATTTAAAGTTTTCTACGAAATCAAGTTCATAACTTTTTGCACTCTTTTTATAAATAGTTTCTGGTAGAATATGCCCGTATTATTAACAACCTCTGTGTCAGAGACTGGAGGGACCGAAGAGGACATCGCTTCGAGGATCGCCAAGGTAAGGGCAACCTTCGCGCAGCTCCGTCCCGTGTGGCAATCGCGGAAACTGACTAGAAGAGTTAAGCTCAAAATATTCTGGTCCAATGTCAAATCCGTATTGCTGTATGGGTGTGAGACGTGGAAGGTCACAAAAGACATCTCGGAAAAACTCCACGTCGTTATCAACCACTGTCTTCGCCGTATTCTCGGTATTTACTGGCCCGAGAAAATCTCCAATGTAGATCTGTGGAAACGTTGCGGTGAAACTTCAATCGACCAACAAATCAAACGCCGCAAATGGAACTGCATCGGCCACACGCTCCGAAGGGATCCTGAACATATATACCAAGGCAAGCCCTAGACTGGAATCCCCATGGAAAGCGAAAACGTGGTCGCCCTAAGCAAACCTGGCGACGAATGGTCATCGCAGAGGCGAAGAACATAGGGAAGACCTGGAGCGAAATAAAACGCGGAGCTCAAGACCGAACGGGATGGTGGCGCACTGTGGACGCCCTCTGCCCCATCTACAGGATACAGGAACTTAAGTAAGTAAGTCATTAAAAAACTCACTCTGTTGGTACCTGTGCAACAACTTTAGTTTGTGTCATATGAGCTTTTGAGCCGATTTCCTGATTCCATTTTCAAGCTTAAAAAAATAACTTATATTTTAGACAAAGTCTGCAATATTCAAGTCAATAGTCAAGTCTGTCTTAATTGCAATATTGACAATTTATGGTCTAGTGTTAGTACTCTTACTTATAATTACCAAAAAAATAAAATATTATCTAAATATAAACTATAGTCACAGATTACTAAATAGTCCATAGTGCTGTCTCATCTATCTACTATAGTTGACATGATGAAGACGCATCGCTTGCGCCGAGCAGAAAATGTTTAAGTTTGCATCAATTTGATTTTTTGATAATTCTTTCAATAATTCATTTAATAAATCAATTGTCTATGCCTCCAGCTATAAAAAAATAAATGAACACCTTTTGTAAAACAGTAAAATAGTATCTTATGGAGAATAAGTTATACAGATATTATACGTCTTGCTTCAAAAAGCATTAAAAACAATTCGGACTGATCCTCTCCCGTTCCACCTCCTATATAATCGAATGAGAACAATTTCTCAATAATTCAGAGAATTCCTGTCATTGATCAATTGGGCTGATCCGACCCGCGCCGTGTCTATCCCAGGGCGGGATTATTAGATTTTCTCGTAACAATTTAAAATTCCCCGGATTTCCTTATCTGTTTCGTTTTATTGTATTATACCCGTCTTATACTAAACTTAATAATGTTTATTTACATATTGTTTTCGAGGGGCCTTATGTAGAGACCAAAGGGCTACGAGATGTTGATGCTAATTTGTAAAAACCGGTTGCCATTTTTCATGACACTTTTCCCAGAATGAAATAAGGTTGTACTTACGATTCTTAATGTGCTTGCCGGTAAATCTAAGTTGAAGTTCAAAATATATACTATACATATATTTCAAGTTCTCCAATAGACAGGTAAATATTATTTGGATAACACTGTTATCAGAAATACATTATTTGCACAACGAGATGAGATAGCTTTTATCTTTGATAAGTATAATTATATATAGGTACATTAAGTATATAAAATATTGTGACATCATAACTCAAAGAACTAGTCTTGTTCCGACGTTATTAAATCAGGTAAATCTAGCTTGGTTAGTGTAGGTGGGACAGAAAACAATTCGTTCTTACAATAAAATTCTATACTAATTAGTCGCCTAACCTTTTCCTAACTATTTTAGGTTAGGTTTTGGGTACATGTGGTTCATGCAGTTATTATTTGACCTAATCATGTGGTTGTAGGGGCGATCGGTGGCGGCGATTTCTCACGTCGGACCTTGGTACAGGCCATGTTCCAAAGTGAGGAGGAGTGGCATGCGGTTACCTCCTTCTGCTAAGCAGTAATGCAAGCAAAGGAGGAGGCGGACCACATGAGGCAACGACGCTCATGCTCCAGCCACCACCTTCGGGGCAGGCTGCGGGGTTATTTGAAGGAGTTACCGAGGCCCTAGAACGCAAAGGGCAATGGGATAGAAAATGTCTTCATTTTCTTTCCCAGCACCCAGACCGGGAGAAGTAGTAGACTGCATAAGACTGAGTTGATTGATTGACCCATCAATACAAAAAGCCTCTATTTTTCACCAACAAGATTTTCCTATAAAACTCTCAACTAACCTAAACCAAACAAAAACATCCAGGATTAATGATCACACCGCGATGTTATTAACGGAAATAAATAAAAATGATAACAGTTCCCGTTAGCCCGATATTGTGTGTGATAAATTTAAAAGCGTCTTGGTGCCATTTTTCATGGCATTATTGTATTTTTTCATATTGTTTGTTTCGTTGTTACTGTACTTATATAACGTTATTTTCAGGCGTCTCCTCTCCGCGGGTGCCGTTTTAATTTTCCGCTACCTTTTAAATTTATATGTTCCGAACTGTGATTCTGTGTTTATGTACGTCGTGTGTTGCGTTTTTAATTCCTAGTAATTCATTGTCAGATACAAAACGGATTTTTGCATTCGCATTTTGAATACCTACTTATATTCAGCCACTGTCTAGGTGTGGGCTTGCGGTCGGCTAGCAATTTTATTGTTATTTATTTAACTTTATTATGAAAAAGTATTAGCAACATACTTTAACAAAATATTATACAACTAGTAATAAATTACATGTTTTCACATTTAATTAATTAGGCGCAATGGGTAGCTCCGTTCAGTAAACGTCCGGACTGAGCCCAAGTCGCCGACGGCGCGTAATGTTCCACGCGTGCCTCAAGGAGATGACGGCAAATCGTAGGGGCTCAGCAGGGTCAAAGCCTACTGGGGCCATCGGTTATGTAAAAGTACCCTGGAACGAAGGCGAAGAAGGAACAGTGGATTTTAGTCACTAAAAGTCTGACACGCCCCCTCGCTCCATCCAAGAGCGAGAGAAGTCATTGAATGATTTCCCACATAAAAAAGAAAATTCAGAATATTAAAGACAATTACTGTTTGTTTAATTACCTTGGTAGGTATATCGGGTACTAATAAGTATTCCGCAGAAAAAATGTAAATCTATTGTAACTCAATTTCGAATCAACAATTCAGATACGACGATTCTGGGATTCGGGGGGAAAATAAATATTTTTAAATTTGGAACAATATGGCGGACAGCGGGTTGCCATAAATCTCAAGATGGCGTAATGCGAGAATGCACGTTTAGAATTCTTTATGAAGGGATACAAGCTTTAGTTCAGATCGCATTGAGGAAAATAAATTGCTTTTGAATGTTTATAGGTTTTGTTACGTCAGATTTATTTTATCGTTGTTGAAAATGTGCGGCACTCTACAATGCATATTCCATTTCATGCATGCACAATATGATTTTATGTAGTCAGGTATTCGGCGAATGATCTATTAATTATTTTGTTGAAAAATGACCATTTTATTTCCGTAACTGCGCTTTCTGTTTGCATGGAATTGGATGTTCACAAAAAAGCTTTACATGCTCTGAAACTACAGCCGCTATTGTGATAATTTAGGAAACTATTAGATGTAATTGTGCATTACTACTACACGTACGTAGATATTAATCGAATGGTATTAATGAGTGGTCGGCGGTCTCCCGGTAATGGGAACAGTGCAAACGCATTAGTGCATCGTTAACCAAAACGATTGTACGACCATCGGGAATTTGAAGAAATGGCGCGTTAGCGGAACGACCCTAAGTACGTGTGGTTCCGATTGCTAACTAGGTTTCATTAGAATTGCTATTGTGCATTTTGTAGGATTTTTTCATGACTTAGGTTGGATGTTTATAAACTATATATCATTAGATCTAGATATAGTAGTCTGTATAGACTCAAGACTCTATAAAAACGATATGGACGATAGAATAGAGTCTATGGTATGGACTCTATTCTATGACTAGAAAAGAAAAAAAAAATATAACAGAAGAAAAGAGATCAATCTAAATTACCATTAAGTACAAACATTTATATTTTCATCGTATATAAGAATGATTGCTGTGTAATAATGTTCCTATTCATCGGGTGTAGGATTTAGTTTAATATCATCAACGCTCACAAAAAGAGAAGAAACTAAAAATACTATCAAATTACTTTCAGAGCTTGGATCGCGCACTTCGCTTTCAACGCGCTCATCAATTAATTTTATAAAGGTCCTTTGACAAAGAGATGTCTGCAGGGATTTTAAATCAAAAAGACTGATGCTGTGTAAAGTAATGAGAGATTGGTTGATTATTCCCGGTTCGACGGTGTGCCAAACGACACGGGGCCCGGCTCACTGCCTCGGGAACCTTTTTAATTTTCCGCTAGCCTTCAGATTTATATGTTTTCAGTGCGCCCGTCAATTTTCACGATTTTTAATTTAAGTGGTACGATGGCTCCAAAAGGCGGTTCTTAACACTTTTTGTGATTTATTTTTATAATGATTCATAGACGGTGTTTTTAAGATAATTGTTCCTGGAGTGCTGTGTCTGTTTGTTCTTTTTTGGGAAAGCTTTGTGGTAAAGCGTTTGTTTTTTCTGTGGTATTGTTGAGGTGGGGGAAATAAATTAAGAAGATACGCGTTGGCTGTGTTTAATGAGGTAAAATAATGAACTTAACGACTAAGTTACCTTAATGATCATTTGCCAAGAACTTCCAACCATAGACTCCATAACTTCATAGACTAATTTCTATTCCAACCCACGTTTTTCTTTTAAATTGTATCTATTATACCATACTTAATTGATTTTGCTGACTGGTCTACATGGCCTCTTATACCTATTAATATTGAAATAAGACAACACTATATTTTATTTCAAAGGTAACTGTGGCAAGATCAAAGAAGTGGAAGGCAGCCTTTGCCTTTGCCTAGATTGTTATTACTAACATAACCAAAAAATATAATTAATTATCAAACTCGTTTTTTTAAGGAACTTTCGCATTCGTATCTCATTCTCATAAGATTTCAACTTGAATCGGATTGTTTTTTGTGGTTCCATACCCCAAAAGGAAAAACACGGAACTCTTATAGGATCACTTTGTTGTCCGTCTGTCTGTCAAGACCCCTTTATCCTTGGAACGTGTGGAAGTATCGAGTTGAATTAAAAACATATACTCAGGTCTACGGTGAAAAAATCAAACTTCTAAGTTAACGACAAAAAAGATATGTCCGTTTATGTCGTACAAAACGTATATTTCGACACTTACACGCGCCCTCTCAAGGGAATCCAAATTCATAGGGTACTTCCCGTTGACCTAGAACCCTGAAATTTGGCATGAAGCAAGCTCTCATAGCACAAGTATAGGAATAAATCTAAATTTGTGGTTAAACAAAAAAATCTTTTTTTGCGATTCGGAAAAATCTTTGTGATTCGATTCGGGAATTGAATTATTTACACAAGTTAGTTTGTACAGATCCCTCGGTGTGCGAGTCCGACTTTGTCAGTTCTGTTAACTTATGAATTGACATTTGTGACACAAAGAAAGAAAGAAATAGGAAAAAAAGAAAGAAAACACGTTTATGTGCATACAGACAAACAAAATGAAGACGAACAACAACGCTGCGCTAACTAGGTCCAGTTCACCGAAAACAAATAAAAAAATAGACGTCTCATTCCTTTCTAACTCCAAACGTATTAACGATATACGTAAGATCACACTCCTAACTATGTACAGAAAGCCTCTGTAGCCCAGCTATTGCTCACAATGGTTATCTCGTAGTGTACCTGTATCGGGCAATAACTCCAAGTCACGTGGAACACCCCTTTGATCCGTGTAATGGATGATTTGACTAACGCTGCCCAGTATCTACTCAGTGTAGGTGTAGATATGTACAAGACTGATCACATTATCTGTGCAATCTGCTGAGGTGTAATTTAGGGATAATGCTGAAATCAAGGGGTGATTATTCAGATCAGAATAATCAAAATAACGAAAAAGGACTAACAATTTCATGATAAGAATTAGATAGGTGTTAATTTATTTATTTCTTTGTGTACAACAACCTACATCTGGTGGATTACAGCCCATTTCATTTCCTAGAGATGAGGCCAATAAAAAGCTGAAAATAACTAAAAAAGCTCTTCCCGTTCTAGCAAACTGAATAAATTGAATATGGTTTCTTACACTGCTGCTAGTACCTTTAGTGTAAAATTGCATACTTTGATGTTATATTTGTACGAGTATATTAGCTGCCCTCGGATTTCCAAACTAAATTACTAATTTTGAATTTTTCAACTGTTACTATGGGATTTTCGAAAAATTATTGATATCTTCAAGCTGTTTCAGAGTCTTAGCCAGACTACTGAACATCATTTCATTTTTTTTATACGGCTTATCACTTTATAAACGCACGTTCTGGGAGTAGTAGGTATATTCAGAATCGCCAGCAAAATCGATTTCAGCTATTTTTAAAATAGGTATTATTAACTTTAAATTTATTGATACATTTTTGATAGAATTTGTCTTGATTGTTTCATTATTGTTTTGGTGTATGCGTGAGTAGATACCAATATCGATGCGCTACCAATGTAGTGCATCGATGTCCACATTGAAATGGTCTACAATAAGGATAAGTTACAATTTTTTAACAAAAACATTACCCAAGTTGCGTTTCAGTAAAATTTCAGTGCTTAAATTAAAATTATAACTTAATTACTAATAAGGTTGTGCAATATTAAATTTTGTATAAAGATTAACATCGAAATAATTTTTATAAACAACAATTACCAATAACTTTAAAGAAATTAGATATATTATCAAAGATATAAAAGAAGAAATAATGATGCCTGAGTGACTGCAGCTTAAAAAGCTACAATCACTCAGGCATCATTATTTCTTCTTTTATGCTTCCGTTTGGAATTAAAACGATTAAAAGTAGATTAAACCAGTTTTTCACGTTTATGGACATCTTTATTTTGGAATCAGATTAATGTTCAATCGATACGTGGGTAATTGAGTCTATTTCCTGACTTCACTACCATTATAAGGTATGTTTAAGTTCGTCTCGCTTGTCTGCCCTTTAGTAAACGTTCATATTTGGTTCATACATGCAAATTTCTTTTGTTTGAAATCGAAAATGTTCGATTGAGAGATTCTAAATTGTTTTGGTTTAGTGTTCGTAATTCGAATTTGATTTAGTGTTCGTAATTTGAATTCGATTCTACACCAGTTGTTTTGCCAGCCATTGTTTTTTTTTAAATGTTATATGGTACCTCTACCTCTTCTATCTTACTAGATATTAGTAAAGACATACTTTGGTCATAATAAAAATTTCTAAAGGCCCATTTTTAGCCTGTATCTTCAGCCAAGTTCCTGTAGTACGTACATACATCTTCAAGGTTCGCAAGGCGCTGGGGGGACTACGGAAAATTGCAAACATAAAGTTTCTAATCGACGGATCTTTTATTCCCTAGCTTTCGAGATACAGCCCATTAGCTCTGTAATGGGGGGATGTTCAAAATTTATTTTATCATCTCTTGGCACGTGATGTCTTTGTTTTAGTGGGCAGACGCTCTGAGCAGACGGTTGATTTATTGAAGTCATAATTCAAAGAAAAAATTACAAAATGTGATGTTGATATTAAAATGTAATTACTAAACAAGGCTGGAACCAGATTACGGTTGGTAGGTATTTTTGTTCAGCTTTTCCTGATGGTTCTGGTAAAAAAAGTTTGCGTAGTTGTTTTGTTTCGTGAGAGGATCTAGATTCTGGAAGTATCTAAATGGTATAACAAACATACTTATATATATTTGTATCACAGTTAGGACAAGGGCAGGAAGAAGAAGAAGAAGTTAAGTACCTTTTTTGAGGTGGAGCGAGAGGGCGTATAAAGCTTTTACTGACTAAAATGAAGGAACGTAGGTGGATATGCGTCTTAATTTTCCTTGTACGTTCTAAGACCAGTATTACTATTTCAAGCGTTCCCGAGAGGCATCGGTTCTACTAGGTCCCTTTGGTTTGATGCGCAACGAGGAACACTACGCTTTATCGAGTTTGGACTCGGTCCTTATCGGACGACTGGATGTGAGCTATCTATTGCTCCTCGTCATTTAGCTCGTATCTATGGCGGCCGGGAATCGCCCAGTGACTCCCGGCGCGTCTTCTGTGAAGTATCTTAGCTATCTACAATGACTATCATTTATAATAATTATTGTGATATTGTTTGAATTGTGATATTGTTTGGATTGTGATATTGTTTGTTACAGTAAAATTATTATTGTTTTTAATAATAAATTGATCTACACTCTAACAGAACAATTTTCTCACTAAGTTAGGCATTAAGGAAAAAACATGAACCTAAAATATTATAGGTAGGTAGATAATATTCATTTCAAATAAATCCATGCCCTGAAAATGTTCAGTTTCATCGGAAGAAAACAGGAACCAGATATTTTTAGCTCAAAACTTTTCCCAACTCTAGCGCATTCGCTAACAGCCCGACAAGACCAGCCGAAGTCTGTTTATAGCAGATATATGCGCATAAAGTCGAAAACAGTCATATCTCGTAGCAAAGGAAACCAGGAATTCCCTCACAACTGCATCCTGACGATTTCTATTCATACGCGCGGCTGCGGTACACTCGCGTGCGATTTATATGTCTCTCGCAGCGGGAGTCACTCATACATTACTGGCATTAGGACAACCGCGATAGTCCGCACTAGCGAGCTAATTCACGTGGCGAATGAGAAAATGCCGGACGAAATTCCAAATTTTGAATTTGGAACGATAGTGTCGGAAATGTGAGAGGTTTTAAACAGTTTTTTTTATTGTTGTCTGTGGATATTACGGTTTTGATATTTGCTAGTTTGTCTACTTATAAATGCTTAATTGTGGTTACATAGTATTTGTGTTAATTCTTTCATTTTTTTTTTGTATCATATGCGACTTTCCAATCAATCAATCAGGTAATCTATTGCCTAAATAAACAATGAATGGAGGGATAGCAATTCCAGGTAGCCTGGAAGAGATCGCGGAATGCCAAAAGTCCGCCAATGGTATGGTTTTTTTTAGTTTAAGGTTCCTATTTTGTACTATAAAATAAATCAACATAAATAAAGAAATAAAAAAGAATATTTTAAAAAAAAAACCATTTCTTCCATGTTCGGCCTATAATCCTATTAGTCCGCAACTTGATATCTGCAGTCATTCTAAAACTGTAAGAGGAAAAGCCTATCGATTTTTCGAGAGCGCCCGTTAACGAACTTTTAAAAGGATAAGTTACTAACAACCTATTAATTTGGCGCATTCATTAGTAACTAGGGGGTGAACTCTGCACTAATTTGATAGGATCGGATTCGAATGACGACTCAATCAAGACTAGGGCTAAACTCAACAAATTTTAACCCTAAAACGTTGAACAAAGGCCAAAGGGAACACAAAGGACTATCCCTTTTTAATGTAAATAGACTAAGTTACTTGACATTAACCGTCAAGGGTCGTGAAATATTAACGAAACACAATAACAGTAAAGACAAACCAGTCTACTTACCAGTGTGTGAAATGAAAGCGACTACAAGAGTTGTGAAGTTGCGCTATAAATCCAGGCTACGTCTAGGCAAAGATGTTGAAGGACCTTTACCAAACGAAAATAGACTTTAAATTTCTTATTTTAAGAGTGTTTAGGAGTGCAAAGTGGTGTTTGTCAACGGGTACAGGCCCAAGGGAAAGTGTTGTCAAGGAACAAGGATAAGTCGGGATTGTCGCAAGCCTCGTCTGCGAGGAAATTACAACTAGTATAATACAAAGAGGCTTCAGCATCCACGTTTCTATTTGGAACTTTCCGCGGGATTATGCGGTAATGTACGTAGATCTGGTTAGTTTTGTATGGTTGGTAGTTCTGTTCAGGGTTCTTGGGGAGGTTGACTTTGAATTGAATTAATTGATGAGTTTGGTAAGGGGATAAGTAGATTTTATCAAATTTTGGGGTTGTTTCAGATGGTTTACGATTTAAGTTACGTGATTTAGATAAATTATGTAACTTAAAAATTAAATACCAACCTATATTGTTTTATCCTTCGTGTCGTATGTTTAAAAAATGCGTACGATGTGAATTGTTATCCGTAAGGTAAGTACGGCTTTTTCACACACATATTATTTGGGTAATGAAATAATTATTATCAAATATAAAAAAAAAAAGTTCACTGGCACGAATTTATTCAGAATTCAGTTAAAGTTGCTTATCACGGAAAAAGCGGATCAGCTAAAAACAGAATCTACTGTAACTAAATTGTTTTGTGTCAATTCTATAATATTTTGGATTCTGTCGCGATTAATTTTTAGTTAAAATACTTATCTGTCTCAGAGCAGAACAGATGAACAGAATAGACTGATGCTCGTAGAACGGAGTCCGTGGGGTCGAAAGGTTCTGGAGTGGCTACCGTGTATTGGAACATGAAGCGTTGAAATGTCTGCTACAGAATGACCTAGTGAGGGTCGTGGATTCCGATGTATGCGAGACGCATACGACCGCTCGTTGTGTCGACACTTCATACTTGGGGGAGGCTTATGTCTAGCAGTGCCCGTGTTAGGGAACTATCTAAAGACTAGATTTAAAAGCAAATGAAACGTAATTTAAAAAGAATGTAATTCCTGAACAGGTACAATACTTAAACCTATTTGATGTCGGATGTCGGTAAACGTTGGGAATGCGTGCGCGTCGTCTTCCGATGTCTCACGACGGTAGCCGAAGATTGCCGAGTGGCCGAAGGCACCTGAACAGGACGTCTTTAAGCTGAAAGATGATGATGATGATGATGGCATGTGTGTTATGTTACTTTGACGATATGAATGTATTACGGTGTAGACGTTAACTATCTATCAATTATTCAAATCGACAAATGACGTGCCTATATTTTTCTACGTACAAGTATGTTACTTACTGGAAGCATAAAAAAACATTTGAGTAAGTCCCAATCGTATAAATGCGGTAAACAATAAAACGCTGTGGATTTTCATTTGATAGACGAAAGAAGATTTTAAAGATTACCGATCGTTTATTTGCAAACGCTTGGCGAAATAAAACTATGAGTGCAGAATAATTTATAAAGAATATATAATATAAAGTAAAAAAGAAGTTTGTTGTTTTTTCACGGTCGAACTGCTGAACGGATTTCGATGAAATTTGGTACAAGGGTAGGCGTTTTTCTGGATTTTTATATAGGATTTTTATCCCGGGACTATATTCCCTTGGGATAATATTATACAATCACGCGGGCGAAGCCGCTAGCAGCAGCAGTAAAGATACAAATATACAAAGAATATAAAAAAAAGATAGAACTCCATTATAATACGGTATACAATGTTACACGATAACTCTTCCCCTTTATAAAGAATTGATCTCCGAAATCCCCAAAAAGTTTGATTATTACACATTCAAAATTAAAACCCCCTTCATGTTTTAGTCAGAGATCAAGCTTAGTTGCCGTCTGGTAATCCGATTTCATTCACCAAGTAATGAGCACCATTAAACATACAGCTTTATAATTCCAAACGGGATTAAATTCTTATCTCTCACAAACAAAAAACAACTTTAATTCGTAAGCTTTACAGTTGCAATTTCATTAGAGACTTTCATCCAGATATCGGTCTGCAAATGGAATAGAAATCTCGACCCTTCGAGCGAATTTGAAGTTTGAACATAAGTGTTACAGTTCAAATTGGCTTGTGTGATCCACCTCATGTACAATTCATTTTAGACCTGAAAAGATATGCCGAACCGGGTGCAGACGAAATATGAGGATTAAATTCCTGTACTGCACTTAACAAGACTAATTTATGCGCGGATGCTTGCAGCGTGGGGCAACGGGGTATTCGACTTAACTAAACTAATTGAGAGGTAATGGTTGAAATTTCGTAGCAATATGTTTGTCTATTGTTGTTTGGGAATGATTGCTTGAAGTTATAGTTCGGAGCTTAATGAATTTGCTAGTGATTTTTACTTCCGTATTTTTAACTGCTTAGCTTCCGTATATTTATAAAGGACTTGCTGATGATTCGGACACAGTGTCCGAATCGACACATTTTATTTTCAATAATTTTTTATTGTATATTCGGACACCAACAAATTACCAAATTACCAAGTATAATCAGATAAAAAAAGTTTAAAAAAAAATATTAAAAAAAAACATCACCCCAAGCTGCCACTTTAAATCCAGTCTGAAATAGTTTTGTAACGCTTTTTTTCATATTCATCGAATCGGACACTGTGTCCGAATATATTGTGTCCGAATCGTCAGTAAGTCTATAAAGTAACTATGTACTTGATAAATATCTGAGCAGTAAAAAACACGGAAGTAAAAATCACTAGCAAATTCATTAAAACGTTACGCAAGTTATGTTAGTGCTACGGCTACGAATTTTGCTACGAAAATCCGATGCATCATTACGTCATGACGTAATTCATCATCAAAATCATTTCAGCCGAAAGACGTCCACTGCTGGGCTTAGGGCTTCCCCAAGTGTTGCCTCAACAAAGGTCCTGTGCGTCCTCTCATCATGACAGGACATAATTAATTTCAATCAAACGTATTTCGAGTTAGTGATTTAGAGGACTAAGAGTGACTAAATTCTATTTATTTTTGCACTGTGAAAAATGTAACATTTTCAACCGATATCAAAAAGGAGGAGGACACGTTTAACTGTGTGTAATTTTTGTTTTGTTAACTTAAAACTTGGTGACTGGGCAAATGTTGTAGCATATAAATTATCAAAGGAAAAAACTGGTGGGTAGGGTAGGAGAGTAAAAAAATAACCCACGACATACCCCCGATTTCTGATTTAAGTAGTTGAAGTTGAGAATTACTCAAACTCTACTTTAGCCTGTAACCCCCGATTTCTGATTTAAGCATTTGAAGTTGAGTATTACTCAAACTCTACTTTACCCTGTAAACTTGTCAAAATTTCACATTTAAGTATGGTTTGAGACATTCTTAACTCAAAATACTCAATTCAGAAACCCACCCTGAACCTGTCAAAATTTGGCGTTTAAGTATGGTTCGAGACGTTCTTAACTCAAAATACTCAATTCAGAAACCCCGACTGTCGCAACCCTGTGCTGGGCACGCCACGATTGAGGCGGTAAGGCCCCTCTTTGAGGCGTGGCTGGAAAGGCCTCACGGCGTCATAACCTTCCGCATGGCGCAGGTACTAACCGAACATGGCAAGTTCGGGCCGTACCTGTACAAGATCCGTGCGGAGGTGACGCCCGGGTGTCGTCACTGTGCGGAACGCCCGGTGGACACGGTGGAGCACACGGTAGAGGTGTGCCCCGCTTGGGAAGAGCATCGCCGTGTCCTCGTGGGGGCAATCGGAGGCGATCTCTCGCGCCGGGGCTTGGTTCAAGCCATGCTCCGGAGCGAGGAGGAGTGGCAGGCGGTCGCCTCCTTCTGCGAAGCAGTAATGCTAGCAAAGGAGGAGGCTGACCGTATCAGGCAACGGCGCTCACGCCGCAGCCGCCGCCGTAACTCCGATCCAAATTTCCGGCCACCGTAGACGCGGGCTTGCGGACGGCGGGCAATGGGTAGCTCGCTGTCCGTTTGTCCGGTAACAGACCGGACCGAGCCCAAGTCGTTTACGGCGCGCACTGTTCCCGTGCGCCTCAAGGAGTTGTCAGCAAACCGTAGGGGCCCAGTAGGGTCGAGGCCTAGTCTGGGGCTCTGGGAAGGTATGAAAATGCATACCAGGGCCCTGGAACCAAGGCAGGGAAGGAACAGGGTAGGTTTTTAGTCAGTAAAAGTCTGACACTACTTCCCGCTCCGCCCAAGGGCGGGATTTGTCATTGGATGATTTTACCTACCGTAAAAAAAAAAAAAAAAAAAAAAAAAAAAAAAAAACCCTGAACCTGTCAAAATTTGGCGTTTAAGTATGGTTCGAGACGTTCTTAACTCAAAATACTCAATTCAGAAACCCACTTTTATTCTCAGATCTACTAAATATAAACAAAAACAGATCAAACCGTTACGGAGGAGTTCGATATAAACAATAAGATTTTTATGTTTGAGATTTGTTTTCCTTATTACATTAATACTGTTTCATGAGTAAATTACGCGTTACATTGTTTCAATACAGTAATGGGTGGAATTTTTCATTGTCGCGTTAGGCATATTTGCATGTTGGGAACGAATTACATGGCAGGCTTGCGACGACGGGGCGTTAAATTGCGTTCGGATGAAGTAAGAACGTGTTGCACCTTCCAAGCTTATTTTGTATTGTTGGTCATGATATTAATTCTTTTTTAAATTATCTGTAGAACGTTCCAATTTTAAATAATAAACCGGTTTTAATTCATAGGTATTTCATGAGTTTTAGTCCGCATTTTTTAAAGTAAATTCCAGTTGCTGTTTTAATTATTTCCAAATTGATTCTTATGGATATTGTGATGTAGAATTAGTGTAGTTTTGAATTTCAAGAGTCTGCGCAATGGACAAAGTGGGCAATATGTGACATCATGAAACAGGCGCAATCTCGATAATATGGAGCTAAGAATATTAATGTAGTGTCGACTACCTCAGTGAAGTTTGCCAAAAAGGTTGACTTGATACTTTTTCTGCCAAATATTACAAAAACATTAGAATGTGTACATCAATAATGTAATGGTAAAAAAAACTATTCATAGGAAGACGGGCTTAAAGGACTTAAAAAGGTTCGGTACATCGTTCGAATTTTAAATAATAAACAAGGTCTAATTCCTATTCCTATTTCTTTTTAAATTATGTTTCGGTCTTTTCTCTAGTATTAGTAATTAAGTAGGTAACTTTGATTATATAGTGTCCTAGGTAATTGTTTTCTTTTAAAAACTTTTGTATAAATAACACAATAAGCAATACAAGTTATTCAGTTCACGTTGTTCAAGAAAATGATACGGTACTCTTACGTAACATTATAATCTCTTACGTAAATATTGTTATTCCTCGTACACAAAAAGAAGATACCGCTCCAAGCCATGTTTTCGTTGCACGTACAAAAGAAAACCAGTGAACGTTACCTAAAATCCATTCGACAAAGCTCAGGTGAAAACGCGACACAAGAGAAACTCAAGAAAATCAAAAAGAAAATGCTTTCCGTTGCCAAGCTAGCACTGAGACCGATCCGAACAAACGGCTAGATCAAGTCTTCACTGGTCGTAAACGCTCATATTGTTAGATATAAAAATCTCCATCTTTGAATATCTAAAACGAGGGAAAATTTCAAATGGAAACAATAAATAATTCGAATGTTGCGGTTTTTATTATAAAAGTGCGCCTCAAAAGGTTGTAAAAGCTTTCACGGCAATAAGTCTTAGCACAAAAGGCGATTATGCCTGTTCGCACGCTTTTAAGCGTTAAATAATAATAGGGGGAAATCTTAAACTTTTAAGTGGCCATATTTTGTTCTGTTGCCATTGGTGGAAAAGGTATAGATGCGACGATTCAGCAGATTTTAGCATTATATATATATTCAATTTCAGTTCAGAGTTCATAAAAAGAATCCGAGACCGATTGCTATAATTTTTAAGATTCCGCACTTAAAGGATAAAAAAGGACCCTATTATTATGTCTCAACTGTCTGTCTGTTTTTCTGTCACCAGGGTGTATCTCATGAACCGTAATAGCTAGATAGTTGAAGTTTTACAACAATAACAAATACAAAATCAAAATAAATGTTTAAGTGGTGCTGCCATACAACAAATGTAATTTTTTGCCGTTTATTTGCTACTTATGGCACGGAACCCTTCGTGTGCGAGTTCGACACGTACTTGGCTGGAATTTAATTTTACTTTTTTTTGATTGCATTCACGTTTACTGAAGAATTTACTTAGTAGTTTGTCGAACCGACTCGCACTTGGCCGGTTTTTTTTATAAGTCAACAAAAGAAAAGTAAGCATCCACTTACGTTAAAGAACGTAAGTCGATGCTTACTTTTCTTTGTGTGTTTCAAGTGAAAAAGAAAATTCAAAGTGTTACGAATATTATTGAAAACGCGAAACATGTTAAAATGTTTAATTAACCCAAAATAATTTTCTCACATATTTGAACATCGACGAAATGAGAATTTGCCTCTCTAATCTAACGCACAAAACTCCATGACAATGTTAATACCATTGGACGCCATTTTGAGGGGCCGCTTTAAGATGTTTACTTTCATACGAACGAGCATGAGATCCCGCCATTGTTTGCTCGGATGAATTTTCATTTATTTGCGTAAACCGTACGGCTGTTTCCTTTTATTTCCGCCTGTTGTTTGACGATACTGCCATTTTGTTGAATTATTGACGATCTTCAGTCATGATATAACCATTTGTAATGTGTTTCATGCAGTACAGTTGGTTCTGTAATAATTTACGTATACAGTCCCACTTTTCGCGTACGCTCGGGACTTGAATAAAAAACCGCTGTATTTTGTCACCAACGTTTTTGTTCCATTGTTGAAAATATTTGATGAAAATTAAAATTTATTGGTCTATTACTTTTTATATGGGTTAAATTATGTATTTATGATGTATTTTTAAACAAATGGTCTAATTTTAATATATTCTCTTTGGAGTGATTTCATATTATACACGGCTAAATTACTTTTTATGGCTAAATTACTGAAATACTTTTTGCTAAAGTACTTTTTTTTTAAACTTGAATTAATTTACGCATGTACGAAATTAATTCTTTAAGTAAACGTCGTCTGAGCGAGTCAATGACCTGTAGGTAGTTGTCGGTCGTTGCGTACTAACTATTTCATGTACCGGATCGACCCTCCACGGGATTAAAACGATCAAAACTGTCTGTGGCTTCGCCTGCGTAAAATTATCCCAAGCGAACAAACTCCCGGGATAAAAAGTATATCCTATGACGTGCTATTCCAGGACATGATCTACTCCAGTATCAAGTTTATCAAAATTCGTTTAGCCATTCTTGCATAAGTTCGATTCCAACCCAGGACAAATGTTTGTGTGATGAGCACGATCATTTGTTCTGTGTCTGGGTGTAATTTATATATAATATGTATGTATTTAGAAATATTTATGTATGTTTATCAGTTGTCTAGTACCCATAACACAAGCTCTGCTTAGCTTGGGACTAGACGACGTTGTGTGATAGTTGTGGGAAAACAAAAAAAAACAAAACAAACTTTCACTGCCCTGTTGGTCTTGTGGTTAGTGGCCCTGATTGCTATGCCGGAGGTCGTGGGTTGAATTCTTATCCAAGACAAAATGTTTATGTGATTAGCAAAGTTTCACCTTTGTAATATTAGTATAATAACACTAGCTTCTGCCAGCAGCTTCGCCCGCTTAATTACTCAAACCCCAAGCAAACGCCAGCGTTCGCACACCTATTGTCTTTCTATTGTGTCTTTAATTACGGTATTCAAAAGATTATGAGTGGAAAATTGTTTCAATGAAACATAGTCCCGACATAAAAAACTATCCTTTCCAAGATATGGCTACCCGCTTGCCAAATATTATCCAAACCGTTCAACGAATAAAATCTTTTTATTACCCTATTTAAGGCGACCAAGGTTTGGCCAATCCTAATCGGGGTTTGTCAAACCTTGGTCAAACATTAAACATGGCAATGTCAACAAGAATTTCAATAAGCTAATTTCAGATAGCCAATCAATCCACACATCAACAGTTATTGTTCAATATGAAAATCCTCAAACAGAAAGGGGTTATACATTTATTTGCATTACAAATAATGTGAGCCGTGGACGTGTTCATTTCTCAGATTAAATTCCGTTCTCGAGTCTGTGAGCCGACGATAGCGGGTATTAATATCGAAAATATTCAAATATTGCGTTAATTTCAAAATGTTTTGCTTTGCGAAGATATTGGAAATAGAGAATGTATTGCTGAACCGATGAATTGACTATTATGTATATATTTTCTATTTAACTTAAATTATGTAGGTATAATGGTGCTACCGTGTTTTTTTTTAGGTAGTAAATTATCCAATGACTTCTTCAGCTGGATAAAATTAAAAAAAAACGAATACAGTGTGGTCTGTTTAGTTAATAATTTGCATTAAAAAAAAATGCGTAAAAAAGCTATTACAAAAATGCGATGTTGATAAAAAAAAAAATACTTTAACCAGAATCTCAGGAACTACTAGTTCGAATTGATATATTTATTATTGGATGGTCCATTTATCGAGGAAGGCTATAAGCTATATACCATCACGCTACGACCAATAGGAGTAGAGTAGTAATCAAAGATGCAGTTCATATCGAGGGGGACAGTAAATAATACAAAACTATGAAAACCTAGGATTGTTACTGAGTAATCCGATGTTTTCATGGAGACGAGTAGTCGACGCCGCCGATGGCTTCCACGAGGAAACGGCGTTGCCCCACATAAATTTTGTAAACACCTACTGCTCAAAGGAGGAGGCCGACCGCATCAGGCAAAGGCAACGGGGCTTACGCCCTATCCGCCGCCGGAATACCAGGCGTGCGGACGGCGAGCAATGGGAAGCTCGCTGTCCGACCGTCCGGTAACCGACCGGACCTAGCCCAAATCGTCAACGGCGCGTAGTATTCCCACGCGCCTCAAGAAGCTGTCAGCAAACCGTAGAGGCCCAGCCTGCTAGCTGCAGGCAAACAGAGTCGAAGCCTACTGGGGTCAAGGATCGGCTTCTGAAAGGAAGGCTCGGCCCCGGTATGATAGTCAAAGAACGAACGGGGTAGGTTTTTAGTCAGAAAGAGTCTGACTCTATCTCCCGCTCCACCCAAGGGCCGGATTTGTCATAGGATGATTTTACTTACCATAAAAAAAACATCTACTGCTCTTTACAAATCGATCTGAAACTCTGACTCATAGTTAAACAATAAACCTGAATTCAATTGATTTATCGGTCCTATTTCGTTATCAATCACGTTAGCCATCAATCGGATTTAACCCTGCTATTGCCGTTAATGTTAGTAGCTGGGGACATGCAACCCTACTATCTGTGGTAGCCTACATATTTCGATAGCTCGGCGATAGCAATTGGACGACAGTAAAGTGGTATGTAGGTTGGTAATCCCTGCATTTTGACGTTCTGTTTGAATTTTTGGAACGGAAAGTGATTTAATTCACCTTCATTGACTGACAAGGGAACAGAATTTTTGCAATTTTATCTAAGATCCCTTTTAATTGTTTGTTTGTTGTTACTCTAATTTGCCTTTGCTCGAGTTGGTTTCTAAGTTGAGTATTTAGAGATTAGAACGTGTTGAAGCCTACTTTTGATAGGTTTCATTCTAAAGTAGAGATTGACAAAAGCTCAATATCAAACTCTTTCAGAAGTCGGAGTTATGGATAGTGGAATAACTAACTTAACATGTGGGCCAACATAACATGATACCATTACTGAAATTTTTTTTTTAAGTAACAAAATGGTTCATTAGTGTTAGTTGTATACAAACAAGGATAAAAAAACATACAGTGACAATCACTGTGTCTGAGGTAAGATGTGAAGAGAACGATATAGCAAGGAGTAAGCTACAAGAGGCACTATGCCTCAGAATACGGGAGTAAGGACTCTCAACCACTGTTTTCTCTTCGATCTGTATTTAAGTATTTTTATTTATCTATAATACATAATTATGTATTTAGAAATATATAAGTAAATATATACTTAAGTAAGTTTATCAAATTATCAGTTGTCTAGTACTCATAGCACAAGCTCTGCTTAGTTTGCGACTAGATGGCGTTGTGTAAAAGTTGTGGAATGTTATTAATTAGATATTATTATTTCAATCGATCAACAAGAAACATGACTAACACAGCACATTGAAACCACAAACGCTGACATCAGACTACGCCAGTACAACAATAGTGTCGTAATATTTTCTTTAGAAAGCAACACTGAACGGAAACCATAGATCTGCATCGAGTAGACATCGGACAAAGCCGGGGGCTGACAACAGTTCTATTTAGCCATTGTTGGGGAGTTGCAACAATGACAATGTGCGCCTGACCTATTTGCGGTACAGTGCAATATTGAGAGCCATCTGAGCGAGAGTTTTGAATATCGCTGCTTTTTTGTCAGTGAGCGATTTTAATTTGTGTTTTTTTTTTTTTTAATAGGATTATCGTGGAATGTGCGAATGGCGTAACAGAGTATTTTCAGGACATGAAAATAGTTTTCAGAACTTATATATACTTACTACGGTTTAATGAATGTGCATATTGCACTATTACGAGCCTATTGTTATTATTGGAGGCCTAAGAGGACAGCTCAGGGTTGCTTGTTTTGTTTTCAGCAATAATATCTTGCATCTATTATTGATAATTATCTTGACCACAGCGCCAGTCGCACTCTGAGAGTTCCCATGATTCTGGATCGCAAGTAGAAACCAAAAGAAGACAGTTTTCTTTTTGAGTTATAAACAGTAGTTTGAGTTTTAAAAGTCTACCACTTCCTCTTGGTTTCAACCGGAGCGGGAAAATATATTTGATATATTCCCACCATCAAAAAAAAACGTTTGCTGGCAATAGACAACGGCCGACAAAGTTACTTTCTTAGAAGGCAAAACTGCCAGTGTCCCCACCCAACAATATACTAACCAAAACAACCGTAGGTACGTCAAACTATATATCCAGGGAACAACAAGCAAGTAACTAAAACATTTTCCTCATTAGGTAACTACGAGTAGGTAAGAGAATATCTGGAGCATTACCATAATGATGAACAGGAGCTTCGTTACACGCACACGGATTTAAACAATGTGCCTTATTAAATGTAACATTAATAATATGGAAAATTAATTACGTTAATGTAGCCTCGAAGTTATTTGCACAGCATTTGCAATAAAGTTTCTAACAACATCGTCGACCGTAGGTTCAATTGAGGTAAGGGACAAAATACGATTTTTCAGGAGAGGCCGACAAAGTTTTTTTTCGGACTAAATCGCCCATAACTTTTTTTGTTATTAACCTTTTTCGGGTCTGATTTCACACATAATCTTGTATTTTAGTGCTCTATCTATATGTGTAACATTTATTTAAATAAGTTAGCTATTTACGAAAATAGATGTCCCTTACAACAACGTATTTTGTTAATAATGTCCCTTACTGACCAAGTATCTTGTAGTCCCGTCCCTTACATTAAATTGACCTCTACGTTGGATCCAGTCTATTAATGAAAAAATAGTGTAAAGGACTTGTTGAAAAAATTTATGCAAAAAATTAGTGTAAAGAGATTTTTGACAGAAAATGAAGTACACACTTTTGAGGTACGGATATCTTAAATTTTGAAATCATTATAAGAAATCATTTAAGAGACATAAAAATGTATTAGAACCATGTGTGTGTGTTTTTTTTTTGTGTTGCTTATATGCAATGTTTGTACATTGTAATAGTAAATTTTTATTAGTTTGAATAAAACAAATTTTATTTCATTTAATAATTATTTTTATTATAATCAAATTATTAAAAGAAATGGTAACAATTTTACCAATACTTACTTTGAATTCTTATTCAAATAAAAGAGTAGCTGCAAATAATCATACTAGAGCCTCTAAGGCATTGTTAATCAAATTAAAATGAACAATTTTACTTCTACCGCTTAATCAGCCTTCAACATGAGATCAATGTTTAATCATTATAATTATTGAAAAAATATAAAAATAAAATTAGATCAATAAATGTTTCAGAATTAGACGTTTTTTTCATCAACATTATCTTTTTCGTCCGTTTGATTCAAATTGTCAATCACTTTAGCGCAATATGGTAGCTTCAAACAATGTTGATGAAATCTACTGGGTATTCACGCACAATTTTTTTTAATCTTTGTATTTTGCGAACGATATTGGCAGCCTGGTGTTATACACTTAGTTCTATGCAATTATTATCCATTGTTATATCAGGCGAGTCTGCTAGTTGTGACGGTACACTAACAAATGTTTTAATCTTAACCTTACCCTTTCCCGTCCCTTTTCCTTTTCTCTTCCCACTTTTTGCTTTACGTTCTGGATTACTCCCTATCTTTTTGGCTGCCAATTCTTCATAATAAGATAATTCTATTACGATTTTGTCCAGTGCAAGCATCGCAATAAATAAAAGTATAAAAAATAAAAACTTGTTTAAAAAATATAGTGATAATCATAATTTTAATACTAGGAAAAAACACAAATTTGTGATTCCTGCAACTAGGCTTAAAAAAATAGGGGGCTCATTTAGATGCCACTGCATACACTTCTATAATAAACTTCCAAGTCATATTCAATAACTAAGCCTTAATAAATTCAAATCCTTTGTAAAACGAAAACTTTGCGAAAAGGCTTTTTACACTGTAAAACACTATATTGAAGACGAACAGACTTGGGATTGACCTGCTCCAGTATGCACTACAACTGTTGTTCTTTTTTCCTTTTATTTTTATTTTCGATTGTATTTTTTTATTATTATTTTTTTGACAATTTGACATAGTTGTTTATTTTTTTTTTATACAATTTGACATTGTAAATTATTTTTATTTTACAATTGGATATATTTTTTTCTATTTCTTTTTCTTTTAATTAATGTTTGACATTTTCCATTGATCCGTGAGGACTGAAAAGAAAAGAAAGTAAAGCAATCCACTTATTGCTTTTCAGTAATTTTAATGTATGTATGTCTGGCAATTTAAGTATTTTCTGCGACCTATCCAAATGTCCTGTCTTTGGTATTGTTCGTCAAGTTGTTGAGGTCCTTAGTAGTCCTGAGTTGAGCTTCACGAATACTGACAAATGCTTGCACTGACTGGACAGGTCCACTCAAATCTGTATGGTTCTCATGTGATTTGACCATTACAAATTTACTGTATGGTCTTTAAAAGAGACTGTGACCCCTGAGTTGGTTTCGGTGTTTCTTCTCAGGGTAGTCAGCTAGGAAACACCGACCTCATGTAGTTTAAACTGACGAAAAAAATGTTGATGTTTAAAACTGTTTTTTAAAACCAATTTGAAAAATAAATATCATTTATCATTTAATACAGGATAACTTTTCTATCATCAACATCTTTCAGATACATGAAAAGGCAAGACCCTATCTCTTTTGACCCTCGTTTCCCGTCACATTCACCCCAAACATAGCAAAACCCGTTTTGAGGAGTAATTTCTGTCTGCGTAGAAGCAATTGGTTTAAATGGTTTTCTTTTCCACTTTTTCTATATTGTTTTTATCAAAAACCGTGCACAATCCCGACCAAACGTCAGGTGAACTCGCACTGACAGCGACTTTTTTGATGCCCGTGCACTGCTTTCGCATTGGTATTATCCTCTCTTTCGCACACAGAAAGACGTTGTGAGATAGAAAAGGACGGTAATAGTGCAAGTACGTGCTATCTTGTGTTATGAAGTAAGAAGTGTGTGTAAATAAAGGTAACAGGGATAAATATTCATTACTTCTCATGAGCAAATTGTTGTAACGGACACCGAACCTAAATATAATTCGCTTCAAATAGGTGTAACGTTCACACTGCTTAAAGTATGACAATGCAAATTGAGGTAAGGGACAACTATGTCAAAACTCGTGCAATCCATTTAAAGTATGGATGATATTATTTTTTTCAGATAACGAAGACATTAGTGTAAGGCCAGTTTTATTATTTTTTCTTCAAAAATAAACCATGTAATGGTTATTCGTTGATTGGAAAGACCCTTACCTTATTTGAAGTGGATTGGTGGCAATAATTACACCATTTCACGTTCCTATATTGCATAGTTTTTCAGATACATTGTTATTATAGGGCTGATTCAAAATTTGGATCCAAAAATCATTAGGGTAAGGGACATTTTTTTCAAGCTAGAATTTTTTCATATACACCATTCGATAGAGCGAAAAATTCTGAACAAAACTGTATACTCAACTCATTTTAGGTATTTTGTCCCTTACCTCAATTGAACCTACGGTCGACGACATGTTGAGCTTAACGTACGCTGCAGGCTGGAATTTGACTGTGAAAATATTTGAAGTTGAAAGCGCTGTATATAGGGTTAACCATCTATTTGTCTGTGGTAGCGCGAATGTTCTTTTTAGGGCTCCGTAGCCAAATGGCAAAAAACGGAACCCTTATGGATTGTCTGTCTGTCTGTCACTTCACTCACTTCAGTCACTTTTTTCTGAAACTTTAAGAACTATACTGTTGAAACTTGGTAAGTGGGTGTATTCCGTGAACCGCATTAAGATTTTCACACAAAAATAGAAAAAAAAAAACAATAAATTTTGCGGGTTCCCCATGCTTAGAACTGAAACTCAAAAATATTTTTATTTTCATCAAACCCATGCGTGTGGGGTATCCATGGATAGGTTAATGATATTGAGGTTTCTAATATAATTTTTTTTTCTAAACTGAATAGTTTGCGCGAAAAACACTTCCAAAGTGGTAAAATGTGGTTCCCCCCTGTAACTTCTAAAATAAGAGAAAGATAAAACTAAAAAATATATATGATGTACATTACCGTGCAAACTTCTACCGAAAATTGGTTTGAACGAGATCTAGTAAGTAGTTTTTTTTAATACATCATAAATCGTAAACCGCAATTTACCTTTCATTAAATCAACTCAAATATAAAAAAAAATCATAAAGACCTTATGCATAAACCGTGAACCATTATTTTCTAATAACAAATCTGTAATAGGTGCCTAAGTAAATAATTATTTAACTTTTAAGTAGGGACACTTATTTTGACGGAAGGGAAACTACGGAACCCTACACTGAGTGTGGCCCGACACGCTCTTGGCCGGTTTTTTTTTTATAAAAAACTCATATAAACCAGTTGGTTGCGCGAATAAGCTTAATGGACTGTATGTTTGAAAAAGCGATCTAAGGTTTGTTAACAATATGCAGGTACTGTGCCTTTATTGATGAATGGATGGATTGATTTAGGGAGGAACACTGACCTTTTGACCTCGAAGGTTCCACGTGGCGCCGGCCGGCGAACCCTGACTTCGCACTTTCAATCACTGCCAGGTCCTGTATTGCACTACACTGCACTATTGTTGAGTCTTTAAATGGTTGGATCCCGAAATAGCCAATTTTCTTGTAATTTCGAGCGGGCGTTGTTAGCGGAGCGGTCACATTCACACTCGATGCACAATCACGTCATGTCATTTCATTTCTAGAGGTCGTGCGGGGAAGGGAAACGGAAGGGATAGGATTGCTAGGCCAAAAAATAAATTACAAAAACACAAAATCGCGGATCATAGCAAATTGGCGCAACCATTCCCCCCGGGTTTGAAGGGTTACCTTCAAAGAAAAGGAGAAAACAAAAGCGAAACTAAACCCTATTACTATATCTAGACTATCAATACTAGGTAGCGAAACAACTTATAACTAACTATGCCACTACTGCTGATTAGGCAGAGGGCAGAGGCGAATAACCGGACGCAGGTACGATCCAGTTGCGGTTTTAACCTTTACGACTCGCGTTATTCCGTTCGAACCCGGAAAAACTTCTTCCACTACACCAAGAGGCCAGTGCAGAGGAAGCGCACTCTCAGTCTTCAGTATCACCACAGTACCGACTGTGACTGGATCTGAAGGAGTGTTCCACTTTTGACGCGACTGCAGCGTATGCAGATAATCTGTCCTCCATCGCTTCCAAAAGGACTGAACTAAGCTATCCAGCAGAGCGTGACGCGGGTGAAGCTGCAGTTTGTCAGTCTCGACATCTAAAGCGGGCAAATATTTAAGAGGAGTCGTCGTCAAGAAGTGAGCCGGCGTCAACGCTAGTGGCTCCGATGGATCACTAGACAAAGTCCGACACAACGGACGCGTATTCATCAACGCCTCTACCTGAGCGAGTACGGTGCTCAACTCCTCGTACGAGAGAATCTGTTCGCCTATGACCCGAAACAGGTGCGACTTAAGGCTTTTAATATTCGCCTCCCAATTGCCACCAAAATGACTAGCCGCTGGCGTATTAAAACACCAATCAATGCGATTCTCAGCTAAGACATGGGCGAATTCACTTTGGTAGTACTTGGAGCGTAAGAATGTATGTAATTCCGAAATATTGCGTCGCGCTCCAACATAATTTGTGCCGTTGTCAGAGTATAAGCGCTTAACGGGACCACGGCGAGATAAAAATCGTTTAAATGCAGACATAAAACCCTGCGTACTCAAATCACTGGTTAACTCTATGTGAACTGCACGAGTTGTCATACAAACGAATAGGCAAATGTATGCCTTTGTGGAACGTATACCACGACCACGGGCAATAGTGACTTTAAACGGTCCAGCATAGTCCGTCCCAGTATGTATGAAAGGTTTCACCGTCTGTACAACACGACAAGAACGATGGTCGGCCATTTCCGGCGCGTTGAAACGCGGGCGGAGCTTAAAGCAGGGCACACATCTGTGCACTCTAGCGCGTATCAAATTGCGAGCGGAAAGTATCCAGTACTTCTGTCGAAGAATGGACATTAATAAATCGGGACCAGCGTGACAATTCACCTTATGGTGATAATCCACCAACAAATCCAAAACGTGATCCTTGCGTGGTAGAACTACTGGATGCATTTGTTCAAACTCTAACTTAGCATTTCGCAGACGGCCACCGACACGAATGAGTCCGTCTTGCAAAAATGGTTTCAAATGTTGAAGTGCGCGACTACAAGGTTTATGTGATTCTAAACTACGAAATTCTATTGAAAAATAAAATTTCTGCAACTCTCGAAGTACAACTGATTCAGCTCTATCCAAATCAGCTGCGATTATAGAACCACGCGATGGTAATAATCTCAAAAATCTTAGGACGTAAACTACACAGCGTAATAGTCTCGACCAAGACGAGACTCGATTAGACAACAACAAAACAACTGACTCTTCACGCGGAACTGATACTACAAGCGTATGTTTCTTCTCCTCGGGTGGCTCTGAAACAGTAGCGGGGTTAAACGGAGCACTTGGCCACTCGTTAGGAGTGGTATGAAGCCAGGGAGGGCCACAAAACCAAAGCGGATGATTTAAAATTTGCGCAGGAAGCAAACCACGTGAGAGACAATCAGCTGGGTTTTCTGTTCCAGCGACATGGAATATATTTTCCGGTGACAATTCAGCTTGAATCTTAGCCACCCTATTTGCGACAAACGTGCCCCATCGATGGGGTGAAGAGTGGGCCCAACATAGAGCAACGGTTGAGTCTGAAAACGCTACAATTCTCTCTATATTAATGCGAGGACGACAAGTTTTGACTATAGATGTAATCAATTGAACCAACATAAGAATAGCGCAGAGTTCGAGACGAGCAAGAGAGACAACCTTACGAGGAGATACCTTTGATTTTGCGCTAATGAGGAAAACTGAAATGTTATCGCCATTTTGGACCTGAAAGTAAACCACTCCCCCGTAAGCCCTCTCACTGGCGTCTGCGAAACCTACCACATTAACAACAGTGTCTGGTACTATACCAACATGGCGAGGAATCTGTATCTGATCGAGCATTGGAAGCTCTTTCCTATAGCGAGCCCACAACTTAGCAACACTGTCAGGAGCGGTGTCGTCCCAATCACAGTTGGAAAGCCAAAGCTCTTTTATAAGCAGCTTTGCATACAAAACGACAGGAGCTACAAAACCCATTATATCCCATATCCGAGCTACACATGCTAGGATAACGCGTTTGGTACAAGTTGGCGGAGTCGAGCTAATTTTAAGACTGAACATATCAGTTGCGGGTGACCAACTTAAACCAAGGATCTTATGCGAATCACTATCATCGAATTCCTTTACCGAAGTCAACCGGTGTGACGGTGGAATCGACTCTAATGTAGCTTGCGAGTTGCTTGTCCATTTCACGAGATCAAATTGACCGGACTTCATGAGGCTGATTACTTGAGCAGCGGTCTCTATAGCCTCTGCTTCACTAGGTACACTGTACACAAAATCGTCCATGTACAATCCGGTTTCAATAGTGGCCCTTGCTTTCGGGTATGTATCACCCTCGTCAGCGGCCAACTGCTTGATAGTGCGAAGAGCGTGAAAGGGACTAGACTTAAGCCCAAAACAAACACGATTGAATTCGTAAACCTTCAAAGGTTCCTGCGGAGAAAATCTATACAAGAAGCGTTGGAATCTACGGTCACAATCTCTGATTCCAATACTAAGAAACATTTGCCGAATATCAGCAGAGAGCGCAATAGCAAACAAGCGAAAATTTACTATTATTTCAAATAAGTTACCCTGGAGGTTCTGACCACAACACAAGATATCGTTAAGCGATATGCCAGTACTAGTTTTAGCGCTACCACACGCAGTTTAGTTGTAAGCTTGTCTTCTCTAACAACTCCATGGTGCGGGATGATGTAAAACGGGTAATCACGTGTCTCCTCAGTCTCGGCAGGCGCTGATGAGATATAACCTTTATCTAAATATTCGATCAGCACATCATCATAGGCTTGCTTCAACTTAGGAGACGCCTGCATCTTACGTTCCAAGCATAGAAAGCGTTTTTCTGCGGAGGCACGGGAGCCACCGAGCGAAAAAATATCACCCTTGAAAGGGAGCGCGACAACATAACGACCATCTTTATCACGAGTAGTCGTGCGGGTATAAATCTCCTCAGTGACCTGATCCTCAGGGCTGAGAATAGGCGGGACATTGACCTCTTCAATCTCCCAGAACTTGCGGATGGTAGACTCAAGCGGCGGCTCGACGGTGCAACAGTGCGACACAGTCGAGTAACTATCTAAACAAGCGGGTGCGGAACCAACTATAACAAACCCGAGAACTGTTTCCAGTGCGTGCGGAGCGGGGTACATCGGAAGACCTTGAATTTTACGTGATAACTGGAGATGCGGGAGAATCGAAGCACCGATCAATAGATCGATATCTCCAGGGAAAGCGTAATTTCCGTCGGCTAACTGCAAGTTCTTAAACTCCGTCAGCATGGACGTGTCAACCGGTACCGTGGGCAACCGTTCCGTAATCTTATCTGCGACTAGCGAATCCATTTCAAACGAAATATTACGATTAAAACGTGAACTAAATATTATTTTAATGGAACCGTGAATGGTTGCCTTTAAACCTCCAAAACCTTTCACTTCTGAGCGGGATGACCAATTATTAAAACTAAAACCAAGGCGTTGACAACAATCCCGAGTAATAAAATTACTCTGGGAAGCGCCATCTAGTAGCGCTCGAACGGTGTGCGGTTTGCCAAAGGCATCTACAATGACAACTTGCGCGGTCGCAAGTAAAACGGTAGTGATTTGAGTACCAGCGGCGGAAAGCGAACACAATGTTACGTCGTTTGCACTTGCAGCAGGCCGCGCGTCACAAGCGTCGCGCGTCTGCGCAGGCTGCGGCTGCGATGGCAGCTTACTACTCTCAAAATGTAAGAAGGTATGATGTCTAGCTAGACATTTACGACAGCTAACACCACTGTTACATGACGTAACCAGATGTTTGTCACTTAGACAATTAAAACACAAATTATTAGTGCGGACAATCTTGTAACGATCACTAGGCGATAATCTCTGAAATTCCGAACACTTGTACAGCTGTGTATGGCTACCCTTACACAGAGAACAGTCAGGTGTTGAGGCGGTATTAACTAGCGTATGTGCAGTCTTGACTGACTTCGATGACGCGTCTATACGGCGATCGGAACCTGTCCTATTCGTGACTTCATGACGTGCCGACGTGCGCTGCAATACCTTAATATGATCGCGAATAAAAGATTCTAAATCTTCGAACTTAGGTATTTCGTTACCGCGCCGAGTCGTTTCTTCAAACAGACGAACAGTTTCAGGATCTAATTTCTGTAAACCGATATACAAAAACAAAAAGGTCACAGAGGTCATTGACCTTTAGGTTCTTTACTGCACGAACAGATGATGCGAAAATATTTAAAAACTTCTCTAAATTATGATCGTTACAAACGGAAAAACTTTTCAAATCGAATAATTGATCTAAATATGCGGTGGCTACTAATCGCTTATCTTCGTATTTTGTTTTTAAAGTGTTCAAAACTAAAGTGTAATTTTCAGCGCTAAACGTAATTCCAGCACAGACAGCCTTTGCCTTACCGGTCAATTTTTCTACGAGATAATGCAATCTCTCGTGATCTGTCAGCGATGTGTTCCTATGTATTATATTTTCGAAACTATCTATAAATAAATTCCAATTTCGAATGTCACCATTAAATTCAGGTATTTGAATTGGCGGCAATCGTGGGCGTTCGCGAGGAGGGTTGGATAAACCACTCGCGGGGGGGGGAGTCTCTAAACTCCTAGCAATACGTTTGATACGACTATACAAGTCATCAAAGGACGACAATGCCTGATAACTCACACAGTAATCAGGATTTAACTCCAACTCTAAAATGTTTATATTATTAATTGTAGATTCAAAATCCGCGCGCAAACTATCTAAAGTTTCCAACGAACACAAGAAAGCATCTCTAATCGCCAGATCCGAGGTTTGCAAAGATTTATCACAAATTGATTGAACACGTGAAAACTGTGAGTCCCTTTTAGCGTATAAAAGCTTTAACTGAACCTTTAAATCAGTACTAACCTTACTGCCCTTAAGAGACATTTTGTTTTGATATATTCACACTATACACTCAAACAAACACTTAACGAATTATTAAGTAAGCGATAATTATCAGATAACAATATGGTAATATTGTAAACAACAAAGTGAACGGCGAACGAACGGAATAACCTGAATCAATGAGTGAATATTACCCAATTTCTCGATTAAATCATTCACGTCGTTCATATGCGTATATAATCTATGGTTTATCCGTTTCCTACAAATATTCACTCAACAATGAACGGGTATTTTTGAAATGCGTCTACCTACATGCAATTTGTAGGACTTCCGAATGAATTTTGTCAAGAAAAAGAATGCGATCGATTTATATCTACGCTGATATTTACGTAGCTAACTATAATTATGCGGTGCGGTTGACGGCGTAGGTACCGTAATTATCAATGGCTCTTTAACTAAACGAGCGAAATAACGTTTAGTTGCCTAAATGCCTAGATGCGGGTTTTCTACTATTATATCTAGGTAAACAGGCGCGTTGCGTTTATTCCCTATGGAACAAATACTATATTGCGAAATTACAAGAAAATGATTCACGATCCTGCTCGTAGGACCAAAAGTAATGGTTGCGCGAATAAGCTTAATGGACTGTATGTTTGAAAAAGCGATCTAAGGTTTGTTAACAATATGCAGGTACTGTGCCTTTATTGATGAATGGATGGATTGATTTAGGGAGGAACACTGACCTTTTGACCTCGAAGGTTCCACGTGGCGCCGGCCGGCGAACCCTGACTTCGCACTTTCAATCACTGCCAGGTCCTGTATTGCACTACACTGCACTATTGTTGAGTCTTTAAATGGTTGGATCCCGAAATAGCCAATTTTCTTGTAATTTCGAGCGGGCGTTGTTAGCGGAGCGGTCACATTCACACTCGATGCACAATCACGTCATGTCATTTCATTTCTAGAGGTCGTGCGGGGAAGGGAAACGGAAGGGATAGGATTGCTAGGCCAAAAAATAAATTACAAAAACACAAAATCGCGGATCATAGCAAATTGGCGCAACCACCAGTGCTTGATTGCGATCCCCCCTGATAGTAAGAAGTGATGCAATCGTTGAAGGTTAGGTGCACTAGCTTATTACGGGTCTAATCACTCTAGCCTCGAAGACACCTAAATTATAATCGGACGTGAAAACCGCAGCAGGTAAATTGTTGCCGTCCTTCGATGAATGCGGTATAAATGACAAGGCCAAACGCTTGGTCCGGACCGTAGAGGTTTCAACAACGTAAGGGTTTATATTCTCTGTATGTTGGGTGAAAGCGCGGTGTGCATGGTGTTCAGCCTTTTAAAGTATTCATAGATAAAACTAGTACAATGCTAAGACTTTATGATAAGGAAATGTATGTTAACAACGATTATAACACCTTCTCTTGTTCCGGGTGGGGTGGACCCGTATTCTTTCAGTAATATTCTTTGCTTTTCAGGACTGCGATGTATTAGGGCGGGTTTCTGAATTGATTATTTTGAATTGAGAACGTCCTACTTACTCGTAAATGCCAATTTTTGTCCAGTTTTCAAGCTATAGTTTGATTTATACTCAACTTCAAATGCAGGGGCTATTCTACCCAAACCTATATACACACTACACCGTACCGAAGTCCCTGTGTTGACATCGCCAGCGGTTTACGTTGAAAACCAGAACTATGCCGGCCGTTTGGCGTGGATGTGACGCATATTTGCCAAATAGAACAATAAAATTGTAAGCCCTTTTGTAATTAATTCCCGCAAATGGTTTGTCTATATTTCCTGATAGCTATAACCTAGGGGTCTTTAAGTCTAGAGTGAATAGGTTACTTATAGGCATGCTTGCTCCATCGTCGGCCACATCATCGCTGACTATCAGGTGAGACAGTGGTGAAACGCGAGCCTTAAACATGATAAAAAAAATGTATTTAGTCTTTCTTTGTTTTTCAACAATACCTCAGTTTTCAAATCGGTCCATTACTGCTTGAATGTGACTACTAACCCAATAACAAAAGGAACTTTAACTGGTTTAAAGATCAATCGATCTATATTCCATTATCATTACCTACTACCAAACTTATCGGTCAAATCTGTAGTCACAGTACTTATAATATCGTTAGCATTAACCTTTATTATAACTGTACGTTATAACGTCAATTTTAATCCTTTTGTTAACTTAACAAAGGAAGAATCAAGTACTACTCACTCCAGAGTACTAGACTTCTATTACAAAAACAAATATTAAAACTTGGGATATTATGAATGTGAAATTTTGAATTTGGAAACGAATAATATCATACTACGATTTTGAAATTATTTCGGATTATGTCGGATAGTTTCATTGCAATGAGATTATTATAATGAAATCAGAAAATCCGAACTCTGTGCACGACTACATGCACCAACACTCACACATCTATGATCAGTGTGATCACAGTCGCAAACCTACAGACATTGATAGACAAGGACTGAGATAAGAGCCGGCGCTGTCGTGCAAGCGTAATCGCGGTAGCCACCGAATGTTGAAAAACCACTTTATCTATCTAGTTTCGCAAAATAGCGACCAAAATAAAAGTGTAATTAGAAATATCATAAGAAATTTTAAGTTTTCACGTACTTACGAGTGAAATGTGATTTAATGTAATAACCTTTATCCCACTTAAATCAGAAAAAAAAAACATATTTTTGCGTAACACGCTCCTTTATTTATGTCCCTTGCCAATTGCGACTGAGTAAAATTAGGTGATGGGGACCTGATTTAAGCAGTTCACGCGGTCACCTATTTTCCAATGTTTTGATTTAATCTAAGGATGAAACGTATGTTATAATCCTGTATGTAATGCTGTTGGTGTGCCAATAAATAAATAAATAAATAAATAAATAAATAAATAAATAAATAAATCCTCGGCATACAAGTTAAACCATTATGGCAGTCGACCTTGAATGCGCAGTAACGAATTTTCGGGTCTTAATCGAAGTGGGGGGCTGCGCGCATTCATAGCAACGGGGTCAAATTATTTGCCGCATGCTATACTAAAAGAATTATGAATATACATGTGGATGGATGTATTGTGTGAGGAAAGGATAGGAAAGAAAAGGGAGTTAGTAATCGCGTGACGGGTAACTGGACAGAAAGGAAGAAAAAGACGTGCAAATAGGAAATAAATTTGTTTAAAATTGTTTTTTTTTTTTTATCAATGATTTTGGTTCTTATTAAGTTTTATAATTATTGTAGTGAATCAGTTATACACCGTTAAATTTTGGTCGTTTTAATCCGGCGGTGGGTCGATTCGGTACATGAAACCCGATCGATTTGTAAAGATAAAAATGAAAAATAAAGTACTTTTAAAACTCGAATTAATTTACGCATGTACGAAATTCTTTAAGTAAACGTCAGCTGATCGAGGCCAATGAACTGTAGGTACGCAACGACCGACAACTCCCTACAAGGTCATTGATTTGTTTACTTAAAGAAATTAATTTCGTTCATGCGTATATTAATTAGAGTTTTAGAAAAAAGTACTTTATTTTTTAATTTTATCTTTATAAATCAATAGTGAATCAATCCTCCACGGGACTCGTTTTAGACTAAAATTTAACAGTGTATAAATTGTAATAAATTTTAAGCTCGGCCCCAATCCGAAGTAGTTCAAATCTTTTAAATCGGATGTTCGATAGTTTCGGTAATGGTTATGGAATTCCATAACATCCCTGAATAAAATATCCCACTCTAAAAGATCTGAGACAAACGCGCAGACTTCAAACATTTCATGCACTCGATAATAAACTCTAAAACTAACTTCTGTATTACGGGAAACTTACACCTTAAACATACTCTGCTAGAATGTTTCTAACTTTAGTCTAGAATGTTGGAAACTATACAAACATGGAGGCTTTATCTCTACTGTGTGCTGAGTAAAGTAATTAGTTCCAAAGATCATTAAATTTGCATGACACTGCCATTTCCTTTGGGGGGCCTTCGACAATGTTCGGATGTGCTCGGACATTGAGATGCACTCTTCAGCAATAAAGATAGGCTGAACTATTCTTTGCGGTCTTGCTATTGGTAAAAGGAATGAATATTCAAATGTTGTTTTTAAAATTCTAAGTGCTGTAATGGTAATGACCGTTTTTCTCGTTTCCCTTTTTGTATTTACGGTTTATGCTTTTGTAGCACTTTGGTTGGTGTTAACTGAAAAGTATTCTTATAAAAAATACATAAACCTTTATAGTTACGAGTATTATGTACGAATCGACGAGCACATGCTATCCTAACGTAACAGGTCGTTGTGTAAACACAATGGCCAATAATTTCGAGTTCAAAAAGTCATTGATACACGTACCGTCATTTCCGATATTTATGTGCGGCGCATAATCGCGGCGTTTGTATCGGAAATCCATAATTACGGGGAAAGAACACATCCATACAGAATTAATATTCAAAAAGCTTGTGTCGATAACGACCCCCGATGCGTGATCGAGATAAAATTTCAAATTCCATTGTTTATCCGACAAAAATTGGGTCATAAAGTGGGAGTTATCGCTCCCTGAACCCCAATCACAATTTCAGAAAGATACATAACATATTTCACTGGCCTTTCTTGTGAAGGTTTTTTTTTTTAAATATACGCAACATGCCGGTTAAAAAGGTTCGCTATAAATCGCGCGGGCATATGTGAGTCGTGCCCACTGTGCCCAGAAACATCGCGCGTTTACCGCTCTTTAGACGGTTTTTGATTGTTGCTAGGGTAATTTTATGGTGGTTGAACATTTTTATTGTAGTCGCATCTTTGAGATTTGCGGTTAGTTTATAAATGTCTTGTGTTGGGGATGAATTTAAATAGACTTATTTTAGGATAACAAGGAATTTTTGTTGCTTTATATTGGAGTTGTAGATGCTGGAAATTCAGAATAACAGTGCTTATATTTTGCCATATCTTTTTTATATTTTGATTCAAAGTCATACTATTCATTTCAAATAAACAATTAAAGGCACTTTTTAAGTATCAAGAACTCATTCTAAATTCCAAAGCTTTGACCTCTATGGAGAAGAACGTGCAAGAAACTCTATGAACACTCCATTTCAAACCAAATGATCGAATCCTTCCAAATTCAAAACGACAGAACTGCCAATCTTTCCTATCAACAAACTGATCAACCATCATAATCAGTATTTGTTTCAATAATATTTATACGATTGTCCTCTACAATCGGTATCTAGGTCGGACAGGGTATCGTGCCGGGTCGGCATTAGCGTGTCATTCCACTAACATTTTTCACAAAACGCCTGTCGCACGGTTGCATGCGAAATCGGTTTGATTCCAAGAAGCTATTTTGCCATACATGTCCGCGTACAATACAGGTTGTTCTTTTCTTAAATTGAGTGCTTAAGGTGAATGCTTTAGAATAGCTCGCGAAATTCAAATTTTGGAAAGTTTTTTGCAATTCGCAGCTCAGTACCTACTATTACCGTATATTATTATTTTTGTTACCATACTATCTGATATTGCAGTATCGGATGGTACGGTAACAAAAATAGTCCTTCTTATATGTTTACGTATATTCTCTATAGGCTCGCGTTTGACCTCTATCTCACCTGATGGTAAGCGAAGCCGTGTTTCCAAGGGGCGATCGGCGACAGTGATTTGTCGTGCAGGGCCTTGGTACAGGCCATAGACCGGAGCGAGGAGGAGTGGCAGGCGGTCGCCTCCTTCTACGAAGCAGTTATGCTAGCAAAGGAAGCACACGCGAGGGAAAGGCCATCACACCACAGCCACTGGAATAGCAATCCCAATTTCCAGCCACCGTGTTGCGGGCTCGCAGACGGTGAGCAATAGGTAGCTCGCTGTCCGACTGTCCGGTAATCGTTCGGACGGTCGAGCCCAAGTCGTCGAAGGCGCGTAGTGTTCCACGCGCGCCTTAAGATGTCAGTAAAAGTGATTTTCTTTTTTTTATTCGTGGGAAAATCATCCAATAACATCTCCGCACCCTTGGGCGGGGCGGAGATAGTGTCAGACTTTTACTGACTAAAAGCCTACTTCTGTACTTTCGTTGCCTTTCTTACCGGGGCCGAAATTTCTTTTGAGAAACCGACCCTGGCCCCAGTAGGCTTCCACCCTGCTGAGCCCCTACGGTTAGCTGTCATGTGTGTGTTGTCTACGAATAGCTTCAAAGTTGAAACTTAAAAAAGCCACGCTGTAGCTTAGAACCTTACGTAAGACCCTGGCCTAATTCCGATTTTGTTGCGTGTCTCAAAATATAGAACTAAGACAATTCGATTCCAGGTAAATTTACTTTTTTCACCTTCTGTTGACGAAAAACGAATTTAAACAAGGTAATTTGGAAGCTTAGCTTTATATTTGCGTATCTATCTGTTATTGGCGGCCATTTGTAATTTTGCTGTGCTTTCAAATCTGACAGTAAATTGGAATTGACTGTTTATTGATATTTGTCATACAATGATGTGATATGATTTGAATGTTACGTTTTTAACATTTTTTTTGTTATATTGTTCCCGTTCCGCGGGAAAATGAAAAGTAAGCCTAAGGCTAAGTTACTCTTTGTAACAGCAGTTATCCTTCAGTGAAAGTCCCGTCAAAATCGGGTCACCCGTTTCGAAGATTAGCCGGAACAAACAGACAGACACACAGGTAAATGTAAAAAATGCATTTTTGTTATGAGGATCGAATACACTTTCACGATAAGTACCTTTAAGCATTCCGATAAAAAAAATATATATATAAATATAGACATTACATTTTTCAGGCTCTTTGATTATTTTGTATGTATACACCGTTAAATTTGGATCGTTTTAATCCCGGGGAGAAAATAAAAAAATGAAGTACTTTTTTTCTAAAACTTGAATTAATATATGCTGTCGCTATAGCCTATTCGAAAAAAGTTAAAAACTTAGGTGTTTTTCTAGACTGTAACCTGTCATGGAATGTCCACATTGCAGAAGTAAGCAGGAGGGTATTTTGCTCGTTTCGGTCACTGAAACGTCTTCAGAAGTTCCTGCCTTTCTCAACTAAAGTTAGTCTTGCTCAGTCTCTTCTTTTACCTCTTCTTGACTACGCTGATGTCTGCTTCCTTGATGCGACTGAGGAACTTCTTGATAAACTGGAGCGTTTGCAGAATTTGTGTATCCGCTTCATTTTTGGCCTTCGAAAGTATGATCATGTGTCGGAATTTCGAAGGCAATTGAAGTGGCTGCCTATTCGGCAACGTCGGGATTGTCACGCTCTTTCTTTTCTATTCTCTGTTCTTCATAATCCCAACTCCCCCTTGTATCTTCGGAAACGCTTTGAGTATCTTGTCCCAAGAGGAAAGCCTTGTCGCTCATCATCCTCTCTTCTCCTTCGTTTTCCTGCCCACAACTTCAAGTCGCTACAGTGGCTCTTTTACCGTTCGTGCAGTGCGCCTCTGGAATTCTCTTCCTCACACATTGAGGGCTAGCCCTTCGTTAGAGGTTTTCAGGCGAAGAATTAAGGAACATTTCCTATCAACATGACCCGTAAATATGTATGTATATGTTTTATTATTATTTATCTATAATATAAAAATGAATCGCAAAATGTGTTGGTAAGCTCATAACTCAACAACGCCTGGACCAATTTGGCTAAATCTTTTTTTAAAATGTTCGTTGAAGTTCAAGGATGGTTTTTACGGCGAGAAAAATAGAGTAGGGTAGAGTAGGGTAGAGTAGGGTAGAGTAGGGTAGAGTAGGGTAGAGTAGGGTAGAGTAGGGTAGAGTAGGGTAGAGTAGGGTAGAGTAGGGTAGAGTAGGGTAGAGTAGGGTAGAGTAGGGTAGAGTAGGGTAGAGTAGGGTAGAGTAGGGTAGAGTAGGGTAGAGTAGGGTAGAGTAGGGTAGAGTAGGGTAGAGTAGGGTAGAGTAGGGTAGAGTAGGGTAGAGTAGGGTAGAGTAGGGTAGAGTAGGGTAGAGTAGGGTAGAGTAGGGTAGAGTAGGGTAGAGTAGGGTAGAGTAGGGTAGAGTAGGGTAGAGTAGGGTAGAGTAGGGTAGAGTAGGGTAGAGTAGGGTAGAGTAGGGTAGAGTAGGGTAGAGTAGGGTAGAGTAGGGTAGAGTAGGGTAGAGTAGGGTAGAGTAGGGTAGAGTAGGGTAGAGTAGGGTAGAGTAGGGTAGAGTAGGGTAGAGTAGGGTAGAGTAGGGTAGAGTAGGTTAGAGTAGGGTAGAGTAGGGTAGAGTAGGGTAGTAGGGTAGAGTAGGGTAGAGTAGGGTAGAGTAGGGTAGAGTAGGGTAGAGTAGGGTAGAGTAGGGTAGAGTAGGGTAGAGTAGGGTAGAGTAGGGTAGAGTAGGGTAGAGTAGGGTAGAGTAGGGTAGAGTAGGGTAGAGTAGGGTAGAGTAGGGTAGGGTAGAGTAGGGTAGATTTGGGTAGAGTAGGGTAGAGCGGGAGCGAAGCCGCGGGCAAAAGCTAGTATATTTATATATATATTATGTTTATGTATAGTATGCTGTACACATATCTATTTAGTATACTTTTAGTTTTAAGTTAGATGTAATCTATAATATAAAAATGAATCGCAAAATGTGTTGGTAAGCGCATAACTCAACAACGCCTGGACCAATTTGGCTAAATCTTTTTTTAAAATGTTCGTTGAAGTTCAAGGATGGTTTTTACGGCGAGAAAAATTAGAATTATTGCTGGAAAAACCCTAAAAATAGCCCTTTTCTTTTTCCCATACAAATGATTTCTAACTAAAACGTAGTCAATTTGAGCTTTATTGCTATGGTATAAAGTTCATATTAAATTACAAGCACTCACTGTTGTCTAAGCAATGTAGGTGTGTTCCTAACGTCAAAGATCATATCTATCAAAACAATGTGCGTGTGTGCGTTGGAGCACAGAATACATAGTTGGAGGAGTTTAATGTCGCGTTCCGAAACTCGCGTTTCTTTTGTATTAGTTTCGGCACCCAAATGGGCCGCTATGTCAGTAGTAATGAAGCAGTTTGGCGAATATTTTCTTTTCCTATTCATGAGAGACACCCTTCTGTTGTTCACTTAGCTGTGCATTTAGAAAATGGACAAAGAGTGTATTTTACAGCACAGAACGCAGTACAAAGAGCTGCTCAGCCACCATCTACTACATTAACCAGTTTTTTTGAGACATGCCAAAACGATGATTTCGCACAAACATTGCTATATTCTGAAATGCCAAAATATTATACCTGGAATCAATCCTCAAGGAGATTTATACGACGGAAACAAGGAAAACCAGTTCCAGGATATACAGATGTATATTCCACCGATGCGATTGGCCGGATTTATTTAGTACATCCAAGCAATGATGAATGTTTTTATTTACGACTGCTATTAGTCAATGTATGTGGCCCAACATCATTCCAACAGTTACGAACTGTTGATGGTGAATTGTGTGGATCCTACAGAGAAGCCTGTCAACGTTTGCAATTGCTTGAAAATGACGCTCATTGGGATCAAACTCTCAATGATGCTGTAATATCATCACACGCTCATCAAATACGAACATTGTTTTCTATAATCATATCTACATGCTTCCCATCAAACCCAATTGATTTGTGGATCAAGTACAAAGATTATATGTGTGATGATATTTTGTATCAAATACGGAATAGAATGGGAAATCCAAATGTACAAATCAGTGAAGAAATTTACAATGAAGCATTGATTTCAATTGAGGACATGTGCTTGATAATGTCAAACAAACTATTAATTCAATTAGGCCTGACCGCGCCCAATCGTCCAATGCATGACGCTTTTAACCAAGAGTTGCATCGAGAAAGACTGTATGATCTCAACGCTTTGAAAGAATTAATTCAAACAAATCTTCCACTGTTAAATGAACAACAGAAGTATGTATTTGAAACTCTTATGAAAGTAACAAATGATGAAACTGGAGGGATTTACTTCTTAGATGCACCTGGTGGTACAGGAAAAACTTTTTTGATTTCATTAATATTAGCAACAATTCGCTCACAAAATAAAATTGCACTTGCACTCGCTTCGTCGGGAATCGCAGCAACTTTGCTTGAAGGTGGTCGAACAGCCCATTCAGCACTAAAATTGCCATTAAATATGCAAAGCAATGAAACTCCAACCTGCAACGTTTCGAAGAACTCTGCAATGGCAAAGGTTTTGCAGCAATGTAAATTGATTGTTTGGGATGAATGGACGATGGCACATAAAAAATCTTTGGAGGCTTTAGACAGAACCTTAAAAGATCTACGGAGCAATAATAACCGATTTGGTGGTGCAATGATTTTATTAGCAGGAGATTTTCGTCAAACATTGCCAGTGATTCCACGATCAACGCCAGCTGATGAACTCAATGCATGTCTAAAGTCCTCCAATTTGTGGAAACATGTCAAAGTACTTCATTTAAGCAAGAATATGCGTGTCGAATTGCAAAATGACCAATCTAGAAACATATTCTCTAAACAACTCATTGACATTGGTAATGGCAAATTTCCTATAGACATGTTGACTGGCTGCATTAACTTTCCTCAAAGTTTTTGTCAGTTAACTCGATCAAAAGATGAACTTATTCAGAAGGTGTTTCCAGATGTTTCTCAAAATTACAGAAACCATGATTGGTTGAGCGAACGAGCTATACTGGCTGCAAAAAACATAGATGTAAATGAATTAAATTTCAAAATTCAAGAACAAATTACAGGCGAATTGAGGATATATAAATCAGTTGATTCGGCTACTAATCAAGATGATGTAGTCAACTATCCACCGGAATTTTTAAACTCGCTGGATTTGCCAGGATTGCCACCTCATAATCTTCAATTAAAGGTTGGATCGGTGGTTATAATGTTGCGAAATATCAACCAACCGCGTCTTTGCAACGGTACACGGTTAGCGATAAAAAAATTACTAAACAATGTGATAGAAGCAACTATACTCAAAGGAAAGTATAAAGGAGAAGATGTTCTCATACCGCGCATCCCAATGATTCCGACTGATGTGCCATTTGAGTTTAAACGACTACAGTTTCCAGTGCGGCTTGCTTTTGCTATGACTATAAACAAGTCCCAGGGGCAATCATTAAGTGTTTGTGGTATTAATCTAGAAAACCCATGTTTCTCACATGGTCAATTGTATGTTGCCTGTTCCCGTGTTGGAAAACCATCAGATTTGTTTATCTATGCGCCAGGTAATCAAACAAAAAACATCGTATACCACAAAGCACTACAATGATAATAATAATAATTATGATTCACATGATTAACAATAAAGCGATTACTAACTTTTAAATCCATATATATGTTTTACGAGTATTTAATTATTTTTTATTCACAACGCCCTATCACCAGGGTGACGGTTCTGTTCAGGAGAATTTTTTAAAATACGTAGGCACAAAAACTGCCACATTACAAATCTTTTTGACAGGACGAAGTCTGTCGGGTCAGCTAGTCATTTATATAATTAAGTTTTGTTGTGCATTATTGTATATCCTCAAATGTAAGGTTAAAGAATAAAGAACATACGCATGTACGGAATTAATTTCTTTAAGTAAACGAGTCAATGATCTTGTAGGTAGTGGTCGGTCATTGCTTACTAACTACCTACAGGTATTATATATACATTGAACTCGCCCAGCTGTCATTTAGGTATTTAAAGCAATTAATTTTGTACATGCGTAAATTAATTCGAGTTTAAAAAAAGTACTTTTTTTTTTAATTTTATCTTTACTAATTGATAGTGTTTCATGTACCTACCGAATCGACCCTCCACGGGATTAAAACGATCAAAATTTAACGGTGTATGTTACCGGCAATGTGTATAATTCAGGCATTCTATACAATACCTAGGAATCCTAGGATTGCCTAGGTAGAATATGGGGCATAGAATACCTGGGGCGTATATCCATATTCTAATCGACAAAATTAACTGTTTAGAAACATATAATCTTTAATCCGACTGAAGGTCTTTGTATCAGTGGTCAAGAAATAAATTAAAAAGAAGAAAAGCATAAGAAGTCTTAATTAATACTATAAGTAAAAAATACTAAAATAATACTAAACTCATACATTTTATTGGCATCGTACATCGTCATTCGATGTCCAGGAATAAATTCGCACAGTCAACTTTTGGCATTTTTCATAAGCAATCAATTCCGAATGACACGAATGTATGGATGACCGAAGGGTTATGGCGAAAAAAATAAATTCACATCAAGTCCCATCAATCAGTCCACTTGGCGTGACAAAGTGATGTTCGCTGTCATAGAAATTCTAATTGATTTTTAGATGAAATCATCCATAACGAGTCTTGACGAATTTATGTTTGAAGTTGAGCTGGATTTAGTTTATTGGAATCTGTTTTAGAACCTGAGTCACTTTGAAAAATGGAAATTGAGATTGCTTTGTGGTCAGTATTTCTTTTTTTTTATCAAAGTCGAATTGAAAAGATAAAAAATATGAATTAAAAAACATCCACAGCAATTTTATCAAAGAACAAACAACTCATTTTACAAAAAAGTTTTCTGCGCACAGCTCCATTCATTTTTGTAAAAATACAATACAATCTGCTATCAAATCCAACCTACAAAAAACCCAGTACAATTGCGAGCTGTCCACGTTTTAACTTTTGCTGCAGCCCATGGAAAAAAAATCTATAACGCGATTGGCAAAAAAAAAAGAAAAAACAATGTTCAGCAAAAACAGAGATCCGCCAGTACGCAGCCGTTTAATATTTATTAGCAATATATGTACAATTGTACATGTGCGTGTAAACAACGTCGCGTCGTGTTTGCTCGTCGGCAAGGATTAGCCGTTTTGCCTTTAATTATTACCCTGTTGTCGAGTGCACGGTGTGTACGGAACATAGAGTAGGGTTGAGACAGAGGTGACAGTTTAATTTGTATAAATTAAACTGTTCATGAACGTAGTTCAGAACGATTGACTGCTGTAATATTTGGGAAAGAGGAAATGGTTCAAGAAATGACATTTTATCAGTGGTCGTCAAGCTGTCCGAAATATGTACGAGTATAAAATTTAAAATACATTCGATACCGAAATGTCATATCACACGAGATTTCGTTATAGAATGCAACAGAAGACTGGGCACATAAAATGTTATGTTTTCTCGAATTAATTACTGTAATGCACGAAAGGAGCCAGGTTCCTAATTAAAATTATCATTTAATCTATGTCTTCTATCATTTATGTACCTACATTCGTCTTGATAGTTAAAGAAACCTGTATCACTTCTCTTTTATCGTAATGGAAAATTAAAAGTTAATATACACCGTTAAATTTTGGTCATTTTAATCCCGTGGAAGATCGATTCGGTACATGAAACTATCGATTTATAAGGATAAAATTAAAAAATAAAGTACTTTTTTCTAAAACTCGAATTAATATACGCATGTACGAAATTAATTTCTTTAAGTAAACGAGTCAATGACCTTGTAGGGAGTTGTCGGTCGTTGCGTACTAACTACCTACAGTTCATTCGGCCATTTACGACCTCGATCAGCTGATGTTTACTTAAAGAAATCAATTTCGTACATGCGTAAATTAATTCGAGTTTAAAAAAAAGTACTACATTTTTCATTTTTATCTTTACTAATCGATAGGGTTTCGTGTACCGAATCGATCCTCCACGGGATTAAAACGACCAAAATTGCACGGTGTATATCAATATCATCTGCCCCAACTGTGTTTCGTTGTCTTTCAGCCTTATTAGCCGCACTTGGATAGGACTAGTATATTATATGTTAAGTGCAATGTCACCTTGATCTCTGAATTAAGAATTTGAAATTGAGTATTTCAAACGCTACGTTAGATTGAAAACAAAACTTTGGTAATTAATTAGGATTTGACACGTTTCTAATTCCAATTCTAAATTCTGAAACTGAAGCTTTATCAAGCATTCGTTAGTTTAAGTCATCATTCCGTGCCGCTTCTGTCCTCCACCGAATCTGTAACTAAGCTTTATGAGAGAGATTGCAAAGTTTATTTGACGTCTCCCTGAAGGACCCTCGCGACTCCGCGGTGCGTAACCAGCGGTTCACGCACAAACGCCTCGCATCAACCTGTAATAAAATTAATTGCTCAGCTTTGTTATGTGGGATAAAAGTGGACGTGGCGTAGTATTGTGGCTATACACAATGGGCCATGCTGATGGATTTGGATTCAAAAGTAGATAATGTTCGAATACGCACTGACAATGACTGATTGAAATTGATTGACTCATGAACGATTTGGTGGTTTTGTTTCTAATTGCTGACGGGAATATTTATACGTTTTAATCATTTTAGTATGTTGTCCAGTTTAAATGGAACTGGGCTGGACATACGTATTTGTCGCATGGCGAACGAGAGGTGAGCCGGTAAAACAAAAAGTTGGTGCTCAGAAATCGCAAGACGAGTTTGCGGTCAAGAAGGAGATGGGAATTGGCAAAAAGTGGCTCAGAGCTGGGGACAATGGCCAGCGGTGAGACAGTATAGGCTAGAAAAATGTAACTTCTGGGTGTTTTTATTCAACCAAGCCAAGTTAATGTGACAACCGAGTGTTCCCTGGTACAGTCCAATCAAAAGCTCCAACTATTTTCAAAAATATAACCGTCAATACCAACTTTACAATTAACCATTACATCTGCCAAACGTCCACTATCCTTCAAAAATGGGAAGCCAAATCCTCCAACAATAAAGTGTGAGTACCTACCTAACTAAACTCGTATCTCACGGACAAAATTCGGCGCTTTACAAAAAACGAGTACGTACTTTATTACATAGATAACGTCTGCGATCCGTCTGTAAGGAGCGTAATAAAGTGTTCTCCACATACCGGGAACTCTTGTAGCTACGGCAGACTCGATACTTTTAGTAGAAGCGATATGTTGTTGACCTACATAGACTTATGGCTGCATATTCGGAGGCTATGAATCGCAACTAATTAGTGGATACTTAATTGATATTACGCTCATACAGAGCAAGTCGCAAAATCGCAACCGAACCAAGTTCCACCACAGACCTCATCTATCACTTGCGGTCAAGGTCAAGAGTTGAGATACTGCAAAAAAAAACACGCATAGACTTGCTAGATTAAAATCGTAAACATCACAAGAAACACAGTTTATTGCAAAAATATAACCCAAGATTTAATAATAAACAGGAACCATGAACATAATCTATAATATAAAAATGAATCGCAAAATGTGTTGGTAAGCGCATAACTCAACAACGCCTGGACCAATTTGGCTAAATCTTTTTTTAAAATGTTCGTTGAAGTTCAAGGATGGTTTTTACGGCGAGAAAAATTAGAATTATTGCTGGAAAAACCCTAAAAATAGCCCTTTTCTTTTTCCCATACAAATGATTTCTAACTAAAACGTAGTCAATTTGAGCTTTATTGCTATGGTATAAAGTTCATATTAAATTACAAGCACTCACTGTTGTCTAAGCAATGTAGGTGTGTTCCTAACGTCAAAGATCATATCTATCAAAACAATGTGCGTGTGTGCGTTGGAGCACAGAATACATAGTTGGAGGAGTTTAATGTCGCGTTCCGAAACTCGCGTTTCTTTTGTATTAGTTTCGGCACCCAAATGGGCCGCTATGTCAGTAGTAATGAAGCAGTTTGGCGAATATTTTCTTTTCCTATTCATGAGAGACACCCTTCTGTTGTTCACTTAGCTGTGCATTTAGAAAATGGACAAAGAGTGTATTTTACAGCACAGAACGCAGTACAAAGAGCTGCTCAGCCACCATCTACTACATTAACCAGTTTTTTTGAGACATGCCAAAACGATGATTTCGCACAAACATTGCTATATTCTGAAATGCCAAAATATTATACCTGGAATCAATCCTCAAGGAGATTTATACGACGGAAACAAGGAAAACCAGTTCCAGGATATACAGATGTATATTCCACCGATGCGATTGGCCGGATTTATTTAGTACATCCAAGCAATGATGAATGTTTTTATTTACGACTGCTATTAGTCAATGTATGTGGCCCAACATCATTCCAACAGTTACGAACTGTTGATGGTGAATTGTGTGGATCCTACAGAGAAGCCTGTCAACGTTTGCAATTGCTTGAAAATGACGCTCATTGGGATCAAACTCTCAATGATGCTGTAATATCATCACACGCTCATCAAATACGAACATTGTTTTCTATAATCATATCTACATGCTTCCCATCAAACCCAATTGATTTGTGGATCAAGTACAAAGATTATATGTGTGATGATATTTTGTATCAAATACGGAATAGAATGGGAAATCCAAATGTACAAATCAGTGAAGAAATTTACAATGAAGCATTGATTTCAATTGAGGACATGTGCTTGATAATGTCAAACAAACTATTAATTCAATTAGGCCTGACCGCGCCCAATCGTCCAATGCATGACGCTTTTAACCAAGAGTTGCATCGAGAAAGACTGTATGATCTCAACGCTTTGAAAGAATTAATTCAAACAAATCTTCCACTGTTAAATGAACAACAGAAGTATGTATTTGAAACTCTTATGAAAGTAACAAATGATGAAACTGGAGGGATTTACTTCTTAGATGCACCTGGTGGTACAGGAAAAACTTTTTTGATTTCATTAATATTAGCAACAATTCGCTCACAAAATAAAATTGCACTTGCACTCGCTTCGTCGGGAATCGCAGCAACTTTGCTTGAAGGTGGTCGAACAGCCCATTCAGCACTAAAATTGCCATTAAATATGCAAAGCAATGAAACTCCAACCTGCAACGTTTCGAAGAACTCTGCAATGGCAAAGGTTTTGCAGCAATGTAAATTGATTGTTTGGGATGAATGGACGATGGCACATAAAAAATCTTTGGAGGCTTTAGACAGAACCTTAAAAGATCTACGGAGCAATAATAACCGATTTGGTGGTGCAATGATTTTATTAGCAGGAGATTTTCGTCAAACATTGCCAGTGATTCCACGATCAACGCCAGCTGATGAACTCAATGCATGTCTAAAGTCCTCCAATTTGTGGAAACATGTCAAAGTACTTCATTTAAGCAAGAATATGCGTGTCGAATTGCAAAATGACCAATCTAGAAACATATTCTCTAAACAACTCATTGACATTGGTAATGGCAAATTTCCTATAGACATGTTGACTGGCTGCATTAACTTTCCTCAAAGTTTTTGTCAGTTAACTCGATCAAAAGATGAACTTATTCAGAAGGTGTTTCCAGATGTTTCTCAAAATTACAGAAACCATGATTGGTTGAGCGAACGAGCTATACTGGCTGCAAAAAACATAGATGTAAATGAATTAAATTTCAAAATTCAAGAACAAATTACAGGCGAATTGAGGATATATAAATCAGTTGATTCGGCTACTAATCAAGATGATGTAGTCAACTATCCACCGGAATTTTTAAACTCGCTGGATTTGCCAGGATTGCCACCTCATAATCTTCAATTAAAGGTTGGATCGGTGGTTATAATGTTGCGAAATATCAACCAACCGCGTCTTTGCAACGGTACACGGTTAGCGATAAAAAAATTACTAAACAATGTGATAGAAGCAACTATACTCAAAGGAAAGTATAAAGGAGAAGATGTTCTCATACCGCGCATCCCAATGATTCCGACTGATGTGCCATTTGAGTTTAAACGACTACAGTTTCCAGTGCGGCTTGCTTTTGCTATGACTATAAACAAGTCCCAGGGGCAATCATTAAGTGTTTGTGGTATTAATCTAGAAAACCCATGTTTCTCACATGGTCAATTGTATGTTGCCTGTTCCCGTGTTGGAAAACCATCAGATTTGTTTATCTATGCGCCAGGTAATCAAACAAAAAACATCGTATACCACAAAGCACTACAATGATAATAATAATAATTATGATTCACATGATTAACAATAAAGCGATTACTAACTTTTAAATCCATATATATGTTTTACGAGTATTTAATTATTTTTTATTCACAACGCCCTATCACCAGGGTGACGGTTCTGTTCAGGAGAATTTTTTAAAATACGTAGGCACAAAAACTGCCACATTACAAATCTTTTTGACAGGACGAAGTCTGTCGGGTCAGCTAGTAATAACATAAAAACACATAACTATCATCATCATCTCATCATCATCATCCTTCCTTGTCCCGTTTTATTTGGGGTCAGCAGGTTTTGTTAACGTTTTTTTGTTCACTATATTCTGACCAATGAAAAATGCTTTCTTTTTCGTTTGATTTTATTTGGAGCTTTTTTTTTTAAATAATTTAAGTCATTTCAAGTAACGCGTTTTGCGAATTGTCAACAAGTCGCAAAAACGCAAATTGTCGATGTTGAAAGTAGCATGTTTGCTTTTGCTTTACCCCTATGCCGCGATCTCTTTACTTTTATTTTTCTAAATACCAACACTGCCGACGATTTAGTAGTGCACGTAGAATATCTGAACTTTGTCCGTGGTTGAGCTCATGTTTTCTTGAAGTTCTCTTTGTTGAGTGATTAAGTTGTTAGGTAGGGCGTTGTTTAGTGTTTTTATATGGTTTAATAGTCGTCTTCTGTGTTGTTAAGTAAAGGAATAATCAATGGAGGTTTTGTGTTTGGAGTTCGTGACGGTTTAAAAGCAAAGCTATACTGAAACACTGTTTTAGTGGAAGTATTTTATTCAGTGAAAGAATGTAATAGAGGATTGGGTGCAGTCAAGGATTAACTCCGAGGAAAATCAAACACAAAGGGCAATTCTAGAAACAAGTGGGTTTTAGTTAGTAGAAGTCTGACACTCCTTCTCGCCCTATCCAGCGAGAGGACTCATTTGGTCACTTCCCAAAAACAAAAAAAAAAAATCAAGACGACGGTTCAAGTTAGGTTTTGGCACGCTTAAACTATTTGTCGTTTTTATACGGTAATTCTTTTACGATGTGATTTTAACCCTAAATTTAAATGAAAATATTAAAATGAAAAGTTTAAATTGTTTAAAGCCTGTAGGGTCATTTAAATGCTTTAACTTTCTAACTCCTATATATGAGCTCAAAGGGATTAATCGACAGCTATCAACAGTTAACACGTGTTTAGAGAAGGGATCTCCCAAGAGATAAATTATATGAATATGGAGCTAAATAAAAGTTTTGGGTATCTAGTGTTATTTTTGGTGATGTATTAAAATAATGAAGAACACTACAGCAATATTTTTAAAAAATCAGAGAAATCTGGCGCACTAGCTTTTATAAAATAGGCTCGCGCGTTACCACAAAAAAAAAAAAAAAAAATTAACGTGCTAAAAACTTTAAAACCAAGATGGTGGAATAGACAAGAATATCATCCAATCGTCTGTAACACGAATCACACTGGCCACTTGTAAAAATCAGCTTTCAAAAATTTGAATAAGGAACAAAGGCGAAATGGTGGGAAATAGTCACTTTTTCGTCAATCGCCTAGAGGTTGTCAGGTTGGAGTATAAGGTGCAATAATAAGAAAGATCAATGTTATTTATTCGTTAAATTTCCCAAAATAACGTAAAAATGCTTACGAATTTCGTAGCCACTACGAGTCTACGAGATAATTCCATGCAAGCGTAGCGATGCGATTCAAGCAAAAACACAATACCGTACCAGAGTGTAGGTTCTGAAGAACATTTATGATTGCATAGTGTAACACAAGAACGATCTGTCCGGGGCTAATTAATAGATCCATCCCTTTGTTGCGTCAACAATGGGCTCGCATTGTGCTCCGTGGACCAATCTTCCCGGGCTCCTTTATGCTCCGGGCCTGTTGCAACTAACTTAGCCCAAATACGAACATAATATCGTTGTTAAGGATGCTGTTGTGATTCTGGAGTTCTGCTTTCAGTTATTGGATAAAAGAAAGACTGAAATTCTCCTTTATCTTTATATAGGCGAATAAATTACATTAAAAAAAAATAACTATAATTAAAAAAAAAAATATAATAAAAACCCTGAACTAGTTTTAACTGACAAAAATAAACTAAAATATTGCGTCAAAAAATTCTTTTACATCACCGTCGCCTAGTAATGTGCTCAAAAGACCAAAAGACTGGCATTGCCATGCAGTTTGACAATGCTTCCTCTGTCCGAGGTAAAAGTCAGCTTTTGTGCCACGCGAAGTGTCAATAATAATTTTCGACAGATCTTTATACAACTGGTTTTTTTATTGTTTTTTTTTATTCCTAATAACGAATAACTCTTATTAGAAAGTTATATTCTATTATTTTCTTTACCTACTTTAAGGCTGTTATCACGTCAATAAATCTGTCGTTGATTAATATCGCTAATCGATTCTTTTGATAACTTCGGCTTTGACTTGGTACAGTGGGAACTGTCAACCGACTCTGATTGATCCATTCTACCATTGAGCGATAACATCGATTGACTATAAATAAGTATGATAACGCCCTTAAATAATGATCTAAGTAAAGAGAATCCAACCCGAACATTACCAAAACCAAACTCTGTAACTCACTAAAACATCCCACATATTTGAACTAAATAACCAATTAAGTTATGTAAGCACGTAAGATAATAATATTTCAAATATGCCAGGTGTTATGTGTGAAGTAACAAATTCTCTGGAAACTGACGATGTAATTTGTATATTACGGAAATTAGAAGAAAATAGTTTGGTAGATTTCTATGAAAAAGATTTGAAATTAACGAGGAGCACAATTGAGAGTTCAGTGAGTTTAACAATGCTAAGATCTTTCTTCGACAAATCTGGTATCAGCAGACTTTATTATCTTTACCTTCAACCAACACATCTTAAACACTTCATAAAGATAAACATTTCCTAAGTAAGTTAATTTAAAAACTATCATATAGTAAGAGGTATGCAGAAGGGGGTGTAAAGTCACCTCCATTGAAAAGGGATGATCCTACGAGCTGAAAAGTGTTGTGTCTGGTCTGAACATCTGCCCGGTAGTAGTAGTCATGGTGGTGTAGACTGTTGTATAACATATACGACAGTCCCCAAATAATCAAGCGGACAATTCGATACTGCGATGCAGAATTTTATAGTTAGTTGCTTTGTTGCGACAGAGATATCAATAAATGTAAAAATGTTCACATAAACTAGCTACACAAACATAATGATTGCCGCTGAGTGTAGCATCAATGTTAATAATCTAGAGAAAGTTATTGATAAGCATGTAATTAGTAAATACTAGTCCCCCGATCTTAGAACAATACCAATCTAGTTGTTGAATAACAATACAAGAAGTTATAAAATGAGATAATAATATGAAAACTACATTATTCGTGAGCTTATTTCTCTTTAAATTTAATGACAATGTAAATAGAACACTGTCTCTTTGTGTTGTTAAGAATTTCTGAACTTTGTTACAATGCGTATACGGAAGAGTTACGTTGGGTAGTCTATTAGTACAACATTGTGTTGCCAGAACATACACAATGTAGGGTAATCAGGATTTATAACAAGGTATGATAAAAAGAAAGAAAGATATAAGAAACACTGGCACGAAAGGTTACTTGAGTTGTGGAGGAAATCTTAGTATGTACCTAACTACTTAGGTGAGAGTTCAAATGAACTGCCGCCCTAGCCAAGTTACAATCGTTTCGTTTAGCGTGAACGCTTAGATTTGGCCACGCCCCCATTTTCTTTGTTCTGACGTCATCTCAACACTCAGTCACGTCGTCAGAGCAAACGAATTGGGGGCGGGGCCAACTTTAAGCGTTCACGCTAAACGAAATGATTGTATCTTGGCCAGGGGGCTGATGCTTTATTAATTTTCATTCCTACCACTTTATTATAGCTGTGATAAAAACATTAGACTAGTGTAATGTCTGTCTGTTTTTCCAGAAGGTGTTGTTTAATCTTTGCTTTTTGCATTTATGACACCTGGCTACCTATGATGATTTTACCGACCATAAAAAAATAAACACCTGGCTACCTATTTTTGGGCCTTTCATCGCGCTACCGTCTGTCATCAGGCACTCATCTAGTGAGGGCTAATTTCAACTTCATCTATTGGCCTTGTCTTATACCTTATCGGTCATCTGTTCTGCGACTAACGTGAACTTCCTACTGGCACTTAAGTTTAGCGTTTTTGAGGCTATGTCCAAAATTTTGGTTCTTCTGCGGATATCTCCATTCCTGATGCGATCACGTAATAAAAATCCAAGCATAGCCCACTCCACTGCTCATAACACATTAAAATGACTAAGAAAAAACATGTTCATTAAAAACATTCCCTCCCTTATAATCGCAGAACAAGGTAAGACTTATCTTGCTCAACTTAGCCCATGTCGCAAGTTGACGTTAATTTCGAAAATAAATTAAAGAAAGCGCCCGGAGCCACGAGCCGGCAGAGTTCCGAACAACTGGCGGGCTGCAGTTAGATGTTGAACACAATTTAAAGAGCTGTTTAGATGAAATTTTCAAAGGATTTGTTTCTCAGTTTTCTCTGTACCGCTTTTGTTCTGAAGTTTCACCTGCTCAGAGATGTACGTGTCGTTCTTATCTCGTTCATTGTGATAATTAGCTATTTTTGAGCGCACAGATGAAGTTTCATATAAAAGCGACTGGAGTTGTTCTGTTAGGAAGTTTTAAGCAAGCAAATGGTATTTGTGCTTTGTTTCTGAATATTTTTAATGTCTTGCTGTTGTGTTGTGAGATTTGAAGTTATTTACTTTGTGTGTTTGTTGAATATTTTGATATTTCTTAAAGTTTTTAATGTCTACTATCTCTGGAGTATATAAATGTGTTTTTCTGTAGACTGTGGAGTTGAAGGGCTGCTAAGTAGGATCATCAATAAACTTATCAAGTCAGAACAACCGACACCTGAATACAAAGATATAAAAATTAGTCTTTTCTTTTGACTGCCCTATTGGTCTAATGGTTAATGGTACTGACTGCAATTCCGGAGGTCGTGAGTTCGATTTCCAATCAAGACAAATGTTTATGTGATAAGCACAATCATTTATTTGTTCTGTGTCTGTATCTGTAATAAATATGTATTAAAAAGAATATATAAGAATGTTTATCAGTTGCTCATAGCAAAAGCTCTGCTTAATTGAGGAGATATCTTTGAGTGATAGCTGTGGAATATTATTATTATTATTTTGGACGACTCTAGGATAAATGCCGTCTCCAAGCATAATCTTTATCTACATTCCGGAGCCAGTCGCTTCCACGGTAATCCGTTACCATCCCTACCCAAAATACCATGTACCCATGTTCTACCCATTATGCCCATATCTTCGCACCATAAAACATGGTGTTGTCAACGGTCCACGTATTTGCATCGCACCCAGCGATAAATAACGCGGTGCCCACTTTCGTTGACAGCCATTTTGCCAGTTTCCTCTGAATCTAATTTGGAGTGATACATGCCACCGTCGCAGACCACAATTACGTTAGTGTAGGGAGCCATAAATTTGGCAATTACAGGCTCGATGGCAAAGCAGGGGTGTTAAGATGCTGCTGAACTACGAATGTCTAGGGTCTCTCAATGTATGTTTAAAAATAACATCTCGAGAAATGAAGAAAACGAATGATTTGAGTCTTACAAAGATATGTATTCAACAATTTAATGATTTGTCACCTTTGAACCTTAAGTTACAAGATTTTGTTAAAGGGCTTTCATACGAATACTTTCCATTAATCAGAGTTAAACAAACTAACTCTAGTGACTCTTTTTATGTTGGCTTGTCTGTTCCCTGGGCACAGGCCTCCACTCCTTCCATCTTTCGCGTGCCCACACTTCCTCTTTCCAGTTCTGGTGATATCTGTCTAGTTCGTCCCGCCATCTTCTTCGATCTGTCGCGATCTCGTCGTGCTTTTGAGTAGTGACTCTAAATATTCTTTAGTTTCTTTGTAAAAGTCCATTTCTATAATCATATTCTCTTTTCCGAAACATAGTTGAGCCAGTGTGTTGAACAAGAGAAAACTTGTATTATATTATTCAAGCGCTGAAAAGGAACGGAAAAAAACTAAAGAAATAAAAAAAAAAATGTTCTGACCATGCCAGGTATTTTACAACATTTTAGCCGTCCAAGGGGAAGCAACTTAATGCTGGCGGCGACGATGCGGCGCGACGCGCCAGACGCTTAAAACTTCCTTCACGGAATCTTACAAAAAAGATACATATTTTGGCACCACACACGCCTTTATTACAAAGCTTCCTTTATTCTAGTTAAAAGTATGGGGTTTTATCTTAGAAAAATATGCTTTGTAATAGATAGGTCTGTTTTAAAAGGAGCTTGAACATTTTAAGCTAGGAATTTGGACTTGAACGATAGACGGCGACCGGGCAAAGTGACGCAAATTGTTCCTTGAACAAAATATTTAGTGCACCGCCCGTGCAGCTTCGCGGATAAAATCCTTTTGTTATTCTTTTAGCTTGACATACATTATGGTGTACTCTCTTGTACTCTTGACTTGATAACGATGAATGGAAGCACTCGTGTACAAACATATTAGGGATATTTTTAATGTCATCACGCATGCGGGATTGCTCCGCAAATGTCCTTTTCATATAAGTATTTATTGTAATGCGTGGAATACGCATGCTGAATGCGGGTTCTGATATCGGGCAGTAGCCCCCCATGCATTTTTTCATCATGATCGAAGATAGATAAGAAATATTTTACAAAAACAAAAAAAAAAAACAAATAAACGGAAATAATAGTAAACAGTTCAAGGCAGGTATAACGACCAAAAAGAAAAACATTAACATCTAAGCCGATATAAAATGACGCAATTCAGCGAACAATGCCTGTAATAACGAGCCTACTGTGAAAAGAAATCTACAAAATATATTTTTTACAACTGGCAATATTGTCAACGCTGAAGGAAAATTATGTTCTAAGGTATAAAGGAAGGGTTTTCTCGTGATACGGGTATGTTTTATAACCATAATAAAATATCATCGAGGTATAAATCATACCGTATTTGCCGGGGGTCTTAAAATTGCCCTTTCTTAGCTGATTTGCCAATGAAATGAACGTTAATATTCCATTTATTATCGCGTCTCAAGGCCGCTTTAGCGAAACGTAATAAATCAATGATTTAAGCCCAATTCTTCTCTTTAAGAATTATTACGATTTTGCTAAATGATTTATTTGAAGTTGTTTGATTTTAGGAATTATCTTCTTTTGCATGATTACTTTTGTTTAGTTTAAGTGTTTTAGGTTTATTGGATGGAAGTTTGTTTATATTAAATGGAAGGTGTTTAAAGAATAGAATATAATCTGCTTTCACAAAGTCGCGGGAATCCGAAGGATGTGAGACGCACAGGATAGGTTATGGTGACAATTGGGGGAGGTATATGTCCAATAGTTGACGTCTTTCAACTGAAATGAAGATGATGATGAAGGCAAAGTCCATTGCGGAACTATTTGAAAGAGTGACCATGGCCATGGGACACAAAGGGAAACTGAAGAAACACAGGTCGGTTTTAGTCAGTAATAGTTCTGAACTTCCCTCTCACTCCACTTTCACACAAATCTGCATGGTTCTCATATGATTTGACCATTACATGTTTGCTGTATGGACTTTCAAAAGAGACTTTGAACACTGAGTTTGTTTCGGCGTTTCTTCTCAGGGTAGTTATCTAGGAAAGACCAGCCTCATCTAGTTTAAACTGAAGAAAAAATTGATGGGTAAAAGTGTTTTTAAAAAGACAAAGTCCATTCGGTAGTTTAGCCAGCTACAATTTGCCACAAAAGTAATAAAACTCTGAAGAGCCCTCACTCAGGGCACAAGCAGCGATGTGCGCTATTTGCAACTGCATCAATAATTCAGCACTCTTTACCGTCCACAGTGATAGATTGCAGGTCCACATATGCAACGACGATGGTTTGCTAGCATTTAGCTTTCCTACTTAAAGTCTAAATATTTAATCTATGGAAATATTGTCAGGGAATACTGTTACGTGAATATTGTTAATCGGTCTTCATTTCTGATTCGATTACGCAAGGTAACTTCTTCGATTCGCAAGAATTCGATTCGAAGATTTCGATTCGATTACGCAAGAAGTTACCTTGCGTAATCGAATCAGATATGAAGATATCCGCAGTAAAACCTAGGTAACTGCCATAGCCCGAAGAATCGAGTGGGCAGAGCACATTGCTCGCAGAATACTTAGATGGTCGATGGTTTTTTTATTTATGGTAGGTAAAATCATCAAATGACAAATCCTGCCCTTGGCTGGGGCGGGAGATAGTGTCAGACTCTTACTGACTAAAAACCTACCCTGCTCCTTTCATTGCCTTTATCCTAGGGCCCCGGGGTTCATTTTCACATAAACCTTGGCCCCAGTAGGCTTCGGCCCTGCTGGGCCCCTATAGTTTGTTGACAACTCCTTGAGGCGCGCGGGAACAGTGCGCGCCGTAAACGACTTGGGCTCGGACCTGTCTGTTACCGGACGGACGGACAGCGAGCTACCTATTGCCCGCCATCCGCTAGCCCGCGCCTACGGTGGCCGGAAATCGGGATCGGAATCCCGGTGGATGGCGGCGGCGGCGTGTGCGCCGTTGCATGATGCGGTCGGGTTCCTCCTTTGCTAGCATTACTGCTTCGCAGAAGGAGGCGACCGCCTGCCACTAGATGGTCGATGGTGCCCCAAGGCTGTGGTGTGGCGACCGCGTACCAGACATTGGGAGCTCTAACAAGGTACACCTGATGAGGCTCGCAGGATTCTGATGGATGCGAGTCGCAGTGTATCGGTCGTTGTAGCTACATTTGTTATTCTGTTACTTGATGGTTTCCTCTTCCACAAAATGTGAGAGGTTGATTGTTAATGGTGTTCTGAAATGTCCGCTTTGAGCTCGTAGTTTTTTGGCCAAAGTTGGATATGCAAGTCACACGAGGGCAGCGCATCTGAGCTCACAGCCACCATGAGGAGCCAAGGAATACGGTTGCTGTGGCCAAAATCGGCTAGATGGTATCATCATCATATCTCAAAGAAATCTATTTTGCGTTGCGTGATTTTTTTCTTATCGCAAAAAAGACGAAAAGACTTTTTTGCGATTATCACGACAATATCAGTCGTCATAATGACAAAAAAAAAGTTTTTTTTTTGTGACATAACTACAAATTTACAGTTTTCAGTTTTTTTTTTTTAATATATTTATGTTGAGAGACCTTGCTTCATACCAAATTTCAGGATTTCAGGACAATGGGAAGTATCCTATGAATTTTGATTCCCTTGAGAGTGTCAAAATATGCGTTGTTTGCAATATAAACGTCCGTATCTGTTTGTTTTTTCCGTTAACTTTCAAGTTTTATTTTTTTACAGCTTTTTTTACTAAGTAATAGTATAGGTATAATATCATTAATATTCAAATTTTTAATATTTCTGATTAACTAAGTTGTTATAAACTATAGAATCTTGCACTTATCACGACTTGTAGACACGAATATTATTCGTAGCTGACGTGTACCGTGTAATAGAGCTAAATATTTTTTGAAGGTAGTTAAAAAGAAAGAGAGATACAAAAGTAGAACATACTAAATGAGTAAAACAGACTAAATCAGTCCTTTACTCTTAGATAATACTAAGGGCATTAACCTCAACCAAAATAACGGTAAAATACATTAGTCCGTCCAGTCAGTTGTCCAGAACTTTACTGGGCTATTTTAATGCCACCAACAAAAGCTGTGGCAGTCAGTGCTGCCTACCTATTTGCAACCGCATCAACAATTTAGCACAAATTACCGTCCACTCTGATAGATTGTGAGCTCAACATCTAAAAGCAGTAGACCGGTTCAGAGTTGCTGTTTAGTTAATGCACAGTTTTTATAAGCTTTAAGCGCTATCCACACATTTCTGGGTACCCTGCCGTGTTTCATCAGGGACGGGGAAAAAATCGGTTGCGTACTCGATCACACAGCTTCGTGTCAGGGGCATCCGGATCGTCAGTATCCCAGAGCACGCTCGGAGGCAAGGACGCTCTGACGAGAAAAATAAGTTAATATTTATTACCCTCCGCATAGATTATGAGTTATAAAAGCGATTTTTACCAATATATCTAAACAATAATGGACAAAAAACTAAATAAACTTTATTTTATTAATTTACCTAGCACCATGTTTTTGAAAACGGTGGATATTAGCTGAATCTATTTAAACGTCAAAATTCTGTAAATGTCTGTCAGTAACTGATATTCCTTGTAGTATAGTACGGCCGACGGATCCTGGCGTGTCTGAAGTTAGGCTCAGCGAACTTTAGCGTTTGTGCACTCGTAAAAAAATAAATGGTTTGAAAAAATAAATGTCAATAACAGTTGTTATTGCTATTAACAACTGTTATTGGCATTTATTTTTACAAATCATTTATTTGGCGCCCTTATTGTGAGCGCTAAAATTCGCAGAGCCTAACTTCAGACGCGCCAAGATCCGTTGGCCGTACTGTAACTATGATACAATTTTGTTTATTTTCATTACTCATAGTCTGAAAGTGGGTCTGAAGTTGCCTGAGAAGCGGGTTAAAAGTAATACTTTTCATCCCTAGGGAGAATCACTTTCAACTGACAGCTGCCAAATTATTTAAAAAAAAACCTAGTTATATCTTCGCATTTCCATTGAACTATGTCTCAACTTTCTATACAGCCAGTCAATTACAGCGCGATGTTAAATTGAAATAAGTAACTTAAAGATATACTACAACTTTTTTTAAATGACTTAGTTATAATTTGCTTTCAGTTAATTCTTTAAAACTAACATAGGTATGAGAAATATTTACCATTTTTCACTGATAGAAATGGAAAATTATGGCTGAATAGCCGGTTGACCACAGAAGAAAAAACAAAATAGGCGGGAAAATGCGATTTTTTCGAGTTGTAGAGTTTTGTTTATATATACCTATACTTCATTAAATCTCTGCTATTTTTTTATGATTTTGTAATTTCACTATAAGTTCATTTGATTCATTTGAGAATTCTTAAGAGAAGAGGCTTAAGCAGTAGTAGAAAACATTTTACCGGCTAAATCATAAGAAACATACCTGATATCATACGACGACCTGTGATGACGACTCAGGTTTTTATTTTCCTTTTATTCGTAATGAAAAGCACAGTGTTTACCTCGGGTTAAAGACTTATTTAGTCCCTCGAACTATTAGCGACCTCGCTTCACTCGGCCGCCAAACTCCTTCTCGGGTCTAAATAAGGTACTTTCACCCCTAGGGTAACAATATGACGTAAGCGAATACAATTTGACCTGTATTGTCAAATATCACGTTTTGGCGGCTTTTTTGAATATTACAACTTTAAATGTTATTTTTTATGTTAATGTTTCCAAGACTTGAAATAAAACACTTTTTCTAGACTCAAAATACTTAATATAAGAAATCGATTCCAAAAATCAGTCAAATAGCCTATTTACAGCCGCATCATTAATTCTGTAGTACATATTACTAGGTTCCGTAGTTTTTTTTTTTCAGTAGTAAACCTTTTCTTAATTTTACTCATAACAAGGAAGACAATGCGATGATAAATTTTTAACTATAACCATGGTTTTTTTTTATGGTAGGTAAAATCATCCAATGACAAATCCCGCCCTTGGGTGGGGCGGGAAATAGTGTCAGACTCTTACTGACTAAAAACCTACCCTGTTCCATTCATTGCCTTTCTCCCAGGGCCCCGGTAACATTTTCACATAACCTTGGCCCCAGTAGGCTTCGGCCCTACTGGGCCCCTACAGTTTGCTGACAACTCCTTGAGGCGCGCGGGGACAGTGCGTGCCGTAGACGACTTGAGCTCGGACCGGTCTGTTACCGGATGGACGGACAGCGAACTACCCATTGCCCGCCGTCCGCGAGCCCGCGCCTACGGTGGCCGGAAATCGGGATCGGAATCCCGGTGGCGGCGGCGGCGGCGTGTGTGCCGTTGCCTGATGCGGTCGGCCTCCTCCTTTGCTAGCATTACTGCTTCGCAGAAGGAGGCGACCGCCTGCCACTCCTCCTCGCTCCGGAGCATGGCTTGAACCAAGCCCCGGCGCGAAACTATAATAAATATAATTTGATTTTGCAATGCAAGAAAAATGTTTCACCAAATTATCGCATGAAATGTTGCCAGCCACATCGTCATCATGTCAGTTGTTAGCTCTAAATACGTCTACTGTAGGACATAGGCATGGCCAACACTGCACTTTTACCATCCAGCGAGGTCTTTTGAGGTTTTTTTTTTTGAAGTCCACTTGTGATTCATCACCTGTTCCTTCCACCGGCTGCCCTTAGCGTTCGAGGGCCGCAGTGACACGCCATCGGCTCTATGGGTTTCCATCAATTAAACTGACATCTCTCCGAAACGTACGTGGAACACATTGCGTCGCTGGGTTTCATCACGCAATCGGTACACCTCGAGTCTTCTAAAACTTCTGCCTTATTTAATGCCGCTAGCAACAGAATTCATTCAAAGAACTTTTATTTATATATTTAAAATTCATGTACAGTAGTGGTACATAGGCGGACTTAATGCAACAAGGCATTCTCTACCAGTCAACCTTTGGGTTAGGAAAAACAACACTGTGGTAGGTGCGGACAATAAAAAATAACACATAATTTTAAATAGAATGTATAAGTTACTTATAATAATACGTATATTATATGTTAATATTATAAACTAATACATACTATAATACATATCAAAACATTATAATTATATAAAATCTAAAATATGTCAATTAGGACGAAGACTGAACTAAAGTTGACAGGACTGTTGGGGTTGTAGAAACATCATAGTTTACCATGTAAATGCAGCTTTATATGAAAAACTAAGGCTGAGTTCGCAAGCGCGGTGTCGCGGCTGCCCTATTTGCAGCCGCATCACTTATTCAGCGCACATTATCGCCGTCCGGTGCGGAATCATTGTGGAAGCGACTCGGATATTTTTGGAGCACTTTGGGAATTTGTCATTTTCGATGGCAGGTTGCTATTGTAAGTGGATGATTATTTTGGGTATTGGATTGCTGTGATTGGAATATGGTTTATTATTTAGTTGGCTAAAATGGGATTGAGCGGTTCATATCAGACGCATGCATACTGACTATTGGCCAAGTCTTCACAAAGTGGGTACCTCAAGAGGAACGCCGCCCTGAGAAGAGGTGGTGAGGTGACCTAAACGCCTACCGCTAGAACTGGTTTGCGGTGGCTCAATAAAAAATACCTGGAAAAATCTTCAATGAGAAAGTACGCTACATAAAAAAATGGCTGGTTGTTTTACTTTTGCAAGGGGAGAAAATAGAACCATGTTCTAGCCAAATTGTGTTCGAAAAAGGGCTGTCCACAAGGCATTCTAGGCGCGTCCCTAATCCTGTATGCACGCAAGTCATGATGTTCGTGTATCATCCCTGTTTATGCGTGTTACATGATAGGCATAATTTGAGCTATTACGTGGGTATGTTGCATTTAGTAATTTGGGAATTTTGTAAGTTTTTGATGTAGTTTTAATAACGTATCACGCCTGTGTTTTTTGAAGGGTTGATAGAGATGTATATATATCTATATAGTCCAGCCAGATTATTACCTATTAGTATAGGTCTATTACCTGGAACCAGATACAAAATTAGACTCGGGCTACCACTGTGATACGATACTAGAGATAGAGATGAAATCACATTAATACTAAGATGAAATTTTGTGAGTGTATATGCTTGCATGTTTGTTACTTCCTTATGGTTAAACAGCTGAACGGATTTGGCACACGGGTAGACCATGTCCTGGAAATAGCATATATGATACGTTTTGATCGAGGAACATGCTCCCTTGGGCCTGGACTGTTGGTCCAGTGGTTAGTGGCCCTGACTGCTATGCTCGAAGGCGCAGCCCAGGTTTCCTCTTCGGAAATTCTCGGAATAGAGTTTCTTGTCGATTCTTCTCCATAAGAAACGACCAATTGTAACCGTGTATTTACTTCTGAGTTTAACATTTTGTGTGTATAGTGCCCTTGCAGCCCAAAAAAAAACAGTTTCCTAACGTTGCAGTCTAAAACACTTGCCTCGCAGATAGCCTGGCAGTGATTTATGAATAGAATTATATTATTAAAGTGCTGGACTGCAGTCTACAGTCTACGGAGATCGTATCATAAATGGTCTAAGGGATTTTGCCTCTAAAACACTTTGGAACATTCGTTTGACGTGAACAATATAAATATCAAAAAAATAAAATAATTGAAAGCTAGTTTTTATTATTTATTGTTAATTTAGTCAATATATTTTTCTGTTTTAATAATTTAACAATTTCTCGAAAAAAAAATATATCATGTATGCCTTTTATGTGCCTTTTATTCCACGCAAGAAAGGATAATTAGGTAAGTACAGTAATTTATTAAAAAAAAAATATAACAAAATTCAAAATAAATAATAAAATAATGATTTTTATAATTTAATAATTATACATAAATAGTTTGATTTGATGTACAGTTTTTTTTCTTTTTAGATCATTTTAATAAAAGCAAGTTTAAAAAAATGTTTTCTTTTTCATTTTATTATTTTTTATGATTTGTTTTCGCTGGACACTTCTGATTTATACCCTTATTATGGAGATGCATATAAAATAATAAGTCCGCCATCTTTAAGAGTCCGCCATTTTGGATTTAGAATAACGCCATTTAAATGAATCATGCATTGTAACCTAAATCAAACATGTCTATAAAATTTCAGTTCAAGCGGTTAGGAGTAACTGACTCAAAATAATTAATTTGCCCTATACAAATAAACTTAAAATTAATAACTTGCAAAGTTAAATAAAAAACTTGTAAAAAATTTGAACAGTTAAAGTTCGTCACGTATAAGCCTGCTAAAGAAAACTATGGAAAGGGTTATAATGCAAAAATTTTACGTCACTCACAGGTCATTTTCTTCCGAATTACACTTACTCGTACTACAAGTCGCTTCAATAACTTCATTCTAATATAACAATTCCAGAATAAATTATTTCTAGTGTTGCAGCGAAACATTTTCCACTACCTGCCAACAGAAGGTAACGTGTGGCTTTACACTGTCAGACTTAATATATATATTTTATTCAGAAATCTTCATTACGCTACTACTACACGGCAAATACTTTGCATATAGCTTGAAATGTGAAACTTTAGCCTCGCTATCATGCAAATGAAATGTACTACGGAAGTAATTGTGCGTAGTTTATGAACAAAATCCATTCAGAGACTGGTTGGGACCTGACTCCTGAGCTTATTTTACATACTACGCGACGCCGACGGAGTTACACGATTCACCTGAGTCTGTGATTGGCTCAAATTTGTACGGAAATAATTCGGAAATGAAAAATTTAAATTTGGAACTATATTCTTCTTTTCGAATCGATGGTAAATTCGATAAACTGTTTGAGCCCAGTAGGTGGTTTCTGTTGTCAGTCTTCCATAGTGCAGGTGTATGGGCATTTGGGGCACACCAACGTATGGCTCATGTTTCGAATTGGGGCACCCCACTCACATTGAGTGTCCGATGGGGCTATGAAACCCCATCTCGAAAAGTTGTGTTTGCAGAGGTCTACTTGAGCGTGTAGCCGATTTAGTGCTTTCCATAAAGGCCACTGTAATTCACAACCAGGTGGCAGATGTTCCTAAGTATTCAAGAAGTCGGATGGTGGTAGATCATGATGTTCTTCGCAAAGCTTGATTTTAATTTTAGGTGGTGGGTCTATGGTAAACTTACGTTTGGAACTAATTAGTACGATGACCTGACATTCTGTATGTGAAATAAAATATTTACATGTCCCTCTGCTGATGATGAAATAAAATACTCCATGTACTTGGTAGAGTTTGAACCCGGGATCTACAACTCGTAATTCGGGACCGTTACCTCTGGTCCTCACTGTTCAAAGAATGAAACTTTGAAATCTGTAGACAAATTATTTACTTCAAGGCTATCGGCATTTTAATGTCCTCAGCCATATTTCAACATTAAAATCTCACAGATACCAGTAACTTTTCAAAAGCGAATCATTTTCATTCACTTCACAACATAAAACCGAGTGCCTACGCAATTCCCGCAGGACGTACTAGAGTTTATCTCTGAATTAAATTCGTTTGCGAGAATTTACAGCATAGAATTCATACAGCCCGGTGTAATTTCGTAAACAGAGGCTTGTCCTAATCGAGGCTCTCCGGGAGTGCATCCAAATGGGATTATAAAAAGGACACGTCTGCAATTGCATTGGAATTTCAAATGAGTATATTTTTTTAGGCCGTCTGAGTGTTTCGCGAATTAAATTAGAGCCGAATAGTAAACTCAGACTAGTCGGCTATTTACGTACGTGCTCCTGGCCGTGCTCGAGTTGAGCAAATAAACTGCACTCAGATGAGCATGCCGAGATGTCATTAAAGTTTTAACGGATTTCAGTTTGGAATGTGAATAATTATCATGTCTGGTTATGGCTATTTCTGGAGTTTTTATCGATCTTGCTGTGTGGAGAGGAACTTTGGACTCACTATACTTTAATATTATATTATCAAAGAATCAAATGCTGCTGTTCAAAGTTTCAAAGATTCAAGCACTATTGTATTTCTTGCTGGTTCTTCTTCGTAAGAAACGATCAATTGGATTAAAAGTGCCCATGTAGGTCTATGTGACTTAAAATGGTTTTGTTTTTTTATTTATTTTCGGTTGTTCCTCTTATTTGGTTTTCGAAACATTTACCTAAAAAAAACATTTCAATTATTTTCCTATCAAATTCAAATCTTATTTTAAAGTACAATACTTTAATAGTACGACTCTATTCGATCAACTAACCTGGCATAACAAAGTATGTTTTTCATGAGAACTGCTTAGATATGTATGTAACAAGAAAATTTGCAAAACGAAGAAATAGAAAAATTCATCTATTTTTCAAATGATGTACTCGTAAAAATCTAACCTTATTAAATTAGGTAGAAGTGTACTTATATAACCTTATTCAGTTTCAAGGGCTTTTAAAGATAAATAAATAATTGCTGTGTATTTTTTTAATAGTATAGAATAATAGTACATTATGATACAAGTGTGTAATGTAGGAGGTTACCGTCGAGGCGGTATTAAGACTCGAGCCTTGGCGAGGGTCTTAAGAGAGCCAAGAATGATAACCATTCTTTCTCACGTGTAATTTTAAAATACTACATTTTAAAATGTTACATCCATATTCTATTGTTACTACAAATGACATTAACGTAAAAACTTTACACACAAGAAAACAAACGACGAATAGGCAATATTATCAAAAGACCATATGGCCATAGCCTAGCGCGTGCTCATAGGCAATATATTTATTTTTTTAACGCCATGTTATGAAAAATTTTACTAGTTTTGCCGATGTAATATTAGTTAGCTAAATTATTTTTCTTCAAAGTGTATTGAAAAACGTCGTATGATACACGTGAGTAATGTATGGTTACCGTTATTGGCTTTCTTATGTTCCTCGCCACGGCTCAGGTCTTAATACCGCCTCGACGGTAACCATGCACATTACTCAATTGTTTCATAATGTACCTATATGTACCTTGCATATTGCCTCTTCATCACCCTAGTCCATCTTTGTGCCTTTGGTTGCATCACGATTAACTAAATAAACTATTTCCTAAACCTAACTAAAGCACCAAATATTCATCAACGGAAATTCTAAGTACCACACCATTTTGCACTTTGGCTAGTATCGGACTATCGGTTGATCATTCGTCTGCATTTCAAACAGCTTCTGTGTGTTATGGCGTTCAATATCGTAATTGACGTGCCGGCAGCGTCCGTCCGAACCCGGATTATTGCTACTGCCGGCGACTGTACATACGGTCTGTCAGTGTGTACTCGCTTTTATAGAATGGACTATATTGAGCATAGTGCTGTAGCGCGAAGTTAAGCAATTGAGTGTAATAGTGTTGTAAAAGTAAGCGTTTCTTTATGGTTGTGTCTTTGGGTTAACAGTGTGCTATCTTTTTTGTTTAGAGGTTCTGTTCTTTTTTATTTGATTCACGATGAGCAAGTACTTGACCTCGTTCTCGCCTGATGGAAAAAGATGAGGTTAACGATGGAATGAATGAGCCGAAAAGATGCCTGTTCACTCTCGCTTTGAAGGTTGACGGGTTATATTAGGAAGTATTCGTATGAAACACAGACGCCAGCAGAGAGTTATTACAAGCTTATATTTTATTTATTAATCTGAATTGTTTGTATGTAGGGGAATAAACAGGGGTCTAAAGTTTGTGCAGAAATTTACTTTCACGCGAATGAAACCATGCAAGAAGCTTGTATAATTATTATAATTATAGGTCAGTCATTCCCCTAGCCCGGCCTGATCTAGTCTAAACTGACGAAAAAAAATTACGTGTAAAAGTGTGTTTTAAAACTTATTTGCAAAATAAATATCATTTAACATTTACATTTACTCGTATCTTTAGCTTTTCCCAAATAGCTTGGGGTATGCTACCAACCTGTTTTACATGGAGCGACTGTCTATCAGACCTCCACAACCCAGTTGCGGGCAACACGATACTCCTAGGATAGACTGATGGTCAGTTTTTCTGGCTTCTGACTATCTGTGAGCCTGTCACAGTTCTACGAATGACAACCGGGATCTACGGCTTTACGTGCTTGTCGAATAATCATAATCCTCTCGACCGAATTTCGATCACGGTGGCCAATTTCAACAGAGATTGCCAAAGAACGCGGTATTATAGTGCAGGAAATATTATGTACGCACAGTGCTCTGCTAATAGAAATAATAGTAATATCATCCACACTAAGTTTATAAATGCGAAAGTAACTCAGTCTGTCTGTGTGCGCTTTCACGCTTAAACCACTGAACCGATTTTGATGAAATTTGGTACAGAGCAAGCTTAAACTCCAAGGATAGACATAGAATATTAACTAACACGCTATTTGCAATGGGTGGTGAGTAATATAGCATTTTGCCGGTATTGTACGACAATTTCTGGGAGTTCTATCCCTAGTTACAGTTAATATTTTTTTTATCGATAATATACGTCAAAAATATTATAGTGCACATGTATGTACGCAAGCATAGTGCTCTGCTCATTTAAATAATAATAATATTAAAATTTTATAGACACAATAAAGTACCTATAGGTGTAATAATTTACGAGGCAAAACTTAAAAGCTGCATATTCAGACGACTGCATTACAAGTATAGCCGCCATGACAGTAATACCGACCTGCAATTCCCCATCCGCAATGAAGATCGACTGCTCAACTTATACAAACAATTCGCTAATTGATGGCAGTAGGTGCGGGCACTTCAGGCCGTTCTACAATTTGTTATATCGACGGCCAATATCCTAATTGACACGTGTATAATACTGGCCATTGATCTGATGCAGGGGTGGTGAACATTTTTACATGTGCGTGGAGTTTTATCGTGGTAGTTGTGGTCTTTTTTGACACGTGTCTTGAAAATACAGGTAAAATTAAAATGTCAAACTCTTAGAAAAACTGCAGGTCTGTATATTCATTTTGAAGTTAAAAACTTCAAAATAATTATAATAATAATAATAAGCTAATCTACTCTATAATTATACAGACCTGCAATGTGGGTTCACACCATCAAGTTTCAAAGTTTAGGCAGCTACAAAGTAATTCCTAGTGTCAGTAGCCCATTTTGCCCAACCTAGGAATCAAATGCAGGACCCCACGCTCAGGTGTTGAGCTCGTGAATACGAGACCAATGCGGCAGTGATAATGCATTAAAGATTAGCCTACACTGGCCTTAAAATAGAGATCATTGGAAAAAAAAACAAGAATTTCCTGTATTAGGATACATCAGGCTTTGTTTTTAATTTTTTTGTTTATGTACGTATCCATTACGTATCCACAAGACTGTTGAAAGGAAAATTGTTAGTATACAAAAAGAGAAGAGCACCAAGGTATTGTTAATATAATAAAACTCTTACATTATTGGAAGTACAAATAAAGTAATATTTGTACCCTTTTTTCAGTTAGGAAATCATGTCCCACTCTAAGGTGAAACAGGAGGGTGTTTCAAGCTTTTACTGAATAAAATCACACCTGCGTCCTTCAGTTGTCATTTGCGTTCTAGGTCCATGGGCTTCCGTTGTAATTTTTCAGATATTCCCCGCGAAACTTCTGTCACGATCACGTGCCATAGGTTTACCATCCCTGTTTAGCTTTGGTGCAGAATTGGGGATCGGCTTTTAGGTCACAAGATAAGGTAAAGGTATTGTTGTGTGCAGGGGATCAATTTCGCAGGTGGAGGAGCGCATTGTATTGGTGGAGTCGACTGATAACTACGGAATTGATTTGCGTGATACTGTGAGACTATCACCGTCAATAACTTCAATGCAAAAAGGTTTATAGCTACGTGTTGATTAAAAAATGATTGTAAAAGAAATATAAATACGTAGCGACATCTACGTCGCAACAAGGAACTAAAATTTTATATCCTGCATCGCGGTATTACAATTAGACTCTTTACACCCTTTCCGCATACCTACCTTTAAACTGGTGACTCTCAACTATGGACGCCAGCGTAGATTTTGTGATGCAAACAAACTTAAAATGTCTTGTACATTTGCAATAATTGCAATTGTGTCCTTGTTAAAGATACAAAATGTGAGAGTCTGAAATTAAAAATGAATAAATACATATCGTCATTAATGTAGTTGTATTTTAATAACAAAACTAATTTTTAGTGTCAACGTTTCAGCCACGAAAACCTACGAAAACTTATTCATTTAGCAGATTATTTATTTGTGATTGAAAAAACTTTTTCCAAGCTCCCAATATTTGACAATTACTGAACCATTATGTGAGTTTAACTTTCACGAAAGTTAGATTGAGAATACACAACAAACAGTGGAACTTGTATAAAGGATCTAATAGTGCTTCCTATCGTTTAGGGCGCAGTACGTAAGGGTGAGTAAAATATGTGACAGCGCGGACACGCTCCGCGAAGCGGGGAAGAAATGTAACCTTTTGAGACCTTTAATATGTATGAACATTGTTCTCGAGATACATTACATAATAACGTAGAACAAACTCGACCGTAGTAATGAAAATAGGCACCTATTTTCTAACACATTACAACATCAGTTGGCTATGATTTGATAAAAAATGCGGTTGTAAAAAGTTAATTAAATTTTTATAATTTTTATAGTTTGGGGATTTTTATCCACAAGGATACATCATCTCCATAAATGCATATAACACTACTTTTGTACTAAATATTTAAATATAACACGAATGATTCGAGATTAGGTAACTACCGTGCTACCACACTACAAAGTTGTTTGGCTAGACATCATCATCATCATCATTTGAGTCAAAAGATGTCCACTGTTGTACATAAGCCTCCTCCAAGCTGCGTCATCCGGTACGTGGTCGCCACTCCAGAATCTTTCGTCCCCGTCAACCATCCGTTCTGCCAGCAATGTGCCCTGCCCACTGCCACAATGGCAATTTGGCAATTTTGGGTTTGGTGGTTTTGGTTTTTTTTTGGTATGGCAATTTTTCGGGCTGTCTCGTTAATCTTGATTCTCCTGCGGATATTTTTATTTCGGATGTGATTACGCAAGGAAACTCCAAGCGTAGCCCTTTCGATTGGAAAATTAGACAATATTGTCAATCTTAGTTTTTTTTTTTGGTGGTCGGTAAAATCATCCTATTAAATCTCCCATTCTTGGGTGGAGCGGGAGATAGTGTCAGACTCTTACTGACTAAAAACCCACCCCGTTCCTTCGTTGCCTTAGATACGAGTTGCCTTAGGCTGAGCTTTCCTTTCAGAAGCAAACCCTTGGCCCCAGTAAACTTGTCAATCTTAGTTGTACTGTATGAATTCATATAATTTTTAGGGGAATACACTGTAACACAGTTGTTCCCATATACTTAGCAAAAAAGACCGGGCCTCACTTGACTTGTATATAATTTTAGCGTTCCTTACCTACCCAAAGGGTAAAACGGGACCCTATTACTAAGAATCCGCTGTCCGTCCGTCTGTCTACTATCAGGCTATATCTCATGAACCGTGTAAGATAGACAGTTGAAATTTTCACAAATGATGTATTTCTGTTGTCGCTATAACAACAAATACTAAAAAAACAATAAAATGTATATTTAAGGTGCTCCCATACAACAAATGTGATTTTTTTAATATTATAGTACGAAACTCTTTGTGTGCGAGTCCAACTCGCGCTTAGCCAGTTTTCTTCTCAATTTTATCTCTAAATTATTTTTATCTTGAAAATTTCTGAATTTTCGGATCTCAAAATGCTGATAGTTCAGTTTTACATCAGCTTAACGTTCAAACAAACTTTTCCAATACAGATTTCTCAGACGTGCGATCAAAAAGTCGATTCACCGTCTTCATTACGGGGTGCCAATCACATCGTCTCGTGTGAAATCATAACTCAGCAAGACGCCAACCCCTCCCGCTAAATCTTTGGGGAAGCTCCATCTATTGCGTTTAATTATAGCCCGAGTCCCGACCCCAGCTCTCCACTACCTGAAGATCGTTAATCTTTCTTAAAGATATATACCCTGCGTTAGAAGAGGCTTGCTTGTAGTAAGCGCTTCATACAGCGCGGTACGTGTGCCTCGTCTAACGGCACAGTTTAACCTTTGCCGCTGTTTCGCTACATTTGCTACAGGGCTGGATTTGGAATGTGTCGCGTGAGGATAACTTTCGGGGTTCATTTGTTATAGTTTTGATGGTTAGAGATATGAACACTATCACACTTATATAATTACAAAGGTGAAGTGAAAGTTTCTGTGAATATTTGTTTGTTACTTACAAACATCATCATCATCATCATCATCATTTCAGCCAAAAGACGTTCACTGTTGGATATAAGCCTCCACTAAATGTCACCACAATGAACGATCCTGTGCGTCTCTCATCAATCGGATTCCCGCAACCTTTACCAGGTCATCGGTCCACCTTGTAGGAGGCCTTTCATCCCTGCGTCTACCACGCTCCAATGCCTGAACAGATTTCGGTAAAACTTGGTACGCAGATAGAGTATATGTTAGGAATAACACATATGATATTTTTACCCCGGAAGTGTGTTCCTTTGGGATAATTTTCAGCGGGTAAAACCACTGGCAGCCGCTAATTTTATTATAAGTTGATTTAACAATTAGTTAATTAACGTATTCTTTGATAAATCTATGAAATTTCACTCTCGGTAGTGCAAACAAAATTGTCACAGCAATCTATAGCACCTGAAAGCTGGCAGGACGCCAGAACAAGGTTAAGAAGAAATGTTCAAAAAACCTGATTTATCTTCGACATGATATGGCCATTACTTAGGGCGGTCACGGCGCCAATCTAATCTAAATCCGTCCCTGGTTCCAAATTGGAAAGTCTTTGAACTTTCCCCCCTGAGTATTAAGATGGGTACACGGCTTTACGTGTTCAAATCTCTGAATCGACGTTTATGTTTATTGATTAGCGGGACGAAGGCAGATTTCAATGAGCTCCATTAACCAATTTGGTTTGAGTTGAGACGGTTTAAAGTTTATAGCGTTTCAGCTATCAAGTTGATTAGCCGACGTCTGTCAACTGTTGCTTTGAACTTTTGATTCTGATTTACATAATGGTTATACTCGTTTCATTAAACGCGTCTTAAAACGTGCTAAGTTTCGTTTTTACTTGATTTTCTCTGGTCTAAAGTAAGTGCTTACAAGAAATTTTAACAACTCAGTAATTTTGCTACTAGGTAGGTACTTCACACACACACACATCGGATCAACGCCGGATGGATGAAGTGGCGACAGGTCACGGGAACAACTTGTGACCCACGGATGCCACTCAAGTTGAAGGGTAAAATTTACAAGTCCGTGATAAGACCTGTCATACTGTATGGATCAGAATGTTGGGCTGTGAAAAAGATGGATGAAAAAAGACTGCATGTAGCGGAGATGAGAATGTTGAGATGGATGTGTGGTGTGACGAAAATGGATAAAGTGAGAAATGAGTATATTAGAGGAAGTTTGAAAGTGGCGCCAGTGACTGAAAAGTTGAAAGGAAATCGTTTGTCTTGGTATGGTCATGTGAAGAGGAGGGATGAAACACATGTTACTAAAAGAGTTCTGAGTTTACAAGTAGATGGATGGAGAGGAAGAGGGAGGCCGAAGAAGAGATGGATGGATTGTGTGAGGAGTGATATGAAAGAAAAGGAAGTCAGTGATAGTGGGACGGCTGACAGGATAGAGTGGAAGAAAAAAACGTGTTGCGCCGACCCCAAGTAATATGGGACAAGGGCAGGAAGAAGAAGAGTAGGTACTTATATTGTAAAATTAAAAAACATGCCAAGTCTGACTGACCTGAAGACTGAGTCGGACTCGCACACCGAGGGTTCCGTAGAAACTAACTTATGTAAATAGCTATATTCCCGAATTGAGTCTCGAAGATTTTTCCGAATTAGAAAAGTCTTTTTTCGTGATTTGGTACATTTCTTTGGGTAAATTTTCATTGTTCAGATTTTTTCCTATACTTGTGCTATAAGACCTTGCTTCAAGCCAAATTTCAGGGTTCTAGGTCAACGGAAAGTGTCATATGAATTTTGATTCCTTAGAGAGTGTCGAAATATACGTTTTTTACGATATAAACGGCCGTATCTTTTGTTTCCGTAAACATAGAAGTTTGATTTTTTCACAGCTTTAAGAGACCGCAGACTTGAGTATATGTTTTCAATTTCAACTCGATACCTCTACGGATTCCCGAGATAAAGGGTCTTGACCGACAAAAGTAAGTTTCGTTTTTACCTTTTGAGGTACGGAACCCCAAAAAAATATCTTTTTATTTTACATAGGCCTACATGGGCACTTACAAAACGTCAGAAGCTAGTGTACGGTTCCATATAGAGAAGAACCGGAAGAAACACCATGGTTACTCAGGTACTTAATGAAAATTCCCTAAGATGGAGAAAAACACTTAACAAGTCTGATTAAAACACTCATCATCAAATAAAAGTCAATGTTGACCTTAAATCACGATATTTACACTTGAAGCCAGACAAACAAGTTTTTTCAATTTGTCCACATTCGAGTGCACAAGCGGTTGTCCCAGTCTTTGACACAAGTCGTACAAGAGCTGTACACACAGTGTACAGAGACACAGTCTGGGTACGGGGAGCACTAAGTAAATACTCCTGCGTCGGTGCTCGCTTTCAATTAACGAGGTACATATATCTACAGTCTACAGTTAGCTATGATACCTGCCTTTGATGTCCTCTCATATTCGTCCGACTGAAATGTGTAACTTGCTTTTGTGAATGCTCATTTTGTAAGCTAATTTAGTTGATGGTCCGCGGGTTTATTGATTGTTTGCGTTTGGACAGTTTGATAGTGCTGTTATAGAGGGGTCGGACGTTATGCACCTTTATGACTATTATATACAACCTTATTTTTAGTATATGAGAAACCTGAATAGTTTGTTTAGTTTAGTATCTGAATCGATTCCAATTGTTTTTACACAATGTTATATTTTTTACCAAAAATATTTTAAAAAGGTCACAAGTTGGATACCACTGAACTCAGGTTACGGCAGGTCATAGCGGGCATTAGACACCATCGCACAGCTGGGTGCGGGTCAATCACTCGGATGGCCCATGTATTTAAAAAACAAGTTACATAAAAAGCTTCTTAATTTGTGATTTTTCATGATACATTTATGAAATTTTGTACATAGATTCTTTACATAAAAATACTAGACACGTGTTTCTGGTTTCACATATACTAAAACTAATGTTGTATATTAGATATAATAATGACTGTTCCCGCTCTAGGTGGAGCAGGAGAGAGTATACTTTTAAAAGTAGGTATGCTGTTACGATCATACCTTGAAATTATATTTAAACTTTTAAGCACAATTAAGAGAGAATTCCCCTGCACTCTCCAAAAATAAAGTACAGTTTCAATAAAGAAAACCGCACAACAAAAATTGAAAAAGATTTACGCAACTTTAACATTTCATAAGAGCGAGGGCCTCCAACGAGCTCCTATAGAGACAGCGACATAAATGTCCTCAACAAAAATGAAGATGCGTCCCTGAAACTGGAAGATTTATACACTCGAGGTCCTCTGAGCTTCAAACCGAAGACAATGGAAAGGTCTCGACAAAGTTATTTAAATTACGCGACAATTTTCTTGGGCCATAACGTTTAAGTGGTGGAGGCGTCGAGACCAAGCTAAATGAGGTTTTAAGCTGTCGTTTTCATGAAAAGGGATTCGCAAAGCAGATTTGAGGCAGACGTCGAGGCACGGGCACAATGGTGGGACTCATCCCGTGATCCCGCGGCCTGACAACTCTACGCGAACATTTGCATTGTTTTACGAATATACTGTGGCTTATGACACTTCAAATTAAACGAGACGAATTCCGTCTTTTGTTTTCATTCATTCAATATTTTCTGCCCTAAATTGGTATTTATAATGTGTTTGTTTTATGAGCTGATGTTTGAGTCTTGATTTTAATATAAGCCGTGGTGACATGAATAAAATAAAGGTTTAACTTCATTGCTTTGCTCGAGTGATAAGCGCCGCTCATAGAAATCGGGTTATGACATTCACACCCATAAAAGATGGTCTGTTAATTCATTACTTTGCATAATTAAAGTACGTTTGTGTTTCAATACCCAAATGAGGTCAACCGAATGGATATGGAGCAAACATGCAGATAGACTGCTCTGTAGTTGTAAGAACTTTTATAATTTGAAATTAGAATGCATTCCATAAGCAATTTACAGTACGGCCGATGGAACTTGGCGCGTCTGAAGTTAGGCTCTACGAACTTTTAGCGCTCAAAATAAGCGCACCAATTAAATGATTTATTAAAATACATGCCAATAACAGTTGTTAACAGCAATAATAATTGCTATAGGCATTTATTTTTTCGAGCCATTTATTTTTTTACGAGTGCACAAGCGTTAAAGTTCGCAGAGCTTAACTTCAGACGCGCCAAGTTCCGTCGGCCGTACTGTACGCGACTGATATACCCTACTACTTTTTTTAACTTTGCCCTACACTACGAATAACTCATGTAAACTCTCTTAAACAAGGCACCCAGACCCGGAACATACCTGTAGGCCATACAAATACTTGTCCCGTGCGGGAATCGAACCCGCGACACGCAGCGCAGCAGCCAATCGCTCATCCACGGTGCCAACAGTGCCGTCGTATATGTCGCTATATATTAGCTTAAACTTTTTATGCTATTATTTATTATATATATTTTAAGATACTTTGCCCTACATTAGGAATTACACCTGTGTCGTGGTTTTTTTTTTGATGGGGAAAATCTTCCCATAACGTTTCTCGCCCTTGTGCGGAAAGGGAGAAGAATCAGACTTTTACTGCTTAGAAACTCACCCCGTTCCTTCGTTGCCTTGATCATTACAGTTGCCATACCAGGGCCGACCCTTCCTTTTAGAAGCAAATCCTTGGCCCCAGTAGGCTTCGACCCTGCTGGGCTCTTACGTTTTGCTGACAACTCCTTGAGGCGCGCGTGGAACAGTGCGCGCCGTCGACGACTTGGGCTCGGTCCCGACGATTACCAGAAGGTTGGACAGCGAGCTAGCCATTGCTCGCCGTCCATAAGCTCAAGCCTCGGGAAAGCATCCTCGGCAAGGAAATCGAGATCGGAATTCCGGCGGCGGCTGGGGCGAGAGCGCCGTTGCCTTACGCGTGCGGCCTCATCCTTTGCTAGCATAACTGCTTCGCAGAAGGAGGCGATCGCTTGCCACTCCTCCATGTGACCATGGCCTGTACAAAGGCCCGGGGCGAGAGATCAATGCCGCCGATCGCCCGCACGAGGACACGGCGATGCTCTGCCCAAGCGAGTATGACGTGGGTGCGTTCATATACATGTGAACTGGCATACATATCTGTAGGCCATGTAAATATTTGGTCCGAGTAGGAATTGGACCCGCGTCATGCAGCATAACAGCCAATAGCTCAACCACTGCACTCAAGTTCAACTCATCCAACTTGCAATTTTCATAAAAACCTGTACATATGTATAAATAAATGTGTCGCTCGTATAAAATAAAATGGATGATAATTCGAGACATTACGGGATAGTCGAGCGGTTAGTTCGGGACCAGCACGCAATAAGTATTGTTTTAAGGAGACATTTTTATGACTATCTCAAATTGGAAGAACTTTTATCGACTTTTTAAATGTTGAAAGATTTTGCAATAGTCTGCATTTGTGAGATATTTGTGCTTATAATTTATAATTTGTGTGTCTGTCAAAAATACTGGTTGGCTTAGAGAAAAGTGTCTGCGTGGACAATTTTTTTTCAGTTATTGAATATTCGCTTTCTATGAAATAAGACTAATTATTTGGAAGTGCAGTTTGCATACAAAGGTAAGGAACGAACCTAAGTCAATGGTCTCTCTCTGGTTTGGGTGACATCGGCAAATAAGTTGAAACATTAGCTATAGTTACGCGCAATATAGTTAGCAAATGGTTCAACTTATTTGCCGGGTACTATATGGATCTATGCACCTAGCTATGTAGATAAACAATACATTATTTTTAGTATATGCGAAACCTGAATATAACGAGCCTGTTATGGAAGAACATCGTAAGCGACACACATACAATTTTACAGGAGAGATATTTTACTGTTTATTTTTTACTGGTTAATCAGACATGTCCGGTTTTAGTATTATGTTCAAAACACGTTAGGATCTACGTATAATCAATTAAATCATTGCAGAAAGAGTTAAATAATGAGTACTTTTGTCGCTTAAGATAAAATTGAAGGTCGTAATTTCATCTTGTTTTTAAAAAATCGTCATTTACGCTATCGCTTTTCGTTATAATATCAGGTAAATCACATTAAAACGAAAACATAATAAATCAATTTATATTAATAATTGGTACTTAAAAAATTTTCATTAACATCAATAAATCATACAATCAATCATTCGTCGTCACTTTCTTCCGGTAGTATAAGTCTCTTGTAATGTCATCATAAGGCAAGGCAAGGTATTCCTGCGCATGTTGTGCAGGAATTATAAAAATTATAAAAAAGCTCAGATCCACGCATTGGTTTTCGCAATCAATACTAAATCCGTAATTAAGATCAATTATTTTTGGCTTCGCTCGTTTAACGCAAGCTGATCTTAGCTTTGTAACTGGAATTTTAATTGATTTTGGTAAATATAGATCTGCAAATTGTTTCCAATCCAAGACGTCGGCATTTTCTAGCATTTTAATTTCATAATTCTTTGGATTAGTCCTGGCATTAGAAATTAACGTGGGCCATTGGGATGGTGCCCAAACTGTCCTTCCTTTTATGAAGGTTTCGATAGTTGAATGTACCGAATCTACCGGCATCATTGTATGCCCAGGAATCAAAAAGTTTATAGTTATGTTCTCAATGAACATTGCAACATTACTTATGAAGTACGACAACATCGAAAGCATCGCTCTATTTTTATTTTGTCCGCAACAACTATCACAGTAAAAAGCTATCATTTTGAGGTACTTAAAAACCACCGTACAAACTTCACGCGGGGTTGCAATGGTCGTTGACAGGATCTAGCAGTTGGGACTCAAGGTGGCACTGCACAAGTCCGAGGCCTAGTGTTTTCACGGCCCTCGGGGTGCGCCACCACCAGGTTCCCAGCTAACGGTAGGAGGGGTTCACATCAGCGTCGGGTCGACGATGAAGTACCTGGGACTCGTCCTCGACAGCTGGTGGAACTTCAAGGAGCACTTCCGACGTCTGGCTCCCAAACTGAATCGGACTGGGGCTGCTCTCGGGCGGCTCCTGCCCAACCTCAGGGGACCAGACGCCTCCTGCCGGAAGCTCTATGCGGGAATCGTTCGGTCCATGGCCCTCTACGGGGCCCCGGTGTGGGCACCGACGTTGACACAGCAACCGAGGGCCCAGCTGAATGCGTGCCAGAGGGTCATGGCAATACGCATGGTGCGAGGGAATCGAACGATTTCTCGCGAGGCGGCGACCCTCCTTGCTGGCCAACCGCCATGGGATCTGGAGGCAACAGTCCTTGCAAACATGCACGACAAGCGCATGGAGATGCAACGCCGGGGCGAAATTCCGCTGCCACGAAAAGTCGAGGCATGGCGGACAGAGCTCCGGCGAGATCTCATGGCGAAATGGCGTCAGCGACTATCGCAGCCTCGTTCGGGGCGCGCCACAATTGGGGCGATAAGGCCCATCCTTGAGGCGTGGTTGGAAAGACCTCACGGCGTTCTCAACTTCCGCACGACGCAGGTGCTTACCGAGCATGGAAAGTTCGCTAAGTACCCGTTCCGGATTCGTGCGGAGGATTCGCCCGGGTGTCGCCATTGTGCGGAAAATCCGCAGGACACGGTGGAGCACACTGTAGAGGTGTGCCCCGCCTCGGCGGAGCATCGCCGTGTCCTCGTGGGGGCGATCGGCGGCAGCGATCTCTCTCGCCGGGCCTTGGTCCGTAGTGAGGAGGGATGGCAGGCGGTCGCCTCCTTGTGCGAAACAGTAATGCTAGCAAAGGAGGAGGCCGACCGCATCAGGCAGAGGCAACGGGGCGCTCGCGCGTATATTTTGTCGTTTACGATGTTTTTCCATAACAGGCTCGATAATTTATTCAGAATCAGTAACTGAATCGATTCCAATAATTTTTACACCATGTTATATTTTTTCCGAAAAATATTTAAGATAGGTCACAAGTTAGACACTAACGGGTATTAGGCACCAGAGTACAGCTAGCTGGGTGTGGGAGCAACACAAACCCTCAGTCACTCGGATGGTCCGGTGACCATGTGTTTGTGTGGTGAAATAGGTAACATACAAGCTTTATAACTTTGTGATTATTCGTGATACAGTTATGAAATTTTGTACAACTCGTGTTTCGGGTTTCGCATATACTAAAAGTATGTTGTTTACGGTTGCATCGCACCTTTGTATAATCCTTTGTTGTTGTTCTTTGCGTTAATTTATTGCGCTATCCACAGAATGTTCGCGGTTCCGTAGAATAGTGCGATCGGTGCAATTTACGTTTATTACTTGGTAGCTTTCATTACGATTTTTTTTTCTTCTTCTTCTTTTCTTTTGTGGTTACAAAACCAACGTTGATATAGTTGAATGTTTTTTATTTGTACATTTTGATGCAAGTTGCCAAAATTTGTCATTGCATCTGATTTGGAATAAACGCCTGAGTTAGCGATACTGTTTTGACGTCAAAAGACGACAGTGATAATCGCTCACGTGATTCAAATGACGATTCAACACACTTTTTGAAAAGTAAATCATTACATCGTACATTTTTTTTTTGTTTTTTGATGTTTTCCCTGGTTGTAGGTATATTTTATGTGAATCAGTATGATAAAATACATATAGTTCTGACGCGCTCTAGCATTCCATGATTTTTCGAAAAACACTAAATTACACCTAAAAGCACTATAGCTTTACCTCTATAATAGGTAAGAGCACTTTTTTTGAGAAAGTTTTTGTTATTAAAAAAAAACCGTTAACGAACAAATTAGTAAATTAACAGAGTGTAACATAACTTGTTGCCTTGCATAAATTGAGCGCCAGTCAATGTAGACACTACACTTGGCACCTAATGGATGCACGCCCTTAGTTCACAATTAGTTCCCGTTTAATATGACAATGTTACTAATTTACATCACAACTGTTTCTTTATAGCATAGTATCATTTGATCACAATTACAATTTTTTTTATGTGGAATCTTAATTCTTTTATTCAGCCTTCTACTAACGAGTCTTGTCAAAATCGGTTCAGCCATTTTTTTTTATTATTTTTTTTATGGTAGGTAATATCATCCAATGACAAATCCCGCCCTTGGGCGGAGCGGGAAGTAGTGTCAGACTCTTACTGACTAAAAACCTACCCCGTTCCTTCGTTGCCTATAGTGCCGGGGCTGAGCCTTCCTCTCAGAAAACGGCCCTTGACCCCAGCAGGCTTCAACCCTGCCTGCCTGCAGTTAGCAGGCTGGGCCTCTTAGGTTTGCTGACAGCTCCTTGCTCGGTCCGGCCGGGTACCGGACGATCGGACAGCCATTGCACGCCGTCCGCAAGCCCGCGCCTACGGTGGCCGGAAATCGGGATCGGAATCCCGGCGGCGGCTGGGGCGAGCGCCCCGTTGCCTGTGCCTGATGCGGTCGGCCTCCTCCTTTGCTAGCATTACTGCTTCGCAGAAGGAGGCGACCGCCTGCCATCCCTCCTCACTACGGACCATGGCCTGAACCAAGGCCCGGCGAGAGAGATCGCTGCCGCCGATCGCCCCCACGAGGACACGGCGATGCTCCGCCCAGGCGGGGCACACCTCTACAGTTCAGCCATTTTGGAGATTAACCGAAACAAATAGACAGATAACAAATTATTTTGATATTCCAAACAGGTAGGTACTTCAATTTTATTTGGATATATGTATAGAGTATATATACAGCATTGCGCCGACAGTACAACAGTAAATTTAACTGCGTATGCCTCATGATGTTCCCAGTCTATATACCAAAAATTATTCGAATACATGCAGTAGTTTAGTCTCAGGACATAATAGTATAACAACTGGACATTACTTTTTATTATCGGCATTTTCTACATGATGTATGAAGTTTACAATTACTAAAAAAAAACTTCTTTGTCAACTCAGAAAAAAAAATCATCGTTAAGAATAACTCGTAACCAAACAAAAAACACAACAAACAAAAAAACACAATTTATAAATATCGTTACAAACTGATATACCGATAAATCCGAAAAATACTTTTTTTAATTATTATTTTAGAATTTTTTGGTAGTTTAATAATAAATCCTATGGACTAGTCCCACGAGTATTTAAATTTATTGTCGTAAGGTTGGGGCCACCTTGTATACGATACGGTGGAGCCGCAGGAGCGCAGGTGAAGGTGTGCCTCGCTTGGGTGAAGCACCGCTGTGTCGACAGCGAAACCTCGAGCTTGGCCCTAGTAAAGAGTGCAGGCCATGATCCGGAGCGAGCGGAAATGGGCGGCGGTCGCCTCCTTCTGCGAAGCAGAACTGTTAGCGGAGGAGGCGGCCACATGCTTTTTCACGAGCCCGTGTCGTCGACGGCTTGTAGTGGGGGCTTAGCAGGGCCAAAGCCTACTGGGGCCATGGGTTGGCTCCTGAAAGGGAAACCCGTGGGCCTGGAACGCAAAAAGCAACTGAAGGGACATAGGAGATTCACGAAGTTTACCATTCACATGTACGTCCGCACTGTGGTAATTAATAAATATTTTTCTTTTTCAACTAGTACCTAGTTTACTTAATTAACGCTTTTATGCTTCACAATACTTACTATTCATTACATCTCGTAAAAGTTAATTGAAAATAACCGAACAGAGTGCTTTAGCATTATTATAACTATTCGACCAGTTTGTTCCATTATAATACCGATGAAGTGGCGGTTAGCAGTGGTTCTTAACCTGTTATGGAAAAAATAACCTACTCCGTAATGTCCATATTTAATTTTACGACCGTTTTAGCTTGATGGTGGATCAGAGTGTGACCTATTGGCTGCGGGGGTATTTGAAAGAGCCACCTCGGTTCTACAACCCACGGAAAGAACACTGGTGCGTTTTAGTCAGTAAAGTCTGAAACATCCATTCGCCCGTTTATTTGTTGGTTTTCCACCAAAAAAAAATAAAGTTCTATCCTCCTTACGTTATATATTATGGTATATTAATATTCCTGTTGTTAACCCATTTAAATAGTTTAGAAAGTAATTAAACTATCAGTAAGTTATCTTTGATATAGAGAATAAATTCAACATGTCACTAAAGAAATTCGTTCAATAGTTATTAGTTGAATTTTTTTTTTTCATTAAAGATCAAAAAAAAAAAACAAAAAAGAACAAAAAAGAGCATTCATGACTTCTTGCACTAAGCGACGTCGTCGGTCCCGTAGGAACCATGTAGGAACATTGATATATAATCTAGCAATGCATGAAGCTTTTATTTCAGACAATGAATTCGCAGAAAATTAAAAACGCAGCCCATACTACACAGAACAATCCGGAACATATAAATTTCACCTTGAAGACCCAAATTTTTCCACGCTATGGCTGTTGGTGGACACTGGTATGGACAAAATCGTCTATGCCTGTGTCTACCGATCGCACAGCGGTGATCAGGAGACGACTCGAATGTTTGACCAGCTCAGTGAAGCCGCCGATAAGGCTCTGCATCGGCACCCTGATGCGCAGCTTGTTGCTCTGGGGGACTTTAACGCCTGCCACCAAGACTGGCTTTTCCCATACCAGAGGACCGACCACGCTGGAAGAGAAGCGCGAAACTTTGCGGTATCGTTGGGCCTTTCCCAGCTGGTGAAGCAAGCGACCAGGGTGCCTGATGTAGTTGGTCATACTGCCAACTGTCTGGACCTTCTGCTGACCACCGATCCGGACAGATGTATCGTAACAGTTTCTTCACCACTTGGAACATCAGATCACTGTCTGGTGAAGTCTGTATCGTCCTTCTCCCCACCTGACTGTGAGTCTCGCGGTGAACGGCGGATGTGGCGTTAAAAGTCAGCAGATTGGGATGAGATGCGGCACTTCTTTGCGTCTTATCCTTGGCAGCAGGTTTGCTTCTCTTCTGAAAATCCGTCGAGCTGTGCAGATGCCGTATCCGATGTTATACGTCAAGCTATGGAGTATTTCATCCCTTATAGCGACGTACCCATCGGTGGCTCAGTTCACCCATGGTTCAACGCCGGTTGCATAAAAGCTGAAGAGCTTAAGCATTCGGCGTTTCTCACCTGGGTTGATGCTCGTGACCGCAAAGCTCCGGATCTGAGTTCAAAGAAGAGAGCCTTCAACCAAGCTGCCAAGTCCTACAAAAAGGCACTAAGGAAGGCTCGCTTTGACCGCATTACTCATATTGGCACAAAGCTCTCTGCACAGCCATCCGGTAGCAGAGCTTTTTGGTCCCTTGCCAAGTCGGTCGAAGCGAACTTCTGTCGGCCCACACTGCCTCCGCTGGTTAAGCCTGATGGAACACTGGCTCACACCGCGAGAGAGAAAGCAGGTCTCTTTGCATCTCTCTTCGCCCATAATTCTCGTCTTGACACTTGTGGTGCTACTCCACCGACTCTGCCTTTCTGTGACACCTCGATGCCCGAGATTCGCATAAGGACCAAAGAAGTTCTGAGAGCGCTGTGTCGTCTAGACGTGAATAAAGCTAGTGGACCAGATGGTATTCCAGCGATAGTTCTCAAGGCTTGTGCAGCCGAGTTGTCTCCTGTATTGACTCGCTTGTATCGCCTCTCATTTAGGACTGGCATGGTGCCCAAGTCCTGGAAGCTTGCCAATGTACAACCCGTGCCCAAAAAGGGCAGTCGTGCCGATCCAACCAACTATCGGCCGATTTCGGTAACCTCCATACTCTGCAAGATTATGGAGCGTGTATTGAACTCGCGCCTCATGGCATACCTGGAAGGTAACGATCTCCTCAGTGACCGATAGTACGGGTTTCGCCGCAATCGATCTACTGGGGACCTACTAGTTTATGCCACCCACTTGTGGGGCGAGGCCCTCGAGAGGAATGGGGAAGCGATTGCGGTTTCTCTAGACGTCTCGAAGGCATGGTATGGCACGCTAGCCTTTTGAGTAAGCTTCCAGCGTACGGCATTTCCCCTGGCCTGATTAGTTGGGTAAAAGACTTCCTGAGTGAACGGTCTCTCCGAGTTGTTGTCGACGGATGCTCATCAGAGGCCATGACGACTAATGCCGGAGTTCCTCAGGGGTCTGTTCTCTCTGCAACTCTCTTCCTCCTGCATATCAACGATCTGCTGATGCCCGGTATCTATGGGTATGCAGATGATAGCACAGTTGTAGACAGATACCTGCCAACTCCTCGGGCTAGTAAAGAGCTAATCCAGTCTGAAAGGGAAGCTTTTTTTTTTTTTTTTAACGTAGGTAAAATCATCCAATGACGAATCCCGCCCTTGGGTGGGGCGGGAAACAGTGTCAGACTTTTACTGACTAAAAACCTACCTTTCCATTCCTTGCCTTTATCCTGGGGCCCGTGGTGACAGTCTCACATAACCTTTGGGCCCCAGTAGGCTTCGGCCCTGCTGGACCCCTACAGTTTGCTGACAACTCCTTGAGGCGCGCGGGAACGGTGCGCGCCGTAAAGTCTGAAAGGGAGGCTAAGGTGAAGCGGACGAATGCTTCACTTCAGGCAGTCTCCAAATGGGGCGAAGCCAATCTTGTGGGATTCAACGCCGCTAAAACACAAGCGTGTTTGTTCACCGCCAAAAGGAGCCCGTTCACCTTGGCTCCTACTTTTCAGAATGTAGCCCTGGCGTGCACCGACCGCCTTCAGCTCTTGGGGGTAGAAATTTCCTCGGACCTCAACTTTGGGCGGTTCATTGAGTCCAAAGCCGAGGTAGGTGCTAGGAAACTCGGCGTTCTAGCAAAAGTCCGGCGGTACTTCACACCGGAACAGCTTCTAATCTTATACAAAGCACAAGTCCGTTCGTGTGTGGAGTACTGCAGCCACATATGGGCTGGTGCTGCAAAATGCCACTTAGCAGCTTTGGACTCGGTGGAAAGGCGTGCGAAGAGGCTAATTGGTGATCCAGACTTGGTTAAGTCCAATCTACAAAGCCTCGAGCACAGGCGTAGAGTAGCCAGCCTTTCGGTGTTTTACAGGATGCATTTTGGAGAGTGTGCGCGGGAATTGCATGACTTGATACCGCCATCTCCTTTCTACCATCGAACAACCCGGCGTACGGCGAATATCCACCCTTACGTTGTTGAAACTTCCACGGTCCGGACTAAGCGTTTTGCCTCGTCGTTTATACCGCGTACATCGAGGGACTGCAACAATTTGCCTGCTGCGGTTTTCCCGGCCAATTATAATTTAGGCGTCTTCAAGGCTAGAGTGAATAGGCTCTTAATAAACTAGTGCGCTTTACCATCGACGATTGCATCACTGCTTACCATCAGGTAGGATTGCAGTCAAGTGCTAGTTTATACAATATAAAAAAAAAAAAAAAAAAACTACAAATACAGTCGTATGAGCTCGGTAAAAAAAAGAAGTATAGTATGCACGGTGATAAATGGCATGTCAAAAACCTAGGTATTTTGTAAGTTAGTAAGTTGCAAATGTGGGTACTGCTAAATAAATACAATACATGGTGAAAAATTGATGGCAGGTAGGTTCAGCCACATTTTATCAATAGCAAAAGAGAATACAACAAATAAACTCCCATCAGATACAAGTCATAGACAACAAAAGTCTGTCTCTAAACAGAGAACTCGCGAGTTTTCATGAAATATGAAACTAGATAACACATCAAGTCCCCGAATAGTTTGCAAAGAAATGGTAGTAGTTTACCCTAATGCGATACACTCAGTCATCGGTCCTTATCTAACTGAATATATAGTGGGTTCTTCAGCTATTAATCAAATAGTAGTTTCAGCGGAAAAATGGTTGGAGTTCATAATTCTGTCGCTTTGATAACATCTCGACGGATGAAGACGATTTATTGAAATGTTTGATGTTCGCTTACAGTTGTGATGGAGCTGCAAATAAAATTGGGAAGATATGTTTCGGGCCGGACGCCATGGCGGTTAAATTAGGAAATGGTGCGGAAGAAATCGAGGTTTAATTTTAAGCTAAATAGTAAGCTGTGTTTTTTTTATGGTAGGTAAAATAATCCAATGACAAATCCCGCCCTTGGGCGGAGCGGGAGATAGTGTCAGAATCTTACTGACTAAAAACCTACCCTGTTCCTTCGTTGCCTATCATGCCGGGGCTGAGCCTTCTTCTCAGAAAACGGCCCTTGACCCCAATAGTAAGCCGTGTAGTTATTATCTGGTTTAAAAAAAAATGGTGGTATCTTAACAAACGCATGACCCAGCACTGTAACTGGAGTAACCCCTCGAGTCTTTGACATTTCAAGCGTTTTCGTTTTCTGTTATGAACCTTTGCGATATTATGCCATATTTAACAGGATTAAGGTGCTTTCCACCGGAGATGAGCTATGTAAGTAGGCAACAAGAATGTGAAAGCTAAGCTACGAAACCACGTGGTCTTTCCACTGATGCTTAACTATGTAGCGAGGCGGGTAAGATGTGCTTTGTAGATGCACCGCCGCGCGGTAGCTCTGCGAGGAAGTTCGAAGAAGCTCGAGCAATGCGACTAATTGACAGTAGCGAAAGCACGAGGAGCATGCGCCTGCTGTAAGTAATCGTTTCTGCACATAGCTACACCACTCGCAACCGTCCCTAGCTATATACATAGTTGAATCCGTTTCAACCAGTGCTTAACTATAAAAGCTAATGAATATGATCGGTGGATATTAAACGCATCCAGAGCAACGTAGCTTAGCACATCTCGGGTAGGAAAGCACTTTTACAACTTTACTATCATGCCTTTGGTAGTGCAGACATCGATAGCCATCGGTGACCAATAGAATCATAACTAGCTGATGCCAGTGGTTTCGCCCGAGTGATAGTCGGCCGGACGCGATCTGCAGTAAGTAGGTAAGTCTTTGCAAATATAATTTGGTAAAATGGGGGATTATAGATCCATCCGACACCCAGTTCGAGTGCGTTGCTTGACCAGACGATGGCCCGCTTATTAATGCCCGAAGTGTGCCAAAATCAGCCCGCCACAGACGCCGCTTTAAACGTAGTAACACACTGGGCCCAAAAACTTTGAAAGAAGAGAAAACAAGCGATTCTAAAAGAAAAAGAAGAAGGAAACACACTTTCGGAATAATAGTAAATAGTCTTTTATGCTATTTCAGGTTATGGTCTTCCCATGTACCAAATTCCATCGAAATCCGTTCAGCCTTTCGAGCGTGAAGAAGTAAATAACATACATACAGGTAATTAAGGTCAAGTAGGATAATGTAATGACCTGCTTGTCAGTCATCCGATAACAAAGCTTAACAACAAAAAAGATAGATTCTGATACAGAATTCAAACTCATGATTGTACTTCACTTTTTATACCTACGCTCGGTGGTCGCTAGAAAAAGTACTCTGTGGTCTAGCACTGGTTTAGCACTGGTTTAGTCACGTACAAGATATCGTGTCCGTGAGAGGTGTCTATGTGTGCGTTGCTCGAGCGCGCTTTGTATGTAGATTGTCTTGTGTACTATCTCTTTTGTGGCTTAACTATTCTAAAATAACACATTCGTGTCAACTGATGTTATCACAGTAGCACACATAAAATATGTATTATCGTAATATTAAAAAAGTATCAAGGCTGTTTGCAGCAGTTTATATATTTTCCATGGTTGACATTTATTAGGTATGCAGAGGGATGGGTTTATGTCCTTCGTTCTTTTATTGGATAATAATCTATGGTTTGACAGCTGGGGTTCTACTGTGATATATGATTTTGATATGACTGTCTTATTGATTGAAGATTACGAGTATATCTGTTAAAAACGATGACAGCTTGGCTGGTGAAGTGGTTGAGTGATTCGCTGCTGCGTTGCGTGTGGTGGGTTGGATTGCTTTAAGGAACAAACATTTGTATGGCCTACAGATGTTGTTTAGATTTTTGTGAACACATCCACGATACAGGAGTCATCCCTAATGGGGGGAAAACTTTAAATAAAAAAAAAAAACAAAAGTCTATAGAAGAAAATGAGACATGAATATCAAGCAATACAGCCCCCCTAGCCAAGTTACAATTGTTTCGGTTTTGCGTTAACGCTTGGAGTTGGCAACGCCCCCAATTCGTTTGTTCGAACAAAGGAGTTGGGTGCGTGGCCAACTCCAAGCGTTGACGCAAAACGAAACAATAGTAACTTGGCTAGGGAGGCTGGTTACATATTGGTAAATATTGTAATCTCATTTAAACCGAAAGATATCCACTGCTGGGTACATGATTCCCTTCAACGTCGTTACATCAGTTCTCGTGACCCTCACTGGGCTATCAGGCTATCTTTTATGAGGAGTTACAAGGCTGCTCCTTTCGATATGAAGTCGCCACTTCAGTACTTTTTGGTGGTGTATTAAACTGACTGTTGGTTGGTTGTTGAACTGATGGTATTTTTGACAGCCTAGTTGCATGGTCTCGTGGTCACAAACGTGACTGCTGATCGTGGATTTGATTCCTGGGTCGGGTAAAAGGTACCATTGGGTTTTTGTTTGGGTTCTGCTCGAAGACCATTTTAATATCTTCTGCGGTACTTGACTAATCTCTGTTGAAATTGGCGGCCGTGATCGAAATTAGGTTGAATAGATTACTAAAAAAAATACTTGAAAAATAAATCAACCTAATTATGTTAAAATATTTAATTAACTCATCAACATAATTACCACCATGATTGCACAGATAATAATCTCATTGTCATTCATCGCTAATCTCACTTCTATACATACACAAACAATATATAGACTCTCCAATGTACTGTGTACTTATGTTTGGCGCCGAGTGTATATATAATACTCAGTTCAAGTGGGGATAAGAGTATACTGGTGATTATCGTTGCTCTTAAAGGGTATCTGGAGATTCACTTAGTAATAATGAGCTTTTGTTACTAATACGACGGATTTATTTTTACTATTCCTTTGTTTAATTACAGTAAATACTGTGAAAAGCTGACAAGGCATTTTTATTTATCAATCTTTTTTTTGGGGACGGAAAATTATTATCAAAAAATTTCTACCGCCTTGGGTGGAGCGAAAGAGCGTGTCAGATGTTTGCTGACTAAAACACACCTGTGTACTGTCTGTTGCCTTTTGCGTTCCAGGGCTGGGGTGACAGCGAGCAATGGGTAGCTCGCCGTCCGAAAGTCCTGTTATCGTCCGGACCAAGCCCAAGTCGTCGATGGTGCTAGTAAGCAGGAGCATTCAACTAATTTCGAAGCTCGAACCACCTCTTCCATACCTCGTTTGCTATCGATGTTCAGGGCACTCGTGGAGTTAAACCCTTGATTGAACAAATTTGCTGTTGAATAAAAGTTTACGGTTCTGTGAGAAGATAGAGTGAAAGGATGAATTTATTTTAGTGTTGTTGGCTATTTTATTGTACTAAATAAACCAAGCTACACCAGTCATGTATCCCGTAGTTCTTGATAAAGAAAAATCGGGGACCGTATCATAAAAGGGCCTTGTCTCAAGAGGATTAAGGGCCGCTTCCGTCTAAGCATGTTCTTATAATAAATCTTTCTACCAAGTTTGATGATTTTGAATGGATTTGTTGTTGACCTTCATAGATTAGTAAAAAATATAATAATCATTTTGACAAAGTTGATATACCGTAAAGTGGGCTTTGGTTCTGAGGTCCACCTAAACTCATTAACCAATACAAATACAGGAAACACATTTTCTTATGTTCATCATCATCATAATTTTAGCTGAAAGACATCGACTGTTGGATCTATGTCCTATGGCCTATGTCTCAATGCAATGAACGGTCCTGTGGGTCTCGCATCCACCGAATTCCCGCAACCTTAACCAGGTCATCGGTCCACCTTATAGGAGGACTTCCAACGCTACGTCTTCCGGTACTTGGTCGCCATTCCAGAACCTTTCGGCCCCAACGGCCATCTGTTCTGCAAGCAATGTGCCCTGTCCATGTCGTTAACCTCGATTCTCCTGCGGATATCCTCATTCCTGATTCGATCATATTTATATACAGCGTGTAATTGACAGGTTCGCAAATACGAAAAGTATGAATTCAGACTGTTATTGTTAATATGTTGATAGTGAAATATTTTCCCGGAAATGATAGGTGAACGTTTTTCAATTTTCAATTTTATTTCGGCTACGCAATGTATAACGAATATTGCGATACGCGCGCGACCCTGTACCTCGCGCGTTGTTCATTCATACTAATAGGTAGGTACTTCGGGACGTAGACCTTGTTTGGAATAAATACATAGTACACTACACACACAAACACACCTATCAAAAAATTTAAACACAAATTCAACACCTAACAAAAATTAAAATAGTCACTTACCTAAATTAAAGTCTCTCGGGTCGTTCACCCGTGAAACGAATTGACGATTTAGCTGCTGCCGATGTATCAGCCATCTGCAGTACGCCAGTCTATGCGTTGAGTCACCAGGTACCAGAGCCTGCACTTTATGGATCCGATATGGACGTTGCTTGTCCTTTCGAAGGACTTTGTGCACAGCCCAATGTGAAACACGGGGTTCGTTAATACGCCTTACAAGTTTTGCAGCAGTACGGGTTCCCAAACGCGGATTTCGACGGACAACATCTAAAATCGCCTGCTCAGAACGAGCACGGATTGTCCTTCCAGCACCTTCCTGACGCGGCACAATAGGTAAATTTTCTAAAACACGCTGATATGCCCGTGTGATAGTACGACTATTAGCTGGATGTCGTTCATTTGGGTGTCTTTGAACATAGAGCCTTAATGCCTTTGCTTAATGCCAACGACGCGTTTCCTCTAGCTTCACCCAAGCAAATTAACATCTGGCCATATTCGCGAGCACTAAACGTTTCGTTACGCCGATTCATGACGATACCACACAACACAAAAACACACAACTCACTGAACGCAATACACAGTCCCGAACTCTCGACAGTTAAAAGAAAACGAAATAGACGTCCAGAACGCACCAGCAATCGCGGCAAACTCAAATGGCGGCTCAGCGCCTCAGCGGCTGACGGTTTCGTTTGTCGGCACACCTTTGAGAGTGTGTGTGACACGTGTAGCAATTAGGGCTGCCCACATGGTATGACATTAAACATTTTTATTTCGGTAATAGTAAGTACGTTAGTCGAGGTGCCCATGGCGCAGTAGTATTGAAAAATAATCGTATCGTAATCGTATGATAAACATTGTTATTAACCGCTATCTTTTGTAACTTTTACTCATGGTTCTGCTTCCAAGTATAAACCTGGTACCTGTCAATCCCCAAGCAGCACGCGTGCGATTTTGCGCCATTTTCTAAACACTTAGCAAACGTCGGCGTTCGCATAGATTATAAATTAAGTTTTTTTTTATAGGGTATTTATTCAAGAACGTAAATAAGAAGTTTTTCTTATACTATGTAAAAATCGAAAATAAACAAAGCTTTTCGTAACTACACGCGCGAACGCCGGCTTTCGCTCAAGGATTGACAGGTTAAAGAATGTGAATCTGGCAATATTGACACGATGTTTTTATGTTTTATGTCCCACTAAATTGTCTAAAGCAAACAATTTACATTACTGTATTGCAACGCGTGTGTACAGTTCGGGCAGCTTCATAATTGATACTGTAGATCATTAACGATTTAAAATAAGGTTTTTGGAATTAAGAAATAATAAAGTAATCATACTCCTGAGTATCTAATTATTATTAAAGCATTTGACATAAAGAAAATAAAATCACAAGTATTAAATTCCGTACGCGGTACAACCCTAGCAGTGTCGGCGCGTAAGCAAAGGCGCACCACACAAAAGGAGCGAGCGAGCGACCGGTATGCTGTCTCTGTCTGTCGTAGGCACTACGAGGCCAGTAAACTTTTACAGCTAACAGCTGATTTCGCGCGGGTTGTATGAATTTTCTTTTACGATTACATTGCCGAATTTAAGTTTTTTGCTTTTTTTCACTAAAATTGTGTTTTTAGGGCTGGATTTTGTTGTAACAAATGAATAGTAACACAAATCTAGTTGAAAAACGGTCGGAAAATTCGACAATTTTCCTGAAGAAAATTCCAACGTTTTTCAGTCATAATCATGGTCATGAAGCTACTGTTTCAGTTTTTGCCAACCTGTCAAATACACGGTGTATATATCGATAATGTTTCTTATGTTCCTTGATTAATAAGCTTCTACCAAAGTTATATTTCACGGCCAAAGTTACCCCACTTTACTCGGTGTTTGCTTTAAATCATAATGAATTTAGAAAAGCCTTGTTGAAAGAAAGAAAAGAAAGAAAGAAAAAACGTTTATTCGTACCTTACACATACAATAGAAATAAAATAAATAAAAGAGAAATAGCATTAAAACAAAAAAAATATATATTAAAGAGAAATAAAAAAGAGTCAAAATATTAAATACTCATTTTGATCCTTAAATAATGTGTAATAGAAATACTCATAAACACGTTCACTTTATGTCATTTTCTTCTAAAATAATATGAGGCGTACAATTCACAACCTAGTGAATTGTACGCTAGCCTATTTTAAGAGGTAATTCGATGTAAGATATATTTTATATTTGTATGTTTTCCGTAAAAAAATAACATTTTGGCAATTTCCCCTATGTATCGGCCAATAGGTACAATGATTCGATGACTCCGGTAGCTGATCTCAGCAGCGAATCCATTAGTGAAATTATAATAATTTAAATACATAGTAAACTTATGTACGTATATATTGCGTAACTAGGTACTTAAATTCCGTGCTCAATTTCAAATATGAAAACCCACAATCACTTACTATAAAGCTTTTACTAAAATTGGTCGGAGTCAATTTTGTTTTAACTTACCTATGTTAGCCATTAGAAAGGCTGTGAACTCTGAATAGTGTTTTGGCATCCTGTCTCAAATTCATGTGTATTTTTATCTACTCCAGTGGTGCTATTTTCTAAGAAAACGCAGCGCTGTTCGACGTTGCCGCAACATCGAACACCCAAATAGGATACATTGGATTGTCAACCTAATGAACCTATACATTGGATTGTTAATTCAATGTATCCTAATTGTATGTTCGACGTTGGGGCAACGTCGAACAGCGCTGCGTTTTCTTAGAGAATAGCATCACAGTACCATACAAAGAGATCGGGAATGAAATATCGAGTGATCGTGATGAATGGGTGATATTCAATGAATTCACGTTGCGTGACTATATTATATACCTTGGTAAATGAATTAATGACACGACTTTGTAGTTTCATGGATTAATATGCTAGAAAGTTTGGTGTAATTTACCTTTTGTTTCTAATTAAGTGATCAAAAGTATATGCAACATAGGGAAAAGTTCACCATTCTCTATAGAAAAGGGAAGATTTTCCGATGAGAGGAATGATGTTGGCTGATGGGCACCTGACAAATGTTTAGGATTCCCTGACGTTTAAAAAAAAAAAAATTAGCTGCTGCTAGCGGCATCGTCTCCATAATAGTAGAAATTGTCCCAAAGGAAGAAGATACTTTCGTGATAAAAAATATCCTACATTCTGTTCCAGGACATACACTACCTGTATACCAAGTTTCATCGAAATCCATTTAGCTGTTTTAGTGTGAAAGAGTAATAAAAATACGAATATAGCTTTCACTTTAATACTATTAGTGCGGTTGCTTGGATTTGGACTGCAGTCTAGTTTGTATGTGGCCATGTAGATGGCGCCACATGTGTTATTTGAACCACAGAACAGAAGAATGATTTGAACACAGCAGTGAGAACAATATGGGCTGATTATGCTTATACATTATGCGTAAGTTATTTCAGCTTATCGAAGTCTACTTCAGGATAGAGGGTTTTCCCAAGATATATCACAACACCAGATTTTCCGCCTTTCACATTCAGTCAAAGGCTTATTTTTCTGAAATTCTTAACAGAAAATCTTGCAAAAACATGACTTAACTTTTCCGTTGCATCCCTTATAATATTCTCTTTACAAATAAACCATACATGAGCAGTTGTGAACCATATTAGAGCAATCCTACAAGCGTTCTCGTATCAGTGCCTGAGTTTAGAACTCGTTATCGTGCGCGAGCGGGCCCGAAGTTTGCCGAGGCCTCCCGACGTCGCCCGAAGCCAGCTTCTTCACTAACAATAAATGCTTTGTCAAAGTTCGACCTGCCACCCGGCTAGATAACCGGCTTGCGTTTGTTTCAAACTAACTTGTCAGGTATGTTTCTTTTCATGATTTTTGTTTGTAGCTTCAGAAGGAAGAGCTTTAGTCTATTTATTTATATTTCTGCTATAGTAGCCGCAAACAAACCTGCTGTGTCGCAAACAACGCGAAAAGCAGGGAAAACGAAAGGGGGCAAGCAGAGTGATGAGGATGGCTTCACAAAAGTAGAGAAGAAGAAAAAGAAGAAGAAGCCTACTTGTCAGAACCAGTGCGGTACCGCGCTGGCTGGAGCCAACATGCTGCTGCGTCCAGCAATACCCACAACGCAGCTGTATGTTTCGAGGCTACATCACACCACGAAGGTTGAGGATATCGTGGAGTATGTACGTGTGAAGACCAACTGGACTTTGAGAGTGGTGCAGTTAGAGCCGCGCCATAACACAAATTTCAAGTCGTTTGTGGTGCGGGTGCCGACTAACCATTTGGAGACCTGCCTCAAAGGAGAGTTTTGGCCGAAGGGTGTCGTGTATCGACGATTTCGTGGAAGGATACCGACCTCGCAGCGGAAAACGACGCCGTCACTTCGTGTGCAATAGTTTTTAATAATTTGATATAGTTTCTTTGTATGTATTAGTTTAATTTTGTATGGTTATTTGTGTATTTTATCTATGGGCCCTAGTTGCCTGACAATAAAGGTTTATTATTATTATTATTATTATTATTTAAAATGGTGGATTTTATTGTTGAGGTGTTTAGAGCTGAATTTTTGGTTGTAGCTAAATCTTAGTTTGCAGCTCTTTCACTATTCTTACTTTTTTATAGTGATGAGAGTTTAAAACTGATGTGGGCTTTTTTATGGTAGGTAAAATCATCCAATGACCAATCCCGCCCTTGGGCGGAGCGGGAAGTTGTCAGACTCTTACTGACTAAAAACCTACCTCGTTCCTTCATTGCCTATCGTGCCGGGGCCGGGCCTTCCTTTCGGAAGCTGACCTATGACCCAAGCAGGCTTCGACTCTGACTCCCTGTAGCTAGCAGGCTGGGCCTCTACGGTTTGCTGACAGCTCCTTGAGGCGCGCGGGAACTGTACGCGCCTAGTATACCTGGTCATGTATGTGATATTTCGCAAATTACATTCAAAATTATCCTGAACGTCATCTTTGTGTCTTACCAGTTAGTCTATGAAATCATCTGCATCATCATTTCAGCCGACAGACGGCAATTGCTGGAAATGGCCCCCTCCAAGTGCTGCTACAGCGGTCCTTTGCGTTTCATGTCCATTGTGTTAACCAATTTTTCGATTTGAAATATATATATATGTACCAATATTTTAATATGAAATTAATTTTGTTATTGTATAAGGTTCTTTATAAGGCTCTACAGAGATTTTCTCTCTACTTAAGTAAAAATCTAAAGCTGCTTCTGCATTATGTCTCAATTTATAATAACTATTTCCTCCTAGCTGCCTGATGCTTGTAAACTTTCGCCTGAAACTTTTAATCCAATCTCAGGAGCTGAATTTAATCGTTACATTGATCTGTGAGTCATACTTGTTTTCGTATGAGTCCACTGACGTAAGAATCAAGAATCTATCGATTTGTAATCCGCAAAAATATCAAATAGATAAGATATACATTTTCCTGACGCCCAAGACCGGTATATACCGGCCAAATTAGTATTGTCACTAAAATTATTTGATACATATTTACCTCTGTGAATCTTGGGGTTTTCCAAGAGATTAGACTTTATAATCTATAGACAATCTACTTAATTAGGTATGTTTAGGTCAGTTTATCCATTTCTAATGTATTTAAAAAAAAAAACAATGGTGGTTCTCGAGTAGCTTGCCAAAAACAGACTTAGAAGAAAATTGTAAGTCATGGTTCAAAAAATATTTTGGCCTGTTGGTCTAGTGGTTAGTGGCCCTGACTGCTAAGCCGGAGGTCGTGGGTTCGATTCCCACTCAGGACAAATGTTTGTGTGATGAGCACGATCATTTGTTCTGTGTCTGGGTGTTATTTATCTATAATATGTATGTATTTAAAAATATATAAGTATGTTTATCAGCTTTCTGGTACCCATAACACAAGCTCTGCTTAGCTTGGGACAAGACGGTGTTGTGTGATAGTTGTGGAATATTAGTTGTAGTTGTGGAATAATTTTTACTTAACACAAAAAAAAGAATTAAAAATTAAACTTGATTTGGAAAACACAGCTAATATCAGTAAACTTTTTACAGCACACCTATTTCAATTGAAATAATAAAAAAAAAACAAATTACACTCTTCCGAATGTATAATATATATAAAAAAGAATCAAAATCCTTCTTTTTTAAATTATTTAAGACCAGTGCGTAAAGAGGCGATATAATTAAAATATTTCACCTTCTTTTTGTTCCTCTGAAAATGTCCATGAGTGTCATGCACTATGATCAGTGATAGGAATAGGTAGTGCCTATTTGCCTAAACTTCGAAGAACAGAGACATGAAACGGAGACTTCCTTAGGACTAAATTTTTTCCGAGACATCTATCCCGAAATTCGATCTATTCCGACAACACTTAAATACATTTAAAAAAATTGTTATTTGGAATAAGTAATTCGTCTATATTTACTTAAAGTTTGCGACTAGATATATCATAATAAAAAACCATTCAATTTTCTGAATTTTATTTTGGAGAACATTTTGTAAATGACTTGTTGATCGTAATACACAATGAATCACAATGTTTTTATAAGAAGCCGTACACGTTTAGAATTAAATATCTTCTTTCTAGCTCACTCTCGGCTACGTTTAATGAGATTTCTAAAGTTCAAGTGTAAAAAAGGGCTTTCAAATAATAAAACGGTATTTTTTTATCATTTTAGCATTCTCTATAGTAGAAATAATTAATCATTAAAAAAGGTACTTAAAATAAATAAATAATTCATTTATTTGCCAGAATGTAGGTATACAAAGTGGTATGATCTTAATATTAATGAGGTTTTTTGTTTTGCATGGAAATCTCCTAAGAATAACGGTTGACAATATCGGTGGTGTCAAAGGACCCTGTGGTGTTCACTAAATCACTATTTAGGGATTTGGATTTATAAATTAAACAACAAAATTATCAGTAAGTAGGCACAACTAGAGAATGACGTGTGGTCGGCTTCGGGTGTCGATTGGAAGTGCTCACGACGTCACACTTCAGTTGGTCTACATTTAATGAGTATACCACAGACCCTTACGTTTTTTTTTTAACTAGTTAATGTCTGCGGCTTTTCCCGCGTGTACTTCTGTTTTTGTATCCCATGGGAACTATACTTTTTTTTTAATAGGAAGTAGCCTATGTGCTAATCCACACCTTAATCTATATCACTACCAAATTCAACATTTTCAGCAATTGAGTAATGGACATCCATACAAACTATCATTTATGCAATTACTAATATTATACATTTATAATATTAGTAATTGCATAGGTATTAGATATAACATAGTCTGTGGTTTCTGCCTACTCCTCCGGGATAAAGGCGTGAAAAATATACGGAAGTCATCTATATCATGCACATTTTAAGAAGACCTCTCTGATCACAACAATACAAACACACCCAGTGTGTGTCACTAGCCTTGCATTGTATTGCATCAGCCTTATAATGTTCCCATTGCTGGGACTCAGGCCTCTTCTCTAGGAGAGGGATATATAGACTAATAAAGGATAGGCTGATATAGGATAGGTAAGTTGTTATTATGGAGTTATAAATTATATTTTTTATGTCTAATCGCAAACTTTAGGTAAATATAGACGAATTACTTATTCCAAATAACACATTTTTTTAAATGTATTTAAGTGTTGTCTCGAAATTTCGAGACAGATGTCCCGGAAATAATTAAGTCCTAAGGAAGTCTTCGTTTTAAGGAAGTCTCTGTTCTTCGAAATTTAGGCTAATAGGCACTACCTATTCCTATCACTGATAATTATAAAATTAGGAGATAAATAAAGATTACACCTAGAAATACATCTATATATATAAAAGAAAGTCGTGTTAGTTACACTATTTATAACTCAAGAACGGCTGAACCGATTTGGCTGAAAATTAGTAGGAAGGTACTCGTAGCTTGAAGCCAGGAGAAGGATATAGGATAATTATTATTTCGAAAAAAAAAACAATTCCAAAACCAGCTCATGTATTTGTGTAGGGTAGAGTAGGGTAGAGAAGGGTAGAGTAGGGCAGAGAAGAGTAGAATAGGGTTAAGTAGGGTAGAGCGGGAGCGAAGCCGCGGGCAAAAGCTAGTAATAAATATATATACATCTAATCTAACAAATATTACAACTTAATGTATACATACAAACCAAAAATAATAATATGTACAAACAGGTAAAAAAAGAGCTCATATGGCATCAAAAAATTTATCCGCATTGATGTCAATGGGAAAAGTGCCCAGAACGCTAGCAGCATTGCCACGTTGGATGGCAATGCTGACTCGTAGACCGAAGAAAATTTCAGCCCTCTGGTCACGCGAAGAGTCAACCAACCGTTTGCCTAGAAAGGGAAAGTTGGAGCCGGGAACAAAGACACGCTTCTTTTAAAACCTAGCAGCATTGAACCTGACCAAATTGGACTTAATAATCATTACGATAAGTACAATAATCATTTCAGCCGAAAGACGTCCACTGTTGGACATTAGCTTTCCCCAAGTGTTGCCATAACGACCAGTCCTGTACGTTTCACATCGATCGAATAGGCAGGGCAAGTATCAAAAAGGCCCAAATCATTAATTACCTTCGAATCAGTAAGGACATTAAAAATGGTGTTAAATATAAACAAGAATAGGTAATGCTTTTTCCGTATATTTTTATCCCGATTTGTTGAAGTTTGGTGTCGGGAAATACCGAAGGTGACCACAAAACAACCAAATTATAATAAATGCAACTGTTAGGTACTGATAAACACATCATTATTATTTTTTTCGGCAAAACAGCGAACTACACTAAGTACCTACGAACAATTGGCATTGTGCACTAAGCTTCTGACGTTTCATAATAATAATAATTTATTTAATAAACAGACAACACAGGCCAGGTCAGGCAGGGGTATGTAGGTCTACGTGAATTAAAAATATTTTGAATTTGAATTAAACTACCAACAAGATTGAAAGAAGAGAGAATTTTGAAAACCAAAAAACCGTGCACGTGTGAGTCGGACTTGCGCACTTGTCGTTTGTTGTATGGGAGCCCACTGAAAATATTTATTTAATTCTGTTTTATTTTTTAGTATTTGTTGTTATAGCAGCACCAGAAATACGAGTAAGTACATCATCTGTGAAAATTTCAACTGTTTAACTATCATGGTTCATGAGATAAAGTCTGATGAGAAACGGACAGTAGAATTTGCAACTGAAAGGGTCATCTTTCAGTTGATATTTCGTTTGATATTGCCACATTAATAAGTTTGCTTCTTATTATTGTACATGCTGAGCTTGAACAGGGTCAATAGTCAGTACGATTATAACTTTATAACCAATGCAGTAGATTTATAAATGGAATGAAAATGGTTTTGCTTGTTGATAAAGCAACTCTTTTTGATAAAGCAATTTTGAATTCGGAATTAAGGAAAGTATTTTTGTACTTTCAAAAACCCAATTCCTATCGATAAGGATAAATAGTATTATTATATAGCAGCTAACCAATTTTTAATTCAGAATTAAAGGAAAGTATTTTTGTACTTTCAAAAACCCAATTTCTATTGATTAGGAAAAATAGTAATATTATATGCCAGCCGTATCGGAGTGTAGGTATAAGTAGGTATGTAGGTCGAGGAGCGGGCGGAGTTTGAATTAGACAGAAAGTATTGCGTCCATGGTTTCGTACGATATAAAATAATGGGCTTATAGAGATCGTCAAGACATAGTACGCCACGTGCGTCTATAGGTAGAACTACATTGGGCACGCGTGGGCCACGTACGCCGATTTCCATACTCTTTAAATATGCCAATTAGTCTTGTAGAGCTACATTAGTTCCACGCCACATGACACACCGCTACAAACAAATCAGGCGTGCCCAAGTGTGTGTCGGTCTAATGTAGTTCCATGCGTTCCTGGACTGGTGAATTAGTGTTATAGAGTCTATGATAGATGTCCCAAAATACTGTAACACTCTAAAAATTATAAAGATATTTTTTGTTTTTCTTTTTTACTTCTCACGAATTTGTAGATAAATCTTCGAAGTGGTGGCCAGTTTTCACATACAAAACTTTTCTTTTCAGACTGAAAGACATAAAGTAATTTCAAGAAGTGCGGCATTTATTCTGGTATTAAACTAATATATGCTTGTAAGTTTCATTGACTAAAAACAAAATAACGTAAAACAATTCCAAACAATGTCACAAGAAGCGTCTCTTGACTCCATTATATACTGATCACAGAGGCTTTATGGGGTTCCCCGGTACACGAGGGTAATCCATGGCGTAATAAAGGGGCACTTTTTCGAAGATCTCCTTAGATAAGGGAAGGTGAGCGCCGATATATCAGAAGATTAGTCGTTTGCCGCTGAAGAGAGCGCGTTGAATGCAAAGTGGTTATAGACAGGGCGGGGAAAGACCTCTTGAAGTGTCGATAAGAATATTAATTTAGTAGATTAGTTTGGTGTTGAAGGATTCGAGTTGAGAGTCGTTGATTGGGCTAAAGCTTGTCGAAGTTAATGAGTGGTTCAATTAAGTTGGCGTCGGCGTGATATAGATTGATATAGTAAGGTTACCAAAATATGGGCACGAGTAATAGTGTTTAGAGGTATATTAAAGCGGGTGTAAAGTCCCGTAAACCTCCGCTGATCTTTTCAGCGGAGGTTTACGGGACTTTACACATGCTGTGTCTGGTCCGGGTAACAGCCCCATAGCTGATTTCGTGTTGTTCTATACGTTTTGTTCGCGCAGAAAACTCTAATACCACGAAGCCAGGATTTTAAAGTTTTGTTCTTATATGTCGTCACAGATGTCGCTACAAGTGAACAAACTTTCGTAAAAAAAAAATAAGTTACAAAAAAGAAATCAAAAAATTCCTGTACACTCAAAGACTAATGCCTTGATAATTAATAATACCTTTTAAAATTATCACAATTCATACCATTTTTTCATGGAGGCAGGTTAAAACTACAAAGCGCTTCCTACTTCGTATCAGGCCAATAAATACCTCTATCGATACATGACAGTACTACACATCAAACAACATCGATACCTGCCCCGTCACAACACTAGCAAGGTAAGGAACTCCATAAGTTAACAGCTAGATCCTGTCATATATCAGCGCTTGGTGACATATTCACCCGTCATGTACGCTTTGCATATCCGTGGACCGTGGTACGAGACCGAGTTGTTGAGCCTACAGTTTATGTGGCAAGTTTTTATTGCTTTGATGCAGCTGCTTTGTTTAGTGCTGTTTTGTTTAGTAGTATATGTGTGTGTGTGTGATGTGAGTGCCTCTGTCCATGGCTAATGTTTTTGATGACATGGGTGGCGCAGTGGTTGAGCGATTGGCTGCTGCACTGCTTTGGTTTCGATCCCACTCAGAACAGATTATTTATTTATCAATTGCTGCTATACTTCCAGTATATACCAAAGCGTATGTTAAGCTAACAGACAACCCATGGGTTGTCTAAAAGTGAACTCCGGGGCCCTGGAACGAAGGCAAAGAAGGAATAGGAGAAGTCATTGGATGATTTACCATCTAAAATTGTGTTTTGGGTACATTGTCCTCTCATATCTATTAATATTGTAGTATGAAAATATTGTAGAAACAATCACTGTTTTACCATGGAGTTTCTTACCGGTTCTTCTCTGTAGGAAACGGCTAATTGGAACCGTGCGCTAGCTTCTGACGTTTTATAAGTGCCCATGTAGGCCTATGTAAAATAAACGAATTTGAGTTTGAGTTTGAGTTTTGAAAAAAAAAAAAAAACAAGAGCCAGTAAACTACAACCTAAAAAAAACATAGATTTACCTACTGTTATATATACATCATATACCGAATTTCGGTTCCCGGGCAATCAAGGTGTTCAACAGATTAAACGCCTGGACTCTCCTATTGCCCGATTCAAATATCGAGCTATTTGTATGGTCTACAAATAGTTTTTCTAGGTCTGGGTGTTTTATGTAAACGAGTTTGTATGAAAACGCATCTATGATACAGGAGTAATTCCTGTCGGGAAAAGTTTGTTTAAAATATTTTTTTACAGAAATGTTGTTTTTAACAAAACGTCATATTGATCATGTTATTATGTTTTTTATTAATTGATTATGGCAAAGTGTCGCAACAGCAATGTAAAAATTTAGAACAGTAAACATCTGTAAAAATATAGTTCCATAAAATATCACTCTAGTCTTATAACACCCAGACTAAAACACCCGTGATAAAATATTGGCAGAAAAGAAAGTAAAAAAGAAGCAATTTTATGAATTACCGGATGTATAAAATCCTTGGAATTACCTTATATCTAAAAGTCAAAATAAAGTCCCTAAGGTCTTCTGGTAGAAAATGCTTAAGGCCGCCTTTGTGTGCCAGTGTTTTGTGCAAAAAGTTTGTATAAATAAATATGAAAAGTTTAGCCAAAAGTTTTGTAAGGTTTTGTCAATCTTTAATTGACCTTATTGTCGGAAAAAATTCTCAAAGTAAAGTTTTGCCTTAAGTCGATCTCTATAAAAGGCCGAAAATGGGACTGAAAAGTTGCAAATCTTTGACGTTGCCTCATTGATTACATATCCGCGTCTATTAAAACATGAACGTTACAAAAGTGTTTTTTTTTTATTATTGATAAGTTCGCGCTTGACCGCTATCTCACCTGATGGAAAGCGACGATACCGTCGACGATGGATCGCGCTTAGTCAGTAAGTCTGATACTGCCTTTCGCTTCACCCAGAGAACAAAAGACAAAATTGAGCCCACGTATGCTACGTATTATGGCATTGCTACTCTTGAATTTGCTTCAAAATAGACGACTTATGTGGGACGCATAAATGCCATCTCATGTGTATGTCAAATATGTTTCTAAGACATCTGTTTTCAAACAAATTCAAGAGTTTAGATGTCATAACTTAGGCCGTATACAGAAAGAAAGTTGGCAGCCTGCGTCGATCTAACAGCGCCTATCGGAACCGGCCGGCGCGGGTAATCTGCGCAGGTAATAGGCGCCGAATTTCTATACAAATATTCAGCGCTGGTAGATCGGCGCAGGCTACCAGCTTTCTTTCTGTATACGCCCATACGTGACGTGGGTTCAGTTTGTCTTTACCTTAATTTGATGATATCCCTCACAAAAAAAAGTATCTTGCTACGAGTACCTGCGATTAAAAAAGCCAGCCAATCTAAAGTAAACAATGTTCTCGTCTGTACTTTCATTGATCATTCACTTTGCCGATTGTACGTATGCAGTTGCCCATCGTGTCGTACTTTTTCCTCTTTTTAATGCGTCTGCTCCCCCTCGATAAATTGTAACCTTTGTTAGGGAAGCCATGTTTATGTATGTAATTTGGCTTTTACGTTGCATTCCGTGTTTAAACGGCGTAAATACTTGATGTGAATTAATTAAGATTGTAGTTTTGTTGGGTCATTTTTTTTTTATTTGAATTTATTTTGTCTATGATTAAGAAATGATATTCTTTTTCTTTTGGTGTCTATTGATTTATTGACATTTGACAAATGTTGTCTGGTCAGTATTGTGGCTACCTGATGCCGTATCATGACGTGTTAAATATCAGTCATGTGAGCGAGAAAGAGGGATAGAGCAATACAGCCTATAAAGCTCCATCCCTTTAAGAGTTCAGTTTAGGTCGTCAAATGGACCACATTTTGTGCTCGTGGTAGGGCCTCTGGGCAGCTCCATCTTTTGCCACGTTCGAATCCTGGAAGGTGCAGGGTAATTCTTAGATTCATTTCCTTTCTTGACCAGTGTGGTCAAACACCATATATGGTGTTGTAAGAAGATGATGATTGAAGAGGCGATACTTAGACACTATTTTTGGGATAGTTCTACAGTTCTCCATTTATTAAGGTTGTTTATTAAAACAAAGTGAAAAGTATGAACGTACCCAGATTTAAATTATGTGCATATTGATCCAAATGAAACAAAGATCTCAAAAGTTAATAAAGTCATTGATATTTTATATTTTACGACTCCAACATTGTTTCAAAGTCTCGCAATAAAAGTATTTTAGTGTTGGCAACAGTTCGAATATTTCCGGGACATCTTTGACTATTAGAAGATTTATTGTCAATTAAGTTATGTTTTCGAAAATGGTGGATATCTTTGGTGACTGTACGAATACACTTTTGTTACCACAGAATATGTCTTTGTGAATGCGCATTGACAAGTTCGATCGTATTAATCGACTATATCAGTCGACTAGGTCAATGCTTGCTTGTCAACTATATTTTGTTGTGTTTATCTAATATTAGTTTTGGTATCCCTTTACGTATAATGGTTTATTAATATTTATGTCATTGGTTAGTTTATTCAGTGATTTTAGGTTTATCTAGGTGAGGGTTTACTCACGCACGTTTTCGCAGCATCAAGTCAGTATACAACATTTACTAAATTATATATTGTACTCGTATATCATACACAATACACAAACCCTTCACAAACACGTCACAAAGTTTCCCAGAAGTTTAAAACCTTCGCATAAAGTTTGTAGCACGTTGATCTCTGAGCTTCAGTGCATTATCATCGATCGTCACCGACATGGCAACGTTGTCTGGAGGCTGCACAATAAAAGATAAGTAGCTGTTGCGTAGTGTTGGCAAAGATTCGGTTTTAACGGGACGGAATCCCGGGATTTTGTAAGGGTTGGCACTATTTATTTCCTACAATGTCTCTTTGGAATGAGAAAGATAAAGTTGATTTGGGATTATGGATAGCAAATAAAATCGTATTGTTTGAATCATTATAAAATAAGACTATTACTAAGAAACTAGCAGTCACCTGCGGTTTCACCCGCGTGTTCGGTTACTGTTCGGTTGTGCGTGTTTGGTTGCTGGTCATATATTGGTTATACAAAAATAAAAGATTTTTTAAAATTCGAACTTGTAGTAAAATAAACATGTTATCTTTAATTTCTTGATTTTTAGAGATTAGGGGGTTCAAACAAATAAACTTTTCAGTGTTATTATAATATTAGAATATAGGCAGACACGGATTATAAATTGTTTTTGTCATGTATTGACACTTCACCCGTAGAGTAAAAATAAACTCCCAAAACTTTCACCATCACATAAGCTCTGTCTTCGATATCCCGTCCCGCATCTCAATCCCGGGCCTTGTCGCGTAGCAACACTAGTGCGAACCCTCCTTAACAGTTACGTGAGGTATTAAGAATTTAGCGAGAGTCCCGAAAAGCCCTCCTCATCGATTCGGTGCCAGGTTGTTGCTTTTATAACCTTGTTGTGATTGTAGCCTTCAAGGTAACGTTTTACGACTCAATACAATATAAAAGTATCGGAAATTCGGAAGTTTACTGTAAAATGTTGATGGCCCCTGTCTTAAAGAAATGTCGTTACAGTATTTTTTATAACTTTGTCGTAAGAGAAGTTATTACTGGCTTTGAAGAATATTGCTTTATCGAATTTTGTGAATGTCGTTAGTTGTCGATATCGATTGCATGAAAAACAGCACCCTGATTTTAGGCTTAATTTTTTGTGAGGACTGGTTTCGATGTAAACAATTTTATTAGATGTAGACTCGTGTTTACTTGATGGTAAGTGATGATGTGGTCGAGAGCACGTTTACCTAGAAATAATCTGTTTTCTCGAGACTGAAGCAGATTTTATATTTGAAGAAACACAATTTCTGACGGTTAGTTAAAACATCTCATTTATTGATAGGTTTATTTTGTTTTTGTATAGCCTCTTTTTATAATGTGTACTAGCTTTTGCCCGCGGCTTCGCTCCCGCTCTACCCTACTCTACCCAAATCTACCCTACTCTACCCTACCCTACTCTACCCTACTCTACCCTACTCTACCCTACTCTACCCTACTCTACCCTACTCTACCCTACTCTACCCTACTCTACCCTACTCTACCCTACTCTACCCTACTCTACCCTACTCTACCCTACTCTACCCTACTCTACCCTACTCTACCCTACTCTACCCTACTCTACCCTACTCTATCCTACTCTACCCTACTCTACCCTACTCTACCCTACTCTACCCTACTCTACCCTACTCTACCCTACTCTACCCTACTCTACCCTACTCTACCCTACTCTACCCTACTCTACCCTACTCTACCCTACTCTACCCTACTCTACCCTACTCTACCCTACTCTACCCTACTCTACCCTACTCTACCCTACTCTACCCTACTCTACCCTACTCTACCCTACTCTACCCTACTCTACCCTACTCTACCCTACTCTACCCTACTCTACCGTACTCTACCCTACTCTACCCTACTCTACCCTACTCTACCCTACTCTACCCTACTCTACCCTACTCTACCCTACTCTACCCTACTCTACCCTACTCTACCCTACTCTACCCTACTCTAACCTACTCTACCCTACTCTACCCTACTCTATTTTTCTCGCCATAAAAACCATGCTTGAACTTCAACGAACATTTTAAAAAAAGATTTGGCCAAATTGGTCCAGGCGTTGTTGAGTTATGCGCTTACCAACACATTTTGCGATTCATTTTTATATTATAGATTTGAGAACACTGTAGACTCCGTGTATTCATAGATTTTTGTTTTTATTATGATTTTGGTTACAATGTTGACGGGTTTACACTATCTTATGTGAATGTAAGAACACTGTAGACTCCGCGGATTCATAGATTACTAATTTAATTGTTATTTTAGGTACAATGTTGACTGGTCTACACTGTCTTCTCATACCTATATTGTAATATGAAATATTATAAAATCAAAAGTCTTTTTATACAGTATACATGGAGATCTTGCCGGTTCTTCTCCAAAGGAAACGACCAATTGGAGCCGTACACCAGCTTCTGACGTTTTATAAGTACCATTGAACGTTTATGTGAAAGACAATGATTTTCAATTTGAATTCAATTCTTTACCTAAAGTATTTGGTCCCATGGGTTGACTTCCGTAAGGGAAACCTGGAGTTCAGCAATGTAAGGAAAAGGTTTGTTACACATACACAAAGGTGTGGTTTTAGTCAGTAAAAATCTATAACGGCCTCCTGTTCCGCCCTAGAGCGGGAAAAGTTATTGGATGGATAGCATAGCATATAGCATTAGCCTTTTAATGATCTCACTGCTGGGACTCTGGCCTCCTCTCTAGGAGAGGGAATGGGCCGTAATCCACCACGCGGGCCCAGTGCGGGTTGGTGAATGTCACAAGTCTTCGAATTTTCGGTTCTAGGACATGCCGGTTTCCTCACGATGGTTTTTCTTCACTGGATACTGGATATGGATACCCACCTTAAAAAAGAATAAAGTATTATCAAAATTTTATCACCGAGTATCCGAGATACCTATCTAGGACTAAGCATACTGCTTAATATTTTACGTAGGAACCTATTCTAAATGCAGTGAAAACTTAATGGGGCCGTATTTCAGTTACCTGTCCACGTAAGCGAAGTTCATTTTCTAGCCGCTCCTGAAGGCTACGGCTATAAAAGAGCCAGAGGAAATAGGCTAGGATTAAATGGAGATGGTTCAGTAGGGTAGGTATATTTTCTAATCCTGAATAATTTATTTTAATTTTAGGGTTCCGTACTTCAAAAGGAAAAGCGGAGCCCTTATAGGATCATTTTGTTTGCCGTCTGTCTGTCAAGGCCCTTTATTTCGGGAACGCGTGGAGGTATCTAGTTGAAATTAAAACCATATGTATACTTCCTTGCAGCCGTGAAAAATAAAACTTCTAAGTTAACGACTAAAAAAGATACGGTCTAAACGGCTGTATCTTTTTTAGTGCCCGTTCACGGACACGCGTCGCATTGCGCGGCGCGTCGGGCGGTCCGTCGTACATTGTAATAGGTGTGTGTTTGCGCGAGCGATGTCGCTGCCCGCTGCTGACGAAGCGCCCAACGCACCGCGCGACGCGCCGCGTCTACGTAAACACGGCCTTAGTCGCAAAAAACGTACATTTTGACACTCTCAAGTGAATCAAAATTCATAGGGTATTTCCTGTTGACCTAGAACCCTGAAATTTGGCATGAAGCAAGATCTCATAGCACAAGTATAGGAAAAAAATCTGAACACGTCACAAAAAAAAAACATTTCGATTTGGAAAAATTTTCGATACTCGATTTTGGAATTGAACTATTTACATAAGTTAGTTTATACGGAACCTTCGGCCTGCGAGTCCAATTTGCGCTTGCCCAGTTTTATAAAAGTTATAGCTAATACATACATACATGCGTATTTATTCTTATATAAAGTAAAGCCAATTACAAGTTTTCACTGATTTTATAACCAAAAAGCTAAAAAATATTTTAAAAATCTCAGATTTTTTTTTTTACTTTTCAGTTGAAAAGTACCATTGATGCCAACTGGTTTGAAGTTTCTATCAAAAGTATTGTTTGTTGTAGTTTGTTGTGAATTTGTTTTTAAATTGATTGTAAAGAATGGGTGTACTACATGTTTTGAATATTTTTTTTTTTTTATTTTTATTAACGTAGTAGTTTACTTCTGGCTCTTATTACGACTAACCGATCTATTTTGATTCGCCTTTTATATAAAAATGAATAGCTGTTCGTTAGTCTCGCTAAAACTTAAGAATGGCTGGATCGATTTTGCTAATTATAAAGGTTTAACGGTGAGAAAATATGGAAAAATTCACAAAAAAATCACGGTCTCTAATTAAAATGTTATTTTAAAATGAATTATGCTGGTTCTGATAATGCCCGTAGATGGCGTTATCCTTACTTGGTGGTACGATGTTCGTCGGATCAGCTAGTTTATCTATAAAACTTTTTCTGCCTCCAACAATCCAAACACAAACTCAACTTCCAATTATAGTGGAGTGGTGTAGTACTATCTCTAAAGTACAATACGGTTTAAAATCCGGATGTATATACTCGTACACGTGCAGTCATATTCCGAAGTCGAGTCGAGTTATAACAAGACAAACTTGCGTCTAGTCGCTAACAAGTCGCGGAGAGCTAGGGGTGACAGTCTCTCGAATATTGTAATCGGCTTAGTTATCCTTCCTGTGTATTGCAGCCCTTACAGGATTAAACGTACATAATACAGTAAATATGTACGTTTATAATTGTTGTTTTTGGGTGGTTAAGTGGAGTTTTGTTTCTATGAAAGGTAGGTTGGACAGATTTACCCGCAGTTTCAACAATGCGAAAAACGTTTTATTTAATCATTTATGTATTTTTTTTTAGGGTTTGGCACCCCAAGAGGAAAAAACGGAACCCCAAACCTAACCCTTTGAAATTTTCGTTTCGAGTGCAAGCATAAATGAACTTAATGGTGGTCAGGCAGAAGTGTCTTCGATTGTACATACAGAGACATATTAACCTGACACCAAATAATACGGTAAAGGGCAGGAAATGATGATGATTTTTAAAAATCGATTAAAATACATTTTTTTTTACTATTTATATACAAACAACAAATAGAAAAAGATAATAATATACGAAATTAATTACTCTATGTAAACGTCAGCTGGGCGAGTTCAATGACCTCTAGATAGTTAGTGGGCAACGATCGACAACTACCTACAAGGTCATTGACTCGTTTACTTAATAAAATTAATTTCGTATATGCGTATATTAATTCAAGTTTCAGAAAAAAGTACTTTATATTTTAATTTATCTTAACAAATTGATAGTGTTTCATGTACCGGATCGACCCTCCACGGGATTAAAACGATCAAAATTTAACAGTGTATAATAGATCTTTCTTATAGCTAGCCCGTATTGTCCCACAGCTGGGCAAAGGCCTCTCTTCTTTCTTTCCAACGATCACGGTTTATCGATATTAGTACAAAGAAAACATTGTACGATCTTACTGCACAAAGTTATGATAAAAGTGTATAAATTATGACAATTTCAAGTATATTGCTGTCATAAACTGCTTCGGGCTATTTCGGGTGTCTCCGCCCCTTCACATGGAATATTCGAACCGATTCGATACTTGAAAACTGCTCCCGACATACTGCTCCTGATATTATATCAGTTTATCTATACACCAATACACCTTATTAAATATTACAAATGTGAAACTAAGACGGTTGCATATTGCCTTAAACAGATTCGTATAACAAAAACATAGCTCGCGGACAGACCATTATATTATCATGGTCTTTATGACTTGAATGTTTTTTTTTTTAACTTTGATAATTCTGTACGAGTATATCTTATGTGTCTTTATACCGAAATTATCATCATTTCAGCTTAATTCGTCCACTGCTGGCCATAGGCCTTCCCCAAGTGCCGCCACAATGATCGATCCTGTGCATCTCACATATAGATTCCCTCGATCTTTACCAGGTTCACCTCGAAGGAGGCCCTACAACGCCTTCCTTCTATAGTGTAAGGAACACAATGATATAAGTATATATTAATATCTAATTATTTTTTTTGGAAATAAGATTTTTTTATTTTTTTCTTTTTGGCTTTTTATTACATGTGTACATAATTTTTTTTTGAATAAATAAATAAATAAGTTTTATTAAGATGGGATATCATCCAATGACTTTCCTTTCAAAAGAGTTAAATCGATACGAAAAAAGGATTTTTTTTAAATAAAAATAAAAGAGTGAGAGAAAAGTTTATTTGACAACAAATCTACCAGTTGGACAATCAAACGAGGGGCCTAAGCCATAATGGATCGTTCTAATTTACACTGAAAACAGACACATACGTAAGGTTACACTAGAAAAACGGTATGTGTGAACAAAACCCCTGAACCCGTGTCACAGCCTCCCTCGGATTTGCTTAACAAGATTAGAAGAGCGAAAAATGCCTGACAATGGGACAAAATTAACTGCGAATGTGAATGTAGGACATTTGTTGTTACACTAGACGGGATTTGGATTAAGAACGTAGTAAGGAAAAAAAAGATTTTATTTTGGAAACAAGAATTAGGTTTTTTAAGGTTTTGTACGTATGTCGGCAAAAACAGAATTCTTATAGGGTCATGTAAGTCTGTCAAGACCTTATTTCTCAAAAAGCTGCGGTCTTCCCGTCTGGTTATAATTTAGGTGTATTCAGGACACCATCCACCTTTAAGGATTTAAACAAGTATAGATAAAACTAACGTAACCATAATAAATAAATTAATAAACTTTGTCTTACATTTTTGTTGTAGTATTGAAGAACAATCCAATACTTGAAGAAGAGCCTCTTTTGTACTCAATTTGATGCTGCTACGCGCTACGCGCTACGAGCTACGCCAGAATCTACGGGCTGCCTACGAGTGCTACGACACGCCGAAGAAAAGACAACTCAATGTTTTTTTTTCTAAGGTGATAGAGGACCGGGGTAGTGTGTCAGACTTTTACTGACTAAAGCCCACTCCTATATTCCTTTATATGGCGCCTTTTTTCCTGGCGTTCCAGGACTCAGGATTTCCCTTTCGGAAGCGAACCTATGACCTTAGTAGGCTTCGGCCCTGTTGGTTATGCTTTGAGACGCTCCCGGAACACTACGCGCCGTTGTTGACTCGGACTTTTACCGGACGGCCGTACGACGAGCTGCCCGTTGATCGCCGTCCGCAAACTCACACCTGCGGTGGCTTGAATTCGGGTTCGGGATCCCGGCGGCTCTCAATGTAAAATTAGCTTAATGAGTAGGTAAACAGTCTTTTATTAATTAATTTATTTTTCAATCCATAATTCCTATAGTAAATATAAAATGTATTTACTAAGACATTTCAATTGCTTTGCTTTCTTTCTTCACAAGAATCGACATCGAGCAAAATCTTGCTTACAAGATTTTCAGTGAAAACGTAAACCTACGAGTTCTTTACAAAACGGTAATATTTGCAGAATAATTTCGAAATAGAAATAGTGCTACAAATATTTTATTGAGTCGATATTTATAAGTCACGTAAAAGAGAGGTTATATCAATATGATTCGAATTTTTGACATAACTGTGTACCTATACGTATTTAATTTCGGCCGTGGGAGTAAATATTACCTGAAGGTTGGAGGGATCTGGAGGATTAACCTTGTAAAAAAGGATCGTTCGTTATAATTTATGAAAAATAAATTGGTTTTAACGTTTAAGTATAATAAAGAGATGTTTCAGAATAAAGGTTTAATACGGATTCAGTCGCTTTCAAAATAAACATGGAAAAGGGTCGTGTTTAATATCTATTTTATTTATTTAGGTGGAATATTTGTTAATTTACGTAACAATTCATAATTTTATGGGTTGACAATTTTATTGTTATTTCGCGTGTAAATTTCAAGCGCAAAAGGAACGAACAAAGAAAAGAGAGAGGGGTATTTTTCTCTGTGTTATGTCTAATTTGCATCATCCAATGAAGTAAAGTAAGAAAAAGAGCAGAGTTTAAATTAAAATGAAACTACCGCCCTGGGGCAAATCAGAAGACTTAAAGTTACCATCTGGACCATGCCCAGGTCGCGCGCCTCAAGGAGTTGCCAGCAAACCGTAGAGGCCCAGCCTGCTAGCTGCAGGCAGGCAGGGTCGAAACATACTGGGGCCAAGGGTCTGCTTCTGAAAGAAAGGCTCGGCCCTGGTATGAAAGGCAACGAAGGAACGGGATGGGTTTTCAGTCAGCAAGAGTCTGACACTATCTCCCGCTCCGCCCAAGGGCGTGAGATGTTGTTGTCCAAAGGCTAATGGGAAGGACTATGCTGGGAGTTTCCCTGTGTGGTCACATCAGAAATGAAGATATCCGCAGGAGAACCAAGGTTACCGACATAGCCCGAAGAATCGCCGAACTTAAGTGGCAGTGAGCAGGGCACATTGCTTGTAGAACAGCTGGTTGATGGGGATGAAAGGTTCTTAAGTGGCCTATGTCCAACAGTGGACATCTTGTGGGTGAAAAGAGTGCGCTGATGATACCTCCCCGGCTTTACGCGGTTGCAAATATAAATCTTCCGCATTTATTGCTGCATGGATTCGGCGATTATTGTACCGATAGTGGTGTCAGCCAATAGCTTAATAGCTACGAGCCTATACCAACACCTGAGGAGGGTCTCGTTAAGTGGCTGGATCAAAGGCTTGATTCAAAAGGCGGTAATTCTTCGGAAAGCGAGGAGTGTATCTGATTTGTACTGTAAAATTCAAAATCCAGCATAGCGGTGTGTAAGTTCTCCGTTACTTACACAACCAAAATTACTATCGAGCAATTGCCCGGGCTAGACATAACACCCGTCCGATTGCAGGATCCTCTCGTTTGAACAGAGTTATGTGATATTTTACACCCTGTTCCGTAAACCTCTAAAATACTTTGTAGAGATAATATTGCATGGATGCTTCATATTTTAATTACTCCTTCGTGTAATGCAACCCCATATAAAAGTATAAAACAACCCTAACACGAAACATATTAACCAATATTTGCACTACAAAAACCCTTTGAAATCGTTCAAATTGCATACGAGAATCGATTTAACGGCAATTAAATAACTGTAACATACGAGTAAAATCGTTTGATCATTCGATTCACAAACGTTGTGATTAAAAACGGTTTTTCACTGTGTAAATAATCCAGAAATAACGAGGTAGCAATTAAATAGAGCTTTGAGACAACACTGGGTGGACAGGGGCTTACATCAAAGGGCTTGCTGGGGGCGTGGCCACGTGTCATCGAAGATAAGTCCGTTACTTAACTGAGTGAGGCTTCTAATTCGGCGGGCTGGACTAGACTAGTTTTAGTGGGTTGTCCCCAAAGGTCCACGAGTCCATTGTTCTCAAAAAATGAAAGTTCGAACATTAGTTCCCAATGAGTCCATGTCATTTTAAAATATTAAATAATTTCTTTCCCAACGAGCCCATGAGAATGTTTGGTAAAGTCAGCAGTAAAAGCTTTGATAAGGGATAAATGTTTATTATTTCTATTTCTATGGAACAATTAAGTTTTTTATTTTATTAATGAAATCTTTATGAAATGGTAAACATTACTCTACATGTAGGTCTCCAAAGACTTGAATAGTCATAAACATGAAAAAAAAAAACAATTTTCAATCTTACACTAAAGTAAACCTAAAAATTAACTATTTCTTTTTCCCAAGGCTTACAGACTGATTAAGACGAACAAGAAATTGTCTTTACTGACTGAACTTTAGACAAGTCTCGTGGACCCATTGGGAATTGATGTAGGAACATTTGAAAAACGTTTTTTTTTTCATTGACTCGTTGAAAAATGAAGAACAATAAAATCATGGACCTTTGGGAATAACCCGTTTCAGTTAGTCCTTTTGTCGTACTAAGTTGTGACTTTCACAAGCGGACATCGCCTCGTCGTTTATAGCGTGAACATCGAAAGACTGGAACAGTTTGCCTGCTGCAGTCTTCCTGTTGCGTCCTACCGATCGTTAATATGTTTAGTTCATTTCAATTTTGTATGTGCTGGCAGAATTGTAGCGATAATTATAGTATTATAGAATTTAATAGATGTCTAATGTAAATAAAAAGAATGGGCTTGGGGACCGTTAGTATGTGTATGGTGCACACCTACCACAGTGTTGTCTTTTTTAACCCAAAGGTTGACTGATAGAGAATGTCATGTTGCACTAAGTCCACCTATGTACCACTACTGTACATGAAGTTTAAATAAAAAAATATTTATTTTCGAAAACAAGTCACTGATAACGAATGGCCGCGGTTTTAGAAGCCACAGTCTGACATTTATGAGTACGACTACTAAAACGCTTGTCCAACGCTTTGAAACGAGGAATGTTTAATATTTGTTCCAAATGCTTTTATTAATGACAGCAACTACATACAACGTGCGTCAGTAGGATTTGTGTTAAATTTAAAATGAAATCTGGCTTCACGACTTAAACTTTTAATTGAAATAACGAGGCGGTGTTTAGAGTGTATGTTTTGGCTTTTACGATGGGATATGCGATTTTTTTTGTATGTGTTTTGTAGCGAATTTAATTTAATAAAATTCTATCATTAAACGAAATTTTAACAAATATTCCAACAGGAGATGGCGTGGCGAGTTGGACTCCTGCCTAAAAGATTAGCTAGAAACAGCTAAGGACAGAGAAGAGTGGAGGAATGGAAGGAAGGCCTTTGCCCTGTAGTGGGCCACAACAGACTCATAACAATAATAATATAAGAAACAAATCAAATGTCTTAACACACAAGGTTGTCGATATGTGGAAAGTAGACTCGGTTATCAATGTGCTGATTATTATTACCGCCTACGGTCTGGTGGCCAAAAGCCTTGACGACCATCTATCGAAGCTGTCGTTGCGCGGTTGGATCAAAAGCCTGATACAGAAGGCAGTACTTCTCGATACGACTCGCATTGTGAGGAGGTTCCTTTCTCTAGAGCTCTAACTATTGGTAGCTTTTTTATGGTAGGTAAAAACATCCAATGACAAATCCCACCCTTAGGCGGGACGGGAGATAGTGTAAGACTCTTGATGACTAAAAACCTACACTGTTCCTTCATTGCCTTTGTTCCAGGGCCCCAGGGTTCACTTTCACCTAACCCTAGGCCCCAGTAGGTTTCAGCCTTGCTGAGCCCCTGTAGTTTGCAAACAAATCCTTGAGGTGCGCGGGACAGGGCGCGCCGTAAACGACTTGGGCTCTGACTGGTCTGTTACCGGACGGACAGACAGCGAGCTACTCATTGCCCGCCGTCTGCAAGCCCACGCCTAAGGAGGCTGGAAATCGGGATCGGAATAACTATTGGTAGCTTGGACCCTGCTCCCGACACTGGTGGAATACAAATAATTTTTTTTAGAAATATTTAAAAATGTAAACAATACAGTAAGAAAATTAATAAAGGAAATAAGTAATAATAATTCCGAACAGAAAAATAAATGAAAGAAAATTTAAATAAATTAAATAAAACAAGTCTTGGTGGAGGCTTTTATGCAGAGGTTTTAAACGGTGCAATATCGGGGTACTTTAGTGTCCAGGATCAAAAGAGTTAGCACAACCCTGAAACAAAAGGGTAACTAAAGGAATATGATAGATTTTAGTCAATAAAACGTTTTAATGAAGGAAGGTTTGGTTCAATTCATTTCAGTTCAGTTGAGTGATTGGCTGGTGCGCGGCGTGTCACGGGTTTGATTATTGCACTCAAAAAGTATTTGTATAGCCTACAGACAGTCTTGACTATGTGAGCTATGTGAGTTTACATGTTTATCACCGCACCGACGATACTGGAGTCATATATTATGGGCGTAACAAAAAAAGAAAGAAAGATTCAAAGTTTCAAAGATTCAAAGATTCAAAGCATTTTATTTCAAATAAACGATTTACAGGCACTTTTGAGAAGTCAAGAAGTCGGTCTGTCAGAAAAAATGATGCTAATTGCACATTCCAAAGCGTAGATCTCTATGGAGAAGAATGTGCAAGAAACTCCATGGACACTCTTTTCAAACTTGTTTTGTATGAAGAAAGAAAGAAAGAAAGAAAGAAAGAAAGAAAGAAAGAAAGAAAGAAAGAAAGAAAGAAAGAAAGAAAGAAAGAAAGAAAGAAATAAAAACCTTTATTTGAGTCCAAACCGCTACCTACTCATTCATCACATAATATCATAAAGGCGAAAGTTTGTGTGTCTGTTCATGTTTGTTACCTCTTTACGCTTGAACATCTGAACGGATTTTTATGAAACTTGGTACACTGGTAGACCATATTCTGGATTTTTGTCTCGTGAGTATGTTCCCTTGGGATAATTTTTCTACCAAGATGCGGGCGAAACCGCTTGCAGCAGTTAGTAGACAACTAAATACTAGAAGAAGAAATATATAATAATAATATAGTGAAGCTAAAGGTTATATATAAAGAGACTGAGTTATTTAAATTGGAAAAGCACTACATATTTTATGTTAACGCTTTTTAAAACTATTTAATGCAATTACATTTCAAAGCTAACTAATAGCATTGAGATTCGCAGCTCCATCATAGCTTGTTGCTTCAACCTTTGACATCAAAAGGATAGAAACCCGCATGGGAAACTTTCTAAAACATTAGGTATCCCACAAAAAGACAAAGTACCAAAGCCACGGGCCACATCAGCCGCTAAGTTTACAAATCCAGTGCCTGGTAACTGGCAGAGCAATTACTTCCTTAGACACTTTTAAAATCCCGCAACATTCGGAAAATGGAAACGTCGGGATACGATGCTGCATGATCTAGTTTGTTTTGTACGGAATAAAATTTAAAGCAACAACTTTATTGCTTTGGAGGAATTTTATTTCGGGGAAGGTTTGTATGTAGCTTTAAAGCAACTACAAACATTAAAGTTCTCCATCGACGCGACTACATGCACACCGTTAAAATTAAACCACACATGACACACGCGCATAGTCACGCGATGGGTGCCCTCCTTGGTCCTGCTTTACGCAGCGTTGGCCCTGTATGAGTATCGTGGGAGTTCGGTAGATGCGAGATGCACAACACCGGTCGTTGTGGCGACGTTTGGGGGAGGCCTATGTCTAGCTAGTGCTGGATAACCAAAATTTTGGTTGAAATGAATGAATTTATTGTTTACGGTGTTCTATTCTGACTCGTCGAGCCTCAATGTCTCTCTCTTTTCAATGGTCGCTACCGTTGATCCTGGCTTTCTGAAGATGCAGTGTCCAATCATTGCAATTCCTGAAAGCCAGAAGAAAAAATATCAAAAGAAAATAAGAGCCTGATACACTGCATTTACTCCCGGTTATAATATGCTCACCGTGAAGAAGTTAGCGGGACGACCTGAGTATCCTTAAAGTGTAAACGAATCATCGTGATCTCTGAAAGGGGTGGAGGAAGGGTTGTCCAGCAGTTGGACAATGCGGGCTAGTATTCATTAATATAATGTTTATCCTAAACTAGATTTTATTCATAACATAAATATTTTACGAACTCCACTTCTAAAAAACATTAGTTTAAACTAAAATCGTAAAACTATTTTATAAAGCCTCAATAAAACCAAGTTTTACAGTCAAAACCCGGAGGAATTTTGTATAAATAAACAAAATGATATAATGAGAGGGGAGGCGGTATCACCCGGACTATCAAACGACGTCGCAGTGTTGGGCAGTCCGTTGTGTCCCCAACTAGTCATAAAATTGTACGTGCGTGTTCGCGTCTATGAGGCGGGTAGACGAGGAAAATGGGGAAATAGGAATCATTCTGATTAGTTGAAATTATGTAAGATATCAGTTAATATTTATTTAGGTTCGATTCCTCTACGAGTCCTAGATTAAATTATCATGGACATGACCATGCCCATGATAATTGGCAAACTTTTTTTCGTCCTATCTGTTGCCAAGATTATAGATTTATAGATTTGATTTTGAGATTTTTGTATTTTTTTTTGTTACAGTAACAAGAAGGAAGTATTATTATTAGCATATTAATCCGAACAGAGCTACTGAACCTTACTATTTATGAAGTTATAAATTTCAATGGAAGAATTCAAATAGGTACACACCGCGAAGTTGTTTGAATTTTTCTAACTAAAATGTGTACCTATTTCAGTAGTAGATGTTCTATATTGGATTGCAATTTTAAAACTGTGAGTTAGTCCCGTCATGTGATCACTCTCAGAAAAGCCATGTTTTCGGAACCGGTTTGTAATTACCGAATTCGGATTTATGTGAGGTTCTCGAATCTATCATACAGCATAGGATTCTGTACACTAAATTCGTAATCAGTTGAGAATTCTAGAAATGTGTAATAGGGATAAAACTTTGAAGACTATTTTGTTGTTATTTTATTATTGTTTTTGGCATTTAAATATGTAATTTAAATAAATATGTCGATATTTTTTTAGAAATGATTATTTAATATCGGTATCAAAGTAATAAATCGAATAATCGATTTTTCGAAAGTTTCAGGTACCGTCTTACCCCGTTTGACAGTTTAAAGTGTAAGACGATACCTCTTCAAAGATTCCTAAACATAGAACTAACAAGAAAACCCCGAAATCTTACCAACCAACCACGTTAATAAAAGCACAGATTAGCTCAATCAGATGTGGCCGAAAGCGTGAAAGTCAGTAATTCCGTGTTCTAGCCGAGAGCTGCAGACCACTGGACGTGCGCCGAATAAATAATAGCAGCTGATTACCTCTGTACAGGTGTTGGGACGTGCCATCTACAGGCGCCATTACTGCGGCCAATTGCCGACCCGTATTGGGGTGGCTAAAAATTGCGTGTCATAGTTTAGCTAATAACTTTATGTGTTTCATAAAAGGTCCCGATTTTGTGATAGAAAAAGGAATATGTTGGGTTATTTACGATGAAAATGAATAGAAATCATTTTGATGTCGTTCATTTATATAAACCCGCTATTTCATACGCGCGACGCGAAGTTGAAGTCAAATCCAGATAGCATAATAGTAAGCAGGGATGTCACATTTGACTTTGACAGCTAAAAGATCACTGACCGACCAATGATTGGTCATTAGAAATTTTGCAGATTACGAACTTTTAGCTGCTTTTAGCAGAATGACAATGGAATCGTGTTGAAATGACGAATTTATAAAAATAGCAGACTTGTGACCTTGGTCATCTGCCCACCTTGTGGTAAGACTTTCAACGCTACCAGTTCCAGTACGCAGTCGCCGCTCGTATACCCTAAGTTCCATAACTCTAACTTGACTACCCATAGCGGTCGTCAAAGATAGGATAAAAATGACAGCCAGTAACAGGCTTACATGCTTCGAATCTAAGCAAAACCTAGCAGTGACAGCAATCGTTGGGGATTAGTCCTTTCAGCTGTCATATTTAGCGAAAAGCGTCCTATTTATACAGAAGTGTAGATCCATTACCAGTATAGTGAAACTCCAAATTACAATAAAATTTTTTTTTTTTTTAAACGACAACAAAATTGGTTTTGGTAATCAATTGAATAAAAAATTGAATTGAATGAAGCGGTAATTAGCATTTCAAATATAAAAAAGAGTGGGGATGTAGTGGGAAAATCTCGCTATCTCTTATCTACACACGTAACCTAAGAGGGGTGACGAGACATTTCAGTGTAGGCATCCTTATTTTTTAACCGACTTCAAAAAAAAGGAGGAGGTTCTCAATTCGGATGTATTTTTTTTTTGTTATTTGACGGTTTCCCCTTTTTCCAGATTTAAAAATTTCTTACTTACATATTTTTAAACAATTTAGGAAAATTCTTTCTACGTAGGTACAATTTTAGAAAGTAACTATGTAAATGAATAATAGAGCAACAAAAAGAAAATGATTTAACTACCTAATTGCAATTCATTTGGTCCAGTACCGCTGATCAAGTTCCCTCACATACAATGTACTTTTTTAAATTATGTAAATCAGCGCTTATGACTGAACTAATCGGTCACTGATGAGCGCTGCTAAAAAACGCGCTGTCTCATTTGGCATCATGACCGACAAGATAGCATCACTGATGAGCAATTAGATACTAGTCTACATGCACAACGTTTTTTCCGCATGTACACAAACACCGTATCGAACTGAAATAACATTAGACGGTGTGTAAAAAATTATGGATAGTGCTTTGGAAGATCGTGTTTTATGACAAAATCACTTCATATGTCAACTACAAATAAATTTTATAGAACTCTTCAGTAATTGAATTTTGTCCGTATTCGTTTTGGAGATGTTACTTTTTTAAACTCAAAGTTGCTTTAAAACTATTAAGAATCATCTATCGGGCAATAGCCCATCAGATATAACAGCTGTCTGGTCGGACGATCCTCCCTTTTCAACGGAGGTATGTGGGACTTTACTCTCTGTTCCGCATACCTCCAAACTTTGTTGGCTAATAACCTTTTTTTTTTTCTGTTTCCGTACAGAGAATTTTGTATTTAAATAACATCAACTAGTGTAATTGTAACTGCGATCTCACCTGAAGGTAAGCAGTAAATACTGCATATCATGACAAATTAGAACACACCAAAACCCCAACAATCGGAAGTGTCGGTGTGTAAGATCAATTATCAAGTCCCGGAGTCCGGGTCCCGGTGCAAGCTTGTTTAGCTACCGTGTCAGAACAATTTCGTTTGCTCTCAACGGGATAGTTGGGATGACAGAGTTCTGTGCTTGCTACAGTTTAAACTGTATATTGTGTACGAATACGGTTTGGTAAATGTGATGTGTCTTCTGGGAATTAAGGAGTTAAGGTATAATGATGTGGTCTATTTGAATGTGTGAACTTTTGGAGTAAACTGCTGCAAACTAATTAGCTACTTTGTCAGGCTTCCACTCATTATTCTTCTTCTATTAGGGTTCCGTATCTCAACAAAAAAACGGATCCCTGTCTGTTTGTCAAGACCCTTTATCTCGGGGACGCGTAGAGGTATCGCGTTGAAATTAAAATCAAGTCTGCGGTTTCTTGAAAATGTGAAAAAATCAAACGGCTAAGTTAACGGTAAAAAGGTATGGCCGTTTATGTTGCAAAAAACGTGTATTACGACACTCTCAAGGGATCGAAATTCATAGCGTACTTCCCGTTGATCTAGAATCCTAAAATGTGGCATGGCACAAGGTCTTATAACATAAGTCTAGGAAACAGTCTGTAAACTATGAAGTAGTTACGTCACAAAAAAAACTTTTTTGCATGTCTTCGAATTTAAGTTCTAGGACATCCGGTTTCTTCACGATGTTTTCCTTCACCGTTTTGGGAGCAATGGTGATGCAATAAATTACATAAAATAATGCACCTGGCCGGGTTTGAACCCAACGCCTAACACTCGTAAGTCGAGGCTGTTACGACTGCTCCTACGAAGAAACAACGTGATTACATTAAAAAAGTTAAAAAAAAAAATATCTATATTTTGTATGTATGAGCGGTAGAGACAGTACAAAGCAGATTACTTTCAAAAGTGATAGAAAATATCGTCAGAAAAACTGAGCTAAAAACTGCCGCACTAATTAAAAACGCAGTGAGGAAGAATTTTACAGATTCAGATTCCTCGTAATGAATTCTGTATAGTTAAAATAAATAAAATAAAATAGCCTTTATTGCTGTTCCTTCCTTACAATAATATAATATAAAATTCCTACTTATTAACTAAAAAACTAGATTGGTTTAATAAATTCTAACTTGCGTTGGAATGATCGGCAACTGGTTGTTTCTGTCCAACAGCTTGTCTGTCGACAAAGGAGGGAGAGGAGGCCTTTGTCTGTGTAGTTATTTAACACTAAAAAAAAAACTACTAATAACCTCCTTATTACAATTAGCACGGCAGTAAATTCGTGGGCATGTGACATCCACTAATCCGCACTAGGCCTTTGAGTTGATTACGGCTCATTCACACTCTTACAAACATTATAAGGCTAATTTTACATATGCTATACTATGTGACTTAGTAGTTTGCGCCATTGAACTATTTCCAATTTTGCTTAACAGACGAATGACCAAATTAATAAAAGGCATTATGCCAACTACAATGTTGAAATACAGCAAGTTAAAACCGGGTTTATTGTAATGAATATGGTAATAAAGACGCTACATTCGCAAATTCATTCGCGATCTTCCCGTCAACGCCTTAATATCTAAAAGATGAATGCCAGTCCTCGATCTGCTTGATTTATGAGCTCGTCTTCCATCCAGAATAACGCTGTATTACACTTAATTTTATTTAAGATTAATGTTGCATTTCCTCCGTCTATTTATTTCCGAATTAGATTTGAAACTGAACATTTTTCATCCTAATACTTTTGTTTCAACTAAAATCATTGTTTTGTTTCATGATGGACATTATTCATAAAGATACGGTCGCGGTTTATTTTTTAAACTGCAATAACCAAGGGTCCGAACGATATTTTTTGTAAAAAGGGCTATAGTGTCCCTTTTTGTGTTTAGTTTATGGCCGTTCAATGTTGTGGAAGTGTGTGGAAAGTCAGAGATATGGCGGGAGCATAACACACCATAAATATCGACGGGACTATACGGATTTATTCGCGTATAGGCCGAAAAATCCAACTAGTTTTCTTTTTTTAAGAATAAAAATTTAAAACTTTGAAATGTGTGTTTTGGAATTTTTATTTATGGGAGCTTAGATCTCGTATATTTTTCAAAGGGGCGCTGCCGGGCGTCGATAGTGTTTGCAAAGTCAACTAAAGCATGCGCTCCGACGTTTTTGACACTCAGTCTAGACTTTATTGGTTCAGAACTCTAGGGTTTAGTGATAATTAAGTTCTAAACGTGTTTCAACATCGAGATGATATTGATTCACGGATCATATCGAAATATAAGCTAAGTTAATAATTCATATTCAGCATAAAGGCAACGTTGAATTCGTGAAAGTGGTTTGATAATTTAGTATCTATGCTTTTTACCATCTTTAGGCTATACAAGTATTTGCTTTATGCAGGAAACGAACTCGCGACACGCAGCACCACACTCAATCTACCACGGCGCCAACCGTGTCTTTAATTAAATATACTATTCTGTATTTTTCCGTGGCGTCTTAACATAAAATCATGTCAAACCCAAATTATAGTCAGTTTGTTGACAAATACTATACTTTATACACAAATACTTAATTCAGAAATAGGTAACCAATGCCTACACAAATGTTGGAACTCCATTAAAAATCAATAACTCAATAAAATTTCCGTTTCCACAAGTCTGCACTCACCGAAACAGTTTTCATTTTTATTAAGAGGCGTATTACAAAAAAACACGAAATTGCAAGTTTTCTACGTTGAAATTTTAGGTTTGATGTTCGTTGTATGAAATAACAATTTCTTGGTTAATATAGTTCGTTTTCTCTACTACAATTACCTCAAAACTGATTTTAGATTAATTATTTAATTATTTAGTAATAAGCTTTCTCCCGATACATGTTTCGGCAAAAATTCACGGAGACATCATTTCTGAGCTCTAATTTTGAGATTCTACTAAATATCAGTCAAAAACAAAAATATTATTAGCTCTCAAATATCCTATACTTCAATCATAACAGGTAATATTTTCGTTATATGCCTTTTATTTAAAGAAAAAAAAAAACAACGTAATTCAATTATCTACCGAAAAGGCTTCAAAACAAGCCCCAATATCTCCAAAGTTCTACATTATTTAGACTTCAAATTTATACCAAAATAATCATCAACATTTGCTTAAACTATAGTATTATTTTTATTTTTTAAATCGCTACTATTATTTTTTAATAAAATAAATAAAAACACTTTATATTTCACTGCGCCGGTCATCTGCGATTAGTATCGCGCGAGCGCTTGTCGAGGTCGGACCTATGTCAGTTTCTTTCCCGCGCGCTTTCGTTCCGATACTACCGTGACTACCGTCGTGTGCGCCGACTGTCGCGTAGACGCTGCCGCATTGCTATTGTGTGCGTGTGAACTACGAACGCAGTTTTTGATCTTTGTAAATATTTATTTTCGAACGGTATAATATACCGTTATATTGAAGTTATAATAAAGTGTGAACTTTATACTAATTGAAATAATATTTCAATTAGTATAAAGTTCACACTTTACTAGTATACCAGATAGTGAACTTATTAAAGTTAGACTAGTTAAAGTCATGACTGGTTCTACCAAATTCAAGGACAGCTTTATATATCCAATAAAAATGTCTGCATACTTGCCATATGGACTGGACCAGACTTTCCTGTAAAAACTATAACAATCTACAAAGACGACGAATTTTGGTCGTTAAAAATGTTACCCAAATTAAAAGCTTTTTACCCGACTGCGCCAGAAGGAGGGTTATGTTTTTCGAGAGTATGTATGTATGTATGTATGTATGTATGTATGTATGTATGTATAATTGTTTGGCACGCTCTGCAGCCTGAACGGCTCGATGGATTTTAGCTTGAGAGGTGTCGTTAGATTCGTATTTACTGTGAGAGTGACACTGGGTATATCAAAATTAAAAAAAAACAAAGTGGCGAATTTTTGGCGCCAAATTCAAATATTTGGCACGCTCTGTGGCCTGAACGGCTCGATGGATTTTAGTTTGCGAGGTGTCGTTAGATTTGTAATTACTGTGAAAGTGATATCGTAAAAAAATAAATCTAAAAAAGTAAAAAATAAAAAATGGTAATTTAAAAAACTAAAAAACCCGACTGCTTTTCTGAGTATTCATGAAAAAGCCCTAAAACAAGTAAGTCGTTGTAGCAGTCGGGACCCATTCTAGAAAGTCAGCCGTCTAGTCAGTAGATCTATGATGTAATGGGTCCCGACTGCTACAACGACTTACTTGTTTTAGGGCTTTTTCATGAATACTCAGAAAAGCAGTCGGGTGTTTTAGTTTTTTAAATTACCATTTTTTTTATGAAAAATGTGTACTGCCAGAAGTTATCGACTCAAGAAAAGATCGATCAATGCCTTTGCGGGAAATATTTTTCTGATGTAAAAATATGATGTCTGACTGTACCAAATAATAAAATAAATAATACATTTTGTTGTTTCATTTATTCGATAAGATTTCAACCATACTACCATAAAATTAAGGCTAGACTGAAAATACACTTAATAAACTAGTTATCAACGATTGCATCACTGCTTACCATCAGGTTGGATCACAGTCGAGCACTAATTTATATGAATTAAAAATAAATATATACAACTTTAAAAATCTATTTTTGCTATGAATAGTATATATTACAATCGATTGTTTATCGAATACTGCAGAATATTAAAAATCTTTGTTTGAACAAATTTAAATTAAAACGACATTTAAAAAAAATATCCATCTTCTAACCTCTTTCTGAATACTTCAATTACGAAAGATCAAGATCGTTTAGCCGCCGTATACACAATATCATAGTGCGAGCGAGACTGCTAGAAGCATGAATGAAAATATCGCTCACGTAGTTCGCCGCCCGCTCGATGCATAAAATACCTAAATTTGCGTAATGCCGAAATGTGAAAGGGCTCTTAAATGTAAAATAAAATATTGATGGCTCGCATCGCAGTTTAATCTCGTGGAAAGCAAATAATCACGAAAGCGGCGATCCATTACAGAGGGACTTTAAGTAATACTGACCAACAAATTCTTAAATGAGATATCGGTAGTAAGACAATTAAAAGTGTATTTACATTGAAGCAAAACTAGATTCTTTTCTCTCTTATTGGTCGTTACACTCTTGCCAAAATGGTCGTGGTTTTCACGAAGGTAGCTATCCGGAAGCTGTCAGGGTATGTTGTACGACTTCCCGCCACTTTTGCCTGCTGGAAGTCATTCGGGTACACACTTTCCATGGACCGCCAACAACCGCTTTGATCGGGTCAGTCCATCGTATCGGTAATGTGGCGCGTTGCCTCATCATGTCCACATTTTCTTGTACGAGTATAACAAAGCGTTCGATGGAGAAATAGATCAGCCATGAGGAAATTGTCCATAATTACCTACGCACTTACCTTATAATATTAAAATAATTCTAGTAAAACGATACTTTTGCAAGTAACCATTCTAAAATATAACGAAACCACAGATAATTATGCTTTTTGACATATCTGTGGACGAAACGTAAACCCAATAAGATAGATATTTAATTGATGTGTGGAATACATTATGTAAGATCGGTGCCCTAAGTGTCCTGCCCCATTTTTTCAAAGGAGGTGGGTTAGGTAACTTAGGGCACCGATTGTACTTTCCTTTGGCCTAATTTTGGACTTATGGATGAAGCCATTTGCAGAGTTAGTTATGATTAGAAGTGTGCCATTTTTCCAGAATTGATAGTTAGTTTGCTAGTTAGGTAATTAAGCACCATTTTTCACTTATTTCTTGAATAGCAGGAGTCCAACTCAGCAACTGATGATTAAGCAAACCAGGATAAAACCCCACTGTTACTAGTTTTACCTTATAATATCCTTACACATTACCGTTACAAAAACCTGGCAATGTTACCCGGTATATCTTAAGCCTTGTGCGTCATAAACCAGCCAGTGTTTATGTTTCATTAGCTTGTTTTGTTGAGCACACACTTAAGAAGCTGTAAGTATTGAGCTGAGGTGCACCCACGACTATTTACTAGTCGCCGCCCGGGGTCACTACACCGAATTGCGAAGGGTGCGAGGAATAGGGAAAGACGAGGAGACGACTTTGTTTCAGTTATGTTTGTTTTTTGGCAAACTTAGCGGATTAGTAAATCAGCGAAGTGACAATATCACGTGTTTTTTTGTCTATGACCAGTGCGTGTTGCCAGTGATGAAAAGTGAAACGTGGTCGCTTACACTGAACCTCATAAGAAGACTTAAAAGCTATGAAAATGGCTATGCTCGGAGTTTACTTCCGTGATCAAAACAGAAATGAAGATATCCGCAAGAAAACCATGGTTACCGACATATTACGATGAATCGCCAAACTTAAGTGGCAATGGGTAAGACATATTGCACGTCCAACAGATGGCCGTTGGGGCCGAAAGTCCTGGAGTGACGATGCGTTGCGTAGCATTGGAAGGTCTCCCACAAGGTGGACCTATGACCTGGTCAGGGTTGCTGAAGTCCGATGGATGCGAGACACATAGGACCGGTCGTTGTGGCGACGCTTGGGGGAGGCCTATGTCCGATAGTGGACGTCTTTCGGCTGAAATGATGACTATTTCTAAAAACAAAACAATCCGTAGAACAATACCTACTCCAAAGATTTCCAAACCCAATATCAAAATTACGTACGTCGAAGATTATCGTTGTCAGAGCCCCACACGGACCGGAAGCTGCACAATGCGGGGGTGACGCGCCCGACCACGGTTATTATCTACCTGCAACGTCACTTCCGCCCGGGCTATCCCGGTTGGCGCCCTTTCGCTTCGTTGAAAGGGGCTTCGATTTTTGAAAGTGCATGTTTCTATTGACGTTTCCTTTTTCAAAAACATTACGCATGAATTCCCGGGAATAGACAATATTGTTTTTGTTTTAATGCTCTTTTTTTTGGATCTTTTGTAGTAAATTTTCTTTTTTTTTTCCTTATTGTTTTTGAATCATTTTAATTTAGGTTTCTTATTGATTTTGTTGGCTTTGGTGTTATTTTAGGTCTCATAAATTTATTCTTCTGTGTTTACATTTGAAAAAAGGTAAAATGAAAGAACCTATTACATAAAATTGTGATTCCCATTGTTATGACAATTTGGTAAAAAAAATCTGAGGTATATAGCTGGTTGCTGTAGCTTTTGTAAAAGTTTCAAAGCATTTGAAGTTTGACCAAAAAGTAGGTAACGAAACTATTTTGTAATATTTTTTCATAGTTTTGTTACCTTTTTTTAAATAACAACAATAAAAGAATATGAAACGTTTTTACGGAACGTTATCTACACATTCAGGTAAAAAATAGTCGGTCGGTTGCATAGAATAGTCGGCATGCATTGTAAGCTAGCCACCGAGCGAGTCGGACGTGTCAACCCCTAAGTCCAGATATAGCTACAAATATAATGTGCTTCATTCCGAAACTCCTCATTAAAATACATTGTTATATTTATAAGGTAAGTAGTTTTCAATAACACACTAGGTCCTAGTTCACTATCCGGATCGGATGCGGGTGGCGCGCACGTCTTTGAGGTACCTTTTCGTGGTTCCACTGCCAAATACCTTTTTTTTAATGGTAAATCATCAAATAACTTTTCTTTCACTCAGTAAGTCACCTGGACCAGAGGCAGGACATGAGATGTCACCATCGCCAATCGCATCCACGAAGACACGGCGGTCATCCAAGTGGGGCAGACCTCCACCGTATGTGTGACCGTGTTTACCGTAGCGTACCCTGACAGCTTGATATGTCTCTATAGCCCAGGCGCTTTTTTTGAATGTCCTGATTACTCAGGACTGGTTCCAGAGCAATCAGGGCATTCAAAAACAGAACCAGACGTTGATAAAAAATATGTCTACCATAATACTATGCTTGCAATGTTTATTTTAGTTTATAGGTTTATAGGCTTGCTATACGCTTTGGTGTCTTTAAACAGTAAACAAGCAATTCTTTGAAAAGTAAAGTATTTAATTATTTGACGGCCCGATTTGCGCAGTGGTTGAGCTATTAGCTGCTGCGTTGCGTGTCATCAGATAGTGGTCTCGGGTCTGGGTGTTTTGTGTACGTGAATTTACATATTTGTGAACGCACCATGATGCAGGAGTAATGCCTAGTGTGAGGCAATGTTTTTTTTTGGATCAGCGATAGTTTTCAACTGCTACGAAGTTGTCTAGCATCATGCTGAACTGAACCTATTTGGCGCAGCCGAGAGGCACATTCTTGTTGTTTTGTTTTTTATTATTATTTAATTTTATTTATATTTCAAAACTCTGTAATGTGTTTCATTGCAAGCCAAATAAACATGTTTTCTTTCTTTTTTTTTTCAATTAATGAAAAAATTTCTTCATGGAACAAAATAACAAATTATCTCCTTCATAATTTTAATCACGAGGAAGCTGGTACATCCTATAACCAAAAAAAAAAAACGAATATATGCGACATTCACTAACCAGCACTGGTGGATTACGGCTTATTCCCTCTCCTAGAGAGGAGAACTGAGCCCAACCGATATTTGGCTGAAAATGTGATCTACAGTTATGATTAATTGTTCCGAAGAAATCTTCCTAAAAACACACAATTCTAACTCCTTGATGGTTCTGTAGATTGTTTACTTATTTTGGTCTATTCATAATTTAAACGTAATATTCAAAATTTCTACTATATCTTTACTCTAATTCAATTGTTGTTGACTCGAATCAACGCTGGCCACTTGGGACGTATTAATTCATGTTCTCGATTTCAAATAACTGTCTAATTAAATGGTTCCTGGCTCGCAGCCATATGTCCTAAAGTTTTGTGGCGGACACACGGACTTTAAGGACGTGCAATCCTAGTAGATTGATTATTCCCACATATCGAAGATGAAGTGACATGAACTCCTAACTGACATTTTTGCGATTTTGCTTTTTACTTTAAATAATCGTTTGCGTGAGCAGGCAAAAACAGCTAACTTTATATCTTATTAAGATATAAAGTTAGCTGCTTTTGCCGATTAGTTAAACAATTATTTAAAGTCTATCTACGTAAAAAAAACAAAATCGCAAAAATGTCAGTTAGGAGTTCATGTTACTTCATTGTCGATATGCACCTATACAAATCATTGAAATTCTTGGTTTTGCTCTACTGTAATATGCAAGTTTTATACACAAAACCTTGAAGTCCAAGAAAAGACATAGGAAAAGTCACTATTTTTTTCGGATTTTGACTTCGTGTTTGCTATTGCAAGCTTTTTACTAGCGAATCTCTTATAAAAAGTTTATTATAATTATTCGAGAATTTTAATAAAAATAATTTCGCATAACCTACTTTTTGTCATCATCATCAACATTCAGCTAAAAGACGTCCACTGCATGCTATAGGCTTCCTTCAAGCGTCGCCACAATCCTGTCCCACGTCCGTCTCCTGTGAGTTCCTACATTCCAACGCTGTTTCTTTAGGTAGGCAGTTGCTACTTCAGAACCTTTCAGCAGCATTGACCACCTGCCAGCTGAGCAATTTAAGGTTTCTTGTTCTACTAACTGGTATGGGCTATATCTGAAATAAATGTCTTATTACTATTACCACCACTTAAGTTTTGTGATTCATCGGGCTGTGTCTCCTTTATCTAGTCTGTTATAATACCTGTTCTCTTAAATTTTGTATAAACAAAAATTACATCGTTTACCAAACTTTTACCCCGTGTAACCCGAGTCGAGCAAATTATCTTGTTGTGCCCAAATGAGGAGTCAAACACGGGCCCCTTCTGTCAGCTTGTGTTTTCGCATCGCTGCACCTAAAATGGGGCGGCCGCAACCGGTTAGAAAGGTAACTCTTAAGTCTTTAGTCTGTCAGTTAAAGTTTAAAGCTTTATATAGAAATAACTTTAACGTATTTTCATGAGAGAATGCGGAAGTCAGTTATGTGAATGGTCAAGAGTTGGATAGAAGGTGAATTTATTTCAGGAATGTGTTTTTTGTGTGTGTCTTGTTACTCGTTTGCAACAGCACATGTTTTTTTTAAATTGTTGATAGGTTCGCCTTTGGTCGCTATCTCACCTAACCTATGGACCCTTGACTTAAGGGATAAATAACCGCCTGCCTCTCCTCGCTCCGGACCATGGCCTGTACAAAGGCCCGGCGCGAGAGTTCGCCGCCACCGATCGCCCCCACAAGGACACGGCTATGCTCTGCCCAGGCGGGGCACACCTCTACCGTGAGCTCCACCGTGTCCTCCGGGTGGTCCACACAGTGGCCGTTTCACAGTATTCATGTTTTTAAGGTTCCGTACTTAAGACGGTTAAAATAGAAACCTCTTATAGGATCATAGGATCCCAGCCCGAAATGAAAGGCGACGAAGGAACGGGGCAGGTTTTTTCATCATTAAAAGTCTGACATTATCTCCCGCTCCGGAGATATCATTGGATGATTTTTACCCAACGAAAAAATAACCTTGATCGCTTAGTTTTTTTGTCTGTCAGTCTGTCAAGACTCGTTTTCTCAGGAAAGCGTGGAAGTATTTTAAGCTGAATTCATATGAAATACTCAGGTCCACTACCTTTTTGAGCAGTGAAAACATCAAGTTTCTAAGTCAATGCAATCAAAAGATAAGGTCTTTTATGCTCCGTTTATGGCACATAAGTTTGACGTTCGCAAGGAAATCAAAACTTATGGGATACTTCTCTTTGACCTAGAATCGTAAAATTTGGCAGGAAGCAAAGTTTTCGTCACAAATTAATCGGTTTAAAAAAATCTTCATGAATTGATTTTGAAATCGAATTAGTATTTATATAAATAAGTCTGTACAGAACCCTTGGTGCGCGAGTCGATTTTTATTATATCAAAGTAATTTTTACCGTTCCTTAGATATCCTTTTATATAAATACCTCTGATATGTTACAGCTACCTAAACAATTAAACACTGGAGCAAAACTACCCAATCAGGACTTAGTGGATCCAGGTTAAGGCTAGCTTATTGGCTCAAACTCCGCAAAGATTACCTTACTATTTAATAGTGGCACAAACTATTACCAAAACAATCCCAGGGATACATAACATTGGTGTAACTTCAACCCGGAGATTTCCTTTAGTAATTTGATAATTTCAAGCAAAATGTTGGTACATATTAAGATATATTGCCACGACAAGGTGTATGTAGTTACGGTATCCCACAAAATGTTGTTCATCTACACATCTGTATTCCATTAGCAAATACGGTTTAACCCGCCTTACATGGGCCAGGTTACTTAGAACCCCCCCTCTCCTCTCTTTGGTTATGTAATTGGGTGTGTTATGGGTCGGAGCGTGTTTAATCAGAGCTCTAATGTGGCTGGACGTGACGTAAGACGTAACAAACGCCTGAGGTGCCATCAACCAGGTAACGAGTGAGAAATAGGGCTGGCAGGGTTGTAAAGAATGTTGTAATATGTGGGTATTTATAGTGTCTGTGGGTAGATTATAACTAGTCATGCCTGTGGTTTAAACGTTGTTCGCAAAAATTACTCATAGATACAATATATATGGAGTCAAAAAAAGTCTTAGAATCTACAAATTCTAGAGCACCTATATCCATTTTTTTTTATCATCAAATGACTTCTTACACTTTAAGTGGAGCGGGAGGACGTGCTGTATTTTTAGTAATTAAAACCCATCTGTGTTTCTTTAGTTGTTTTGCAAAGGATACCGTAACCCCTTTGTAAAATTCGCAGCCCTAGAAGGTATCAAATCCTGTCAATATTGCTGACATCTCTTCGAAGTGCGCATGAAAGACAACGGGCTGTCGACTCTACTAGGTCCTTGCTGGAAGGCCGGACGGCGAGCTGTCCAATGCTTGTCGTCCGTAGGCCCACACTTGGACTAAACATATCATGTCTTTTAGAGCTTCGCTTCTAGGTCACAACTATGTTGATTACCTGGTATGTTTTTACATTGTGTTACGACATAATATTACCTAATACATATTGTTGGTGGATCCTAAGACCATTCAAATCGGTCCTAAATGATCCTAAATTCCATTTTAGGTCATCTGGAATGTATATGATAAGACCTCCATTGTATCCGTAGAATATAAAAAGGCGAAAGACCACTCACTGATTAATCACGAAATCTCACAAACTATAACACCTACAAACTTAAAATTTGGCAGGTAGGTTCCTTAGAGAGTGTAGACATGCACTAAGAACGGATTTTACGAAACTCCACGTCTAAAGGGATAAAACGGGGTTTGGAACTTTGTATGGAGAAACCGACATTCGTGGGCGAAGCCGCTGCGCGCTGGCAGAAGCTATTTTCAATATAGTTTTGTTACAGACTTGGTGAACAACTAAAGTAGGTATCACACTATTAAAAACGTGAAAGTTTGTTATTGTTAGTGTATGTTTGTTACTTCTTCACTCATGTACGGCTGAACGTATTTCGATGAAACTTGGTATACAGGTAGACCATGTCCTGGAATATCACCTATGTGATATAGATATTCTCGAGATAAAAAGCATCCTACGATACTTTTTATCACGTGAAATATTTTTTTTGCGACAAATTTTACTTGCACTCGGGCAAAACCCCAGGCAGTAGCTAGTACTATATATTATATGTCTCCGGAAAATTACAAATGGCGTAAAAAAAATCGCGAGAAATTGTAAACTATTTTTTCTAAATAAAACTCGTTTATGTTAGAAACTAATGAATTTGGATGTGGATTATTGTGAACAAAACGATTTTTCATAATATAATCTAATTAAGACTTATTACAATCCTAATTATGGAGTTAGCAATTTACTGGTGACATATAGATATCTAAAATGTTTCTAATACTTGTCCTGCCATCCTTAAAACAGAAACATGTCAGCTAGCCCATGTAATCTCGTTCGGATCGCGGCCACGAATTTCATAAGTGCTCGGTTGAGTTAATGGCTGAAAACATTAACTCCTTAGGGCCGTATTCTGTACATGGCTTTGCCCCCGGGTGTTGGCGACATTTGCATATGCGATTGTGTGTTCACTTACTCCCGAGTGTTCCCTACAGTTTAACTTACCAGAATATTGCTATAATACCGTACATTATAGCAATATTCTGGTAAGTTAAAATCATATTAAAATAATATTACTGTACTGTGGGTTTCTCACGAGGTGGGTCGTTGACTGAATCTGATAGATTGGGAGACGCCTATGTCCAGCAGCTGTGGACGTAATTCGGCTGAAAAGACAATTTTTTTTTATGTAGGAAAAAAAAAACATTCAGTGACATCTCCACGCCCTTGAGCGGAGAGGGGAATAGTGTCAGGCTTCTTTGCCTTCTTTGCCTTCGTTCCAGGGCCCCAGCTTTCACTTGCACATTACCCATGGCCCAAGTAGGCTTTGACTCTGCTGGGCCCTAGCATTATTGCTTCGCAGAAGGAGGCGACCGCCTACCACTCCTACTCGATGACGATGACTTTGGGTTTCTGTAGAATTGTAAGGGTTATCGCATGGAGAAAAAAAAAACAGTTTTCTCCATGGGTTATCGTTACTAAAATTATCTTTACTTTTTGTTATTATATAACTTTTTATTTCATTACTGTTTGGTCTGTGCGAGTCACAAATAAGTGTTTTTTTTTCCTGGAACTGAAATATCTGAAACTTTTACTGGCCGCTGTTTTCACGATGGGAAATCAACAAATAACTTCACCTTTTCTGGGATAACCGAGACGTGTCAGACTTTCACTCATTAAAACTCATCTGTAGAAGGCTGTTTTTAATATCATGCGGATTTCATCACGCATGCGGGATTGCTCCGCATGCGTAACCCCCAAAAATGTCCTTTTCAAACAAGTATTTATTGTAATGCGTGCAATACGCACGCAGGGTGCGGGGCTTAATATTGAGCATCAGCCCCGTATGATGAACAAATCCACTCAAAACTCGCACATCGCAAACCTATAGTCACTGATAGACAAAGACAGAGATAAAAGCCGGCGCTGTCGTGCGAGCGAAATAGCGTTAGCCACCAAATGCGTGTGATCCTCCCGACCGATGTGAAATCGTGCCTCAGAGGCACAATTTCAGCGGTCCACGCGCTAGAGGCGAGTCGCTTATCTTACGCTGTTTTGATTGAATCAAAGGCTGCACATAATTGATACTAATCGACTCTAATCGAATATCTTATTTATTAACAATCTGCTCATATTATGAGAGCAGTGGTGGCCGAGTGGTAACGGCCCTGACTTACGAGTTGTAGGTCGCGGGTTCAAACCCAGGCAGGCGCATTACTTTGTGTAATTTATTTCATCACCACTGCTCTCAAAAACGGTGAAGGAAAACATCGTGAGGAAACCGGCATTTCCTTGAACCAAAAAATCGAAGACAAGTGACATCCACCAATCCGCATTGGGCCAGCGTGGTGGATTACGGCCCATTCCCTCTCCTAGAGAGGAGGCCTGAGTCCCAGCAGTGGGAACATTATAAGGCTGATGCAATGCAATGCAATGCAATGCTCATATTATGCAACTTGAAAATTTCCTTTTTACTGGACTGGGTAAATACACATTTCAAACTCAAATAGAAACTTCTTTTTCGAACATCCCACATGATACATGAATTAATCTTTCTCAATATTTCAGAGGGAAAAGTGAAACAGAAAATAAACAGTGGCGAGTCGACGCGACTGCCGTCCGAAACTTTTGCGACACACTCGAACTGACCCTAAAGTGAACTCGAATGTTTCCTAACTTTGTTATTGCGTCGAAACGATTCGTAGTCCGTATGTGGGTAGGTAGGAACGCGTAACGCGTTGTCGACGTGAGTGCTAGGGGGTAGGTTTGTACGCTCTGAATGAAAAGTAATACCTAAAAATATGTTAAACTTATTGCTACAAAATAAAAACTTAAAGAATACCAGAGTTTGTCGAATGTGTCAAATTGTTTGACATTATATTGTGTATCAATGCAATTTATGATTGTAATCCATAAAGTCCATAATATTTTCTGAATACAAGGAAAGTAAAAATAAAATAAAAACTTGTGAAATCTGATCCGTGTTATGATTTTAGATATCGTTTTCTGTTAATCCTTTGAATAGCGTGATTAGAGACACAATAGAAAGACAATAGGTGCCAGACACCGGTTGGGGCTTCACAGTTTAGGTGGTAAAAAGTTTTCCACTACTGCTTTAACTCCTTCTCTTATGAAAGCAGGCGTTATATTATGAATCTGATGAACTTATTTATCGTTTTAATACAAATCTCTGTTGGACGGAAATGTAAACAAAACTCTATTATAGAACTCAATAAAACAAATGAAGATCGGATTGCCGTAATTCCCGTATCGCCACTTTCCCGCCAATTCTTTATTGTTTTTTTTTCTGGCCGGCCAGCTATTCGTTGTCTTTCTTTTCATTATTGAAAAATTAGTTAATATATTTTTCCAAAAAAGTATTTAAAAAAATAGTGCCATTTAAAAAATGTTTTTTAATTAGTTCGTTAAGTTATATCAATTTTACATCACGCTGTAATTTTATTGACTGGCTGTATAGAAAGTTGGGAAATGGTTCAACAGAAATTCGAAGAAAGAACTGGATTTTTTAAAGATAATTTGACGGCTGTCAGTTGAAAGCGATTCTCCTTAAATAGGGATGAAAAGTATTACTTTAAACCCGCTCCTTAGGCAACTTAAAACTTACTTTCAGAGAATGAGTAATGAAAATACATTTCCAGCACAATTTCGATGATATTGAAGCTACACAACCACTAAAATGATGACAACCTTGAGTAAAGTCTGTCTTACTTCGATTGGTTTTTCCATCACACCAAAATTACAAAGGTAGACGTATAAATTGTATGTATGTGTCTGTCTGTTTGTAACTTTTAATACTGTAAATGAGTATGTTGAGGACGAAACGGCTTGGGATTGACCTGTTCCGGTACTCACTATATTTTTTGTCATTATTTTTTAAATTGCCCTTTTTGTTGTTTTCCTTTTTAAATTGACGATTATATTTATTTTACAATTATGACATTGTTTATTTTTATTTTACAATTTGACATTGACATTTTTAAATTTTGCTTTATAATTTTAAATGTGGGGACTATGTAGACTACTTTTTCCTTTTCTTAATATTGACATAATACCGGGCGGTTTTGAGTTGGTACTTTAATTGACCTACCCAAATATCCTTTTTTTTTGTATTTATCGTTCAGCCGTTGAACTCCTTAGTAGTCCTGAGTCGAGCAACACGAATACTGACAAATGCTTACACCGACTGGACAGGTCCACTCAAATCTGTGTGGTTCTTTCTTCAAAAGACCATCTCAGACACTAATCTGCATGGTTCTCATATGATTTGACCTTTAGATGTTTACTGTATGGACTTTAAAAGAGATTTTGATCTCTGAGTTTGTTTCATTGTTTCTTCTCAGGGTTCTTAAAAGCATTTAAATGATTTTAAAAACCTATCAGCAAAATAAATATCATTTATCGTTTATCATAAAACCATTCTGAAACGACTAAATTAATTTAGATGAAATTTGATACACTATATTATGGATTAGTATAGAGGTACTTTTTATAATGGGAGAGTATTTCCTTGAGATATTTTTTTACTTTCACGCAGTAGAAACTGCAGAAGCTAGTAAATTTGCTATTCATTGAATAAAATAATACAATCATAAAAAGAAGCAAACTACACAATAAATTATCCACCAAATAAATTCGTCGATTGCCCAAACATACCTTAAAATATGTTTATAATATGGCATCACGTGCATTCAATCGTTTGGGACTATCATCCTAATGCCCTATTTATCCTTAATACGTATAGTGATAATAATAATTAGTAGTGAGGAAACAGCTCGGTCACCACTCAACATGCTAATACCCTAATTAGCTTGAATGGCGTTGTTGAGCTGGAATTATAGTGCCATCACTAATCACTAAATAGTGCCTAATTGTTTTTCCTGTCTGCATGTACCGCTTGTGGCTCTCATTATCTTTTAGATAGGTATGTACGGTCAGGGGTCAAAAGTGCAGTTGCACTCTACCAATGCTTAAGTGAATGAAATTTATTTGTAAAAGAGGGCCAATGGGCCACAACTCGTTATTTAATTCTTAAGGTTCCTTCTATGAAACAAACGAACTGAGTGATGATCCATTGGTCCTCTTCTATAAAAAAATTCTAGACACTTTAATATCAGTAGAGTGCAACTGCACTTTTGAACCCTGACTGTACCTTATTTATTTTGTAAGGTTTACTATGTTTAAAAGGTACGCACATGTTCTGTTTTCTGTTAGTAATTTTTATGTTATAAAGGTGGTATATGTTTGTAGTTTATAATAAATATTTTACCTATCAAGCAAAAATATCAACTGGACCATTAGAGATGCATTAATAAAAACTTTTACAAAACAAATGGGATTAAAACCAATTTCAAACAAATATATTTTTGCCTATTAGAACAACTTTCGAATTTGTCCACAGTAGGGTATTACCCGGGGCGAAATTCCGCTGCCACGACAAGTCGAGGAATGGCGGACAGAGCTCCGGCGGGATCTCATGGCGAAATGGCGTCAGCGACTATCGCAACCTCGTTCGGGGCGCGCCACAATTGGGGCGATAAGGCCCATCTTTGAGGCGTGGCTGGAAAGACCTCATGGCGCTCTCAACTTCCGCACGACGCAGGTGCTTACCGAACACGGAAAGTTCGCTAAGTACCTGTTCCGGATTCGTGCGGAGGATTCACACTGTGCGGAACACCCGGAGGACACGGTGGAGCACACTGTAGAGGTGTGCCCCGCCTGGGCGGAGCATCGCCGTGTCCTCGTGGGGGCGATCGGCGGCAGCGATCTCTCTCGCCGGGCCTTGGTTCAGGCCATGGTCCGTAGTGAGGAGGGATGGCAGGCGGTCGCCTCCTTCTGCGAAGCAGTAATGCTAGCAAAGGAGGAGGCCGACCGCATCAGGCAGAGGCAACGGGGCGCTCGCCCCAGCTGCCGCTGGGATTCCGATCCCGATTTCCGGCCACCGTAGGCGCGGGCTTGCGGACGGCGTGCAATGGGTAGCACGCTGTCCGATCGTCCGGTAACCGGCCGGACCGAGCCCAAGTCGTCGACGGCGCGTTCTGTTCCCGCGCGCCTCAAGGAGCTGTCAGCACACCGAAGAAGCCCAGCCTGCTAACTGCAGGCAGGCAGGGTTGAAGCCTGCTGGGGTCAAGGGCCGTTTTCTGAGAGGAAGGCTCAGCCCCGGCACTATAGGCAACGAAGGAACGGGGTAGGTTTTTAGTCAGTAAGAGTCTGACACTACTTCCCGCTCCGCCCAAGGGCGGGATTTGTCATTGGATGATTTTACCTACCATAAAAAAAAAAAACAGTAGGGTATTACAACATTGCAGGATTGTCCGAAAGAGTTACCGTAGATCAAGTAAAGGAACAAGGTGAGTTATAGTAAGTGAAAGTCTGACACTTTCATTTCACACAGAGTGGAAAGAGTTATTTGATGATATCTCACTTAAAAAAAAAAGAAGAATCGCTTACAGAAATGGCACAGAGTCGCGTAAATATCGAATAATTATCCCAAGGGTACGGAATAATATTTTATCTGAAATACTATACTAACGGTAAAAACTATCGATATCCTTAATCTCCTATTTAATCCTAATCTGTCCTTGTTCAAATTTCGTAAAAACCAATTCCGCTGATGACGCTTTATTAACAAATATCCAAAATCCAAAATATATATTTATCACACACACTATCACACAACGTCGTCTAGTCCCAAGCTAAGCAGAGCTTGGTTTATGGGTAGTAGACAACTGATAAACAAACTTATATATTTCTAAATACATACATATTATAGATAAATTACACCCCAACACAGAACAAATAGTCGTGCTCATCACACAAACATTTGTCCTGAGTGGGAATCGAACCCACGACCTCCGGCATAGCAGTCAGGGCCACTAACCACTAGAACAACAGGCCAGTGAAACATACTTTACAATATTAGTAGCAAAACTAAATTCAACACATCCAATCTATTAAAACGCCCGCTTCTAAAGCGAAGATAAAAGTGAAACTGTAAAACAGACATTGAAATCCGTTGACATAGATCCGGGGCCTTCTGTGGCGACGCGACATCTCAATTAGGCGATTGCTTGCTCTAAGCGTTGTGGGACAAATAGCGGCCTTTGTGAGCTAGCGACGGGTGCTCGACGAGTCGAGGATGAGGCTGAGCATCGAGTAGATGAGCACAGAAGGATAGGTTTAAACCTAGAATTTTTTTATTCAGGTAGAACTTGTAGCGCCATCTATATCGCGACATAAGAACTAAAATTTCATAATCCTGCATTGTAATCAAAGTTTTCCCTGCAATCAGAAGGTATAGAACAGTTCGAAATCATAGCATAGCATCAGCCTTATAATGTTCCCACTGCTGAAACTCAGGCCTTCTCTCTAGGAGAGGGAATGGCCCGTAATCCACCACGCGGGCCCAGTGCGGGTTGGTGGATGTCACATGTCTTCGAATTTTGGATCTAAAACATGCCGGTTTCCTCACGATGTTTTCCTTCATCGATTTGAGAGCAGTGGTGATGAAATTACACAAAGTTATGCGCCTGGCTGGGTTGGAACCTTCGACCTATAACTCTTAAGTCAGAGCCGTTAGCACTCGGCCACCACTGTCCCTAAATCTCTTAAATATATCCGAAATCAACTATTGGGCAGTTGCCTGGACTAGACACAAAACCCGTCTGGTTGGAAGATTCGGGTTTACGAACGAAACCGCGAGGGTAGTAGGACTTAACACCCTTGTCTGCATACCCTTAATGATTAATAAATCATACTACCAAACTTCCTCATTAACCTTAATAAAAATTGTAATCATAATTTTATTTAAATCATTAGATAGGGACTAAGTTATGCTCACTTTTTCAAAGGTTTTTTTTTCCGTACTTTGCACCCTGATAAATTATGATAATTATGATTATGATTATTTGGTGACACTGGTCTTACTACTAAAACCAATATTTTAAAGACACAGCGTTTGGTTGCTAGAGAAGTTCTTTCGGATATTCTTCATTAAAATAAAGTAGTTAGTGTCATTACCCTGAACTAAAAACACCTTGACGTTCTTTTGCCAAACGAGGCGTCACTACATTTGACTGTCAAATTACAAAAAAAATAGTATAATGTAATGTAGTAATGGGGCTTCTGTAAGTCCCTGTTCTGCATCATGAGCCAATACGTTGATGAAATGCAGCAAGATTTTTGATGGCCGGATATGATTATGAGTGTTTTTTTATATTAAAAGTGATATTTAGTAAAACTTAAATGTACAGTGTTCAAGTACTTGAGTGGTTTATAATTTAGAGTATTCCAAATACTTTTTAAGCAGGATGATAATGATTAATAAGATATAACTAAGTAGTTAAATTAAATTATTAAATTATTCATCATTATCATTATCATCAGCCTTTTAATGTTCCCACTGTTGAGACTCAGGCCTCCTCTCTAAGAGAGGGAATGGGCCGTAATCCACCACGCGGGCCCAGTCCGGATTGGTGGATGTCACATGTGTTCGAATTTGTGGTTCTAGGACATGCCGGTTTCCTCATGATGTTTTCTTTCACCGTTTTGAGAGCAGTGGTGATGAAATAAATTACACAAAGTAATGCGCCTGGCCGGGCTTGAACCCGCGACCTACTAATCGTAAGTCGGGGCCGTTACCACTCGGCCTCAACTGATATTGCCTATATTCTGTAGAGGTTTTCTATTTAATTTCAAAATCTTCTTTCCTTTAAAACATTTTCAAACAAAACCTGAAGAAAATCGGTGAGCTTTAAAATCCATGAATTTCAAAGTGTGCACGCATTAGGCATTCACGAATATATGATATTCTCCGTTCGCAAAGGTGATCGTTTAGAACCTTTGTACGTTAGGCGAACCCTTCTTACGCACTGCGGTAAGTGCGTTTGAACGATGCTACGAGATATTCCAGTAGCTGGAACAAGTTGTTTAGTCTAGTAAAAGCGAAGGACCATGTGAACTGTGGTGAAGGTCAGGAGTCAAAAGTGCAGTCGTACTCTACCAATGCTAAAGTGACAAAAAATGTATTAGTAGAAGAGGCTCAATGGTTCATGAATGATTTAATTTGTAGCATAGAATCTAAAGTATTGACTAAACTATTCAACTTCTTATACAAAGAACTTTTAGGCACTTAGAATTTAGCATTGTTAGAGAGCAACTACACTGAGATCTGATCGTTTACTATATTTCACTAACCAAAAATTTCATTGTTTAACCGATTGTTTATTTTTTAATTGATATAAACTGCTGCTTGTGCGTCTCACCTGATGGTAAGCAGTGATGTAATCGTTGATTTTTTTTTGAGGCGCACTAGTTTATCAATATTCTAGCCAAAACATAGAACCGTCATTCAAAATCGACGCATAATGAAAATGCAGATTGAGACACCCCAAGTCCGATGAACTAACGAATAGAAAACAGTTGCTAGTAAAAGTCGTTGCGGAAGGTGAAAGAACGAAAATAAATGAACATTTTTAAGAAATCTTTGGCAAATATACTCGATCAAGTACTACTCCAAAACAAATGCGCTTCTAACGTTTTTTTTCCCGCGAGCACAGATGCTCTGAATAGTTCGACGCTTTACGATCAAGAATATTACATTTTGGATACAACTGACGTATGTGAGTCAGAAAAAATATTCAACATGTTTATAGGAATACACGAACGTGTTCCGGTATGAAGTATTATTGTCACGTATGGAAAAACGCTTGTATTTTATTATTTCACATTTGACTACATGTACGAGGGATTTTTCAGGCTTTGGTATCTTGGTAAACAAAATGTGGTCTACTTATGTAATATATAAAAAGAGGATAAGCATTGCCATACAGCGTGGCAATGCCGCCAGTTTTTTCAGCACAATACCAGTCGACAGCAATGTGGAAGAGTTTTTTGACGCCAAGCCATATTATTTAATTTAGTCGTAGTTAGCGTAGGGTTTTTATTATTTTCCTGTAATTATATATTGAATTATAATGTAATTATATATTATTTATAATTCATAAAGTATTTTTAAAATAATATGCAATAATCTCGTGTCGTGTTTGATATCGAACTCCTCCGAAATGGTTTGACGGATCTTTTCGTAATTGTATTTTTGTATTGTAGATCTTTCTTTTTTTATTTTTTGGTAGTGGGTAAAATCATCCAATGACATCTCCCGCCCTTGGGCGGAGCGGGAGATAGTGTCAGACTCTTACTGACTAAAAACCCACCCCGTTCCTTCGTGGCCTTAGATACCAGGGCCGGGCTTTCCTTTCGGAAACAAACCCTTGGACCCAGTAGGCTTCGACCCTGCCTGCCTGCAGATAGCAGGCTGGGTCTCTACGGTTTGCTGACAACTCTTTGAGGCGCGCGGGAACAGTGCGCGCCGTTGACGACCTGGGCTTGGTCCGGATGGTTACCGGACGGTCAGATAGCGAGCTACCCATAGCTCGCCGTCTGCAAGCCCGCGCCTACGTTGGCTGGAAATCAGGATCAGAATCGGAACCCCCGCGGCGGCTGGGCCATGAGGGCCGTTGCCTCTCGCGTGCGGCCTCCTCCTTTGCTAGCATTACTGCTTCGCAGAAGGAGGCGACCGCCTGCCATACCTCCTCGCTCCGGACCATGGCCCGTACCAGGGCCTGGCGCGAGAGATCGCCGCTGCCGATCGCCCTCACGAGAAAACGGCGATGCTCTGCCCAAGCGGGGCACACTTCGACCGTGTGCTCCACCGTGTCCTCCGGGCAGTCCACGCAGTGGTGGCACCCGGGCGTCGGTTCCGCACGAATCCGGAACAGGAACCTCCCGAACTTACCGTGTCCGGTGAGAACCTGGGTCATGCGGAAGGTTAGGACGCCGTGAGGTCTTTCCAGTCACGCCTCAAAGAGGGGCCTTACCGCCATAATTAAGGCGTGCCCAGCACTGGGTTGCGACAGTCACAGTCGCCATTTCACCATGAGATCCCGCCGGAACTCTTTCCGCCATACCTCGACTTGTCGTGGCAGGGGACTTTCGCCCCGGCGTTGCATCTCCATGCGCTTATCGTGCATGTGTGCAAGGACTGTTGCCTCCAGATCCCATGGTGGTAGGCCAGCAAGGAGGCTCGCCGCTTCGCAGGAAACCGTGCGGTATCCCCGCACCATCCGTATGGCCATGACCCTCTGGCACGCGTTCAGCTGGTTCTTCGGCTTTTTTCTCAGCGTGGGCGCCCATACCGGTGCTCCATAAAGGGCCACGGACCGAACGATGCCTGCGTAGAGCCTCCGGCAGGAGGCGTCTGGACCTCCCAGATTCGGCAGGAGCCGCTTGAGGGCAGCCCCGGTCCGATTCAGTTTGGGGGCCAGTTGTATTGTAGATCTGGGAATTGGTTTATTTTAATATTGTTGCGGCGAGTGTTATTGCAATTTGCTTACGTGTGAACAAAAGAGATATTCGCACCACTTTCCCGCATATCAATAATAGAAATGCTAATTTTTGCTTTAATTAAGTGAAGCAACAATTAGCAGGCAATTTTGATGCTGTTTGCAGAAAAGGATTTCTATATACTGTTATTAACTGGTTAGTATGAAATATTTTACAAAAATAAAGATAGCCGAATATCCAGTTCAAGATTTATTAACTGTATATTTAATAAAGGGACGAAAGATTCAAATACAGGGTTAGATATCCCTAAACCGGATTCAAATGGAAATGAGTTTAAATAAAGCAAATTTGACATTCCTCGGTCCCACACAATCTATTTAGGTAATTGCACGGTCGTTGACGACATTATATCCGTTGATTGTACCCGGTCTTGCAATCCCGAATCTTTGGCAACGTGGCCTGCATAATAATGGGTCTACTATCGACTGCTTTAAATTATATGCAATGATTTTGATGATACCATGAGGAATGTTCAATTTTTGTTCTACAAGATAGGAAAATAACAGGCTTATTGTATTACGGGAACCTGAGGTAAACAAATATTTAAAAATTAAGTTAATAAGTGTGTTTATTTCTCAACAAAATAATAGGTCTTTACCGTCTTTACATATGAAATTGCCGTTTTTTAAAAGGGGATGCTTTGAAGTCATATTATCTTTTGAAAAACTATAATTTCAAATAAACTTTATATAGGTACGTTTTTCTTTTTTAGATATTAGGTATTTATTGGTTTCTTTGTGTTTTAATATCGCAGTACTTATAACCATGAAAGCCAATAAAAATAGTACATTTTGATACTAGTGCAGAAAGTTTGGCTGCAGTGACGTCAAATGACGTTTTTCAATACACTTACGACTTGTGGAGATTGACCCGTGCATTGTGGGGGTCGACGCGCGCAGCCTGATGCAATATAATATATACAATTATAAACTATTATTACAATAACATTGTGGCGGGGGTGGGCATGCGCACTTTTCTACACTAGTGCGGAAAACAGTCCATTGCGTGCCTAGAAGCGGTGAGATAAGAGCGGGTTTTCAAATAAGTGTACTGAAAAACGTTTTTTTCATATTAAGAGTTCATTTCAAAGCAACCTGGTTTCTAAAACGGCATTTTCCTATGTAAAGACTTATTATTATAATTACAATCCATAATTCAAAATGTTGTAACAACAGCTTTATTATTGTAGGAGACTGGTGCCTAAACTAGGCTGTATAGTGTACACCTGCTACCTACGTATGGATCGTGTGGCTATTTGGACCGGGAACGTGGTCCCAATTTCCACGTATAAAAATCATTTTATGTTAAGTAATATTTTGGGACCACAAGGAAAGATATATTAACAGTTACCAAATTTTTTTTTTAAATTTGCTTTTTATTTGCGGTCCCAAAATACTACTGAAATATATTTTTTTATAGGTGTTTTTTAGAACCGCGGTCCCAATCCAAAGGCCCCATGACCCCTACACGACATGGTTGTGCATGTGCCGAATTACGAGTCGCTCGGAGGACATAGTGAAGCATACGTGGAGGTCTGCCAGCTTGGGCGTCCGAACCTGGTTCAAGCCATGTACGGAGTGAAAAGAATTGAGAGGCGGTTATTTTCTTCTGTGTAGCAGTAATACGAGCAAAGGAATCGGGTAAAACCGTAAGACACCGCCACAGGTGACCATAAGCGCGGGTTGCGGACTACAAGCAATGGGTAGCTCACCTTCCGGAAAAGACCAAGCCCGGATCGCCGGAGCGTTTTGTTCCAGTTCCATGAAAACTCAAAGAGAGGTCGACAAGATGGACGGTGTTGCAGATTGTTAGAAGCAGTTCTCGTGGCCCGAGAGCCACGAGTAAAGGAGAAACTGGAGAAACACTGGGTTTAAGTCAATAAAAGTCTCACACTCCCTCCCCCTCGGCCCAAAGCGGGAGAAGCTAGTAGGGATACAAAATACGCTCACGCCCCAGCCGCCGCCGGGATTCTGATTCCGATTTCCAGCCACCGTATGCACGGGCTTGCGGACGTCGAACAATGAGTAGCTCGCTATCCGACTGTCCGGTAACTATCCGGTAACTGTCCGGAATGAGCCCAAGTCTTCGACGACACGTACTGTCACACGCGCGCCTCGAGGAGTTTTCAGCAATCCGTTTGGGCCCAGCAGGGTCGAAGCCTACCGGGGCCAAGGGTTTGTTTTTGAAAGAAAGGCTCGGCCCTGTGTTTTTTAGTCAGTAATACTCTAATACTATCTTTCGCTCCGCCCATGAGCGGGAGATGTCGTTGGATGATTTTTCACACAAAAAAAACCTCAAAATACATTATGTTTGTTATGTGTTTTGACACAAATAGTTATCAAATTATCACGGATCTATCTAAACGTTTTGTTATCGCGTAGACTATGTATACAAATTATGTCTAGATAGTTTACTATTTGGTACTAAGTTAGCAAACAAATGTCGATTAAAAAATATTTTTTTAATACACTTACTTGAAACCCCACTCATATCCCTGCCGCTTTTGGGCACGCATTTACTGTTTTCAGCACTAGTGCGAAAAAGTGTGAAGTTCACCCTTTCGTAAATTTATTGTAATTATCGTTTCAGGTTGGATGCCTCGCATCTCGTACGAGTCTCTGATGGTAAACCCCATTTTATTTATTTCTTTGTAAATAAAACATTTGATTCCGAGAATTCATAATTGTAGCTTCGAATAGCCTCCAAGTAAACTGACTGTAAAACATTCCTGTAGATAAACAGGGCCAATTTATTGAGGATCAGGTTTTTCTAGAAACTTAATAGATATGGGTACATAAATGGTCTCAAAAAAGACTGAAACTCCTTAACCCAACCCACTTTGAAGCGAGTCGCTCTCTCGCCCTCCCGCTCCACTCTAGAGCGAAAGAAGTCATTAGATGACTTCCTACATACTTCCTACAAAAAAAAACCTATCACTATTATCTAAAAAGGTAGAATTCATACACTATCTATATTGCCCGATACTTTATCTATAAATCGACATTTCGGTGAACTCAACTCAGTACAGTCATTAGACTCATTCGAAAACAAGCCAAAGCTGACTGTAGCGAAAAAGGAAATAAAAAAATCGGTGAAATGAATCAACACAATGAAGATTCACATGATCGTGAGTATTTTATTATTTGAAATAGCATTAGTAAAGATATAGTCCGCGATACCAGGGATTGCCCGAAAAAATAAAATTGATTAGTATGCGTCATAATTAAAAAAAAAATATCCTCATACAGTTATCTACACCAATAAATTGTCATCGTCTATTTTTAAATATTTTTTACGTGTTTATAATTAAGTATTTTCATTTAATTTTTATTTATTTGTATACTTTTATTGATTTGACATTGACATTGTTGTTTTCGACTTTAATGTAATGTGAGACTTGTGAGAATCCCATAACAATAAAATAACAAGACTATTTATTTGCAATACAATAAATGAAAACTATTTTAGTAATGTAAATTAATTAATTTAGTTTTTAATATAAAAACAATGTGATTTTATTTCATTTTTTTCTTGGTTATAGTGTTAATTTTTTTAAATAAAAAATATTGTAAGGTTTAGTATAATTAATTATAATTCGACCTAACCTGAATGTTATGCATACCTGTAAGTGTTTTTTACACAGAATTCCCTCGCAGTTATTCTTACTATGCAGTCAAAATATTAAGTTGATTGCTCTGAACTTGTGATCTCAAACTATCCCGCTATTTTTTGCGTGGTACTCGAAGAAAAAAAACCCAATACGCATTCGCATTACGATTCACTACTCAGCCAATTGTGTTCCGAATTCGGAGCGGTCAAGATATTTCAGCCGTGCTGTACATATTGTTTAGTAAATAATTCATTAGCATCCCTACATAAATAAATTGCGTAGTAAACTAAATAATGTTGTTTCGATGTTTTAATTTACTGCGACAAGCTAGGGTTCGATAACAATAGATTACAATCGAGTACCTTATTGGTTTTTACAATCTGAAAGTGTTTGTGATGTTATGATGACAACACCATACAACAATGAATTTAAAGACAGAATCCTACCGAGTTTAAAGCTTTATATATTTTTATTCAACTTTTTTTATGATTACCGTAATGATAACATTATTGTTCAGTACAGCTTATGTATCTACCCATTAAGTTATTTATTTATTTATTTGTTTGTATATACATTAGTTATTATGTTTAAATATGTATTTATTTATTAAAACTTCATCCAACACAAAAGCACAAACACGGACTTAATGCCTTAGGCATTCTCAACCAATCAATCAAGGGTGATGAAGAGAAAACGTGGCAGAAATAATTGTGTGTACACAAATGAATAAAACTTTTATTTTTAAATTTCAGCAAAAGGTCAGGGACAGCCTCCGCCATACACAAGCAACAATCCTCCTCAAATCATGGCACCTCAAGTTATGCGCCCCACAGTCATGATGCCAGTGCAAACGATGCAACCCATGTTTGCACCAATAGGCCAACCCGTGCACACAACAATGGGACATTCAATCCATATACAACGAAATGGAGCAATGATGCATTCCACCGGGGGCTTGTTCCAAACACAGCCAGTAGTCGTCCCGGTGGTGGTTGGTAATCAGATGGGCCCCCAACCTTCATCTATAACCTGCCAATCCTGCCACGAAGTTATCGTCACAAGAGTTGAAGCCAAGTCTACCACAAAAACTCATTTGATTGCAGCTATGCTTTGTTTTATGTGGTCAGTATTCTAAATTGTTTTTTTGTTCTTTTTTCTATTGTTCAATTATATATGTACAAACATATATATATGTATTTTTTTATCCTACACCTAACACTAATAACTAGGTAAATAAGTCAATTTTTAACACTCGCAATAAGGTTCAGTTAAAAAAAAATGTATTTATGTTTGTAATTAATCATTTACTTCATTTACTGGCCGGACAGAAGTTACTATTTCATATTTTAATTGTGTATTGGTCCGAGTGCTCACAAGTTGTATAAAGATTGACACTTCGTATGTCCCAAGGGTTGGCTTTTACCTCGGTCAGAGGATAAGCGTTGCCGTACAGCGTGGCAATTCCGCCTTTCTTTTGGGCACATACCTGCCAACAGCAATGTGGTAGAGTTTTTAGACGCCATATTTTAGTTTATTTTTAATTAGCGTTGGGTTTTTATTTTTTATTTTACTGTAATTATAGTTAAGTATTTTTAAATGTAAATTATTCTTGTAAATAAACTAAAATCCGATTCGGAATTATGTATATTTAAAGCTTAAAGGTACTTAAACAATTCGTTTTCTGTGTTCCAGTTGCTGGCCATGTGTGTTTATCCCATACTGCACGGATAGTTGCCGCAACGCGGACCACTACTGCCCGAACTGCAACTCTTACATCGGAAGCTACGTCCACTAAAATGGGTCTTGCGATCGCTAATAGGTTTCTTTATCTAAAATACTATTATTATTTAATTGATGGTATTTATATTTAACACTAAGCTAAAGGCTCCGCTTGAAAGTAAAATATGATCCTAAGGGAATACACTCTTGGGATAAACAGTATCCTATCAGTTATTCTGACACACGAATTACTAATGTGCCAAATTCATATAAACCTTTTCAAACGTTTTATCATGAAGAGTAACAATGTTTGTGATAGTGTAATAAATATAATCAACCAGTCAAGTGAGCTCCTTCATTTGTTTGACGGTCTGTACAAGCAAGCAGTCCTGTGGTGCCAAGTATTCTCTAAGAAAACGCAGCGCTACCGCAACGATGAACATCCAAATAGGATACATTGAATTAACAATCCAATGTATAGGTAAATTAGGTTGACAATCCAATGTATACTATTTGGGTGCTTGTCGTTGAGGCAACGCTGCGTTTAAGAGGGCCCATCCGTCTATCGTCAACGTGATCATGGTTTAAAAGCTTGTTGTTTCAATCCAATGCAATGTTCGATAGAGAAGTAACGTGAAAAAAGAGGATATAACTTACGCCTGAACTCTCTTTTGGCATTTAGTATTTTCGTCACTGGCTCGAATATTTCACAAAACTTGTTCCAGAAAATACGTGTTTTTTTAACTTTGAAAGTTTTTGAAAAAAAAATCTTTATTTGGAATTTCGTTTAACGTGCAAGGTTTCTGTAGATATATTTCCATTGCTTCTTTAATGATTTTTTGTGAGTACATTATAAAAGGTTAAAGTTCACGCAAAATGGCAGATTTTTAGAAGTCTTTACTGGATTAATTTAACACAAAATTAAGATAACTGTGTTTCCAGAATAAGTAGAAAAAAAATGTGTAATAACGTCCTTGTCACGTAAGAGCGGTTGTATGGAAATGTACCTCGGGTTGGACTCTCTTAAGAGACTGATTTTTGTGCATGTTTGCTAAGGCGTAGAGGAATGTATGAGGAAACAGTTCTATTTGAGAACCTTCTGCGAGTGGATCAGAGCCAAGATGCTGCTGAAATGTTTAACCAAGCAAATGATAAGAGATATTGAGAAAAATGTAATGTGTAACTAATAGACAAACATTTTAAATACCAAATAAAGTATCACATTTCACCATTCATTTGTTCAGATTCATAAACCAATAAATAAATTTTGAACTAACGTGTTATGTTTTCATTTGTCGAACTTCTGTAGGAAGGGAAGGAGGAAATAAATTATATATAAAATAATAAGAAATCAAATTCTAGTGTATTATGTACCCACTAACTTCTGCCAGCAGCTTCGCTCGCGCAGTGATAAAGTAGCGTTCTAATGGTAAATTCATTTTAAAAAATGCCTTTTTTATAATATTAAAGAAAGTTAGCGAGAAAATTAAAAACAAACTAACTGAAAATCAGGTTTAGGCTCGTAAGTATACAAATAATTTACAATTAAACTTATCATTCTGTAACGATTATAGCAGAAATGTAAAGGAGGTGGAATTCAGAGCTTGTATCAGTTAACAAAAAAAAAATTAAGAAAAGAAATACACCATTAATTTTTAATTAGTACACATACTTATAAGGCTTATTAGAAAAGGTCTTGTTATTATTAAGTAAAGTCTCAATGAATAATATTCATAAACAGCAAAGTTATGAACGTTTGTTTATATCCCAAAATGTCACTCAATTTAGGTATAGAAATATTTTACAGGTTTTGATTATGAATGAAAGAATGGCAATAAAAACTGCGCGTAGTATTTTCTAGTAGTAATTGTTATGAATTATTAATTCAATTATGAATTTACCAATTATGTCAATTTTTCGTGGACAATGTGCGGATCATGCAGAGACAAAAATCAACCCCATTCCTTCTTTGCCTTTATACCAGGGCTGAGCCTTCCTTTCAGAAGTAGTCCCTTGACCCCAGTTGACCCAGGCTTCGACCCTGCCTGCTAGCATTCTGGTTTGCTGACAACTCTTTGAGGCGCGTGGGAATATCCTGTCTAGCCAAGTTACAATCGTTTCGTTTTACGTTAACGCTTGGAGTAGGCCACGCCCCCAACTCCTTTGTTTAAACAAATGAATTGGGGGCAGTACGCGCCTTCGACGACTTAGGCTTGGTCCGGTCGGTTACCGGACGGTCGTACAGCGAGCTACCCATTGCTGGCCGTCCGCAAGCCCGCGCCTACGGTGGTCGGAAATCGGGATTGGAATCCCGACAGCGGCGGGGCGTGAGTACCGTTGCCTATTGCGGTCAGCCTCCTCCTTTGCAGCTCCTCCTCGCTCCGGAACGAATGGTTCTTGCGGAAGTTTCGCACTTGCGGAGACGTATAAGAAAACATGTTGCGCCGACCGCAAGCAACGTAAGATAAAGGCAGGTGGATGAGTAATCTTTATCAGCACAAGGACGGGTATGACGTTTTACTATGTACCGTCATGGCGCGGCACAATATCGATTGGTATGAATTTGCCGGCCGCCAAACGTGGTCGTGTGTTGTTACGAATTAATGGTTTTCTAAAAAGTTTTAACTCTTGTGATTTATTACCTCAGTAAATTAATAGACGAGCTGTATTCCGTGATGGATACTACTCAGCAAGGTATGTAGTTTTTAGTAACATAAGTTTTAATATGATACGAGTATGAATACATGTTACCGGCCAAACCCGATTTTAGGATGAATACCGTTATTAGAGACAAAATAAAGACAATAGGTGTGCGGACAACGGTGTCCGCTTGGGGCTTGACAGTTTTTTTTCACCTAGGCCATACCAGTACCTCTACCATGAGTTTTAAGCAATAGTATTCGTCGCTACTCGATATCGACACCGTAAATATTTTGTATGGCAAATTTTGCAGCGCCTCTAGCGGTCACTTGCAGAACCAAAATTTGCCATACAAAATATTTTCGGCGTCGATATCGAGTAGCGACGAATACTATTGCTTAAAACTCATGGTAGAGGTACAGTTATCCACATAAGCGCCTGTCCGTGTCAGGGAATCCTAAAATTTCGAGCTCATTTTTGAACTAATTTCGCGGGTTTGGCCTAAGTGAAACTAAATACCGAGGCAGCAATTAATTGTATGGATTATTGAAAACTTATCCCTATAGGTTTTTAGTTTATAATAGTATTACTAAGCATTTAATACCTATTTTTGTATACCTAGTAGTATTTTCAGTAGAATATTTCAACAGTTAAAATTTTAAACATGTTCTTAGTTTACGAGTAACTGAGTAAAATTGACCCAAATATAATTGAAATTGATTAAGAATGAAGTTTGTTGTATTTGTTATGATGCATTCAAAATAATAAATAATTATTACATCTTATTTATCAAGCGTTCGTCGTTCGTTATATTTTTGTCTATAATTAGTGCTCTTCAATTATAAATTATACGTTTACAAAAATAGGATTCAAACTGATATAACAGAAAATTCCTGTTTACGCCATTTCATCTCTGTATCCGTAGCGGCAAAAACAACAGGCCACAAACAGGCGCGCCCGCGCATACGTACCTCACCCCCGCGTGAGTAGTACAGTTGCTTTATTACTATAAAAAGCTCAGCAGTTGTTTTAGATCAAAAAACATATAGAATTTATTGAATATGTTATTAGTAGCCAATAAAACTCAATATATTTTATACAATATATTTAAAATTTAATAGATATTTAACGGAATTTGCCACGATAGGCCCTCTTTTAGCAAAAAGTTTGGTTTGTGCTCGACTGTGCTCTACGTATTGTCAATTTTTTAATGAACACGCAAGGGATTTGCATCGCGGAAAATTGTATTCCAGGACAGTGATTATTGTAAGCTCATTGTACTGTTATACCCATCCAATTTCCCTTATGGCTTACCTAGCTGCTTATGTTGCAGTCCCGTCAGAGTGCTGCGACATAATTTTTGAAGATATGCGGAACAGAGAGTAAAGTCCCGCACACCTCCTTTGTAAAGGGAGGATCCTCCGACCAGACGAGTGTTGTGTCTGGTGGATTGTTGCCCGATACATGATTTTTGCTCTGTTCTATATGTTCAAATCGCGCGGAGAATGTTACTTGCGCGATGCAGGATTAGTTCACTTATGACGACATAGATGTCGCTACACATTCATCAACTCTTCTACACTCAGACTCATCCTACTCATCCAGTCAGTCGTCTTCCGTCCTTCATTCCGTGCTCTCGTGTGCTGCACTCACGATAGCTCTTGTAAAACCTAAACAAATTGTATTTGTTCTCACAGCCAGTCTTTTTTTTAAAAAGAGTATCCTAGACCGGTTTCTAACAGTACGTCCACACTTAACACCTTGAGTAAAGCGGCTCGTGTTGTGCTTAGCTCGTGCTCGGCTTTTTTTTAGCAAAAACCCACCTTAACACGTTATTCTTTTTTGATGATATTTTATCCATAATTATATCTGTCAATTCATTGCGCGGAGTTCTGTATGATCGCTTGTCTCGTTCAGTAACAGAGTAAAGTTGAATTTAGTGATAAAGAGGATATATCAGTGAAATGAATCAGAAGAATGAGGAGATATACGATGAGCGTGAGTATTTTATTTTTGAAATTAAATGCGTTGACATAAGGTGTATATTTGCTAGTTTGAAATCTTCAAAAGCACGAAAGCATCTTCAACTTTTCTGCAAGTATGTGTAAGGCTTGATGAAAGTTGGTATGTGTATGTTTATGATTCTTTGTCGCTTAACCTGCTAAGCAGATATGAATGAAATTTAGGACACATGTCTTGGAATAGGCCATAAAATACCGCAACCTTAAAAAAAGTGGCACTATAACAAAATGGTAATTTTTCAGCAGTCATTATCTACTTATTTACTCGATACGAATTGGCGAATGTAATTACTGAGGAACATCAACTATTGGAACAAAGACTTTCACAATCTGGTTTAACTAAAAATGCAATCCATTTTCCCCGGGAGAATGTTCCCTTGGGATTATTTTTTTAATTTGCCCATGCCTTGCTCGGATCTAAATGTAACACCATACTTATGAATGTACATACTATTTATGTATAACCGTACTTACTTGAAAGTTCACCCTTCTGCAGGAATGTACGTCTGTAGTATACCCATGGTCTGTAATTCCATGCAACAGGGTACAACTATATTGCCATCTATCGGGCAGTGACTTTATAAACAAATATATAAATTTCTAATGTATATAGTTATGATTCACATGAATTAATGAATGATTTAAATATATTGTACATACATAATTTTACTTACGCAAATTAAGAGTCTTGAAACATTCACTGAAATCAAAGATGTGATATGACGAATGCTAGCAATTAATAAAAATCATTAAACAGTTCTTTTCTTAATTTCAGCTATAGCAGCTCCGCCTCCGGCATACAGACCTCCCGAACCACCTCAAATCATGCGTCCTACCAATCAAAAATATAGAGAGGGACAACCCACACTTATACCAAGGGGAGAGCCCATATTTGATGCAAATGGACAACCTATGCAGATACAACATGGGACCATATTAGAACCCAGAGCACACGATCATTATATGAACCCCCCTATTATTCCCGTTGTCGTCGGCTATCAAATGGGGCCAGAACCAGCTTCTAAGACCTGCTCGTACTGTCAAGCAAACATTGTTACAAGAACTGAAGGCAAAACTACCATGAAAACACATTTGCTGGCTGTGTTTTTTGGTATGTTGTGGTCAGTATCAATTTATTGTTGACATTTCTTTGACCATTTTTCAGAGTTTTTGTTGAAGTAATCACACTAATATTATAATATAGGTGAAATTTTGTGTGTGTGTTTCTTACTCTTTCACCCTCAAATGACAGAAATTAGATGAAATTTGGCACAGGGTACACCTTGTCTTAAGAATTTTTATTATAAGTTTGGTATCTCATATATTTAGTTTTATTGGTATTTATTTCTAAATTATTTGCAGATAACTAGTCATATATATCCTTCAGGGCTCCATTGGCGACGTCTACCCCCTGACAGTAGTAGCTTCTTTAGTCAAAACAGTAGTATCATTTGCAATGTATTGGTCCATTGATTCTGGACATAAATTTATATATAAATTTAAATAAAAATCATCGGCGCTAGCACAGTCCCTTGTAGTACACCATATTGATTAGTTAAGTAGGGATATGTTATTTGCGTGTTTGTTTCTGAACCCAATTTTACAAATTTTATCGCATTGTTTACGAACCCTCAAATAACTTTTAAATCAACTGTAGGTAGGGCCTCTTAGACCTTACTGTTCTAATTTATTTATTTGTCATGGCAAACCATATCAAATGCTTTATTCATATCTATAAATACAGCTTCGACTTCTACGCTGGCAAAGATGCTAGCAGAAGCTAATCTGTACATATAAAAGGCGAAGTTCTGACTCACTCACTCGTTTCATTAACTTCCAGCCCAAATCTTTGGACCTAGAACACTGAAATTTTACCCAGAGGTTCCTTTTATGATATATCATTATGTCACCAGAAAATTGCAGACTCCGTTTAATTGTAAAAGATTTTTATTAGATTATAATTTCTCCATATAATATGACCAAATTATTTTATATACGGTATATATTAGATAAGTTACATCCAAATTCTTTAATTTTCAACGTAACCGTGTCCTATTTAGATAAAATAGTTTGCAATTTCTGGCGATATTTTTATAATCTTACTGCGTTTGTCATTTTTCGGTGACATAATTATAGGTACAAAGAAAAAGAGCGAGTTTCCCAAAGTTCCAAGGTCCAAAGTTTGTGTGGAGGAATCTACTTTCAAACGAGCAGAGCTACTAGTAGAAACCAGTTTATGAATATAAGTGAGCAACTTTTCCAGAATAGCAATCTTATCAATTTTATCTGTATTGTTATAAATAATTTCTCTAATTTTATTATTGTTTGAAGCCAATATACATTTGTGATTCACTAGTTTTCCTAGGGGCAAATCTCTTACACATACACGTACTTTAAAAAGGGTTTTGTTCTAACTATTAATTTTCTATTTTCAGTCTTTGGCCATGTGTTTTCCTTACATACCATATGGACACTTTTCGCAACACGGACCACTACTGCCCAAACTGCAACGCGTATATTGGCAGCTACGTTCGTTAAGATCTGGATATGATGGACTCTTTGTCTGAAATATGTTGGAAATATAAGAATAAGTGGCATTGTCATAGTCAAAGTGGTATGTGAAGTGGGGTGTGAGCAACGTGACTAGAAGCTCTACAAAAACAGATGATGAACGTGAAGATATCGCCATATCTTTCTATGTGTGTAATAGCGTATCTAGTGAGTGTACACGGCAGATTTAAGTGGTTGATTATTATATGTTGAGATATATTTGTACCTAAATATACTAAATGTGATAGATTAATATATTATAGGTAAACTATAAGATTTTGTTTTATTTCCTAAAATAGTTTTATTTATGAGAAATTATAAGTCAAGCTACATATTTTTTATTGGCCACAGGATAAAAATTCAAATTTTATAACTAAGCAATAGCAAAATGAGATAACCTATAATAAACTAATTTAACACAGGGTTAGAAGGCTAAAGCAAAACAAAGCAAAGCTTTTGCCTTAGTCTTTGTGGTGTTTTTTTATAACTATCCAGAAAGTAGCTTACCTAGAAGGTAGCTAGTGGCTAAGATAGTATCATTCAGACATTCGTTAATTATGACTGACTTAGTGATTTAGAAGGTAATGAAGATTTTTAGTGACGGATAATGCTATTAATGTTATTAATTAGAGAGCAGTGGTGGCCGAGTGGTAACGGCCCCGACTTACGATTAGTAGGTCGCGGGTTCAAGCCCGACCAGGTGCATTACTTTGTGTAATTTATTTCATTACCACTGCTCTCAAAACGGTGAAGGAAAACATCGTGAGGAAACCGGCATGTCCTAGAACCAAAAATTCGAAGACATGTGACATCCACCAACCCGCACTGGACCCGCGTGGTAGATTACGGCCCATTCTCTTAGAGAGGAAGCCTGAGTCCCAGCAGTGGGAACATTAAAAGGCTGATGATGATGATGAATGCTATTAAAAAGAATTCTGTTTAAGTAGCACCATTTTAATTTATTATTCATTCAGCTCGTGTGACCGCTGTCTCACCTAATGGTAAGCGATGATGTGGTCGATGATGGGGCACGCTTGCCTTGAAGTAACCTCTTTATTCGCTCATGATTTAATGACCTTCAGTTTCTAGCTGTCAGTAGACAAAGCTATCAGCTGAGACTTCGGCGGTGAATTCCATTGCTGTATGCATCAGGGTTTAGTAATTAAAAACAAAGAGAAAAATACGTCTTCTGCGAAGTGAATCTTGCTTCAAATGCGTCCTTCTGTTCTTGAGGCTTAAATTTGCAGGTAACCAATAATTATCTAAAATGGAGTAACTACTGGTACTACTAGATATTTCCAACTGTAGAAGGAGTACTGGTGATAAAGAAGCATGGGAAATGTTAGAAGAAGCCTTTGACGAAAGAAAGTCACAACGATTTACCAGACTTCCAAAACCTTAAACAAATAGATTTCTAAAAAAAATTACTCTTCTCTCTAAATTTCCTGGCAGATCGGAATCAGCCTTATAAGGCCTCCTCTCTACAAGAGGTGATGGGTCCACAGGCCTAGTGCGGTTTGGTAGATATTAAAAAAAAATTGTTCTAGGAAAAGTCACTTTTTCATGACATTTTCTTTCACCGTTTATAGAGTAGTGATGAAAATTACCATAGGGTTATCACTGCTCCCCACTTTTGAGTTTATGGACAAAAGGGCGTTTAATCAGTGATATAATGATTGTCAAAGAGTTAGCCTGGCTTATTTAGATGAGACGTGTGCTGTCCGATGCAATTTTAAGGCCTTCTGTCCACGAAAGTGTAGCTTCATAGACGCTTACACCAACTATATAATGAAGAATGTGCGTTTATGAAGCTGTGCGTCCGTGGACAGTAGGCCAAAGATTTGAGAATTTTGGTTGTTGCGATTACTGATAAAATGTCACTTTACCTAGTATATTCCATCATTCACAATCGGATGGAAACATGATATTTATGAAGAACAAACTGGCCCACTTGAAATATTTCTGTGCGATTAGGAATATTTCATCGTTACTTCATTATTCTTGCGAATGTAGTCTGGCCTAATGGCTTTGTTTTGGTCGTGGTGCTAGTGATTTAGCTTGCAGAGCAAGAACGGAGGTGACGCATATCCTGAAAAGGACATGAAATCTATTTATAAACAAAGATTTATTTTGTGTGCATAGAGTACTTTATTTTTCATTTATATAGATAGATAAGATTATCAGTTCGGTGGATGGAGTTCAGTTTAGTCACTTGTATTGCTCAATAAGCTGGTTTTAGTGAGTAACGAGAATTTAGTATTTTGCGAAATGAATCAGCACAATGAAGAATTTGATAATCGTGAGTATTATGCTATTGTAACTTTGTATTAAGAGCGCGTTTGTTAAACTTGGTTAAACTCAACCTAACCTTTTTTTCATTGATTTTTATGTAGTAGTTTTTTTTATGTACTAGTTTTTTTTATGTACTAGTTTCTGTCAGCTGCTTCGCCCGCGTGAGAGGCGGTTTCTCCATATAAACTTTGATCTCCCGTTTCATCCCCTTAAGAGGAATGGGATCCATTTCATCCCCATAGGGGGTTGAGTTTTGGAACATCTTATTCTTTGTATACATCATAAAATACAACTACGAGTATGTGCAAAATTTCAGCGGCCACGGGGTTGTTTTTGAAGGTGAGAGAACATTTAACGACTTCTCTCACGGCGGCACGAGAGGGTGTCGAGTTAGAATTTTGCCTTGGATGTGTGGTCACAATTAAAAGCGAAAAATAATCGGAACTTAAAGTTATTTTGCAATTTAGTTTTTTTTATAAAGTCTGTTGCGCTTTAAAAATAAAACTTATTCTACTCGATCGATAATTATTAACTTATATCGTTGGAGTATCTATCTAGATAATGAACCTAATAGATAAAGAAATAATAATAGTATCGTACTCCAAGTGTGGATCAGCGCTGTTACAATTACTACATTTTTTTTTAAAGAAAAAACCATTTATTTGAGACTCGCACTAAAAATAAAAGAAAACAATATTAAAACATTAAAAAGACCTGTGCGAGGCCAAAAAGGCTTCTAAGCCTTTTAACAGGTCTTTTTAATCTATCTATTCTATCGCAGCATATGCTGAGGTAGGCCTCAGCATATGCTGCGATAGAATAGAATAAAACTTTATTGTACACCAAAAAAGTTAAACAATCTATACATAAATCTAAATCTATGGGTACAATGGTGGTCTTATCGCTGATAGCGATATCTTCCTGACAACCTTGGGATGGATCCTAAGGATTTAAAAAATTACAGGGGGTGTGATGGCGATATTTAAAAAAGATGACACAAAAGGTGATTTATGTACGAGTATGTTACCAGTTTTGTGCGGCCAACCCAAAAAATTATAAAAAATCTCAATATTTAATTTAATATTGTGTTATAATTTCAGCTAAAGACCAGGCGCCGCCTCCACCATACACGGTGAACAATTCACATCAAATCGCCACAAGTGCAGCAGTACAGGGACCTATTCTTGTACCAGTGGCACAGCCTGGCACAGGAGTACCACAAACCGGCGCGTACATTGTACAACCAACCCCGTACGTGCTCCCCATGGTCATCGGGAATCAGATGGGCCCAGAACCAGCATCCATTACCTGCCCGTCCTGCAAAGAAGTCATCGTCACAAGAATTAAAGCCAGGGCTAACACGAAAACGCATACGTGTGCTTTCGTCCTTTTTTTTATGTGGTCAGTATCTTATGTAATGATAATAATCATAATTTCAGAATGACTTCCAAAACTTCGTTAGTAACAATATTTTTTAACCTAGTGTTAGTTAAAGCACAATAAATTAATAATATTAAAAATAACATGAGAAAAAGGGAAAGAAAAGAGAAAAAAAAAAAGAGTAAAGAGTATGGTAAACCAGGTATACTTGCCCCTCCTGGCTATGCTCCTGCCATGGCTATCGTGATTTTTTTTTAACCACCCAGAGACTGGCTTACATAGAAGATAACCAGTGGCTAAGAGACTCGTTAGTTGTAGTTGTTTGATTTAGTAGATTAAAAAGCAAACTAGATTTTTAGAGACGATAATGCTATTACAAAAAAGTCTGTTTAATTAGCATCTCATTTGTTTTTCATACCTGTGCAAAAGAAGTTACAAGAGTGGCGTTAACTGCTCTCGCAAAGATCTGTTCTAAATTTACTTTTTGATTTTCAGTTGCTGGCCATGTGTGGTTCTCCCCTACTTCGTGGATAAATGCCGAAACTTGGACCACTACTGTCCACACTGCAGTTCTTACATAGGGAGCTACGTCCACTAAAAGTTATGGTTGAAATTGGATTTCTTGATCTCAAACGTTGTAAATAAAAGCCATTACGAATTATATGGTGTGTATTTAGGCAACGTGTCTAGATGAAACGTTATTGGTGATGTTTAAATCGAGCGCACACCGAGACGCCATCCATGTACACGAGGCGGATTAAAATGAATGATTGAGTGAGGATTACAAAATATTTTTGTGAATAAACTTTATCTGATTATGTCATAATTATATTGTTCGTGTTTTGATTTATATAATGCAGTCCTATTTATTCCACTTACAAACCAGTTATCAATTACATTTTTAAATATTTCTTAATAAAAAAAGAACAATTTATAGTCCTATTATTATTACGGACATATAAAACACAAAAAAAAAATCCGTATGTTCTTTATAGACTTTAAAACAAGTAGGTTGGTTAGGTTATGGATATAAAATTTCAGATCTGGATAGAAAGAAAGATAGAAAGAAATACAAAAAGAAGATAGAAAAAAAGAAAAATATTTTATTTGGCACATAATAGATACACACAGTGTAGAAACATGTAAAAACTTAAGATTAATAAAGAAATAAAACTAACATTGTAATATGCTAGTTGAATGATAAATGTGTGATGTATCCAAAACAAGAATAATTTTATACCGGTAACAGATATGAAATTATTTCGGACTATCTGCTAATTTCGGATAATTACAGTTTTGATATAATTCGGATAATTACAGTTTTGACATATGAAGTTCATTCCACTATCGTTGTGTGGGTTGGACCCGATGATGCCAGACATTTTTCGGGCTTTATTGTGATCAAAATAGCCCTTGATTATTTTGACATTATGACAGATGTAGCCAGAAAGTTCCTGTGAGACATCTAGAGCTCAGGATAAAGGTATTTTAAAGAAGGTAGATTACTTTTAAATACTTTAAATGAGTTGTGATTCATTCTGTGCTGGGCTACAGGACAGTTCGAAAGAGTTGAAGTAAGAAAGATAGTTGACCAGCAAAAAAGACTCTGTGTATTGCTTTTAGCTCTACAGTCTTTGTTGCCCAGCAAAAAAGACTGTAGTGCTGAAAGCAATAACCTTGAAGGTTACATGAGTAAACCGTGACCATTCCTATACGATATGGAAAAGTGCTGCTTAAAAGTCTGATAAAAATGTTTATCTATTATCGTTATCGATATTCGACATTTTCTTATCTATAAATCGACAGTTCGTTGGGAAGAGTTCAGTACAATATTTGACCTCGTACGAAAAGCCAGTTAATGGTGATTTTTTGGTGATAAAAGGAAATTATATAAAATAAACTAGTGACAATGAGCGGCGAAGAAGAAAGACATCGTAAGTATTTTTTAGTAATGTTAAGCAAAATAGTATTAATTAAAACTTATTTTATGTATTGCGGGATTGGTCGAAAGAGTCACAGTGGCTCTGGAATGCAAAAGGCAACTGAAATAATATTGGTAAACCATAGTCAGTAAGTCTTTTTTTTTTAGTGGAAAAATCATCCAATAACATCTCCCGCCCATGGGCGGAGCGGGAGGGTGTCTCAGACTTTTACTGACTACGATATTATATACCTACTCCTGTTCCTTCGTTGCCTTTCCTGCCTTGGGCCCAGTATGCTTCCATCCTATTAAAAAACCAACCCATCTGCAACCCTACGGTTTGCTGACATCTCCTTGAGGTGCGCGTGGAACAATACGCGCCTTCGACGACATGGGCTCGGTCGGGACGGTCAGAGCAAGTCCGTGCCAACGGCGCCAGAGATCGGGGTCAGGATTCCGGAGGCTGGGGCGTGAAGGCCGATCCCTCGCGCGTGCACGAGGGGCCTCCTCCTTTGCTAGCATTACTGCTGCTTCGCAGAAGGAGGCGACCTTCACTGCTTCTCGCTTCGGACCATGGCCTGCACCGAGGCCTGGCGCGAGAGATCGTTGACAAGGTGGTAATCTGCCCAAGCGAGGCACACCTCAGTAAAAGTCTGATACACACTTTCGCTCCACTCAGAGCGGGAGGAGACGTTTGATGAAATTCTACCCATTAAAGAGTACCTTTAACATGTTATGTAGCTAATACGTTCTTACATTAATTGCATAATGTATAACACTATAATGATCCCTCAACTACGTCTATATATAGAGTACTAAAGTTTCTTGGCCATATAGCCAGGAAAAATAGTCACAGCCTTAAACATCTCATTGTTGATGGCAAACGTTGTCAAGGTTGATGGCAAACGACCAAGAAGCCGTAGCTCAAAGCGATGGCCAGATTAGGTCCGTTCCACACTGGACACCCAATTGCACGACGTATTTCATGACGCTAAGAACTGTCACAAATGGCGAGACACCATCAGTAAGAAGCTAATTTAGTAGGAACTCCATGACCCTCAGTAATGACGAATACGACTGATCCCGTCCGATTATAATTTAGGTGTCTTCAAGGCTAGAGTGAATAGGCTCATCATAAACTAGTGCGCCTCACCATCAACGATTGCATCACTGCAAAAAAAGGAGAAAGCCATTTATCCCACAGCTAGGGCACACGTCGCCTCTTTGGGAGTGAAATTTACACTATTTTATACTTTGATAAATCAAGTTACCTCAATAGCCTTTTTTTAGTAAATTTAACTGAGTTATAGTTTCAAACGGTTTGAATGTTTGCAAGTCGACTCTATTGATACTTTATTTTTTAGAGCCCTATATAATAAGACCTACGTAGGTAATATGAAATATATCACACTTGTAAAATATAAAAAACAAAACATGTTTACAAAATGAGGAACAAATATGAATTACGAATTATATTTTTTGTATATAATAAAGAGTATACTTATCTATCTACGAATATATTAAATTAATACAATAATTATAAAGACTTTTTCGTGACAAGAGTGGCGCGAAACGGAAAATGTGTTATAAAATTATATAAATGTATGTTTTTGTCTAAGCTAATAAAATAGCCTATATTGGCATTTATTGTTGCTTTTTAGAATAGCAAAGATTCGTAGGTACATAAGTTAATTATGATCTTAGAGAAAGATGTCCGTAACATAATAGAAGTGATATACATTTGATTGCCATAAGTTTTCTAATAGGCGTTTAGTGCTCACTTAGATAAGTGTAATAATAGTATCTACAACATAAGGCAAAGCCAGTTACTATATGAAAAATGGTAGTGGACCTATCATAATCATAATCATAAGTAGGGGTTGTATGTTACTAAAAAGAATCGTTTCACTAGATTTGATTCTAAATAAGTCTTGATTTTATAAAGTGATCATTCTTATCGTCTTCATCAGACTGTCGATTCTTGGCAATTCTCATACAACCGCTACCAGCCACCTAACGAAGATCGAAGTTTTCTAGGTTAAGTGGCTATACCTGACATCTGGTGTCCAACTTACATTTGCCAATTCGCGGGCTTCACTCTACAGTAGGGATGTCGGCTCTATGGCTAACATGGTTGGCCTGAACGTTCCTAGTTTTGTTAATTTTTTTAATGACATAAACAAGTGTTTGACTGCGATCCTAACTGACGGCAAGCAGTGATGCTTTCGTTGATGGTGTAGCTCACTAGTTTATTAAGAGCCCATTCACTCTAGCTTAGAAGACATCTAAATTATAATCGGACGGGAAGACCGCAGCAGACAAATTGTTCCAGTCCTTCGATGTACGCGGTGTAAACGACAGTCGATAAGAAATACGTTCAACATTACGTAATTTGTATTGTTTCAACGATAAAAAGGGCGCGGCAATGTTATAATCTGTTTCAATACAACACCCAGTCATAAAAGGAAACATATTTAAAAATAGCTTCTCTTAAGATAAGCGATAGAGATACTATTTAATGTTTATTGAAATATAGATATCTTTTTTCTTGTAGCAATAATTAATGTGTTTTCAATACCAATACCAAACTAGAATATCAAGGTCACGAAAAATGTATAACGAACATTAGCAACAAGAATTCGAAAAGTTGCGAGTGATAGAATTACCGCCATCGCGCAGAGAATTCTTCATTTCTGCATAGTACACGCTTGCCTTCTCGTAGCACCCTGAGCTCTGATAGCAGCAGTGAGGGCTATGCTGATGGAGACATAAAACTGATGACAAGTTACCTCACGTAAAATCGTGATGGTCCAAAACGCGGCCTCACAGCGGAATCGTGAAATCAACGATCCCACTTTTTTATGGTAGGTAAAATCATCCAATGACAAATCGAGGAGGATAAAGGAGATAATATCAGACTCCTATTGACTAAAAACCTATCCTGTTCCTTCGTTCCAGGGCCCCGGGGTTCACTTTCGTACAGCCCTTGGACCGATCCCACTTGAAGAAGCAGGCGTTGGGGAGGCAGAACGCCTCAACGCCTAATAAAGGTGGCGATACATTTGCCGAGGTACAACAGTAGACATGCCAGTGTAACACAAACAGTTCTGATTGGTTTATGTCCTTATGGCATTTAAGCTACTCGCACACTTATGTACCAGCTATAAGCAAGTATATCACTGCCTTAACACGCTGCAAATGTGATGAAAGTATCCTAAAACACCTGTTCTACGGTACTCTGTATCTACAGAGGGAGTTTCGGAGTGGTCTTTTAAGAGGTAATCCCTCCCTATGCTGATGGTGATCAACATCATTGGTTGTGGTTTTAGTGTGATAAAGGTCCCCCAAATCACCGGATTATTCCCAAAACCCGGATAGTCAGTAAGAGTTTGACAATATCTTCCGCTCCGCCCAAGAGGGGCGGATGTCATTTGATGATTTTACCCAGCACAAAAAAAAAACAACAATTTACAAAACTATAAAGGACCATTCGGCATACGGTGCCACTCTCATCAAATTTAATCGATAAATTAGTTTATTCTGTCTATAAATAGTTTAATCTAAGTGTTAACAAAATGCAGATAAAGTCGGAGAGAGGAAGATTACTTATAATCTCCTAATTTCCTATTTCAGTAAAGGGGCAGCCTCCGCCATATACGGAGGGTGAGGTGACGACCACATCGGGAGTAGTGTACCAAGCGAACCCCACTCCAACTGTCGTCCCGGTTCTTGTCAATCAACAGATGGGCTCCAAACCCTCACCTACAACCTGCCCGTCCTGCAACCAAGAGATCATCACTAGAGTCGAATACAAGGCTACCACAAAAACTCATCTATTTGCTGTCTTACTTTGTATAGTGTAAGTGTACTTTAATAGGGTGTTTTTATCATCGTACAATTTTGAACACGCATGCGGGATTGTCGCCCGCGAATATCTTTTTAATACAAGTATTAACAAAAAATACACATTACAAGTATTAACAGCAAAATTTTATAATGCGTGGAATACGCACGCGGGACGTGGGGTTCGATTCTGGGCAAAGGCATGCGCGGGGCCCCTGTGAGTTTTTCGTTCATTGTACAAAATCACAACGCGTAACAGTCCGCAGAAAACTAGATCTTAGGCCAGCATGTCTCACGCTGCGTGTAATTTTCTGTAATGAACTCCGCGCGATATTAAAATCACCTTTATGGGCGGATGTCCAAAGGCCAGCTCTTTAAGTTAAAAAAAATTGAATTTAAGTCTCGACAGCAACTAATGTCAAATAATATAAATTAAAAAAAAAAAATAGAGGTACTTTCATGGATGATCGATAGCTGCGATGCGAATGAAAAGTTTCCTTAAGAATACGGGATTGCCCGTCTGGTGTTCTATGAGTTGAATGCAGAGACCATTGTTACATATTAATCTACCATTAAGATGGGCGTAGCACAGGATACAGATGAGATGAAGAGATTAAAAACAATATATAAAAAAAAAAAAATATTAACAGCAAAATAATCTAACCGTCCGCGTCACTAATAAACAGTGGGTTGGATGCGAAACTGTGATTTGGAAGAAAATCTTTAAAGGAGACAGATACGCTTTCATACAATGTTGGGCCTGGGTAGTAAAGAAATGAAAGCGATGTCAGTTAGTAGCTAATATATTTTCAACCATTTGCTGAAAATTCTGCGGAATTTATCTGTCAGAGAGAAGAGTTATCAGAGATTTAGTAAAAGTGAGGTTATGTAAGATATTAAGTTTTGATTGACAGTATTTATTTATTATTGAGAGTTTTGCAGAATGAAAAAATATTAAACAACCCATCATTCATATATTTAGGGTAAGGTTGTATTTTTATTGAGGTGGAAAATTATCAAAAGACTTCTCCAGCTCTAGGGTAGAGGAGGAGGCCGACCGCATCAGGCAACGGCGCACACACTGCCGCCACCACTGGGATTCTGAACCCAATTTCCGGCCACCGTTAGCGCAGGCTTGAGGACGGCGAGCAATGGGTAGCTCGTTGTCTTTCCGTCCGGTAACAGTCTGAATCGAGGACAAGCCTCTGATGGCGCGTACTGATCTCGCGCGCCTCAAGGAGTTGTCAGCAAACTGTAGGGGCCCAGCAGAGCCTTGGGGAAGTACGAAAATGCATACCAGGGCCCCAGAACTAAGGCAATGAAGGAACGGGGTAGGTTTTTAGTCAGTAAGAGTCTGACGCTATCTTCTGCTCCGCCCAAGGGTGGGAGATGTCTTTGAATGATTTTACCTACCACAAAGAAAAAGCTCTAGAGTAGAGTAAAGTGGCGAGTCAGACATACTTTCTAAAACCACGTCTCTGTCCTTCACTTACACTTATTTCTGGAATCGTTTTCAGAAACTATCCGCTACCCCAGCGGACATCGGGCTCGTTGGGCTTCTACGGTTTTGCTAACATCTCTATGAGGCGCGCGTGTGAAATACTACGGTCGTCGGCGTCTCGGACTCGGTCTGGACGGTTAGTAGACGGCTGGAAAGTGAATTACCCATTACTCATCATCCTCCTGGCTGGTAGTCGGGGTCAGGGTCTCAGTGGCTGGGGTGTGAGAGTCTCTATTTCCTAAGGCTGCCGCAGTCTCCTTCGCTATTATTACTGCTGCGCAGAAGGAGGCGACCATTGCTTGTCCCCTCTGTCCTGTTTTTCGGGTGGTCCGCACAATGATGACCCGGGCGTTTCTTCCATCTGAATTTGGTACAGGTACCTCTCGAATTTACCATATCTGGGGAGGACCTATGGCACGTGGAAGGTTCGACGTCGTGACGCCTCTCCAGCCATTCCTCAAAGAATGGACTTACCACCATGATTATCGCGTTCCCAAATGGCAATGGTAAAGCAAAGGGACATATTTAATTTATAATAAAACAGTTTACATATAATTTTTTTTTTTTCATAAACACCATGCAAACCAAGAATATCAGTTTCGAGGCATAATCAACAATTGAATAAAATTATAAATTCTCGATTCACGAGTTGCATGAAGTAGTGATTCGTGATGCAAGAGAACGACCACAGTGGAGACCAATACAACTGTGGCCGGTTTGTATTGTTTCATCAACAGACGACCTTTGAGCAAAGTCCCAGTTAGGTTGATAAATGTAGTCACTATCGATTACCTGAAACATGGGAATAATAGTTTATTCAAAAAATAATTTAGTAAAATATAAATAATATCAATGTTCTCTAAAAATATATTTTTATTTGTTAATATCGTGGAGAAAGAAAACGGTGCATCGTAGTAGATGCTGGTTAATAATAAAATGTGGGGTGATTATACTTACAGGTGGTGGCGCCATTAAGAGAAATCACTGACAATATCATTTCAACATACATAGGTCGTCGACATAGTGCATTTCAGCATTTAATCTGGAGTGCTTAGACGGTATGTAGAAAATACTCTACACTCTAGATGCAGTTCAATAACAACAATTATATTTCAACTTCAACTTTTCATTAATGGCCTTTATGGAAAACAGGAATTTTAAAATAGCTTTTTATTAGTGACGTTTCTATATTATGTCAGTATATCTCATCGACATAATAACTCTATGCCGTTTAGCTGCAACCTCTTCCGTCCTATGCCGTGACGGAAGAGGTTGCAACTACTAGTCATTATACCGCAAGTAACCGAAGAATACGAGACGAGTGACTAGGTATGTGTTCGATATATAAAAACGATTTAAAAAGTCAATTTCAAACACATTTTTATCGTTTTCTCGGTCTAGAAAATCAGATTTATAAAACCGGCCTAGCCAAGCTAAACGATATAAACAACCAAACTAATCACAATCGACACACTGAACGCGCGCGCTGATACGTAGATGTAGCTGGAGCTGAGAAAGGTCAAATGAATTTTGTGTATAGCCAAACTCAAACTGACCAATGCGTAAAAATTCGCTTTTTCTCTTTATATAAACGCGGAATAAAAAAGACAGTGTGTATCGCACAATTTAGATTTTTATGAAAATCTATTGCACATTGAAATAAGCAAACAATATCATCTTATTTTTAGTGCTTAAGAATATTTACGAGAATACTGCTATATTTTATTTTATGGTTTATTGTAAGGCTAGGCGTTACTAAAAACGAATATCTAAAAACAGAAAGTCTATTTTGAAGTCTGATATCGGATTAACCTGTTGAATACCGTAATTAGTGATACAATAGAAAGACAATAGGTGTGCGGACGCCGGCGTCCTCTCGGGGAATAATAAAATCCGTATGTACTCAAAGCCAAAAATGCCCATGTCTACGACTAATCATACATAGAGTAGAAAAGTAGAAAGGAGTAGAATATAAGTCTTGTCAACAAAAATTAAAACAAAATACATCATACAATCGATAAATAGTTTATTCCAAGGAGTTAGTCCTTGGAATAAACTATTTTTCGATTGTATACCTAACCTAAAATAGGTTACTCATGACTAAAACTTATTTTTTAGATATCTCATTTTCCTCACTTCAACTAGGGCTAGATTTTTTCTATTTTGAAATAGAATTATGTAACTAGTTTTTAAAAGCATATCTCAATCATTTACATTTTTGGCCCAGAAGTCCCACTCTCCTTTGCTACTACAGTTTTCGAACACTTCAAGTGTTTGACAACTATAGTAGCCAATTCGCTGATTTTCTCTATTAAAGACACGTTGCAACTCTATTGAAAATTGGAGACTAGATGCAGTTTTACCTAGTTATCCTTTAGACAACATTTGTGACCATTTGTGACATATAACTCTAACTACTACATTTTTAAGGGAACATTGCAACTGTGCTGCAAGTTTAGGTTTTGTCGACTTACTGAAATTTAATCATTTTGTTTCTATAGCAACTTTTTTTTTTCTATTTCCAGATTTTGGCCCTGTGTGTGCTTACCCTATTGCATCGATAGCTGCCGAAACGCCGACCACTACTGTCCAAACTGCAACGCTTACATCGGCAGCTACAAAAACTAACAAAAACACAAAAATAGGCTAACCCAATGGTTGATAATGTCTTCCTTTATCGGAAATACAATGGAGACAGTATGATAAACCCAGATTGTCTTATCGAATTCTTGGTTATGGAAAACGTGACTAAGAGTTTTGACGTTTTTTAAACGTAATTTGTTTTAAGTCGATTACGATTTGCTGAATTTTGATAATAACGCCAAAACGAAGCTGGATAGATAGAGACCATTAACTATGTAGTTGTATAATACTTAAAAAAAACTTGATGGTGTTTTTAATTCATGCGGATTTTATCAGAAAATTTCGAAAAGCAAAAAAAAAAACGCGTCCCGCGTGCGTATTGCACGCATTACATTAAATACTTGTATGAAAAGAACATTTGCGGAGGTTACGCATGCGGAGCAAATCCGCATGCGTGATGAAATCCGCACGATATAAAAAACACCCTAAATCTGTCAAAAAAAAAAACACGATGTATATAAGTAGTCGTAATAGAATAAGGATTTTTAAAAATCTCCCGATGACAATGATGTAAACTTAAAAGCTCTTGAAATACCGTCGAGGTTGCCAATACTATTCCCGTTGGGGGGAGGAGCATTTATGTGCCCTGGATTACATATGCACCTGTTTGGTATTTACTATCAATAAATTTAAGAAACCACATAAGTATAAATGAACTATAAAAATGTGTTTTAGCTCTGAAAATATATACACCGTTAAATTTTGGTCGTTTTAATTCCGTGGAGGGTCGATCTTGTACATGAAACGCTATCGATTTGAAAGGTAAAATTAAAATAATAAAGTACTTTTTTCTAAAAGTCAAATTAAAATAGGCATGTACGAAATTAATTTCTTTAAGTAAACGGCTCAATGACGTTGTAGGTATTTGTCAATCGTTGCGTACTAACTACCTACAGCTCATTGACCTCGCTCAGCTGATTTTTACTTAAAGAAATTAATATCATCCATGCGTAAATCAATGCGAGTTTAAAAAAAGTACTTTATTTTTTAATGTTCTCTTTACAAATCGTTAGTGTTTCATGTAACGAATCCACTCTCGACGGGATTAAAACGATAAAATTTAAGGGTGTATACCTTTAATTTAGTTTTGACTTTCCCACGTATCGGCACGAATTATATAAGAATAGTTTGAGTCTAGCCGCATACAGAGGAAAATCAAGTGGTGGTTTAAATCAGGCCGGGGAGTTTATGTATGAGGTTCATGTCTCGAGTCTATGACTTCATATACAAAACAAGTTCGAAAAGACTGTCCATGGACTTTCTTGCACATTCTTCTCTATAGAGATCTAAGCTTTGGAATGTGCAATTAGCATCATTTTTTCTGACAGACCGACTTCATGACTTTTCAAAAGTGTTTTGAATCTTAATTTGAAATAAAATGCTTTGAATCTTTGCATCTTGAATATTTGTCATCAGATGTGTTCGATTTTTAATTTTAGAGTAAGCCAGTTATTTCAGGATTTTCCCTGACTTTGAACTTTGTGTACATTGTTGATGAAATACATTTTAAAAATTACCTGTGATAATGTTTTTATTGCCAAAATTAAAGCTATTTCGATCATGGAACTTAAATTATACTGTTCCAGTGCAAGTCATAATCTGTTTTTGTGTATCAAATCAATCAAATGTTCTTCTATGGCCAATCGCAGAGCAGCCTTTGTCAAGCTTTGGGTTACTTGACAGATTTAAATTGTATTACAGTGGTTATTTTTATTAATAAAAAACATAAGTAAATTATTTGTTTTTTATATATTTTATTTCAAAATGATTGATTAGATGTATCTACAAATGGTCAACGCATCTAAGTAATATTATTAGACTAGTGTATGACACTATTAAAATTATTATATTTAAAACGAAATAAAACTAAATTTTCTTGGACTTACTCGTACAACAAGGGATGTAACGTAATGTTTTTTGCTAACTGTCAATTTTCGCTGTTATTTTTTATCAATTTTTTGGTTAAATTGTTGTAATTTTATTTTGTGTAGTCTTTAAGACCATCACTGCATTAAATTCCAGCATAAATTATAAAACAAACACATTTTTATATCAACTTCCATTTCTGTTTAATTAATCGATTGACCCTTAAACTCACCAGATTTGATTAATTCTCATTTATTATTTGGGTTATCTAAAGGGGCAAGTCATGGTCAATCTTAATAAAGATTTTTTAGTGGGATACATAATAAAGTATGCCGAAATTTGATGAAAACAAAACAAAAATCTAGGTATTTTTAGGTTGTAAAAACAAGTTCAAATTTGGGAGTTGTTATTCATACGAAATTGCGGAACCTGAATTATTTACACAAACTTTAACACTTCATCACAATTATAAAGTGGTAGTTTGTTCTTTTTGTTTGTAGGAGGCAATCCCTGAAAGAACTGGTGAGATTGCTAAAATTTTTTCACTGATAGAAAGGTGCTTTATTTCTGAGTAACATAAGTTATATTTAATAGACCTGTGTTGTACTTAGTATCGGTAGAGTCAAACTTGTGACTTTTTAAAAATATTTTCAGGAAAAAATATAACGTGGTATAAAAATAACTTGAAAAATAAAATGGGATCGATTCAGTTACTGATTCTGAAAAAACTTTATTCAGGTTTCACTTATACTAAAAATAAGGTTGTATAGGTAACACGAACTGGTTGAGGAAATGGTTGAGGACAAACTGCGCCTACTCAGTAGTTCAAAAGTAAAAATAACAGTTTATTTTTATCTGATTGAGGTATAATTTGCCACAGTGTGATCCAAAAAGTGAGGTAAAATTAAAAAGAATGAAACATGTTAAATCTCCTTGCATAATCTTCACCACGTAAAATTTGGTTACTCAAATGTGGTTTGAGCCGTTGCCACTGATACACGTATACGAACTCTAGGATCCCTGAGTATTTCAGAAAGTCTGTAAAGACTTTCTGAAAAACCTGGAAGACTATTGTGTTTTTAGAGAGAGGTGTGCTGGATGGAATAAGCCCACCTAGGGATGGTCACCATGGCACACGCACAGTGGTCCGCCTATGACTAAGTGCAGAGACTAGACTGTGATAAATAAGTAGATAGATAGAAAGTTGTTTGAGTTCTGTAAAGTTCTGAGTTGAGCTACAAGATTATTTAAAAATTCAAATTCTTGCACTTTCTGGTCACATTCAAACTTATGAGATACTTTCTTCAACGACCACCCCATACATTAACCTATGTACATGATTATCTTACATTATGATCTGACCATTACCTTCGGTAGCATGAACCTTAAAAAAAGTTTGTTTCAGTGTTTCTTCCCAGAATATTTAGCTTGGAAACATCAGCCTTTTTTGGGTTGGAAATGATCAAATATTATTATCTTCTCTTTTATGCAGAGGGGAGGACGTGTCAGATATTTCCTGACAAAAATCTACATGTGTTCCTTCAGGTATCAGTTACCGTTTGTGACCTAGACAGAGTATAGAGAGCTACAGTTACTCTTCGAACATTCCTGAAGCAGGAAATATCAGCGTCATCAACATGGTACAAAAGATTGATGAGTAAAAGTATTAAATATTTTTAATCAACTTGTATGGGGGGCACTTAATTCTCTCCTCTTTAGCCCCAAAGTATGAGCGCATGACGTTTTCATTTATGGATGGTATCCATCGCATGCGCTGCACACTTCCATCGGCAGCGGAGACCGTATCAGAGGTCGGCAGGCCTCGAGGTCCCAAGCTGGCTGGAGGTCGGCCTCTTCCCCGTCGACGCGCAGGTGGTGATGTCGGCAGCGGCGAGAAGTATTCGTCGCTCGAGTTCGACACAACTGCAGCGAATCTCTGGACTTACGGCTGGCGCTGGTCGCGGCGCCTGCGAGGCCGAGTTGAGTGACCAATCCGAAGATGTTGGGTGTGCGTTTTGGTTTTTTGCCCGGCTGTCAAGACCGGGCAAGAAACCAAAACATATTGATTTCATTGGTACTTTTTTGTCATGTCGCTCGTCTAGTAAAATCCTTTCTAATACTATTGTATTTTATGTGATCATGCACTATGGAGGATGCAGTAGCCACCTACTGGGACCCAACAATTTAACGAGTTTATCATTGATTCGAAAAGAAGAAGAAGAATCAATTTGTGTTAGTAATTTTTTCATCTTTTATTATACTTCCAGATTTATTCTAGAACCTTCTGTAGTGAAGGTGAAAAATACATCTTTAGAATGGCGTTCTGTATTTGTAGCGTAAGTTTTGGTTATTTGTTGGCAGTTTACGTGATTCAACCGGGACTTATTCGTTATCAACCAGATCCGCCTAAAAGTCCGATAAAAATATTAATCTTGCAGTGTTATCTATCAGTGTTCGGCGTTATTTTAATGTATAAATGGCCAGATCGTAAAACATAGGTCAGTGCAATCACTTTCCTCATAGTGACGCCTTGATACAAAGAAAAAAAAAATATAATCCAGTGAAATGGCTCAAAATATCTACGATCGTAAGTTATAAAAACATAATTATTATAATTTTACAATTTTATTTAAAACCAAAAATGTTTAAAATTGTTACAAAAAAATGTATTAACACAAATCACTGAGCAGTTTTTAATACACACATATCCTTACAAGTACTGTAAGATGATTTTATAAAATCATGAGGTATTTATTAGCATGCTTTCAACAACAAAATTATGTGTTATCATTTTGCAGATTGTAAATTTGATTGAACTAGTGTTATCGTTTTGCAGATAGTAAATTTGATTGCATCTTTCTATGATTTGTTAGGAAATAAAGATTTATTTTTGTGTATTTTATAGAAAACATGCACATGTTTCACACACATTTAATTCTGTAGTTCATACCATTATTGTAAATTAGTGAAAAACCATGAGTTAGAGGGATATTACTGCCAAAAGTATTTGTGTAAAGGTATGTTGAATTTAAATTTTAAATGTTGTGCGATGTCCGAGTAATATGACACGTGACAATCATACGTTAAACAGGTCAGTCGAAAGAATAGGTCTATTTTATACTCAATTGTCTTCGTTGCCAACCCTCATTTATCTTGGGGTTGAGTTTGGTTGGTTTAGCTAGTTTTATTAAATACTAATAGAAAATTAATTATGTTTTTATTATTATTAAATTAACAGCCAAGAATGAAACTGTACCACCATACACCGGTGGTGGTCCACCTCCCGTCATTATTACGCAGCCCACGGTTGCGTACCAAGTACCCGTAGTTATCACAAATCAGATGGGTCCAAAACCAGCGCCAACAACGTGCCGATCATGTAACCAGCACATAGTCACAAGAGTTGAATTGAAGTCTTCTACGAAAACACATCTATTCGCACTCTTGCTATGTTGTCTGTAAGTTTTCAATCTTTTTTAACTACCTTTATCAGTTACTTTATTCCCTTGTTATCTGTATCACTTTATTATCTATCACCTATTGATTATCTGATAAAGTTTTTATCTTCAAAAAATTTACTATATTGCTCAACATTAAGTCTCGTTTTACTCTGCAACAAGATTTTTCCTGAAACTATTATTTTTTCATTCACAGATTCTTCCCCTGCGTGTGTCTACCCTACTGTCTCGACAGTTGCCACAACGCAGACCACTACTGTCCAAACTGCAACGCTTATATCGGCAGCTACACCAATTAAAATTTTCTGATAGTAATAAGTGATATAATCATTATTTTTATGAATACCTGAATGGGTAATATACGCATGTTAACCAGATTTGGTTCGTGCACATTTTGTTTAGTGAAAACATTCACTACAAGCTTAATGGTTTAAGCTGGTCCCGTGGTGAACAGTTTTTTATTCGTCAAGCGTTTCCATTATTATTTCAATAATTTAATGTAAAAGTAAATTTCAATGGAGGCACGTACAGAAGCACTATTGTATTTCAAGTGCATTTAAATTTTATAACTACATCTCTTTAAATTTTCTATATCTACAAAATATTGTAAATACATTCAGAAGTAGCTATCGTAATTATTGTGTTATCATAATTGCTATCATAGTTTATAGGAAAAAATCAAAGAACGAATCAAAGAACTTATCTTTAGCAAAAAGATTTCTATGATTGAAACAATTGAGTGTATTGTCAAGATTGTGATGTTTATACATAGGCTATTTAATCAAGATAAATAAAAAAAAAATGATATCTCTCTACAAATTATGTGTTTTTTTTATTTGATAATTTACACGTATTTTCATGACGGAATAATAATAAAATGGCAACAACAAAATCATGATGAGCTAAGGCATTAAACTAAGACTTCATCTAAAGCTTTTGATATCGTTTTATTATGTTTTATTCTGATACAGCTTCGTGAAACATTGTCTTATATATTTAGTGATTCCTAACAAGGATACAACGTTAAAACTATACCAGTTTACAGAAGCAAGCTACAAACTGACATAGTTTTGGAGTCCTCCAGGGTAGTGAACTTAGTCCTTTTCTGTTTGTGGACAACTTATATCTACGGCTTTTGTAAACTGTTACTCTTAAGCAGTAAAACAAAAACTTTACATTTAACTTAGCTTAAGTTGCCTATCCTTCTTTAAAATATCGATCATCCTTAAAAACAAATCTAACGCACATACCATACTCACCATCATCTTTAATTAATTTGCATACAATTCTAACTTCTTTGCCTTAAAAATGTCCGATGTTGTCCTTACAATACATGGTTTTCATTTATTATTCATTCCTTCTGATATGAACGGGTAACATTTTCTAATACTTGTTAGATCCAACGGGTACCACACAGTTTTTTTTTTTTGTGGTGGGTAAAATCATCCACTGACATCTCCCGCCCTTATGCGGAGCGGGAGATAGTGTCAGACTCTTACTGACTAAAAACCCACCCCGTTCCTTCGTGGCCTTAGATACCAGGGCCGGGCTTTCCTTTCGGAAACAAACCCTTGGCCCTAGTAGGCTTCGACCCTGCCTGCCTGCAGTTAGCAGGCTGGGTCTCTTCGGGGGTACCACACAGTTAATGTCTCTATCAAAATACATTTTAACTAAAGCTAAGAAAAACATCACAGGAGTACTTTAGGTGTTATATCACTAATATTAACACGTTTTACTTATTCAACCGATTGGTCAAATCAGGCTGCCTTTTGTTGGTATTAATTCATCAAAAAACTTCGCCCACTCCGGTTGGAGTTATGAAGGCGTGTCAGATTTCCTTGCCTCCTTCCTTTCTCGTGTCTGCTGTCACACCCTGAGCTGGAGAAGTCATTTGGTGATATCCAAACTAAAAAAAAAATGTATTGAGAAATGTGTTATCTATTTGAACAGAACTGTGCACCTCGTATAGTTAAACCAAAAATTTATGTAATCGTGAATTAATTTACTGAATACTGGCTAAATAAATACTTCATTATTGGAGTAAAAAAAAAAAATTGTTCATCTACCAAAATCGTGACAGTTAAACCTATTTATACTGCCCTACTAATCCACAAAAATTAGTACCTAAATCAATTTTTTTTTCCTGTTTTTTTTTTGCAATGAATTTGCTGAAACGCTCCACAGAAGCTATCATCTACAACGTACACCTTCCGAATCATCCGATACCGTCCGAATTATCCCACGTTATCATTATCATAAGCAAATTGAAGTGGGAAGAGGTCGGTCATTTTGTCCTTAGAAACAATAACCTTAGCATTAGAAATGTTCTAGAATGGAAACTGCGAATCGTCAATGATAAGTTAGGATACTTTCAAACGAGGAGGACCTATTCGAAAAATCCGTATATTTTTGGGAATATTAAAAAAAAAACAAAAGCAATTTGTACCTAACCTATAAATACACCGTTAAATTTTGGTCGTTTTAATCCCCGAAGGGTCGATTCGGTACATGAAATACTATCGATTTGTAAAGAGAAAATTAAAAAATAAAGTACTTTTTTTTAAAACTCGAATTAATTTAAGCATGTACGAAATTAATTTCTTTAAGTTAACGTCAGCTGAGCAAGGCTACCGAAAACTACCTACAAGGTCATTGACTCTTTTACTTAAAAATAATAATATCGTACATGCGTATATTGATTCGATTTTTTGAAAAAAAGTACTTTATATTTTTAATTTTCTCTTTACAAATCGATAATATTTCATGTAGCGAATCGACTCTCCGCGGGATCAATACGACTAAAATTTAACGGTGTATATGAAAGGAGTTGACTGACTACTGATACATCAACGCACAGCGAAACTAACTGCGACTAGGAACTTGAAATTTTGCACAATTATAGGATGTAGTCTAGGAAAATGGTCTTATGGGCGTTAGCTTTTATTTAGCCTATTTTTTTGTTGTTCTATTGTTTACCTAGTCAATGGTATGGAACCCGTCGTGCACGAGTCGGACTCGCACTTAGCCGGTTTTTTTTTTAAAATTTTATTGTAAGAGTTCAAAAAGCGCAGTCCTAGCCTAGTGGTGGTGTATTGTATTGTATTGTCACGAGTTCAAACCCAGCCAGGCTAATTACATTGTGCCATTTATTTCATCACCACAGCTCTCTAAACGGTGAAGGAAAACATCGTGAAGAAATCGGTATGTCCACCAACCCACACTGGGTCCGCATGGTGGGTTACAGCCGTAGTGGAAATATTATAAGGCTGATCATGCTGAGATTTAAAAATCCCATGTCACAAAACTAGGTCGTTGCAAATGACAAAAGTAATGCAATAGGCAAAAACGTGCTTAGAAAGCAGAGGAGTTTAGAACCGTTCCCAGACAGTGCCAGAGATCAGGGAAGCCGATATTCAAGAATGGAACAGGTTACTGCAAGAAATGCTGGATGACTTAATTTTCAGAATGCCAAGAAGGATTGCCGCATGTGCTCGAGCCAGGGGAGTAGTTATCTTGGTACTAAATAAAAACAATTTCATAATAAATTTTGACAATATTTAGTTAAACCTCTTTTTCTTTCAATTATTTATTAGTCGAAATTGCATTAGGACTTTTAAATTCATTTTTTGTTAATAAAAAATAAATATTTTTTTTTTATTTCAAAAAGTGTAAGTATCTATATAATAAATAAATATATTATTACTGATTTTCATTATGTTAAGCCATTAATGACGTTTTTTTTTTTTTTCTAGAATACCACATTAAATTTAATTACCTTTTTTTGTTTTCATGTAGTTTTGTTTTTTTTAAAGCCTAGTGTTATTGACTTGAAATTTTATGTTAATGCTGTGCAGATAAGTAAACAATTCCCTCTAGATTTTAAGTTTCATTGTTATATATAAAAATGTAGTAGTGAGTAAATCGTTGTTGTGCCATAAATGAATAACCTAATTTTTCTGAAGTACCCTAACCAATCACCACGGCGCACCCTTTGCAGAACACTGGTATAGACCACTCCAGTCGCCACACCACTCATCTCGATATAAATCCGTTGAAGATCGTCGCTCCTCCAAACTTGAGGTTGTCCCACCTAACCATTGACGATTAGCAGTTTCCAATCAAGAATACGTCAAACCAATTCTACTGTTATCGTTTCTAAGAGCCATATGGTCGTCCACATCAGCTTGCTTATCGTCTGATGACGTGTGATGATTCAGACGATATCGGATGATTCGGATTAGGTGTATGCTGTAGTCTCTTGCATATTGCGTAATAATTTCAGATAATTTCGATGTACAGCGCAGATTGAAACAGGAAAATAAGTACACGAAATAAATTTTATGAGGTGTATTGATATTGTTATATATCCCAGACTGTTTTTTATTTATTTACTCTGTATTGCGGACACCAGCCCGACTTACATAGCGATATCAGAGATTTTTATTTTTGCTTCACAGAATAAACTAGTTTCTATTGGAGTAATCTAATCTAATGCCCGTAGACCATGGTGGCCATCATTTAATGTGCTTATTTTTGCAGCCTACCTCTCTCCAAAAACAGCTTAGGCCTCCCAGTTTTTCCAGGGCATCTGTAAGGAAATTCGAGTTTACTAGGGTTAGTCTGCATACATCAGTGACACCAACTCAGTCAAGGAGCACATATGCTACGACTCCTCCGTCTCTAAGCATGCTCTACACAGGGTGACTACCAGACTGAGATGCCTATTTTGTCGAGGGGTTTGTTCAGTGAGCAGTGTCCGGTGATGGTCCGCCCTACTGTTCTCATCTCACTAGACAGATCTCACTAGATAAACGATCTCTAAGGTTTGATTAAAAATAAAAGAGCATTTGAATTTTTTATAGAGCTTAATAAACACGTAAGTATTATTTATTTGTTGTCATATTAGTCATCGCTGCAATATAAAGATAAGTTTCGCTTATCAAGACCTCCTAAATATAAAAAAACAACAACGTGCCTGAAAGGTGATTAAGCTATAAACCATATATACGTATGTACTATAAAGGATTTGATTAAAAGTCTTAGATAATTATTTATCAAAATATCCTTATCAATAATCGATATTTTTTTATCTATATATCGAAAATCTGTTGATTTAAGTTCAGTACAATTACTTACAACGCACGGAAACAAGTAAAAGGTGTATTTTGTGATTAAAATAGAAAGTGAAATGGATCAGAACAGTGAAATTATTGATCGTAAGTATATTTCAAATACACTGTGGCTATATAAGTTAAAACTTATCATCGCCGTTATATTAGTCATCTGCAATCATACTTATATTAAAAATACATGGATTATTAAGAAAAAAAAGAAATTAGAGTAAAATATTTTATTTGGCATACGTACACCTTCATAGATACACTAGTGTTAAAACAAGATTAAAAAGTACACTGACACAATGCGTCTTACGGCTGCGCCAAATAGGTCCAGTTCAGCAAAAATGCCATCCAAATGACAAATGTGGTAGGCTCGCAGCCTACGGAAAATATTACCTCCCAACTTACGAGATATAATTTATCCCTGTATTTTTTTTAATGCAACGTGTAACTGGAATAATGCCCACTTTTACCCGAGTAGAAAATTAAATTGTAATCATATTTTAAACGCTGAAATTTCACTTAAAAGCATTTAGGTAGTATTTTCAAAGAAATTAGCTGTCCTGATTGTGTGAAGGAACGAACGTCCTCATGCCCCAGCAGCCTAGATTCTGACCCCGACTACCAGCTACGGTAGGCGTGGGCTCGGCTAGCGGGACAAATGAATAGGCGGGTAATTTCTAAAAAGGAAACCCGTAGTTCTAGAACGCAAAGGGAAACTGAAGGACACCGGTATGGTTTCAGTTAGTAAAAGTCTGAAATACCCTCTCGCTCCCCCCAGAGCGGGAGAAGTCATTGGATAATTTCCACCCTTAAAAAAATCGGTATTGGCGCATACAAACACACACACGCTGGTGAAGTAATCAAGATTTGTAAAGTGTACCCAAGGACAACCCCCGGTTGGTTGGAAACTAGGTATTGTGACATAAATATGGAAAACAAATATATATCTATGGCTATAATTTTGGGAGGTTTATGTGGATTGGTAACCATAATCTATACCTATATAGACTTATAGCCCCTGCCTGAACAATTTTATTAGTTTACCGATAATGTTATTAAGATATCGACTGGCCTGTTAGTCTAGTGGTCAGTGGCCCTGACTGCTATGCCGGAGGTCGTGTGTTCGATTCTCACCTAAGACAAATGATTGCATGATGAGCACGATCATTTGTTTTGTATCTGGGTGTAATTAATCTATAATATACAGTATGTATTCAGAAATATGTATGTATGTTTATCAGTTGTCTAGTACTTATAATACAAGCACTGCTTAGCTTGGGACTAGACGGCGCTGTGGGATAGTTGTGAAATATTATTATGTACCTTTCTCTCGAGCACAAGCAACACAACAAATTTTATTTATTAGAAAAAAAAAGTATTGCAAAAAATATATATCAGATTATTTTCGTATTTTGCCTAGGTATTATTAATGCACGAGATAAAATGTAATCTTTCCGTAAAGAACAATGTGAACGAATGCAATTTTCATGTAAAATAATCTATTCCTAAGTAATAAAAGATAAATAATATTGTTTATCAAGCCTATATACCTACCAAAACCACAATTTTGAAATAAAAAGGTACATTTGAATGAAATCTTGTGTAATTCATCGTCATCGTAATCATTGTCTTTGTTTTTTCTTTCTTTGATCGAATTATTTTCTCTTATTATTCCATTATTTTCTATTGTCCTCATCACTAGCGACCCGCCCCAGCTTTGCACGGGTGCAATGGTGATATTGAATATATTATGCATGTATTATACATCCAAACCTTCCTCTTAAATCACTCTATCTATTTAAAAACACCGCATCAAAATCCGTTGTGTATTTTTAAAGAGCTAATGATACATATGGACAGACACTGGCAAGCGACTTTGTTTTATACTATGTAGTGATATCGTCAAATCCTTAGTTTCTCTTTTCCAGACATATATCATATTCCGCACAGTTTATCCGTAAATGTTTTGTCTTCCATTTAAATTTTTTAATGACTTTTTTTTTTAATTTCAGCCAAAGGCCAGGGCAGGCCTCCGCCATATACAGTCGACCCACCACCACCGGTAACAGTGACGACACACACATCCCACACATACTCCCCACAATACATGCAGCCACCAGTTCATGGAATGGTGTACCAGGCTGGTCCCGCCGGCATCCCCGTGGTGGTCCGTCAACAGCCGATGACGGGTATCCAACCAACCCCAATTACCTGTAAATCATGCAACGAGCTGATAGTCACCAGAGTTGAATTAAAGACTTCTACGAAAACCCATCTGTTTGCTCTCTTGATTTGTTGTGTGTAAGTATTCTATTTTTAAAATACTTGTAAAATTAATACAAAACGTGAGGTGAGGAGAACTTTGCAACCAGGTGTAACAAGAGTACACCTGGGGACAACGAAGTTCTTTTATCTAAATTTTATGTAAAAGGTGTATTTTAAGTTAGTGACATGATTAAATCGCGCATTGTTAGACTACAGAGAAAAAAAAATGTAGGTTCACATTGTGTCGATGCTTGTAATTTATAGCAAAATTTAAAGCATTTTATCAATTCCCAAAACAATATGTTAATCGACTAAGTTTTGCATTTAGATTTAATTCATTATTTTGTACTCAAGTATGTACACCTATTAGCCAGAAATACTAGAAAAAAGAAGGTCAAAGTTAGAGGTCAGTTAGACGATAATTTCTACCGAGTTTTTTTTTTAAACTGGTTTCACAAACAATTATTTTAAATTCTTGGGAATACAGTCAAGACATTATTTGTTTTGTAGCCTCCCATTAAATAGATTTGGCTATTTTTAGGGTCCTGTACCTTTTTGGTAAAAACGGAAAACTTATAGGATACCACTTCACTTGGCTGTCAAGATCCTTTTTCTCAAGAATGCGTGAAGGAATTAAGCTGAAATTAATACCAAATATATCTGCAACTCTTGATTAACTTGAAGCTTGATTTTTTCAGTACTCTATACAGTACAAAATCAAACATATAAGTCAATGCGATCTAAAGATAAAGCTGTTTATGCTCCACCTAAATGCACAATTTGACACTCACCAGGAAATCAAAACCTTTAGGGTATTTTCCGTTGACTTAGAATCTTAAAATTTAACAAGAAGTAAGGTCTTATAGCACAAGTTAAGAAAAAAAAATTGGTATTTTTTTGCGATTCCAAAAAATCTTCGAGGCTCGATACGGAAATCGAAGTATTTACAGAGGTATATTTATTATTATTATTACAGAGGCACGCAACCCTCGGTTCATGAGTCTGACTCGCATTTGACAGGTTTTTTTTTACAAAACCAGTTATTTCTGAATTATTTCGAATAACAACGTATTACAGTTTAAAGTAAAAAAAAGTTATGTCACGGTCTAAGTTTGGCCCAGCGACATTTACGCGGGGCCAGCTCTGATTCACAACGTGGAAAAGGGTCATGGTTTTGATTTTGACTTACAATTTGCTTTATAATTTAACCAAGGCCTCTTAAAAGATCACAAACATTAGGAATCTTGGTTACCCACAATTCAACTTCTGTCTATTATCACTTCGAGTTTTAACTTTCCATGATTTTTTTTCAATTACTTCTTGTTTATTTTATCTGTGCTTTTATTTCCAGGTTCTGGCCCTTAGTATGCTTGCCCTACTGTATCGACAGTTGCCATAATGCAGACCACTACTGTCCAAACTGCAACGCCTATATTGGTAGCTACAACAGCTGAATCTAGTTAAACCTTATCAACTTTTTATGCGAATTACACTTAAAATATAAGATAAGTGCATTTACTCAATTGTGATATCAAAATTGTATGTGCCTATCGGGCAATGTTTTAGCAAACTCACTGATGTTTTTTTTTTTTTTTTGATAGGCTCGGAATTAACCACTATATGATTGATACAAACATCCACCATTTTTGATTGTGTTATAAAATCGTGTAAAACTAATATTTTTAATTAATTAATTGCTGCTTTTTTCGTAACGAAATAGCAGAAAACGATTCCTTGTAATGTTCTCCTTTTTTAAATTCAGATGCATTATTGCTCAACAATTTTTGTACCTGTTTTATTACTAAACATTAGAAAATTTGTCTGTGTGGCAGGTTTAAATGTTTGGATGAAGTATAGTTTACCTATAAACGTGATATATATATATATAAGTGTAAATAAACTATTAACATATTTACTATATATGTAAGCTATAGAGGTTTGTTTTGAAATACAATCTCATTGATAGTGATGTACTGTAGTTTTTATAGGTATTGTCAACCCAGTGCTCGAAAATGGCCATGTCGTTTAATAACAATGTAGTAATATAGGGATGATAGATCAATTAGTGGTATTCGATGCTACTATGCCGCTTGGCGACGATTTCATAAAATATGTGATAAGAAATAAATTTTAAAATGTTCGACTTAGATCGACTTGAGGTTGTTGACATGTGAAATGTGATTGCAGTAACCACCAATTTTAATGTGATATCTTCGATAACTTCGGAGATCGTTCGGTATGTATTGTGAGAAGGTTCCCACTGTATTTGCATTAGGTGGCTAGGCCTTGGACTATGTTCCATCTCGCTGTGGATCTTATATCTTTAAGCATTTCCAGATTGGTTTTATATAAATAGATATTTAAAAATATAATTAATAATAAATCTATATTTAAAATTAAGAAATTTTTAAACAACGTGTTTTTTTTGTCTTTTATTTTAATAGAACCAAAAGATCTTTATGCGTGTGGGTTTTTTATTACATGTACTGTTGATTAAATGACTTTTTATTTAGTTGTTCAAGGTTGGTATAAAAATGTATTATGGTAGTAGCAGTTACAAAATAAAACATATATCTATGGTAATATACTATGTTAGCATAACTCGACAAAAAAGAAGAAGGATATTGTAAAAAGCATTAAAAAAAAATCCCAGAAGCAGACATTTGCAGCAGACAACAGAAGCAGAAAGATGTTGATATTTATTTATACATAGTTTATTTTACACCAAGATACCAAATAACACAATGACAAACATATTTTAACTAAAAAAAAAAAACGAATAATGGGCGGCCGTAATCGCATTCTACGATGTCTTCCAGAGAATCTGGAATGTACAGAGATTGCCTGGACAAAAATGGGGTTGCACTTGAAAAAAAAAGAAGATAAATAATCAGTTAAAGGATATAAAGTACTTGCTTAGTTCTATACATTTATTCCACACATGCCTGGCCGATAAAGAACTTAACCAGAAAGGTAATGGAATCTATTTTAAGTCCTAAGTTGTAGAATGACTTAAAAATTTCTTGTGGGAATCCTAAAGAAACTCAAATTGTTTTATGATGTCGTTAAGTCATCACATCGTTAGCAAATAGATAGTTGACCTTTCAAGTTCGATCCACAATTTTTGATTTTTGGCATTTTGTATTTCCAAAGAATTAAATAAAAATGTCGGTATTTATGGACATATTAGTCATCGTAGCAATATTTAGAATATTAAATGCCTACGTATCTAATAAAACTATCCCTAAACGACAACGTCAACGTGACTAACAATAATTATTTATGCAAGTGCAAATAGATCTGGAACCTAATTCTGGAGAAATGTCGCAGGCGACTTTCTTGAAAGAATGTACAAATCCGTGTGTAAAATAGAACTACTCTTATTTTATCAATTCTAGCACGAGAAAACTTCGCAAGATGTACTTAGGTAAAGAGTGGTCGATCAAAACCACTAAAAAAAAATTAAATCGAAAAATCATCGAGTTGATGTAAATTGAGATTGACTTTTCATGTCAAACAAACACTTTTGCGTCCTCCAGAATTGTTTCAAATGCGTAAGTTTGTAAATACTAATATGTAAGTATATTGCAACTAAATATGCGAACAGTTCGTGACTGTGTTCATACAAACAAAGCCTCAATGCCTCATCAAGGAATCTAGGAAGAAGAGTTTACGTCATAATCATTATTTCATCCGAAAGACGTCCACTACTAGATGTAGGCAGTCTCCCAAGTGTCGTCACAATTACCAGTCCTGTGAGTTTCGCTTCCATCGGATTCCCGTAATCCTATCATCATCTGTCCAGCTTGTGGGAGGTCTTACAACGCTGCACCTTCTGGTACACGGTCGGCTCTCCAGAACCTTTCGGCCCCATCGACCTTTTTTCCTTCTTTCCTTCATTCTTCTTTCCTTCTTAGCATTGGCAATGTGCCCTGCCTATTGCCAATGCTAAGAAGACCACGCTGCTACTAAAATGTACTTTTCAGTCAAACATTGCCTCGTAGATGTATAAACTCTATGCACCAACAACAGGGCTAGAGGGAATATGCACGTGACCCCAAATTGAATAAAATATTTTTATTCGTATTCTTTACTACTAAAAAAACATACCTACACAACTATTTTACAATTTTTTCATAATTTAATAGTAAAATTTAATCATCAAAAAGTAGCCTTTTTGTAATTCCCTCGCAAATTTACAAAACGCAACGCTATTGGTAGACAAAGTCGTGACGACATCTTATACTCTGACGTCGTCTGTCAATAAATTATTTAGATGGTTTCTGGTGAATAATTATATTGTTTCACGGTTTTTGCATATTATTCTGAGTTAAAAGTATTAAATCTTTATGAAGAAAGATTTAGCACAATGACTGAAACCGGTTTTGTCAAAGCGCAATCAGATAATCTGCCTAGAATAAACGTGTTCATGATGTCCACGTATTTAGCAACTAAGTTAGATCTGCTGAACTCAGAGAGTAAAAGCTGCGAGGTAAATAAGTAAATATATCACTTAATACATGATTATTTTCATAGTTTTGTAAATATGACAAACTAAAATATGCAGCTAATTTTATTGTTTTTGTCAGATCTGAACGAGAATTATAAGGAGATTCAGCCATTGGATACGTGCAAGTAAAACGTGTGTTTTCGTCAAAGTTTGTAAACAAAACAAGTGGACTAAGTAAAAATGATTCTTAGAGGTATATCACTTTTTAATGTCTTAACTTACGTTAAAATTATCTTCACAACAGTATAAACAGCTCAAAGATGATACATTGACTCTTCTCATTGCCCTACACCACTTTTTCCTCATATCTTCATCTTTCGGCACAAGGAAATATATTTTTTCAGGTGCCGTTTTGTTGTTATTTTCGCACATGGGTACGACACAATATTTATAGTAAGCTTTTCTGTGCTTTTCCATGGTAATCGATTGATTTAATCAGTCACTTTTTTAACTTTAAGAGCGAAACGCTTTGTTGTTGATAACAAACTCGTGTAATCTGACGTCACAGTATAAGCGCGCCAAAATAGCCACGTTTAAATCGCGCGAAAATGATAATGATTTTAATAATTTTTTTCTAGCTCAATGGATTATGTTTTGGATGTATTATATTTATTTTTGGTAATAGAATAATTAGTAGTAACGTTTTAAAAAAAAATGCATGTATATTCCCTGTCTCCTAAAATCAGTCAAGTAGAAGATAACAGCTTAGCTCTGCTTAACAAGAAGAGCTGATTCCGACGCAACCACAATAAACCAGCGGCCTTATCATGACGTGATAAAATTTCAGGCGAGCGTGAGTGATGGAGCTAAATAGCTCTATCCCTTATTCTCACAGTTCAGTAACAGTTCAGTTTAGGTTATCAAATGAACCGTGTTAAGAGCTTGTAGTGTGGCTTCTGCTTCTGCAAGCCAGGGTCCCTAAGAGTTGTTTGAGTTAGAACTAAAAAGAGCATAATATACTTAATACAACAGCAATAATAGTTTCAGAGACCCCCACTTTTTTGATTTTCTTCATAATTATAGTATTGAATTTTGATACGAAACGTAGCAAATATCACCTGTTTGCAGCGAGTTTTTTGTCAGCTGGTTTGGCCCTGTCCGGGAAGGACCATAGCACAACCATTGGTCGATCAATATCGCCGTGGTCTCCGAGCCGCACTTTGTCCTGCCCAGAGCCGACTGGGTTCAGGACCTGAGCGGCTCGGTGACCTTAATTTCGTCGGCCGCCGCCGGTACCCCGTCCCTCGAGGCCGTCACGAGGGGGCGGGGTTGCGTGGCAGCACGTTTCGGGGACATTGTGGTGGTGGGAGTCTACCTGTCCCCGAACAGATCTCTCGCCGATCTAGACAACTCCCTTATGGAGCTGAATGCCGTCGTCGCTAGGTTTCACTCCTCCCTCCCTGTGGTCGTGTGCGGGGACTTCAACGCCTGGAACGAGGCTTGGGGTTCCCGGTTCACGAACGAGCGGGGTCGGAGGGTGGAGTCCTGGGCCCTGGAGTTGGGCCTGGTCGTCATAAACCGGGGTTCTGTCCCCACGTGTGTGCGGATGCAGGGTGAGTCTGTCGTGGACATAACGTTCGCCAGCCCTGCTCTGTCACCGCGTGTCGTCGACTGGCGCGTCATAGAGGGGGTGGAGACGTATTCGGACCACCGGTACATCCGGTTCGACGTCTCCGCCCAGTCCTCGACCGCGCCGGTCCAACGGACCCCGTGTGGTCCGCGTTGGGCGCTGAGGCAGCTGGACCGGGATCTCTTCCGGCAGGCCGCGGCGGTACAGGCCTGGGTGCAAGCACCGGACAGGCCTGTCGACATTGACGCCGAGGCGGACTGGTTCGGGGAGGCCTTGTCGCAAATTTGCGACGCGGCTATGCCCCGTGTCCGACCAGGACGTGCCCAGCGCCAGGTGCACTGGTGGTCGCCGGAGATTGCAGCACTGCGTGACGCATGCACTGCCGCGCGACGCCGGTACTCCAGACACCGCAGACGCCGCATCCGTCCACCGGATGCAGAGGCCATAGAGGCGGAGCTGTATGAGGGATACAGAGCAGCAAAGCGCACCCTCCGAGCGGAGATAAAGCGGGCCAAACTCGAGGCCCGCAACGTGTGGCTGGGGACTCTCAACGTGGACCCGTGGGGTCGCCCGTACAAGGCGGTGCGGGATAAACTCCGCCCCTGGGCTCCCCCGCTGACGCAGAGTCTCCGGCCCCAGCTTGTGGAGGGTGTAGTGAACTCTCTGTTCCCTGCGCGGGGGGAACACACCCCCCCGCCCATGGCTCCGCCACCTGCGGTGTCCGACGCGGACCACAATGGCGACGACGGTGACCATATTGCTCCAGAGGTGACCGAGGTAGAGATGAGAGTGGTGGTACAAAGGCTGAATGCCAAAAATACCGCCCCGGGACCCGACGGCTTGCCTGGAAAAGCCTGGGTCCTGGCCATGGAGGCTCTCGGGCCTCGACTCAGAGGGCTCCTTAGCGCATGTATGGAGAGGGGCCAGTTCCCGCTTCGTTGGAAGACGGGGAAACTGGTCCTAATCGCGAAGCCAGGGCTACCTGCGGACTCTCCGTCCGCGTATCGGCCCATTGTGCTGCTCGACGAGGTGGGCAAGCTCTTTGAAAGAGTAGTTGCAAACCGCCTCGTCGCGCACCTAGCACGGGTCGGGCCGAACCTGTCGGATGACCAGTTCGGCTTCCGCAGGATGCGCTCAACGGTGGACGCCATCATGCGCGTGCGAGCCCTCACGACGGGGAATGCAGTGTCCCGGGGCAGGTGTGTCTTGGCGGTGTCTTTGGATATCGCCAACGCCTTCAACTCCCTGCCCTGGAGTAGCATTAGGAGCGCACTCCGGTACCACCGGGTGCCCGACTACCTCTGTCGTGTGATCGAGGCCTACCTGTCGAGCAGGTACATTATCTACCCCGGTCATCAGGGAGAATGGAATCGGCGAGAGATGTCGTGCGGTGTCCCACAGGGATCGGTACTAGGGCCGCCCTTGTGGAACGTCGGGTACGACTACGTGCTGCGCGCCGACCTCCCCGACGGGGTCAGCGTGGTCTGCTACGCGGACGACACGCTGGTCCTGGCGCGGGGACGGTCGTACCAGGCGGCGGTCGAACTAGCGACGCGCGGGGTTGCGACAGTCGTGGAGAGGATCCAGCAGTTGGGACTCGAGGTGGCATTGCACAAGTCCGAGGCCATGTGCTTTCACGGCCCTCGGTACGCGCCACCACCGGGTTCCCAATTAACGGTAGGAGGAGTTCACATCGGCGTCGGGTCGACGATGAAGTACCTGGGACTCGTCCTCGACAGCCGGTGGAACTTCGAGGCGCACTTCCGACGTTTGGCTCCCCAACTTAATCGGACTTCGGCTGCACTCAAGCGGCTCCTGCCGAACCTGGGGGGTCCAGACGCCTCCTGCCGGAGGCTCTACGCTGGCATCGTTCGGTCCATGGCCCTTTACGGGGCGCCTGTGTGGGCGTCGACGCTGCGAAGGCGACCGGCGGCCCTGCTGAACGCCTGCCAGAGGGTCATGGCCATACGGATGATTCGGGGATACCGCACGGTATCCCGCGAAGCGGCGAGCCTCCTTGCTGGCCTGCCACCATGGGATCTGGAGGCAACAGTCCTTGCACGCATGCACGATCTGCGCGTGGAGATGCAACGCCGGGGCTAATCCCCGCTGCCGCGACAAGTCGCGGCTTGGCGGACAGAGTTCCGGCGAGATCTCATGGTGAAATGGCGAGAACGACTGTCGCAACCCTGTGCTGGGCACGCCACGATTGAGGCGGTAAGGCCCCTCTTTGAGGCGTGGCTGGAAAGGCCTCACGGCGTCATAACCTTCCGCATGGCGCAGGTACTAACCGAACATGGCAAGTTCGGGCCGTACCTGTACAAGATCCGTGCGGAGGTGACGCCCGGGTGTCGTCACTGTGCGGAACGCCCGGTGGACACGGTGGAGCACACGGTAGAGGTGTGCCCCGCTTGGGAAGAGCATCGCCGTGTCCTCGTGGGGGCAATCGGAGGCGATCTCTCGCGCCGGGGCTTGGTTCAAGCCATGCTCCGGAGCGAGGAGGAGTGGCAGGCGGTCGCCTCCTTCTGCGAAGCAGTAATGCTAGCAAAGGAGGAGGCTGACCGTATCAGGCAACGGCGCTCACGCCGCAGCCGCCGCCGTAACTCCGATCCAAATTTCCGGCCACCGTAGACGCGGGCTTGCGGACGGCGGGCAATGGGTAGCTCGCTGTCCGTTTGTCCGGTAACAGACCGGACCGAGCCCAAGTCGTTTACGGCGCGCACTGTTCCCGTGCGCCTCAAGGAGTTGTCAGCAAACCGTAGGGGCCCAGTAGGGTCGAGGCCTAGTCTGGGGCTCTGGGAAGGTATGAAAATGCATACCAGGGCCCTGGAACCAAGGCAGGGAAGGAACAGGGTAGGATTTTAGTCAGTAAAAGTCTGACACTATTTCCCGCTCCGCCCAAGGGCGGGATTTGTCATTGGATGATTTTACCTACCGTAAAAAAAAAAAAAAAAAAAATACCACAACCATACTACTTATGAGAATCATACTCCGTTTTCTCATTTCTTTTCGTAGTAGTCATCATTTTACTTATAATATTATTGATGATAATTTTGCTTATAGTTCAATACTAAAATAATGATGTACGAGTATTTAAGTGAACAAATAATAAATTGTGACTTAAATTGTTATGTTGACATAGACAAATCAGTTATTTTGCTTTGGCAAATACTAAAACGATTAACAACTTAAATTTCTGAGATTCAATTCAATTTCGATGAGATATATCCATCCCTCCCTCCTCCTCCTTGCGTCGTATTCCTCAATGTTGAAGGTTGTGCCTTTCCTGCTTCATGACTTTCATTTTTATGATGTTCCTCCATCTATTGCTGTCTCTGCTAGTTCTAGTAAAGCTCCACGCTTTGGATTGAGCTGCGTCCACGAAGCCTGTCATTATCATTAGAGATATTGTCACCATTTTATAATTATTCGATATTGGAACTGAGGAGCAATACCGGTCTTCTTGCTACATTTATATTTGCAAAGTGAGAATTGGGCTCCTGATTGAAAGTACGATAAAAATGTTTATCAAAGTATCGTTATCTGAATTTGACATTATCTATAAATCGATTTTTTTCGAACCTTGTTCAGTATAATCACTTACCTCGAACGGAAACCAGTAAAAGGTGCATTTTGTGATAAAAAGAGATACAAACCAGTGAAATGAATCAGAACAATGACTTTTTTGATTGTAAGTATCTTAATTGTAATATTGCAGTTAATAAAAAATGTTTAAAATGAAAGAGTATAGACTTGCAAGAAGAACTAGGTAGGTACATAAATTTTATTGAAACCTTTCATCATCGCCGTGTTAGTCTTAGTCATTATAAAAACAAATAAATAGTCTTAATTGTTTAACATAGAATTTTTAGGGACTGAAATAATTAAATTCTAGTAAAATATAGTTTTTCCTTGTTATCGTTTTCTTACATCAATATGTTTCCATGGGTTGTGCGAAAATCAACCCCAGGCCCAGAAACGAAAACAAAGATAGAATAGGAGTGGGTTTTAGTCAGTAAAAGTCTGACACTCCATCGCGTCCCACCCAAGAGCGGGAGAAGACATTTGATAATTTCCCACCTAAAAAAACATCAATATGTATGAGGCTGATTCATGGTTGGCTCCTTCTTTTTTCATACTTCTATTATATTCATACGAATATTGCCACCTCAGTTTAACTAACCCACCATCGCCTCACCATCAACATCAATGTCAATGTTTACCATTAGGTAAAAAAAACCCATTCTACACATGTTATCTTGCAGACAGTCCGTCCACCATTTTCACATTCACATTGTTATTTTTTTCTAATAATATTTATATTTATTCCAGCCAAAGGCCAGGGCATGCCTCCGCCATACACACATATCTCACCACCACCGGTGATAGTGACCACACACACATCTCATGCGTATCCACCACAGCCCATGCATCCTCCACCAGTTCAAGGAGTGGTGTACCAGGCTGGACCCGCCGTCATCCCCGTGATGGTCAGTCATCAGCCGATAATGGGCCCTAAGCCAGCTCCGATCACCTGCAAATCATGCAATGCGCAGATAATCACCAGGGTCGAACTGAAGACTACTACGAGAACTCATCTGTTCGCTCTCTTGCTTTATTGTGTGTAAGTATTCTATTTTTTTTTTATAATTGATATAAACTTGTGCTTGACTGCAATCCCACCTGATGTTAGTGATGCAATCGTTGATAGTGAGGCGCACTAGTAAAATAATTGTGTGTAATTTTTAATATCTTCGTATTTTTCTCGCTAAAAATTTATGACAATCGATTACCACTCGTCACTGTGACAATTTTTTGTCAATTTTATGCTAAACTAAAACTTGATTTGCTCTCCCTAATATGTTTGCCAAACGAAGATCATCTGTCTCATTTTCTTCAATTTGTTTTTGTTTCTTAACTATTTTAACTGTTCGTATTTTATTTGTTATTTTTCCATTTCCAGGTTCTGGCCCTGTGTCTGCCTGCCTTACTGTCTCGACAGTTGCCACAACGCAGACCACTACTGTCCAAACTGCAACGCTTACATCGGCAGCTACACCAACTGAATATAGCAAAACCTTATCCTTAAAGATAACGGATTTTTTAATCTTACCAACGCTGAAAATAAGAGATAAGAGATAAATGTCTACGAATGATAGTTTTATTAAAATTATATGCGCAGTTCGTATAAAGTTTTAACAAAGTCAATATTGCAAATAATAATATCTGGGAATGGTAGAAGCGGATTCCTTATAATTTCGTCCTACTTATCAATGGTTCCTTTTATTTACTTATTCTTATAATTAGACATTTATTTAACAACATTAAGCTTTAAACTCATTGAAATATCAGTAAAAGAAGAAATTAGACTTACTACCTATTGTCACAAGTGCCAAATGGTCCAATGATCTGTTTACGAGGCAGATTGGAATGGTGGTTTCTGGCAAAAGTGCGACATGAACTTTAACGTCAAAATTTACCAATCCCGTGCGGCGCGGGCTTGCGGACGGCAAGCAATGGGTAGCTCAGTGTTCGACCATCCGGTAACCAACCGGACCCCGCCCAAGTTGTCAACGGTGCGTATTGTTCCCGTGCGTCTTAAGGAGCTGTCAGCAAACCGTACAGGCCCAGCCTGCGAGCTGACTAAGAGTCTGACACTATCTCCCGCTCCGCCCTAAGGGCAAGGGCTGTCATTGGATGAAAACATAAAAAAATCCCGTACGGCCGCCATAGAAAATGGCGTCTAGGGTAAGAGAGATAGGTATAGTTGGTTAAAATTGTTATTATAATTTCGTTTGCTTTAATAACATTTTTATATAGCTTTTTACAGTTAGTATTCTGTTTTTGTATATTTATAGATAAACTGATTAGGTGTATTTGGTATCTATACATTTTTTTATTGGGACTGTGAGTAAACAATTTATGACTGTATTGTTATTAGGTTTAAGTAAAGCATAGACTTGCTTTGAAATACAACCTCATTGATAGTGAGTTACCGTTTTTGAAAATGGCCATGTCATTGAACAGAGACAGATCTGTCGTCACTCTCAGGACTATTGTATCGATAAACCTGATGTAGGGATGATAGATCAATTAGTGCGCCGCACCAATGGTAGTCGATATTGATATAGGTGCCGCTAGTCGACAATTTCATAAAAGCTGAGTTAGTGAAACTAACTTTTAAAAGCTAGACCTAGATCGATTAAACTCCAGGTTGTCGATATGTGAAAAATGATTTTGATTGTCAATATGTCGAAAATGATTTTGACTGTCAATATGTCGATTCCAGGAACTACCAATATAGTCCAAGATCCCAGACCGATCAGATATAACTACATAATTGTGAGTAGTTTGACAGGGTCCTCACTTCATAATTATATAATAATATGTAAATATAACCTTGTGTTATGAATAAAATGTAAATATAACTGTAAACATGACTGTTAATATGTCGATTGCAGCAACTACCAATACAGTCCAAGATCCCAGACCGGTCAAATATAACTATATAATTGTGAGTAGTTTGACAGGGTCCTCACTTCATAATTATATAATAATATGTAAATATAACCTTGTGTAATGAATAAAATGTAAACATAACTTTATGGCCATTCACTGTATTTTATGACACAGGTATACCCTAGTTTTAGAATCAGGGAAAAGAAAGTTGTAAACAGATGTACCATGTATTATCTATATGAATACAATATGTTTTGTTTTCTTCACCAAAATAATATCTGTCTGTCAGGTACATTGTTTGGGTTTTTACAAAGAGATTTACAGGATTTAATGTCTTTGGGTTTTTATTATTGATCAATCGATTTTCAATTTTGCGTTCATGAATAGAGATAAAAAATCTATATTTGCATAATTAAAAACAAAAGAAGGATATGATAAAAAAAGTAAGATAAAACGTAAGTAAATTGATATTATGAAGTTTTAAGTTTGATTCTAAATTTTGCATATTGATGTGTCGCAATAGCACAGCTATAAATAAAAATAAAATAGATGAGATTAGTAAGTAAATAAAAACGTCATGTTCGCGGGATATTTGAAAGTTTTTTACTAATACAATAACATCATATGGAAGGCATCTGTTTTGAAGGAAAACTTATAAAGCATCCAAACAAATTAGATGTCAATAATGACGAACCGGACACAGATTATTGCCATTTTTGAAAAATTCTTCACAGTTTCGATTGACCATAAACACTGAATTTGTATCAGTATTTTACTATTCATGGTCATAAAATCAGTATCACTACACAGTTTAAAACAAAGTCACTTCCCAGTGTCTGTCCCTATGTATATATATGCTTAGATCTATAAAACTACGCAACGGATTTTGATTCAAGAGGAAGGTTTATATGTATAATACATGCATAATATATTTAATATCACCATTGCACCCGTGAGAAGCTGGGGCGGGTCGCTAGTATGATATAAAGATAAGTCTCCTAGTGAAGATGCGATCGCGGTTGAACTGCTACAAGATGGAGAATCAGACCAAAAGGTTTTCGTAGAGTTTTTAATAGGAGATTTTTATATGGGCACTGTCAAAAAAGGTGATATTTTAAAATAAAAAAAAAATACTGAGTCATCAGGTTTCTCGCTCAGAAAGCTGATGAGTTATGTTACATATATTTTATTTAAATATAGTTTGCCAAAATTCTGTACAAAAGACGTAAGTAGTTTAATTTGTTTTTTACTGACAACTCAGCTGTAATAGTTTAATTGAAATAAATGTTTTGAGTTTGATATGCAAAAAGTTATTCTGACGGTAAAGGAATGACACAGGTGGGCTTAAAGTCTGACACACCTGCTTGCTCCACTTTATAGAGCAGAGTCATTCATATGATGTTTGCCACCAAAAAAAAAAAATTCAATCAGCTGTTTTGTCATTCTCTATTGTGTCAGTTGTGTATGTAAATACGTAAATAAAAGTATATTTATTAAAGTAAATGCAAAACAAGTCAGTGCTGGGTTTGTGCAAAACATTTTAAAAGACGGTGCGATTTCATAAACAAGAACATTACGAAGGAGTCTTAAGGCCTGGATACATTTACCGCCGTACCGTGAGTACGGCGCTGGTAACGTGCAAAGACAAATCTATTTCCTTTGATTATATACTATTTCCTTTCACTCAGTCCATCCAAAGGTTGTCTGTAAAAAATTGCCCTGTGCGATAAGACCGCCCATTGTTCCCTTATTTAAAATAATGTTTGTCCTATATTTGTTGTTTATGCGGTGTACAATAAAGAATATATAAATAAATAAATAAAGACACGAAACCCAACGGCGTGATGCCTGACTCTGGTATGTTGGTGTGTCGTGTTGATATATTATGGTGCTAAGCTAGATATGTTGAGCGGACGCACGGTACGATGTCGCGTTACGTAAATGGACGACAAGGCATCAAGGCAACTTAACGTAACGCGGTGTTGCATCACATTCGCACGATGCCGAGTCGTGTGATATACAGTGTCTATCGCGTTGAGCGGTTGCACGGTACGGTGCCGTGTCATGTGCTTTTGGTTGAAGACGGCTTGTGAAATTTGTGACGACGCAGCGTAAAAACACGGTTACGTGCTGCGATACCTCCTGAGCCTGCCACGATGCCCCATTTACCGCGCCTACGGTTGCCGGAAATCGGGATCCCGGCGGCTGGGGTGTGAGGGTCGCTCCCTCACGCGTGCACGTGCGGCCTCCTCTTTTGCTAGCATTACTGCTTCACAGAAGAAGGCGACCACCTGCCAATACTCCTCGTTTCGGAACATGGCCTGTACCAAAGCCCGGCGCGAGAGATTGTTGCCCCCACGAGGATACGGCGGTGCTATGCCCAAACGGGGCACACCTCTACCGAATGCTCTACCGTGTCCTCCGGGCGGTCCACATAGTAGTTACACCCGGATGTTACTTCCGCACGAATCTGGTGCAGAAACTTCCCGAACTGACCATGTTCGGTGAGAACCTGCGTCATGCGGAAGGTGAGGACGCCCTGAGGTCTTTCCAGCCTCGAATTCTCAAAGAGGGGACTTACCGCCATAACTATTGCGTTTTCAGCACTGGATTGCGACAGTAGCTGTCACCATCCTGCCGGAACTCTGTCCGTCATGTTGCGACTTGTCGCGGTAGCGGTGTTTCGCCCCGGCCTTGCATCTCCATGCGCAAATCATGAATGCATGCAAGGACTGTTGCCTGCAGAATTTAATAGGGTTAGCTTTCAATTTTGTGGACAGCCCTGCTCTTTCCACGCTTTTACCTTACCGCCTTGCCGCGGTATGTGGCCACCCTTTAACTTTCTCGGATAACAAGGCTTTCGTAAAGGGGGAAAGATTCGAAACTTAAAAAGAAAAAAACAATTCTTAAAAACATCTCCAGCTCGGAGTAAGTTAGATAAGTTAAATATTTGTGACCATCAAAATATTGTAAAACTCAACCGCTGATAACTACTTAATCTTTTAATTATACTTTTAATCAAAGTCACAGGGTTATACGGTTAGCTCGCCACCCGATATGGCTAGGCTCGGACGATGGCACGTTCAGTTCCACGTGCTCCTCAAATAGCTGTCAGTATAAGTAATGGGGCTCTCTCGGCTTGATGTCTACTAGGGCTGCGGGATTGTTCGAGAGGCCCCAGGGCGAGATGTGTCGGCCTTTTGCGTTCCAGAAAGTAAAAGGCTGACTAACTAATGGAACACGGGTGGGTTTTAGTCACTAAAAGTCTGACACATCTCGCTCCACCCCCTTAAGCCCGGCCCTGGTATCTAAGGCCACGAAGGAACGGGGAGGGTTTTTAGTCAGTAAGAGTCTGACACTATCTCCCGCTCCGCCCAAGGGCGGGAGATGTCATTGGATGATTTTACCCACCACCAAAAAAAAAAAAACCCCTTAAGCTGCCTGTCCACTGGAGCGGAGCGAGGCTGCGGAGCGGAGAAACGGAGAAATTTGATTGTAAAAAATCTCCGCACTTCGTTCACATTGCATTCCTATTGGTATTTATTACCTAATGGTATTTTTCCGTTTCTCCGCTTCGCAACCTCGCTCCGCTTCTGTGGACAGGCAGCCTTATAGTAGTAGTAAATTATAATAGTGTATTATAATTTACTACTACTATAAGGCTGCCTACTATTACTTATTTTATTTATAAATATACTTTTCTCGCCAATCTTTACTGTTTGATGGCGAATATGCTTTTTATAATTCAACAAAAGTCTACAAAACACATACCAATCTAAACAATAATCCTTAGGTACGGTCAGGGGTCAAAAGTGCAGTTGCACTCTAACAATGATAAACTGTCTAAAATTTCTTTGTAGTAGAATTCCATTGTTCTGCAACTAGTTTTTTCAATATTTTGGATTCTATGCTACAAATTAAATCAATTATGATCCATTGACCCTGTTTTAAAAAGAAAATTTACATACTTTAGTATCGGTAGAGTGCAACTGCACTTTTGAGCCTTGACTGTACATTCTAATATTTTTGCGTAATTATGTGAAGATAGCACTCACCGCGTTCTGTTCGAACAAGTTCTGTTCATACAAATTAAGAATTTATTATCAAAGAAAAAAATAAGAGGTGGGAGTAGGAAGGTCTATGGAGTATTCAAACACATAAAAATCGGCCTTTTTGGAGGAGTTCGATGACTAACACTATGATAAGACATTTTTACGAGCTTTTATTTAGTTTCAAATCTCTGTGATCAAATCTTGCAAATTCAATTTGATCCACTTTCCGGTTACCGATTGAGCTTAAATTTTATATGCATGTGTAAATCAGATGACAATACAAAAATTTTATGCCGTGGAACTGATCTGATGATGGAATCGGAAGGTGCGTATAAGAACTCGGTAGTTAAACAGCACAACCCCATCGCTTTTGGATTCGTATGATCCACCTTGATGAGTACTTTAATGCGAGATGGTAACCAGGGTCTGATGATGGAGCTGGAAGATGGCCATAGGAGAATTTGGTAATAAGCGTAATAAGATAAGGGCTATCGCGTTGGAGCTTTTAGAAAGGTTTGATGAGTATTAATTATATACGTATACAGGAATTTTTTTTAACCACTGCGTAAATTTTTTTTGGTGGCTCAGTGTAAGCAATAGAACACATTTCCATTTTTAGTTTATGACGTTTTTTTTCTCATTTTTCCACTTTGTCCCAATTTGAAATAAGCAAGACATGGATATAATTTAATAGTAATACTATGAATGAGCATGAATGAAAACGCGAAGGCCGCCGGCCGCTGGACCACGCCCAGCGCACGAGGCGGGGGTGCGGGGGCATGCGGCGCCGGCGTTTGATAAACAAAACGCATGCACATGCACTATGCAGTACGTAACTTGCGGAAGTAGAGTATTTCAAATATAAGGACACACAAATGTGCACAAGAGAGCTTAAACATCTGGACAGATCTACATAAATTGTAGCTAAGAACCATCTCGATTAAGCCCGCTTTCAAATAAAAAAAAACCGCATCAAAATCGGTCCATTCGTTTGGGCGCTACGATGCCACGGACAGACACACGGACAATAGACAGGTCAATCTTATAAAACCCCTCTTTTCCGACATACAGACAGACAGGTCAAACTTATAAAACCCCTCTTTTCCGACATACAGACAGACAGGTCAAACTTATAACACCCCTCTTTTCCGACATACAGACAGACAGGTCAAACTTATAACACCCCTCTTTTCCGTCGGGGGTTAAAAATGATTTTCATTGAAAACTTGTTATATAAAATTAGGTTTTTTTCTCACTTAAATGAAGAAAAAACTACACATTAACGTTATATTTTTTTACAGTGGGGTGAACAGCAAACTCAAAGCGGGATAAATAATTAAATAATAAATAAATTATACATATTATAATAATGTTTTATTGTTTGACTAATCCAGGCAACATGAGTCATGTTACCATTGTGCAATTTAATATAAAGTTAACAAATAATACTGGTTTTTATCAATCCAACATTTCCTGTTTGTAACTTACACTTCTATAGCTGGTGCAAACACATAATTTCTTATCACATTTGCGTAAACGCTTCGGTACTAACAATTGCACACAATTATAGCTATGCAATTTGATGTGTAACTCCGGTTCTTCCCCGGTTCTTCCTGTCTTTCTGCGTATGAATTAAAACTAACATGTCTTTTATCTTCCTGGCCATATAGTCTTACTGATCATCCGGTTATACTGGAAGCTGACTCCAGATTCGAAAAAGTTAAGAAGATGAAGACAACCCGTTAAAATCACAACATAGTTCGCTAATTTACCCAAGTCTAAAGGGCGTGGTGTTCCAAGTGCGCTTCAAAGAGAAGTCAGCAAAACTGAAGGCCATGTTCTTCTGCTCTGTTCGGATGACAAAATGATCTTATAAGCCATAATGGTTCCGTATTTTCCTTTTGAGGTACGTAACCCTAAAAATAGTCAGGTGATTAGGACGGGTTCGCCCACGGCGACTCATTGCTTCTAACACGCGTTAGTCACATTTGCATCGCGCTATAGAAGAGATGCCGACGCGCTACAGTATCGCGACTGTATTGATGCGCACGCGCTATAACATCGCTAAAAAAAGTGACCATGGGCGAGGGGCCTTAGCTTTTCCTACTCTATGTTTTTGCTACAAAACTGGGTTAAAGCATCGTCATTTGCCGAGCAGGAGACTTTAGCGAGCGCGATTTGGTCCAATCGGTGAAGTTTTATGCTCTTCAAGATAATCAGGCTCATCTATGGTTCCTCTTGATAAGCCTCAATTTTATTTTGATAGTCATCATTTCGTTGTCTGTGGCGGGAATTTTGCTTTTTTATGAATTCTTCAAGAATGTTGCATTTAGATTAAATCAATGAACAAACAATTAACACATTGATTGCCGACTGCGTGGACAGCGAGCAATCGGTAGTTCGCTGTCCGGCCGGTCGGTAACCGGTAGCCCAAAACGTTGACTCACGTAGATGTCAGCAAAACCGTAGAGGTCCAGCAGGGTCAAAGCATATTGGAGCCAGGGGTTCACTTCTGAAAGGAAAACTTGGGGCCTGGAACGCAAGGCAAAGAAAAAACATAGGAGTGGGTTTTAGTCAGTAAAAGTCTGACACGCCCTCCCGCTAATCCATTGAGTAAAAATAAAATTGATTGCCGACTTCGTATATATCCATATTATTTTCAATGCATTACGCCGGCTAATACGAGACGAGAAAGTATGCGGGGCGTTTGAGTACCTACTAAGCAGTGTTGGTCGCAATTAACAACTATTCTGTAATTAGAGTGCCTAGTGTGAGTTTGTTTTACGTAAACGCGATCGACACGTTTATGACGTTCGGCGCACCGATTGGCCTACTCGAAGCTCTTAGCCAATCAGAGAGCCAAACGCGGTAAACGTTTCGATCGCGTTAACGTAAAAACAAGTCGCACTCAGCACGCAGATTACAAATTACTATTGAAAGTAATTAACTACATGTAGTTTGATTACATATAGTTATGATTACATGTAATTTAACTACAAGTAATCAAACTACACGAAGTAGTTGTTAATTTGATTGCTGTAATCTAGTAGTCATGATTACTGATTATTTGAGTACTAAGAACTCTAAGGCTGGCTCGTTCTTCGCCCAAAGAATTAGCATTTCCATTCAACGTGGCAATGCTGCCAGTCTTCTGGTACATTTCCGGATGACAGCGATGTGGAGGAGTACTTCGACGCCTGAGTGTACTGTGTTTTTGTATTATATGTACATAGGTAGGTTTTAGTATAATTAGTTTAGTTAATATTTAAGGTTTTGTACATGTGTAGATATAATTTAATTAGTTATTTATGTATTTTTAAACTTAATAAAATAACATGACTTGATTAGCTAAGAACTTATATTTTGAAAGTAAATAAACATGAAAAGTGATTTGTTACAACTGAATCTAGCTCTAAAATTTAAGTAAAAAAAAACTGAATCTGAATGTATAAAAATTCATGTATGTTTACTTTCACGAATAATTGAATACAGGACTTGAAATCGTAGATGATTAATTATGTCCTTATTATATTACATAATATTATTATTGTTTTATCGACAAGGGATCAAAAAATCGACCTTTAAATTTGTAGTTATAAAAAGTAATCGTGATTGCAACTACATTTTGTAATTAGTAATCAAAATGTTTTATTACTTTTTACGATTATTTAAAGTACGAGTAGTTTGTAGTTTTGATTACTAACTACAATATGTAGTCGTAGTTATTAATCAGTAGTTAGATTACATATTGACCAACACTGCTACTAAGGATGCTGAAATAAAATGAATAATAATTATACGTACATGTATTATTCCATATATTTGCACTTAGGACGCGTTTTTTCCTCAATTCCATATATGAATATATCTGTAAATCGACAAATGTACGATGGCAACTAGCTTTGGCCATGAAGCCAATTTTGACATTTAACGGGTTAATTGGATCAGATTAGCAATAACACGTCAACCCACACAGCTGCGATTTTGAGAAAAACGTGTTCGAAATTTTAGAACTCTCAGGTTCATAGTATATTCGAATAGGAAATACCATTGTGCGGGTTGCCCAGAGAATACCTAGGAGAACCTATTAATCAATCTTTATAACGTCTGTCGGAGCCACTAATTTGAATATTTTTATTTATTTCTTTTTCTTTCTTTCGAATAAAAATTGATTCCAATTTGTCTTGGTTACGTCATCATGGCTGGCTTAATTTCATTTTTTTGGTTGTGTTTGTTATAGTTAGGAGAAGGTTCTTACGAAAGAAAAAAATAAAAACGGTCGCGCAGAAAATTAGAAAACAGACAGCTACGTCGAATATCTATTTAATTTACGCGCGTTTGACAATTCATAGCTAAGATAGAACAACATCTGTGTGGTCAGCCAGTATTAAAATAAAAAATAGTTTTAAGAAATCATTTATACTTATTTGTTGTTAAACGTTTATAAAACACGTACAAAATACAATTTAAAAAGAAATCGACTCAGAAATCTATTTTAAATAAGGTATGAAGCACAACAACGCTTTAGCTATAAATATCTCATCGTTAGGTAGAATGAATTGTTTCGCATGACGTGTAATGGCAACATGTGCGACCTTCAACTCGATTTTTTAATCGACTAGTCTTCTGTATAATATATACATATCTACATGTTGTAAGATAGTAATATGCGTTATTAGAACTGGCGGCGGGCAGTTGAAATCGGCAGTCGTACAGACTACGACTACGAGTGTGACTGAGAATCGTTCTCCTGATAGAACTGTTTTTATCTTAGTAACATTATCTACACTCAACATTCTTTTATCTACAAGTCGGAATTTTGTTAAACTACATCCAGTGTAATAGCTTACCTCGAACGGAAACCAGTGAAAAGTGAATTTTGTGAAAAAAAAAAAATAGATATATAAATCAGTAAAATGAATCTGAATAGTGACATTATTGATCGTAAGTATTTTTATTTTATTTTTTAGTCAAATATGTTATATGTTAATCGCTTATATCGAATATATCTGACAAACACTGTCGTATTTATTCCGCCAGGGTCGTACATCCACGACCAAATACTCCATCTCATCAGCTCTACTGTCACTAATGGGGATTGAAGAGCTAAACGAGATGGAGTACCCAGTCGCAAATACACGACCTTGGCGAATAGAACAAGAAAACGACGGGTTTAAATTGAAAAAGTATGGTCTTTGCAAGTAGAACTAAGTAGATACATAAATTATATTAAAACCTGTCGTTATTTCCATATTAGTTACTCATAAAACAAACGAACGGCTTTAGTAATTGACATAGATATTTTAGGAATGTAATTAGGCATGACCTAATAACCTATCTTTTTTTTAGAACAGCTGGTAGATACCTAGTCAATTGCTTACTTACAAGGTTTTTCAAATATTATGTCTACGCCATAATAACAACTAGTGTATCAATAGTCCCATTATTTACAGACGTTAAGAAAATCTTATTATTCTTGGAAATTATGTAGCAAGTATTATATTTCCAAGATTTGTCGTGAGGCGTAAACTATGCAAACGCGGAAAATGTCATGAGTAATTGAATTAAGAATTAAAAAAAAACCCTAACTTGAACAGTTTTTTTTAAATAAATTAAATTCGGCACTTATCTTTATATACAACATTATTTTTAGTATATGCAAAACCTAAACGTAGTTTGTTCATAATCAGTAACTGAATCGATTCCAATAATTTTTACACCGTGTTATATTTTTCCCCAAAATTATTTAAAAAAGATCACAAGTTGGACACCACCGAGAGTACTTACTCTCGGTGGTGTCACATAATACAGATCACAGCAGGTCATAGCGGTCATTATGTGCCAGCGTAGCTGGGTGTAGGAGCAAAACATCTCCTCAGTTTTCCGAATGGCCCGGTGACCATGTGTTTGTGTGGACAACATAACAAGCTATAACTTTGTGATGTAAATAGATTATTTGTATAAAAATACCCGTGTTTCGCATATACTAAAAAAAAATAAGGTTGTATATGTATAATACTTATGTACAGGTTTTTGTTTAAATAATATAAACTAGTGCTTGACTGCGATTGCGCCTGATGGTAAACAGTGAAGCAATCGTTGATAGTAAGGCACACTAGTTTACTAAGAGCTTATTCACTCTAACCTTGAAGACATCTAAATAATCGGACTGGAAGACAGCAGTAGTACCTATACGTGTGTTGGGCACCCAGCTCTTTCTAGGTGGCTTGACCGATTTCGGTGAAATTTTGTGTGTATATATGAATGGTTCCCTGGACAGTTTGAAAATACAGTTGAACCAGATAGATGGCATTACAGGCGGATTCTTATTTCGTTTTTCTGACGAAACACCAGCTTTCAGACAGGACAACGCCTGTCGGGATCGCTAGATTATATATTTCATAAGTTTGCTATACACTACATACGAGATAAGATAAAAATGATAATAATTTTCTGAGAATAACACTATGACGTAATCCGTGTTTCATGTAAAATAATCTCCATATACATAATGTAAACCGTTAGATATTTTAGTGTGTTCATTTTTAATAATCTTTTATACTAAATAAACAAGAAATGCCAATTGAAATGAGCGTCAAGATTGGTTGTTAGATGAAGTAGGAATTCGTATTTCAAAAATTTGTATGAGGAAGAGAGATGGCGTTGAGGGAACATCGCTATCTCTTTTCTACGCACATAATCGGCTAATCGGCGGTGACTTCACATTTCAGTTTGTGCTTAATTGAAGTCATAAAAGCCAGATTGGCCTAACAATTTTTTTTTATACTATTCCCATTTGAAAAAAATAATATTTTTAATAGAATTTTTACGATAAACACTAGATGAGAAGAAACACCGAAGCAAACCCGAGAAGTAAAAGTCTCTTTTAAAGACCTTTTTTGCTGTAAAAAATGTAATGGTGAAATCATAATTAGGAGAACCATGCACATTAGTATTTGAAATGGTCTTTTCGGGAAATAACTATACAGATTTGAGTGGATCTGTCCAGTCAGAGCAAGCATTTGTCATTATTCATGTAGCTCAACTTAGGACTACTTAGGAGCTCAAGGACTTGACGAACAATACCAAAGAAAGGGCATTTTCGTAGGCTGTATAAAGTATTTAAACTGCCAGACATTGATGAAATTAGGTACTGAAAAGAAAATACAATCCACATAGTTCCTTTACAATTATAATGGAAGGAAATATAAAATAAAAATTAAGAAAATGTAATAATTTCCAAATTACTAGTAAATTCCTGCTATTTGGGGTTAACTCAACACTGGGGTTGGGTAGTTTATACCGAAATAGCCATTTCAGTGCAGTTATTTAAGTTTTAACTATCAGAAAACATAGACTCCATGTCTGGATGGGATGTCCATAGTACAATTCTGATGTAAACTGCCCGTAATGTAAACGATAGAAAACCGACAGGGTAGCAACTCGGCGTCAATGTTTGCAAGAGTTTGAAGTTTTGACTCGACGAGTGCAACATCACCGATGCTTTTTGTTTCGTTTCTCAATCGACTCAAGCGCGTTAATAAGAATAATAAAAAAAACCCTAAGCTTGGACCCTGTTCCCGATACCGGTGGGACACTATTTTTTATATTTTTAAATGATTTTTTAATGTGTTTTTTTTTAAAGAAATATTTAAAAATGTTATAAAATATTTTACCTTATAGACTAACATATATATTATAAAAAACAGTTTATTGTTAGTAAATAAAAATTATGACTATGTTAGGAACATGTTCACTGCACTAGTTCACTTTGTGCTATTCTGTGGCACCTGTCCGCGGAAGCGACGGAATACTACGCCTTGCGGCCAAAAGTCTACTTTCAACACGAGAGGCAGAAAACTGTTCGGGACTCGCACTACGAACGCCTTGAAATTGACGTAACGGTGTGACTCCAACAGTTGTACCCTCAGTTGTAACTTCGTCTTATGGCGTACGTACTCCACTATGTCTTCCACCTTTGTGGTGTAAAGGAGGAGGCCGACCGCATTAGGCAAAGGCGCACACGCCGCCGTCGCCGCCGGGTTTCCGATTCCAATTTCCGGCCACCGTAGGCGCGGGCTCGCGGACGGTGGGCAATGGGTAGCTCGCTGTCCGTCCATCCGGTAACAGACCGGTCCGAGCTCAGGTCGTCTACGGCGCGCACCGTTCCCGCGCGCCTCAAGGAGTTGTCAGCAAACTGTAGGGGTCCAGCAGGGCCGAAGCCTACTGGGGCCAAAGGTTATGCGAGAGTGTCACCATGGGCCCCGGGACAAAGGCGAGGAATGGAAAGGTAGGTTTTTAGTCAGTAAAAGTCTGACACTGTTTGCCGCCCCACCCAAGGGCGGGATTCGTCATTGGATGATTTTACCTACCACAAAAAAAAAAAAAAAAAACCTTTGTGGTGTGACGCAGGCGGAAGATGTAGACTGGAGTGTTCGGCAGAAAGGCACGCAAACTCACGCTAAAAGTTGCAGGTGCTATACCGCAGCGATTCTTGTTGGTTTATGGTTTGCGTTCGACGCTTCCTCCTTTACACCGTAGCGAAACCATCGTTATTATCGACTTCGTTATTGGCCTTGTCTGGCATAGGTCTCGGATTAGGAGCGCTAGGGGCGCTCACGGTGACGCTAGCGAAATCCCTATAGATCGCATTCGCTGGGGCTACAAGAACAGGCAGCGGCACGGGGCGTAGGACTCGTGCGGCGTTGTATGGAGGAGCCGCGGTGACCGGCACGGAGTTGCGGAGCGCACAAGTGGGAAACTCTGCAACCTCAGCAATCGACATTTGCGCTGGCGACGAAACTGCTGACGCGGAGTTCGGCGACAATATATTGAGGCCGGCTCCATGACGTGTGTTTACTTTCGATGCATCGACTGATGACCTAGTTGTCGCCGCGTTATTGCGAAATTCATTAAATTCCTTGCGCAAATCGGCGACAGTTTTCTGAGATGCATCTAACTTTGCTAGCACATCCGCAAGACTGGCCCTCAGAAAAACAATGTCTTTCAAAAGGCTTGTTACGTCGACGTAGTCAAAGGTGACTGGAGGGAGCTTGCGCAGCTCCTTTGCCACAAACGTCGGCACGTCGTCAGGGTTGGTCTCCTTGAACAGTCTTATAATATCCTGCAGGCTTTTCTTTGTCCTGTCACGCCGGCGGGATGGCATCTGGTCGCGCTTATTCAGCACGCTGAACAGCAACAACTTCGCAGTAGCTATGTCTTCCTCGCTGATGTTCGTTGCGCAGATCTGGATTGCAGACACCTCGTCCAGCTTCTGCTATAGGAACGCCAACAGCCCATTTGCCACTTGCTTGTCAGTCATGGCGAGTACGTACGAGCGACAGCTTGCGCTGCGCTAAATAGTGTTAATAAAACCTATATATATATAGTTCCTAAATGTATACTTGCCTAACTTGGGAAGAGACTGGATCCCACGACACAGGGAATCCTAGTGTGGGATCCAGGGAATTTGTAAAAAACCTAGCATTTAAGGCTCTTATGTAATGCAAGATCATGTAATTATCACTTTGTACTGGTCAAATGAACTAGGAAAGAGAAAGAAAGAAAAGAAAGAAAGAAATAGCTCTCTCTCTCTTTCTCTCTTAACAGTCATAATTCATCATGTTTATAGCTTTCTTTTATTTTTCCCGTATCTAACAATTTTTTTTTTTGTTCTAGCCAAAGGCCAGGGCATGCCTCCGCCATACACAGTCGACCCACCACCACCACAGGCAACAGCGCCCTTACATACACCTTACCCATACCCACCACAACCTATGCAACCACCACAACCCATGCAACCACCACCAGGCCAAGGATTGGTATACCAAGCTGGACCCGGCTACGTCCCCGTAGTAATGACTCCAGTGATGGGCCCCAAACCAGCTTCAATAACCTGCGTATCCTGCAACCAGCAGATAGTGACTAGAGTTGAATTGAAGCCTTCCACGAAAACCCATCTGTTCGCTCTCTTGCTGTGTTTTGTGTATGTATTTTATTTTGTAATTTTTTTTTTATTAACATTTGATGACTATAACTGAACTGTTAAAAGGGATGGAGCTCTACAGGTTGTGTAGCTCTATCTCTTTTTTTCACTCACACGCCTAACATTTGAACACGTCATGGTAAAGCCCCTGGTGCGAAGACCATTTGTAACGATTTATCATTACGTGGTAGGTGGCAATGAGGGCGCATTTGAATTCACCGCTAGAGGCGCTAGTGTAGCATGAGGTCTTCGAAATGTCAAACTTCTCTGATAGCGGGTTTTGCAATAACTTTATATTGTATTTAATATTTAATTTTAAGCGATTATGAGACCACTGCTATAGCAGTTTTTCCTGTCCAAAACATACTCTGTTTTTTCGAAGAATTTAACACTGCGATATACTACAGAAGTATAAATAAAATAAATAAATAAATAATAATAATTAATTAATAATAATAACTTATTTAGTGGAGCCATTCATTTAGGGCCGACGCCTGCTAGGGCTGCAAATTGTTCGAAGACTTGCAATAAGCGTGAACTCTGTGGATTTTAGTCAGTAAAAGTCTGGAGCGGCAGGAGCTGAATTTGCGTCTTTTTCCGCCAAAAAATTAAGTTATTTTCATGATCTCCCACGTAAAAAAATAACATGATAACACCTTTTTAAAGCTTTGCTTTAGGACCTAGTGCCTCTGGAGAATAACTCCAGTAGCATTTATTGGTGAGCACAAAAATTTAGCCCTCATTGCGTCATCAATGACTGACTAATCTCAACTCAACTCAACTCAAAATCGTTTATTTTACATAGGCCGACATGGGCACTTATAAAACGTCAAAAGCTAGCGCACGGTTCCAATTGGTCGTTTCCTATGGAGAAGAACCGGCAAGAAACTCCATGGTTACTCTTTTAAAAAAGTGATTGTCTACAATATTTTCATACTACAATATTAATAGATATGAGAGGACAATGTAGACCGGTCAGGTTTGTACCCAAAACTACGATAAAAACTACTAACTAATCTATGATCATCGATTATCACCCATCATTATGTGGCGAGATCGTCATTATCTTCCTGCCCTTATCCGATGTTATTTGGGGTCAGTACAACACGTTCTTTCTTCTATTCTGTCCTGTCACGCTATCACTAACTCCTTTTTCTTTCAAATCACACCTCACACAATCTTTCCACTTTTTTTGGCCCCTTCTTCCTCTCCATCTATTGACATGTATACTCATAAGTCTTTAATAACGTACGTTTTATCTCTCCTGTTCACATGACAATAGCTAAAAACGTTGCGTGGTGAACAGGTGACAATGTCGGAATATTTAATTTAAGTCTAGCTTTCATAGACACGTTTACCTTTGGGAAACCAGTATTATCTTTTCTTCACCAACTCGTTTTCCTTTCTTGGTTTTTCTAAGTATTATAATTGTTATTTTTTCATTTCCAGGTTCTGGCCCTGTGTCTGCCTGCCCTATTGTATCGACAGTTGCCAAAACGCGGATCACTACTGTCCAAACTGCAACGCTTACATCGGCAGCTACACCGACTAAAACTAGCTAAACCTTATCAATAAAGATAACAGGTTTCTTAATCTGAACTACGCTGAAAATAAAGGTGTATGTAAGTGTATGCGCATTGACGACGTTAATACAGATTTTGCTATGAAAATTATGACATTTAAGTCAAAGTCAAATGTATCTATTTGTTACACATAGGTATAATGTTATTGTATTATAATTGTTATTGTTATGGTGCTAATTACAAAATATCTATTTAATATATGTTGCCTGACTGGACATATAAATATTACTTACCAAAATATAGTTTTAGACTGTGTCGGTGAATTTTGAATTATTACTTATTAAACATTCGCCTAAATTCGTACTAATTAAATCTTTAGTTGTTAAAAATAACGCACTACAAAACAAAAAAACATCGCTTATAACAATAGGTACTTAAAATCCTGTTTAACTGATATTTTCAGTTTATTACCAGCCAAATGGTAGAAAAATAAGTTTTTATAATTATTATTTTTTCATTGTTATTTAATATGAAAATTTTCATATATTTGTCTTTTGTAATAATGTTCAGTAGTATTTATTTATATCTATGAAACAAAAGACAATTAGTTTAATTTAAAAATCAAGTATAAACTGTGCATAAAAACGGAAATTAATTCTGTATTCTGACTAATACCGACATGTTTCGCAAAACAAATTCATTAGGGATTCACTACAATTGTTAAGTAACGTAGGTTTTTTTTTCTCTACCTACGAAGCAAAAAAAGATTGTCTATTGTTGTACAAAACATCTGTGTAATGCCTAGTTTACACGCGGGCCCAGCCTCGGCCAATGGCGATCGACCGAGGTTGGGCCTACTTGTAACCCGTTTACACAATGGTGATTGCCCGAGGCTGGGCCCACATGTAAACTAGGCATAATAAACTTGAATGAAGTGTTTTTAGCAAATATAAATAAACTATTTACGATTTATTATAAGTAGGAATAAGCAAACCGGCACTTGCCGGTTGATTATGAGGTGCTATAAATTACAGATGAGTTTCTTAATGTACTCAATTATGTTCCCATAAATCATTTACTTGTCATAATATGGCGATGTTGACGGTAATGGTCACCGAATGGCGCTTATAAAGTTCTAGTACAGAGTGCCTAGTGCGAGTTTGTTTTATGTTAACGTTATCGAAAAGTTTAAAGACATTCGTCACTACGATTGGCCCGCTCTAAACTCTTAACCAACGAGAAAGCCAAACGCGGTAAATATCTTGATCGCATTAAATTAAAAACAACTCGCACTAGTCACTGAGATTGACGTTTAATTTAACGTAATTGAGTACCTTAAAAATATGTACAAAGACCACAGTTCTCAAATATGAGCATGTCTTTGTTCTGAGACAGATCTATCACCGCTGCCACGACTATTGTTTTAATAAACCTGAAATAGTGGTGTAAAGTGGTGTTAGATCATCACTTATTAAAGCACAATGATCGTCTGTGTTACCAGGCCACATGGCGAGAATTTGATTGAAACTGGGACAGGAAATAAATACAAAATAGTCTCGACTTAGTTCGAGAATGTAGGTACGTATGTAGTATGTGTATGTGATTATGACCGTTATTGTACCGATTTTAGTAATTACCAATTTTCTTATGGCTGAAAGCCTTATTTAACATCTAATGAGATTCTTAAATATGCATTGTGATGAGGTTTTGGTTTAAAAACTGTACACTAGAAGACTTGGACTCTGTTGTATTTTCAGATTGATGGGTGGATTTTGTATTTTCAGATTTATTTTATACAACTTAAAAAATAATTGGTTTGTAGATATGTATACGAATAAAAAGGAAAATTGGTAAACTAAGTACTTATATACATATTGTGTTTTATTTTTTATTGATCCATTACAAACATGTACGCTGTCATACGTTGTATTGAATGATTTGCCGCTTAAGGGTATTACATCGCTCAATGACCTTCAAGAATTTACCTCTACACTAGTAGAGAAGAATTGACCTCTAAACAGGCATTGCAGGGGGTGCTGCGCGCGGGGTGTTAGTACTGATTCGAGTTTTTTCTTGATTACTTATTGATAATCAATGAAATTCGAAAAAAAATCAATACAAGTTGTTCAATTTATCGTAACATATATTTTGGTATAAATTCAATGTATAAATATAGAGCCATTTTCGAGAAAATATGAAATTAATGTTCAAAAAAGGCCTATTTACCAGATTTTTTTTCTAGAGTTAGGGTATTTTTTTGAGAAACGTAATCAATACAATTTATTAGTAATGTCCTTAAGTATCCCCTTCATTTTTTATATGGTAATCGTACATAAGGAATAATCTATAAACTTGAATCAACCTAGGTGTTTTTTTGGATTTGGGCGATGTAATCCCCTTAAGGAAAAAGTACAAAAATATACTTCATGTTTGAAAAGAGAGAAAACTCCTTTATTTAGCACACATACAATGAAGGGACAAAAAATTAAAAAAAAAAAAAAACAACATTGTGTGTCTCACGACTGCAGTAACTTGGCGAAAGAGAAGATACCAACCGAACAGCTGGTGTTTTCACAATTCGGATTTGACCCCGTAGCAAAAGTTCATCATAATGGGGTAGGAGGTTATCAGTTATCTCAATAATACTTTGCATCTACTAGTATAAAGCAAGAAATAAAATCGTTTAAAAAATTTATTTAAATGTGTTTTTTATTTTTTTTTAAAGTTTATGAAGTCTATGTCATTTCTTTTTTTTTGTCATTTCAGCGGAAAGACGTCCACTAATAGACATAGGCCTCCCCCAAGTGTAACCACAACGACCAGTCCTGTGCATCTCGCATCCATCGAATTCCCGAGACCCTCATCAGGTTTATCTTGTGGGAGGCCTTCTTACGCTGCGTCATCAGATACGTGGTCACCACTCTAGAACTTTTTGTCCTCATCGACCATCTGATCTGTGAGCAATCGGCCCTGTCCACTGCCCTGTCCATTTTGATAGCCTTGGTTCTCCTGCGGATACCATTATTTCTGATACGATCACGCAAGGAAACTTCGAGCATAGCCCTTTCCATTGCCTTTTGGGAGTCTTTTAGTCTTAAACGTAGGCTGGACCGTTCTACTGATGCGGCCCGTTCCAGCCTACGTTTGGACTAGTAGTATAAATAGAAAAAAAAAATGGCACAAAACTTAAGACTTTAGTCTTAAGTTTTGTGCCATTTTTTTTTTTCAAACTAATGTAATGAAATATAGAAGACAACAAGATTAAACTAATGTAATGAAATATAGAAAAAAAAAACATTGTCCTGACGAAATATTATGCAATTCAATTCTGTTCAACGCCTGATAAAAATGTTGTATCTATATTACAAAAAGATTATGTTCAGTAAGTACTTACATGCAAAGATGGCCAGTAGTTTGCTTTACACATTTGAGACAAATTTATTTATTATTATAATTCTATTATACCGGCATGTCCTAGAACCAAAAATTCGAAGTCATGTGACATCCACCAATCCGCATTGGGCCCGCGTGGTGGATTACGGCCCATTCCCTCTCCTAGAGAGGAGGCCTGAGTCCCAGCAGTGGGAACATTAAAAGGCTGATGACGATGACGATGACGAATATAATTATATAATATAATTTATATTATTATATATATATATATAATATAATTTATATTATATAATTATATTATAATAATAATAAATAAATAAGAATGATTTATTATTTCATAAAATATATTTATATAGGAAGATCCAAACTCCTTCCGTACTTACACGTTTAGTTTTAAATATTATTATAATACAGCTTGTACAACCTTAAACTAGTTTAATTAAAAAAAAAAACTACATACAGCCAAACATAAATAACCTCCTTATTTTTGAAGTAGTTTAAAAAAGGAATACAACAACAAAAAAAAAAACCAGTATGGTACCGTACTGAGTGTGTGAGATGGCATTAGCTAAGATAATTATGTTTGGCGAGTGTATTTGTTTACTGCTTAAAAACTTACTGCTTCCAATGCTTTAGGTATATCATTGCTACTGGCTTAGAAATACGTAATTACAATCTTGTTTTATCTATTTTTACGTGATGCGTTTTTTTATCGCATATTATAAATAATGCATTTACTGAAATGCATGTTTGTTAAATCATATGTTTGGGTAAAATCGTTTAATTTTAGGTTTTAATTTAGTTCAAGTAAATGATGAGTACCTACCTTAAAATCATAATTTATTTTAATCAAATACTCAAGCTTGCAATACAGGTAGGTGATGAATAAGAATGAAACGTCAGCTACTGGGAAGTTTGATCGTAGCATTTTGAAAATAGTTACTTTTTTTTTGTCAAAGAAGGCTAAATGCTCATGGCGCGAGCATTCTCGGGTTAATTTTTTTTGCAACATGAACTACACAAATGCTATAGAATGGTTATGCAACGCAACATTGGGCCACTTAGATCCACATAAAACATTTTTTTTTTCTAAGTGACAGAATCACTAAAATAATACTGTTTTGTTTTATTTTTATTAATGACTAACATTTTGGACCTCTTGTAAACCCATTTATCTTGTATTTTATGATATAAAAACTGGCACTTATGCCAGTCGTCAGTGAAAACAAATATTTTACTTCAATCGAGACGCAATATTTTGTACAAATTCTAAGAATAGCCAAAGTGGAATAACCCACATTGCTATGTAACCACATCTGGCTATCGTTAATGTGCAGAACCGATCTTTACTTTACACTAAAAAAAAAAGACAATGTGCGGGAATGTAAGAGATTTTGCGGAAGAAATAAAGTCAGGATACACGGTGTTCCAACGCGAGGTTTATTGAAAAAGTGAAATGTCGTCAACACTACATTACAGTACTAATTACAGGTGTTAGATGTAAGTATTGATACTAAGCGATATTTATCAGGCGTTACAACATTGAGAAATGTCTTTGTCCAGCGGGAGATTGATGCAGGCTGTGATGATAATGATACTGATGCTCTAACAAACAATGATGAAATAAACAAAAGATGTTTTAAATCTTTTTTACAAAACAACTGAATGATGAACTAGAGTCTGGCCAGGGTGATCTACAGATTGTTTTAAGAGTGGTGTGTTAAAATGTTAGTCGTGCGACCAAAAAGGAGGAATGGAGCTATACATCCTATATAGAGAGCAGAGAGAGCAGTGAGAGCAGTGGTGGCCGAGTGGTAACGGCCCCGACTTACGTATTGTAGGTCGGGGGTTCAAACCCAGCCAGGCGCATTACTTGGTGTAATTTAATTTATTACCACTACTCTCAAAACGGTGAAGGAAAACGTCGTGAGGAAACCGGCATGTCCTAGAACCAAAAATTCGAAGACATGACGAGACATCTACCAATCCGCACTGAGCCTGCGTAGTGTATTAAGGCCCATTAAGCAGTGAGAACATTAAAAGGCTGATGATGATGATGATGATCCGATATAGCAGTATCTCTTTAACAGTTCAGTTTGAAATGGATCGCATTAAGATCTCATGGTAGGGCTTCTACTTGGGTGGGGCCTGTTCTTGGAAAGCCGTCTTTGAAAAAAACCTATTACTAGAATTTGGAAAGCGTAGTACCTATCGAATTTAGCGGTTATTCGTGAAAATGATGAGGCGGGATTTACAATGATCCTGGAAATAAAACGAATGATTACTCTTCTTGATGACTGTTTTTTTTTTTTATGTCTGTTTAGAATTTTTGCATCCTACCAGGGCCGCGAACAGAATTACCGTAGTCCTTGTTAAGGGCAATTAAAGGAAATTTAAGGAACACTGTATATTTTCGTCAGTAATAGTGTGACACTATCTCGCACTTCGCCCAGCGCGGATAAAGTCATTTGATGATTTCCTGTGTAAAAGGAGGTAGCAATCGGACAGGAAGTCCGCAGCAGACAAATTATTCTAGTCTTTCGATGTATGTATAAACGCTGAGGCGAAACGCTTAGTTCGGATCGTCTGTAAGGGTAGAGTCGTTGTAGAAAGTTGATGGCGATTGGCAGAATTAAGTCATGTAATTTCCGGACACAGTCTCCAGAATTCATACAATAGAATATCGCGGCTACCCTTTGCCTTTGCTCAAGGCTTTGTAGATTGCTCATAACCAAATTAGTCTCTTCGCACGTCTCTCTACTGAGTCCAAAGCCGCTAGAACGCAATTCCCCATACAATCGGACCTATGATTGGTATGGTATGGTATAGTTATTCTTTTTATATCTACTAGCCTCTGCCAGCGGCTTTGTCTTTGTGAGTAGGCTTCTCCATACAAATTTTGGACATTTGTTTCAGCCTTTTAGAAAATGAGTCTTAGAAAATGTCATAAAAGGAAACCTCCTAGTACCAGCAATATCGGCTTTGCTTTGATACGTTTGATCAGCTGACGTTTACTTAAAGAAATCAATTTTGTCCATGCGTAAATTAATTCGTAATTAATTAATTTTTATCTTTACAAATCGATAGGGTTTCATGCACGGAATTGGTCCTACATGAGATTTAAACGACCAAAATTTAACGGTGTATAGGCTAGCGAACCGCCCCAGCTTCGCACGGGTGCAATGGTGATATTAAATATATTATGCATGTATTGCATATAAACCTTCCTCTTGAATCACTCTATTTATTAAAAAAAAACCGCATCAAAATCCGTTTCGTAGTTTTAAAGATACTTACATACATAGGGACAGACAGCGGGAAGGAGTTTGTTTTATATTATGTAGTGATAGTGATATATAGATTTACAGCTACCATACGATTGTGAGGTACAAATAAATATTTTTTTCTTTTTCTTCTTTGTCTATAAATTCCAGATTTTTATTCATATTTTCTGATAAAAGTTTTGAACTGATAAAAAATGATAAATATTATGAATCATGCTACCTTATCACTCGTGTTAATCTCGCTGGTTATTAACAAGCTGTGCTCGTGACTTTCTTCGCAAACACGACCTTATTATTTATTTTTAATTTTTGTGAGCCCAGCGATTGGCTTTTTTTATGATAGGTAAAATCATCAAATGACAAATCTCGCCCTTGGGTGGGGCGGGAGATAGTGTCAGACTCTTACTGACTAAAAACCTACCCTGCTCCTTTCATTGCCTTCGTCCCAGGGCCCCAGGTTTCATTCTCACATAACCTTTGGCCCCAGTAGGCTTTGGACATGCTGGGCCCCTACAGTTCGCTGACAACTCCTTGAGGCGCGCGGGAACAGTGTGTAAACGACCTGAGACGGACGGACAGCGAGCTACCTATTGCCCGCCGTCCGATCCCAGTGATGGGCTGCGGCATTTTTCGAAAGAGTTACCGTGGATCTGGAAGGCAAAGGGCATAAATGAGTTTAATCTGTGAAAGTTCGATCACTTACATCACTGGGAAAGGATTATTTGATGATTTCTTAAAAAAAAAAATGTTTAACACCCGTGGGAAGAAGACAAAGGGGACAATAAGATGGGAATGGGAGTGATGCGGGCTACTTACACTCGCAAGGCACTGCAGTGTTATTATCTAAGAAAACAGCCTTGAGCGCAGCGCTGGCCCAGCGATGAAATCCAAACAGGTACATTGGATTTGTATGTGATTTGAGTGTACTTCTTAGAGAATAGCACTGCTGAACCACCTTTGAAGAATGCCAGTGTCGCCACCAAACTTTACTAGATATGTTTATCCTGGAAGAACGATATATGTACCAACTTTGTTAACGAAATCCTTTGATGATATATGTAGTTCTATGTATTCAATCAAACCTTTACAGAAAAACTGTAAACAACTATTCTTAGTACGTACAAATACGTACGTATTAATAAAAGTGAGGAAGTTTCTAACATGCAATACATTGTTTACTTGTACAAGGAAGGAAATATAGCAATTATTTCCTTTGACACTAGGTATTTTCATTTTTTGAATCCTGGAACCAGATATTTTCTGCGACGACTTTGAAGCCTATCAAAATACAGCTAACAGCTACTGACGACGACATGGTAAGCCCAGAAGGTGATAGCGTGACGAGTAGAACTCCTACCTAAAAGTTTGCCCAGGATGTGGCTAAGGACAGAGAAAACTGGAAGAATGGGAGGGATTCCTTTGCTGTAGGTATAGTGGGACATAACAGGCTTATGATATGGGACATAACAGGGGGCTTACTCTCGTGTTTAATTCCAATCGTCCGACATTGGAATTGTGAAGTTAGGTACTCCTGAATTCGATGCTAGCGCCAAATTGGTTTAAAATTGTGTGACCATATGCCAAGCCCAATTCCCATTTTACTTAGTTTCCCAAAAAGGTCACGCAATTTGGCGCTAGCATCGAATCCAAGTGTAACTAACGTCACAATTCCTTTGTCGACCGATCCGAATTAAACTCGAGAGTAAGCCCCCTGGCTCATAAAATGGACGGTTGGAATAGGAGGGTGAAAAATATCTACTTTACAACCCATTCATATCTACTAAATATGTATAAGTAGGAAAATATCATTAAAATCGGTAAATATCATTAAAATCGGTTGAGCTGTTTCGGAGGAGTGTGACCATAAACACCGTGATACCGAGATATTTCTATATTCAACCATTCTCCAGTGTAGTCGCTCACTATTGGCCACACATTCTATGTCCAATACTCAAATTCATGCACAGCAATGACTACTTTGGACCATTGTTATCATTTTATCTCATCATGTTTTCCGATAACACGTCAAATACTTTTATTCCAACTTCATTAACGATAGTGGCATTACATCGTATCGACAAAGATTTTATTTTTCTGTGATTTTTTTATTTGATTTTTTTTCAGTGTTGTTTAATTTTCATAAGTTGATTTTCTGATTGATGTTGATTTAAATAATCCATTGAGTGTGATAATAATAATAATATATTGTTCAGAAAAATAATAGCCTTTACTGTTCAGAAAAAAGTGTGCGTTGTTAAGGCTAGGATTGACCAAATAATTCTTGTATAGTTGTTTTTACAAGAAAATAGTGTAAGTATTAGACTTTTTTAATAATTAGGAAATAGTAGATTCTAGAATTCGATAGAATAAAAAGTGAATAGATTATTAGGTACATACATCAACTTTTTATTACATTATCTTTATAAGCCGAGAATTGATGACTTTGTGTAGTCTGATCTAAAGATGTTGTAACGATTTATTATAATAATGTTATCTTTTTGAATAATTACTTGGTTTTTAAGTAATTTTGTAAATCCTAAGACTTTGTTTCCTTTACGATTCTTTGTGTCCAATCTAAAAGTAGGTACTGGAATGACCATATACATACCTACCGGAACTTAATTACTAGTTAGTTTAAGTTTTGGGTGCTAACAACCAAAAACGGTTTTTTTTTTAATTCATCAATTTTTGAAGATCATTTTTTATTGGTTACGGTGATTGGTTCTATTTGTTTACGTCATCGTGTTTTGTAATCGTTATAATTGAAATTATGTAGTACTTAACCAACGATTTCACCTGCAAGCAACTCGCAAGCAAATCTTACACTAGTTTAATTCAACTTGCATGCAATGCTTTTTTAGGGTTTGAGATCATGCAATAAAAATGAAATCCCAATCTAGGGTAGAGCGGGAGGGCGTGCCAGACTTTATGAAATACTTGCAGGCAGAATCACGGTACAATGTAATTTGCATGCGAGTTACTTGCCAGTGGAAATGCAGCCTAAGTTTGAATTTGCTATTGTTTTCGAATTTTCAAAAGAATCCATTGTAGTAAGATTGTAGTATTTATAATATGTCTGTGTATCAATTTGCTGTTTTTTAATTAAACGCTCAAAGTAGCTATTATACAATCTACAACATTGGACAATATATGTTTTTTTTTTTCAGAAAACATGAGTTACCCCGCAAACCCACCTCCCTATTCAGGTCCTGGTCAGGCCCCACAGCCGGGTGTTCAAGTGGTCCACGTCCAGCCCTTGCCAGCCCAATACGTCACAAGTCCAGTGCTGGTCGGACGACCTGTGGGTTCTGACCCAGCGTTGGTCGTCTGCCCATCCTGTCGCCATCAAATTGTAACCAATACTCAAGTCCGTCCTTCATTGAAGACACATCTTTGGGCCCTCGGTCTCTGTCTGATAGGGTGAGCTATGCTTTTGTTATGTCGTTTTATTCGGAGCTGCAGTGATATAACATATTTACTATACATTTTTTTCGAGGGTAAAATCTTGAGGAAGTTTACAGACAATAGAAAAGAGATTGTTATTGCTATGAGGCTTTGCTCTGGTTTTTTTTATGGTAGGTAAAATCATTCAATGACAAATCCCGCCCTTGGGCGGAGTGGGAAATAGTGTCAGACTCTTACTGACTAAAAACCTACCCCGTTCCTTCGTTGGGGCCGGGCCTTCCTTTCAGAAACTGACCCATGATCCAAGCAGGCTTCGACCCTGCCTGCCTGCTGCTAGCAGGCTGGGCCTCTACGGTTTATTGACAGCTCTTTGAGGCGCGCGGGAACAGTACACGCCATCGAAGACTGTGGCTCGGTCCGGTCGGTTACTGGACGACCGAACAGCGTGCTACCCATTGCACGCCGTCCGCAAGCCCGCGCCTACTGTACCTCTACCATGAGTTTTATGCAATAGTATTCGTCGCTACTCGATATCGACGCCGTAAATATTTTGTATGGCAAATTTTGCAGCGCCTCTAGCGGTCACTTGCAGAACCAAAATTTGCCATACAAAATATTTACGGCGTCGTGTGTCTCTTAGCGAAACTTAGTCAGACGAGGCAATAATTTTGTATAAAATATATTATATCCATTCTAAATAACTTAAAATTAAAAATTCGGCTATGATGGAGCGTCATAGTCAATATAATGACAAAGCTCCCTTATCAAAATTAAAAAAAGAAAAGGCTTGAGGGAGGCCTTCGTACAACAGTGGACGTATCTCAGATGAAATGATGATGCTGATGAATTTTTCGAGCCTATGTTCTAACAATTATTTGTCATTTGTTTTTTGTTTACTACGGAATATAACTACAATGTACCTATGAATAACTATAATATTAATCGACAAAATTTTAAAAGTCAATCTTATGTCAATATTATTAACAAGTGCTCAAAAATTCAAATGACTCACCATCATCAAATAGTAACTCATCATCTCCCAGGGGCCCAAGTCTGCTATTTTTGTAAATTCGACATTCCAACACAATCCCATTGTCATTTTGGTAAAGTTCTTAATCTGCTAAATCATAATGGTCGATCATTGGTCGGTTATTGGTCTCGTAAACGATTGGTGGTAAAATGACTTTGTCGTATTCAGACAAATCTAATGGTAAGTCACTAATCAACGGAACTGACAAAATTTTAGCAGATTACTCCATAAGTCAGAAATTCATTTATCATTATTATGTAAGAGATTACCATTTCTTTCATTGGTGTGTCAGTGATTGACTGTTGGAAAGTCATAGTGACGCCATTATATCAGTAGATTACCAAGCTTGTCAAAATCAACCATGATGAAATCAATGATAGACGATTCTGACACTATTGTAATAGCAGACTTGAGGCCCTGATCTTTTCCCAACTAGCTAGTGACCCAAAGTCACCTTCCAGTTTAACCGTGTTATACATGCAGCGACTGCCTATCAGACCTCCACAACCCAGTTAGTGAGCCACACGATAATCCTTAAATAGATTAAGAAAAATGCCAATAGTAATTATTGTTTTTTTTTTTATATACTTCTAGGTTCTGGCCGTGCATCTTTATACCATACTGCTCCCCTGCTTGCATGAACGTCGACCACTACTGCCCCAACTGCAACGCGTTCATCGGAAAATATGATTAAAGAATGATGTCAGGATTTATATGAAATCTGGACCCACCTTCCAATATCTATATGTGTTGTATTGTTGGATAGGTAATTTTGAGTTGAATAATATAGTTACTTTGACACCAAGTTCCAAATCTTAGGCTCTTCAAATTTATTCTTTGTCTAATATGTTAATAAGCTTAAAAATATCTATCCAACGATGAACTGTGGGACGGTTGACCCAAAGACTTACATCCTCCTTTATGGCTTAATTTTATTATGTCATCTTTTAGTTGGCAAATAAAGATAGTTTCGACATAATCACTTTTTGTTAGCGCCAACGATTCTTGTAACAATTGTTAAAACAAAATAAGTATGACATATATTTCCAAAACGACTTAGTGTGACCCTAACACCCATATTTGTAAACAAGTAACGAAAACGAATCACTGGAGTTAAATAACTAAGTAACAATTTGTATTCTATACGTATTATATTATACAGTTAAGAAAAATTAAAATGTTTGATGAAGACTTCTAACCTCAAATAACGACTTAATACGAAATTACTTCTTTATAAATACGGATGTAAAAGTTTCGGACTTAGAACAAATTATTACGACTGAAACAATCAAATCAAAGAAGTATATTAGTGCACAATTTAGATGTTATAAATATATAGTGTCACTGCGTTCTGCTACAGTAAATGGCATACAAATTTTAGTAAAATATTTGTACTTTTACGATCCCATCCATCAAGTGGAATACCAGTTAAGCACTAGTTTATGCTATGAAAAAATAAATGTATATTTAATATCATCGCCTACTTCACCGTTCCATTGTGAATCACGACATAATCATATTAATCATACGAGTCATCTCGGTAGCAGACGAAGTAATAATAGGTAATAGTAATTCGTTCGAAAAGGGACTATAGTTCTTCACTTAAAGACTCGAAACCCTATCTATATCCTGGTTTTCTATACACCCCTATTTTTTAATTAGTGCAAAAAAAAAAAATGGGGCTCAATCAGTACCCGTTACTGATCATAGATATGTAGTCAAAAGTAAAAAAAAACGAAATCCCAAAGTTGTCCCCGAAAATTTGTCATTCGGTAAATTCCTAATTGAATCAATCATTCATTACAGCTACTACTAGAAAATACTAAGCGCAGTGTTTTTCTATTTTTATTGAGATTATTTCATTCATAAACAATAACCTGTACAATGTTTCCATAAATTGAGTGAGATTTTGGGATATAAACAAACGCTCATAACTTTGCTGTTTATGAATATTATTCAATGAAACTTTACTTAAATAATAACAAGACCTTTTCTAATAAGCCCTTTAAATATTTGCCATAAATAAAAAATAGTGGTGTATATCGCTAATACATTCCTATCACTCAAGGGTTGTCTTTGGTTGCACTAGTATAGCGCATAGGTTTTTTTTATGGTAGGTAAAATTATCAAATGACAAATACCGCCCTTGGGTGGGGCGGGAGATAGTGTCAGACTCTTACTGGCTAAAAACCTACCCTGTTCCATTCATTGCCTTCGATACACGGCGCTGGGGTTCATTTTCACCTAACCCTTGGCTCCAGTAGGCTTCGGCCCTGTTGGGACCTTACAGTTGGCTGACAAGTCCTTGAGGCGCGCGGGAACAGTGTGCGCCGTAGTCGACTTGGGCTCGGACCGATTTGTTACCGGACAGACGGACAGCGAGCTACCCATTGCCCGCCGTCCGCAAGCCTGCGCCTACGGTGGCCGGAAATCGGGATCGGAATCCCGACGGCGGCGGCGGCGTGTGCGCCGTTGCCAGATGCGGTCGGCCTCCTCCTTTGCTAGCATTACTGCTTCGCAGAAGGAGGCGACCGCCAGCCACTCCTCGTCGCTTAGGCATTGCCTGTACCAAGGCCCGGCGCGAGAGATCTCCGCCGCCGATCGCCCCCACAATGACATGGCGGTGCAGGGTCCTGAGATTATCTATCTCTATACATGAAAATAATAAATGATTAATAAGACAACTTTTATTCCATAATTATTTGTTATTAGCACTTATTAATGTAGATAAAAAAAATCTCGACAATCTTGGGTTTATAAATTTTTATAATACAATTGCAATTAACTAATAAAATTTTCAGTGGTAACTAAATGTGAAGTCAGTGAAGGAAAGTGGCGTTAACTCTTGACAAGTTTTATGATTCATCGAATGTTTAACATGATTTTTTATTATGAGTAATGGCTTATCTCTTATTGGAATATCATACCTAAATCATTTTAAAGTTAATGAGGTATAACAAAGAAGGCACAGGTACATATAATGCAACTTAATCTAGCGCTACCTAAAGGTCCTGCTAATCGACGGGCATGTAAATCCGTGGTCTTATGGCTCGTAGGTAAAGTTCGCCGATGTCTCATGTGACTCGCGGCTCGTCGTGTTTGCTTTATTTTCTACTTGGCTCGTCCTTTTACTCGCTAGTCGATCAGCACCAACGAGCCGCGAGTAAAACCGACATTTTTTAAAACCGCGATATAGGCTCGTACATCGATCATCCACTTTATGAAAAATTATGATTGTCATTCTAGAACAGCCATATTGCTACCTCTTTCCATTTAGGGCCGCATATCGCTTCTACTATTATTATGGCGGACCACAGTATCTTACAGTAAATTGATATAGTCTCTTTCTTAATGAATGATATTTTTGAATTCATGTAAAACGCTTCGATGAAATTGCTACATGCTTTCACAATTCACATAGGTCGATTATATTGATTTGCTTGCGGGTAAATAGTCTCAACATATTGTAAAGTGATATTGAGACACTGGGTAAATTTAGCACCAATGTGTAGGCTTGGTTATTACTTTAGAGCCGATATGTAAATGTGATAGATCGTACCTTTAGTATCACCAAAACTATGGTTCTAATATGGATATAAAAAATCACTATATACTCGTAGTATAAAAATACATACTCTCGAAAAAAATAACCCTCTTTCTGGCGCAATCGGGTAATAAAGTCACTTTTCGCTGTCTGTCCCTATGTATGCTTATATCTTTAAAACTACGCAACGGATGCGTTTTTTTTAGTAGATAGAGTAATGCAAGAGGTAGGTTTATATGTACATGCATAATATATTTAATATCACCATTGCACCCGCGCGAAGCTGGGGCGGGTCGCTATAGTAATCGGGTCTATAAATATGTAAATAAGGTACCTAGCACGCTGGGTATTATATTCTACTATTATATTATATCATATTTAACATTAAGGTGTAAATATGAAACAAATTGTATTATTATTTTTGTACAGATCATTGATTCAATTCTTATATTTACAATGTATAAAGAATAAAAATATTAAAAATAAAAATGTTTATTTCAATTACATACTTACTATTATTTATACAAACATGATTTGGAGATCAGTTTTTAATCAAGAAAATCATTTTATTAGTATATAGTGTATATATACTAATATATATATAGTAGCATAGTGACCCATTCTTCCATATTCAATTGAAATCTAAAGACTAGAAAAGAACAAAAGTGTAAAAGTGATATCTGTGTGCGATGGTGTGCGGGTGTGTGTGTGTAGTTTGTTTAGTTAGTATTTATCTAGGTTTAAGGTTTCAGTTTAGGTTTAGATTTCGGTTAGCCCTGCGACAAGGCTTTGAGATTGGAAGAAGCCAGCTCGTCCACTAACAATTTCGTTATAAAGATGTAAGCTTATTACGATACCATGGTCTCCATGTCGTTGTAGGTTTCAGTCACAGCTAATTTACATAAGAATAATACAGCTTATTTCCCTCTGCTGGGAATGAGGTCCCCTATCAGGTTCCCTATCTAGGAAAATATCACATGTCTTAGAATTTTTGGTTCTTTGAGATGCCATTTTCCTCGTGATGTCTTTTTTCAACGTTTTCAGAGCATTGGTGATAAAATAAATTTCACAAAGTAAAGCGCCTGCTTGATTTGGATCCACGACGTCTCTACTACTCGTAAGAGCTCAAACGCACTAGCGGCTGGCCGTGATGCAGCGGTTCGCCCCAGTAAGGTCTGGTGCCCATCCTAGGGTGTTGGGCTACCGATTCGAAATTCTATGATTGACCCCAAATAACTTCACTTCAGTGTTCAGGCGTTATTTCTTTTTTCACAATGCCTCTTGACTAGACATTGCATTAGACTGCGTTGAATGAAACAACAAGTATGCTCAAGTGCGTAAACTATGCTCAAGTTGATGATGGACAGCTCGGGATCTAATAATACCATTCAGGAAAAATTGCTACTTACTTGTTTTGTTGACCTTACCTTATCAAAAGCCTTGTTTTCTTAGAGAATAGCCACTAGAGCTCATTTGACATACGGTAAGCGTGTCCTGCCCAAACTCATCAATTTTTTGAGCCCTATCATTGATTTACGGTTTGGAGTGCAGTGTAGTGTTTCAATAGTGATAAGTTAATTTAACACGCTGCGTTCCATAGCACGTTGGCATATCTTGAGTTTGGATTTTTGAATGTTAGTCACAATTGTCTGTGCACCATAGGTCAGAATTGGCAGAATACACACATCCATCAGGCTACACTTCCTTATTTGTAATAATTAATCATCATCATTATTACCATTTCAGCACGAAGACGTCCACTATTGGACATAGGCCTCCCCCAAATGTCGCCACAATGAACGGTCTTGTGCGTGTCACACCCATCGGATTCCCGCAGCCATTACGAGGTCATCGGTCCACCTCCTAGACCCAGCGTTGGAAGGTCTCCCACAAAGGCTTTCCAACGCTGCGTCTTCCGGCACGCGGCCGCCACTCCAGAACCTTTCGGCCCCAACGGCCATCTGTTATGCAGGCAAAGTTTATTTATAACAGATGCTAAAGTGGCAATGAGCAGGGCACATGCCCTGCTCATTGCCACTTTAGTTTGGCGATTCTTCGTGCTATGTCGTAATAATTAATATCATCAGCTAAAAGTAAATTACTTAGTTAACCCCGATTCACCGATGTAAGTACGTAGTACATATTACAGGGGCTTATTACGACCTTTTTAAAATTCAGTATGTTTCCAGGCAACTCAGTTTACGGCCGTAAACAGTTCGTAACGTATCAGTGAAATACAACTGGGTAATTCCCCACATAACGTCTCTCAACAGAAGCGTTCAAAAACAACTTTTTGCTCAGATTTGTTTGAAATGAACTCTAAAAGCATTATGCATAGAGTACTTATTTACATAAAAAGAAAACATTACCTTGGGAGACTCTACCTAAGTGGCCATATATCACAATATTGTTTAAAAAGTCGTTATACAATGGACCCTTATACGCGTCACTGCTAAGTTTACAGTATGCCAACTGAGCGTAAGTGGACCCTATCAATTAAGATATCAGATTTTGTAATGGACTTCACTACTTTAAGATGCCTACAGACAGCCGACAGATTATTCACACAGCTTATAATTAACGTTCCCAAAAAAGTTGGAAAGTAGGCTTCCAACTTATGTAAGAAAGCATTATGAATAATAATAATTTTTATATTCAATTAATACACACAGCATTAATTACACAGATAGAAGACTAATTCACAAATTAAGATTCAACTTGTGTAGTTAAATTAAATGAAGATTAGTAGTGGGACGTCAAAAAGTTTCTAAATGTTTTTTGTTAGCAAATTGTTTTTATAGTGTTTAACAATGGCAGTACTTTATCTACTTCCTTGAAAGTGTTAGCGTGGCTCTCGCAAAAACAACTGAATGAACACAGGTGGGTTTTAGTCAGTAAAAGCCTGACACTCCCTCTTGCTCCATCCAGAGCGGGAGCAGTCATTTGTTGATATCTCACGTAAAAAAAGATCTCAACTTCTGTACTTGTGAGCGGTAACTCAAAATAAACGTCACCAATTAGGTTGGTGAAGAGTTTCAAAATAGAGACCGATCCAACTAAACCGTTATAATGTTGGACATGTTGGTTACACAATCGGTCATGTTTAAGTACCCTAAAAGCTTCGGACAATACAAGTTGCTGCCACATCTGTTAATCATTCAACACTTCCTTAGAACGAACTTTAAAACAATATACGAACGACAAAAAGACGGCCAAGAGAGTGTTGGGTTCTACGCTTAGTCAATGGTTCCGTATTTAATTTACGCACGTAAAATATTGATTTATCGACGGTTAAAAAAATGTCATGGTAAAATACAAACAACCAGCGCCGAGAAAGCAAGTTATTTCTGCTGTTAAAACCATTTTATGGCTGAAAATTAGTTGATCAACTTTTCACTAATTTAACATAGAAATTATGTTACACTTGAATTTTTAGTTTGAGATAATTTTAATTTAAGTTTCTTCAACATTAGTATCTACTGTGTATTTTGAGTTGATATTTTAAATGATCGTTTGTTTTACAAATGCCCTAAAATAGGGAACCGATTACCTTTCCGATTTTTTTTTTTGTACGTATTTCATTTGACCGAAAACTATTGACCGACATCTTTTTGCTATGTGTATTATTTGACAAATTTTTAGATCATCGAAGTACCATGTGTCATAAGTATCATTTTACCGAATTGCCACTGACCGAAGCCTCTTCTAAACTTTTTCCATTTGCTATATTTTCACCATACTGAAACATCATTTTACAAAATTTGGTCACAAATATATAGACGATTATAGTACGCGGCTAATAAACTGAACCATTTGCTTTAGTTGTGCGCAACCATAATGGTTCAACTTGTGTGACGACGATTATAACCGATTTCGGGTCTCAGTCGAGGAAGGGAGCTGCGCGTAGCTGTGGTGGATGGTTCAACTTATTTGCCGCGTACTATATTTGGTAGCATTTTCAGTATTAAATTAAAATAATATCATAAAAATCAATATGTTGTGCTACAAAATTTTGTGACAAAACGAATCGTTGCTAATCAGACTTCAGACAGTCTTGTCTGCCCTACCCTTATAGTGTAATTCAAGCCCGCGTAGGCACGGAGGGGTAGGGTGGGTCAAATGTTTTTCGAACTTATGATAGGTAATCCCTAAAACAAGTACGCAAATTCCATTATAGTATACATGACATATACATACAGTTTGGTCGAATATTTAACAATTCTAAATTCAATCTTTTTATTTATTGTAATAATAATAGCTGATGTGCTTATACCGTTTGCTTATAATATGTTTGCAAATTTATTTCAACTTTAGTCCGCGGCAAATAAGTTGAACCCGTTGCTATGGTTACGTGCAATCTCCCACTTCGATTGAGACCTGAACATTGCTAACTGCGCATTCAAGGTCGACCGCCATGATGATTCAATTTGTGTAACGAGGATTATACTTAGGTATCCTTTAAAATCGATTCGGCAGGCATTTTCTGTGTCCTTCCTCTAACTTTTTTCTCAATTGAAACATATTACAATGTTGGAGAGGCATTACCATCATTGTGTAACAGGTCATTGAATTTCCAATAAAATATCAACGGACACGGTCAATACAGGTGGATGGGCAGGACGAAATTATAAAGATTCCTTTTTTGTGCCTGTAGGTTAAGGAACCCTAAAAGGGCAAGAAATCTGATATATAAAAACATGGCACCATAGTGAAGTTCAGTGTTGCCAACTTAGCACTTTCAGTGCTAGATTTGGCACTATTTTCACACGGTCAGCACTGAAATCTAACATACAGCACCTAGCACTGAATCTAGCACTAAATAACAGTCAAGCGAAAATTTCTGGTTACTACAGAATAAAACGTAAATTAGTATTGTAACTATTTTTTATTAACAAACGTAAGATTGCAAGAAATGTTTGTTCTGTTTATAAGATAACACTTTCTTTGTCTTGCTTTTTGTTACATTTCAGGATGTGACTGTGTGTAACTAGAGAGGAAAAGTTCAGTGTGTTAGAAAAACTAAGGAAATAGGCATTCCTTTGAGCAAAAAAGGTAATTTTGTTTAAAATTACAGAAAGGAGTGGAAGAACGATCCGAAATTAATTAAAAATGGTAATTTAAAAAACTAAAAAACCCGACTGCTTTTCTGAGTATTCATGAAAAAGCCCTAAAACAAGAAAGTCGTTGTAGCAGTCGGGACCCATTACATCATAGACCTACTGACTAGACGGCTGACTTTCTAGAATGGGTCCCGACTGCTACAACGACTTTCTTGTTTTAGGGCTTTTTCATGAATACTCAGAAAAGCAGTCGGGTTTTTTAGTTTTTTAAATTACCATTTTTAATTTTTTACTTTTTTAGTTTTATTTTTTTACGATATCACTTTCACAGTAATTACAAATCTAACGACGCCTCGCAAACTAAAATCCGTCGAGCCGTTCAGGCCACAGAGCGTGCCAAATATTTGAATTTGGCGCCAAAAATTCGCCATTTTGTTTTTATTTTTATTTTGATATACCCAGTGTCACTCTCACAGTAAATACGAATATAACGACACCTCTCAAGCTAAAATCCATCGAGCCGTTCAGGCTGCTGAGCGTGCCAAACAATTATACATACATACATACATACATACAAACATACATACATACATACTCTCGAAAAACATAACCCTCCTTCTGGCGCAGTCGGGTAAAAAAAAATAATCAGACATGTGCTCGAAAATGACTCGAAATCAATGTGTACACTTTGTAAAACGGAACCGAATTTGAAATTACTGTCCGGCCGTTCTAACTTAGCGAGTCTGACGTTGGACTCCGCGAACTTTGGCGCTTGTGCACTTTTAAAAAAATAAATGCCAATAAGAGTCTGTTGTTAATAGCAATAACAACTGCTAAAGGCATTTGTTTTTAAACCATAAATGGTTTAAAAAATATTCACTAGCCGTTCACTAGTTATTTAGGCCGTTCTAACTTGGCGAGTCTGATACTTCAGCGCTAAAATTCGCAGAGCCTAACTTCAGACTTGCCAAGCTAGAACGGCCGTATTGTAAGCGGCATTCGGAATCATAAAAACATTATTATGAAAATACTTTAACTATTTATCGGGTCTGGTAAAACTTTTTATAGAAAAAGTTGATATAGTTGGTAAAACTGAAGTTTGTTAAGCGAGGCTTTGCTCCAAAATGTTTTGTTTGCGGGGTAACACACCGCAGTATTGTCAATTGATCGTCTAAGCCCATTGTGCATAAAAGCCTCCGCAAACTTAAAAGCTGTTTGAGATGTTTTAAATTACTAAAAATGTTTTAGCACCACATTTTGGAAATTCATAGCAATCTAGCACTATTTGAGATGTTTTTAGCACCAACTCGTAGTATAGAGTTGGCAACACTGGTGAAGTTCTCATTTCTATTTTCTCATTCTCACTCTTCAGGTGAAATACTCACATAGCTGTACGTCCCTTTGAAGAGACTGTCGTTCGTATCTTTTAAAATTAAAAACTACTAGAATTAACGGACAAGTGCCTGAAAGTAATGAATTGAATTAAAATAATTGTTATTTAAATTAACAAAAGTTAATTGTCGTTGTGCGTGTGTGCAAGTGCGAAGCAGAGTTGGTAAGTACTCGTATTTAATGGATTCTTTATTTATAGTTAATTTAGGTTTTTGTTTTTGAAAAATATCAAGAGTATCTTTTTTTATAATGTGCTAGTATACTCAAAGTACTGGGTGAGCTTCAATCATTGGAAGTACTACTGAATTAGGTTTTTTTTTTCTATAGGACCAATCTTGATACTTGATAGCGCGAAATAATTATCTGAGCTATTCTAGGCCTACAATTTTTGCTTCTTTTTTATTATTGACAACCGTTGTCGTTTTAAGACCTGATTTATAAACTTACGGTCTGTGAAACCCGTTAGTTCATGAACGAATAAATAAAATGCACTTCCATGTTACTGTCCTCATCTTGTTTTATAGTAGATAGTTATAAAAATTAAAAAAAAAACTGTTTAACGAATTCTGATGAAACTTTACAGTATTTATTTGCTTAAAATTAGCTAATGCCCGTGATTTTGCTTCGGTGTAATGAGTACTTCTTACCTTTAAAATGCAATATCCATACACAAATACAAATTTTGTTTTTTTTTTTTTAACTGTTCTAGACCGCCTCTATAAAAAAAATACACACACTTTTGTAGGCACTAGAGTGCTCGGGGTGTCAAAATCATAATAATCTCGGATTACATTTATAGATGACTAGCTTTTGCCCGCGGCTTCGCTCGCGTTAAGTATTATTATTAATTAGGTATATTTTTGCGGCTTTACTTTTGTTTAGCGTGTGTAAAAAATTAGGGCCTACAAAACTTCTTTGTACATAATATTCTTAACTAATCTGTCATTAGGCGCTAAAACTATCAAGCTATTAGGTGAACTTACTCGTGAGCAAGCAACATAAAACTGTCCATGAGAGAAGCAATGATCTCTCAAGTCAAAACCCGCAAATTTGAGAGTTTGCCCCTGAGACTTATTTATTGTCATGGCAAAGCAGACTTTTAGGGGAAACTAATCGTTTAAATTCGAACGGGATATCATTCGGTATTAATGGGATTCGTGGTATAAATACAGGGGTTGAATTTATCAAAGTCCTATTTAAGCGGACGTCTCAATCATAGTAGCTCCAATCTTTAATTTCAGTGCAATCAGTCGAAAATCTAAGAAGATTTATACAAACTTTTATCCCCTATTTTATCCCCTTAGAGGTGGAATATATCAAAATCTTTTCTTAGGGGATGCCTACGTCATAATAGCTATAGGCATGCAAAGTCTCAGCCCGATCGGTTTAAAATTGACAAAGTTTCATACAAACTTTCATCCCCTATTTTATCCCCTTGGGGTAGAATTTATCAAAATCCTTTCTTAGGGGATGCCTACGTCATAGTAGCTATACGCATGCAAAGTCTCAGCCTGATCGGTTTATAATTGACAAAGTTTCATACAAACTTTCATCCCTTATTTTATCCCTTTGGGGGTAGAATTTATCAAAATCCTTTCTTAGGGTATGCTTACGTCATAGTAGCTATATGCATGAAAAGTCTCAACCCGATCGGTTTGAAATTGACAAAGTTTCATACAAACTTTCATCCCCTATTTTATCCCTTGGGGGTAGAATTTATCAAAATCCTTTCTTAGCGGATGCCTACGTAATAGTAGCTATATGCATGCAAAGTCTCAGTCCGATTGGTTTAAAATTGACAAAGTTACATACAAAGTTTCATCCCCTATTTTATCCCTTTGGGGGTAGAATTTATCAAAATCCTTTCTTAGCGGATGCCTACGTCATAACATCTACCTGCATGCCAAATTTCAGCCCGATCCCTCCAGTGGTTTGGGCCTTTGAGTTTTATATATTTAGAAATATAAAAAAAAAAAACTAATATAATTATGGTCTGTTTAGTTAATAAAATGTATGAATAAAAAAATTAAATTGGTTAAGTCGTTTTTTAGTTTTGACGAGACTAACAAAGAGCAATTGAATTATTATTTATTTAATTATAGCTTTATTGTACACCAAGATTAGAATTGATAAAAGGAAACCTTGTAATAAAAAAATATAATAGTTTAGAATAATAAGTGCGATAAGGCCTCCGATTGCCTTATCGAACTTATTATTCTAAAGTAACAAAATTCATAAGTATTCCATTTTAAAACAAAATCTGTGTCTGAGGCATTCAAATCACCTTGGATTACAGGAACTGTAGATGAAATTTAAAAAACAAAATTGTATTAATTAATTAATGTCTAGTAATTATGTTTAGCTAATCTACTGTATAGGGTGACTGGTAATTAATGAACGATACTTAAACACGTGATTGTAGTCATGATAACAAACAACTTTTACTGTAGGACAAAACCTAAAATCGCGAAAAAAAATCTGCTGGTCAGTACATTTATGTTCGCCTAACTGGTCAAAATGTACTGAACTTGGCTGATTTTATTTCGCGATTTCAGGTTTGGTTCCATAGTAAAAGTTGTTTGTTATCATGACTACAATCACGTGTTTAAGTATCGTTCACTAATTACCAGTCACCCTATATAAAAGAAAGTCTTGTTAGTTACACTATTTATAACTCAAGAACTGCTGAAACGATTTGGCTGAAAGTTGGTGTTTTTTTTTTTTTTTAACTTAGGTAAAATCATCCAATAACAAATCCCGCCCTTGGGTGGGGCGGGAAATAGTGTCAGACTTTTACTGACTAAAAACCTACCTTTCCATTCCTTGCCTTTGCCCCGGGGCCCGTGGTGACATTCTCACATAACCTTTGGCCCCAGTAGGCTTCGGCCCTGCTGGACCCCTGCAGTTTGCTGACAACTCCTTGAGGCGCGCGGGAACAGTGCGCGCCGTAGACGACCTGAGCTCGGACCGGTCTGTTAACGGGCGGACGGACAGCGAGCTACCCATTGCCCACCGTCCGCGAGCCCTGAAAGTTGGTGGTAAGGTAGCTTAAAACCAGGAGACGGACATAAAATAATTTTTATCCTGTTAAATAATAAAAAAAAATATAATCCAAAACCTGCTCATTTACCACTTACCTGACAGAGTAGGGTAAAGTAGGGTTGAGTGGGTTAGAGTAGGGTAGAGAAGAGTGAAGTAGGGTAGAGCGGAAGCGAAGCCGCGGGCAAAAGCTAGTGTACATGTATAAAAAATAAGCTGCAAAAAAATTTAAGCTTGATTTACAAAAAATAAAATAAAAAATAACAATAGTTCAACCTGTATCTCAGGATCTTCGTAGATTGAATTAAAAAAATATTTTAGTGTTTTTTCCAACTTATCCAAGAAAGCTATAAATTATTATAACAACACGCTACAATCAACAGGAGCGGAGTAGTAATCAAAGAGGTAGTTCAAACCATGGGGGCAAGCTATTTATGTATTGGTATTTTTGTATTATATACATTCTTAGTATAGTTTTTATGTACATAGGTTTAGTATAAATACTTAGTAAATATTTTAGTTTCTTTTGTTTCTGCAATAAAAATATATTATGCCATGCCATGTTGCATTAAGTCCGCCTATGTACCACTACTGTACATGAAGTTTAAATAAATAAATAAATTATATTTATGTAATATATATTATAGACAATAGATTTTTTTTGTGTGTTTTTGTTTACGAGAACATTTTTTTTGTCAACGTTAAATATTTTCTTCGATCTCAATTATCTGAATTATAGGTAAAGTTTAAGTAGGTAACTATTTCTGCTACATTGTTTAAATCATCCCCCGGGGCAATAAGTCGGTAGTCGTGAAAAATTGTTTTCGATTACCGACTCTATTGCCCGGAAAAATAAGTCAGTAATCGAAAAACAAACATGTAAAATGTGTAGTAAACGCATTCCAAAATACAGTTTTTTACATATAACATTATCCACCAAGACAAAAATAATATTTATTAGTGGGTCATTCAATAATCTTTTGTTTTATCTGAGCTATTTTAATTTCGACAACTTTTCCTGTTTTCGGTATCTACACTACGCCATTAACCAACTTCAAAACTTGTTACTATGCATATTCACAGTATTTTTACAAATATTTAGATTTTTAAAAGACATTAAAGAGTTGTGAAAGTCTGTTTGTTAGTCCTTGACAATTCTTTTAAAATGTTCACTAAATTATATGTACATTTTGAAGGATTTCTAACAACTAGGCCCTGAATTCTCAGAGTCACAGACTTGCCCTGCCCACCCTCACTACCTCTGTAGCTTTTATTCATTATACCTTTTTCTGTTCCAGTAACAAAGATGTCGGCTGTACCCGTTGGTGCGAGGCCGTTCCCGGTCACCTGCCCATCTTGCAAAGCATCCATCGTCACGGCCGTTGAGAGAAAAACCACCATTAAGACCCATCTCATGGCAGCACTCTTATGCAGCTGTCTGTAAGTATATTACTGTTTCCTTGGAAAAACACTCGATTAAAAGATAACTGTGGTTTTCGCCCTAATTATGAAATCAGCCCACTACACGGTACTGTACAATAACTGTACTATAAACGTATTATTGTCACGAGAAGGTTCTTAGTTAGGGTAGGGTAGAGTAGGGTAGATTAGGGTAGATTAGGGTAGATTAGGGTAGATTAGGGTAGATTAGGGTAGAGTAGGGTAGATTTTTTTTTTATGTTGCCCGGAGTGGGAAATCCATCATGTACACCCCGGCGGCGATCTCTCGCGCCGGGGCTTGGTTCAAGCCATGCTCCGGAGCGAGGAGGAGTGGCAGGCGGTCGCCTCCTTCTGCGAAGCAGTAATGCTAGCAAAGGAGGAGGCTGACCGTATCAGGCAACGGCGCTCACGCCGCAGCCGCCGCCGTAACTCCGATCCAAATTTCCGGCCACCGTAGGCGCGGGCTCGCGGACGGTGGGCAATGGGTAGCTCGCTGTCCGTCCGTCCGGTAACAGACCGGTCCGAGCTCAGGTCGTCTACGGCGCGCACCGTTCCCGCGCGCCTCAAGGAGTTGTCAGCAAACTGTAGGCCGAAGCCTACTGGGGCCAAAGGTTATGTGAGACTGTCACCAAAGGCCCCAGGATAAAGGCAAGGAATGGAAAGGTAGGTTTTTAGTCAGTAAAAGTCTGACACTGTTTCCCGCCCCACCCAAGGGCGGGATTCGTCATTGGATGATTTTAACTACGTTAAAAAAAAAAAAAAAAAATCATGTACACCCAGACTACCCCTTAATGAAGGCAGTCTGGGTAGTGCCGGACTCTTACCGGCTAAAAACCACTCCTGCCATGCTGAGTATGGCTGGAGCAGGTCAGGTTTCGCAGGCGATATTTATGGGCTGTAGTTTACTTTTTAATTTCAGCTTATTACAATCTAGCAAATAATGTATATAAATATTCAAATAAATAATAATATCCTCTTTATATAAATATCGCAATTGTTAAAATTCAGTCATTAAAATTTAAATATATAATTAAAATGTGCTAAAATTTATTAAACTAGTGTCTATAAAATAGTACAGAGTTTTAAAACTTCAAATTAACAATTATGAATAATGTTAAAATTTTGGGTCAATAAATAAAAAAATGACAAATTTTATTTGTTTTATTTTTAATTAAGTTTTGTTCCTTCCATTAACTGACCTTACTATACTAGTAATAAACTGTATCAAATTAAGTCTATATTTCGTACTCTCTATTAAAAAACAGATTCTCCTTAACAATCTTATTTCCAATCCTGGAATCGAGGTCGTATCTATGGGAGGCATACACCGGGCAATCCGTAATTAGGTGGAGAATTGTCTCCTGCTTGTCCGGGTCGCAGGCGCACGCCGGGTTCTCCTTACACTTGAAGCGCGTCAGGTATTCGGAGAACCTGCCGTGTCCTGTTAGAGCTTGGGTCAGTTCTTTGGTAATCTCTATCCTTCGCACCGTCCTGTACGCAGCGATCGCAGAAGGGAAGAACATCTTCGTTGTGGCCGCCGTTTCTCCAGTATATTATCTCCGGTTTGCAAAAAATTTGATAAAGCTATTTTAATAAAGCTATTTTAATTCTTCTTCGTAGGTCATTGCTATACATTATATACTTTTTACATTTATTCCAGACTTTTAAATAATTTCAACCAACAAAGCCTTGGCAGGAATCAGTTAGGCGTATATCTACATAGAGCCTATTGTATGTTCTCACAGGTGCGGTCTGCTATGCACATGTATCCCGTACTGCATGGACTCCTGCAGGAATGCGGACCACTACTGCCCCAACTGCGGCACCTATTTGGGGACCTATAAACGATAATTGAACCACTTTTATTTAGATGTTTGTGTTTCGAATATTACTTTGTGTATATCATTAATTTTATAAGGTTGTAAAGTGGGGTTACTTTGGTACAACCGCAGATATAGATAGACATAGATAACGCAAGCATCACGATCTGTATGAAAACCAAGCGTGCCATTTTTGACTACCTATTATGACGTCACAAGCACTATTTAGTGAAGACGCCGCCGCGTACGGCGTCCCCCTCGCTCCACCCCCACACAAACAGCACAATTAACCATTTTTATATTTTTAACTGTGTACATTTTTAGGTGTACTCCGATGCAGACTGAGCGCGAAAGTGACCACTTACGATTTTTGTACGTAAGCTAGGCACGCGAAGTAGTTGCTCTTGCGTTATCTAGGTATATTTATATCTGTGGGTACAACTTTAACTCGAAGTCATTAACCAATAGAAACACAGTAAACTGTATACCTCTATTCCTATTGGTTAGTAAGCTTGTGCCGAAGTTTTACCCTTGGGCTAAAGTTACCCCACTTTACTCGGAAGATAATTTGTAGTCTTTGTAAAAGTTTTCTAAAAAAAGTCATCATCAATATCAGATGCAATTAAAGCTCCAATCTTTTGGATCATTACTGAATTATTACAATCAATGCTTTAACCTCGTTCTGTTTTAAACTAATTAACATTATTTAATTGAATTAAACCTCGTATTGTTCCCAACTGTAATAATTTGTTTCAATAATTACTTTCCAATATACCAATACACTGCCATTTGCATACAACTTTTATTTTCTCGGGCCACATAGTGTTCTATCACTATCATGTTGGGTCGCAGTAACCTTCAGTACAACAAAATTCTACATTTAATATTTTATAAATGAATGGATTGTTTAGATGTTTTGACAAATAGACTGTTTTCGATAAAAATTCTACACACTATGGACAAAACAAAAGTTCCATGCTGTAAAACTGCGAGTGACAATGAATATGTAATTATACCACTTGTCTACGTCAGATTTCTACGGCACAGCATAAACTCACTTAGCAAAATAGTTTTAGCGCCTATTTTTGCTTGTATCATTTTCAAACCTATCATGAAGCGATACGTCACATGTCGCGCCATTATAATCAGTCAATAACAAGAAACAACGATTCTTTTTTTTGACAAGTTACACATCAATTGTTTAATCAATCCTAATTTAAGCTTTGAGAAAAAGTCCTTTTTAAAAAAAGTAACCATTTTTCATTTGTTCACCTAAATCCTGAACATCACCAATACTCTAGAAAAATGATGCGTAGGCCATAATGAATGCACACGAGACAGGTCGTCCCTCTCTTGGAGAAGGTGCTTGGGTCCCAGCAGTGCGAACATTATAAGGCTGAATATACTTATGCTGCCATAGGAGTTACAGACAATCCATTCTGCAGAACCTCCATGGAAGAGGATAAGTCATGCCCAATAGTCGCTGGATAAAGTACTTCGGAAACCTAAGGACTGAAATGGTCAGTAACACCAAGTTGCTGCTAGCCTTGTTTGAAGAGCTGGGTGGATCTAAAGACGAACACTTGTATCGCCCCTATGCAAGATATACGCTTCGGGCGTGGCGTTGCGGACAACAGCCTGATACACACACACACACCCCCACACACACACAACACGTAATCGAAGATTAAAAGTAGATTTTCCTGTTTAATGTGAATATACTTACATGTTTTCCCGTAAAATATCCAAATTTTTATAAAAACCCCAGATAGAGGGTCTAGTGAGTGCGATATTGAAATCATATCTCATTTTTAGATCTGATTTTGAAGTGTTTGATATTGTGCTGGGCTTTTTAGTTGTTTTTTTTTTTGGAAGTTTCGAGGTAATATTTCATTTTTGTTGTTCATGTTAAGATACTAAATGATGTTACCATTTTCATTATACAAAAAGAACACTTCCCTTTATAATTTTCACTATCACTCAAAGTGCGCTAGCTTCTGACGTTTTATAAGTGCCCATGTAGGGCTACGTGAACAAAAAATTGAGTTTGTGTTTTAGAGAAAACTCATCGCTGAGTTAAACTCACCTTTACACATGAATAGTTTAATTACCTATTATGCTCTTCACCTACAAGGTGTAATTAGAAGGCTCTTTTTATTTCTTGTACAAGCACCTACCGTTTCTTTTAGACGGAGCGACATGGAGTGTCAGACTTTTACTAACTAAAATTCACATGTGTACCTTTGGTTGTTCTTGGCATTCTAGAGCCACTGTGTATAGAATAATGCCCATATACCTACAGATGGATTAAACTTTATTACCTACGTACAAATGCAACATTACAGTCAGTTTACCTGTATTCCCGTTGTCCTTTAATGGGGACATCAATTACAGGGTTAATCGGTGTCCCTATCAGGGGGAACAGAATTTGTGCAAAATTGAAGAAGTTGTGATGCTTCAAAGTTGATAACAAGTCCGGCATAGATTCTGACATCGATGTGACTAGACCTACATCTTCTTTTTTTGCTGACCAATTCATTCCATTCTGTTCCGACTTTATTCATTAAAAGTCAGGTGAGATAGTGGTCAAACGCGAGCCTATCAATAATAATAATAAAAAAGGTTCGAACTTTTCGACCTGAGTTGCCTGCAGGCCCAAGATGCCTATACACTATAATAATAATCGGTATTGACGAGCCAATACTGTGATTATACCGGTATTATAAACATTAGTATATTTTACTGCATTTTGTTGTAATAAGTAGTAGGAAATTGTATAAGGTGTTATAATTTACGATGTGCTGTTACTCTCACACTTATTTTTGCATGTGCAAAGACCTATTTTCGTGTTCGGCTTTCCTTTTCACGAACGAACACACCACAATCGCGGCGATAAGCATCCATAGCATCCTGCCTTTTAGCAGAAGACAAGTCCTCACCGGGTATGGCAAGTTTGGGAGGTTCATGTTTTGGATTCAGGCAAAAGAAATGCCCAGGTGTTATTGTTGGTATCATCCGGAAAAAACGGTGGAGCATACGGTGTAGGTGCGCCCCGTTTGGGTGTAGCACAACCGTATCTTAGTGAAAGCGATCGGCAGCGGCGATTTCTCGCGCCGGGCCCTGGTTGGGGTGCGGTCGCCTCCTTCTGTGAAGCAGTGCTAGCGAAGGAGATGGCCGCAAGCGTAAGAGAACCGACATCTTCATATCCCAGCTGCCGCGACAAGTGATGCCCTTGGCGTCGGGAGTAGTAGGGAAATTCCCGGCTACCGAAGATATGGGTTTGCGACGAGCGCACCGTTTTCTCGTGCGGTAAGGACCAAGCCCAAGTCTTGAGGGTTTGTAGGGTTCTACGCATGTCTTAAAAAGATATCATCAAAACCGTAGGGGCCCATTAAGGCCAATGCCTTAGGGCAACAAGGAATTTTGTAAATAGGAAACCTATGGTCCTAGAACACAACGGAAGAAACATAGGTGGGTTTTAGTCAGTAAATGTCTGACACGCCCTCTTGCTCCATCCCAGAGCGAGAGAAATCCCAGTCAAAATAGACCCTTTGCGCTTCTTAAACCGATTCCCAAAATTAAGCCATATAAAATTCAAATAAATTTTTTATATTAAAACAATCAAAAATTACAAAATAACGTTTATGTCTGGCAGTCGGTTTTTCTTGTTTTGCTTCTTTTTTTTTTAATCGCTATAAACTAGTTTTTGACAGCTCGTTTTGTATTTTTTGTAAAAAGCTTTTAATTTTCACATTTTAGTTGTGTTACCCCATAGCTAAAATAAAATGGCGAGCATACCCGGTAAGTTACCTATGATATTGACAAAATATCCATAGTTACTTGAATTATCTAAAGGATTATCACGGTGTTAGTATTTAAACCAGCACAAAAAAAAAAACTTCAAAATTGGACCTTAAAAAAATTGTGCGCCAATTGACAACCATTAAATTTGATCATAATTAGTGAATTGAGGATAGACTAAAGTGAACTTTACACATCTTTGGTACCTCTTCAGAGCGAACTGGCGTGATGTTACTCGAATGTTATGAATTGTATTAACAGTAACAGATAATATGCGATGTTAGCATTTGCTGAAGATTTGTTATTTATTGAATAATTTCGTGGTTTATCTCCGAAGTTCTTCGTTACAGTCACCAAATGACACACTTTAGCTCTAAAACTTTTCCAAACAAAAAAAAAACCTCAGAATCGGATAATATTTGATTCAGATATCTCTGAATATTATCCGGAGCAATAAAGATAAAAAAAAACCTTTAGACGACTTGAGGACCTCCTCTTTTTTTGGAAAATGAATATTTTCAAAAAGTATCTTTAATAAAGACGTATTTGTAATAAAGAAAACACGTATAAACACATATTTTACTGGTTTTATTAATGTCGTAATTGAACTTGTGTTCAATACCGTGATCACGGTATTGATACCGGTATTCATACTAATACCGGTATTGAAAAAATTCCGGTATTTGAAAGCCCTGGCTCGGGAGAAGGATGTATAATCCAGTAAGGTGCTGGTAGGGATCTTGACCGTACTTCCGGGATTGTCCTGGGGGCCGACCATAAACTTTGAGAAAACCATCTTATTGCAGGAGAGTTTTGTTTCAATCTTAAAGTAATATTACTTCATTTTGTACCATAAGCTTAATCGCTCAGTATGATTGTATTCCTGCTAAGGGCTGGGAAAGAATGAACGATTCTAAAGATTTTGTCTATTCCCTGCTAAGACAGAAAAGATACGCGCTATACTGATCTGTATTGCGTTGTCTCTTTCAGATGTTTGTTGTTCGAATCGCTACATTAAAGTTGATCGTGAACTAATAGAATACATTTAACTCAAAAGATGCCTTGTTAAAATATACTTTTAAAAGGATCTATGTAACTTTTATAAAAAAGGACGTAATAACTTTCAAGATTTTACATTAATAAAGTAGAAAAACCAAAAAAGCTGCGAGCGACAACGTCGACGTTTAGTTGCACGTTAGTGTGAATTACAACATTCGGAATTCGGAACGTTTGTTTACATTAACAAAATTCTTATCAGTGTTTATTTGTATAGTGCGAACGAAGTTTGATTTTTTGAATTAAAATAGTTTTCAAGTGCTTAAATTTAGAGTAATCTACGGATAATGAACTATGCTTGAAACTTATTGTACATTGACATCATAGAATTAAGGTAAAGTTAAACAGTGTATTCCAGTGAAATACGTAACTGGTTGTTCGTATTGTTTTTCGTGCACTATTGAATTCAGTGTTATCTGCTTCCAAAAACTCAAAAAATTCATATATGTTCCCCATCTAGAATACAATAATAAATTAATAACCCACATAAGTGCTAAAAACAATTAACTTGACACGTTTAGACATCGAAATAAGTTATATACACTTTGTATGTCACGAAAAACACTTTAAATAGTATATATTTGGAAAACAATAATAAATCCGCTGCGTCCGAGCAACTTTTTTAAGCCTGCTAATTTGACGTAAAAACAATACTGCTAGCGGTCAAAAATCGCCTTATAGTACACAATGAGTGAACTTTTATGACATTGACGCCACAAAATCGCTAAGAAAACATTCTTGTTTTAATATTGTAGTAAGATTGTTTTGAAGGCCACATGGTACGAAAAACATAAGTAAGATTAAAACAATACTGCTTTAAGAGCTTGTGGTCGCCCCCCTGATAGCCGTAGCCAGCTCTCCATTCTCGCACCTCAGGATATGTTGCCCTCTTGTTGCTACGTCTCTTCGTGCTAGCGGCCGTTTTTGGGGACCCATTTATTGAGTGTGCAAGTCACCCTCTGCCTTTTTATCAATGGATATTAATAACATTGTTCAGTCAGGGGCCATAGTCTTATCATAGTTCCTGGTAACCAATCCACCTAAGATTTCAAAAACCATAGCCATATTGTCTTTGTTTTCCATATGTCGCAATAGTTTTTCACTAACCGGGGGTTGTCCTTGGGTGCACTAGCATAGCGCGTACAGGGATAATCGTCAGTTGGTGTCACATACCTTGAAAATTGTCCAAAGGGCCTTTGCAAGTTAGCTTCGGACCCTCGTATGCCTTCCAAAGGTCCAGGACCTCAGGATCCTGAGATAAGCAAATGTATAAAAATAATTTATTTATTTATTTAATATTTGGTCAGCCAACATTACACAAAACATTGACATTGTATATTAATTTGGAACTTCATTGCTAAGTGTAGCAATCAATTATAGGCTAACACCACATGCACTTTTTTTGGTTAAACATAATAATAATATTCATTAGAATAATTACAAATAACAAAAAAAAAAAAAGAAATAACAATCAGGACATTAATAAATAAAATAAAAAATGTCATTACAGCACAACAATTAAATTAAAATTATAACATTAAAAAAATATAGGTTACAAATGGACTGATTACTAAAAAAACAATTAATTAAATTAAATTTGGTACGGCATTAATACATTTGAGTACATTGATAAATAATAAATTATATTAGGGAGCCAATTATTTAGGATCTTATTAGATTAGATTTAATTACAATTAAATTAAAAGAATTAAGCCAAAATCAATATAAATTTACTTACAATTAAAATGAGCTATGGTAACATTAGAATAAATTAATTAACAATTAAAAGAATAAAATTAAAAAAAAAAAAACATAAAATTATTATATTAAGTTACAGTTAATATTGATATTGATTAAGTATAATTTATTAAACTTACGAGTATTAAATGAAATGAACAGTTAGTACTGTATACCAGAATAATACTCAATAATTATTTTGCAGAATTTATTCAGATTGTCGTGGTGTATATCAATAAGGTCAATGCAACTGTTAAGCATTCTACACAGACGCGGAATCGGAGAGTTAGCATCCAGAACCGTTCTGCGCAAGGGTGGGTGTAGTGGAGCGATATGATTTCGTGGATATCGGGATGGAGCACGAATCTTTAAGAGACTCAACAGATTAGGGCAGTCTATTTTATTTCTTAAGAGTTTAAAGAGAAACAAGGCATCAATTATATCTCTTCGCGTGGACAACGAGTGCATCTTGAAGTATTTCAAACGAGTATCATAAGATGGCATCTGTTTGCTTTTCCCTTTAGAAAAAGCGAGGTGCCATAGAAACTGCTTTTGGACTCTTTCTAAAAGTAACTTATGCGTGGCGTAGTGTGGTCTCCACACAACACTACAATAGAGCATTACTTTAGTGCCAACTAATTTGAAACTCTTCGTGTTCCTTTGTACAAACCCCAGCATGTTAGATGCTCTTTTAATAGTATTCTCAATGTGAGGTACAAAAGTGATTTTTTTATCAAACAATACCCCCAGGTCCCTAATAGTCTCGACTTGCTGTATTTTTTTATCGTCTATCAGGCACTCTGAGTGTATAGGATGAGCCTTCCTTGAGAACGACAGGTGGTAACATTTATTCAAGTTGAGTTTCATTTTGTTTTTATTGCACCATTCAACCACCCTGTTCAGATCGTCTTGTAAAAGCGCGATATCACTAGATGCTTCAATTATTCTTGCAAACTTCAGATCATCAGCATACAAGAAGCACTCAGAGAAGTAAAAGTAGTTGGGGAGATCATTGATAAAAATGATAAATAGCACGGGAGCCAGATGTGATCCTTGCGGAGCACCTGAAGTCATATAATAATTGCCGGTAGACTAAAAACCGTTGACCACGACATAAAATTCACGCTTTGACAGATAGGATTTCAGCCATTTCGGCAGGGGTCCAGTTATACCGTACGTCGCTAGTTTGTGGAGTAGTATGGAGTGCGAAATTTTATCGAACGCTTTGCTGAAAACGGTTTACAACACATCAAATTGTCTATTTGAGTCAACAGATTCTATTAGAGACTCAGAGAAGGACAATAAATTTGTGGTAGTCGACCTAGCGGCAACAAAGCCATGTTGGTATATCTTAGCAAAAGTAGAAAGGATCGCAATAGGCCGATAGTTGGATATGGTGTCTTTTTTGTCCGACTTGTGTACAGGAACAACTTCAGCCTTTTTCCACTCAGTGGGGAAGGTTCCAGTAGCAAGTGACACCCTGTATATTTTAAGAAGCGGAGCAACTAAGGCCGTGGCGCAGGCAGAAATAAACAATGGTGGGATTCCGTCGGGACCTGCTCCTTTTCTGATATTAAGAGATTGCAATTTTCTGACCAAAGTCTCACTATCTAGTTCAGGGATTGTTAAACATTGGCTATTGACTTCCATTGCTTCTAGAAGATTTGAGTCACACTTAAATTCCGTCTCGTGATCAGGGGTGTAAACTGATGCAAAATAGTTCCCAAAAAGATCACAGATAGCGGCGCCATTTGATGTAGTAGTCCGTCCGTTAGTCATGATTAGTGGATAGGCACTAGATCCACCACGTTTGGCCTTTACATGAATCAAGAATAATTTGGGGTTATCTTTAATTTCGGACTCTAGTTTTTCAATATAGGTATTGTACAGATTTTTAGTAATGTTTTGGCAACGTTTTGTTATTAAATTCAACTCCAATTTATCCAATGGGTTTTTTAATTTTTTATAGCGCAACCTCAACTTATTTTTCTCTTTTAGCGTCTTTATAATTGAGTTATTAAACCACGGAGGGTAATGGCAGGCCATTGACTTACAATTAGGGACGAATTTGTCGATTGCAGCATTTAATACTTCATAGAACTCCTTCAACATACCATCCACATCACTAGAATTCGTAAATTGTTGGAACCAGTCATGTTTATTTATAAAAGTTCTAATACTATTATAGTCAGCCTTATAAAAGCTTTTTCTCTGGTTACGCTTATTGTACGGAAGATAACATTCTTTTGATAATGATAGAAAATAATAATATATAATATTCCACAACTATCACACAAAAAAGCTAAGCTGAGCTTGTGTTATGAATACCTACTAGACAACTGATAAAAATATTTATATATTTCTAAATACATACATATTATAGATAAATTACACCCAGACACAGAACAAATGATCGCAGATACAAAACAAATGATCGTGCTCATCACACAAACATTTGTCCTGGGTGGAATTTAAACCCACAATCTCCGGCATTGCAGTCATACTCATACACTGCCTATAGAAAACGATATTTTTGCAAGAGGGATTGAATATATATTATCATATTTGTACAAAATAGTTTTATCTCGTTTGTTTTGCGATCAATTTTAAATGTGTTTTTCCAATTAGCGAATAATAATTAACGATATAAAAGGAATATTTGTACGTTTTCCCTATTGTATAGGCATTAAATTGGCATTTTTTTTTATCCTGTGCGGTTTTAGGTCAATTTTAAATCAGTTTTACCGTTAGACAATATTAATTAACCAGAAACTCGTCATCATTATTTCAATCAGACATGAAATTGCACATACTTTAGGATATAGGCCTCCCCCAAGTGTTGCGAACGGTCCTGTGCGTCTCACATCCATCGGATTGTCGTGAGCCCCACCATTAGCGAACTTTGTAGGAGGCCTTCCAACGCTGCGTCTTCCGTTACCTGGCCGAAAGGTTCTGGAAGTAGAAACTGGTTGATAGCAAATATTTTTGTACTATATTCGCTATCTACCCTCTATTATTATATTATTACTTGGGTACTAAATGAGGCTGTTTTTAATCATATGTACTTAATATAATATAATATTCTACAACTATCACACAACACCGTCTAGTACCAAGCTAAGCAGAGCTTGTGTTATGGGTACTAGACAACTGATAAACATACTTATATATTTCTAAATACATACATATTACAGATAAATTACACCCAGACACAGAACAAATGATCGTGCTCATCACACAAACATTTTTCCTTCGTGGGAATCGAACCCACGACTTCAGACATAGCAGTCAGGGCCACTAACCACTAGACTAACACGCCAGTCAAATATAAAAACAAAAACCATTTTAGAACCCACCGATTTCATTAAATACAAGATTAGTTTGATTTCGGAACTCATTGTTTCTGGTAGGTATTAAAAGTTTTAATTTTTACACTTTAGTGCGCAAGTTTATAGTAACAAGGGGGTAGATTAACAATCTCCAGTAGCTATGCACTATATTGAACAAATGTCGGAAAGGTTTTAGTGACGAAACATAATGCAATTTATTTTTGTACATATTATCTCTAGGGTCCAAGTTGTCTTTCTTTGTCTTTTATCTGTAGGTTCAAGTGTAAATTCATGTTATTTCGCGTCGGCGCAATTGTTTTTCTACCATTTCGTCCTGACACCCGCCATGCCATCACATTTCTTTACATATTACTCCTCACACAATTCATCCATCTTGTGTTAGTTGTACGTTTGATTTGGAAAAATTAAAAATGTCATTTTTTAACATTATCAGCCTTTTAATGTTCCCACTGCTGGGTGTCTGGGACACAGGATTCCTTTCTAGGAGAGGGAATAGGCCGTAATTCACCACACGGGCCCAGTGCGGGTTGGTGGATGTCACATGTCTTCGAATGTTTGTCTTAGGACATGCCGGTTTCCTCACGATGTTTTCCTTACCCGTTTTGAGAGCAGTGGTGATGGAATAAATTGCACAAAGTAATGCGCCTGGCTGCTCCAATTTATATATAAAAACAGATTGCACAGACAGACACTGAGTACTAGACTAAAAAACAACTAAGGTCATTTCTAAGAAAAATTTTGCGTATGAGTTTAAAACTCGGAAGATTACTGTTATTATGTGGGACAATGGCATAATAAATCATGGTTATCTTGAGCATTCACAGGGAAATAGTTAGGGCCAGGTTTGAGAAGCGACACGCAAAAATTGACCAGAAAAAATAAATATACACCGTTAAATTTTGATCGTTTTAATCCCGTGGAGGGTCGATCCGGTACCTTGTAGGTAGTGGTCGGTCGTTGCGCACTAACTACCTACAGGTCATTGAACTTGGCGAGCTGACGTTTACTTAAAGAAATTAATTTCGTACATACGTATATTAATTCGAGTTTTAGAAAAAAGCACTTTTTTTTTTAATTTTATCTTTACTAATCGATAGTGTTTCATGTGCTGAATCGACCCTCCACGGGTTTAAAACGATCAAAATTTAACGGTGTAATTAGTGACTGATACTTAAACACATGATTGTAGTCATTATAACAAACAACTTTTACTATGGGACTAACCCTGAAATCGCGAAAAAAATCTACTGGTCAGTAGATACATTTATGTTCGCCTAACTGGTCAAAATGAATTGAACTTGCTGATTTATTCGCGATTTTGGTCCCATAGTAAAGATTGCTTGTTATCGTGACTACAATCACGTGTTTAAGTATCGGTAACTAATTGCCAGTCACCCTATACAACGTGTCACAAAAACCCTATATACATATCAAACGCACGGCTTCTTGATAAGATAACAAACGATACGGGAAGGGTTTTTTAACCTTATGTGTACATGGTTGGAAGTTATGAATTATTCTAATACAAATGAAAACAGAAACCGAACATTTTAAACTGAAATCAATACATCACTAGCAAAAAGTCAGCTGATCGGTGGAAGTGAACTGTTCATGAATAAAAACAAACCTTGTAGTGTTATTTAATACTCACTGTACGGGACTGACCGGGATTTGTGTAAAATAAAACAGGAGAAAATACGAGATTACTGCGCACTGTATATTAGCGTGTACAGGACAAGGGTGCTAACAAGAATGACAAGACATTTCTTATAGCTAATTAGCCTACTTATAAAACTAAACAAAAATAGGATGCATCGTCGCTCGTTGCTATCACTAGATATCAGGCTCTTCACGTGAAGGGTGTTGTTAACTTCAACATACCCCCGGACATTGAAAGATTGTCTTTCAACAAAATCAGCAAGGTACGGGTAGTGGGCAAATCCTATTGAAGGCGCGCCGAATTACTCCAGCAGAAGTCCGGATATCAGCCACCCGAACGATACCGTCTGATCCTGGGTGGACGGCAACAATTCTTCCCAACTTCCATTTAAGAGGGGGTAAGTGATCCTCCTTTATTACCACGAGTGAGTCCAGCTTCAGTGCATCCTTGCAGGAACGCCATTTCGTTCTCTGCTGCAATTCAGAAACAAACTCCTTACTCCACCGGGCCCAGAAATGTTGGCGGAGTTGCTCGACCCGTTGAAATCGAGCCAAGTGATGAACAGAGTGTTCCAGATAGTCCCGTTGGGGCAATGATGTGAGCGGTCGACCCACAAGGAAGTGTCCCGGCGTCAGAGGTGCAAGGTCAGCAGGATCCGAAGATAGCGGCGTCAATGGACGAGAGTTCAAGATGGCCTCGATTTGAATAAGCGTGGTGTTAAGTTCTTCGAACGTTAAGTTACAGTTTCCCAACACTCGTTTCAAATGATACTTTGTCGATTTAACACCCGCTTCCCAGAGTCCGCCGAAATGAGGAGTATATGCGGGAATAAAATGCATTTTAATACCATCATTTGCCAAACTTGCACCTAAGGAATCGCAATAAGTTTTTAGAAATTTCGATAAATCGTTGTACGCGCCAACGAATGAGGTACCGTTATCGGAATAAATGTTAGTTGGCTTACCCCGTCGCGAGATAAACCTATATAAGGCAAGTAAGTAGGTATTACTGGTTAGATCGCCTACTAGCTCCAGGTGTACAGCTTTAGTGGCAAAACAAATAAATATGGCTACGTACACCTTCACTAACCTGCAGCCACGACCTTGCCGACTGGCACACATGATAGGGCCAGCATAATCGACACCAACATTGTCGAAGGGATAACCTCCTGGCTGGACACGCTGCTGCGGCAAATTTCCCATCAATGGGGTAATTACGTTACCCTTCATGCGACAACAGCGCACACAGTTTCGATAGCAAGCCCTAGCTAGATTACGGCCACCTATAGGCCAGTACGATTCCCGAATTGAAGCTAACAATAACTGAGGGCCTGCATGCATCAATCTTTTATGCTCAAAATTAAATAATAATTTTGTAAAAATGTGAGCGGACTGTAAAATTATAGGATGTTTTTTATTATATGAAAAATCAGAATTTTCTAAGCGCCCTCCGACACGCATGATTTTATTTTTATCTAAATAAACATTAAATTTAAAGAGGACACTTTTCGAAGGTATATTTTGTTTATTTAATAGTAATTTGTACTCTGGAAACGACTCGATTTGACAATTTAAAATAATAACATTCAATGCTTCCTGTAGTTCATCTTCAGATATAAATTTATTAATGACAGGAAGTTTCCTACAGGTTCTAACAAATCTTAACACATACGCTATTGAACGAACAAGCCTTAAGTAGTTTGAGAAACGGTTAAAATCTATTAAAGTATTGCAAGCATTAGTTGTTACAATAGCGCTCAATGAAACTTGAGGTCGAGTTTCGGGTAAAGTCTCGAGTTCTAAACCTTTAACCTGAGATGGCCAGTTCGACTGATCTTCCGTTAAGAAGTCGGGGCCACACCACCACAACTGCAGCCCTTGCAGAACACTAATATCCACGCCACGAGATATTAGGTCTGCTGGGTTCTTGTCAGTTGGGACATGACGCCAAGTGCAGTTACCCGCCTTATCTAGAACTTCAGCAACGCGATTGCGCACAAATGGCTGAAGTTTAGAAGGCAACATCTGCAACCATCCCAATACAATAGTCGAGTCTGTCCAACAGTAAACCCGATCAAACTTTACTCGAAGTGATTTGACCACCTTCTCATAAACGCGAGCTCCCACGACGGCACCACACAGTTCCAACCTCGGAATAGTAGTAGGTTTAATCGGCGCCACACGACTTTTACCGATAAGTAAACGAACCATGCATTCACCATTTGCATTAACACTACGGATGTAGGCACACGCACCGTACGCGCGCTCAGATGCATCTGTGAATACGTGCAGTTCTAACGTCTGGTAACCGTCCGTCATAACATACCGTGGGATACGTAACGTAGTTAAAAGAGGGAGAGCTTTAACAATAGCGTTCCAAGTTGTGCTAAGTTCCAGAGTCAACGGTTCGTCCCATGAAAGTTTGTCTAACCACATTTTTTGTAATAGCATTTTCATGGTGACTACAAAAGGAGATAAAAGACCTAAAGGGTCAAAAATACGTGCAATTGCTGAAAGCAAATCACGTTTAGTGCAACTTCTAGAAGGTGACTTAAAACTAATTAAGAAACCTATTTCATCAGATTCAGCGAACCAGTCAAGTCCTAATAATTTATTGGGATTATTAGATCCTACACCTAAATCTAATGATGACTGAGTCCCTGACACTAAAATAGGTTCATTCGACTTCCACTTTCGAAGTAGAATGCAAACTGACCTAATGACTTACATATATTCCGCCATGACTTATGAAATAATTTACTCAAATCAGATTTAGCCTTAAGTCTGCGTTCCAAGGAATAAAAACATTTTGTAGCCCTATGAAATGACTCACCCAAAACAGATGGATTCTGCTTCGTAGGTAGACGCACACAAAAACGACCGTCTTCCAAACGAGTCGTATTTTTACAAAAATGCTCCTCACACAACCTTTCTTCAGGCAAATAATCAGAATTTTGCGAGTTAATCTCTTCGAGATTCCAAAATCGCGTAATGTCATTACGAATTAAATCCAAGTCGGCATCATTACAGGAACTAGTTTGAGTAAAATTACATCTAATGTTATTTATTGATTTACTGTGATTACTATAGATAACGGGACCAGAGACGATCCATCCTAACCTGGTTTCACATAACACCGGCTTTCCGACTCCTAACTTAATTCTTTGCGAACCTAACAGGTCCCAGAACAGATCAGCACCAATTAAAAGATCTACGTCTGAGGGCTTGTAAAAAGTAGGGTCTGCCAGACAAATATCAGTTGGAATGTTCAGGTTAGATAAATCTAATTCACGACATGGCATCTCATTAGTAATCAATGGCAATACAAAACATAACAACTTAGCATTATAACTATTGTTAAGTGACGTCATTTTTACCTGACACATATTGCCTACGCGACTGGACGCGTTATTTATGCCATAGATTGAACTATCAATCGAACTCGTATTCAACTTAAGTCGTTTACATAGTCGCTCCGTCATGAAGCACGATGTACTACCGCTGTCGAGTGTCGCTCGCACAATATGCTCATGATTTTTGTAATCATATAATTTAATTAACGCGGTTGACAATAACACGCCGCGCTCCTTACTCTCGCCATGAGTAGGGGAAATGTTCGCAGACAAGGACACGTTATTCGTCGCGTCAGTGTCAGCGGACTGCGCGGGCGCTGCAGACGTTGACGGAGACAAAGTTGCATTATCAAATGTGTTATCGTTACCTTTTGTTTCCGAAGTATGAATCAAAGTGTTATGCCTGCGCTTACATAACTTACAACCCGGTTTTTTGCAATTGTTAGAAAAGTGACCCGTACGAAAACAGTTATAACATAATTTAAAAGTAGGAATCAATTTGCGTCGAGCTTCATTGCTCAATGCAAGGAACTGTGAACAATTAACTAAACTATGGTCACCTTTGCAATTAGGACAAGATTTCGAAGCAGGTTCAGTGCTCACCATATTAGAATTTTGTGTCGTCACCATGGATTTGATTTTACTCGCGGAACTTGATTTAGGGTTACCTGACATGTTGTGTTTAGATAATTCTAAAGTTTCAATTAGATCAGCGCGTGCGCGAATGAATTGGAGGAAAGTATCGAACGTAATCTTGCTATTCTTATCAGTGTGACCTTTGAACTCCTCCCATTCACGGTAGGACTTCTGATCCAACTTACGTGTAACTAAATATATCAACAACGTGTCCCACTGCTTGACAGGTTCGCCTAAAGATTCTAACGCTCGCAAGTTTTTATTTAATAGATCAATTAACCCTTTCAAAGCGATAGAAGACTCTTTCGTGATGAGTTCAATATTAAATAATGCTGACACATGATTCTGCACTAATAAGCGTTTATTGTCAAATCGATCGCAAATTAAATTCCAAGCCACATCATAATTGTTCGCTGAAAACTCAATAGATTGAATTACCACGGCAGCAGATCCCTCCAGAGAAGCACGTAAATAGTGGAACTTGTTGATTTCGTCGATCTCGTCATTATGGTGGATGAGGCTAGTGAAGGTGTCACGGAACTCTAACCAATTGCTATATGAACCATTAAACTTGGGCAATTGTATAGTAGGCAACTTAATAGGTTTATAAACACTACCACGACTACCCTTACCACTAACTGAACCATTTTGCTTGTTACTCTTACTCACTAACTGTTGAGCCCTCGACAATGCCTTATAGTATAATGTCTCGAACTCGGAACGTTCAGACAACTGGGCCTTCGTATCGTCAACCATACATTCTAACCGCAACTGTACCTCATCATATTGTTCGTACAACGACTCCAGTTTTCCCATGCGCAACTGTAATTCCATGACATCGCATTCGCTTAATGTTACGTCATCCAATGCGTCCAAGTAATTGACAAATGTAGTTAAGCGACCCTTAAAACTTCCTCGCTTCTTTACTAATTCCCTTTCCTCGGACATGCTGGAAATCGAGTGTTGTCGACCTGGAATGTATATAATCGCAAAATAAATATCTTAATATACTTAATCCGAAATTAATTTAGGTACAGAGTTGTAAGGTAGAATTTAATAAGGTATAACAATGTAAATAGGTAGGTAATCTTTCTGTATAAAAATAAATCTGATTGCAAATGTAACGATACAACTTTTATTATAAATGAATTCCTCAATAACTTATCTAATAAGTTATTATATAAAACACCACAAAACTAAAGTACACTACGGGCAAGTTAACTGAGATTAACAGTCAATAGTTTGAAATAATATCTAACACTTTCCAGAATAAACTATGATTAACGAATACCTACACATTAACTATGATACTTAACTGAATAGTTATCGCTCAAATGCAACAATACAAATTATATAAATGTAGTTCTAATTCCTACTATACTTTTAAAAGTATTATATAATAACGACTGTCGCTAATATTGTACATGTAACATACAAAATACCGAAACTATTCAAAAAGAAAACCGGTACTCAATTAACATAATTAACAAAATAAATGCACTAACCTTTTGTAAATTTAAATAAAGCTAGATACAACCTGTACGAGTGTTGGGTGATAATATTATCCAATATACTTAACACCGTGAGAAATAATGTGTACTGAATCCATAAGACACGCTGTCGGCGTTTAACCTCTCAAATCCAGATCAATTATTTCCGTCTTCTAATTATATATTCTTCAAATTACTTGCTGATAACGACAATCCGGCTCGAAGGACCATGTACGGGACTGACCGGGATTTGTGTAAAATAAAACAGGAGAAAATACGAGATTACTGCGCACTGTATATTAGCGTGTACAGGACAAGGGTGCTAACAAGAATGACAAGACATTTCTTATAGCTAATTAGCCTACTTATAAAACTAAACAAAAATAGGATGCATCGTCGCTCGTTGCTATCACTAGATATCAGGCTCTTCACGTGAAGGGTGTTGTTAACTTCAACACTCACACTTGTCTTAAATTTCTTGATCTCTGTTCTCATCCCTTTTTTATTGTAATAATGTCTTCTGTTAGTTTATAACTTCAATTTTTATAATTTCTGATTAACTTTTGATTAATGGCCTTTGTGGAAGAGTCACCATAATTTTGCCAATAACACGTACAAACTGTTAATATACCATCAAACGTTGGAGAGCATTTAGCGAGAATTAACAGGAAAATAAAAAAAGATATCTTTTTAAATTAAGTAAAAAAAAATCTTAGTAGACCAAAGAGTATAATAAATAAGGAGGAGAACGCAAACCGACAGCTGTGTTATTATTTTTTGTGTGACATGACGTTGTCATTATCTAAGCTTCTTTCCCACTGAATGTTAGTTAGGGACAACAAGGAGTATTATACCTATGGCCGTATTTAAAAGTAAACATATGTTTTTTTTTGTGTTTTTTGGTTTACGTGAATATTTAAATTTTTGTCAACGTTAAATACGAGTATTTCTTCGATCTCAATTATCTACAGGTAAAGTTGAAGTAGGTAAACATTTCTGCTACATTGTATATTACATCCCTCCGGGTAATAAGTCGGTAATCGCAAAAAATTGTTTTTCGATTACCGACTCTATTGCCCGGATAAATAAGTCGGTAATCAAAAAACAAACATGTAAAATGTGTAGTAAAATAATATTTATTAGTGGTTCATTCAATAAAATTTTGTTTTATCTGAGCTATATTTTAATTTATTGCGGTAAGGCCCCTCTTTGGGGCGTAGCTGGAAAGACCTCACGGCGTCCTAACTTTCCGCATGACCCAGGTTCTCACCGGACACGGCAAGTTCGGGAGGTTCCTGTTCCGGATTCGTGCGGAACCGACGCCCGAGTGTCACCTCGGTGTGGACTGCCCGGAGGACACGGTGGAGAACACGGTTGAAGTGTGCCCCGCTTGGGCAGAGCATCGCCGTATTCTCGTGAGGGCGATCGGCAGCGGCGATCTCGCGCACCAGGCCCTGGTACAGGCCATGGTCCGAAGTGAGGAGGGATGGCAGGCGGTCGCCTCCTCCTGCGAAGCAGTAACGCTAGCAAATGAGGAGGCCGTACGCGAGAGGCAATGCCCCTCACGCCCCAGCCGCCGCGGGGATTCCAATCCTGATTTTCAGCCAACGTAGGCGCGGGCTTGCGGACGGCGAGCTATGGGTACCTCGATGTCCGACCGTCCGGTAACCATTTGGACCAAGCCCAGGTTGTCAACGGCGCGCACTGTTCCCGCGCGCCTCAAGGAGTTGTCAGCAAACCGTAGAGACCCAGCTTGCTAGCTGCAGGCAGGTATGGTCGAAGCCTACTGGGGCCAAGGGTCTGCTTCTGAAAGGAAGGCTCGGCCCTGGTATCTAAGGCAACGAAGGAACGGGGTGGGTTTTTAGTCAGTAAGAGTCTAACACTATCTCCCGCTCTTTGATGGATCCCGCTCATTGGATGATTTTACCCACCACCAAAAAAAGCTATGTTTTAATTTCGACAACTTTTCCTGTTTTCAGTATCTACACTACCCCATTAACCAACTTCAAAACTTGTAACTATGCATATTCACAGTATTTTTACAAATATTTAGATCTTTAAAAGACATTAAAGAGTTGTGAAAGTCTGTTTGTTAGTCCTTGACAATTCTTTTAAAATGTTCACTAAATTATATGTACATTTTGAAGGATTTTTTTTACAACAAGGCCCTGAATCCTCAGAGTCACAGACTTGCTCTGCCCACCCTCACTACCTCTGTAGCTTTTATTCATTATACCTCTTTCTGTTCCAGTAACAAAGATGTCGGCTGTACCCGTTGGTGCGAGGCCGTTCCCGGTCACCTGCCCATCTTGCAAAGCATCCATCGTCACGGCCGTTGAGAGAAAAACCACCATCAAGACCCATCTCATGGCAGCACTCTTATGCAGCTGTCTGTAAGTATAATTATTACTTACTTACTTACTATTTAGATTTCAATTGCATAGATTGTATCATGTTATGTGGAAGAGCGCAGTCACCTAACACAAGCATCTTTTTGCTTAAAAGGTGATCTCCAAATCAAGTTGGTAAAGTAATATGTAATTGAAATAAACAATTTATTTTTATTTTTTTATTATTACTGTTTCCTTGAATTACTAAAAGTTAACTGTGCTGAACCCCAATTATGAAATCTGCCCACTACACGGTACCGTACAATAACTGTACTATAAACGTGTTAGGCACGGAAAAAAGAACATAAATCGTACTACTAGTCCACTAGAATGCGAACGTTTAAAACCCTTATGCGTTATTTGTCTCAAAATCTATGATTTTCAAACCGGTTTTGTACAAACATGAGATGTACATATGTAAGGCAATATTCGTGTCTAAATAGTTAGACAGGATTTTATTCAAAGTTACATACTTGTGTACTATATTCACATGTGTACCTAAACGTAGTTTTTTTTTCATTTATTTTCAGTGTCATTTTGAAGTTTGAGGACGTCTAAAATACTAAATAAATTAATAAACAAAAAATGTTGTAAATATTTCTAACAAAATAGGTGTGGAAAAAGATTTTTTGATTTTATTTAATAATTAAGCAAATTAAAATAAAAACAATGTCAAATTATTAAGAAATTATGGGTAAATAAAATGGTAATTAGCACTAATCTAACTCCCTTTTATCATTATAATAATAGCTTATTTTAAAAGAAGAATATTTCCTTTAAAAGATTTCATTTAAAATTTGAATTAAAATAGATTTATTAATCTATAATATACAAATGAATCGCTGAATGTGTTGCTAAGCGCAAATCTCGAGAACGGCTGGACTGATTTCGCTAATTCTCTTTTTGTTGTTTATTATTGTCACGAGAAAGTTCTTAGTTAGGGTAGGGTAGAGTAGGGTAGATTAGGGTAGAGTAGGGTAGAGTATTGTAAAGTAGGATAGAGTAGAGTAGAGCAGGGTAGAGCAGGGTAAAAAGGGGTAGAGTAGGGTAGGGTAGGGAAGAGTAGAGTAGGGTGGAGTAGGGTAGAGTGGGGGTGAAGCCGCGGGCAAAAGCTAGTTTTTAATAAAGCTCGGCGTGCGAGCGTGATGATGAATATTTTTGGGATTTGCGACCTCGTGTGCCGAGATTTACGTTATTTATTTTAATATTAGCTAAAAATTTGATAAAGCTATTTTAATTCTTCTTCGTAGGTAATATAATTGTCATTGCCATACATTATGTACTTTTTACATTTATTCCAGGGCCGCAGTTACACTTTTAAATAATCTCAACCAACAAAGCCTTGGCAGGTATCAGTCAAGCGTATATCTACATATCCTATTTTATCTTACAGGTGCGGTCTGCTATGCACATGTATCCCGTACTGCATGGACTCCTGCAAGAATGCGGACCACTACTGCCCCAACTGCGGCACCTATTTGGGGACCTATATACGATAATTGAACCGTTTTTATTTAGATGTCTGTGTTTCGAATATTACTTTGTGTATATCATTAATTTTATAAGGTAGTAAAGTGGGGTTGCTTTGGTACAACTTTAACTCGAAGTCATTAACCAATAGAAACACAGGAAATAGTGTACCTCTATTCCTATTGGTTAGTAAGCTTGTGCCAAAGTTTTACCTTGGGGCTAAAGTTACCCCACTTTACTCGGAAGATAATTTGTAGTCTTTGTAAAAGTTTATAAAAAAAGTCATCATCAACATCTTTCATTAAGGTCCAATCATTTGGATTATTACTAAACTGTTACAATCAATGCATTAAACTCATTTTGTTTTAAACTAATTAACATTATTTAATTAAATTAAGCTTCTCACTGTACCCACCTGTAATAATTTTTTTCAATAACCTACTTTCCTATCTACACATTTCCATTTGAATGCAACTTTTTTTTTCTCGGGCCACATAGTGCTCTATCGCTATCATGATGGATCGCAATAACCTTCAGCACAACAAAATTCTACATTATATATTTTCTAAATGAATGGTTACAAAAACACAGTACACTCAGGCGTCGAAGTACTCCTCCATATCGCTGTCAACCGAAAATGTACTCAGAATGCTGGCAGCATTGCCACGTTGAATGGCAATCCTTTGGGCGAAGAACGATCCAGCCCTCTGGTCACGCAAAGTGATGGCGTGAAATTTCCTTATGAAGGAGACGCGCACTCGGATCCTATGACCCAAGCGTTTCAACCCCAAACGGTTCAAAACTGTAATTAAACAAGGTAAGTATTTGCACCGTTTAAAGGTCTCAGCAGCATCAGCGGCTGCGCCGGCACAGCCCACCGTACTTGGAATATGTGATGGCGCAAGGGTGTCGACACAGGTTGCGTCCCACACCAGAGGCCTACCCACCTTCCACGCCACCAACGTTATACCATCTGTTCTCTTTCCATCGCCGTACATAATGTAGGTTTTAGTACAAATAGTTTAGTTAATATTTAAGGTTTTGTACATGTGTAGATATCATTTTTATTTTTGACAAACATTACAAATAAATAAAAATTTTAATAAATAGTAATTGTAGTGAAAGCACTGACACAAGGGGTAAACACCTTGGCTCGTTAGGTCACCAGCAGTTAGGTTTAAGACGTCTGTCTTAGTCAACCGCCCGAAAGCAACTGTCAACTGTTGCGTGCCACCGGTCGCCCAACGCCCATGACTCCGAGACAAGTACAAAAACACTACAGTAATGAATGAATTCTTTAGATGTTTTGACAAATGGACTGTTTTCAATAAAAATGCTACACACTATGGACAAAACAAGAGTTCCTTAATGTAATTATACCACCTGTCAACGCCAGAGATCTACGACACAGCATAAGCCAACTTAGCTTAATCGTTTTAGCGCCTATTTTGGCTTGTATCATTTTCAAAGCTGTCATGAAGCGATACGTCACATGTCGCGCCATTATAATCAGCCAATAATAAGAAACAACGATTTCTTTTTTTGACAAGTCACACATCAATGTTTAATCAATCCTAATTTAAGCTTTGAGAAAAAGTCCTTTTTAAAAAAGTAATCATTTTTCATTTGTTCACCTAAATCCTGAACATCACCAATACGCTAGAAAAGTTATGCGTAGGCCATAATGAATGCACATGAGACAGATCGTCCCTCTCTTGGAGAAGGTGTTGGGTCCCAGCAGTGCGAACATTATAAGGCTGAATATACTTATGCTGCCATAGGAGTTACAGACAACCCATTCTGCAGAACCTCCATGGAAGAGGATAAGATATGCCCTGTAGTCGCTGGATAAAGTACTTCGAAAACCCAAGGACCTTCCGTGAAATGGTCAGTAACACCAAGTTGCTGCTAGCCTTGTTTGAAAAGCTGGGTGGATCTAAAGACGAACACTTGCATCGCCCCTATGCAAGATATACGCTTCGGGCGTGGCGTTGCGGATAACAGCCTGATACACACACTCACACCCTCACACACACAAAACGTAATCATTGATTAAAAATAGACTTTCCTGTTTATTGTGAATATAATTACATGTTTTCCCGTAAAATATCCACATTCATATAAAAACCCCAGATAGAGGGTCTAGTGAGTGCAACATTGAAACTACATCTCATTTTTAGATCTGATTTTGAAGTGTTTGATAGTGTGCTGGGCTTTTCTGGTTGATTTTTTTTTTGGAAGTTTCGAGGTAATATTTCTTTTTTGTTGTTCATGTTAAGATGCTAAAAAAAGAACACTTCCTTTCATAATTTTATTGACATAATATTAGTATATACAGGCTGTTTCTGACATCGACGCACCAACGAATACTATGGATCCAGTACATGATTCTGGACTGGTGGAATTTTTCGCCAGTTGTTTACAATTTTTTTTAATCTTTACTTTTTTAATTTAAACTGTATAAAATTGTATTATTACATTTACTTAGTGAAAAAAATGAATGAATTACTTTTCAAAATAAAAATATCATCGGGGTTGATTAAAATAACGATTTTATCAATCCCGATGACTTTTTAATTAAAAAATAAATATTTTTATTAAAAATATCGTCGGCGTTGGTTAGAATAATGATTTTATACACTTTAAATTAAAAAAAAGTAAAGATTTTTTGTTAAAAAATTATGAAAAAGCCGACGAAAATTTCCACCAATGGGGGTCCAAAATCAACTGGATCCGTGGTAACCGTTTGTGCGTCGAGGTCAGACACACCCTGTATAATATTTATTTTTGTGACTTACTTATTTATGTAGGTTTATATTGTACTAGAGCAGTGGTGGCCGAGTGGTAAAGGACTTAGATGTTGTAGGTCGCGGGTTCAAGCCAGCCAGGCGCATTACTTTGTGTAATTTATTTCATCACCACTGCTCTCAAAAACGGTGAAAGAAAACATCGTGAGGAAACCGGCATGTCCTAGAACCAAAAATTCGAAGACATGTGACATTCACCAATCCGCACTCCACCGTAGGCGCGGGCTCGCGGACGGTGGGCAATGGGTAGCTCGCTGTCCGTCCGTCCGGTAACAGACCGGTCCGAGCTCAGGTCGTCTACGGCGCGCACTTTTCCCGCGCGCCTCAAGGAGTTGTCAGCAAACTGTAGGGGTCCAGCAGAGCCGAAGCCTACTGGGGCCAAAGGTTATGCGAGAGTGTTGACCCACGGGCCCCGGGACAAAGGCAAGGAACGGAAAGGTAGGTTTTTAGTCAGTAAAAGTCTGACACTGTTTCCCGCCCCACCCAAGGGCGGGATTTGTCATTGAATGATTTTACCTACCAAAAAAAAAAAAAAAACCAATCCGCACTGAGCCCGCGTGGTGGATTACGGCCCATTCCCTCTTCTGGAGAGGAGGCCTGAGTCCCAGCAGTGGGAACATTATAAGACTGATGCAATGCAATGCAATATTGTACTAATAATTTTTATTTTATTATCATATTTCTACCAAATTAGTAATTTTAACTCGATTTTGAAATTGTTATAATATAAAATTTAAATAAATAATTTATATATTTAATAACAATAATTTATTTAATAAATTAATATTTTTTTTTCTCTTTCAAATGTTTAATGTAAAACGCAATTAATATAATGACCACTGTCAGTAGGTCCAAAGGTCATTGTACAAAATTCTTCCTGCTCCGCGACCGGGCTTTAGCTGCCAGTGTCTTCGCCCGCGTGAGACTAGGTTTCTCCAAACAAATGGACCACCATTTAATTCCCTCAGGGGGTGAATTTCGGCCATTCCGTTCTCATTCTGTGACATTATAAAAGGAACCTTTATGCAAAATTGCAGCGTTCTAGGTTAAAAGGTTTGGCGTTGATGAGTCTGTGAGTCTGAATTTTGCTGTTATATTATACAGATGTATACTAGATCCATCTTCGAATGTGATCTCTCTCACTATCACTCAAAGTGCGCTAGCTTCTCACGTTTTCTAAGTGCCCATGTAGGGCTACGTGAACAAAAAATTGAGTTTGTGTTTTAGAGAAAACTCATCGCTGAGTAAAGCTCACCTTTACACATGAATAGTTTAATTACCTATTGTGCTCTTCACCAACAAGGTGTAATTAGAAGGCTCTTTTTAATTCTTATACAAGCACCTACCGTTTCTTTTAGACGGAGCGAGATGAGTGTCAGACTTTTACTAACTAAAATGCACATGTGTACCTTTGGTTGTCCTTGGCGTTCTAGGGCCACTCTGTATAGAATATAGCCCACATACCTACCGATGGATTAAACTTTATTACCTTCGTACAATAGCAACAGTAGGTACTAGTTTACCTGTATTCCCGTTGTCCTTTAATGGGGACATCAATTACAGGGTTAATCGGTGTCCCTATCAGGGGGAACAGAATATCTGTATAATTGACGAAGTTGTGATGTTTCTAGTCATACTCATACACTGGTTATAGAAAACGATATTTTTGCGAGGGGGATAGAATATATCATATTTGTACAAAATAGTTTTATCTTGTTTGTTTTGGCAAAAAAATAATTAACAATATAAAAGGAATAATTGTACGTATTCCTTTTTGTACAGGCATTAACTTGGCATTTTGTTTTTATCTCGTGTGGTTTAAGGCCAATTTTAAATCAGTTTTACTGTTAGACAATATTATTTAACCAGAAACTCGTCATCATTATTTTATTCAGGCATAAAATTGCACATTCTTTAGGTATGTCCTAAAGAATGTGGCCTCCTCCAAGTGTTGCGAACGGTCCTGTGCGTCTCACATCCATCGGATTGCCGTGACCCCCACCATTAGTGAACTTTGTAGGAGGCCTTCCAACGTTGCGTCTTCCGTTACTTGGCCGAAAGGCTCTGGAAGTAGAAGCTGGTTGATAGCAAATATTTTTGTACTATATTCGCTATGATCTACCCTCTTTTATTATATTATTACTTGGGTATTTAATAAGGCTGTTTTTCAAATCTTAAGTACTTAAATATATAATATAATATTCCACAACTATCACACAACACTGTCTAGTCCCAAGCAAAGCAGAGCTTGTGTTATGGGTACTAGACAACTGATAAACATACTTATATATTTCTAAATACATCCATATTATAAATAAATTACACTCAGACACAGAGCAAATGATCGTGCTCATCACACAAACATTTGTCCTGGGTTGGAATCGAACTTACGACCTCCGGCATAGCAGTCAGGGCTACATACGCTTCTATAAAAAGCTGCCAAAAGCAGTAACTGAACTTAGGGCTGATTTCACCATTCAATATAAAAACTCAGTTCAACTAAACTGAGCTCAGCGTAATCTAGTTTAAAGATCCGTGTCGTAAACATGGGCGACAACAAAAGAATTGAAACTGAGTTTAGGGTAAACTAGGTTTAATTCATAGCAGTGAAACGCAAAATGAAGCTATAATCTCGATTAGGAGCTCAAACTGCGTTTTGTTTATATAATCGCGATTAGTTTCTTGGTGAATTTGGCCCTTAGTGAGGGAAAGTTCAAAAGTCATATTAAGCGTGTCCTAACCAAAAAAGCATATTATAAGGTTAAGGACTATGTCGAAGATACGCTTGTTTGGCAATGACTGCTTCTGCACATGTGGCCCCCTGGTAACTCATTCATATTGTGTCTATTATCTACTCCATCTTTGTTTCAATACATACATTGTTTTTTATTTCATTTTTTTTTTGACGCTTTGCTTTTGCAATATTATTTAGACCTCAACTATCACAAATTCATTAGTAATTTATTTTATTAGCATCTCATAGTGTAATTGGTGATAGTTGTCATTATTTTTTTTCCTGTTATGTTTTCGTTTGTTTATATAGCTTTTCTTTAGTAGTGAGAACAATGTGACTTCGAATTCCTATTACGAGTCACTTTATCTTTATTATTATGATTATTTTAATTGTGCTTTGGGGCACAATATTGACTGGTCTACACTGTCCTTACATAATCATTAATACTGTAATTTTAAAATATTGTACAGCAAACCATTTTTTTTAAAAGAGTATCCATGGAGTTTCTTGCCGGTTCTTCTCCATAGGAAACGACCAATTTGGAACCGTGCACTACTTCTGACGTTTTATAAGTGCCCATGTAGGCCTATATGAAATAAAAACATTTTGACTTTGACTTTGACTTGACTATACCAACAGGCCAGTCAAATATAAAAACAAAAAACCATTTTAAAACCCACCGATTTCATTAAATACAAGATTAGTTTGATTTCGGAAGTCGTTGTTTCTGGTAGGTAATAAAAGTTTTAAGTTTTACATTTTAGTGCGCAAGTTTATAGTAACAAGGGGGTGGATTAACAATGTCTAGTAGCTATGCACTATATTGGATCCCATCATCAGGACTGGATTTTAACAAATGTCGGAATGGTTTGATGTGTGGACGGAGTGATGAATCATAATGCAATTTATTTTAGTACATAATTATATCTAAGGTCCAAATTGTCTTTCTTTGTCTTTTATCTGTAGGTTCAAGTGTAAATTCATGTTATTTGGCGTCGGCGACAATTGTTTTTCTTCCATTTCGTCCTGACACCCGCCATGCCATCACATTTCTTTACATATTACTCCTCACACAATTCATCCATCTTGTGTTAGTTTTACGTTTGATTTGGAAAAATGGAAAATATTTAAATACATATATTCCATTTATCATTCTACAAACCATCATGAATTATATATTTACAGTCCATTTCCATCGCATACATTTTTAGTAAGCGTGCCGAAGCTCCAAAAAATATAAACCTCTCCAAGGTTGAAAGATAACTTATTTTGTCATTATTTTAATTATTGCAAACACACAAAAATATACATACATTACATAGTCCTAATAGGATAGTTTATTAACAGAAGCAGGATTGGATACTCTAACAACAAACCCCATTGCGATAATGTGCTATTGTGGCGATCTTACCATGACATGTTAGGCGGACACGCCGCCGCCGCCGCCGGGTTTCCGATCCCAATTTCCGGCCACCGTAGGCGCGGGCTCGCGGACGGTGGGCAATGGGTAGCTCACTGTCCGTCCGTCCGGTAACAGACCGGTCCGAGCTCAGGTCGTCTACGGCGCGCACCGTTCCCGCGCGCCTCAAGGAGTTGTCAGCATACTGTAGGGGTCCAGCAGGGCCGAAGCCTACTGGGGCCAAAGGTTATGTGAGACTGTCACCAAAGGCCCCAGGATAAAGGCAAGGAATGGAAAGGTAGGTTTTTTAGTCAGTAAAAGTCTGACACTGTTTCCCGCCCCACCCAAGGGCGGGATTCGTCATTGGATGATTTTTACCTACCACAAAAAAAAAAAAAAAAAAAAAAACCATGACATGTTGCCAAAGATTATGTGAGAATGTCACCACGGACCCTGGGATAAAAGCAATGAATGGAAGGGTAGGTTTTTAGTCAGTAAGAGTCTGATACTATTTCCCGCCCCACCCAAGGGCGGGATTTGTCATTGGATGATTTTACCTACCATAAAAAAAGACGAATGGAGCTATACACACTCTATAACTCCTTTTCTTTAACATTTCAGTTTAAGTCATCAAATGGGAGCTCGTCATTGGAACTCTGAACATTAATATAGCATCAGCCTTATAATTTACCCACTGCTGCGACTCAGACCTCCTCTCTAGGAGAAGGAACAGACCGTAATCCATCACGCGGGCATAGTGTGGGTTGGTGGGTGTCATATGTCTTGGAATATTTGGTTCTAGGACATGCCCGTTTCCTCACGATGTCTTCCTTCACCATTTTGAGAGCAGTAGTGATGAAATCAATTACATAAAGTAATGCGCCTGGCTGGGTTTGAACCCTATTTAGGTTTCGCATATACTAAAAATAATGTTGTATATAAAAATGAATAGTTCTTTGATAGTCTCTCTAAAACTCGAGAACAAACTGGACCGATTAGGCCAATTTTAGTGTTGAAATGTTCGTGATAGTCCAGGGAAGGTTTTAAATCTTTCCTGGACAATCACGGTGAGAAAATTTAGAAAAATTCACGAAAAAAATAATAATCCGACTATCACCTAATCGCCTAGTTATTGTGCCTTTAATGTTTCAGGGTTAACACAATGGCGTCCATGCCCGCGAATTCGAAGCCGAAAAAGGACGAAGTGCCCTTGCACTCTATGGCCCAAGCGGCCCAACCTCTTATGCCCCAACCGGTTCAGCTGGTCCCCGCGCCCCAAGTAGCCCTCGGTCCTGAACCGTGTTCTATGACTTGTCCGTCGTGTGGTGCGTCTATTGTCACTTCTATCCGGTCGGAACCTACTACGAAGACACATCTAATGGCATTATGTTTGTGCTGGTGAGTAGAAAAGGCGTTCTGATCATATTTTGCTACATTATCTTTTATCGAAATTGCTACCAATTTTTTTTTTTTTAAAGATAAAACGTTGCCCTACCTGAAACTTTTCCTGTACCTATCGGCAATCAAAGTCACGACACGCAGGGCTGCAGCCGCTGCGCCAACCTTGCTATCCTAATAGTCATTTATTTTAAAAGAAAGCTTATAGACTAAGAATAGTCATATTTTTTTTTATATAGGTAATGAAAATTGCTAATAGCAAGCTTCCATATACGCCGTCAAATTTTTATTGTTTTAATCCCGTGGAGAGTCGATGCGGTACATGAAATACTATCGATTTGTAAAGATAAAATTAAAAATAAATAAAGTACTTTTTTCTAAAACTCGAATTAATATACGCATGAACGAAATTAATTTCCGGCAATTGCTAAGTTTTATTGTTAGGCTTTCTCTTGATCAGTACCTCACCTGATGGAAAGCAATGATGTGATCGACGCTGGAGCATGTTTACCTAGAAGCAGTCAATTTAATTTTTACTTCGAGTCGTTTTTATGTTAAATAAAACACAATCAAAATATTTGCCGCGTTTGGCTCTCTGATTGGTTTCGTACTAGGCACTCAGGTAACACAGATACAAAATAGATAGGTACAGAAGTTAATCTCATGAATGTGCTTCACTTTTCATACCTACGCTTGGCGGTCTACTGAACAGTTAATTATAACTGTTAAAAGTTAATAAACTTTTTTTTTTTGTTTGTTGCTCCATTATTGCACAAAAAAAATCTCAGACGCGTGTCTCAAACGGGTCGATGCAAACGGGTATCACTCGAGCTCGCACCGGTTTGAGTGCGCGTGAGATATCGTGTCCGTGAGCGGTGTCTATGTGTGTGTTGCTCGTGCGCGCTTTGTATGTAGATTGTATTCTGTAATATCTCTCTTCTGTGACAGACTTCAGCAGGCAGTTTACAATATTATGTTTTTTGTTACAGTATATGCATTTTCCTCACGTGCATACCATACTGCATGGACTCCTGCCAGAATGCGGACCACCTCTGTCCCAACTGCAACGCTTATTTAGGAACTTACAAACGATAGTTTAAGAGCTGGTTTTATTTTTACGGAATATTACTCAAATTGTATTCGTTTTTATTTTATAGGAGAACAAGGTGAAATCATCTAAGCAAATCTTATAAAATTTGAACTTTTGTAGCTTTTAAGATAAAGTCACGAAAAGTATATAAATTGTATTTTGATTTTTTTATTTCTTTATTTCAATTAAAGAAATATATACCTACATTTACGAAAAAAATATAGATATCCTCAAAAATGTATTTCATGTTTTATTTTTATAAATTGCAATAATACAATCATTGTATTGTATTATAAACGTGACCAGCCTGAATAAAGTAAGGAAAAAAGGCTGTTTTTGACACTAATGAATAAATAATAATGACAAATAATTTCAAACAATACATGACATACATCCTCAAAGATATTACTCTGTCATACAATAATAATGTAGGTACTACAAAAACAACTGTTGCTAACTCCTGACTTAAACCTGGACCTGAATGCTGCGGACCACCTGATGCATACCTAAAAGCTTCTGCTGCCCATGGACGCCTTCAATACCCAAAACACTCACGGGTGTGTTGCACCCCAGACACAACCCGAAAATGACTTGAGTTTAAATAATAAAGGTAAGTACCTCGTTGCTATTATAGCGGCATTATTTTTTTATTTAAGTGGGAAATCATCAAATTACTTATCTCGCTCTGGGGTGGAACGAAAAGGTATATCTGACTTTTGCGGTCCAAAACTCACTAGTATTTTTCAGCTACCCTTTGCGTTCTAGGACCTCAGTCACTCTTTTAAACGTTCCTGCACTCATAGGCTTCTTCTGCGAAGCAGTAATGCTAGTAAAGGAGGTGGCCGTAACTGATAGGAAAGGACCTCTATGACCTCTTCGAGACGAGACGTTTAGGGCGTCAGTCATCGCAGGACGATCCCCAGTCACCATAAGCGTGGGCTTGCGGAAGACGAGCAATGTGTAACTCGCAGTCGGGCCATCCGGCAAGGACTGAACTCGAGTCATCAACGGCGTGTAGTGTTGAGAAAAACCGTCGGGACCCAGCAGGGCCGATGCCCTCTAGAGCCATAAGGAATTTCTGTGTGGGAAATTGTGTCCTAGGAGGCAAAAGACAATTAAAGGACACAGGAGTAGGCATAGTCGGAAAAAGCCTGACACACTCACTCGCTCCACCTTAGAACAGGAAAGTCATTGGACGATTTCCCACGTCAAATTAAACAGACGTGAGATTTTGGAAAAGTGCCCGTACCGTTTTTTATTCGAACTTACAAAACCCTAAAAACGAGAGTGGGTAATGGAACCAAGAAAAGGAGACCTTAACCCAGGAGGGACAATTCTGATTTAAAAAAAAATTAAATGAACGATATTTTTTTTTACAATTATATCACAGCTTTGTTCAACGACTAAATCAAAGCGTTGTCTATTTTTTTCGTTATACTTATATGTTGTTGCCAGACCTTGAAATTGATCACTTCATGAAATGGCCAACTAAAACTGGCCAGATCGTTTTAAACGTTAAAGTTTGATGATATGTCAATACTCGTTTTGCCTACTGTCTTTAGACCTTTTATTGTCATAGAAATTCTACATCAATGATATGGCCAAACGGGGATTAAGTTATATCATCAAACGTTAACGTTTAAACGATGTGAGTGCCTAGTGAGAGTTAATTTAACGTTATTGCGATCGTCACGTTTATGACGTTAGGCGCTCCGATTGGCCTGCTGCAAACTTTAAACCAATCAGAGAGCCAAACGCGGCAAACGTTTCGATCACATTAACGTAAAAATACTCGCACACGGCGCACTGGCCAGTTTTAGTTGGCCATATCTTGAAGTGATCAATTCATTGATCTGTCCACGACATTTATATATTGTTGATTGGAAATGTTTTGAAATACAACTGTCGTATAGTATATACGTAATACGTACAATCTTTCGTCAGATGTAAAATTGCTGGGAACCAATCACTATTCCGAATTTTTTTATTCGAATTTCGTGTGACCGAAAACTATTGACCGACGTCTTTTTTGCTACATGCATTATTTGACTTATATTTTTATATCATCGAAGTATCATGTGTCATAGGTAACATTTTACCGAATTGCTATTGGCCGAAGCCACTCTTGAACTTTTTTTATTTGCTAAATGATTTATTTGCCATATTTTCATCACACCGAAACAACAGTTTACAAACTTTTGGTCACAAATGTATAGACGGTACGCGGTAAATAACTTGAACCATTTGCTATGGTTGCGCGCAACCCTCCACTTTGATAGGGACCCGAAAATCGGTTACTGTGCATGCAAGGTCGACCGCCATGATGGTTCAACTTGTATGACAAGGATTATAACCGATTTCGGGTCTCAGTCAAGGGAAGAAGCTGCGCGTAGCCGTGGCGGATGGTTTAACTTATTTGCTGCGTGCTATAATTGGTAGCATTTTCAATATTAAATTAAAATAGTGTCATAAAAGTCAATATTTTGTGCTACAAAATTTAGTAACAGAAACGAATCGCTGCAAATCCGACTTCACACAGTCTTGTCTGCCATACCCCTAGAGTGTTATTTAAACTCGCGTAGGCGCGGATGGGTAGGGCGGCCCGCGAGCTGAGGAGCAGGTGATTTGAAGGTCTGCCGCCGCGGCTGAGGCTGGCCGGCCAGCAAACCGATCCTGTGGTGGTGAGCGTTGAAATCATCTGCGACGATAAGCTCGCGTGGGACCGCCCAAACCCCGCAGCGCCGAAGCAGAGACAGAAAACCTTCCATGGTGGTATAATGAAGGTTTGAAAACATAATATTTGGAACAAATGATAGTTCCGCTAAGTGTAACATCGGTGAAGAGTTTTTCGACCAAATGAAACGTTGGTGTAACGAAAAAATTCGAATTTAGAATAGGTCAACTGATACAGTGGCAGACGTGACTTCGATGAAATAAAAAAAACGTAATGATAATATGTAGTTGAAAAGTTTTAGGTGAAATGAAATTCGGTCAAACGTTTTTCGAACTTATGATAGGTAATCAAAATTGCTAACAGAAACATTCCTGATAAAAAGCTTTTATGCTAAAAAATCAGGGTTCAGCTGAGAACGAGATACCACGCTATTTTTAGTTTTTATTTACGCATATTCGAGCAGTAGTGGATCAAGTGTGGTATCTAACAGTAGTGAGTGAGGTACATAGTCTGGTAATTATTTTAAACCATGTTATTATATTCAGCACACTTGTGTAAATATGACGCTGAGCTTTAAAAGGAAACTGTGAAATATTATATGTCTTAAGACTATTCTAATAATGTCTTTTGTCATCCTGTTATTGCTTTTAATATTTTTCGTCGATCATTATTAAGTTTGTTTTTCTTTGCCTCATTTGGGCAGACTAAGGTTATACTTAGACCTCGTTATCAGTAATAAATAATTATCTTTTTTGAGTCGCATTAGATTATAGCAAATGTATCGAGTCAGATTTTTCTCAGAAAATGGTCATCTCCATTTTACTACGACCGCACTTGTTTTAATGATTCCACATTCTCCAGTTGCGCAGATATAAAACTGGGCCAACTTTGTACGTCATAATATCCACTACGAATCGATTTGCGAATAATTAAAACAACCACCAAAGTTCACTCGAAGAAATCCCTCTAAAACTCCTTCGTTCTATATAATTAAAAATTATATTATGGTATACATGACTACGTCATGGTAAACAAAAGCAAATAAAACATAATAGTACATTATGATACAAGTGTGTAATGTAAGTGGTTACCGTCGAGGCGGTATTAAGACCCGATCCGTGGCGAGGGTCTTAAGAGAGCCAAGAACGGTAACAACTCATTACTCACGTGTAACATACGACGTTTTTCAATGCACTTGTGAACAAAAATAATTTAGCTAACTAGTATTACAACAGTAAAACTAATAATCCTTTTCATAACATGGCGGTAAAAATTAAATCTGTTTAACGTGTGCGCGCATCTAATTTTTTTTATTTCCCATATGTGAAGGCTATGGCTATATAGTCTTTTGATCATATTGCCTAGTCACCGTTTGTTTTCTTGCGTGAAAAGTTTTTATGATAATGTCATTCGTAATGGCAATAGAATACGGATGTAACATTTTCTAATGACTTTGTAATAGTAATTTTTTATTTAATTAATACAGCTAATGAACATTACTCGAAAAAATCACGCCAAAACCAGCGCGCAACTTAAAATGGCGCCCATAGACCACAAAGAAAAAAACAATTTTTATTTGAACGAACGATTTATATAAATAAAGTTTTTTTCTTTATTAAATAAATCGCTTTTACAAGTTAAGATGGCCGAAATTGAAAAATTTGTTTTGCGAGCAAAGAGGTTGAACAAAAAGATTATAGCTACATTATAGCACTAGTGCATAATTATAATCAAAATGTCACATTTTGGTAAAAGGTGCCTTTATGTATATACCTAAGTGTAGTGCAATAATAGCCACTATCTGAGCAAGTGTATAGAAAATGTATTTTGTTTATGCAGTGTACAATAGTATATAAATTATAAGGCAGAATTATACGGTAACAGAAAACATTACAAGAATAAAAAAGATTGAACAGGTGCGTATTAGCCAGTAATGGGCTTATGGACGGCAAGCAATGGGTAGCTCGCTGTCCGTCCATCCGGTAACAATCCAAACCGAGCCTAGAGTCGACGACGGCGCGCTCTGTTCCCGCGCGCCTCAAGGAGTAGTCAGCAAACCGTAGAGGCCCAGCCTGCTAGCTGCAGGCAGGAAGGAACGAAGCCTGCTGGGGTCATGGGTCAGCTTCCAAAAGGAATACCCGGCCCCGGCTCGATAGGCTACGAAAGACCTGTGTAGGTTTTTAGTCAGTAAGAGTCTGACACTACTTCCCGCTCCACCCAAGTGCGGGATTTGTCATTAGATGATTTTAACTACCATAAAAAAAACACGCCCTCTTGCTAGCGAGAGAAATTTGATGATTAACCATCCCAAAAAACAAAGAGATGTCAAAGATCAGAGCGGACCGCTCTTTCCTGTGATGCCATTAATCCAAGTAGCTATGACGTTAGAAACGCTCCTAAAAAAATGTACACCTTGCTAGGAGTGGCTCTAACGTCACCTAGACCGGAGCGATCTAGTCACGCGATAGGCTGTTGTCGGGAACGGTCTCGTTTATGTATTAATACCGCGTTGTGCGGTCAAGAACAGCGTGAACTAAGATAACAAAAAACATTACATAAACAATAGGTATGTGATAAAGGTTAAGTCAGTAAAAATATGTTTAAAAACTAAAACTCGAATATAAGAGGAAGTATGTGAAATAATGTAAGCTTCTATGCTTATTATTTTAAAGGAGTTTTTATTTTCATGCAGATTTCATCACGCATGCGCATTTGCTTCGTATGCGTAATCTCCGCAAATGTCCTTTTCATACTTTTAATGTAATGCGTGCAATACGCACGCGGGACGCGTTTTTTTTTGCCTATTGAAATTTTCTGCTTGCGGATCAAATCCGTATGCAGAAAATGAAAGCCGCACGATATTAAAAACACCCTTGCTTTTGTTGGAGCTTAGGTAAGCCCCTTTAGTTTTTAGAAGGTAAATCTCTGGATGGGGAAAGTGGGAGTGTCAGATTTTATTACTGAATAAATCCCACCTATGTTCCTTCAGTTGCCTCTTGCTTTTCAGGGTTACAGTGATACGTCTGAATAATTCCGCAGCCGGAACTCCTGTCCAAGTGTCCATCTTGTTTTTTTCTGGTTTGTGTGTTGTGCCCAACAACGTATTTCTGATAACATTGAAAAAAACAAAACGAAGTTCGAACGGCCCATGCATCGCATATTGTAGCTTTTTTGTAGTCGATTATTCAAAACTGTAAATAGTTTATTCATATTTTTTTTATCTATCCGTATGTGATAGCAAAAAAAAAACTATAGCCGTTTTATGTCCAGACTAGACGTCTTGTATGCCTAACGTATATAGCAAGGTGCTTTGGCATATTTGCACGTAGCTACGCTCACAAAATGTGTGCATGTGGTCGGCATATACATAGCTCTTAATTTCAGGAACCGTCTAAACTTGATATAATCTAAAATTTGCACAATTAATATTTTACTGTTACTATGTTTGTGCAAATTTTAAATGCATTATGTATTTTTATTTTCAGTTTTAAATATAATAGTTGATACATGTACTGTCACATTAGGTTTAAGGCCTTTAAGAATAAATAAATAAACAGAAACATAACAGAAAACCTTTTCAGAAACCAAGAGCATACTGATCTGATGGATATACGTACTAATTAAAATCTAAATACTTAAAAGCCAAATACCATTATTATTATTATTTTCATTTATTCATTTTATAAACTTACTGATTACATTTTTAAATATTTTTTAAAAACTTACAAAAAAAAAACATTTAAAAATATAAAAAATAGTGTCCCACCGGTATCAGGTTATTATTATTATATACTTTATTGCACACAATAATTTAACAAAGTACAAACATAATTATCAAAGAAGTGTACAATAGGCGGTCTTATCGCACAGGGCAATTTCTTACAGACAACATTTGGATGGACTGGAAAAAAGGAAAAGCATTAGGGCTGTCAGTGTGCAACAACATAAGTAAATCCACCACCATAACCACCGACCATGGTGGTGTAACCATTCACTGATTAATAACTAAATCTCAGAAACTATAACGCCTTCAAACTTAAAATTTGGTAGGTAGGTTCCTTATAGGGTGTAGACATCCGCTAAGAACGGGTTTTACGAAACTCTACAATTAAGGGGTAAAACGAGGGTTGGAAGTTTGAATGGAGAAACCGAATTTCATGCGGGTGAAGGCGCTGGAAAAAGCTAGTAATAAATAAATGAATCCCACATACCAACTGATTTTCAAAATAAAAACTGCTTATAGTACTAAAACTTACTAACTTAGAGCCAAATTCACCAATAAACTAATCGCGATTCGTTCAAACAAAACGCAGTTTGAGCGACTCATCGAGATTATAGCTTCATTTTGCGTTTCACCGCTATGAATTAAACCTAGTTTACGCTAGCCCTTAAAGTATTTAAGGGTTGATTTCATCATTCAATATAAAAACTTAGGGCTGATTTCGTCATTCAATATAAAAATTTAGTTCAACTAAACTGAGCTCAGCGTAATCTAGTTTAAAGACCCGTGTCGTAAACATGGGCGACAACAAAAGAATTGAAACTGAGTTTAGCTTAAACTAGGTACAAGTCATCGCGGGGAAACGCAAAATGAAGCTATAATCTCGATTAGGCGCTCAAACTGCGTTTTGTTTGAACGAATCGCGATTAGTTTATTGGTGAATTTGGCTCTTAGTTCAATTAAACTGAGCTCAGCGTAATCTAGTTTAAAGACCCGTGTCGTAAACATGGGCGACAACAAAAGAAATGGAACTGAGTTTAGCGCAATCTAGGTTCAATTCATCGCGGTGAAACGCACAATGAAGCTATAATCTCGATTAGCCGCTCAAACTGCGTTTTGTTTGAACGAATCGTGATTAGTTTATTGGTGAATTTGGCTCTAAGTTACTCCTACTTAAACTGTTGCCAAAAAACAAAGTTTTCTAATTCTATCTTATATGTTTCAGGACGTGAAACATGTCAAAAGATACGGAAATTCCTGTGAATTATCCTAGAGATGAAAAAGTAACATTGAGCTATCCTTCACTCCAACCTATGCCTCAACCGATCCCTCAAACAGCCCAAGTACCCTTGAACCCTGTCCAAGTACCTCTGGGCCCTGAGCCATGCCTGGTGACGTGCCCAGCCTGCCACGCAACAGGCCTCAGCCATGTTCAAACGGAACCGGGGATGCAGACTCATTTAATGGCATTGCTCTTATGTCTGTAAGTAGAAACATACTTACAATTTAAATATAAAAAAAAAAACACGTACTTATTAATATTTTTCTTAACAGCTCTCCTAAATCAAAAGATTTTTTTTTATATATTTTGCCTACACTATGAATGACTACTGTATCTATATAAACATGAAAACTCGCATACACAAGACACCTAGCCCCGTACTCATCTTTAGACCACACAAATATTTATTTCGTGTGGGAGTCGAACCTGCGACCTGCAGTGCAGCAGCCAATCGCTCAACCACTGCGCCAAGTGTGCGGCCGATTGAAGTACTAATCATACTGTAAATAATAATATGTAAATATATGTGTATGTCTGTTTGGATGTTTTTGTTTTTATTCCTGTGGGATAGATAATTATATAACTTCCGAAATGTACGCGGGGAAAAAATAATAAACCTTTTTTTTAAAGTTTCTTGAATTAAAATATAATAACCCTTACAGTATCACTCGTGTATTTATCAGTAAGTAAATTCTATGACACAAAAACAAAGAATAAAAATGAATAGTATATTTGTAAATATGTAGCTATTTATTAAATTTTTAGGGCTCCATAACCTTTAAGGGTTTAATTTTTGCCGACTTTATCTAAATCTGCAAAAATAAATAATGTCCGTCTGTCAAGACGCGAAAAGTGTGAAGTTGAAATTAATATCAAAAACTCAAGTCTGCTACCCCAAGAAGTAATGAAAATTCAAACTTCTGAGTCAACACTATCTAAAGATAAGGGCGTTAATGCTCTGCTTAGTGCGTATTTTGACACTCGCTAGGAAATTAAAACCTAAGTATAGCCTGAAATTAGGTATGAAGCAAGTTCTCGTTACAAAGTATATAAGGAAAAAAACCCTGTTTTCTAGTAAAAAATTCTTTTTTGCGATTCGGAAAAATCTTTGAGACTATTAAGAGTGAGTGAATCCGACTCGCATTTACTCGATTTTACCTTAGATATTCATTGTGCTACAACCGGACGTAATAGTTTAAAATACTCGCATACACGTACACTGGTTACCTATCATAAGTTCGAAAAACGTTTGACCGAATTTCATTTCACCTAAAACTTTTCAACTTCGTTTTTTTTTTATTCCATGGAAGTCACATCTGCCACTGTATCAGTTGACCTATTCTAAATTCGAAGTTTCATTTGGTCGATAAACATTTCACCGGTGTTACACTTAGCGGAACCATCATTTGTTCGAAGTATTATGTTTCCGAACCTTCATTATTATTAAGGTTATCTGTCTCTGCTCCGGCGCTGCGGGGTTTGGGCTATCCCACGCGAGCTTATCGTCGCAGATGGTTTCAACGCTCACCACCGCAGCTTCAGCCACGGCGGTGGGTGGCGGATTTAAATTACACTCTAGGGTTAGTGCAGACAAGACTGTGTGAAGTCCGATTCGCAGCGAGTCGTTTCTGACACTAGATTTTGTAGCACCAAATATTTACTTTTATGACACCATTTAAATTTAAGATTGAAAATGCTATTAATTATAGTACGCGGCAAATAAATTGAACGTGAGTTGAACCATCCGCTACGGCTACGCACAGCTCCCTCCGTCGACTGAGATCCAAAATCGGTTATTATCCTTGTCACACAAGTTGAACCATCTTGGCGGTCGACCTTGAATGCACAGTAACCGATTTTCGGGTCTCAATCAAAGTGGAGGGTTGCGCGCAAATATAGCAAATGGTTCAAGTTATTTACCGTCTATATATTTGTGACCAAATCCGTAAACTGTTAAAAAAAAAAACATTTCTTTCGGTGTGATGAAAATATGGCAAATGAAAAAAAGTTCAAGAGAGGCTTCGGCCAATAGCAATTTGGTAAAATGATACCTATGACACATGATACTTCGATGATATAAAAATATGTCAAATAATGCTTAAAGCAAAAAAGACGTCGGTCAATAGTTTTCGGTCACATGAAATTCGAACAAAAAAAATTCGGAGTAGTGATCGGTTCCCACGTACACGCACTTGATTGGTAACTGTGGAATGCGAAGATAGTCGTTATGACTATGCAAAAAACCGAATCCAAATCGTTGTTTGTTGTATAAGTACCCATACAGTTTATTATAACTTGTGTCCTTCTTTTCAGAATCTGTGTATGCTGCACTTGCATCCCATACTTTGTAGACGGCTGTCAGAATGTGGTACACCGTTGCCGAAACTGCAGCGCGTATTTGGGAACCTACAAACGCTAGTTTAATATTTTTTTTGACACCGGACTTTTTGTTCATCTTTATTGTTGTTATTTTTTTTTTAAAAGCACTTAGACACTATGAATTTTCAGTATGTTTTAAAAAAATAGGAAATATAGTATTTACATTTGCGACTGAAATAGTTGCCTCATCAATGAATGGACTAGTCGATCGATGTCATAGATCAATGATGCGTTATCGTTTGACGTCGACTGGTCCATTCTATTATCGACCAATGGCTTCGATCTATCGTTGTGGTGGTCATAAACTCGCAAGCCTGGATTGTGTTGTAATCAGCGAGTAGCTATTGTAAATCTAGTGTAGATTCCCGATATATTTCTAAAAAAAAAAAAAAAAAAAAAAAAAAAAAAAAAAAAAAAAAAAAAAAAAAAAAAAAAAAAGTGCAGGTTGCCGAAAGTACAAGTGGTTAGACTTTATGTGGATTAAGGGATTAAGTCTAGAAAATAATATATTTTCAAAAAACAATACTTGTATTATTTTACAAACAAGGTATTTTGATTCTTGAGTTTTTTTTAAAATATATATTTATAGATTTTTTTTATTAATATATTTCCAATCTATATTATTTCGTGTAAAAATCATTAAAGGATTGTAATTTAGGTTATACCCTGCGAGATTTTAAAGAAAATACTTGGTAACTAGAGAATAAACAATGTTTTCTTGGGCAGGCGCAGATATTTATAATAAACTACGATTAAAAATGTAAGCTTCTTTATTGCATTCAAAGTACCTACAACTTACCAAACATGTTGTCAAAAAATATTAACTATTGCACTAGTAGCCAACTACTATTGAATGCGTTAAAGAAGTACCTACTTAAACAAAAAATATTTTATATAAACGACGAATATACTAATGATAAGCACTGTGTTTGTATGCCATGCTTTTCATGTTAGTAACTGTAGTCTTATGAAAATAAATTTCTTTAAACATAACTAGAGACATGCACATACATTGTCTCGGAAAACCGTTGGTTCCAAAACTGTCATTTGTGGACTTTGATAATCGTTACTAGTAGTCAGAAACCAGAAAATTTGGAACCAGTATTGTAAAGAGTATCGTGTTACCCATTTACTAATTTGAGGAGGTCAGACAAAAATCGCTCAATATAAAATATTTGTAATCAGCTGCCTCCAATTTAACGAAACCAAGTCTAATAACTATGTACAAATATAATACAAAAACACCAAATACACTCAGGCGTCGAAGTACTCCTCCACATCGCTGTCATCCGGAAACGTACCCAGAAGACTGGCAGCATTGCCACGTTGAATGGCAATGCTTATGTCTAGTTTACATTCTTAGTTTAGTTTTTGTGTACTTAGTCTAATATAAATTTTAAAAATAATAAAAAGAAAGAAAATGTATTTATTTTGAACAAAACAAGGCAGATAAATACTAGTTAGTTATAAGTGATACAAAACAGAAGCAAAAAATAAAATAGTGTGCCTCATAGCTGAGGTAAAATAGGTTCAGTTTAGCATAAATGCCAAACAACTAGTGCCTGATGCTTGTTTTCAACTGAACCTGAGTTTGTGACGCAACGGAAGTCAATCAGTTTAATAGCAGATTTATTGAGATATATTAATTTTGATTATAGAACATTATTTTTACTATATGCGATACCTGAAACATATGTCACGTGTATTTTTATGTAAAAAAAAATATGTACAAAATTCCATAACTGTATCATGAAAAATCAGAAAGTTATAAGCTTGTTATGGTACCTGGTTGTCCGCACTAATACTTTGTGACCGAGCCATCCGGAGAGCAGTGGTGGCCGAGTGGTAACGGCCCCGACTTACGAGTTGTAGGTCACGGGTTCAAACCCAGCCAGGCGCATTACTTTGTGTAATTTATTTCATCACCACTGCTCTCAAAACGGTGAAGGAAAACATCGTGAGGAAACCGGCATGTCCTAGAACAAAAAATTCGAAGACATGTGACATTCACCAACCCGCACTGGGCTCGCGTGGTGGATTACGGCCCGTTCCCTCTCCTAGAGAGGAGGCCTGTGTCCCAGCAGTGGGAACATTAAAAGGCTGATGATGATGATGATGATGAGGCCATCCGGGCGAATGAGAGGTTGTTTTGCTCCTCCACCTAGCTGAGCGCTAGTGCCAAATATCTGCTATGATCTGCTGTGACCTGTGTTGTACTTAGTGTCGGTACTGTCCAACTTGTGACTTTAAACATTTTTGGAAAAATCTAACTTGGTATAAAAATTATTGAAATCGATTCAGTTACAGATTCTGAACAAATTATATTCAGGTTTCGCATGTACTAAAAATAATGTTGTATATAAACAGCAAATATTTTTGCACTGTTGCACCGTTAGGTTGCGCCTAGCGTTAGTGGAAACAGGTATAACAGCACTTATATTTAATCTTTCTCCTAGTAATCAATAGAACAGAACTACTTAATTTATAAGTCCTAGGTACTTGTAATTATCTAAGTGCTTCTAATGTGCATAGCTGTTTCAGTTGCTTGTGAGCATACATGAGCAGTAGCTGAGCCGGTAAACATCAATTAACTGGTTTTTAAGGGTAAGTTTTGATATTTTTTTCTTTCCTTAAAACTCATATAAGGTTCTAGACAAAGCGATAGACGATGAGCGCTTCATAAATGTCACGATTTTTTTTAATGTCACTATCTCACCTGATTGTAAGCGAAGATGTGGTCAACGATAGAGCATGCTTACCTATAAATAACCTATTCATTCTTGACTTAAAGATCCTTAGTTTTTGAGGTATTAAAGAACACGGAATCCAGCAGGGAATTCCACTCTTTGGCTGTACCAGCACGCATAATGAATACGTGATCTTCAAATAGCTTCTCCATCTCTTCTCTTCTAATCTAAATAATTGTCTGGGACTGCCGTGGGAGTGTCGAATTTTACTGCTTAAAACCTCACCTGTGTTTGCCTTCCAGGGTCACGCTACAGCCCTAGTTGGCCTCGTTACTCATGCTGACTTGTCTAAAAGCCCAGTTCACGACGACCTAAAACCCACTAATAAGTAATAATTTTTTTTACGGATATAGTTACCCCAGTTAACGAGAAGTTAGGCCCATCGCCCATGGCGACTGTAGCGATTCTGTAGTGCGTTCGCATCGATACAGTCGCGATGCGGCCGCTAGCTGTTTCCCTTCGCCCACACCACGATTCTCAGCGATGCAAACGCGTTACTGTCGCGCTTCTGTCGTAATACAAACGCGAATCCGTAACGGCACAAAAATGAAGTTTTTGGACGTAGAATGCTTCACTCACACGCCAACCTTTTTCCATTCTCTCCCCGATGTCGTCCGACACGGTCGCGCGTTTTCATCGATAGAATCGCAATGCTGTAACGCGTTAGTAGCGCGTGGCAAATGCGACTAACACGCGTTAGTAGCGATGCTGTGATGCGTTTCATGAGCCGCAACAGCATCGCTACAAAAAGTCGCCATTGGCGATGGACCTTAATCTTATATGGTGTAACAAACAATGAGATTTTTCAATCTGTGACAAATCAAATCAATATAAAAAATACTATTCTATACAATATAATATACAACATTTAAGTGGAATTATATGTATATACTATAGCAAATGGTTGAACTTATTTGCCACGTACTATAGTTTTTTTTTAAGTAATTATTTATCTTAATTGTAGGTAAATAACATGACACGTGCCTTGATGGTCTATAGTTCTATATCATTAAGGCACATTACACGCTAGTAATGAAATGAGAATAAGATTATTATGAAAAACTGGAGGGATTGTTAGCAAGATATTATTATTAGATAAATCAAGAATTTATCAAAATAGGGTGGTTGCGCCAATTTGCTATGATCCGCGACTTTGTTTTTTGTAATTTATTTTTTGGCCTAGCAATCCTATCCCTTCCGTTTTCCTCCGCCCGCACGACCTCAAGAAATGAAGTGACATCGACGTTTGTGCATCGATTGTGAATGTGACCGCACCGCTAACAACGCCCGCTCGAAATTACAAGAAAATTGACTATTTCGTGATCCAACCATTCAAAACTCAACAATAGTGCAGTGTAGTGCAAACAGGACCTGGCAGTGGTTAAATGTGCGAAGTCGAGGATCGCCGGCCGGCGCCACGTGGAACCTTCGAGGTCAAAAGGTCAGTGTTCCTTCCTAATACATTTATCCCATCAATAAACGCTAGGCGCAGTACCTGCATATTGTTAACAAACCTTAGATCGCTTTTTAAACCTACAGTCCACAGCAAATTCGCGCAACCATTACTTTTGGTCCTACGAGCAGGATCGTGAATCATTTTCTTGTAATTTCGCAATATAGTATTTGTTCCATAGGGAATAAACGCAACGCGCCTGTTTACCTAGATATAATAGTAGAAAACCCGCATCTAGGCATTTAGGCAACTAATCGTTATTTCGCTCGTATAATTAAAGAGCCATTGATAATTACGGTACCTACGCCGTCAACCGCACCGCATAATTATAGTTAGCTACGTAAATATCAGCGTAGATATAAATCGGTCGCATTCTTTTCCTTGACAAAATTCATTCGGAAGTCCTACAAATTGCATGTAGGTAGACGCATTTCAAAAATACCCGTTCATTGTTGAGGGAATATTTGTAGGAAACGGATAAACCATAGATTATATACGCATATGAACGACGTGAATGATTTAATCGAGAAATTGGGTAATATCCACTCATTGATTCAGGTTATTCCGTTCGTTCGCCGTTCACTTTGTTGTTTACAATATTACCATATTGTTATCTGATAATTATCGCTTACTTAATAATTCGTTAAGTGTTTGTTTGAGTGTATAGTGTGAATATATCAAAACAAGATGTCTCTTAAGGGCAATAAGGTTAGTACTGATTTAAAGGTTCAGTTAAAGCTTTTATACGCTAAAAGGGACTCACAGTTTTCACGTGTTCAATCAATTTGTGATAAATCTTTGCAAACCTCGGATCTGGCGATTAGAGATGCTTTCTTGTGTTCGTTGGAAACTTTAGATAGTTTGCGCGCGGATTTTGAATCTACAATTAATAATATAAACATTTTAGAGTTGGAGTTAAATCCTGATTACTGTGTGAGTTATCAGGCATTGTCGTCCTTTGATGACTTGTATTGTCGTATCAAACGTATTGCTAGGAGTTTAGAGACTCCCCCCCCCGCGAGTGGTTTATCCAACCCTCCTCGCGAACGCCCACGATTGCCGCCAATTCAAATACCTGAATTTAATGGTGACATTCGAAATTGGAATTTATTTATAGATAGTTTCGAAAATATAATACATAGGAACACATCGCTGACAGATCACGAGAGATTGCATTATCTCGTAGAAAAATTGACCGGTAAGGCAAAGGCTGTCTGTGCTGGAATTACGTTTAGCGCTGAAAATTACACTTTAGTTTTGGACACTTTAAAAACAAAATACGAAGATAAGCGATTAGTAGCCACCGCATATTTAGATCAATTATTCGATTTGAAAAGTTTTTCCGTTTGTAACGATCATAATTTAGAGAAGTTTTTAAATATTTTCGCATCATCTGTTCGTGCAGTAAAGAACCTAAAGGTCAATGACCTCTGTGACTTTTTGTTTTTGTATATCGGTTTACAGAAATTAGATCCTGAAACTGTTCGTCTGTTTGAAACGACTCGGCGCGGTAACGAAATACCTAAGTTCGAAGATTTAGAATCTTTTATTCGCGACCATATTAAGGTATTGCAGCGCACGTCGGCACGTCATGAAGTCACGAATAGGACAGGTTCCGATCGCCGTATAGACGCGTCATCGAAGTCAGTCAAGACTGCACATACGCTAGTTAATACCGCCTCAACACCTGACTGTTCTCTGTGTAAGGGTAGCCATACACAGCTGTACAAGTGTTCGGGATTTCAGAGATTATCGCCTAGTGATCGTTACAAGTTTGTCCGCACTAATAATTTGTGTTTTAATTGTCTAAGTGACAAACATCTGGTTACGTCATGTAACAGTGGTGTTAGCTGTCGTAAATGTCTAGCTAGACATCATACCTTCTTACATTTTGAGAGTAGTAAGCTGCCATCGCAGCAGCAGCCTGCGCAGACGCGCGACGCTTGTGACGCGCGGCCTGCTGCAAGTGCAAACGACGTAACATTGTGTTCGCTTTCCGCCGCTGGTACTCAAATCACTACCGTTTTACTTGCGACCGCGCAAGTTGTCATTGTAGATGCCTTTGGCAAACCGCACACCGTTCGAGCGCTACTAGATGGCGCTTCCCAGAGTAATTTTATTACTCGGGATTGTTGTCAACGCCTTGGTTTTAGTTTTAATAATTGGTCATCCCGCTCAGAAGTGAAAGGTTTTGGAGGTTTAAAGGCAACCATTCACGGTTCCATTAGAGTGGTATTTAGTTCACGTTTTAATCGTAATATTTCGTTTGAAATGGATTCGCTAGTCGCAGATAAGATTACGGAACGGTTGCCCACGGTACCGGTTGACACGTCCATGCTGACGGAGTTTAAGAACTTGCAGTTAGCCGACGGAAATTACGCTTTCCCTGGAGATATCGATCTATTGATCGGTGCTTCGATTCTCCCGCATCTCCAGTTATCACGTAAAATTCAAGGTCTTCCGATGTACCCCGCTCCGCACGCACTGGAAACAGTTCTCGGGTTTGTTATAGTTGGTTCCGCACCCGCTTATTTAGATAGTTACTCGACTGTGTCGCACTGTTGCACCGTCGAGCCGCCGCTTGAGTCTACCATCCGCAAGTTCTGGGAGATTGAAGAGGTCAATGTCCCGCCTATTCTCAGCCCTGAGGATCAGGTCACTGAGGAGATTTATACCCGCACGACTACTCGTGATAAAGATGGTCGTTATGTTGTCGCGCTCCCTTTCAAGGGTGATATTTTTTCGCTCGGTGGCTCCCGTGCCTCCGCAGAAAAACGCTTTCTATGCTTGGAACGTAAGATGCAGGCGTCTCCTAAGTTGAAGCAAGCCTATGATGATGTGCTGATCGAATATTTAGATAAAGGTTATATCTCATCAGCGCCTGCCGAGACTGAGGAGACACGTGATTGCCCGTTTTATATCATCCCGCACCATGGAGTTGTTAGAGAAGACAAACTTACAACTAAACTGCGTGTGGTTATGGATGGTAGCGCTAAAACTAGTACTGGCATATCGCTTAACGATATCTTGTATTGTGGTCAGAACCTCCAGGGTAACTTATTTGAAATAATAGTAAATTTTCGCTTGTTTGCTATTGCGCTCTCTGCCGATATTCGGCAAATGTTTCTTAGTATTGGAATCAGAGAATGTGACCGTAGATTCCAACGCTTCTTGTATAGATTTTCTCCGCAGGAACCTTTGAAGGTTTACGAATTCAATCGTGTTTGTTTTGGGCTTAAGTCTAGTCCCTTTCACGCTCTTCGCACTATCAAGCAGTTGGCCGCTGACGAGGGTGATACATACCCGAAAGCAAGGGCCACTATTGAAACCGGATTGTACATGGACGATTTTGTGTACAGTGTACCTAGTGAAGCAGAGGCTATAGAGACCGCTGCTCAAGTAATCAGCCTCATGAAGTTCGGTCAATTTGATCTGGTGAAATGGACAAGCAACTCGCAAGCTACATTAGAGTCGATTCCACCGTCACACCGGTTGACTTCGGTAAAGGAATTCGATGATAGTGATTCGCATAAGATCCTTGGTTTAAGTTGGTCACCCGCAACTGATATGTTCAGTCTTAAAATTAGCTCGACTCCGCCAACTTGTACCAAACGCGTTATCCTAGCATGTGTAGCTCGGATATGGGATATAATGGGTTTTGTAGCTCCTGTCGTTTTGTATGCAAAGCTGCTTATAAAAGAGCTTTGGCTTTCCAACTGTGATTGGGACGACACCGCTCCTGACAGTGTTGCCAAGTTGTGGGCTCGCTATAGGAAAGAGCTTCCAATGCTCGATCAGATACAGATTCCTCGCCATGTTGGTATAGTACCAGACACTGTTGTTAATGTGGTAGGTTTCGCAGACGCCAGTGAGAGGGCTTACGGGGGAGTGGTTTACTTTCAGGTCCAAAATGGCGATAACATTTCAGTTTTCCTCATTAGCGCAAAATCAAAGGTATCTCCTCGTAAGGTTGTCTCTCTTGCTCGTCTCGAACTCTGCGCTATTCTTATGTTGGTTCAATTGATTACATCTATAGTCAAAACTTGTCGTCCTCGCATTAATATAGAGAGAATTGTAGCGTTTTCAGACTCAACCGTTGCTCTATGTTGGGCCCACTCCTCACCCCATCGATGGGGCACGTTTGTCGCAAATAGGGTGGCTAAGATTCAAGCTGAATTGTCACCGGAAAATATATTCCATGTCGCTGGAACAGAAAACCCAGCTGATTGTCTCTCACGTGGTTTGCTTCCTGCGCAAATTTTAAATCATCCGCTTTGGTTTTGTGGCCCTCCCTGGCTTCATACCACTCCTAACGAGTGGCTAAGTGCTCCGTTTAACCCCGCTACTGTTTCAGAGCCACCCGAGGAGAAGAAACATACGCTTGTAGTATCAGTTCCGCGTGAAGAGTCAGTTGTTTTGTTGTTGTCTAATCGAGTCTCGTCTTGGTCGAGACTATTACGCTGTGTAGTTTACGTCCTAAGATTTTTGAGATTATTACCATCGCGTGGTTCTATAATCGCAGCTGATTTGGATAGAGCTGAATCAGTTGTACTTCGAGAGTTGCAGAAATTTTATTTTTCAATAGAATTTCGTAGTTTAGAATCACATAAACCTTGTAGTCACGCACTTCAACATTTGAAACCATTTTTGCAAGACGGACTCATTCGTGTCGGTGGCCGTCTGCGAAATGCTAAGTTAGAGTTTGAACAAATGCATCCAGTAGTTCTACCACGCAGGGATCACGTTTTGGATTTGTTGGTGGACTATCACCATAAGGTGAATTGTCACGCTGGTCCCGATTTATTAATGTCCATTCTTCGACAGAAGTACTGGATACTTTCCGCTCGCAATTTGATACGCGCTAGAGTGCACAGATGTGTGCCCTGCTTTAAGCTCCGCCCGCGTTTCAACGCGCCGGAAATGGCCGACCATCGTTCTTGTCGTGTTGTACAGACGGTGAAACCTTTCATACATACTGGGACGGACTATGCTGGACCGTTTAAAGTCACTATTGCCCGTGGTCGTGGTATACGTTCCACAAAGGCATACATTTGCCTATTCGTTTGTATGACAACTCGTGCGGTTCACATAGAGTTAACCAGTGATTTGAGTACGCAGGGTTTTATGTCTGCATTTAAACGATTTTTATCTCGCCGTGGTCCCGTTAAGCGCTTATACTCTGACAACGGCACAAATTATGTTGGAGCGCGACGCAATATTTCGGAATTACATACATTCTTACGCTCCAAGTACTACCAAAGTGAATTCGCCCATGTCTTAGCTGAGAATCGCATTGATTGGTGTTTTAATACGCCAGCGGCTAGTCATTTTGGTGGCAATTGGGAGGCGAATATTAAAAGCCTTAAGTCGCACCTGTTTCGGGTCATAGGCGAACAGATTCTCTCGTACGAGGAGTTGAGCACTGTACTCGCTCAGGTAGAGGCGTTGATGAATACGCGTCCGTTGTGTCGGACTTTGTCTAGTGATCCATCGGAGCCACTAGCGTTGACGCCGGCTCACTTCTTGACGACGACTCCTCTTAAATATTTGCCCGCTTTAGATGTCGAGACTGACAAACTGCAGCTTCACCCGCGTCACGCTCTGCTAGATAGCTTAGTTCAGTCCTTTTGGAAGCGATGGAGGACAGATTATCTGCATACGCTGCAGTCGCGTCAAAAGTGGAACACTCCTTCAGATCCAGTCACAGTCGGTACTGTGGTGATACTGAAGACTGAGAGTGCGCCTCCTCTGCACTGGCCTCTTGGTGTAGTGGAAGAAGTTTTTCCGGGTTCGAACGGAATAACGCGAGTCGTAAAGGTTAAAACCGCAACTGGATCGTACCTGCGTCCGGTTATTCGCCTCTGCCCTCTGCCTAATCAGTAGTAGTGGCATAGTTAGTTATAAGTTGTTTCGCTACCTAGTATTGATAGTTTAGATATAGTAATAGGGTTTAGTTTCGCTTTTGTTTTTTTTTTCTTTTCTTTGAAGGTAACCCTTCAAACCCGGGGGGAATGGTTGCGCCAATTTGCTATGATCCGCGACTTTGTTTTTTGTAATTTATTTTTTGGCCTAGCAATCCTATCCCTTCCGTTTTCCTCCGCCCGCACGACCTCAAGAAATGAAGTGACATCGACGTTTGTGCATCGATTGTGAATGTGACCGCACCGCTAACAACGCCCGCTCGAAATTACAAGAAAATTGACTATTTCGTGATCCAACCATTCAAAACTCAACAATAGTGCAGTGTAGTGCAAACAGGACCTGGCAGTGGTTAAATGTGCGAAGTCGAGGATCGCCGGCCGGCGCCACGTGGAACCTTCGAGGTCAAAAGGTCAGTGTTCCTTCCTAATACATTTATCCCATCAATAAACGCTAGGCGCAGTACCTGCATATTGTTAACAAACCTTAGATCGCTTTTTAAACCTACAGTCCACAGCAAATTCGCGCAACCATAGGGTTTTTATATAAAAAAAATCAGTATTTATAGTCAACAAATCCATTCCTAGAATCTTATAATTTATTTTTGACACGGTCAAGCAGCTATCCCAATTCGTTGAAGGCTAAAGATAGTTATACTCCATTCGCTTCAGCATTAGACAAAAGAGGTTCATAAAAGCAGGTGTGAATAAAATTCAAACAATTTTAATAAATAATGGTATCAATATAAAATGTTAAAATTACCTACTTACATAAATTTTATTTTTGTAAGGTAAGTACTAAACACTTAGATAGGGAAATTTAATGGATTTTTTTAAATAATAATAACTTTATTTGAAACAATTTTATCTACATATACACCATTAAATTTACAAAAATAAAATTAAAAAACAAAGTACGTTTTTTCTAAAACCCGAATTAATATACGCATGTACGAAATTAATTTCTTGAAGTAAACGAGTCAATGACCTCGTAGGAAGTTGTCGGTCGTTGCGTACTAACTACCTACAGTTAATTGGCCTCGATCAGCTGACGTTTACTTAAAGAAATTAATTTCGTACATGCGGAAATTAATACGAGTTTAAAAAAAAAGTACTTTATTTTTCATTTTTATCTTTACAAATCGATAGGGTTTCATGTACCGAATCGATCCTCTGCGGGATTAAAACGACCAAAATTTAACGGTGTATATGCTAATATTATAAACTAATGAATACTATGATAAATGTCAAATAGTTATAATTAGTAGAACTTAAAATGACAGTTATTATGACGAAGACTGAAACTAAAGTTGAAAAGACTTCAAGTAGAAGTTCCGAATTTTACGCTTGAACGAAAATTTACTTTCAGCTATTGTACGAGTACTTTTATTACAAAGTGTACCCTAAAAACAATCTTTTTTAACTTCTGTCTAATGCTGTTACGAATAGAGTACCTATATCTTTACCTTTCAACGAATATATTCAAGTGATTAACAATTATAGTAACATAAACACTTGAATGTATCATAACATAATTAATTCAATGCTTAGCTCTTTATAAATCTTCTGATACCCTTGTAAAATTAATATTATAAATAATTAAATCTATGCAGCAATGGACTCGGTCACTTGTTTTACAAAACTACTGCTACGTGCGTGATTTTTGAAGGTTGAAGGCACGCAAAAATCATCAAATGACATCCCCCGCCCTTGAGCGGAGCAGGAGATAATGTCAAACTTTTACTGACTAAAACCACACCTATGTTCTTCCGGGCCTTGGTACAGGCCATGGTCCGGAGCAAGGAGGAGTGGCAGACGGTCGCCTCCTTTTGCTAAGCAGTAATGCTAGTAAAGGAGGAGGCCGACCGCATCAAGCAACGGCGCTCACGCAGCAGCCGCCGCCGTGATGCAGATCCCAATTTCCGACCACCGTAGGAGCGGGCTTGCGGACGGCCCAAGTTGTTTACGGCGCACACTTCCCGCGCGCCTCAAGTAGTTTTCAGCAAACTGTAGGGGCCTATTAGGGTCGGGTATGAAAAGGCATACCAGGGCCCTGGAACCAAGGCAAAGAAGGAATGGGGTAGGTTTTTAGTCAGTAAGAGTCTGACACTATCTCCCGCTCCGCCCAAGGGCGGGGGATATCATTGGATGATTTTACATACTTTAAAAAAAAAACACCTATGTTCTTTCAGTTGCCTTTGCGTAGTACCACGGGTAAGACTATTGACACAGAGGAAAAGACTGAATAATACCGTCACAAAATTCACAAATCTGTAGAAAGATACAAGGTGACTGCGTGGCAATAGAATACAAAAGGCAACTGCAGAAAGACAGGTGGGTTTTAGACAGTAAAGTCTTACCTCTTTCTCGCTCCACCTAAAGCGGGAGAAATCAGTTCATGATTATTTACCCTGCCTACCCAAGAACATAGTTTGTGCCTGGGTATAATCATAATTCTAAAAAAAGGCGACGTATCAGACTCTCTCATATTTTTCTACTGGTATACGCTGCATAACTGGGTAGGTGAAGTAAGCTCAGTCCATTCTCTATGTCTATTGCGGTCATGAATTGTTTGTATTTTTGCATAATATTATAAAATGAACCGATTAGCACAGATCCACCCTCATTAGGTACATTTTCCTTTAATCATAACTCTTTTATTTCAGGAATTATAAAATGGAATCCGTTCCGGTTCCTGATCCTATTGCGCAACCCGTTCCGGTTCCTGATCCTGTTCCGATTCCTGATCCTGTTACGCGACCTGTTCCAGTCGGCCCAAGGCCATGCCCAGTCATATGTCCATCCTGCAAGGCATCCATAATCACCAAAGTCAACAAGGAAACCACCATGAAGACCCATTTCATGTCGTTTCTCATATGCACAATGGCGTAAGTATCAAAAGTAGGCATATTAACTCAAAAGTAAAGCAATAACTTAGCACAGGCCAATATTGACTGCAATAGGCTAAGTTGCTTGGGAGAGCCCATGATGCTCGGAGTTTCGTTGCGTGATTGAATCGTAAATGAAGACATTCGCAGAAGAATAGCCCGAAGCATCGCAGAACTTAAATGGTAGTGGGTAGAGCAGGTTGTTCGCGGAACTGATGGTCGACGGGCCGAAAGGTTCTGGAGTGGCGATGCAGGGTTTCAAGTTCTCTCATAAGATGGACTGATCGGCTGAATGCCGCGAGGGCCCATGAGATGCGATTCTCACAGGGCCGGTTTTCAGCCGTACACCGCTGGTCATTTCCCAAGTTCTGAACAGGGACTGGTGCTTTTGATCTTTTTTTCCAGCTTTCGGTACATGGTCGCCACTCCAGAAGCTTTAGGCTCATCGACAATCTATTTTGCGAGAAATGTGCGTTGCCCAAAACCACTTCAGTTTGGTGATTCTTAAGGCTAAACATCGATCACGCAAAGAAACTAAACCACATATTATAGTACGATACTGAAACAAAGTGATGCACGATGTTGGGTTACAGTCATTTAAAAATAAATGGAGAAGGCTATACTTGTATGATGACGCTGATAATAATGATATATTTTATCTTCCAGATGCGGTCTGCTATGCACTTGGATTCCGTACTGCATGGACTCCTGCAGGAATGCGGACCACTATTGCCCCAACTGCGGTGCTTTTTTGGGAACCTACAAGCGATAGTAGAACAGTTCAACGATCATTACTGTTTGGTTAATTTTATAAAAATAAAATATTTCGATATTTATTTCGTTTTTATTCTGTCTCTGAAATATTCGTCAGCTCTATTAAAAATCTTAACGTTTTAAAACTTATGTGGGCTATATGAAAATCTTGCTCACGTTTAGGGACTTTTATAAAACAAATGGCATTTGGGTAGGTCGCAGAAAGTACTCGAACTGACGTACACAGATCGAAATAGTAGGTTTTTTAACCTACTATTTCGATCTGTGTACGTCGTACACTTTTTTTCTTTTCAGTACGTCGTACACGTACTGAAAAGAAAAAAAGACTATCCACATAAATTATTTAATCACTTCTTCCGATAGAGCGAAAGGCTGTGGTTGTGGCTGTGTGTGTGATGTGTGTGTGTGTCGCTGTGGGCACGTTTATATCGAAAAAAAAAATTGACACCTTCATCAGAATCTTTATTCACTATATCTGTGATTTTTTGAAAAAAATGGAACAAGCAGGCTCATGCAGAAAGAGAGAAAACTTAGAAAACTTTAAACGAACCACAGGTTTTTCGCCTTCGAAAAGCTCTTGTACCATAATCGATATTGAAAATAAAAATCGCTGCTTAGCGGTAGATATAATTATTATCAACGTGATTCCTTTGAAAATACCAGCTTGACTACTTCTTTTTCGTGCCGTTTCGACTCAACCTATGTCCGACCAATATGTAGCCACTTGCATAGCTCTGTCGTTGAGATGATTGTCATGATTGATTGGGCAAGCTGAGGAGGACAGGAGGTGATGCATACCATGTGTAATGGACTCCATACTGGCACTGTGTTTAGCATGGATCAAGGATACCACCATTAATGTAATTTTTGGCCAAAATAAATGTTCAAACGAGCTCTACGGTAGTTTTGTTACTTTTTCTTTTGTTCTGTGGCATTTTTGAAGTGTAATTTCAAATAACTAAACCACTTTATTTGTGATACTTAATGATAAGTGTTTTTGATGTGTAAGCTCCTCAGAAGCAAATAGAAGAACCTTATCGGTAGCCGCACTAGTTATTCAATATATAATTTTACTTTTCGAATGCACGCGCAGGTGAATTTAGTTATTCGTTTTTGAATTGATATAAACTATTGCTTGACAGTTAGCAGTGATGCAATCGTAGATGGCGAGACGCACTAGCTTATTAACAGCCTAGCTTTGATAGCCCTCTAGCCTTGAAGATTTTAGAAATTATAATTGGACGGGAAGACCACAGCAGGCAATTGTTTTACATTTAACTCATCATCGCTGATTTTAAAATTAACTGTTGTTGCTATCTAAAATACATATTTAATAGCATAGAAAAACATCTTCATTTTCAGTTAACTTGTTTACAAAATTGATATCTTAAAGATTGGCATTAGCATTCGAAACCCACTTAAGATTTCAACCAATACTGGAAAGATAAAACACTTACATGTCTAAATGTAAAGTACTTATTATCAGCATTTACTTACAAACGTACAACTTGGGGTGCATTTCCATCAAAGCTGTGTCACGATGCGTGCGAAAGATGTTTGCGATACTCATCATTTAAACCGGACTACTTCATTTCCCTAGCCTCACACAGCACAGCTCTATTGGAAATATGCTCAAAGTAGAAGAGGTCTTGCGCATACAAAACAAGTAACACGTAAATGAAGCATGTTGCCGCACGCAAGCACGCAACGCGGTAACTCTTTCGGACAAACCTGCGGATTTGTCTGTCGACTTATTCAAATATGAAACCTAATAAACAAACGTTCCGTAACTGGCCCTGTACTCGTTTGTCTAAAACCGTGCTCAGTAACATGCCCGTCCTGCAAAACTGGCATCATGACGAAACCCCGAGAAAATCTGCCAATCGGTCGCGATCTGCAATGGTCTTTATGGAAGACGATGAATAGACTGCGCACGCAAGTGAGCCACTGCAAACACAACCTAGCAAAGTGGGGGATTATAGACCCCCCGTCACCCAGTACGAGCGCGGTAATCCTGACCAGACGATGACCCACTTATTAGAGTGCCCAAAGTATCCCTACACCTGCACTTTGGAGGACCTCAAAAATACCACTGATGCCGCTGTAAACGTGGCAGCCTACTGTGCCCAAGGACTTTGAGAGAATAGAAAACCATCAATACGATACGAAGAATAAGATGTGAGACTATGAGCACCCACTTCATGGCGTTTTGCATGTCTGGACGAGTGTAAGTATTAGTTCTTAAAACAGTCTGATTTATCTACTCTTTATTTTACGCATTACTATTACCAAGTTTTTTTCGCAATTTTGCTCCCATGGTAATAGCAATAGTATAATTTTCCTGATTTTCCTATGAAAAACGCTTTTGTACATAAAGAAAGCAATTTCTTCATGTACTCATCGGCAACTATTATGTTTGTTATTTATTCAGTGACATATAGTAAAAGTATGATACTCCTTGCTCCACTCCAAAGTGAGAGGAATAATTTCATCATTACCCAACCTTAATACCATTTATACATAACCAATCTGCAATGTATTTGACAATTTTAATAAGGCAGTGGTGGCCGAGTTGTAGCGTCACGGACTTCCGAATTGTAGATAGCGGGTTCAATCCCAGCCAGGTGCGTTACTTTGTATAATTTATTTCATTACCTACCACACTCTCAAAACAGTGAAGGAAAACATCGTGAGGAAACTGGCATGTCCTAGAACCAAAAATTTGAAGACAGGTGACATTCAACAATCCGCACTGGGTCCGCGTGGTTGATTACGGCCCATTCCCTTCCTATTTTCCTCTTCTATTCTCTTCTTCGTGGCCTGAGTCCCAGAATTGGGAACGTTATGAGGCTGATACTATTAATTTTCATTTTTAATATCAATAAATTTTCAATTACAATCATTACATTTTTGTGTTGTCTTATTAATTTTTTTAGTATAAAATAATGAAGGAAAGAGACTGACCAAGGAACAATTTCAGTAACGCTTTCGAATCAAAAATGGTTTTTATTACCGTTTTTGTGGTAAGATTACACATTATCTATCAGTCTTAAGTAGTTTTACAAGAAAAATGCCTTATCGTTTAGAGAAAGTTGAAGGAGAGTTTTCTAACATTTTAATTTTTGTTTGCTGCTGCGGCCTCCTGTGCATGTGGATACCGTACTGCATGGACTTCTGCAAGAATTCTGACTGTTAGCACCTTTACATCTGACGTACGACCGCCCTAGATATTTTATTATTTATTAAGTTAATTATGAGCGTGTGTGTGTCTGCTGACTAGTGTATTTTAATAGTATATAAGCTTAGTTATTTATATTAATAAAGAGTACTTTAGAACACGCAGTCGTATCATCACACTGGTGACCCCGACGTGATCATGCCCAGCTACGGACCTGGCCCTAGGCCTGCCGGCTGGCGCCAACATCACACCCAACGTGATCCTCACCCAGCTACGGACCTGGCCCTAGGCCTGCCGGATGTTGTGATGGTATAGTGATAGCCATCTCCGCGGGATCGCTGTCCAGCTATCTGCTCGTTGTCGTCATAATGATATACCGTGATTGCACATTTCAGTTGGCCTCCCACAAGCGGGTCTCACCAACTAGAATTTCCGGACGGCGGTCGAATTAGCGACACGCGGGGTTGCGATGGTTGTTGACAGGATCCAGCAGTTGGGACTCGAGGTGGCACTGCACAAGTCCGAGGCCATGTGCTTCCACGGCCCTCGGGGTGCGCCACCACCGCGTTCCCAGCTAACGGTAGGAGGAGTTCACATCAGCGTCGGGTCGACGATGAAGTACCTGGGACTCGTCCTCGACAGCTGGTGGAACTTCAAGGAGCACTTCCGACGTCTGGCTCCCAAACTGAATCGGACTGGGGCTGCTCTCGGGCGGCTCCTGCCCAACCTCAGGGGACCAGACGCCTCCTGCCGGAAGCTCTACGCGGGAATCGTTCGGTCCATGGCTCTCTACGGGGCTCCGGTGTGGGCACCGACGTTGACACAGCAACCGAGGGCCCAGCTGAATGCGTGCCAGAGGGTCATGGCAATACGCATGGTGCGAGGGTACCGAACGATCTCCCGCGAGGCGGCGACCCTCCTTGCTGGCCAACCGCCGTGGGATCTGGAGGCAACAGTCCTTGCACACATGCACGACAAGCGCATGGAGATGCAACGCCGGGGCGAAATTCCGCTGCCACGACAAGTCGAGGCATGGCGGACAGAGCTCCGGCGGGATCTCATGGCGAAATGGCGTCAACGACTATCGCAACCTCGTTCGGGGCGCGCCACAATTGGGGCGATAAGGCCCATCCTTGAGGCGTGGCTGGAAAGACCTCACGGCGTTCTCAACTTCCGCACGACGCAGGTGCTTACCGAACACGGAAAGTTCGCTAAGTACCTGTTCCGGATTCGTGCGGAGGATTCGCCCGGGTGTCGCCACTGTGCGGAACATCCGGAGGACACGGTGGAGCACACTGTAGAGGTGTGCCCCGCCTGGGCGGAGCATCGCCGTGTCCTCGTGGGGGCGATCGGCGGCAGCGATCTCTCTCGCCGGGCCTTGGTTCAGGCCATGGTCCGTAGTGAGGAGGGATGGCAGGCGGTCGCCTCCTTCTGCGAAGCAGTAATGCTAGCAAAGGAGGAGGCCGACCGCATCAGGCAGAGGCAACGGGGCGCTCGCCCCAGCCGCCGCCGGGATTCCGATCCCGATTTCCGGCCACCGTAGGCGCGGGCTTGCGGACGGCGTGCAATGGGTAGCACGCTGTCCGATCGTCCGGTAACCGACCGGACCGAGCCCAAGTCGTCGACGGCGCGTTCTGTTCCCGCGCGCCTCAAGGAGCTGTCAGCACACCGAAGAGGCCCAGCCTGCTAACTGCAGGCAGGCAGGGTCGAAGCCTACTGGGGTCATGGGTTAGTTCCGAAAGGAATGCTCGGCCCCGGCACGATAGGCTACGTAGGAACGGGGTAGGTTTTTAGTCAGTAAGAGTCTGACACTAATTCCCGCTCCGCCCAAGGGCGGGATTTGTCATTGGATGATTTTACCTACCATAAAAAAAAAAAAAAAAACCAACTAGAATTTCAAGAGGCAAACATACACGGGTATCGTTCAAGAAACTTAACATTGTGCTGTTCTCCACCTACATCGATACGACATTGACGACACCACGACACGCAAGCAAATCACCCCAAATCAACCAAAGTGCACAAGGCTAAACACGCACGTAGTCCAGAAAATGGTCCAGAGAAGACACTTTCTAGAGCTCGAAAAGTTACGGGCAAAGTCACAGGAAGACATGTATTGCAAAGTGACGCGATATGCATAATATAATACGCATGACCTGTAAAATCGCTATTATCAATTCTGCAAAATAATACGAGTGCACAAAACCGTATAATTTTCAGACGTCAGCAAATTCCGATGCATAATACATCGAGTGTGTCTCAAGTTAAGAAATTGGATCAATAGTTTTAATAACAAAAAACAGTTCTCAATGCAGTCAAATGAGCAGCATAACTTCGAGACTAAATTCCAACCAGAATAAAAGCCAACCAGAAGCTACCATTAGCCTCCATTGGTAACCAGTAGATTGCGCTCCGCCCTGGTCATGGCCTTCAACCTCAGCGATTTTGGCATAACAGCGTTCTGCGGACCGGTAACAAAAAGAGCATCCTCTTCTGGTCAATACAGGCGCTAGCCTAGCCACATCAACGCCCCGCAGCTTTCAAAGCGCCTGGCATACGTGAGCATCACAGCTGCGAACTACGCGCAGTAAACAAGAGGTTCAGCTCAGAGGGATTTCTCACTGGTTCTGGCACGCCCCATTGGCAAGACAGCTGACTTAGAAAAATTGAGAACAGAGAAGAAATATATGGACATGGTCAACGTGCATACAGCCACAGCCACGGTTAAAAATAATGACACCTGTGCCGCGCCAGAATTTGTCGACACCTGCAGAAGCAGGCGCGCGTCATGTTACCTGATCCGGCCGTGCAATTCGATGTCGTGCGAACTAAATACTTAGTCATAATGAATTCATTGGTTTAGATTATTTTTTAACGTCTTTAATATCGTATAAAAAATCTTTTTTGTAAAAGGGGGAAGTACTGTTAGCACCTTTACATCTGACGTACGACCGCCCTAGATATTTTATTATTTATTATGTTAATTATGAGCGTGTGTGTGTCGGCTGACTAGTGTATTTTAATAGTATATAAGCTTAGTTATTTATATTAATAAAGAGTACTTTTGAACACGCAGTCGTATCATTACACTGACCATTATTGCCCCAAACGCGGAATGTATTTGGGAACATATAAACGGTAAATTATCGTATTATTTTTGTTATGTAATATGTTATATTAATGGATTTACAACATATTTGGGTACAGTCTATGCTAAAGTGTCGTGAATTTCTTTGTAGTAGAATTTCAATAATCCACAACCAGTTTATTAAATACTTTAGATTATATACGGTTATGAATCGTTGACTCTGTTCTACAAAGAAATATTACCTATTATTATTATTATATTGACCCTGACTGTCCGGTGATTCGACTTTTAAAGACAAAGGAATAGTAATAAAAAATATGTGTTTGATTATTGTATAGTTTTTTTTTTAATTTATTATTGTACAGTTTATGTATTCTGTTTATTTGTTCCATTTCATTCATTCTAGTGATGTTGACTGTTATATTTTTTTCACATGACCATTTTTGAAAAAAAAAAAACAGTTAAAGTTGAAAGTTTAAAATGCTGATGCTAATCTATGTGTGGACATACGAGTAGTAGGAAGTATCTTCCAAAGTTCTTTTTTGTTGAGAATTTCATTTACCTTTGTTGGCTTATTTTTTACGATTTATATATTACGTTGCCTGAATATTGTTTTTATAGAAACCATTTTGGAGCTTGGCAGATCTTTTATTTAGCAAAACTCTACGGAGTTAAGCGATTGCCTTTACAATATTACGCCTGCCAAATTTAACTTAGCAACACACATCTAACAAAATAACAAACACATTTAATAAATCAGGATTAATATTTCTTCAAAAGATCTTTTCTTTTACTGTTTACTTTTATATGTAAATAAAATGTTTCTATAACATACATTGTTGCAAAAGTAATCCAGTCGCAGCTTTCTAACTGTTATTAAAAAAAAAAGGTTCAACGTGCTTCCTAAGTAATTTATCATCAGTTTAGGCCTTTTTAAACCTTTTAATATTCCCTCTACTGGGATTCAAGCCTAATATCTAGAGGAAGAAATGGATGGATTACAATGGTGTAGATTACAGCCTAATTCACCATGCGGGCCCGTGTGGTCTTGTGGATGTCACTTATCCCTCAGGGGATATGCATAACTTAAGTTTTACGTACTCTAACGTGACAGATTTGTTGGCATAACGTGTCTTTTCAGAAAAAAAAAAACACAAGAAAAGGCTTGATCTAGAAGGTAATACTCCTGGATTCGGTGCATATATGGTTGTTTGAAGATTCTTCTCTCAAGAACCCTGACTATGGTAGCTTAGTTCCTTTTCCCGACGCTCGCCGCGCCGCACCGGTGGTAAACCACCGCGCGCCGGCGGCTGTTTGATATGTCGGAATGTTTTTTTATTTTATTTTTTAAAAACTATTTAAAAATATAAATAATATATAAATAATCACAGGAAATATAAATAAAAATCATTTATTTACAAACATGGGTATTCACACAGTGTCTCAAGACGAAAGTCTATGATCAGTACGTGTTGCCAGTGGCTCCGAAACATGGTCACTCACAATCGGCCTCCCAAAGGGTAATGGAAAGGGCTATGCTCGGAGTTTCCCTATGCGCGTGATCGAATCAGAAACGAAGGTATCTACAGAAGAACCAAGGTTGCCAACATAGCATGAAGAATCGCCAAACTTAAGTGGCAACGTGCAGGGCACATTGCTCACAGATAAAATGGCCGTTGGGGTCAAAAGGTTCTGGTGTAGCAACCGCATACCAGAAGACACAGTGTTGGAAGGCTTCCTACAAGGTGGACCGATGACCTGGCAAGGGTTGCGGGAATCCGATGGATGCGACACAGGACACGCACAGGACCGTTCATTGTGATGACACTTGGGGGAAGCCTGTCCAATAGTGGACGTCTTTCGGCTTAAATGATAATGATGGGTATTTGTAGATGTCATCATAAGGTCAACACATGCAAATTATTATATCTAATTCAAAATAAAATACAAATACAACATAAATTAGCATAGCATAGTATAGCATCAGCTTTATTATGTTCCTACGGCTTGGATTCAGGCCTCCTCTCTAGAAGAGGGAATGCGTCGTACTCCACCATGTCTTCGAAATTATGGTTCTAGGACATGTCAGTTTCCTCACGATGTTTTCCTTTACCGCTTTGGGAGCAGTGGTGATTAAATAAATTACACAAAGTAATGCACCTGACTGGGTTTGAACTCCTAACCTACAACTCGTAAGTCGGGGCCGGTGCCACTCGGCCACTACTGCTCTTATAAATTATATCAACAAATATTTCTAATTCTAACTATAATATTATAAATGTCAAAATTATGTTATTTGACACGTTCGTCTCTTGAACTAAAGTTTCAGTGTGATACAACTTCACCACGGATATTTATTAGACAGATTGAGTGAAACAAAAACTAAATAATAGAGCCCACTAGACTTCCTTGTTTGGTGCCAATGACCTTGGCCTTGGTTGGGGACGCAGGCGCGGAAGACTCAATGACGTCATGGAAGGTGCGTAGCCCCCAATTTAGACGGTGTCAAGCGATGCGTCATTCTTTACTTTGCTGGATGTATTGGGATAATGATTTGTTTTCATGGGGTCGACCCACGTCAACAGGGAAATCGATGGCTAATATTATTAGTAACTATAGTCACTGTAGATTGATGTTTGGATTAACATCTTCTTTACATACTTGGTAGATAGAAGTTTTGTTAGGTTAAAACCACTACCCTCTTCTTCTTGCTCGTTTCACTCCGGGTGCACTTGCCTTTTATATAATAAAACCAGCCCCCCTAGCCAAGTTACGACCGTTTCGTTTCGATTCTCTTGCGTCGAACGCCTCGAGTTGGCCACGCCTCCAATTCCTTTGTTCTAACGTCACCTTAACGCACAGTCACGTGATCAGAACAAAGGAGTCGGAGGCGTGGACGACTCGAGGCGTTCGGCGCAAGAGGGTTGAAACGAAACGGTCGTAACTTGGCTAGGAGGGCTGATGTATCAAAGTTCTAACTCACTTACATACTCATCTATGCCCAACCAAATCTTTTGAACTTACGAAGCTAAAATGTTGCACAAAGATCCCTTTTAGTATAAACAAGGACCAAGAAAGGAATTCCCAAAATTCACGTGGATGAAACTCGGGCAGAAGGTTTGTATAAAGAAACCTACTCTCATGTGGGCAAAGCCGCTGGCAGAAGATAGTCTAAAATGAAGTCACTTTCTACGTCTGTCTGTTTATCCGCTAACTGCCATAAACCACGCAACGAATTTTGATGTAGTTTTCTCTAACATAAAGCGCAACAAAGTTTATCTATTACAAAATACTGGGTGGATATTATTGATAGGTAAAGCTGTTGGTACCAGTTGTCATTCATAGATCTTTAACAGTCGTGACAGGGTAGTCAGACGCCAGAAAGTCTGACCATATATCGCCGAAGAATAACGCTTTATTTAGATAGATGATAGTTTATTTATCTTGAAGACAAAACGGCTTGGGATCGACCTGCTCCAGTATTGACTATAATTGTAGTTATATATGTAATATTTTTTTGTCAAATTCTCCTTTTTATTTTTGTTTTTCTTTCTTTCTCGAATTTGTCATTGATGATTATTTTTATTTTATTTGTTGACTTGGAATTTTTTTTCATACCCTTTTTTTTAATTTTATTTTAAAATTTGACTTAGAACTTAGATGGTTCTTAATTGTATTTTACCATTTGACATTGATATTTTTATTTATTTACATTTTACGGTTTGCAATAAGCTGCATAGTAAAGTGTTATATTTTTGTAAATTCTATTTTATTATTGTGAATATGGGGACTATGTGGATTACTTTTCTTTTCTGTAATTTTTAACATGATGTCTGGCAGTTTTGAGTATTTGATACGGCTACCCAAATGTCCTTTCTTTGGTATTGTTCGTCAAGTCGTTGAGCTCCTTAGTAGTTCTAATACTGACAAACGCTATTGAGCTACACGAATACTGACAAATGCTTGCACTGACTGGACAGGTCCACTCAAATCTGTGTGGTTCTTTCTTCAAAAGACCATCTCAGACACTAATCTGCATGATTCTCATATTATTTTGAATGTTTAATGTATGGACTTTAAAAGAGACTTTGACCCCTTAGTTTGTTTCGGTGTTTCTTCTCAGGGTAGTCAGCTAGGAAACACCGGCCTCATCTAGTTTAAACTGACGATAAAAAAAGATTGACGTGTAAAAGTGAGTTTTTTTAAAAACCTATTTGCAAAATAAATATCATTTATCATTTATTTGATCTTTATTTTTGTAAGTTTTGGCGCAATTTTTCAAGTGGAGTTCAATGGCATTTATGCATTTGCAAATTGGGTAAAGTTATGAATCTTAAGTGGTTAAACTACTGGATAATATGTGGATCATTTTAAAAGGTGCGAGCTCGGTAAAATGGAGCTGATATATGTATTGTAGTATTGAAAACCTCAGTGACGTTTAGAGATAACTCTAGCTCGATACATTTGCAGAAGCATTAGAATTTGTCACATCATATGCTTAATAGGAAAGAGGCCTAACTCTAAAAAGAAGGTATTTGAATCTTGAAAAAGATGTTTCAATAATGAGGTCCAATTTTGAAATACCCACTTTTTTGTGTTAGATCTGTTTTCTATTAAAAATGCGACATGTTCATTTCAACGGAATAAAAAGTATACAGTATTATATTTTAAACATAATGTTATAAACTTGAAACTGGCTGAATGCACAAGTCGAGCGATAAAAAAAAAACTAAGAACTGAGAAACTGAGGGTCTTTAAAAAATATTTTTACTTAACTAGGTAATTTTACAAGCATATTCTAATTGAAACTATTGAAAGTTAATAACTTGTGCTAACTTGCGCAGGTATGCTATGATCAGGTAAAAGCTATCGGATTCGATACTCAAACGAAAAATAAAATTATATATTTTTCTCCACTTTGAATATGATGAATTGAATACTATGAAAATAATATATGGTAGAAAATTAATAACATTATTTATTTATTATATACTTTATTGTACACCTCATAAAGTGGATGGGATAAATATTACAAAACTAAGTGTACAATGGGCGGTCTTATCGCACAGGGGAATCTTTTACAGACACAACATTCAACATTGTTATAAATGAAACGCGATAAAATATATAAATTGGAAGATCCATCCAGCTGTTCTGTATTGGGTTCTATAAATAATATTTTTCCTGAGCAATACGGGCTAGGGAACTAGCAATTACGTCATCCGATAGTCTGCCGCCAATATGACGTCACAAATTCATTCTTTTTACAAAATAATCTATTTTTTATCTGTGGAAGCACATTAGTAGGGCAAGGTACACACTATAGCGTGTTGACATGTAATTTATTTGTGTTGTACTGAAATGGTTTTTTACACAAATATAAATTATAAAACTAGTTATTATCGCGTGAGTTCTCTTTCGTGGTTATTCTGAGAGCAACCAAATTTTTTTTCGGAAAACAAGCTACCAGTGATACTGTACGTTAAAGTACCTTTTCACCAGTGAATTTTTTTTTCATAAATTCGGATCAGTACTATTCCTATAAACAAACAAACACTACTACTTTTGTAATTAGTTCGTAGTAATGATTTTTTTTTAAGTAGGTTACCACGAAACATGACTATAAAACAAAAAAAAAAGAACAAAAATGGCACAATTAAAAACAAAATGAAACTAGTCCAGCACATAAAAATAATTACAAGGAAAATTAAATTTATATTGAAATGGATTAATTATTTTTTAGATATTATCAGCTTCTAACAAATCACAGGAGGTATTTTATCGTATAAATTACAAAAAGGGTAATGAACTTTATTATTAATTTATTACATATTCATTAATTTCAACAAAGTTGTGGTGTAATTTATACCATCACGTGCCTTTTTAGAAACACAGGAAAATATTTTTTCTCTTTCATTCATTCATTTGCATTCCGGTTTCATTTTCCTATTGCATTCCTGTTTCATTTTTTATTAAATTTTCTATATCATTGTACATAATGTTTTTACGATTGTTATTTGCTAGAAATTGTAATTTTACTTATATAAAATACTAACTACGGCGTATAAGTAGAAGCGTACTTGGACGCCTTGGTAGTATATTTGCGGCCATATCATTGTCATTTGGACACGCCATATCCGTGCCCAGAAGACTAGCAGCATTACAACGTTGAATGGCAATGCACTGTGTGGCAAAAAACGGGAATTTATCATTTGTCATCGGAAATGAATTTAAGAAAAAAAAAAAAAACAACAAAAAATCCTAACGATATGAAGATAGACGATAACTTCACCTAGTGTGTGCCGACACAAACCGATGACTCACTTTAGTTGTAAGTACTAATGAAATGAATCGTGCTCAGCCGACTACAGCGAGCTCTTTCGACTCAGTAGCGTGTTGATATTGCTAGAGGTTACTCGCTCCATATTGTTATTAAACAAGTGTATTCTCTGTTGTGTTAACTTTTTAACTAGGTAAGTGACGTGTTTATGTTACCTATTTAATCTTTAAGAGAGTTTAGTTCAGCGTCCTACTTTTTCTTTGTTTGTTCTATTATTACAATTTCGATCGTCACGGAAGTGTACGAGGTTAAGATTTTAGATCGCGCGGTATAGGTAACGTTATTCAAGAAGTTTTTAGTGGCTTTGCAAGCGTGGTCGTCGCATGGTTTGTAGTGAAAGTGAGAGCCAACAGAGTGTTGTTGTAGTCTATGTGTGTCTATAGGTATATATGCGTGGTTTCCCCACCCACTATTACGTCAGCTACCTGTAACTTTTTTGCCGGGAATACGGGAGTGCCGTTGAGTGATTAAAGTAATTTAGAAGTCTCGACCTCAGTCTTTTCCGTCGCAAGGTTACCATCAACTATAATCTGGATCTATCTGGTTCTAATCCGTAGGTATGATCTATAAACGTACATGTATGCTATTTAAAATGTTACGAATGCTCGTATGTAGCTAGGTATGTTACCCAGGCATGCGTAAACGGCTCAACGATTTTGAATATAATGTGGCATATCTATAGATAAAACGTGTCCTGGATGTCCTGACAATAGCGAAGTCTGAATTTGTGCTGATATTGTTTGTCTACCCGCACATAAAATTTCGCAATACTGAGAGGCAAGTGGAAGTAAGAAGAAAAACTTGATTTTACTTGACTTTTCTGAGTATTTCGTGACGTGTTGTTTATCTATGTCCAATCGCAATATATAATTACCTACGGTCACGGGTCTATGTACAATTGTACATGTTTCTCTTGCAACTATAATATTTTATTGTTTGTATTTTATACGCTGCTGAATATGTTGGTAATATTATATGTGTCGTTCAAATACCTATCTACTTATAGTTTTTGTGTAAATAGCAGTTATAAAGTAGGTACGACTTGCAAATTGTTCATTAACCTGTTGAGTATCGTAATTGACTTGATCTTTTGGTTGAAGTTCGATACTTGTTGTCAAACAAAACACATTGAGAACTGATGTTTGAACTAGATTTTCGGGTCTCAAACAAAGCGTGTAACCATAGCAACGGGTTCAACTTATTTGTCGCTTATTATACTATAGGCTACTTCTAGGCAAGCGTGCTCCACCGTCGACTATATAAAAAGTATCATATTTGGAATACACAGTTGACAATCTATGTTTGAGTAAATTGTTTTTTTTTTGGGAGACTTCTTTCCCACACATAGGCGTAGGTCTCCCTCAACCTCTTACAGCTTTCACGAGCCCGTGTTTCCTCTTTTCAGATCAATTAATTACAATTATTATTTTGCAATAACTATGTCCAAGCGTTGTACCATCTAGGATACATTTATTTGCAGTCCAACAGTTGTTGTCAGTGCCATTAAGGCTTATCCTGAAAACAGTGTTGTTCTTTGACATCGTTTTTCTGTTGTTGTAAATGATATCGTCACATTCCAAGTACACATTAACTAAATTTGTTTACACATGGACATCGTTACAAACCCATAACCGGTTTTAAGAACCGGTTTTTTTGTTAAAACATATTAAATGATTTTATGGATGTTGTTGTCTTAAGTTGAGTATCGTGAATTAGTTTTCCTTTTTAACTTTTTTTTCTCGATGGGTAATTCCCGACTACTTGTAATGGTTTCTTGGAAGATTACTCAGTCATCCATCGTTTAAAAGTTACGGTTTATTCAAAAGAGTCACCTTTGATCTTGAACACCGGGTTTTAGTCAGTAAAAGACTGACACTCCCTTTCGAACCACTCGTAACATAATCAGCCTTATAAATGTTTCTACTACTGGGAGTCGGGCCTTCTCTCTAGGAAACGGAATGGGCCGTAACCCACCACGTGGGCCCAGTGCGAGTGCATGGATTTCACTCTGTGCATGTCTTTGAATTTTTCGTTCTGAGAAATACCGGTTTCCTCACGATGTTTTCTTTCACCGTTTTGCGAGCAGTGGTGACGAGATATCATAAGGCGCTGGCTGGGCTTAAACCCGCGATCTACAACTAGTAATTCATGGCCATTACCACGTCGGCAACCGTCTGCTGATCCACGCTTAGCGAGCCAATTTATTTGATGATAAACCACCCAAACGAAAAAAAAGTTTGTTGTTGACATTTCGTAATATTTATTAATGTGTACCTACAATATTATCTTACACAAGTATTTTTTTTATAGTTTTATCGCATTTAGATATCAAAACGTAGGTACTGTATGTTTCTGCCTACTACAAGTGGCTGGCTAGTGAAAAATAAAATAACGTTCCACTTATAGATTGATAAATGAGCATGGTTGAAGCTTGGAATTTTAATGGAACTGACTGAAAAATAGTAATCTTAAATTAAACCAAGTACTTTTAATTCTGTTGTTGAAAATACTCCTTGTAATCGTACTAAGTGCTTAGCGTAAGTCTGCATGGTTCTCATATGATTTGGCCATTACATGTTTGCTGTATGGACTTTTAAAAGAGACTTTGATCCCTGAGTTTGTTTCGATGTTTCTTCTTAGGGTAGTCAGCTGGGAAACACCGGCCACGCCTAGTTTAAACTGACGAAAAAATTGACGTGTTAAACTGTTTTTAAAAAACCTATTTGCAAAATAAATATCCTTTAACATTAACGTTAACGCGAGCAACATGTTTACCACGTACTGACGTCCGATGCTCCGATTGGCCCATTCCAAGCTCTTAACCAATCAGAGGGCTGAACGCGCTAGACGTTCCGATTGTGTTAACATAAAAACAACTCTCACTCAGCGCACAGATTGACATAGCATAACAACACGCCTGTGAAATTCCCCAAAGGGGTGTGGTGGCAGCACACCCAATATGTCAGCTGTTACACAAAGAGCCAAATTCACCAATAAACTAATCGCGATTCCTTCAAACAAAACGCAGTTTGAGCGACTAATTGAGATTATAGCTTAATTTTGCGTTTCACCGCTATGAATTGAACCTAGTTTACGCTAAACTCAGTTTCAATTCTTTTGTTGTCGCCCATGTTTACGACACGGTTCTTTAAACTAGATTACGCTGAGCTCAGTTTAGTTGAACTAAGTTTTTATATTGAATGATGAAATCAGCCCTAAGAGCCAAATTCACCAATAAACTAATCGCGATTCGTTCAATCAAAACGCAGTTTGAGCGCCTAATCGAGATTATAGCTTCATTTTGCGTTTCACCGCGATGACTTAAACCTAGGTTACGCTAAACTCAGTTTCAATTCTTTTGTTGTCGCCCATGTTTACGACACGGGTCTTTAAACTAGATTACGCTGAACTCAGTTTAGTTGAACTAAGTTTTTATATTGAATGATGAAATCAGCCCTAAGAGCCAAATTCACCAATAAACTAATCGCGATTCGTTCAAACAAAACGCAGTTTGAGCGACTAATCGAGATTATAGCTTCATTTTGCGTTTCACCGCGATGAATTAAACCTAGTTTACGCTAAACTCAGTTTCAATCCTTTGTTATCGCCCATGTTTACGACACTGGTCTTTAAACTAGATTACGCTGAGCTCACGTTAGTTGAACTAAGGGCCAAATTCACCAAGAAACTAATCGCGATTATATAAAACAAAACGCAGTTTGAGCGCCTAATCGAGATTATAGCTTCATTTTGCGTTTCACCGCTATGAATTAAACCTAGTTTACGCTAAACTCAGTTTCAATTCTTTTGTTGTCGCCCATGTTACGACACGGTTCGTTAAACTAGATTACCCTGAGCTCAGTTTAGTTGAACTGAGTTTTTATATTGAATGGTGAAATCAGCCCTTAGTTTTTATATTGAATGATGAAATCAGCCCTAAGAGCCAAATTCACCAATAAACTAATCGCGATTCGTTCAAACAAAACGCAGTTTGAGCGCCTAATCCAGATTATAGCTTCATTTTGCGTTTCACCGTGATGAATTGAACCTAGTTTACGCTAAACTCAGTTTCAATCATTTTTTGTCGCCCAGATTTCATCATTCAATATAAAAACTTAGTTCAACTAAACTGAGCTCAGCGTAATCTAGTTTAAAGCCCCGTATCGTAAACATGGGCGACAACAAAAGAATTGAAACTAAGTTTAGCATAAACTAGGTTCAATTCATTCTAGGTTCAATTCAAACGCAAAATGAAGCTATAATCTCAATTAGGCGCTCAAACTGCATTTTGTTTTATATAATCGCGATTAGTTTATTGGTGAATTTGGCCCTATAGTCTTTTGCCAATCTAAATGGCACAGATCCAGATATTGGGTCGGTAGTTAGCCAAAAATATGGTACCAAAGAATTCGAATATTCCGCTTTGTAATGAGTTAGTTTCTTTTTTATGTACAACTGGCACTTTTTTGTCAGATTACTTTGATGTGCGATTAAAAAAAATCGATTACGATTGGCTTTCAAGGCAGTGTTACAAGGCCGAATTCGTTTATTTCCTTGCATCAATCTTTTTTTTTGTGTCTATTGTACTTTATCGTGCTTGTGAATCTGTCAGCATGCACTGATCATCGTTTAGTTTTTAGTTAAGTATTTTGTTTATTTTGTAAACATCTCAACGTGAAAATTCAGGTGAAGCAAGGTTGAAGTGACCAACCAATCCTCAAATAATTGATTTTCGGATCTCAATCGATGTGGGGGCTGCGCGTAACTGTAGCAAATCGTCCAAATTCTTTACTATATTTACTTTTTATGAACGTTAGCATTGAATTGTCAATATCCTAGACCGGTACACACACCGCACTATGGCCGATATCTCTGTATTTCTTTTTTATTTATTTTTTTGTCTAAATACCGTCATGTAATTTTTTTTTTCTGTGAGTAGGTATTGCTTTCTTTAATGTTTTTATTGTTGAGTTTTTATAATTTATTTTTTTAATTAATGTGTTTAGTTTTTATAATTTAATTGTGCTTTGGTGTATGTTTTGTGTTGTAGCCAATAAAAGCTTTATCTATCTATCTAAAAAATCTAAATTTGTAAAAAGTGTTTAAAATCAGATTGTGACTGGAATTTCAACGTTTTTAGCACGCTAATTACCTTTCTAAAGATATGAATTCTCAGAGTCACTTTGTCGTTATTATTATTTGACGTAAGGAATATAAGCTATTATTAAACAGATTACAATATGCGGCATATAAGTTGAACCAAAAGGATCGATCATCAATGTGCAGTAAAAGATTTTCACGTGTCAATCGAAGTGAGGCACAGCTGGGAGCGGCGCATAACCATAGCAACGACGGCTATTTTCGTTCAAGTTATTTGCCGCGTACAGGCGGCTGTCTGATGTTCCAGCAGATATACAATAGATAGGTATACACACATCTAGCTTCTGCCAGCGGCTGCGTCCGCATGAGAGTAGGTTTCTCTTTACAAACTTCGGCCCCCCGTTTTATCCCCTTAGGAGGTGAAGTTTGGAAAATATTCTCTTACTTAGTGCTTTTTTTTGGTCTTGGATAAAATCATCCAATGACATCTCCTGCCTTTGGGCGGAGCGGGAGATAGTGTCAGAATCTTACTGACTAAAAATCCACCCCGTTCCTTTGTTGCCTTAGATACCAGGGCCGAGCCTTCCTTTCAGAAGCAAACCCTTGGCCCCAGTAGGCTTCGACCCTGCCTGCCTGCAGCTAGCAGGCTGGGTCTCTACGGTTTGCTGACAACTCCTTGAGGCGCGCGACGAACTGGGCTTAGTCCGGATGGTTACCGGTCGGTTGGACAGCGAGCTATCCATAGCTCGCCGTCCGCAAGCCCGCATTCTCTTAGTGCTTAACTACATAAGAAAAGGAAATCTTGTAAAAATTTCACAATCCTGGCCTCTGTAGTTTCGGCTGTGTGTTGCCAAGACAATCAGTCAGTTTTTCCTTTGATGACGTTCAAGTCTCACAAAACAATAAAATTCTATGAAGCGATGAATAATAACTTTTAAAAACACTTATATTCAATGATTATTACCTCATGATTTTCTGATATTACTCACTTAGGTGAAGTATTGTTTGAAGTTTGACTGACTAGTTTTAAATTCAAACTCATCAATTCGCAAGGTCGCAAGTAATATCTGTCAAACAAAAGTTACAATTTTGTTGAGAGTTTTATTATTTTTAAATCGTAGGATTTAGATTTACTTGCAAAGTATTCGTGATAAATGTGCTAAATATTGAACTAGGTATTTAAGAAAATAAATGTAAATGGTTTTTGTGTCACCAAGATATAAACTGAGAGCAGTGATGGTAACGGCCCTGACTTACGAGCTGTAGGTCGCGGGATTAAACCCAGCCAGGCGCATTACTTTTCGTAATTTATTTCATCAAGGAAAATATCGCGAGGTAACCGGCATGCCTTAGAACCAAAAATTGGAAGACATGTGACATCCACCAACCCGCACTGGGCCCGTGTGGTGGATTACAGCCCATTCCCTCTCCTAGAGAGGAGGCCTGAGTCCCAGCAGTGGGAATATTATAAGGCTGATCCTATGCTATGCTGCTAAGATATAAATTTATGAGTATGGTCTTGATATTCAGGGTTTACGATTTAGAAAAGCTGGTACTATGTAATAGTTAGGTATTTTGCATGGCAAAACATACTATTAAAATACAAAGCAATAAAATTAGTCATAAAATAATTATCGTGATAACAACCAGTTAATTCCGCTTTTTCATCAACGGGAAAATGATAAAGAATATTGTTAAATTGTATATATCATGGCTTGGCGTGTCCAGCGCTGGGTTGCGACAATCACTGTGGCCGTATCGCCATGAGACCCCGTCGGAACTCTTTCCTTTATGCAGATCACAAGAATTTTGCTCCGGCATTTCATCTCCATGCGCAAATTGTGAATGCATGCAGGAGCCTTCAGATTCCACGGCAGTAAGCCTGCAAGGACACGCACTACTTTGCAAGACACCATGCGCTATCCTGCGCATGGCCGGATGGCCATGATACTCTGGGGCGTGTTCAGTTTGGCCAGCAGTCGTATCCACTGCGACGGTGCCCACACTGGCGCTCTGTAAAGGGCCATAGACGGAACAATCCCCGCGTAGAGCATCTGGCAGGAAATGTCTGGAACTCCTAGATTGGGCAGGAGCCGCTTGAGGGCAGACCGGGCCCGTAATAGTTTGGCAGCCAGACAATTTAAGTGCCGACTATTTTAATACCGTTATATGGGAACCCGGTGGTGGTCGCGTTCTGACGGTCATGAAAGCACATAGCCTGCGACTTTTGAAGTGCTACCTCGAGTCTCAACCATCAGATCCTGTCCACGACAAAATGTTCATAGAGATGTTGGTGCCTTATGCGAGTGTCTTTTACGTTAAATACTATCGACAAGTTCACCGCGTTTGGCTCTCTGGATTGGTCAAGAGCTAGAAGCGGGCCAATCGGAACGCCGAACGTTTTAAACGTGTTATTCACACGTTTAAAACGTTCGGCGTTCCGTTAACGTAAAACCAACTCGCACTAGACAGTCTCAAGATCTGTTTTACAAATTGACATGTTGTTGACATGGTGGTACCCAAAAATAATGGTAACAGGATTAGATCTGTCGAAGATCCTCGACCAAGCCAAAGCCAAACAAATTAGAACTGTTCTTGTGTCTGCTTTGAAACAAATATACATTAAAACAAATATTGAATGTTTCTTAAATTAATATTATGTCAGTTTTATTATCTAACACAGCAATAAAATTTAGAACAATTTCTGAAATGACCTTGTAGAGTATTATCTCGTATCCGGGCAGCAAGATAATTAACCCGTCAATTTGGCTGTTTTGTAGCAATAGGCTAGTAACAAACATACACAAACAACTAAATGCTAATAGCGGCTACGCCCGCGTGAATATGACCATTGTTCCTAGGGAATATTCTCCCTCGATAATCATACTATTTTATAAGTATCCAATCATCCAAGTCATGGTCCACTCGTATGCCAAATTTCATCCAAATCCATTCCGCCGTTCGAACGTGAAGAAATACCAAACATACACACTCACAGATTTTTGCTTTTATAATATTAGTATGATATGAACATGGGACTTACCTGAATGCGTAGCGCTAGTTTATTTTATGTTGACGTAATCCACACAATTTTGACGTCCAGCGCGGCGGCGCTCTGATTGGCCCGTTCCAAGCACTTAACTAATCAGTGAGTCAAATGCGGTAAACGTTTCAATAAACGTTTTGTTGACGTAAAAACAATTCGCAAATTTGGGTGAATCTTTTTTACATAGTATTTTCTTTGTCTGTGTGTTTATCCATTAACTCCTCCTTAAAAATGCAATAGATTTTGATGAGGCTTTTATATTAGTAAAAAAGATAAAAGAGAAATGCTTATTTAAGGCTCATATTCGCCGCGAGCGCAAGTGAAGATTAGGTATTGAAGCGCTACTCACACAGCGACAGACGCACGCGGTCACCGTTCACGCACACATTGATGTTTGCATAGTGTTCGAGCGTCGTATGTAATTTCACGACGTTTTCGATTTGTTTATGTCATTCAAATCTTTCAAGGCTCAGCCATACGAAAAACATCTCTGCTTAACCCGTCATTGATATTATTGTCTATTTCTTATAAACCTGTTGTGTCCCACTGCAGGGCAAAGGCCTCCCTTCCATTCTTCCACTCTTCTCTTTCCTAAGCTATTTCTGGGCAATCCTTTAGGTAGAAGTCCAAAATGTTACGCCACCGTCTACTTCTGGGCCTACTGTTCCTAATGTTTATTACCAGCAATATACATATACCGTTAAATTTTGATCGTTTTAATCCCACGAAGGGTCGTTTCGTTACATGAAATACTATCGATTTGTAAAGAGAGAGAAAAAAATAAAGTACTTTTTTTTAAAACTCGAATTAATTTACGCATATACGAAATTAATTTCTTTAAGTATACGTCAGCTGAGCGAGGCCAATGAAATTTAGGTAGTTAGCACGCAACGACCGACAACTACCTACAAGGTCATTGACTCGTTTACTTAAAGACATTAATTTCGTACATGCGTATATTAATTCAAGTTTAAAAAAAAAGGACTTTTTTTTACAAATCGATAGTATTTCATGTACCGAATCGACTAAAATTTAACGGTGTGTAAGTAATATGACAGTAACTTTGTACTTATGACAAGCCGACTAGTGAGTAGTGGTGGCCGAGTGGTAACGGCCCTGACTTTCGAGTTGTAGATCACGGGTTCAAACCCAGCCAGATGCATTACTTTGTGTAATTTATTTCGTCATCACTGCTCTTAAAACGGTGAAGGAAAACATTGTGAAGTAAACGGCATGTCCTAGAACCAAGAATTCGAAGACATGTGACATCCACCGACTCGCACTGGGCCCGCGTGGCCCAGCAAGTGCCACGCGGGCACAAGTGCGCGGGCAAGTATGGGAAGTAGTGCCTAGAGAGGAGTTGTGAGTCCCAGCAGTGAGAACATTAAAAGGCTGATTATGTTTATATCTATGTACCTGTTTTACACAACTTTATACATAAACATAAGTATTTTATCCTTATTTGTTAGCTGAACAATGGGTTAATTAAGTACTTTGGCAATAAGTATGAAATACGTGTAAGAGGTAACGAAGGTATTTGTTAATTTTAATAAGTTAATACATTATAAATAAATAAATAATAGTAATAAATAAATAAATGACGCCTAACACAGTATAGCGTCATAAATTTATTTAATATCCACTTTATTGTTGGCACTTAAAGAAATACAACACAGAAAAACTTAAGTCTAAGGCCGTGTTAAAGTAGACGCGGCGCGTTGCGCGGCTCGTTGGGCGTTTTGTCGTACATTGCAGCAGCGCGCCGCGTCATCGCTCGCGCAAACACAAACATATTACTAGGGCAATGTAACAAACTAAAGCATATACAATGGGTGACCTATTCGCATTCCGCGATCTCTTCCAGCCTTCTAAATTTCGAGAAAACTAAATTAATTAGTCAATTTTATTATCTTGTTACTCAGGTTAGATAAATTATTATCATATACACCATATACTTATTATTTTAAAATAAATTATTAAAACTCCTCATAAAACTATGACTAAGTGCTCATTCACGGACACGCGTCGCGTTACGCGGCGCGTCGGGCGGTCCGTCGCACATTGAAATAGGTGTGTGTTTGCGCGAGCGATGTCGCGGCCCGCTGCTGCAATGTACGACGAAACGCCCAACGCGCCGCGCGACGCGCCGCGTTCTACGTAAACACGGCCTCAGGATTAATACGCAGGAAAAAACTTTTTTTTGTTATAAATACGGTGCTCCAGACTAAGTAATAAGTACGGGTGCGTACACGAACATATAAACTCACTCACACAAAACATCCAGACTAAAAACAACTTCTTATTTTCGAATCGATGGTAAGTGGCCACGTTAGCTGCAGCATCGGTGGCACTCATTAAATCCTCTAAAATGCAGGTGTAAGGGCACCTGGGACATTCCAACATGTGGGTTATGTTTTGAACAACTACACGCAGAGTAGCAGCCAACATAACCACTGTGCCAACCATGTTTTAAAAATACATTATTATTACCAATGCTATGAAGATTACATTATCTGAATCCCCTTTCTAGGTCAACTAACGTACATTATGTATAACTTCTTAATTAATTTCAACCTGTGAAATATTAAAACATTTGTGTTAAACATATCATATATAAGGGTTCCGTCTTAAGATCACTTCGTTGTCCGTCTGTCTGTCAAAACCGTTATCTCGGGAATACGTAGAGGTATCGAGTTAAAATGAAAACCATATACTCAGATCTGCGGTCCCTTGAAGCGTATCAGTAAAAGAAAAACAAACTTCTAAGATAACAAAAAAAAAAATATGTACGGCCGTTTATGTCGCAAAAAACGTATATGTCGACACTTAAGGGAATCAAAATTCATAGGGTACTTCCCGTTGACCTGGGATTGTGAAATTTTGCGTGAAGCGAGGTCTTATATGTCAAGTATAGGAAAAAAATCTGAAAACTGTTTTGTAGATACGTCACAAGAAAAACTTTTTTTTTGTGATTCGGGAAAAATCTTCGAGACTCGGACTCGATTCGGAAATTGAACTGTTATATTAAATAAGTTTGTACGGAGCTCTCAGTGCGCGAATCTGACTCGCACTGGCCCGGTCTTTCTTATGTTGATAAATCACCTAATCACTTCTACCGCTCGAGGACGCAGCGAGAGGGATGCGGATGTCAGATTTCTACTTCTGTTCCAGACCTCTGTTCAGGGAGCAATTAGAAAATTAGGAATTAGAGCAGTGTGACCCAGTCACTGGCGTAGCTACTGCCGTATCTGCCGTATCAATTATACGGGGCCCCCGTGCCACAGGGGCACTCAAGTAGGCAAAACTTCGCAAAATGTCATCCACAACCGTTTCGTAGGGTAAACCAAGCTTTTGTAAAAAAGCATTTTTTTTTTATGTGAGACTTTTAACACGGGCCCCCCCCTGTTGTGGGACTAGCTACGCCACTGGGCACAGTAGTATCGGTCCTAACTTGCGCATTACATTGTGTTATTTATTTCATCACCACTGCTCTCAAAACGGTGAATGAAAACATCGTGAGGAAACCGGCATGTCCAAGAACCAAAATTTCAAAGACACCTAACACCCACCAATTCCCACTAGGTCCGCGTGATGGATTATGCGGCTCATTCCCACTACTAGAGAGGAGGCCTGAGTCCCAGCAGCAGCAGTTTAGTGGGAATATTATAAGGCTGATGCTATGCTATGCTAATGTTTATACAAATAAGTAAAATTATAATTATATCCATGTTCATAGTTCCTGTAATAGAACACTAGTGAAATCATGCGCAACAGTTAGTTATTATACATTTTTATGTAAAGGGAAAACCCGTACTCTCGGACGGTTATTATCACGGCATGTTTACGCTATAAGGAAAATTATTCAAATATTTTCCATGGAAAGGTGTGCGAATACATCAATATAAACATTGCTATCTATATCAGATTAGTTGAACATATATTTTTTTGGAAAATACTTCATAATTATAATAAAACGCTTAGACAGAAAAAAACTAAAATACCTAATCAATAACAGATAACGAAACTGTTAAGTCATGTTAATTAATTATTGTGTTACATATTAATTAGTCGAATAATTAGCCATTTCATATAAATGATTTGACAAATTTAACTTGGTACTTCATTCAGTACTTGATGGCATGGTTGGTGCAGTGGTTGAGCAATTGACTGTTACGCTTACGTGTTGTACTGTGCGGGTTTTTTTTTATGGTAGGTAAAATCATCCAATGACAAATCCCGCCCTTGGGCGGAGCGGGAAGTAGTGTCAGACTCTTACTGACTAAAAACCTACCCCGTTCCTTCGTAGCCTATCGTGCCGGGGCCGAGCATTCCTTTCGGAAATAAACCCATGACCCCAGTAGGCTTCGACCCTGCCTGCCTGCAGTTAGCAGGCTGGGCCTCTTCGGTGTGCTGACAGCTCCTTGAGGCGCGCGGGAACAGAACGCGCCGTCGACGACTTGGGCTCGGTCCGGTCGATTACCGGACGATCGGACAGCGTGCTACCCATTGCACGCCGTCCGCAAGCCCGCGCCTACGGTGGCCGGAAATCGGGATCGGAATCCCGGCGGCGGCTGGGGCGAGCGCCCCGTTACCTCTGCCTGATGCGGTCGGCCTCCTCCTTTGCTAGCATTACCGCTTCGCAGAAGGAGGCGATTGTACTGTGCGGGTGAAAAAAAAAAAAGAGATTTCATTTTTGTCACCAGACGGTGCTTGTATAGTTTTAGCGCAAACTAGCTTCTCACTCGTGAAAATCATCCCAAGGGTCATAGGTCCAAAAGTTTGATTCTCCTATTCTATGTGCTATTCCAGAGTTCCTGGTGCGAGCTGGTTTTACGTTAGCAAGATCAACACGTTTATGATGTCCGGCGCTCCGATTGGCCCGCTCCAAGCTTTTGACCAATTAGAGAGCGAATGCGGTACAAACGTTTAGATTGCGTTACCGCAAAAACGCACTAAGAACTCAGGCCATCTTATAATATTTATTTTAACGAGTTTGAGTAGGTACGTTAAATAAATGGTCCAAGTTTATGGGGCAAAGATCTTAGTACGAGTAGTTTTTATATTAACGCAACAAAAACGTTTACCGTGTTTGGCTCTCCGATTGGTCAAGAGTTTGGAGTGGGCCAATCGGAGCGCCGGACGTCACAAACGTGTCAATCTTGGTAACGTAAAACAAGCTCGCACTAGGAACTCTGACCACAGATTACTTTCTTACTACAAGTTTTGGGTTTCAATTTATATAAGGCTAAGAAGTCATGAGCGGTTTTCAACCGCGGCCAACGCGGTGAGGGCCCGCAGCTTTTGTAGAATGCAGATATATATTATGTAAAAAATTAAAGCACATTTCACGACGCGTTTTACGCACGTGGTGTGCGCGGTTGTTCGTGGCTCCCGTTGCACCGGAGCTGCGGAGGGCCGTCTTCAAACCGCATGTCTTGCGATAATCACTCGCTAGGTTTGCGGGCAAAAATCGTAACCGTGACGGCTGAATAACCGCACAAAACTGCAGTCTCGTGAGTTCAGAAATAAAGCAACAGTCTCCTCGACCGCGGCGGGGGCGGCAGAATGCCACTCATTGTCTGCTGAGGTCGGTCTCGGAAGTCAGCTACCAATTTTTTTTATTCACCTTACATTTTCTTTACAGAAAGTCAACATGAATATCGTACCAGTTGGTCCCGAACCCTCCCAGATCACCTGCCCATCGTGCCGGGCGACTATCGTCACGAGGGTGGAGAGGAAAGCTACCACAAAGACCCATGTGATCGCACTGCTTCTGTGTTTGTTCCTGTAAGTATGTTTTTCATGGTGAATGGAATTTAGTGAACGATACTTAAATACGTGACTGTAGTCATGATAACAAACAACTTTTACTATGGGACCAAACCTGAAATCGCGAAAGAAATCTGCCAAGTTCAGTACATTTATGTCAAAGTAGTTGTCGGTCGTTGCGTACTAACTACCTACAGGTCATTGAACTCGCACAGCTTATGTTTACTTAAAGATATTTTTCTTATTAATTCGAGTTTTAACATCATATAGGGTTTATTTTACGAGGTAATAAAAATACACATTTCTAACTCCCGTATTTATGAACAAGTAAAACTAAATACTTGAGTAAAAGTATCTACTTAAGTAATAATTTCTATTCTATTGTTGAGAAAGATTTAAATTTTGAATGAAGATTTCAAACGTCAAGTAATGACTTACTAAGATTTTACTTAGCAACAAATAATTACTTCTTTATAAATAGGGGTATAAGTAAAGGGTGTCCAGCGGAAACTTTTCAACTTTAAGTTATCGTTATTTATGTATTGGTGGGGCTAGAGGCGCGGGAGGGGTAGAATTGGTTGCGATACCTTTGCGGATTTGTTAGTAAATATGAGTCATTGGTCAGGAGCGCACCGTGCATTTGCAGTTGAGCAATATTTAAAGTGTGGTGAATCGCTAGTTCAAGCGCGTCGCGCTTTCTGTTCCCACTTCGATATTAGACGATTAAACGATGGTCCGAGCACACAGCTTATATGGTCATGGGTACAAAGATTTCAACAAGAAGGGACAGTAGTTAATAGGTCGTCAACGGGACCGTCTACATCAGTAGCAACGCCAGAACGTGTGGCACAGGTCCAACAAGAAATTATCAGAAATCCCAGAAAATCAGTGAGAAAGATTGCGGCTTCTACAGGCATCAAAAAGTCAACTGTCCATGTGATTTTGAAAAAGAAATTAAAACTTCATCCTTATAAAATGCAAATCGTCCAAAAACTAAATGAAAGTGATTATGTTTTAAGAGAAACATACGCCCGAACGATGTTGGAACGTTTTCGGACTCCCAGAACACTTGGAAACATATTATTTAGCGACGAAGCCCATTTCCACATCGGGGGCTATGTAAATAAGCAAAATATGCGTTTCTGGAACGCCAACAATCCAAAGGAACGGCATCAAAAGAGTTTGCACTGCCCTAAAACGACAGTATGGTGCGCGATTTCTGCACATGGAATAATCGGTCCATATTTTTTTAGTGAGAATGAAACTGTCACTTCTTCGGTATACTGCCGTATGCTTGACGAGTTTTTGATACTGCAATTGCAAATGTTTAACGGACGCACGAATAGAACCCATTTTCAACAGGATGGGGCAACTCCACACACTGCTAGGATCTCAATGTTGAGGCTAAGGGAAATTTTCCCGGGAAAATTAATAAGCAAGTATGGAGACATACCCTGGCCACCTCGATCGCCGGATTTAACGCCATGTGATTTTTTCTTGTGGGGTTACCTCAAATCTAAAGTGTACTGCAATAACCCACGTACAATAACTGCCCTTCAAGAAAATATCCGGCGTGAAATCGCTGCTATTCCCCCAGAGCTTTGTTCGCGCGTACTTGCCAATATGAAGGTTCGCTTAGAAGAGTGCATTATAAGAAATGGACGACATTTGGAAGATATTATTTTTAAAAATTAAAATCCGCATACCTTGGTTACATTTTAAAAATAAAATAAAAGATCTACACTCATTCTTATATTAGTTATTTAACTTTCAAATCGAAAAAATCCCGCTGGACACCCTTTATTTAATCCCCTTACAGAATTAAATTCGCTTCGTCTTCTTAGTCTGGATCCGATATATATCGGATTTTTTCGAACCATGATATTTTTAGTTACCTCTTTAACAAGTCACCGAATACCTACGCGATAGGCGCTTGCGTAGGTGTAGTGGCAATCAAACCAGTATATACTGGTCTCGCCTTCTTGAAACTGTCTGTATAACGGTAGGCCAGTTCAATGTTGATGGGCTCCTGTTGTATACACTGGCATGTGACTTGTTATGACAGATAACGCTGTTATTGGACTAATGTTTATAAAGGTGTTGAAAATGAAGAGACTGCTGACGTTGTACCTAATAATAATCTTGGTTCAATTTCTATACAGATGTTGTACGTAAATGTTAATGAATATGGATTTGGAATTTCGTAAGTATTATAATACTAGCCTCTGCCGGTGGCTTCGCCTACCGGAAAGTAGGTTTCTCTATACCAACTTTGCACCCCCATTTCATCCCTTTAGGGGGTGAATTTTAGAAAATTCTTATTTAGTGCTTTCCCTCCTTGCATTCCTGAATGCTGAGGGTCGTAACCTTCCTCTTTTATCACTTTACATTTTCTTAGTGTTTGCCGACGTCATAAAAGAAAACATTGCACCAAATTTCACTTTTCTAGTCCCAGTAGTTTTGGCTGCGAATTTATAATGTCAGTCAGTCAGTTTTTCCTTTTATAATACATACACCGTAAAATTTTGGTCGTTTACTCCTGCGGAGGGTCGATTCGGTACATGAAATACAATCATGAAAAAAATTAAAGTACTTTTTTTAAAATTCGAATTAATTTCCGCATGTACGAAATTAATTTCTTTAAGTAAACGAGTCAATGACCTTGTAGGTAGTTGTCGGTCGTTGCGTACTAACTACCTACAGTTCATTGGCCTTGCTCAGCTTACGTTTACTTATAGAAATTAATTTCGTACATGTGGAAAATAATTCGAATTTTAAAAAAGTACTTTATTTTTTAATTTTCTCTTTATAAATCAATAGTATTTCATGTACCGAATCGACCCTCCGCGGAATTAAAACGACCAAAATTTAACGGTGTATAGATAAAAGCGAAAATTTCTATATATATGAATATGGTTACTCCTACATGCTCAAACGTCTAAACGGATTAGAATAAAATTTGGCACATGGGTAGACTTTGTCCTGGAATACTCATAGTACATAGGATACTGTTTATCGTTTTTAGGCCAATATGTGCTAAAAAGTAGTTTCCATGCTGGTCCATATATGGAGAAAGAATGACTGCATTCTGAACGCAATAGCTGTACGTTTTGACTGTCCTTATCAAAGTCAATGGGTCATGTCTTGTAGGTGTAGCAAGTCATGGTAAATAAAATACGTAAGTACTAGGTTAAGAGTACTTAAAATACAGTTACTACTATCCTAGAAGTATGTTCCTTTGGGATCAGAAAATTTCCAATAAAAGTATTGGCAGCAATATAATATCTAATCTGCGCATTAACGCGATCAACAGTGTTAGCAAAGTGTGGTACGCTATCAGTATTTTTTTGGTCTCATACACCCACCAATCGATTGACCAAGCCAAGGTCAGATCGAGTCAAAAGGTAGGATACTTGTCTCATCATCTTCCTACCTGCGTATCCTTTATCCTTCTCTGTCTAATCTATCCAAAGGTTGTCTCTAAAATATCGCTTGCAGCGATAAGACCGCCCATTACATTACACCCTATTAATTTTAAACTACTACTGTATTTTTAATGGAGTACAAAAAGAGTATATCTGATCTATCTATATAGCCTTGTCCTAATTGACTTGGGGTGGGCTTCCAGTACAGACTGACTGACCAGTCAGACTTTCTGGCGTCTGGCTACCTGTAACGACTGTCAGAGGTCTATGAATGGCAACCAAGACCAATGGCTTTACGTGCTTTCTGAGGTTCGGGGTATCAGTAATGTATTACTAATAAAGTCAAAATAACCCCTTTTTAAGGCGTTCTGTCAATCGTTCTACACGAGCGGCCTGTGGGTGTCATACACGCGATGAGCCTACAGTGCACTGCGTGTCCAATTCAATAATGCCTTCAAGATGCTGTTGAGACTGCCACGGCGCTGTAGCGCGTCGGGAATGTTCGCAGAGACTCGCACAGATGGTTTCCACGCCATCATGCGTAAGAAAGCCGCCTCCTTACTGCGACGCCTGCATGGTAGTGACAACAGTATTTTGAAGATGATTGCTGCCAGACCTGACTGTCCATTGCAGAGACACTGGGTGGTGACAGTGATAAATAAGATAAAATAGAACGAAATCAATAGTAAAAACTAACAATACTATCATAATTATTTAAGTAATATTGTTACTAACACACCAATACTAACAATACTATAGACAAATGTAGTCTGAAAATAAACTTATTATTAGTATTACGTCTCAGGTGGATTAATAGTCTACAGATAACATTTTTGTACCTCACTACCTGTTTGTTGCAGTGTTGTACGTAAGTACGCACTACATAACTACAGTAAACTCCTTCATTTTCCTCAATATTTTGCAAATGTAAGTAGGTTCATTGTTATCGCAAAACAAATATTAATTTGATAACAGTATTTACCGTGCCTCTAATCCCAGTATTAAACATGTGCTGAACAAACTTAGAATTGCTTGTAATACCGGCGATAGTGTTCACTGTTACGCCAATTTCAGTTACGCATTTTTTTATTTAAAGTAGTACATTATTATTATATAGATATAGAAACTTTGTACATTTAAAATTCGAATAACGGATATTTTTTTTTTCAAATAATTATCTGGTGATATTATTAAACTAATGCATTTACTAAGCCATATGTTTGACCCAAGTATCAAGTTTCTTGTATAGTTCGTTTCGTTCGCCATGCAGTAACTAAGTCACATTTTTATCAGCTCGTAATAATATATTTTATCACAATTCCGTTTTTTGTTTGTATGTTAAAATGATTATTTCTACGCTGATTGCGAGCAATCGTGAAATAAATATGTTCTATTATTATTATTAATTTTATTAGAGCACAATTCGATTTATGAGGTAATTTGATCTGTTTGTTAATAAATCATATTACTGTGAAAACAATTAAAATAAATACATAAAATGAAACCAAGCTTACCATTATCTACAATTTAAAAGTCACACTTTTAATCTGCCATGTGTATTTATTGCTGGTTTAGAATAGACACCCATGATTACATCACCAACCAAAATAAATGTCGGCCTATTAATATTAGCATTCCGAATTCGTATGCCTTGCCATTACTACTTTGGGCTTTAAATTACCATTTTTATAGAATTTAGGAGACTATTATGACAATGACCTTGCGATGGTTCGAACTAAATAAGGTGCGACTGTAAAAAGCCGAATACAAACATTATATCACTGATAATGACGACAAGCTACTCATTTATTATTATTTCGAAATGGTACCAGGAAACATGTTTAAAACATTCGTGATCGTAATAACAATAACCACAGAATAATACCTGTCTAAGTATCTACAGAAGATTAGCTCATACAACCGGGATATTAACCATTAGACGCCATATACCAAAATTTGGTAAACTATACGCACAAGTAAAATAAACTATACATGCTTTAGGTATTTTCTACCAGTTGGTCTTAAGGTTTTACAGATACAAAATATGGCAAGTGCGATTTAAAGGAAAGATAAGCATAGAAAAACACTGTAATAAATATACTATACTTAGATACATGTGTTAATGTTATCAACACAATCATTAATATACGATAGAATAGTTTATTTTTCGATTAAATACTATTTTTATTTTAGCTGTAATAGTTACCTAATGCATGTACAGTCAGGGCTCAAAAGTGCAGTTGCACTCTACCAACACTAAAGTTCGTAAAAATTCTTTGTAAAAGAGGGTCAATGGATCATTACCCATTTAGTTTGTAGCATATAATCTACAATATTGAATAAACTAGTTGTAGAACACTGGACTTCTACTACAAAGAAATTTTAGACAGTTTAGTATTGTTAAAGTGCAAACGCACTTTTGACCCCTGACCGTACAGCTAAAAAGAAAAATATTATTTTCAAAAACGAATCCAACAAATCAACGCTGTGAAGTTCGACCAACTTCTTGCGAATGTGTTCATGTGCTGTCATTTGAAAAAGAACCAACTTAGGTGACTACTTTAGACAATCTTTAAGAGCAACCTCAAACATTTGCTAGTTGACAGAATCAAGAAAAAATCTAATAACGAATACAGACGCAAGCACACAAACGTGTTACATACTTCGGCCCACATTTATCTCAAATTATTCTCAGACGAAAGTATGTCGCTAGTGCTATTGTACTCGCTCACTGTGCGTGAATCGTATCTATAGGCTCTAGTCAGAGAAACATTCTATCAGTATAACAAGTTCCAATATTTTTTATTTTGGATAGGCTCGTCTTTGACCACTATCTTACCTGATGGTAAGCGATTATGTGGCCGACGATAGAACACGCCTGCCTAGAAGTAACCTATTCACTTTTGACTTAGATATCCCTAGTTTGTAGCTATCAGCAAACACAGACTCCGGCAAGGAATTCCACTGTATAGCTGTACCCATAATGGATGTATTCCCAAAAAGCTTTGTATGTATGTGTGGGATGTCCACCTGATGTACCAGTGGCGCAATGCCATACATTTAGCTATTTGATGATGGAACAGACATGGCGGAATTAAATTGTGCAATTCCGATGCACACTCCCCGAAATGTAAACAATGTTTGGTAGATATTGATAATATGACCACTTAAGGTTATCATTCATAGGCCTCCCCCAAATGTTGCCACAAGGAACGGTCCTGTGCGTCTTGCATCATCAGTCATCGATCCACCTTGTAGAACCTAGTGCATAACAATTCCATATATTTTGAACTTTAGACCATCTAATAGAATGTCGCTTTTCGCTCGTACGTCGCATTGAGTGAGCATTCTGTATATACTTTTCTGTGGCAACACATCACACGTGTATTTTTAATAGTTTCAAATTTGACCTTGGTGTTTAAATAGACAATGTACATAACCATATCAGATCGTTGACACGACAACGGTGTAAAAACAATCAATATTTGTAGATCAACTCGGTTTGACTATTCGTTAGCAAATTTATAACCTTGATTCCAATTAGTCTTAATTTTTGTCTAGACATCGAATTAACGTATTAGCAGAATGTTTTCTTGTAAGGTTTTGAAACACATGATCTCCCTCTAATCTTTTAGTTTATTTGGAAAATAAGTGGCAGTTATAGATATATTTTGAAACAAAGATTACCAACAGAGCCCGAAAAATCGACAAACTTAAGTGGTGGCTATTTTTTGGTAATCATCAAATGACAAATTCCGCCCTTGGGTGGGGTGGGAGATAGTGTCAGACTCTTACTAACTAAAAACCTACCCTGCTCCTTTCATTACCTTCGTTCCAGGGCCCCGGGGTACTTAAGTGATGGTGGGTAGGGTACAATGTTCGTAGAATAGATGGTCGATGGGCTCGAAAGACTCTGGAGGGGCGACCACGTACTTGAAGACGCATTGTTGGTAGGGCTCCTAAAAGATCGACTGACGACCTGGTGAGGGTCACAGGCATCCGATGGATACGAGACGCAGAGTATCGGACGTTGTGGCGAAACTTGTGGGTGGCCTACGCCCAAGAGTTTCGTTTTTTTATTTTCTTTCGGCTAAAATGATGATGATAGTCTTCTTAATGCCTTGATCACAACGTACCGAGTAAAAGAACGAAACGGTAAAACGTTGCTCAGCTGAGACAGTGATGTAAGCGAGTTGTAGAGATAAGCGCTCGGCCGAGCACTAGCGCTATATTTATACGTACCGAGTATTCGGCCGAGAGCACTGTCTCACTGATTTGCTCGGTACGTGTGAATAAGGAATTACAGTATGCTCTCAGTCTAAGTTGATTGACGATCTTCTTAGGGTATCTGTTGGCAGTCATTCGAGACCGATAGCAGTGTTCTAGTACTGGCTAAAGATCTCTCTTATTCTTAGGGCCAAATTCACCAATAAACAATCGTTATTATATAAAACAAAACGCAGTTTTAGCGCCTAATCGAGATTATAGCTTCATTTTGCGTTTCACCACTATGAATTGAACCTAGTTTACGCTAAACTCAGTTTCAATTCTTTTGTTGTCGCTCATGTTTACGACACGGATCTTAAACAAGATTACGCTGAGCTCAGTTTAGTTGAACTAAGTTTTAATATTAAATGATGAAATCAGCCCTTAGTGATCTCTATCCTGGTGAGTGGTCATCATAACCATGACCACTCCACCTTTGCGGATTTCACGAGATTTCATCATCTCTCTCTATTTGTAGCATTTCGAGGATTTAATGGTCTGTCCATCTGTTGTGGCTAACGATAATAATGACAAAAAAATCAGCAACAAGATACCTGAAGTGGATTCATGTAATTGCAATGAAAAATAACCTGAATGGTGTGATCACGAATAATATGAAGGAATACCATTGTAAAATTGTTGCCTAAATCTGTTCTAATAACCGAAGTCAGGCGGATGTGACCAAGGCCGTAGTCAGCGTCATTTTATTCCATTTATTGTATATTGTGTAGATAATACAATCATTTTTAGGTATTAGTGTGGTTTTGATACGTACAGAAAACATTGAATAGATACAAATTAAGCGGGAACAACATTAGACAGACGTACACGTGGGCGACATCGCGTAGAGTCGCGAGGCGTGGCGTCGCGTGGCATGGATCTAATGTAGCTCTACAAGTCCAAATAAAATATATGGAGTCCGACGTGCCCAGGTCCTACGTGGACCACGTGTGCCCAATATAGGTTCTACCTTTAGGGATCGAGTATGTCCTCTTGATATATTTTTTTTTATTTCAAGCTGACGAAACCGATCACAGAAAGTAGTCTAAACCTTTTTATAACCCTCAGCATACAAGTTGGACCATCATAGCGGTCGACCTTGAATGTGCAGTTACCGATTTTCAGAACTCAATCGAAGTGGGGGCTGCACGTAGAAACCATAGCAATAGATTCAAATAAATAAGTTGCTATAATTATTAAGAGAAAAGACGTCTTGTACTCGTATTTTTGGATTTTTGTTAGTAATGAATAAACTCAAATACTATTGGACCGATAGTAAAAATTCTTTCACCAGTAGAATGCTATTTTAATTCTTTAATCTATTTTCTACAACCACTCTGGTGCTAGCAGCAGTCAATATTTTATACAAAATTATTTTTAGTATACGAGTATGCGAAACCTGAATATAGTTTGTTCAGAATCAGTAACTGAATCGATTCCAATAATTTTTACACCATGTTATTTTTTCCCAAAAATATTTGAATAAGGTCACAAGTTGGACACCACCTACATTAAGTACAACATAGGTCATGGCATCCGGATGATCCGTGGATACCGTACGGTGTCCTGCGAAGCGGCGAGCCTCCTTGCTGGCCTACCACCGTGGGATTTGGAGGCAACAGTCCTTGCACACATGCATGACTTACGCGTGGAGATGCAACGTCGGGGCGAAACTCCGCTGCCGCGACAAGTCGCGGCATGGCGGACAGAGCTCCGGCGGGATCTCATGGTGAAATGGCGAGAGCGATTGTCGCAACCTCGTGCTGGGCACGCCACGATCGAGGCGGTAAGGCCCCTCTTTGAGGCGTGGCTGGAAAGGCCCCACGGCGTCGTCACCTTCCGTTTGGCGCAGGTGCTGACCGAACACGGCAAGTTCGGTCCGTACCTGTACAAGATTCGTGCGGAGACGACGCCCGGGTGTCGCCACTGTGCGGACCGCCCGGTGGACACGGTGGAGCACACAGTCGAGGTGTGCCCCGCTTGGGAAGAGCAGCGCCGTGTCCTCGTGGGGGCGATCGGCGGCGATCTCTCGCGCCGGGGCTTGGTTCAAGCCATGCTCCGGAGCGAGGAGGAGTGGCAGGCGGTCGCCTCCTTCTGCGAAGCAGTAATGCTAGTAAAGGAGGAGGCCGACCGCCTTAGGCAAAGGCGGACACGCCGCCGCCGCCGCCGGGTTTCCGATCCCAATTTCCGGCCACCGTAGGCGCGGGCTCGCGGTCGGTGGGCAATGGGTAGCTCGCTGTCCGTCCGTCCGGTAACAGACCGGTCCGAGCTCAGGTCGTCTACGGCGCGCACCATTCCCGCGCGCCTCAAGGAGTTGTCAGCAAACTGTAGGGGTCCAGCAGGGCCGAAGCCTACTGGGGCCAAAGGTTATGCGAGAGTGTCACCACGGGCCCCGGGACAAAGGCGAGGAATGGAAAGGTAGGTTTTTAGTCAGTAAAAGTCTGACACTGTTTCCCGCCCCACCCAAGGGCGGGATTCGTCATTGGATGATTTTACCTACAACAAAAAAAAAAAAAAAAAAAAAAAACATAGGTCATGGCAGGTTAGAGGGCTAAAAAACCCCTCAGTCACCCGGATGGCTCGATGACAATGTATCTCTGCTGACACCCAAGTAATATAACAAGCTTATAACTTTGTGATTTTTCATGGTAAACTTATGAAATTTTACATAAAAATACTAGACGTGTGTTTCATGTTTTGCATATATTATTAAAACTAATTTGGTATATAATGTTCAAGCGACTTTATTCGTGTGAATAGTGGTTATTGCGACAACGAAGACGAAGTCGAAGCCAGATAAGAAATAGAATGTCATACCTTGTAGTCAAGCTTACACCGTACCAAATTTTATCAAAATGAGTTCAGTAGTATAACTGTGAAAGCGAGTTAGAGTTAGTTTCACATTCATAATTATTATAGATTAAACATTAATTCATAGGTATTAAGAATGAACATATTGCTTATTGACGTCAACAAAGATAAAAAGTATAGCAGAGGAAAAATAAATATACATACCTACGTAGCAAATTCTAATGATATCGAATTTATATTTCGGTCGATGAGCGTAGGTGGAGACTGGCGAGTCAAGGAAACGCTTGGGAATTGACATTATTTTTAATACGCGAAAAAGCCCCCTCTTACACTAAAGTCGTGGGCTTGCGGATGAAAAGTAATAGATAGCATGCCGTCCGACCATTCGGTAACAGACCGGCTTGAATTCGATTCGTCGACAGTGCGTAGTGTTCGACGTAGCGGCCCAGCTGGTTCGAAGCTTACTGGGCTATGGTTTGGTTTCTGAAAGGGAAACCCGAGGTCCTGGAACGCAAGGCACAGAAGGAATAGAAGAGTGGGTTTTAGTCAGTAAAAGTTGCAATGCCTTTCCGTTTCGCCCAAGGTGGGAGAAGGCATTGCATGATTTATTATTTTGGTGTTACTTTCCTTCAGGCTCAAACAAATGAACAAACTTAAACGAAGTTTGGCAAATAGGTGGACCATGTCCTGCTAGGGCTGTGGATTACTCGAATGAGTTACAATGGCCCTCGCAAAGGGTAACTGAAAGAACACCCAGGGCGAGAGAAGTCACTTGATGGTTTCCTACGGAAAAAACTGGACTATGTCTTTGAATCGGACATAGGATACTTTTTGTTTCCGAAGTAACCTTAGGACAATTTTCTACTTTCATACGAGTGAAGTTACAGTAAGAATCTGGTTTGGTTTGGTTACAGAACACATTCGGAAAAACCTTTCGCCTTTACAATATGAGTGTGATGTATATTGTTCTGTAGCGGTCTTATAGTCCGATTATAATTTTGGTATCTTCAAGGCTAGAGTGAATAGGCTTTTAATAACTAGTGCGATTCATCTTCAACGATTGCATCATTGCTAACCATCCGGTAGAATCGCTGTCAAGAACTAGATTATATGATAATATATGTGTATATATGGTTGCTTAAAACTGCTTTGTGCTAGATTTTAAACAAATTTTCTTTTTATTACAGTTGCTGGCCATGCGTCTGCGTTCCATACTGCACGAACTCCTGTCAGAATGCCGACCACTATTGCCCCAACTGCAGTTCCTACCTAGGCACCTACCAGCGATAGTCCACGCAAGATCTTCTATTTTATATGTTTCATAATGATGAAGTATCATTTAAGCAAAATATTTACCCTATTCGTACTTATAAAAAGAAGTTCAAAGTGTTCCATTCAGAGACCTAACCCCCTTTATGTATATCAAATAACATAAATCCAGTGTGAGAAGCATGGGGAAACATGAAACGGTAATTTTTATGCATATACTTATATAAGCGTAATTGTGTATTTTTTATATATTTTTTTATTATTGTTTGTGTATAAATAAGTCGGATAATGCAAATGAGGTTCAGTCTTCGTGTAACGCACAAGTTTGTCAACATAGTTTTATATGTATACCAATGGCAAAAGGCAAATACGATATAATAAATAATATATATTTAGCATGCTTGTCTTTAGGACTATAGTGGCTATAATAATGTAGTGAGCATGAAATATAGTTTGAAAAAAGATGTTTTATGCGTACTGCAATATTTTAATTCGAAGAGTTTGCTGGCACAAATATTCTATCAATACGAAGCACAAAATCCAAGTTTATCAGAAACATAACAGAAACATCCAATGAGGTTTATCAAAATATTTTTATTCACGATACAATATCTACTGATACAAACTTATTATTGCTTTATTGATTTTACCTTTTTTTTTTTAATTATTGAAGCAAACAAAACTATGTATGTTCTATATTCTAAGTCTTTTTGAAGGAAAATTTGCTTTATTTCAAGTTAGTGGTCGTGTCCAGTGACAGTAGGAAGAAAACAACTATTAATTCCAATATTAGCAAGATAAAACTGTCAGTGTAATTGAATTGATGACGTGAAGTGAAGGAAACGGCTTAGAATACAGAGGTATGTAACATGTGTTACAGTAAATACTGTTAATTAGTCAAAACTAGTTTTGAAGGGCCCTGTCAATTTTTTTTTAAAGTTGTGTTTGTTTTATTATTTAAAAAAGATACGAATGTTATAGCCAAAAATTATTATTATATAATAATTTTCCGAGAGTTATTAAATATTTTTAAAATACAAAAAAAAAAATCTTAACAAATCATAACAGTTTTTGATATTAAAAAAAAAAAATTTTTTCGTAATTTTAAAATAAAAAAAGCATTTCTTGGCAATTTTTTTTTTAGGTATTTAAAAGTGGTTTTCACCAATTAATAGTTTTGACTGTGGCGTGATACGTAATGTACATCCCTGAGGTTTTTGAGATTGCATTAATTACTTAAGAGTATACCAGAAGACATTGTAAGTTAGATTGTTTCGAAAATTTGTCTTTTTAACCACAGCGACTGCACTAGCAACGCTTGCTACTCAAGTATTATGACATTTATTTCAAGGAAATAAAGTCTATAATGCTTTAATTTTACTTACTATCAAGTGATACCACTAGCAATGCAATTTTTCAAAAATTGAAACATGTTAGTTCGCTAGAGAAAGTGGTTAAAACAGTGATATTGAACCATATTTGTAACTTTGTTATTTTTTCAATAAACATTTTGTGAACTAGTTCATTTTTTGCATTTTATTTTCATCTAGCTTTTGCCCGCGGCTTCGCTCCCGTCAACTGATTACTCTTCTCTACTCTACCCTACACTACCCTATTCTACCCTACTCTACCCTACTCTAACCTAGTCTACCCTCCTCTACCCTACTCTACACTACTCTACCATGTACCAATAAGTGAGCAGGTTTTGTTTTTTTTTTTTTTTCATTTAACGGAATAAAAATTATTCTATGTATTTCTCCTGTTTCTAAGCTACCTTCCCACCAATTTTCAGCCGAATCGATTCAGCCGATCTTGAGTTATAAATAGTGTAACTAACACGACTTTCTTTTATATATATAGATAGTAAAATAATAATGTTTATTAAACCATTGTCAACTACATACATTAGTAGTATCTTTATACATATTACAAAACAAAATCTCACACTGCGTCCATCAGTCCGTTTATTTGCGATAAATTCAAAAACTACAAAACAGATTTAATGCTGACTTCTCCATTAGACAGAGTGATAAATAAAAAATATTTATATGAATAATACATGTATAAGTATAGTAGAAAAAGCTGAGTCTTACAAAATATATGTACGAAACGTGCTAAGTTGAGGCGATTACTTAGCATCATATTAATGAACAAATACTTAGGTTCGTAAAAAGATGACAATAAAAAATACCTCTACAAACGACCTTACAATTTTTTAGGAAAAAATAAAACAGCTAATTCAACGCGAAAATCGTTCGTGCGTAAATATCCAAGTTTTTTCTATGAACGTGACGTCACGAAGTCGGCAGCATTGAGGGTAGTTCCGCAATAAACTCCGCCGAGTGCTTCCGCACATAAAAATATCTGTCACGCGCCTCCCCGTCCGGCCGCGGGGCGGCGCTAGTGGCGCGATGGAACACCGAGGTTTATGTAAACGATCGAGAAGAATAGGGTTGGCAGAATAAAATTGGAAGTGTTAACAAAATTACATTTTATTTACCTATTTGTTTTAATATTTGTATACACAAATGGAAACGTTAAAAAGATAAAACATTACAAAGATACTGTTTATTTCTAAATAAATTTCTTCTACGAAAAGAGAGATCAAAAGAACTATAAACATAAGTGTAAAAAAAAAATTTTACCGAAATCGGTACACCTCGGTACCAGCTAACTTAAACCTTATTTTTTAGGCAATAAGGCTTAAGTTAGCTGGTATGAACTATAATAGGTAATATAAGAATAATATTCCACAACCATCACACACAACGCCATCTAGTCCCAAGCAAAGCAGAGCTTGTGTTATGGGTATTAGAAAACTGGTAAACATACTTATATATTTCTAAATACATTTAACATAAAGTAATAGATAAATTGTACCCAGACTCAGAACAAATGATTGTGCTCATCACACAAACATACTGTAAAGTGTACTGTATTTGGTGCACGGGTGCCTGAGAGGTTAAACCGAGTACAGACTGCTGTAACGTAACATGCATGGTATGTTACGTTACAGCAGTGTATACCCGGTTTAATCTCTTAGGCACCAGTGTACCAAATGAAAGGAGCATTTCATTGATATGGCCGCAGTGCGCGCACGAACCGAGCATATATGTACGCGCGTAGTACTTACGCAAGATTCTAGCGCAAGGCGTCCTCACTACGGGAATTCTGTAATAATCCATGTTAAATAACTGTCAAACACAGCAGTATTACTGCAGTGTCACAGTGATTTATTGGTATTATTGCTGTAAACGAGAATAATCTTGATCATGACATTATCGGGAGTAAACTTACTTCTATCGTGTATCTGTGATGCGTCACAGGACAATGTCTCAATCAAGATCATCGAATGCCGCATCAGTGATTTGGGGAAATCATCATTTTGAAGTGAGTCATAGACATAGGGATATGAAATCAGATAAATCAGTAGATAAGAAGATGGGTTTGCCATTGAATAACTGTCAATTTTGTAGCTCTTACTGAAGTCTAAGACTTTAGTAAGAGCTACAAAATTGATAGCTTTTCTTTAAAAATTGTTAGCTTGGGGTTCTTATTTATTTTTATTTTTTTTCTAGGTGGGAAAATCATCCAATGAAATTTTTCTTGGGCGGAGCGGGGGATAGTGTCATACTTTTACTGACTAAAAATCCACACCGGTTCCTTCTTTGCCTTCGTTCTAGAGCCTGGGTTTCACTTTCACATTACGCACGGCCCCAGTAGGCTTCGACGCGCCGTCGATGACTTGGGCCCGGTCCGGAAGGAGTTAATTAAAAAACCATATTTTTAATTAAATATAATTGGGGTTGGCTTCCAATCTAACCGGATACAGTTGACTAAATACTCGTGTTTACATGCGATCGTTTGTAAGACCAGTTAATAGGCAATACAGAACTCCTTCGATACACTGATGGCCAACGACTTTACGTGCTTTTCTAGGCGCGGGGTATCAGTAATGTTCTAAATAAACTTAGAAAAGTAAAAAAAAACACATAGGTAGGTACTTGCACAGTTTTGAACCTGAAACCTCATGCACGAGGTGCGGGTATTTAACCACTGGCTCTTGCTGAAGTATAATCTTACAATTTGAAAGAAACTACATTTTGTGATCTTCTGATAAAAAAATCCTATTAGGTATTAAAATATACAAACATTTACTTCAACATTTGTTTACGACAGCGAGACATAATTTTAGGATTTTATTTTTGCTGAATTTTGTGATGGGACAACCCTTGCATAGAAACGATTTCTATTCTAAAGATAGAACACTGGCATGTGGCTAGTTACTATCTAGCCGGTAGTAACTAAACGAGGCACAGTTGGCAAAACACAGTTTTTTTTTAATTTCGTATTTAGCAATCAGTGATATGTGTAATATTTTTATGTCGTGAAATTATTTCAGCCTTTGCTGTAGTTTGTGGATGCCTCCGATCAAAGCTGACTGATGGCGTATGTTGTTGGATCATTCAGTTCCCTTTAAAATGGTTGAGAAGATGCACTCATCAAGCTCGTGAACGAGCGCTTTCATTTAACCAAACCTTAACTGTTGGCTTATTTCAATTTGTTTTTTTAATTACTTATTTTTTCATTATTTATTTACACATAATATAGACAAGAAATGTGTCACCAGGACTTATGTAATTTATAACATGATGTAAAAGGTAAAAAAGTTTCCATGGAGTTTGTGCGGGTTTTTCTCCATAGAGATCTACGCTTTGGAACGTGCAATACCGTAAATAGTTTAAGTATTTGAAATATTTTTTTTTGATTGATTGACTGGACTAAATTCGCTTGACCAGATATTATTGCAGCTAATCTTATTTTCCGCTGATCTCGACTAAACCCACAGTCTCCAACTCGTGCAAGCTTGTACCAGCTTTGCAACAGTTTCAATACATTCCTGAAACACCATGTAGTGCATCTTACACAGATCTTAAGTCGGTTAGCGATAAAGTTTGTCTATTGAAGTGAAGCCGCAACTCGCTCACAAGGAGACCATGCAATTTAATTATTGCTGGTTCAAAGGCTAAGGCGAGTGTACAACGGCCGTTGCTGGCTTTGGAAATGATTTTAGCAAGTTGAGCATCTTACGTTTGTGTACAGAATGATGTTAGTTAGGAGCAGCGTGGTATAGTACGCGGCAAATAAGTTAAACCAAAATGGCCGTCGTTGCTATGGTTACGCGTAGCCTCCACTTCAATTGAGACCCAAAACATGTGTGACTGCGCATTCAAGGTCGATCGCCATTTCGGTACAAATTATGTGCCGCATATTGTAGTAAATTCCTTAGGCATTCTCATTTTGGTTGGGAATGCCGAGGCTGATGATATTTTTAGAATTAATCAATTTAGTTTATCATAGCATCTTCTAAGCTGTACCTCAAAATTGTTACTTAAATTGTACCTTATCTATTTTCCGCATCCAGTTGGTCATTTTAAGATTTATATCTATTTTACGTGCTATTGTGTCTAGTTATCGACTTTTAAGATATTTCCTTTTCATTTGTTGTAAATACTACTTATAAACAATCAGTTGCTGTCAGTGACATCGCTTAATTAACTAACTAGTAAACTTATCACATAGGGGTATAAACAATATCCTACGCGCTTATTTTCGGAGATGAAATCGGCCGAGAGCGGGCCGCGCCATCGCACGCGCAAACACAAACATATGGCAATGTACGATATAAGATATTGTTAACAGAGTCGCGGGGCGTGCAGAGTAGCGGCGGGCGCAGTACGCTTTATTTTGAACGGAGAATGCCGCGTGCGCGACCACGTTCAAGGCCGCGCGTCGCGACCGCCGCAGCGTGTGACGCGGCGTGCACCGCCTATTCTTTAAGCAAACGCATGTAAAAATGCGTCTCTGTTAATACATCGTCATATGTTTGATTTTAGTGCGGGCCGCGCCGCCCAGTGCGCTGCGTCTCCTTAAACAAGCATTTCGCCTTATTCTCAGCAACCTACCAAATAAACATATTATTTTAATATAAATTTCAGTTAAGCCATTTTGAAGGAGTTCTATAACAAACACTGTGACCCTGGATTTTTATTATTAATTAGATAATGATTGTCAGCCATAACAATCTCACTCTAGACACCAAAATCACGTTTCAACTACGATAAAAAGTTATCATCCATAAAAAAATATTTTTGTAAAAACGTGATTGATTAGAACAAATATTTTGCGCTTTGATCAACAAAACTATCTTATCACGTAAATTGTGGAGCTCAACCTGTGTGCTCAAAGATCATCGTGTTATCAATTTATCAGTCATACTTGTTAACAATACTGCTAGGTTTACTGCTCGTTCCATGTAAAGGGTTTTTTTGTTACATACTTCATCAACATATTTTGTAGGTGTTATCTTCCACCCGCTGTAATGATCAAGATCACTCTTTCAGGGGGTCTGCCTTGGTTCTGTAGTGCGTCTAAATCTTTATTGAGGCGCGCACTGAGAGTTTTAACGCAGTGCTTCGAAAGAACTGCTTCGAGAGCAGTGGTGGCCGAGTGGTAACGGCCCAGACTTACGAATTGTAGATCGTGAGTACAAACCCAGCCAGGTGCATTACTTTGCGTAATTTATTTCATCACAACTGCTCTCAAAAAGGTGAAGGAAAACATTCCTAGGTCCTAAAACCAAAAATACGAAGACATGTGACATCTACCAACCCGCACTGGGCCCGCGTGGTGGAATACGACCCATTCCCTCTCCTAAAGAGGAGGCCTGAGTCCCAGCAATGGGAACATTATAAGGCTGATGCTATGCTATGCTATGCTTCGAAGGAAAGTGGCCTCACTGCTGAAAAGACTCCATGACTGGATTCTAGGTAATTAATCTAGGTAATCAAAAAAATCTGATCTAATTGATGAAAAAATCATTCAATAGGGTTAACAGAACTGTAAGGCCGTGTTTACGTAGAAGCCGCGCGTTGCGCGGCCCGTTATGCGTTCGTCGTACATTGCAGAAGCGGGCCGCGTCATCGCTCGCGTAAAAACCAACTTAAGGCAAAGTACGACGCGCCGCGCAACGCACCGCGTCTCCGTAAACAAGGCCTTAGGATCTACCATGAGCTCTTAACGCGATCCATTTGACGACTTAAACTGAACTGTTAAAGGGATGGAGTTATTTAAATTGTATTGTTCTCTCCCTCTTTCTGGCTCGCACGGCTGACATTTTAACACGTTTTTTTTTTTGTGGTAGGTAAAGTCATCCAATGACAAATCCCGCCCTGTCATGGTAGAAAAGGCCAACAGGGGCCTTTTCTAGTCAAAGTCAAAACTGCCCCACCGTATGTGGCTATCCTGACACTATCCGGAAATATGCGAATCATCAGAAATACCTTTGTATTAATATTAATTTGCTGAAATGTGTAACAGGATGCAATGGATTCTCTCACACACAAATTCATAGTTGAGTCTGATAACTCTTCATCCGGGCAAAAACTAACGATGACGTGTTCCTGTAGGTACTTCCCCGTAATCGAATTATAAATGATATAGCATAGAATAGCATCAGCCTTATAATGTTCTCACTGCCGGGACTCGCGCATCCACTCTAGAAGAGGGAATAGGCCATAATCCACCACGCGGGCCCAGTGTGGGTGGATGACACATGTCTTCGAATTTTTGGTTCTAAGACATGCCGGTTTCCTCACGATGTTTTATAAATGATATAATTTTTTTGTATATAATTTATAAATAATAATTTTACACGTAAAGTTTTTCGTCAGTTTAAACTAGATCAGGGTTCCGAGCTGACTCATTGAAAACTTGCTGAATAGATTTTGATTCAATGAAGCAGTAATATTAAGATTTGTTGCTTCTAGATGTGAAGCTCTTTTATTTGCTGTTGTAATAAGTGTTTGTGATTCGAAGTATGCCCATACTCTGTGCTATATTGGCAAAAATTGTGTACAACAAGTTGTACATAGTCTATCTCGGTCTTGTATGGTTTTAGTCATTTAATTTCATCTTGTTACTCTTCTCATAGGCTTCTATCTCCATCTGTTCTTCATGTTTGTTTGTTATTCTATATTAAAAAGCACCTCCTTACTTAAAAAAGACACTTAGACCCGGAATAACTAGCAAAGTCCATAAAAATATTGTTTTCGCTCTAGTATCGATCCCGCCACACTCAGCAGCAGCTAACTGCCATTGCCACTGCACCAACTATGTCGTCATTTCGTTATTTAGTTGAAAAACAACAAGCAGGCATTCACACAAACAATACCAAAACACGTACACATTAAAGTTCTGTCCTTTTATTATCGTATTTCGCAGGCTTCCGGCCGCGGGACAGATATTACATTGCAGTGGAATGTTACTGATTAAGTAATTAATAATCCCGTCATTTTAAAAGCCTGAGGTCAGTTGTATTTTATATAAACTATATTATATTAAACTAGCTTTTGCTCGCGGTTTCGCTCCCACTCTACCCTAATCTACCCTACTCTACCCTACCCTACCAAAGAACCTTCTCCTGACAATAACAAACACAACAAAAAAGAATTAGTGAAATCGGTCCAGCCGTTCTCGAGATTTGCGCTTAGCAACACATTCAGCAATTCATTTTTTATATTATAGACTAGTGACCCACAACAGCTTTGCAGGGATGCAAATTATATAAATAAACCTTTTACATTTATTACTGTTTCTTACTTGTAATTGACAATAAAGACAAAAAAGTTCCATATTATTAACTGATATATATTTAATAACTGATTTGTTGGCTGAATGTTGCAATATATACACTCCGCAAATTAAAAAACCTTGGACTGTAAAAAGAGTGATATTCTATCAGAGTCACTGACTGTCAAAACTTCGCAATTTCTACATTTGACCACTTGACATTCGGCTGTCAATATCATACCGTTTGTAAGGCATACCTTACGGATACCGTCACAAGGGTTTTGTGAAAATGAACCCCGGGGCCCAAGAACGAAGACAATGTAAAGAGCAGGATAGGTTTTTAGTCAGTAAGAGTCTGACACCATCTCCCGCTCCACCCAAGGGCGGGATTTGTCATTTGATGATTTTACCTACCATAAAAAAAGATAAAACGGATGCCATCACGGATCTCAATTTTATCATCAGCGTACGTTATCCAAAGTAAGCCATATTTATTTATTTATTTATTTATTTATTTATTTATTTATTTATTTATTTATTTATTTATTATTAATTACAACGGTCTTACAACCAATTACAGTAACTAAAAAAACTTAAAAAAGGAAAAATATAACAAAACACAAAAATGTTAAGAAGATATGTAAGTTATACTCATACATCAATCCCTCTCACAGTACTTCTGACATGCCAATAAAATCGTCTTCCATTCATCCGCAAACAGATCGCTAGTTGAATTGGAGTCCAAGAGGCCATTTAGTGCAGCCAAAGTGCGAGGTATTGGTGACTGAGCACGGGCAACAGTGCGACACTGAGGCACAGCGAACATCCTGTGTTTTTTACCGCGGCAGTAGTTGTCTGGGACAAAGAAGAGTGCCAGCACAGCAAGTAGGTCCGGCGCATATTATTGAAGCGAGATTTATCTAGGACTTCTTATCGTGAGGCAACCACCTTGATACCTATAACGTTGAATGTTGGTTAGACTCTGGGATCATGACCGGTTCTAGAGACTTTTTAGTCTATTTTTCTTTAGTTAAGTAGCTTACTGCTACACGTATGCATAAGCTGTTCTTTTGCTTCCGAATGCATGTGTATATGTATATTTAAGAACGGATTGGGCACGTCATACTTCCTTGCTTCCTGTTCCAAAGGTAATCTGGATAACATCCTTTCGTGATTAAAGGCCGTAGCTACATATCGCGAAAGACATAGCAGCGTTCTGAATAAGGCATCAATTCTTTTATCAGCTCCGCAGTATGACAACAAATTGTCGTGTATTTCGCCAGTCAAAGGACATTATTTGCATCGTCGCCGGTCTTCCGCGGCCTGATACTACGCGATCACATGCTATCGGGTTCTATCTTTAGAATAGAAACAGTTTTAGATGCCCGTGTACAAACGTTGGCCACATTGACTTCGTTAAGCCAGTTGATAGTCTAACAGTCACTTGTCTACAATGAATTTTAATGTTTTGGCTACATTTACAGGTGACAGTGATGCAAAGGAATTTGAAGACCATATTTCAGTTTTTAGTTAGTTTTAATTAGAATCCGACCCATTTATTTGTTAAATATGGTTATTACATAAAATTTATTATTAATATATTATGTATAATATATATTTATAGTAGAAGGTATTTATAGTTATTTAATTATTATTATTATTTATGTTTAATTAAAAGGGTTATTATCACATTCTTCTCTTGCTTCCTACACACTTTTGTCTACATTTCTTTTGAGTTCTCCTTTCGCAGGTTTGCTGGAAGAAATTTCTTTAGAAAAAAGCAGTACCTTTGTCTATCATGTATCTTTTCTTATTTTTTTGTGTGTACATAATAGTAAAATAGATAAAGTTCTTGTTATATGTTGGCATGTTGACATATAAATTAAAATATAAAACCGTAATTAAAACCGTGGAGAGACGGAGTGTCTCAACACAGAGACATTAGGAGTCTCAGGGGCTGTTTTTACTGTTTCCTTCGCCCTGAGGTGATATAATTTAGAAATAGTTATTGTCTTTGTGTGAGTTTATTTTTATTACTTACAATAGTTTTAAGTCTAATGTAGCTCATACTGATCGTTGGACCATGATTTCCGAAAATGAAAATTTTACAATTAAAAAATCACGTTAATTAAGTGATGAAAATGTATGTTAAGTTTTTATTTTTTATTTTATGTTCAATATCGCAATATACATCATATTTTTATATTACAAACCACAAAAGCCATTACTGGCTTATATACAGTTAGTGAGTTCGGAAAAAATTACAAATATATTACAGTGTTTTTTTTTTAGTTTTACATTCATATATGTTATTGAATTAATTTAAACTAATTATACAGATTGCAAAAAATGATTTTTTAATACACTTTTTGATTTTTATTAATGTTATTATAAGTGTTTTTTGAATGTTATAATAATTATATATAATACATACGTTAAAAATAAGTACTTAGGTGTTAATTTATTTAAATCTAAATGCTTGTTTTAAATTATCCTAAGATGTTCTTTTGATTTATTTGTATATTTTAAAAACTTTTGTAAAAAAATAAGTATAGATTAGCCAAAAAGACTGATGTCATAATTATGGTAATTTGTGGAAAATGTTTTTTTTTTTGCAAAATCTGATGAACGTTTGCGACTTTAGAAATAAGGCTGCTTGAGATGAATTTAAAAAATCTCTAATTCCATATTGAAGATCCGAATCTTACGTATGAAGTTTTAAGAGTTAAAGCACGTAAGAGTTGAATTACCCTAGGCAAAATAAAGATCAGAATCGTTTCTTCCAAAGTTAATTTAATAACTACGCTCAAACGTAAATAGAACCAAAAGCCAAACGTCAAAACAAAAGCATACCAGTATTGCATGGCAACACTTACCTATTTGAATGATGTAAAGTATTTGTGCATTAGGTACAAACGGCGACAGTTTGGAGCGGTATTTAGAGGTTGTTATTTGGCAAATTGAGCGCATCAACGCTGCATTTTCGACTGGTGCTTCAACAGAAAATGCAGAAAATGAATTGTTGTCATTTCATTACTCTGTTAGTATATTGCGATATACATATATGCGATAGTGCTGTGTTTGAGTTTTTATTTTTGTGTTGGGAAATCATTCAATGATTTCTTCTACTCTAGGATAGACTGACACAGACTTTTACTGACTAGAACCCACCTGTGTCCTTCAGTTACTCTTTGCATTCTAGGACCACGGTATTCCTTTCAGAAATTCCCGTGGCGCTAAATTACGTAATGCACCTAGGTTGTGAGTTTACTATACGTTATTTATTTCATCATCACTGCCGTAAAAACTGAAAAGAAATTATCGTGGAGAAACGTTAGAGAAAAAAAAAACAAGGCCTTTGTTTTATTGACCAACGAGCACAGATACCATGTGGTGGAAAATGACCCATTCCCTCTCTAAGAGAAGATGTTTGCGTCCCAGCAGTGGGGACATTACATGGCATCATTTGCAGGATAACATATAATTAGACTCAAGTAAATGTAATTTGCTATAAGTACTGGTACTGTATCTCTCACTAGTCCAATGCTTGTATTTTGGATGGCAGTGGTCATTAGTATAGTGTAGCTCTATGATTACTTTTACGAGTACAATATTTGTGCAAGCAAGTTGAAATGATTATGTTTATTGTCTTGTTTTTAGTTGCTTCATTCCGTGTAAATAAACAGTTTTTTTTTCTTTTCTTTTTCTTTCAAGTAAATTTTAACGTCGTATGTATTTCTTGCTAGCAGACTTAAAATACAGTAGGTAAATTATATCCGCGATAAGAGTTTACAGTAAACTGCTGAACTAAAACAAACATGAAACACTGGCTTACTGGGAACACAGGTGTTTATGTATTACAAAACCAGCTGTTGAAGTCTTTGGGTGCCAAACATCAATTAGTTTACTACTAAGGAAAAAGAATAAGCCTAACTTATTATATTAAACAATATTTTTTCACTGTAGTTCAAATGATTGTATGTGAAGGACGTAAACTATGAAAAAACCAACATATCAAAGCTTCGGACGTGGACTCTCTACAGCAGAATAATAGAATTGCATTGTAGCATAGCAAAGCATAGCATCAGCCTTATAATGTTCCCATTGCTGGGACTCAGGCCTTCTCTCTAGGAGAGGGAAATGGGCCGTAATCCACCACGTGGGCCCAGTGCGGGTTGATGGCTGACACATGTCTTTCGAATTTATAGTTCTAGGACATGCCGGTTTCCTTACGATGTTTTCCTTCACCGTTTTGAGAGCAGTGGTGTTAAAATAAAATATACAAAGTAATGCGCCTGGCTGGATTTGAACCCACTACTTACAACTGGTAAGTCGGGGCCGTTACCACTCGGCCACCAGAGCTCATCTGGATTGCATTGTCCTGCAACTGAATTACTCTATACTTATTCCAGGAAGCTTCTTCCTCTTCTTCGGCGCCTCATTTAGCAGCATGAAGTTTATGACACCAGAAGTCGAAGAAGGTTTCCCATACGATGGATTCGCCGAATAAAATCTGAAGACGGTGGTCTTCAGCGTGAGTGCACCAGGATGACAGCCAGCAGGAAGAAGTTACGACAGGTCGTGAGGTGTAGGGCCAAGGGTCGGCTTCTGAAAGGAAGGCCCGGCCCCGGTATGATAGTCAAGCAAGGAACGGGGTAGGTTTTTAGTCAGTAACAGCGTGACACTATCTCCCGCTTCACTCAAGGGCGGGATTTGACATAGGATGATTTTACCTAGATATCATTAAAAAAAAAAACTGGTCGCGAGAATCACATGACACATTTGATCCTGTAGAAATTATTACGTGATGATATTGAGTGCTCTGACAACAGTGTTGTACCGAAGAAAAAAAAAGCATATTAATCTCGTTGGCAGTATTGTTTATATCAACTGACCCTAATAATCATCAAATAGCTCCCCCCACTCTGGGTTGAGCAAAGACTGTCAGACTTTTTTTCTGATGATATAAATTAGTGCTAGACTGCAATTCCACCTTTAAGTAAGCAGAGACGCGAACGTTGATGGTGAAGTGAACTAGTTTATTAAGAGCCTACACTCTATTTTCTTTGTTTTTAGGTGGGAAAATCATCTAATGACATCTCCTGCCCTTGGGCGGAGCAGGAAGGTATGTTAGTCTTTTACTGACTAAAAACCCACCCATTTCTTTTCAAAAACAGACCCTTGGCAGTTGGCTTTGACCCTGCTGGGCCTACGGGTTACTGACGTCTCCTTGAGGCGCACGTGGAATAAATACGAGCCGTCGACGAGTTGGGCTCGGTCCGGACGGTTACCAGACGGTGAGTTATAAAGACACCTAAATTATAATCGGACGGGAATACCGCAGCAAGGAAATTGACTAAATCAAACCTTGTTCCTTCAAGCCATGGTAAGTCTTCCGAAAAATACTGCAGTTCAATATATCGAGACTTGATTGAATCTTGATTGATTTATTTGACTTACTATTTGATTGATTTATTACTTGATTTTATATTTATTTATTTTGCTGAATATTATATTATATTATATCAGATCAAACGTGAGTCAGTGATCACAGTGACACAAACATTTGTACTGGGTGGGAATCGAACCCACGACTTCCGGCATAGCAGTCAGGGTCACTAACCACAAGACCAACAGGCCAGTCAAAGATGATAAGCGATAGTATGGACGACGATGGAGCATGCTTGCCTAGAAGTCCCAAGTTCTCGATTGACTCATCCATGCGATTGAAGCAATACTCATAAAGTCTGCAATCATTCTTAGGTAACTATTTCGTAATCATGCTCATAGCTCTGCGATAGTTTATAATAGGTACCAAAAAAATTTACATCGCTAATATTCCCGAGTTGTTTTAATTGGCGAACAGCCAAAGCGATGGTTAAAAATGTCGGCTAACCTTGAACAATCTCTTAGAAAATAAACTGTGCGCAGTCAATGTTGACGTTATCATTCGGTAAAAAATTGAATGAAATTCATGTGAATTTTAAGTATTCGAATAATCATTAGCAGTCTGATACCGAGCAGAGATGTTTGATCTTAGTTACAAGCAGACAAACACCGTTAGATTATTGTCGTTTTTTTCCCGTGGAGGCTCGATTCGGTACATGAAACACTATCGATATGTAAAGATAAATTAAAAAATAAAGTACTTTTTTTCTAAAACTCGAATTAATATACGCATGTACGAAATTAATTTCTTTAAGTAAACGATTCAATGACCTTGTAGGTAGCTGTCGGTCGTTGTGTACTAACTACCTACAGTTCATTGGCCTCGCTCAGCTGACGTTTACTTAATGAAATTAATTTCGTACATGCGTGAATTAATTCGAGTCTGAAAAAAAAAGTACTTTATTTATATTTTTTATCCTTAAAAATCGATACTGTTTCGTGTACCGAATCGACCCTCCGCGGGATTAAAACGACCAAAATGTAACGGTGTAGATATTTACCTACAATTAGGTCGATTCATGCCTTTCTTGCAAATCCTACAAGTATTGAAAGCCACTTACTGTAGTGCGTACATCACGTTTTACGTTTACGTTTTAGGACGAAAATAAAAAAAATAAAAAACTGGCTAAGTGCGTGTCGAAATCGCACACGATGTGTCCCGTACCATATATAGATTTTTTTTTAAAGTAGTTAAAATCATCCAATGATCCATCCGCCCTTGGGCGGACGCCCTTGGGCGGAGCGGGATATAGTGATAGACTCTTACTGACGAAAATCCTACCCCGTTCCTCCTTTTCCTTGGTTCCAGGACCCTGGAATGCATTTTCATACTTTACCAGAGCCCCAGAGTAGGCTTCGACTCTACTGGGCCCCTACAGTTGGCTGACGACTCCTTGAGGCGCGCGGGAACAGTGCGCGCCGTAAACGACTTGTTCTCGGTCCGGTCTGTTACCGGACGGACGGACAGCAAGCTACCCATTGCCCGCCGTCCGCAAGCGCCGTTGCCTGATGCGGTCGGCCTCCTCCTTTGCTAGTATTACTGCTTCGCAGAAGGTGGCGACCGCTTGCCACTCCTCCTCGTTCCGGACCATGGCTTGAACCAAGGCCTGGCGCGAAAGATCATCGCTACCGATCGCCCCCACGAGGACACGGCGATGGTCTTCCCAAACAGGGCACACCTCTTCCGTGTGCTCCACCGTGTCCTCTGGGACCGTATATAGATGGATGATGTTAATATTAGAAAGTTGGCGGTTCTGTGAGAAGACAGAGTGAATAGATTAACGTATTTTTAGTATTAATATTTACTTAGTTGTACAAAAAATAATCATCATCATCATTTCAGCCGAACGACATCCACTGTTGGACATAGGCCTCACCCAAGTGTCGCCACAATGAATGGTCCTATGCGTCTCGCATCTATCGGATTCTCGCAACCCAATTTATTATTATTAGTACAAATAATAATAATAAATAAATCATTACGACAGTGACATCATATACTTACTCACATTTAAAGCAAATTTTCGTTTATTGTATAAAGTGAATCACACGTACATAATAATTGTGTATTGTAGTGCGAAATGGTATAACTCAGACATCATCTCCTTCAAGATACAGTGAGTGTTGCTTTAATCATCGAGTGTATTAGATTATGGATACTTGAGTGGTCCATTCTTAGGACGCAAAACCGTAGGGGCTACACAGGGCCGAAACCTACCGGGGACATGGGTAGGTTTCAGTAAGGGAAACTCGGAATCCTGGAACGCAAGGCAAAGAAGTAACATAGGTATTATGCGTTCCAAATTTGAATAGGATCGATTGCTATGTTGTGACGTCACGTCGTACTGTCAAATCGAAGAAATGTTGGCAAAATTGAAGATCTCCGAGTTGAGTAAAATTGAAGAACTGGATTCGGATTAAACTTTTTTCGTTCACAGTTCGTAAATAAATTAAATTTTTCGTAAATAAATTAAAATTTAAAAATTCTTTCCTCGTTTTGACAGTAAATCGTGACGTCACAACATGGCAATCGATCTTAATCTCATTTGGAACACATTGTAGATGTGGATTTACTCTTACTTTTGATGTCCTGTGTCGTCCTATGGGTATTGCAAAATTGCTCTATTTTAAGGCGGTTGTAATGTTTAATCTTATAAAAAAGAAAATTATAAATCTTTGCAACGCCACTGATAACTATACTTCCAATTTATTTGTTTACGATCTAATTTATTAGGTACTGATGCGTTCAAAAAATATAAGGAAAGTGAATTCCCGGTACCTACAGCAATCTTATCAACTAATTATATTAATAGGTACATATACCTATTATATTGATAAAGCTTATAGCGATAAGTAATAATCGTGCGTGTTCAATTGGAGCATCAGTCTTTTACGTCAAAAAAGAAAACAAACGCAGTTTTAAAACTGAATGTCCAATGAATTGTTTGCGAAAATGCGAAACGGGTTATGAAGTCCCACAAACCTTCATTAAAAAGGGAGGATACTCCGACTAGATGGGTGTTGTGTTGGGCAACTGCCCGATACTTGATTTCGGAATGTATTAAATGTTTTAATTGCGCGGAGAACTCTAATGTCTATACATTACACATGTAATGGTAAATCATAAATTATTATCATGTAGTTTTTGTATATTGTAAATCTTATGAGAACCAATAACTAATATCTGTTATGGTCTTTTGAGGAAAGAACCACACAGATTTGAGTGGTGTTGTGGTGTTGTACAATCATTGGAAGCATTACTCAGTATTCGTGTAGCTAAACTCAGGACTAGTAAAGAGCTCACGACTCGACTAACATTGGGTACCAAAGAAAGAACACTTAGGTTTACCATGATCTTACTAGGTTATCAGTCTCTAAGACCTCTCATTCTTCACCTACCGGTGAATAGGAGCAAGTCTACAGTCAAGATTTGTGACCGATGTTGTTTTTATGGTAGGTAAAATCATCAAATGTTAAATCCTGCCCTTGGGTGGGGCGGGAGATAGTTTCAGACTCTTACTGACTAAAAACCCCGCCATTATGACGTTTATCATTCATTGCCTTCGTTCCAGGGCCTCAGGGTTCACTTTCACCTAACCCTTGGCCCCAGTAGGCTTCGGCCCTACCGGGCCCAATGCGCACCGTCCACGACTTGGGCTCGGTCCGGACTGTCATCGGACAGACGAACAGCAAACTACCTATTGGCCGCCGTCTGTGAGCCCGCACCTACGGTATCCCAGAATCCCGGCTTGCCTGATACGGTCAGCATCCTCCTTTAATAGCATTACTGCTTCGCAGAAGGAGGCGACCGCCTGCCACTCCTCCTTGCTCCGGAGCATGGCCTGTACCAAGGCCTGTGACCGACGATTGCTATTTGCTATAGACTCGACCCTACAATTAGATGGTTTAAGTAAGTATAAGTCTGAAACTATCTCCCGCACCACCCGACGGAGTGGATATGTCATTGGATGATTTTCCCACCGAAAAAAGAATATGACTGGTTAATTCTTCCTTTCGTGTCAATAACGAACTCAAAATACTGTTTTCTGGCCAGTAATTGGTGACCTCTACAGTTCTGCTATTGGCTTTGTATAAATTGTGAAAGGTATAGGAGCCTTCCTAAGGCCCTACTACGAGGTCTTTAAGCGATCAATTTGACGGCCTACACCGAACACTGTTCTATCTTTCTTTCTTGCTGACATTTTAATCTTTTGAATACCGTAATTAGACACAAAAGAAAGGCGTGTTCGCTTGGGTCTTAAGTAATTAACACATCATTGTAAGACTTTTGAGTGACGATAAAAATATTGTGCAGTGAATCTATAAGCCCGGCGCACCCTGAACAGCTAGTAGTCGGTTACGCAGAGTCTGTCTTGAGTTACAACTGACTAACTCTTTCACTGTTTTTAACTCTTTTTTTTTGTTGTAGGTCGCGGGTGCAAACCCAGCCAGGCGCATTACTTTGTGTAATTTTTTCTTCACCACTGCTCTCAAAACGGTGAAGGAAAACATCGTGAGGAAACCGGCATATACTAGAATCAAAAATTCGAATACATATGACATTCACCAATCCGCACTGGGCCCGCGGTGGATTACGGCCCATTCCCTCTCTTAAAGAGGAGGTCTGAGTCCCAGCAGTGGGAACATTACAAGGCTGATGGTATGCTATGCTCTTTTACCACAAAGAGTCAAACTCAAAATAATTAGCACAATTATAGCATTAACTTGACCTTCCTCTTCAGTGAATACAGGCTATGTTATGCTCTCGTATACATTGTACACTTCTCATACACTGTGTAATCCCGTTGTTCATTAATACATTGGCAAGACAAGCATGAAAATCGCAAGGGTGCTTTCAGTAATCAAATACAGCGAGTAAATAGGCATTTGAGTCGAACAAACACGAGAACAGTTTGCTCTGCATCTACTGTATTAATACATTACTTTGATTTAGTTCGAAGATTCACTGATTACTTTGTATCGCAAATTATATTAGTAGTCTATTATATTTTTTTGGTTTATTTAAGTTTTTACGTACATACTTGTGTGTGTCTGTGTAGTAAAGGAAAAGTTGACATTCCTTTTCGCTCTACCCAGAAAGGGAGAAGTTATCTAATAATTTCTGAATCTGATATTTATTTTCACCATTTTTCTGACGCGATCTACAACTTGTAAGTCTGGGCCGTTACCACTCAACCACCACTGTTCTATACTGCATAGACAAAAAAAGACCTTTGGCGCCCTAGTAACAGATGACAAAACTTTTTCAACCAGCTAAATTACTGGTCCCTTCACACAAATTGCACTTAAGCCGTCCATTCAAGCACGTGGGACATCTGCATAACTGTAAGTGCCCTTTCACACGATAACTAAATCCACAATAGCCGAGGATCACGGCTTTCAGCACAAGTCATTAGTGTAAGGCACTATTCAGACTTGATTACTCGCCGTTTGACACGAGTGCGTAGCGGACAAAGCAAACGCATTAGTGCATCGATATACTATTAATTTACCGTAGATTGGAAACGGTTTATTGAATTCTGGTTCGGTTATGGAGAGGTGGAGTGCTCGAGTAAGAGTATTTGGTAGAGTACTGAGAAGGAAGCAAGGATTTTATAAATTCAATGCTTCTGTTTTGACTGGCCTGTAATTGGTGTAGTGGTTAGTGGCTTTGACTGATATGCTAGAGCTCGTGGGCTCAATTCCCGGACAAATGTTTGTATGATAAGCACGATCATTTGTTCTATATAATTTATGTATATGTTTGTATTTAGAAATATATATTAAATAATTGTATATTTATCAGTTTTCTAGTACTAATTGCACAAACTCTGCTTAACTTGGGTTGTGCAATTAGTAGTAGAAAAAAGTTGTGGAATATTATACTTACAAAAAAAAAAGTATACTGGTAGGATTAATCTATCTGCTTTCTAATCTAGATAATTATGTAAATATGAAGTCTAGGAAAACTTTACGTATCATCTTCACTATTTACGAATGACACATTAAGTACCGACGTTGCAGTATTCATTTCATTTTACTTTCTATCTTTTACAGAAAGTTTATTGTTCCTAGATACAATGGGGACGATCCAAGTAAAATGTTCCTTCCGGAGGACACAGTGGCGTATATGGTAGAGGTGTGCTCTGCTTGGGCAGAGCACCGCCGTATCCTCGTGGAGACGATCGCCAGCAACGATCTCTCGCACCGGGTCCTTGGTACAAGCCATGGTCCAAAGCGAGGAAGAGTGGCAGGCGGTCGCCTTTTTCTGCGAAGCAGTAATGTTAGAAAAGAAGGATGCCGTACGCGTGAGGCAACGGCTCTCACGCCCCAGCCGCCGCAGGGATTCCAATCTCGACCGAAGGCGCGGGCTTGCGGACGGCGAGCAATGGGTAACTCATCGTCCGACCGTCCGGTAACCACCATTGTTCCACGCACGCCTCAAGGAGATGTCAGTAAACTGTCAGTAGAGACCCAGCAGAGTCGAAGCCTACTGAGTCAACGATTCAGACCAAAAAGTAATTACACTAAAAAGTAAAAGAAGCCTACTGCAAATAAGGTAAGTCCGCTTAATGGATAAAACCTCATAATAACTCTTCAAATTGCTTTGTTTAACTTGTTTCGAAATGCACCAAATGTAACCCCATTTTGTCTCCAGGCAATATCTGTCCAATCTAGATTGCCTGGAAGGGAACTTAGAATGCAATAAGGTCGCCAATTATATATTTTTAAATTTGAGGTCCAAATTCTCATATTTATTTTCTTCCAGTACAATAAAATATATATAAATAAATAAATACAATTTGCCCTTTCAACCTATACATTTGAATAATCAGGTTGTTCCCAACCAACCCACTCAAAAAGTAGTAGTGTCCTCATTTATTTTCATTATGATTATATTTGGATCACTCAATACCACTCTTCCTAAAGGTCAGCCTACTTGTAATATCAGAAAATATTGATTCCACTTGTAAACACGATTGAACCGAGTCACCCCATCCACACTCAAGTATCGATTAAATATAGTATGAATAGACCATTTCTCAGATTTTCCTGTCAATAACTAACATTAATTAGTAAGTAATCAATACCTGTTTTAAAAGAAACCCACGTACATCGAAGTACTGAAACAATTTGCCTGCTGCTGTCTTCCAGTCCGATTATAATTTGGGTGTCTTCGGGGCTAGAGTGAATGGGCTCCTCATAAACTAGTGTGCTTTACCATCAACGATTGCAACATTGCTTACCATCAGGTGGGATCGCGTTCAAACTTTAGTATGAATTATATTATTCAAAAACCCAATTAATTGATTGATCAAGCATTACAATATACTTTTTCTTCTTTCTCTTTGCATGTCAATGAACTCAAATTAATTTTTTTTCTGAAAAATATTTGGCAACCTGTACCGCTGCATCATTGGCCTCGTACAAATCCTGTAAAGTGCAGGCTGTTGTGCAGGGTGGGCAACACAGCAGGTCACGCATGTCTTGTGTAGTGGTTCTACACTGGCACTGTGTGAGAGATGGGTCGAGGAAGTCCCATTTGGCCAGATTATTCTTGCAGGGGCCAACCTGGGTCCGCAGTCGGTTAAGAGATTTCCAGATAGGCCACTTCAGTTCGCGCCCAGGTGGAGATGTTCTGATGGGGTGAAGAAGTGTGGAGTAAAATATACTATCACTAGTTTTTCCCGCGTCTTCGTCTGTGTGTATATTGGCTACTGTAGTAATTAAGTAATGCATTCGAAGTCGAAACCAGATAAAAATTAGCCTATAACCTTTTTTGGGTGTCAAGCTTACTCTGTAGCTTGAAACCCAAAAAAGGACATAGGTACCACGTATACATAGCTGTCAAGTTTAACCTAGTAAATGTAACAGAGAGACGGAGTTACTTTTACATTATGCACGTAACATAGGCGACTAGGCGTCGTGTTCCGTTGCGTGTTGTTGCGTAACCGCCCGCTGAAACTTTGGTAGCTATTCGACCCTTTCGGCCAAAAAATCTCTTTCAAGACGGTCTGTAGATGGTGGGTAGGAATTTGTATCACGAAAGACTTAAAGTTGATATCGTGGCATGATTCCAATATTTCGACCCCCAGGAGTCTAGGTGATCTTCACACTCTACGACTTCATCAATCAATCAATATTAAAATATAGATTAACCGGATATATACTGCTGTATCCGGTTTATCTATATTTTAATAAATTCTGTTCTGATCCTTGTTATTACAGCCTGCCAGAATCCTGTTTAGAATTGAGTTCCCATCGCGTTGCGTTATAAGTAGTTGATCATAAAATGATAATTATATATTTTTACAAATAAGTTTTATATAACGCTTTTACATGTAAAACAAGATTAAGCTCTTTCCGAGCTGGTTCTCCTTAGAATATACAGATAAACCGAGGTCAAAATCGATGAACATTACCAAAGAAAGGACTTTTGAGTAGGCTGCATAAAGTACTCGAACTGTCAGATGAACGTTAAAATTACTGAAAAAAAGTATAGTTTATATGGTCCTTGTATCTGTACATATAAATTAAATAGAAGTATCTATTTATAATATCAAAATCTGTGACCTGTTCTGTCATAGCGAGCGGTTGTCAGTAGTCGTGTGGCTTTACTCAGGACTACTAAGGAGCTTAACGACTCGACGAATAATACCAAAGAAAGGAAATTTGGGTTTTATTTTTGGCATTGAGTGCAGAAATTAAAATCTATCTCGATAATTTTATCGAAACAATAAAGCAATTCAGGGAAAACTGAGGAAATAATTTAATGATGTTATCACAACCAAGGACCCGTCGAGCTTACCTAGAATAGAAAAAATTGACAGTTTTTCTAATATATAAATCTTTATAGCCTTTTTACAGTTTTTGTAATTAAATCTGCCTAGATTTTTTTTCGGTGGGGAAATCATCCTGTGACATCTCCGCGCCCTTGGGCGGGGTGGAAAATAGTGCCAGGCCTTTACCGACTAAAAACTCACTCCTGTTCCTTTTTCACCTTTATTCCAGAGCCCCGAGGTACACTTTCGCATTACTTATGGTTTCCACCTCTGTTGGGATGATGCGGACCACGACGGCAACGACGGCAACAATGCTCCAGAGGTGACCGAGGTGGAGATGAGAGTGGCGGTGCGAAGGCTGAGTGCCAAGAACACCGCCCCAGGACCCGATGGCTTGCCTGGAAAAGCCTGGGTCCTGGCCATGGAGGAACTCGGGTCTCGACTGAGAGGGCTCTTCAGCGCATGCATGGAGAGGGGCCAGTTCCCGCTTCGCTGGAAGACGGGGAAACTGGTCCTTATCGCGAATCCGGGGCGCCCCGCGGACTCTCCGTCCGCGTATCGGCCCATTGTGCTGCTCGACGAGGTGGGCAAGCTCTTTGAAAGAGTAATTGCAGACCGCCTCGTCGTGCATCTGGAACGGAAGGGGCCGGATCTTGCGGACGGCCAGTTCGGATTTCGCAGGAGGCGCTCCACTGTGGACGCCATCATGCGCGTGCGAGCCCTCACGACGGGGGATGCGGTGTCCCGGGGCAGGTGTGTCTTGGCGGTGTCTCTGGACATCGCCAACGCCTTCAACTCCCTGCCCTGGAGTTGCATTGGTGGGGCACTCCGGTACCACCGGGTGCCCGACTACCTCTGTCGGGTGATCGAGGCCTACCTGTCGGACAGGTTCATCATCTACCCCGGTCATCAGGGGGAGTTGAAACGGCGAGAGATGTCGTGCGGTGTTCCGCAGGGATCGGTACTAGGGCCGCCCTTGTGGAACATCGGGTACGACTACGTGCTGCGCGCCGACCTCCCCGACGGGGTCAGCGTGGTCTGTTACGCAGACGACACGCTGGTCCTGGCGCGGGGACGGTCGTACCAGGCGGCGGTCGAACTAGCGACGCGCGGGGTTGCGACAGTCGTGGAGAGGATACAGCAGTTGGGACTCGAGGTGGCATTGCACAAGTCCGAGGCCATGTGTTTTCACGGCCCTCGGAGCGCGCCACCTCCGGGCTCCCAATTAACGGTAGGAGGAGTTCACATCGGCGTCGGGTCGACGATGAAGTACCTGGGACTCGTCCTCGACAGCCGGTGGAACTTCAAGGAGCATTTCCGACGTCTGGCTCCCAGATTGAATGCGACTGGGGCTGCGCTCAAGCGGCTCCTGCCGAACCTGGGGGGTCCAGACGCCTCCTGCCGGAGGTTCTACGCAGGCATCGTTCGGTCCATGGCCCTTTACGGTGCGCCGGTGTGGGCGCCATCGCTACGTAAGCGAGTGGCGGCCCGGCTAACCGCCTGCCAGAGGGTCATGGCCATCCGGATGATCCGCGGATACCGTACGGTGTCCTGCGAAGCGGCGAGCCTCCTTGCTGGCCTACCACCGTGGGATTTGGAGGCAACAGTCCTTGCACACATGCATGACCTACGCGTGGAGATGCAACGTCGGGGCGAAACTCCGCTGCCACGACAAGTCGCGGCATGGCGGTCAGAGCTCCGGCGGGATCTCATGGTGAAATGGCGAGAACGATTGTCGCAACCTCGTGCTGGGCACGCCACGATCGAGGCGGTAAGGCCCCTCTTTGAGGCGTGGCTGGAAAGGCCCCACGGCGTCGTCACCTTCCGTTTGGCGCAGGTGCTGACCGAACACGGCAAGTTCGGTCCGTACCTGTACAAGATTCGTGCGGAGACGACGCCCGGGTGTCGCCACTGTGCGGACCGCCCGGTGGACACGGTGGAGCACACAGTCGAGGTGTGCCCCGCTTGGGAAGAGCAGCGCCGTGTCCTCGTGGGGGCGATCGGCGGCGATCTCTCGCGCCGGGGCTTGGTTCAAGCCATGCTCCGGAGCGAGGAGGAGTGGCAGGCGGTCGCCTCCTTCTGCGAAGCAGTAATGCTAGTAAAGGAGGAGGCCGACCGCCTTAGGCAAAGGCGGACACGCCGCCGCCGCCGCCGGGTTTCCGATCCCAATTTCCGGCCACCATAGGCGCGGGCTCGCGGACGGTGGGCAATGGGTAGCTCGCTGTCCGTCCGTCCGGTAACAGACCGGTCCGAGCTCAGGTCGTCTACGGCGCGCACCGTTCCCGCGCGCCTCAAGGAGTTGTCAGCAAACTGTAGGGGTCCAGCAGGGCCGAAGCCTACTGGGGCCAAAGGTTATGCGAGAGTGTCACCACGGGCCCCGGGACAAAGGCGAGGAATGGAAAGGTAGGTTTTTAGTCAGTAAAAGTCTGACACTGTTTCCCGCCCCACCCAAGGGCGGGATTCGTCATTGGATGATTTTACCTACCAATAAAAAAAAAAAAAAAAAAAAAAACCTCTGTTGGGATCTGTTTCAAGTCAGAATGTTTGTAGCTAGATATACAGTACTTTTACTTGAAAAGACTGAAGTCCACCGCGTTATATACCATCGAGGTTGACCACGGTAAAGGTGGTGTGATGATCTCTTCATGTTCACAGGGAAAAATTGGCCAGAGATCATATTATTAAATCTAATTTAAAATTTATACTAAACCTATGTACACAAAAACTAAACTAAGAATGTAAACTAGACATAACTATGTACAAATATAATACAAAAACAGAGATCGCTCAATAAAGGGAGTTTTGGAGAGAGTTTAGGAATTGGGGAAGGCCTTTGCCAGTTGTGGTACACAATATAGGCGATTAAAAATAAAAACATGGAGAGTTACTATCTGAGCTTCACACCCCAGTTTATTTTTTTAGGTCATATTTACCTTCGTTAATCCTTGGTAAAACTGTTGTCAAATGTCCAGGCTTCTGACTACGCGTAACGACTGTCAAAGATGTACAAATTAAAATCAGTACCAACTTCACTTTTTTTTGCTTTTTAGATTTGTGGTCTGGACAAGAGAATAACGGATCCACTTGCTGTCACCAATTATGAGCTCACAAAGTGGAATTGCAAGCGTTTGTAGTATTATATTATTTCCAGTTTTAAAACAATTTAAATTAATACTAAAATTAACTGAACTAATATGTATTATCTATTCAGTTATTAATAATATTAATCTAGTAATAAATTTATGTTACGATAAAACAACATTGTATGGTTTTATAATGATATGTAAATCAATGTAGAGATGCTCCCTGCTTTTTTATGATTTTGTTTGATTGATCTATCACAAAATCATAAAAGAAATTTCCAGCTCATTAGAAACCGCCACCATTGTTCCGGAAACTAATCAATTAGTAATCAGCACAGCACGGTATTGACTTTACAATATGTACCAGTGTACACGTATAATGAGGGAATGTTCAACATTAATTGGTTTGCAAATCCAATTAGGTTAGCTCCGATACGCATTAAGCACGTTCGGATCATTATAGATCACTAATGACCGACGTCTGAGGTCCAACTACCATTCTAATTTTAATTGTTTGATTTAAATAATTTATTGGGTTCATTGATTTTATTTGTTTGTGGTTGTTTTGTTTTATTAGCAGCAAATCTAAAGTAAAAAAAAAACCATTAAAGGCGTCGGCAAATATAGGCTGCTGGTCTTTTTACTCACGAAAGGGAGGCTCGTGTGGGAGAAGTAATTGGATGATTTCTCACCTTAAAAAATAGGTCTCCTCTTCTTAGATATCTTCTTTAGATATAAAAGCCAATAAAAGTCCCCTGATTAATCACAAAATCTCAGAAACTTCAATATCTACAAACTTAAAATTTGGCAGGAAGTTTCCTTATAGGGTGTACTTATAGAAATTAATTTCGTACATGCGTTTATTAATTTGAGTTTGAGAAAAAAAAAAATACTTTATTTCATAATTTTGTCTTTACAAATCGATAGTGTTTCATGTACCGGATCGACCCTCCACGGGATTAAAACGATCAAAATTTAACGGTCTTTATAAATAGATAATAACAGGATAAAGAACTATCTACAAAATGCTGCATACAAACTGCAGAATTATGTCGTATAAAGCATTTAAGCTACTGTTGTATATTCACCAATGGATTACAAGTAAACACGTGTGGATGATGATATCACAAGGAAATAATAATAAGAATCGTTGTGTCACCTCATAAAACAATAACTCGGAATATTACTTAAATCCTTTAAATCCGAGTAATTTTCATTTTCCGTAAATCGAATTATTGTTAGTATTGACTTAGATAAGGCAGCTTATAATGAGATATAATAATTTTGTTATGATTCAGTACTTCCCCTTTTTAACCGACTTCGAAAAGGAGGAGGTTCTATGTTCGGCTGAATGTATTTTTTTTTTTTTATGTATGTTCACCGATATCTCGGTCAATTGTAGACCGATTTTAAAAAAAAATATTTTGATTGAAAGATTATACTCCCGAGTCGGTACCATAGAAATATTGTTTGGATCTGATGATGAACTTCGAAGATACTCGTATATGATGAAAATCTTCAAAAAATCTTAGTAGAACTGTCGGTTTTTTATGTATGTTCGCCGATATCTCGGTCAATTGTGAACCGATTTTGAATTTTTTTATTTTATTTGGAAGATTATACTCCCGAAATCATAGCAGAACTGTTGTAACCAGTAAAATTGCTTTGTTTATACATGTTGTTAGCGACTGACTGAAGGAAGAAGAGGAGAGGATCCATAGATACGAGTAGTTAAGGAATTTTGAAATAAATCGGTATAAAATTGTTAGCCGTGTTTGATATTATTAAAATTGTCACAACAACTAAAAAGTTGGGTACTACAGCAACAACAACTAAAAAGGATGAAATAAAAACTTATTACAAAAAAAAAATACAATCGACTTAAAAAAGCACTAAAAAGTGCAAAATAACTTTAATTTCAGAAGATGGTGTTTAATAAAAAAGAGACCAAACTAATATAGAAACACCGACTTTCGAAATTAAAGTTATTTTGCACTTTACAAAAAAATACAACCGACTTCAAAGAAACACTAAAAAGTGCAAAACAACTTTAATTGCGGAAGTTGGTGTTTAATAACAAAGGGACCGAACTAATATAGAAACACCGACTTTCGAAATTAAAATTATTTTGCACTTTACAAAAAAATACAACCGACTTCAAAAAAACACTAAAAATTGCTAAATAACTTTAATTTCAGAAGACGGTGTTTAATAACAAAGGGACCAAACTAATATAAAAACATTGACTTTCGAAATTAAAGTTATTTTGCACTTTTTGTGTTTTTTTGAAGTAAGTTTATGTAAGTTGTATTTTTTTTTGTTATAAATTAGAGTCTATTCTTTATCCTGATGCAAGCTCCGAGTATAATAATGTCAAGTTTAATTAATTTCCGTTTCGTAGTTTTTGCGTGAAAGAGTAACAAACATCCAATCAGACATCAATCTTCACAAACTTTTTCATTTATAATATTAGTAGGATTATTTTTTTTTATATAAAAATATATATTAATAAACAAATATTTTTATTTGGTTATTGTATCGTCAGGCAAAATAAAGATCCTTTTCAATAGAGGTCGTATGTCTCTTTATCATAAAATAACTTACACTGCCTAAAAACTATGTCTCATAACAAACCTTTGCATTCCAAATTCATATACCTATTAATTATGGAAATATTTTAAAATCAATATTATTACAGGCTTTATATTTAGTATCACCTGTCCCAATATTTGTTCAAATTTGTAAATTAAATTTATTTCGCTTCCCGGTCACCAATTGAGCTGAAATTTTACATGCATGTGTAAATTAGATGACAATGCAAAATTATTATGACGTGGAGCTAATCTCATGATGGAACCGGAAGTTGACCATAGGAACTTGGTAATAAAACGACACAACCCCATCGATTTTGGGCTCGTGTGATTCGTCGTGACAAGTATTTTGGTTGTAGATGGTAATCAGGGTCTGATGATGGAGCTAGAAAAGCTTGCAATGACAAGAATATTTTCATTGAAAACTTGTTTTAAGAGCTTCTTGTCAGCTATTCTTCATAAGAAACGACCAATTAGAACAGTACGGACGGGTATCATATACTTACCGATTCGATACGTGCTTATGTTCCTAGCAAGGTTATGGTATGATACATTTCATAAGGGAGACTCCTTTGCGCGATCCTTTAAAATTATATTCAACCAGCCTACGTTCTAATGTTTCATTTCCCATGCGATTTATACATTTATAACAGTTGAAATATTTTTTTTTTTCGGCGGGGAATTAGTTTCAGATTTTTACTGACTAAAAACCCACTTCTGTTCCTTCGTTGCTTGTCATACTGGGGCCGATCCTTCCTTTCAGAAAACGATCCTTGGCCCCAGCAGGCTACGACCCGGCTAGGTATGCTGACAACTCCTTGAGGCGCCCGTGGAACGAATTGAAATATTTACTTAAATAAATCTGCTTCTATAAATTCCTCCTTCAATGTTGAAAAAGTAATACTATATATTAACAAAAAATATTAATGATAAAAAAACCGGTCATTAAATAAACTATCACTGATAAATATTTAGTTGAGCGGCGCCAGGCCATAGATTACAGTAATCTATGCGCCAGACAGCCCAGACATATAAAATAACAACATACATACGTCACACAACATTCGTAATATTTCCCTTCCTCAAACTATATCAAAGGGGAATGTTTCAACAAGCACATAAAGATCTCCAACTGTTTTATGCCATCCTAATTCCGGCAGCAATTGACTGCATTTAGTTTAGATAAGATTAATTTTTAGGGGTTATAAGGAATGTGATATTTATGGAATGATATAGCCATTACGAGAGCAGTGGCCGAGTGGTTACGGCCCCGACTTACGAGTTGTAGGTTACGGGTTCAAATCCAGTCAGGCACATTACTTAGCATGTCCTAGAACCAAAAATTTGAAGACATGTGACATTCACCAACCCGCACTGAGCCCGCGTGGTGGATTACGGCCCATCGGCCCATTCCATCTCCTAGAGAGAAGGCCTGAATCCCAGCAGTGGGAACATTATAAGGCTAATGCTATGCTATGCTCTGCTATAGCCATTTCATTCTTGTAAATGTTTAGGCAGCTAATAGGTTTTAGAATAGATCAAATAGGCAATTAAAATTGCGAATGTACAGCATATAACAAAAACAAACGCACATTTTGATAATGGTGTGTTCACAATCTGCTACTGAATCGATTTCAGTTATTTTAGGGGCTGAAAGGTACACCGTATATCGAAGGACGCAGCATTGGAAGGCCTCCCACATTATGAACCAATCGGCTGCTCTACGGAAAAACAAAGTAATTATAGTTAAGTATATTTTACAGGAGAAAGAAAAAACGGAAAAATCTTTACTTAAACGTGGTTTTGATTGTTCCATCAATTTTTTAATAAAATAATGCTTGAAACAGTTTGTTCTACCTATTGTGTAACAATTTAATGACAAACTATTATAATATCTTTTAAATAAAAAAAACATGATTAACGGTAGACAATTTTTTTTTTGCATTTTTTTTTCTTTTTTTTCAGCCTGTTCTGTCCAACTCCTGGGCAACGGTATCTCTCCACTTTTTCAATTTTTTGCGGGCCCACCCTTTTTTTTTATAAGATAATTTACTTTTTTACAATATAACAACCGAGTAGCACTGTTAACTTTTGTTTTTAATTGAATTGTAGTCTCAATAAAAAAGACTTTTACTAAACAAAAAATCCCAGTAATTCAATTTACAATTTAAAATCAAAGTAATTGACATGCTACTTGTGTTTTGCTTTGTTTTTCGGTGGATTTTTTTAACGTTTTGCCATTTTTGTCTGTAGTTAAAGCTTTTTTTATGGATCTGAGAATGTATCCGTTATGCTTTAAAAGTACCAAAAATATATAAAAAAAGTTAGTTAATTTGTTTTTCCGTAGAACAGAATTCACTTGTATGGTTGAGGCCAATGTCCGGTAGTGGACGTCTTTCAGTAAACTGATGATAAAGGGTTGGTATTTCAATGTTATATAGTACATGATAGTCTTACGCATGTTAATATGCTATTGATAAAACCGTTTATTGAACAATACGATACAGATGTTCTCCATTTATCTTAAATTACGATAATGATTGATTACTATATATTTACTCGTAAATATAGATTCTTTGATGTTTATAAGTATCAATAAAAAGCAAAGTAGAGCAATATCTTCAAGCCATAACTTCCAATAATAATTTGATAATTTTGATTGAAGCACTAAATTATTGTATGTCGTAGCAAGTTCGTAGCAGCGTAGCGTTCTTAGCTCAAACAAGCGACCCGCGTAGCGCTACGATAGAATAACTTGTTCTACCCCCTACAAATATTATTGTTAGCCAACCAAACAACGAGGTTGTAGGTACTTGCTCCAAAACCATGTAGCTCATGATTGGAAAATTAATTAAAACTCTTATTAACCATCTTGTTTATGAGTGTTTCATTAATTTTAAATTAATTTCCTAACGTACGTGTGGAAACTTTTTGTAATAATATGTTATAAAATTTTCCCTACGGTTATCTTTGTCGCGCATTGATTAGTCTTTATTAATTTTCGATGTGTTTTCCAATTAATTTACTTTCGCATGTTAATTGTGCCTTCAAAGCTACATTGAAGATTCTAATTATTTAATCAATATCCTTCTGTCTGGGTTGCTGTGAGCAAACCTATGGTATTGTTCAATGTGGTTACACGTCGACTCGTACAATTAACTATGTGCTTGCTATTGTTAGCTCGAGTGTAATATTGTTCTGTTTATAGAAGCTAACATTAACTTCAAATCAACTAACAAACAATAGGTCGTGAGAAAAGGGCATTAAAAGACGTATTGGGATAGCTAAGAGCGCCAAGTCACAACTGGATCGCATCTGGATCGACAGGAGTATCTCGCGTCTCTCATATTCCCCATTTTTCTAAAAGGTGCAGAGATAGCTTACCATCAGGTGGTCAACATGGGTAATGTGAAAGGTGGCCCTGGAATGAAGGCAAAGAAGGAACAGGAGTAGGTTTTTAGTCAGTAAAAGTCTGACACTATCTTCCACCCCAACCCAAGGGCGCAGAAAAAAGAATCAAGCGCGAACCTAGCAATGATAATAAAAAGATTGAGCCTTGTTTGACGTTTATGAGATGTGGTGTTGAAGGAAAATGCTCGGAATTCACTGGACAAAGTATTGGACTAACGTTTCTAATATCCTCTTGTATGTGAAGGCCATGTATTTTGCGAGTTTACGATTTGAGGTGCCACTTGCAGATGGTGTGTGCGATGGTGCATGTGATTAAAATGATAATAACTCTAAAGCTTATAAGTTGAACTCAAAGCACCTATGAGATCACAACCATATGCCAAAGAAGAAACTTTAAATACTTTGGCCACATTTCCAGAAAGAGGGGCGATAATTTGGAAAATCTAGTGTGACAGAAAAGTTGATGGGAAAGGATCTGTGAAAGTCATAATATCATTGAAACGTTTGTTTAAAAAATCTGGTTATTTTTTATTTCAAGTAAGCCTTTTATAAGGTGGGAATTATCATTCAATGACTTTGCACTGCGAGTATGAGGGAGGCGTATCAGACTTTTACTGACTAAAACTACACCTATATTCCAGGAATCCAGGTTTTGCTTTCGGAAGTCAACCCTTGGCCTCAGTAGGCCACGGTCCAGCAGGGCTACAGACTGTTTTCCTGACATCACTTTGTGGCGCACAATTGAGCCTATGATATAGATATTGTTAAATGTAACTGTTCTTTTCAAGTATTAGATAAAATAAATAACATTAACAAGGGCGGGTTTCCGAATTGAGAATTTTGAGTTAGAATATCTCAAACTCTAAAGCTAAATTTTGGCTGGTTTTTAGGCTAAAGTAGAATTGGAGAAATACTCAAATTCAAATGCAGAAATGCGGGGTGCGTTTTTTTTTAAAACGATTGTGTTGTTTTAACTCAAAAGATAGCTGAAGTGAGTGAGAACCTTTTTATTCCCGCTTTAGGTACAGTGAGACGGACTAACCAACTTTTACTGACTAAAATCCACGTGTATACCTTGAGTTGCTTTTTGCAGTCAAGGTTCATGGTAATTGTTTCGAAACTCGCAAAAATACTGATAATATATTGTTGTTATTCTATCTCTGGTGATTGAATAATAGATGATCTGTTCAGTTGGTCGGTTGTAGTAGTCAGTTGTAAGAATGATTGATTTATGGGCTTTCAAATGTCGTGTGCCTCTCTTTTACACTATGAAATATGAATAGGTTTCAACGTTTAAGCCTTAAAAAAAAAATCGCGATATTATGCTCGACGATGGAGTACGCTCACCTAGTAAAAATCTCTAGGTTGTACCTATCAAGAAACATAGATTCCGGCAGGGAATTCCAATCCTTAGTTGTAGTTACGCTACTTACAGTACTTCAGAGAAATACAACTAAATGGCAAATAAAGTAAGTCCTTCAAACAAAACCACTGTATCACAAGAACAATAAACCAGGAGCTAACAGTCACTACAAGATGCGTTCATAAAACCGACCATCTCCCCCGGAATTAGGCGCAGCACATAAAGACTATTGAAATGACAGCGGTCACCCTCCTTGTTGTCGTTCTAAGAATTACGACACACTTGCCTTTGAGTGTACGTAAATAATAAAATAGATGTATTTACAGACACTTGGGTTTTTTTTTTATGGTAGGTAAAATAATCCAATGACAAGTCCCGCCCTTGGGTTGATCGGGAAGTAGTGTCAGACTCTTACTGACTAAAAACCTACCCCGTTCCTTCGTTGCCTATCATGCCGGGGCTGAGCCTTCCTCTCAGAAGACGGCCCTTAACCCCAGCAGGCTTCGACCCTGCCTGCCTGCAGCTAGCAGGCTGGGCCTCTACGGTTTGCTGACAGCTCCTTGAGGCGCGCGGGAACAGAACGCGCCGTCGACGACTTGGGCTCGGTCCGGTAGGTATGTTACCGGACGATCGGACAGCGAAAACACTTTCCGCACTCTACACTTGGGTTCAAGTTTCTAAGATGAAGTTGGTACAGGGAGGGAGAGAATTGTTTCAAGGAATTACTGTGGTCCTGGAACGCAAAAGGTATTTGAAAGCATACAGCAAAAGTCTGAGTTGTTCTCTCTCTTCACCTACAATGGGACAAGTTATTATGTTTTCTGTTTTTATTATTATTTGATAAGCAGTGATGTAATCGTTGGTGATGAGGCAATGGCAAATGGCACTAGTTTATTAAGAGCCTATTCACTCTAGCCTTGATGATACCCAAATTATAATCTAATGGGAAGATCGCAGCAGGCAAATTGTTCCAGTTCTTCGAAGTACGCGGTATAAACGACGAGGCGAAACGCCTCGTCCGAGCCGTAGAGGTTTCAATAACGTAAGTGTGGATACTGTATTGACATGAGTTATACAAAAAGGATTATTATTTATTCATTTTTAAAATCACATTTTATAAGTAATTATTTTTTATTTGTATCTTGAAAATATAGTAGGTACTTAGTAAAATAGAAAACCATTTCAATCATCATTATCATTTCAGCCAAAAGATGTCCACTGATGGACATAGGCCTCCGCCAAGCGTGGCCACAATGGCCGGTCCTGTGCGTCTCGTATCCATCGGACTCCAGCGACTCTGACCAGCAATGGGCAGGGCATATTGCACGCAAAACAGATGGCCGTTGGGCCGAAAGGCTCTGGAGTGGCGGCCGAGTACCGGAAGACGCAGCGTTGGAAGGCCTCCCACTATTTCAATAACTACATACAATTATATTCATGTCTTATTAATATCACGAAACTTGCCATCTAACTAATGATTCCAAAGTGCTAAATTATAACAGGAAAAAACAATACATACAAAATATTATTTTCTGTATTTCATTAGACATTTTTTAAAACAAAACCCTTACAAAACCATTCTATAAAAATTAAACGGACTTTAAAAAGTCTTCGAATTCCAAAATGTCATTTATAAATGACATTAACGAATTCGGACGTAGGCTCTCGTTTCCCGGTACATTTAGTGACACGGGACGAACGTGGGTACCCCGTGGTCACCCTAACACACGCTAATGAAAATTCTTTCGGACATCGGAACTCCCCAGTTTTGAACGGGACAGTTTCGGTTAAATCGTTGTCACTGTTCCACAAAAGTTTGTAGTACCGTTGGCGGTGTGAAATATTTGATGAACTTCTGCAAAATGAGGTCCTGATGTTGGGGAATATTTGCAAGTGGTTTGAAATGTGTTTTGTGTTTTCAGTTTTGCTTAGATTTATGTAAAAGTGGACTTATCTTGCCTTTATTTTATACCATCTTTTGCCAGCTTTGCTCGCCTGGAAGTCGATTTCTCCACGCAAACTTCCAACCCCCATTTTATCCTTTTAGGGATTAAGTCACCTTATAAGGAACCTATCTCACAAATTTTAAATTATAGTTTCTGAGACCGACAGATCTGCAAATTGTTCGAAAAAAATACCGTAGCATTCGCAAAGAATAAACCAACGGAAGGAATACTAATCAATCGAATCTCCTCAGAAACAGAAAAAAGAGTTTTAGTGAGAAAAATTCTGCCACTCCCTCTGGCTTTAACCAGAACTTTCCCCACCTTAAAAAGGCTCAAATGCTTAATATGACATAGGTGTCACACGAACCCAACAAACCTCTACCGCCAAAGTTGAAGAACTTTAGTAAGTTACATGACATCTATTAAAATAAAACTGCACTATTTAGCTGGCAGAAGGCCTAATTCTCCCAATCTGTACCCGAAACTCATATTTCTAACCTCACATTGACAAGCAGACGTGAAGCCACCCTACCCGATTGGTCGTTAAACGCCAAGAGGCTCGCGATGCCCTCTCAATCGGCCTCTGCTGACGTGGCATACTGGCTTGTACCACTGACGGCCCCTTATAGAGAGCTGGAGTGTTTAGTATGGGCCATGAGTTCAGTCGACTGCATGAGATTTGATCAAGGCAGTTGCTGTCCTTGTTCATAGGAATTGGCAGCAAGCAATTTATTAGCAAGGACGATTATAATTTGAATAAGCCCTATTTTAAACTTTACGTTACGGTCCCTTACTTCGTTACTCCTATTAAATATTTCTGTAATATTATCTAAGTAATCGACTTCATAATCGAGAATTCACGGATGTTATTAACCAAACACTATAAGTTATGCCTAATCACAGCATCAAACTCAGCCGTCTATTACTAACACATTTTACACACGTGATTACACCCTGTATTTAGCAATTCAAACATGGATAGAAACCATGCATGTAAACACACTACCCGCTTATGTCGACACCATTAAAAATTCATAAAACATATACAACTCTGCAAAAGCGCCTACAACTTTACGAATAGCAAACAATCCTTCCCGCACGGTTTAGCGATCCATGTAGGCGTTACGAAATAAAGGTATGGTATAAAAGGTAAAGTAAACTAGCGATAGGAAAACTTGGTTATGTCAACGCTATCAAAGGACTCTACTAAAACTCTGCCCACGGCTGCCAGTGACAGATAAAAACGTCGGATTTGGTGGCGCGGTGTACCCGTGTCTTCGTCAGCGTATTTACTTACCCTGGAGCTGTTTGCTCCTTTACCCTTAACCTAACCTTTAGGGCTAGAGTGCAAGTTATAAACGGATTGCGAAAATTTCAATTCCAAGTTTGCCCATACTGTGCTCACCCCATTCTTGTTGCGAATCTTTTATGTCCGAGCAAACTGCAGTTCTAAAAATATTTTATATCCCACTTAAACATTTTACTGGTTGAACGTGTTGTCTTAAAGTTATGATGAAACTAGTTTCCAGAAACTTATCCATTAGGCTTGCTTGGATATAAACAAGGGGAGAGTATTTTATGAGTTAAGTTATAAGTAAATATTAAAACAATGAGTAATTAATGGAAATATAAAAATACATATAAAATAATTGGCAACTCTAAATCTTTTTAGTATGAAATGTTTGTTAATCTCCTGTAGTTATTCTTGATGATGAACAAGATATCATGTAGCAAGTAATTACGGTCATTTAGTAGTTGTGAGCTCAAAATTACTGCTCTGTCATATCTGTATTAATTTGGCAGTCATTATTAATAAGTCACTATAACAAAAATGATGACGTGGACGAAAGGTTCTAGAGTGGCGACCACGTACTGGAAGGCGCAGCGTTGGAAGGCCTTTCACAAAGTGCACTGTTGACCTGGAAAGGGCCGCGGGATTGCGGGAATCCAAAGGATGCGAGACGCACAGAACCAGTTGTTATGGCGACACTTGGGGAAGGGTCTATTTTGGCTGAAATAATGATGATGATGATAAACAAAAGTGATTGACAGTCAGGTATGTTCATTTACTCGTATTTCATCATTTATAATGTTGAAATGTGAGCGCTTGGGTTCTGAACACATCAATGCTCTATCTGTGTATCGGGAATCTTTAAATCAAGAGTGAATAGGTTACTTCTAGGTAAGCACGCTCCATCGCAGACTGTATTGTCGGTTTCCGCATCAGGTGAGATAGCGGTCAAGCGCGAACTTATCAACCAAAAAAAAAACAACGCCTTGGATATTGTTATAGCAACACGTCGTCTAAAACAAAGTAGGTATCTCTCCCAGTAGGCGCTATCATTCGCGCCATCTTTAAACGTACTAAGTTCATCACTTGAGCCGCTCATCCTATTGATTCTGCACTCCTTCTCCAACACTTTACATATTGCTTATTTAGCATTATTTCATTTCGGCGTGCCGCTATTTGTCTTTCGTGTTTTGCTGATATTGTTATCGCTGTTCACTTGTTTCACGTGAGATTTGCTATTGCTGATGTGGTGAACGTGATTTTCTGCGGAAGTATTTTTTTATAATCGTGATGTTAGAAGATGTCTAGTCTCATTATTTGTTTGAAAAATAAGTATCGATTCATACGACATAATAATGATATTGCTTTGATGTTAAATTGATATTCTTCTTGAAAATTCGTGCTCTGCTAGAGAGTCATTTTTCTCGGCGCCTCATTTAGATTGTATCGATATTGTTGTGGAGATATTGGAAGTGTGAATGCACTCATTATTTTTCTTTAAGATTATTTTTTTTTATTTTTTATTTTTTAGATAGTTCTGTCAGAGCGAGAGATTTTCCCAAACGTATCAATATTTTGCGCAAAATATTTTATTTGACTATATTGCTCATTCATGGATTTATATTGGAATGTACCGTTGACGTTTCTCATTAGCGTTAGTGAAGTTAGATTTGTAAAATGTAGAAGTGCGCCTTTCGAATAATTTACTGAAAAAATAAATAGAATGTGTCTTTCTTGTCATCACTCTATCCTGCCAGCCACCCATTAAAAAAAAAAAACACTTTTTTATTTTAGTTTTTTTTTCGCCGATAATCTGAAATCAAAACTTCCAAATCCGGCCACCGAGACCAAAACAACTTTAAACAATTCCCGGTCTTGAAAGAAAGGGAAACTTCTGGTCAGAGGGTTAGGGGAAGTGGCGTCTTACGGGCAGGCTCAAGGGATCCTCTCGGTTTCGGCACGCAAAGCCGAAACCGCGAAATCTCCGGGTCCCATCCGTCATAATTTCAACGAAAAAGCCTACGCATTCGGCTGAAGCGTTTTGGTTATTCTCCATACAAACATTGATTACGTTAGTTTTACTGTTTATGCTGTGTTTGCATTATTTAATAATAATTCAAATAAAATACTTTAAATAATAAATTTTAACATAGTTACCGACAAAAGATTTTTTTAAATTTGCTAAAGGTACTATTACTAGTAATAATTTTGAAAACCGTAATATACTTAGTTATGAAGTTATCAGTAATATTTTAAAGTTTTAGTAACCGAATAATTTGAAGTAATTAAACTTTGATAGGACTACCATCTGTGTAGATGCATTTTATATTAAAATTGAGTAAAATTAAAGCAAAACAAATAAAATTTAGGATTATCTGTTAAAAAAGGGATGTGGATTAAGTATTTTTGTATGAAGAAGACTCAAAACACATCCCCTTTAAATAACGCTCTGCCGTACGCACTCGTGAATTTTTACAACCTGAAACATAGATACGTTTCCACAATGTTTTTTTGGACATTTATTTTATATCATAGTCTATGGTTACGATCATAAATGATAGTGTTTACGAGGTTGCATTTTATGTTTTAAATCAAATTTTGTCCACCCTTTCCTAGGGGAGTAATGCTTTATTGTATTTATTTAGGAAAGTAAAGTTTACAGAACTGTGTGAGTACATTTATGTACGTATATATATATTAATATACAGGTATGTTTCTCCGGATTATGGGTACGAAGGACTAGAGGAGTGCTCAGTACCTAGGTATTTTTCAACATAGCATTCCACATGGTAATTTATTATAATTATGTACTAACTTTTCACGTTCCTTAAAAAATAAATTACAGCGCTTGTCATACCAAATATCTTACGTTTTTTATACGTGGAGAACTTTGTTGATATCACATGTGTAAAACTATTTCAAAGTCTCTCTATATGTTATTGTTTGTTTTCCCCAATAAATAAAATAATATAACTTAAATATCTTCACATCCTAAAACCTCAACAATACGTAATAATGTTTGCATAAACATCTGTGAGATTATGTATTTTTTTTATATTACTTATATTATTTGATATTTATACACCGCTAGTTTCGTGAAGAAATCGACATGTCCTAGAACGAAAAATTCGAAGACATGTGACATCCACTAATCCGTACTAGGCCTGCGTGGTAGATTACTGCCCATTCCCTCTCCTAGAGATGAGGCCTGAGTCCCAGCAGTGGGAACATTATAAAGCTGATGCAATGCAAAAATGTAATACTAGCGGTCCTGACAGAATTTTTTCAACTCAAAAGGTGACTTTTCGTTAGAATAAAATTGAGAACCCGATCGCAACGCCACCGACCGGGTTCGATCGTATTATCAAACCTTCCAGATACGCACTCAAATATAGACACAAAACGTTATCATGCAGCGTCATCTTTAATATAAAATTCACGTGTAGAAGAATATTATATTTTTAACGATGTATTTTATTTATATTAAAATTCTACTTAAGTATGAATATTGTATTTTCTCTGTAAGTGATTCTAAATATTTTGAGAAAATAAATATCTGAAATATTAATTGGTCGATTAGTTGACTAGCAGCACACCGAAGACTTTGGCCTTTTTATTTTGAGTTCTTTTAAGTTCATTCAAAAGTCGTATGGTAGATACTGCTGTCAATAAGTCCGCCATTGTAACCAAACGTTAAAGTTTGTGTAAATGTTAAATTACTTTTTTGATATACAATAAAGTTTATTCTATTCTATAATATGATGTTATAAGAGGTGCGGCAGAGTAGAGATTGTCGATTTCATTAAATACTGCCTATTCCAGGCATTTATTTTTATTGAGTCTTAGTTAAAAGTCTAACACACCTTGTGTGACTTTTAACTAAGACTTACTTCACCCTAGAGTGAAAGAAATCACCTGATGATTTCCTATTTTTTTTTTTAAAAGCAACAAAATAAAACAGCAAAAAATACATAATATAAAATAATAAAACCAATTATAATGTATTAAATACATTTCGTTATTTTTTTTTTTTACCTCAAGAAGAAGCCATTTACCCTAGCAATAGAACGACTCAAGTTTGCATACAACATTATTTTTGTATATGCGGAACCTGAATATCGTTTGTTCAGAATCAGTATTTGAATCAACTTCAATCATTTTCGCACCATGTTATATTTTTTCCCAAAAATATTTAAAAAAAGGTTATAAGTTGGACACCACAGACACTAAGTACAACACAGGCTACAGCGGGCATTAGATGCCATCGCACAGCTGGGTGTGGGAGCAAAACAACCCCTCGGTCGCCTGTATGGCTCGTTGACCATGTGTTTGTGTGGACAACCTGGTAACATAACAAGCTTATAATTTTGTGATTTTTCATGATATAATTATGAAACTATGTACATAGATTCTGTACATAAAAACTACTAGACCCGTGTTTCGAGTTTCGCATATTCTAAAAATAAGGTTGTATAGTAGCTAAGCTAACATAACTTAGTAAGTACCTATTTGATCTAAATTATAATACCGAGAATATTTAACTTCATAACCTAAAAATATCCTAACCCATTGTCTGCCCGAAATTAAACTTATTTAAGATTCAATTTCTAAAACAATTTTCATAGTAAATTAAGTACCTAAAGTAACCTTTGTGAGAGCTTTTGGCTAGGACTATTAAAAATGTACAAACGTTTTGGAGCATAATTAAACATTAGCTTAGTTAAGTTGGTTAAAGAATTTAAAATGAAAGTCATGGGGTTTTATCATCATGCGGGCAGGTAAAATTTTGGGTGGAGCGGAAAATAGTGTCAGACTCTTATTAACTAAAAACCACCGTGTTCCTTCGTTGCTTATCATACCGGGGCCGAGCCTTCTTTTCAGAAAGCGGCCCTTGGCCCCAGTAGGCTTCGAACCTGCGTGCCTGCAGCTAGCAGGCTGGGCCAAATCTCTACGGTTTGCTGACAGCTCCTTGAGGCGCGCGGGAACGGTACGCGCCCTCGACTTGGACTCGGTCCGATTACTGGAGGGTCGGACAGCGAGCTACCCATTGCTCGCCGTTTTCTTTTCAAAGGTAAATGGAAAACTTTATTGTTTTTGAGGTAACAGTAAAATCGCAGATACCTAAACTTGCTTCTTTTTTGACAATGTATTTGCTGATTTTCTTTTTTATAATTTGCTTTTTTATTGTTATGGAAACTAACAAAATCGATAGTTTCTTCTTAAAACCAAACGCAATAATTTACAAAAATAATAAAAGTAACAAATGTCTGCGACATTTTCATAGAGTACCCACAAAAAACTTGTTAGTTTTGGTCAATTCATTCATTGAATGCGAATGTGAACTTTTATCGTTTATTTTAAATAAAGGTAAAAGTTTTCCAAAACTAAATTCAAATGTGGATTTTTTAATGTTTTAACTTATTAAATAATTCCATATAGGTACATACGAGTGTCGCCACTGTGCGGACCGCCTGGAGGACACGGTGGAGCACACGGTCGAGGTGTGTCCATGTCCATGTCCTTGTGAGGGCGATTGGCGGCGGCGATCTCTCGCGCCGGGCTTTGGTACAGGCCATGCTCCGGAGCCAGGAGGAGTGACAGGCGGTCGCCTCCTTCTGCGAAGCAGTAATGCTAGCAAAGGAGGAGGCCGACCGCATCAGGCAACGGCGCACACGCCGCCGCCGCCGCCGCCGGGATTCCGATCCCGATTTCCGGCCTTGGCGTTCCATGGGCGCCGGCTTGCGGACGGCAAGCAATAGGTAGCTCGCTGTCCGTCTGTCCGGTAACAGACCGGTTCGAATCCAACTCGTTTACGGCACGCACTGTTCGAATCGAAGGCAATGAATGGAACAGGGTAGGTTTTTAGTCAGTAAGAGTCTGACACTATCTCCCGCCCCAGCCAAGGGCGGGATTTGTCCTTTGATGATTTTACCTATAGTTAAAAAAAATATAGGTACATAATAAACCGAAATATTAACTAAATTACGAAGATATACAAAACACAGTGCGCATTCAAGCGTCGAATGTGGAATTATATTTTAAATCGCGATAGCCCATTCGGCAAAAGCTTGGACATTCCAAATTCAAGCTTCAAACGCTCGGTGAAGTCGCATTCATTACTGAATAGACTAGTCTATGGTTGCACAGGGTCGGATGTTTTGTATTTTCCTTTTTGTAACATTCTGAAAGCTTTAGCAGGATTTATATAGACGGACATCCCTAAAATTATGTCCTTTTATCAACTTATGTATTTATTTAAAAATGTAAGTTACAGTACAATACCAAAACACTTATATTCTAAAATCATAGAGACTAATAAAAACAACATATGTGAATATACTATCAACAAGAAACATAAAAATGAATATATTTACAAATTTGTTACGGCTTGTCGTGGAAGATATTCAGATCTATGTGCTGAGCGAGCAAAGAGTTATTCTATAAAAAAATATTTAGTTATTCTATAAAAAATTCAAAACAAATTTCGTTTTCAGCTTTATTGTGATAGTTGTGGAAATATTATATTATTATATTAATTCAGATTTCAATGAGACTTTTGGTCTTTTTTGACTTTATAAGATAAAATACAATGGTGTTTATAGTTTTGATAGGATTTTCAATATAAATATTTTTGTTGGCATTTGGTAATTTTGAATAAGTGGAGAACGTTTGTCATTGTGACCGAGACGGCACTCACACGAGCCGTAGCAAACTCGCGCACTTTTCCGCACTAGTGCAAAAAAAAAACTGTAAATTGCATCCCTAAAAGCGGTAGGGATAAGAGCGTGGTTTCAAGTAAGTTTTGCATTATTTTTCCTCCTTGTTCTTGTTTCATAGCAAGACAAGTTAGCTTTGGCAACACTGATATTCTATAAACGGGCAACGAAAGTATTTACTAAGCAAATTCCGATTTCAAAAATATTTTGAATAGAATCTTTGAGGGGAACATGTTATGATAGTTTTTCTTGAAGAGCGCATTCTTAGAAAGCCGTTTGATGTTTTCGATTTTGCGACCGATATTGAAATTTTTGAGCAAGAATTTAAAAAGCAGTATGGCAGGGATTATTTTATGATGTAAAAACATGTCCCTACAACATGTCCGGGTTTTAACGTACCGACCTCATATTAAATTGATAGTTATTTTATTTCACTGGATTTTATGTTCTTTGTTCCTATCAGTTTATATGACTTCGCAAACAGAAGAAATCGAAATTAATAGGTACATGAATCATTATGTCACACTGGTTTATATACAGTACTAAACCTACACCTGAAAGCAGTGGTGGCCAGGTGGTAACGGCCCCGACTTACGTGTTGTAAGGTTGCGGGTTCAAATCCAGGTGCATTACTTTGTATAATTTATTTCATCACAACTGCTCTCAAAACGGTAAAGGAAAACATCGTGAGGAAACCGGTATATCCTAGATCCAAAATTTCTAAGATATCTGACATCCACCGCGTGGTGGATTTTGGCCCATTCCAAGTTCCAGCAGTGGCAATATTATAAGGCTGATGTTATGCAATGCTATGCTATGTATGCCACTTTAGCTTATAAAACAAGAATAAAACAAATGCGAGTTGGACTCGCACACCAAGGGTTCCGTGCATACGAAATTATTTATGTAAATAGTACAATTCCCGAATCGGATCTCGAAGAGTTTTCGAATCGTTCTGAGTAATCCCACATGCGTGATGAAATCTGTAGGGAACCTATTGTCAGGATAAAAATGTCCTAATTCAACATACTTTTTAACCAGAAAGTAGGTTCAACTCAACTCTTCAATTTATATCCGTGTCTAAATAAGTAGAGAAAATATTTAATTTAAAAAAAAAATAGCTTTAATATAGGTATGTGCCCTCAATTCACTAAGCCTCCATTTCTAGAATGGGTCCCGACTGCTACAATTTATCTTGTATTTAAAATATTATATAGTTAAGTACAATCGGGTACAAAAACTTTCTTGTTTTAGGGATTTTCATGAATACTCAGAAAAGCAGTCGGATTTTTTAGTTTTTTAAATTACCATTTTTTTTATTTTTTTAGTTTTATTTTATTACGATATCACTTTCACAGTATTTACGAATCTAACGACACCTCGCCAACTAAAAACCATCGAGCCGTTCAGGCCGCAGAGCGTGCCAAACATTTAAATTTGGCGCCAAAAATCCGCCATTTTGTTTTTTTTTTATTTTGATATACCCAGTGTCACTCTCACAGTAAATACGAATCTAATGACACCTCTCAAGCTGAAATCCATCGAGCCGTTCAGGCTGCAGAGCATGCCAAACAATTATACATACATACATATATGCTCTCGAAAAACATAACCCTCCTTCTGGCGCAGTCGGTAAAAAAGTACTATTAATTAGCTTTACTGCAATCGTGGAAGAATTAAAAATAAAAATTTCGTGTATTAGAAAAAAAAAATAAACTACTGTCACCTACAGGTGACACTGGGAATTGATGGGCTTCTACTTCACGTAGGTGAAGCCACTGAGAGCAGCTAGTCAATTATATTTTGCGATAAGGAATTCTCAGCAATCACTAAATAGTATAAAACAAAGTCGCTTCCCGCTGTCTGTCCGTATGTATGCTTAGATTTTTAAAACTACGCAACGGATCTTGATGCTAGATTTTTTAATAGATACAGTGATTCAAAAGGAAGGTTTATATGTATAATACAAACATAATATATTTAATATCACCATTGCACCCGTGCAGGACGGGTCGCTAGTACAATATACAATACAAGCATACAAAGAACTGCAACAACACAATTTGTCTTAAAACTTGTATTGCATTAGTTGACATTAAGAACCACTGTTATACGAGAAACGAGCAAAAGTCGGTAACTAAAAACTTTTAAAGAAAAACTCGTATAGAACAAGTTACTCTGGTTAACTGCGCTCGAGTCATTTAGCGTACTTGTTAGTGCTAGTTATTAGTTGTTTTTACTTGTTTAGCAGAAGTATTTTCAATCGATTTTTTTCTCATAACATATCATAAGATCTGAAGTACTACTTACATGCAAAATATGGAGTAGGTACGAATTACGAGCACGAATTAGAGCAGTGGTGGCCGAGTGGTAACGGCACCGACTTACGATTAGTAGGTCGCGGGTTGAAGTCCGGCCAGGCGCATTACTTTGTGTAATTTATTTCATCACCACTTCTCTCAAAACGGTGAAGAAAAACATCGTGAGGAATCCGGCATGTCCTAGAACCAAAAATTCGAAGACATGTGACATCCACCAACCCGCACTGGGCCCGCGTGGTGGATTACGGCCCATTCCCTCTCTTAGAGAGGAGGCCTGTGTCCCAGCAGTGGGAACATTAAAAGGCTGATGATGATGATGATGACGAATTACGAGCAACTCAAGGGTTTTTTTTTTAATTTCAGCAGGATTGTTCGACAAAGTCACCGTAGATTGGAATGCAAACGGTAGCTGTTAGCTTTAATCTAGAATTCAAGTCAAGAGTGAATAGGTTACTTCTCACCTAGAAGTAACGTACGACGTAACGAACTCTTGACTCCATCGTTGACCAAACCGTTTTCCTCATAAAAAAGATTATCGAGCATTGCTTTGTAAAGGCAAATACTGCAAAAAAGGTGGTCGCAATTTAAATACTAAGAGCTATTTTTTACTTTTTTAATTGGTAAATCATCAAATAACTTTTTCAGCTAGAAGGAAAACGAGACTTTTACTGACTAACAACCACCTGTGTTTCTTTAGATGCCCTTTGCGTTCTTGGACGAAAATAACTTTTCATATCAATCACGATACCTTGGCTAGAGTCTTACTGTACCAATTTATATGTCGTGGCCAGATCATAGAAATTGATCACTTCATGTTGTAGCCAATAAATACTGGCCAAGTCCTCAGATGATATTTCAATCCCCGTTTGGCCTACTTTTTATAGTCCTTATATTACCATAGAAATCCTACATCAACGATATAGCCAAACGAGAATTGACATATCACCAAATGTCAACGTTTAAACGACTTGGCCAATTTCAGTTGGCCATATCATAGAGTGATCAATTTCTATTATCTGGTCACGACATATACATGTATTTGCTTCCTTCTCAGAGATTACACAAAATTGAAAGGGTTGGTTGGTTAACTGTGTGAAATGGTCATAGGACTCTGAGTTGAAATTAAGTAGCTACATGCCAAAAGTTATTTTTTTGAGTAGATCCACGCTAAACTGCGTTCATAACTTTGTCCGTCACTGTCGTAAAATTTGGTCTTTCGTTCAGTGTCATTACTGCCCACGCGATATTTCAAAATAAAGGGCAAATTAAGGGAAAATTAGGGCATTTTAACATACAATACTCATTTTATGGAGCTTGATATATTTACTCTCTCTAACCAGTTATTTAAAAAAAAGGCTATAGATATTTTGTCTAAAAAACAATAATATTGAGAAAGTTAAATTAATTAAATGTAAATTAAGCAAATAGATTATAATTAAACTGAATTGAGTAGAATTCAATTATAAAAAATCAAACTAAATGAATTGAATTAAATTAAATTGTTTTGAATTGAATTGAATTAGAAAAGAATAGTATAGAAATAATAAATATGTATTAAATATAATATAAATATTGATTTAAATTAAATGGAATTAAAAATAATTGAATTGAATTATGTTATATATAACATTAATTATGATTATGGAAACTAATTATTTTGTAATACAAAAAGCTTTCGAAGAAGGCAATGTATTCTGTTAACTCTTACCACACTCCTTTACTTCTCTTATTTTTATGTTAACATGTGGACATTGGAGTGGGTTACATGTTTGTGCATCTTGTTTTAAGGATTTTCTTGTATTTTCTCAAGCATGTAACTGTTTTTTGTCCCTAATAAAAATTACCTCTTTTAAATTTTCACCCAATCCCAATTTTTTCTTCCAAAATCAATCAACAATTCATTTTATCTTCATTTTACATTTGATTACTCTATATAACTTGTAAATTGAATCCATTGAGTGCAAACGTTGTGAGGACGGTAAAACGTGTGCTGAACATGCATCAGTATGCATATGAAAATGAAAATCGTTCTCAAAAGTAGAGATGGGGAAACGTATCGATAGTGAGTAGTATCGATATTTCTGGTGCCTAGTATTTTTAGTGTAATTTTAAGATGAGAAAGGAGAATACGTTTTAAGTAGTAATTTTTTTGAAATTGATATTCTATAGGTAGCTAAGTATAACATAATCAGCTTTACAATGTTCCCACTGCTGGGACTCAACCTCTCTATGAGAGGGAATGGGCCGTTATTCACTAAGCGGAAAACCTAAAAAGAAAGCCATATCAAAGTGATATTTATGCAGATACACATTAGTTTCATATCTATGTAATATATAATCTATGTATATAATTGTATAGATGCAGACTGAAAAGAATTTCTATCAAACTCAACATGTAGACATATTTTACCATGTTCTACGAGTAGGTATTTTTTGTTCTGATTCTATTAATGAGCAAAAAATCAAAAGAGATCTTTGAGTACTCCTAATGAGAAAATCATTTTATACTTTTATTATAATATCCAAGCCTAATGAGTAAAATATCGATACTTTTGACTCGATCCCTACTCGCAAGCTGTTGAAGCAGTAAATAAGATCCGGAATAAATATCCGGCCGCCAACTGAACCCGTAGCGTTCTGTCTCTATCTAACTACCTGGGAGAGAAAGGGACGGAAACAGTCACCCAGTGTTGATGACGAACTGTGATAGTCCCTACGGCTTCCCGCGAAGTAGTGATTGACAGTGCAATCGATGCACAGTGAGCCTGATACCAGTTTTGTCAGAATAAAATGCTAGATTTTCTTGTGATGTTTTTAAAATTAGATTAGTAAGGAAACTAGTGTAGTTATTCTTTTCGCTTATCTGTGTTCTCAAATCATATCTAGAAACAGTTGTGTCCTTGTTTATTTAAATTTTTGTTTCTCTGTGTTCTCCATCTGAGGCTATTAGTGGTTTGGCCTCTTAACCTTACTATTATCTTTTATTATATTATGATATGCTATTATTAGTTGGCTTACACAGAAAGTATGTATTACCAGCTGCTGCCAGCGGCATCGCCCGCGTAGTAATAAATAAGTAATTAGTAGAAAATTATCCCTAGGGAACATACTTCCGAAAAAAGGTATCTTATGTGCAGGATATGTACTAAGTTTAATCGAAATCCGTTTAGCCGTATGAGCGTGAAGAAAATACTAATTTTCGATTTTATAACCTTAGTGTGATATTATTCCAACTATTTTTTCTATTAGTCAATTTACTTTTACCACTGTGCGGCATAACGTTGCATCGGAAATAGAAACGTTAAATTCACTGCGCGGTGAGATTTGGAAGTGAAAGGTTTCAGAAACATTCGCTAAGCAATTTCACAGAAATACATGCTATATAAAGGTTTTAGTAAATAAGTGTATATATCATGTTACTAGCGACCCGCCCTTGCTTCACACGAATGCAATGGTGATATTAAATATATTATGTATGTATTATACATATGAACCTTCCTCTTGAATCATTCTATCTATTAAAAAAACCGCATCAAAATCCGTTGCGAGGTTTTATAAATCTAATCATACATGACTTGACAGAAAGCGGGAAGCGACTTTGTTTTATACTATGTAGTGATGTTATGAGCAATAAAATTCCTCTATTCGGTAAGATATGTATTTTAGGGATTTCAAGTGTACTGTAAATATTGATGAAATTACTTTAACTTTAATAATATATAATATCATAGTGGTGATAGATCGATTAGCACGCCTTGCAATATATTTATTAACGCGAAAGTTTTGATTAATAGATGTTTGTTACTCTTTCACGCAAAAACTACTGAATGGATTTCGATGAGACTTGGTACACGGATAGACTATGTCCTGGAATAGCACAGGGGATACTTTTTATCCCGGGAGTATGTTCCCTTGGGATCATTTTTTACTAACACGCGGGCGATGCTGCTAACAGCAGCATCAGCAGCTAGTTTTTTTTTAATATATCGAGGATAGTGTAAAGTAAATGAAAATTATAAGAGCTAATCCTATATATGGATAGATACCATGTGTGTGCGGTAGACAACGAATTATATACGACTTAGATCTCTTCCTTAGGAATAGGTAATTAAAAAAAAAATAGGACAATAAAAAAATAATTGAATTTTTTGAATTTTAAAATTTCTCTGTGTCTGTTGGAGATGTGTAACAATAAAATTCGTCCACTGATACAATTACTCATGTATGACTTGTTATGCCAAAACAAGAATTCGTTTTCTGATCACCTGAATATCTAGGTACTGGGGCCAAGGGTCTGCTGCTGAAAAGAAGGGTCGGCCCTGGTATGAAAGGCAACGAAGGAAAGTTTGACACTATCTCTCGGTCCACCCAAGGGTGGGTGAAGTCATTGGATGTTTTTTACCCACCGAAAAAAAAAAAACACCTCAAAATCTTCTCGGTCGACACACACAAAATTAATCAAAGTTCCCGACTATTTTTTTCTATTTTTTATAGAATCTTTGAATGTTTTGACATCGAAAACATTAACTATTATATCTCGTTAGATTACAATGATGAATGACGTAACTTTCTCAAGTGTCTAGCTAGCTTCAAACTATAAATCAAACTAAACTATTGTTATAGAATATAGCCTAAATGGAAATACTGAATTACCGCTAAATATTCTAGCACTAACTATTATCAAACTTACCTGCCTCAGCAAGACGCAAACCCATGTATTGCGTACGAAAGCGTTATCTTGTACTAATTAATTTTATTAATATCAGTACCGGAGCACCATATTACTTTGACCTTCCACCCCTCCTTTTTAGTAAACAATTTTGCAAGAACCAGGGAAACGTTAGCGGAGACGGAGGGTTCTGAGTAAAATGGTCCAATGTAACAGGTGACGTGTAGTGATTTACTTGTGAGCGATAAATTGGTACGTAGATCGTAGGTATACATCTACGTAGATCATTATTATAGATAGAAATTTCATAATCGTTTTGGTAGTTTATCGAAGCAAATATAAATTAGAACTGTTGTGACAGCCGTTATTCGTTGTTTTGGTAACAATTACGAGTATATGTTGAAAGGGAGAACTGATCACTTTTCCGAAACTTTTTTGGTCGAATTTCATTTTGACACTGAAAACTATTGACGATTGACAAAGAAGACTATTGGAAAATTACGAATGATCCTGAGCGTCTTGCATCCTTCGGATTCCCAAGATCCTCACTAGGCCTTCGGTCCATCTTGTAGGAGGCCTACCGGAAGACGCAACATTAAAATTTAAAAAAAAAATGTAATTTAAAAAACTAAAAAACCCGACTGCTTTTCTGAGTATTCATGAAAAAGCCCTAAAACAAGAAAGTCGTTGTAGTAGTCGGGACCCATTCCATCATAGATCTACTGACTAGACGGCTGACTTTCTAGAATGGGTCCCGACTGCTACAACGACTTTCTTGTTTTAGGGTTTTTTAGTTTTTTAAATTACCATTTTTATTTTTTTAGTTTTATTTTATTACGATATCACTTTCACAGTAATTACGAATCTAACGACACCTCGCAAACTAAAATCCATCGAGCCGTTCAGGCCGCAGAGCGTGCCAAACATTTGAATTTGGCGCCAAAAACCCGCCATTTTGTTTTTTTTTATTTTTATATACCCAGTGTCACTCTCACAGTAAATACGAATCTAACGACACCTCTCAAGCTAAAATCCATCGAGCCGTTCAGGCTGCAGAGCGTGCCAAACAATTATACATACATACATACTCTCGAAAAACATAACCCTCCTGGCGCAGTCGGGTAACTATAACTAGCGACTCACCCAAGGTAGCAAGGGTGACAGAAAACTTTGAGGTTCTCTGCTTTTCTCTACTACAATGTGCATTTATATACACCTTAATCTTCCTCATAAGTACTTCTGCCTATTGGTGAAAATTAAGTCATTTGTGCAGTAGTTTTTGAGTTTTTTGAGATTTTACTTTTTCTGCCACACTTCTGTTTCATTTTCAAATCTAAAATTGATTTTATTTACGTAAGTTACTATAACAATCATCTGATATTCAAAGTCATTTTTCAAAGAGGAAATATCACAGCTTGCCACATCATCACGGAAGAGGGTAGAAAATTGCCGACTGCCCCCGCATCGCATATGTGAGCGTACATGGATGTACGAAGAAAGTTTTCTATGAAATATTTTTCCTGTAACATGATTCTTTCATAAAAGAACTACTTATGTATTTTTTATTGTTCTTTTATTTTTATGGTGTTCTATAAGAATGAATTATATCAAGTTTTGTTTCTTATCATCGAGATATTATCTCATTACAGCCATACTAATATTATAAATGTGAGAGTAACTGTCTGAATAAATGATTTTTATGAAATTTGGTACGTAGGGAACTTGAAACCCAAGGTAGGATATAGGCTACTTATTATCTGGCTTCGACTTCACGGTCACTATAACCGACATTCACGCGGGCGTAGCCGCTGGCAGAAGCTAGTATATCTATTAATATGTACAGTTCTACTTCTTTTGTGTCGATTTAACTCTTTGTTGACCAATATCTATTTATTCACCTGGATTGCTCGGTCGTTGACCTCGTTTAAGTCGTGGAAAATACAGATGGATATGCAGCATACCGAGTAGGACAATAAAGATATCTTAATTCTGTCCGTTTACTGAAAGTAAACCAGTTGTAGCATTCAAATTGGCCTTCCACTTTATCTTCTATAGACGATTGAAGGGGACTTATAAAAAATGAGATACAGTTGTTCTATTCCATCAAAGCGGCCCGTTCTTGAATCTGAGGTTCACGTACACTTTTTTCTGTGTGAAACATTTTATTTGTGAGTTTACACACACGTTAATGACGAATATGTTTTCGTAAATTAGGACATCTATAGTTTAATATTGAGTCTTTCACAGCATTGTATAGCAAAATACGAATATAGTACGCAGCAAATAAGTTGAACCCATTGCTATGTTTACACGCAGCCCCTCACTTCGATGACTGCTATGATGGTTCAACTTGTATGTCGAGGATTATAATAGTGAGAACAAGAATAATGTTTATTTGTTCCTTATTACGAATACCTTACCAACTTAGGAATAAGTTTTTTTTAGATGAAACCTAAACGTACCTGAAAATCGTTACAAGTTCATGTTGTTATAGTGAGTACCTAGTTTAAACAAATGAGAGACTACAAACGTCCACCAATAAGAACTAGGACAATAAAGTTTAAAATAGTACTTTGACACAATGACTAACAATAAGTAACTTTTGGGATCACAAGGCGTACTGAAACTCGTACTCCGTATATTTATTCAAATTGTTTGACCCGAAGCGGTAATAAAACAATATAAAACAATTAGGTTAGGATCACAAGTTTAAATACCCTAACTTTGTTAGTAACAAACTGGGTTTTATTGAAGTAATGCTGGAGTTTGCGTTTTATGGAAGGTCAGTGCTTATTTAATAAACATTGTTGCTATACAAACAATGTAATAAAAAAAAAAATCCTAGTAAACGGTTTTTATAAATTTACTAGCATGGGGATAACTCTTCTACGGGTATTACCTGAACCAGCAGAATTCATTTCAATAAGACAAATGAATTCATTTAAATTACATTTTAATAAGAGGTGGCATTTTATTCGATTTTGTTTTCGAGAATTTTTACATCTGCTCTCACCATTTAAACCTTCCCCAGAGTATCACGAATAGTTCAAAACCAAAATTGGCCAAATCGGTCCAGCCGTTCTCGAGTTTTACCGAGACTAACAAAACAGCTATTCATTTTTATATAAGAAGATAATGATGATGATTTCATTTTTTTCCTTTTTTAGGGTTTCGTATCCAAAGGGCAAAAATGGGATTCTATTACTGAGGCTCGACTTTCTATCTGTCTGTCACCAGGCTGTATCTCATGAACACAGTTGGAGTTACTCCTGTATCGTGAGTACCTTTACAAACATAAACTCACATGCATAAGATACTCTGGAAGAAATATATAGGTCATGCAAATATTTATTTCATGCGGAAATTAAATTTGCAATAGCCAAACAATCAGCCACTGCGCCAGTCGACACTAAAAAAAATAGTTTATGGAATAGTCACAAGAAATGGATAAGAATAAATTACAAATAAAAAAACTTTTTTAAAAACAAGCTTTCAATTAAATGGGCTAAAAAGAAGAAAATAAACTTTTCCTTAATAACTTTTACTATCAATTTATAACGGCATTACACAATTTATATGATACAAAAGCTTGTCGCGAGATTTTGAAAATTTTAAATAATAGATGAAGTTTTTTAACTTATTTAATTTATGAAGTTATTTAGCTGTGTATTTATACAGTTAAATCTCGCGACAAGCTTTTATATCATATAAATTGTGTAATGCCGTTATAAATTGATAGTAAAAGTTATTAAGGAAAAGTTTATTTTCTTCTTTTTAGCCCATTTAATTGAAAGCTTGTTTTTAAAAAAGTTTTTTTATTTGTAATTTATTTTTTACTTTTTAGTTATACCTTATGTAAATCACATTTGTATTCTCAGCAAGTCCTTTCATTAATGTTACCCATATTATAGGAAAGCATATGAAACTTAGTCTTAGCAGACTAAGTTCTTCAGGATAGAAGTCTGTCAGGATTTTTTATATTTTATTTTTTATGGTAGGTAAAATCATCCAATGTTATTCCCCGCCCTTGGGCTTTGTTCGGTCTCTTACCGAACGGACGGACAGCGAGCTACCCATTGTCCACTGTCCGCAATTCCGCGCCTACGGTGGCAGGAAATTGGGACCGGAATTACGGCGGCGGCTGCAGCGTGAGCGCTGTTGCCTTTGCTTTTGTTTTATGGTTGGTACAATTATCCAATGAAAAATTCCGTCCTTGGACGAAGCGGAAAATAGTGTCAGACTCTTACTGACTAAAAACTTACCCTGTTCCTTCTCTGCCTTGGATCCAGGGCCCTGGTATGCATTTCCATACCTCCCCAGAGCCCCAGACTAGGCCTCGACCCTACTGGGTCCCTACGGTTTTCTGACAACTCCTTGAGGCGCACGGGAACATTGCGCACCGTAAACGACTTGGGCTCAGTCCGGTCTGTTACCGGACAAACGGACAGCGAGCTACCCATTGCCCGCCGTCCGCAAGCCCGCGTCTACGGTGGCCGGAAATTTGGATCGGAATTACGGTGGCGGCTGCGGCGTGAGCGCCGTTGCCTGATGCGGTCGGCCTCCTCCTTTACTAGCATTACTGCTTCACAGAAGGAGGCGACCGCCTGCCACTACTCCTCGCTCCAGACCATAGCCTGAACCAAGGCCCGGCGCGAGAGATCATCGCTACCGCTCGCTCTCACGAGGACACGGTGATGCTCTTCCCAAGCGGGGCACACCTCTACCGTGGGCCTCCTCCTTTGCTAGCATTACTGCTTCGCAGAAGGAGGCGACCACCTGAGAAGTCTACCAGGTTGGATTTATGAAACAAAAATGATAGTGGTGGATCGTAAGACTAACAATCAACCTAACTTACATGAAATAGCCAATTGCGAAGTTGTCCAGAATTTATTTACCTGGGATCCACAATCAAAAATACTGGGAAATGCGGAAAAGATTCAAGCACCGTAAAAAGATTATTGACGCTCTTGAAATGTGACGCTGGAGGCGTCTACTGAGGATAAAACGGACTGCTCACCGTACTAACGTTTCCATTCTTAAAGAACTTTGCATCAAAACAAAAAAAATCGTCGACTGTACAACAGCGAATTTTTAAGATGTTTGGATATATCACAGGCAATGAAAGCTCTTTGGAACGTTTAGTGGTACAGGGAAGAGATGGACCGACCTCACTGAATCATCTTCGAAGTGTTCCCTCATTGAATGTCCACGAAGTGCCATGAATAGAGAGAGATGGAGCAGTCTCGCAAAAACCGCAACCAACCTACCAGACGATCCACTACCACTTCAACAAGAGTATAACTGAGAAAAAGGAAGATATTTGGATTTAGAGTAATATCACTTTATTTTTCAAGTTACTCTCTGCAAGCCCTTTCAATTGGTACCTATTTTTGTAGGAGTGTATTTAACTAACTAGTACGATCGATGGGGTTGTGTCGTTTAACTGCGGAGTTCCAATGACCACGTTCCAGCTCCATCATCAGACCCCGGTTACCACATAGGATCCAAGTACTGTCATTACAAATCAAATGAGCTTAAAGTCGATGGGGTTATATCGTTTAATTGCGGATTTCTTATGGCAACCTTCCAGCTCCATCATCAGACCCTGGATACCATATAAGATTCAAGCACTCATCAATAAAAATCAAATGAGCCCAAACTCGATGGGATTGTGTCGATTTCTTACGAAATTCCTATGGTAACCGTCCAGCTCCATCATCAGAACCTCGTTACCATATAGGATCCAAGCACTCGTCAATACAAATCAAAGGAGCCCAATTTCGATGGGGTTGTGTCGTTTAACTGCGGAGTTCCTATGACCACGTTCCAGCTCGATCATCAGACCCTGTTTACCATATAGGATCCAAGTACTCGTCATTACAAATCAAATGAGCCTAAAGTCGATGGGGTTATATCGTTTAATTGCGGAGTTCCTATGGTAACCTTCCAGCACCATCATCAGCCCCTGGTTACCATATAGGATCCAAGTAATCGTCAATACAAATCAAACGAGCCCAAATTTGATGGGGTTATATCGTTTAACTGCGGAGTTCCTATGACCACCTTCTGACTCCATCATCAGACCCCAACTACCATATAGGATGAAAGTAATCGGCAATACAAAGTAAACGAGCCCAAATTTTATGGGGTTGTGTCGTTTAAGTGCGGAGTTCCTGTGACCACTTTCCAGCTCCATCTTCAGACCTTGGTTACCATAAAGGATGAAAGTACTCGTCAATACAAACTAAACGAGCCCAAATTCGATGGGGTTGTGTCGTTTAACTGCGGAGTTCCTATGATAACCTTCCGGCTCCATCATCAGACCCTGGCTGTCATACAGGATCAAAGTACTCGACAACACTAATCAAGCGAGCCTAAACTCGATGGGGTTGTATCGTTTAACTGCGGAGTTCCTATGACCACCTTCCGGCTCCATCATCAGACCCTGGCTACCATGTAGGATGAAAGTACTCGTCAATACAAACTAAACGAGCCCAAATTCGATGGGGTTGTGTCGTTTAACTGCGGAGTTCCTATGATAACCTTCCGGCTCCATCATCAGACCCTGGCTGTCATACAGGATCAAAGTACTTGTCAACACTAATCAAGCGAGCCTAAACTCGATGGGGTTGTATCGTTTTATTGCTGAGTTCCTATGGCTACCTTCCAGCTCCATCATCAGATCTACTCCATGTCATCATAATATTGCATTGTCACCCGATTTACACACGCATGTAAAATTTCAGCTCAATCGGTTGAAGATATCTGCTTCAAAATTGAGTTGCAAGATTTGAGCCGAACATACATAGTTACATACAGTGCAAGCTAATAGAAAGCTTGTAAAAATAGCAGTACTACTTTTTTTATAATTCAATTGTGCTTTCGTGTATGTTCTGAGTTGTAACAAATCAATGGTTTATCTATCTATCTATCTATCTATCTATCTAAAAGATAACGCAGATTGTATCATTGTTGCATTTCCCAAATCCGATCTGCAATTTTAATAAGTTTATTTAAAAACTACTGGACCGATTTAAAAAAATCTTTCACCAGCTGATTGCTCCATACTTATTAAGTGATATAACTATATAATTTTTACATTTATGCGGGCAAAGCGGCTTACAGGAGCTAGTAGTGCTTTCTAAATCAGAAGTCGAAAATACTTAAATGCATTATTTACTATCAGTGGCATTTACGTATATTTATTTTGAGTTCAAACTTTATTTTTCTGCTTATTCTTCTTTTTGTTTTGAGTCGATGGTAAACTTATGAAATCGTTTGCATTGATTGAGCGACTGGCTGCTGTGCGATCGATCGCGGGTTCGATCCCCGCATGGAACAAATATTTGTATGGACTATGACTTACAGATATATAGGTGTTGCGTGTGTGGGTGTCTTTTGTATGTAAGTTTACATGTTTGTGAACGCACATTCGATACAGGATTTATTCCTAAAGTGTGGCAAAATTAATAAAAAGAAAATAGTTGGCGCAGTGAATGTATCACTGCACCATCGGTGGTACTCATTAAGTCCCCTAAAGTTCAGGATTTTTTTCAGCTCAATCTGTTTATCAAAACTCAAAATCCAAGTTTATCCTTGCCTTCTTGCTTCTCATTCGCAACAAAAATAACATCAAAACACAGATGCAGAGAAAGTTAAACGTCTTAGTACATCAAGGAGCATCTTGCATCGCAGGTGTCGCCGGGGAAAGTTGGGGTACTCCGACACCCCATACCACCCCGTAAGAGGAGATGGGGGATTTTTTGTCGATTTAGACGTAAACACCGTTTAAGACTTGCCGAGTGTTATATCCTTGTTTCGAGTATCGTAGCGCTACTGTATAAATTATGTAATATGGCTCCTGTAGTGAGCGGTGTTTTGTTTTACGACAAGTTTTATGTATTTATGTTTTATTACCTCAATGCTTACTGGGATTCTAAAATCGTAAAAGTTGCATCGTCAGTTTCTGTAAAAGTTTTTAGACATTTGCAATCGAGATTAGATTCGTATTTGATTTTAATTTCTGCAATGTGTTAACAATAAATAAATAATATTTTTCTCGACTATGGTTTGTGTTAAGATGAGAAATCATCCAATGGCTTCTCCCACTCTAGGATGAAGCGAAAGAGCGTGTCAGACGTTTACTGACTAAAACTCACCACTGTTTTGTTGTCCTAAGGCTGGAGTTTTTCTTTCAAAAATCTCCCGTGACCCTAGTGGACATAGGCCGTACTAAGCCCCTTCAGCGACAGTTTTTATTGAACCAAAAACCTAGCAGCGTACAGTAATAGTAGTAATAGTAAACATAATTTAAACACAGACGTTATCATTGTTAACACACAATGTGTTTCAACACAACACGTTTAAACACAAATAAAACGAAAGCGAAAGCCATAAAAGCTCGTAGCAACTGTAACGTAGCAAGTAGCTACGCCGTAGCACTCTTCGTAGCAGTTTTTAAACTGGCGAGTTAATTGTGCAATTACGTCATTAGAAGGTTTCGCAAAAACGTGCGTAGTTGTGAAACTTTTATGAAAAACCTCGGGGTTTAGTAAAAGGAAAATAAAAATGGAACTTTGTCAGCAGGTTTTTTATTTCACGTGGACTTTCGTAGCATTTTTTAATTTTTTATTAGCTACTTAGAGGTTATTTTTCTTCATGTACATACGGAAAAAGAGTTCTTTCATTACAGTAATATTATAGAGGTGAAAGGTTTTGTCTTTGTGTGTGTATGTTTGTTACTCCTTCACAGTTAAACCGCTGAACAAATTTGGATACAATTTGGCTACGGGCAGATCACACGGCTAAAGGTACACTAGAGAGATAAAATATATATTTTTTTTAAATACATGATTATTATTATAATAATAATTGTGCGTACAGGGATAATCATCGGTTGCCATCACGTACCTAAAAGTAGTTCTGAGTTGTACTGATACATAATAATAATATTCCACGACTATCACACAAAACCCGTCTAGTCCCAAGTTAAGCAAAGCTTGTGTTATGGGTACTAGACAACTGATAAACATACTTATATATTTCTAAATACATAAAATTATACCCAGACATAGAACAAATGATCGTGCTCATCACACAAACATTTGTCCTGATTGGGAATCGAATCCAAGACTTTCGGCATAGCAGTCAGGGCCACTAACCACTAGACCAACAGGCCAGTCAAATGTATTAAGATATTATATATTGAGATAATAAAACCAGTAGATAAAATAGTTTGAAATTGTCAGGGTCATTCATATCGGTCGTCTTACCCTTAAACCAAGCGTACTTATCTTCAACGCCAACAAATGTCATAAGTAATTAATGTAGAACACAATTATCAAATAGTAAGGGTCCTATTAACGAGGTAAGTGTCTGCGGGGTAAACAGTTTATCACAGTGTATTGTCGTTTCCTACAAATATCCGCCTTCAGTGGTTAGACAAGGAACATGAATATATACCATCTGGATAGTGCAACGTAACATTCTGAGATCAATATGCTGCCACCTTATTTTACAGTTCCTTTTTAGTTTAGAGCTCCGTTCCTCAAAAGGAAAAAAAATAAAAAAAAACCCTTATAGGATCACTTTGTTATCGGTCTGTCTGTCTGTCTGTCAAGACCTTTTAACTAGATTGCGTGGAAGTATCCAGTTGAAATTGATACTGTATACTCACGTCTGTGAAAAAAATCAAACTTCTAGGTTCAGGAAAACCAAAGATACGACCGTAGAAAACGTATATTTTACATACTTTCAAAGGAATTAGGATTCAAAGGTCTCGATCTAGAATCCTGAAATTTGGCATGGAGCAAGCATAGGAAGCACTGTTAACACAAATATAGGAAAAAATGTGAAAACAGTATATTTATAGTTACAAAAAAATAAAAACTTTTTGCGATTCAGAACACTGCGCGATTGTTCGAAAGAATTACCACAGCCTTGCAATGCAAAGCGCAAAGGAGAAGAACGCGCTGAAGGAAGACAGGTGGGTTTCAAAAAAACGAATATTAAGGGCTTGTGTACACGATGCCGCCACCGCGCCGCTATGCTGTATATACGTTTGCCACCGCACCGTCACCCTGTTCGCACCGCTTGATTTTACCATAAAGTTTTTAGTAATACATTGCTGGCTGCGAAGAGCACTCGCGTTGACGGGGTGCGACGGCGGCATCGTGTACACAGCATAGCAGCATGGTGGCGTCGCGGTGACGCATGACGGTGTGGCGACGGCATCGTGTACACGAGCCCTTACACTCCATCTCCCTTCACCCAGAGTAGAAGTTATTTGATGAATTCCTATCTCAAAAAAAAAAAATGGTACATGATGTTCCTGAGCGTCCATAGTATATTCTACCAACACACAACACATTTCCCTGTACCATAAGCCTTATTATTTCCATCTCATCTCATAGAAATAAACACTGGGTAAATAGCAAGCACAATATAAACTCAGAATTTAATTTTAATTTAGTAATAAACAATGCTTAAGCAAATATTAGAGTTTGTTCGTCCCTAATTAATTTCTGTACAAGGTGAATTAATTTTTAGAGGGTACTTGATGTAAGCCTCGATGGAGTAGGTCGTATAATTTGTGTAAAAAGTTTTTACTTGTTTGTTGTATTCTGTATTTAATTAATAGTTTTAGTTACATTGTAATTCTTACTAAAGATATTAATTTATTTAATTATAATAATTTATTACAGTTTGTTTGACTGAAACAGATTATTTTTAAATAGCTGTCTTCTGCGGTTTTACGTGCTGTTTTACAGGTTTTTGCTTACAGCTCCGCTCCCGTGATATATAAAAATAATAATTATACTCAGTCGCCAAACTAAAATGGAACTGGGCAGGTCACATCTCCCGCATGTCACAACAAAATTGGGCGAAAACAACTACTGATTGGATTCCGAACAGCAGGAACCGGTGACACGGCAGGCCCAGAAGGAGATGGCAGACTCCTACCTTAGGGATTGGCCAGAAGTGGCTAAGGACAGAAAAGAGTGGAACAACGGAAGGGAGGCCTTTGCCCTGCAGTGGGATACAACGGGCTCATAATAATAATAATAAAAAAATAACAACATAAAAAACAGTAGCCCACCGGCATCGGGAACAGGATCCAGGCTACTGGTGGTCAGGGCTCCTAAGAGAGGAACCTCCGGATAATACGCACCATGTCCAGAAGTACTGCTTTCTGGATCAAGCCTTTAATCCAACTGCCTAACGAGAGCCTTCTCAGATGTTGGTCGAGGTTCTTGGCTATTAAGCCATTGACCGTCACGACTATCGGCACAACGACAGCTGTGTTAACTTAACATGTCGACAAACTCGCGAGCCAAGTCAAGATACTTAGTTTTTTTATCCTTCTCAGCTTTCACGAGGTTCTCGTCATGAGGGACCTATATCAACAATCATTGTGCGATGCTATAGTCGATCTATCACCTCTATATCAGGTTTATTGGCAACAATAGTCCTGTGAAGATAGATCGATCGCAATAAATTGTGATGCTTCCATTCTCGAGAACTAGGTCGGGCATACAGTATGGTA